>CAWUFW010005964.1:0-1234066 GCA_963921515.1 Calotriton arnoldi | reverse complement strand
GTCATGGGGGCTACGTGGGTCAGCAGCCGCAAACAGGATTGAGGACGAGTCCACTTGCAGGGTCCATATAGGACAAGATTTGTGTGCTATCCGGACCACATTTCCCACAATGCACAGTCTCATTTGAGCTTCCCATTGGTGGGTGTGCAATATGAAAATGGCGAAGTGGGTTTAGCGTTTGCACACACTGTCTCCGTTCAAGCCTCTGAAGAGAAGCATATGGAGCTTCGAAACGCGTCAGGCATTTCCATTACGGAGCAGCTTCTACAAGCGGATCCTCGTCCCTGCCTTTCATAAACAAAGCTGCTGATCGAGTGCTACTCACCTGGTGGACAACCTTGGAGCAGAATGTAATACGCGGCCGTCCTGCCGCGGAGTGTGCACCACCCCGTAATGTCATGGGGGCTACGTGGGTCAGCAGCCGCAAACAGGATTGAGGACGAGTCCACTTGCAGGGTCCATATAGGACAAGATTTGTGTGCTATCCGGACCACATTTCCCACAATGCACAGTCTCATTTGAGCTTCCCATTGGTGGGTGTGCAATATGAAAATGGCGAAGTGGGTTTAGCGTTTGCACACACTGTCTCCGTTCAAGCCTCTGAAGAGAAGCATATGGAGCTTCGAAACGCGTCAGGCATTTCCATTACGGAGCAGCTTCTACAAGCGGATCCTCGTCCCTGCCTTTCATAAACAAAGCTGCTGATCGAGTGCTACTCACCTGGTGGACAACCTTGGAGCAGAATGTAATACGCGGCCGTCCTGCCGCGGAGTGTGCACCACCCCGTAATGTCATGGGGGCTACGTGGGTCAGCAGCCGCAAACAGGATTGAGGACGAGTCCACTTGCAGGGTCCATATAGGACAAGATTTGTGTGCTATCCGGACCACATTTCCCACAATGCACAGTCTCATTTGAGCTTCCCATTGGTGGGTGTGCAATATGAAAATGGCGAAGTGGGTTTAGCGTTTGCACACACTGTCTCCGTTCAAGCCTCTGAAGAGAAGCATATGGAGCTTCGAAACGCGTCAGGCATTTCCATTACGGAGCAGCTTCTACAAGCGGATCCTCGTCCCTGCCTTTCATAAACAAAGCTGCTGATCGAGTGCTACTCACCTGGTGGACAACCTTTGGAGCAGAATGTAATACGCGGCCGTCCTGCCGCGGAGTGTGCACCACCCCGTAATGTCATGGGGGCTACGTGGGTCAGCAGCCGCAAACAGGATTGAGGACGAGTCCACTTGCAGGGTCCATATAGGACAAGATTTGTGTGCTATCCGGACCACATTTCCCACAATGCACAGTCTCATTTGAGCTTCCCATTGGTGGGTGTGCAATATGAAAATGGCGAAGTGGGTTTAGCGTTTGCACACACTGTCTCCGTTCAAGCCTCTGAAGAGAAGCATATGGAGCTTCGAAACGCGTCAGGCATTTCCATTACGGAGCAGCTTCTACAAGCGGATCCTCGTCCCTGCCTTTCATAAACAAAGCTGCTGATCGAGTGCTACTCACCTGGTGGACAACCTTTGGAGCAGAATGTAATACGCGGCCGTCCTGCCGCGGAGTGTGCACCACCCCGTAATGTCATGGGGGCTACGTGGGTCAGCAGCCGCAAACAGGATTGAGGACGAGTCCACTTGCAGGGTCCATATAGGACAAGATTTGTGTGCTATCCGGACCACATTTCCCACAATGCACAGTCTCATTTGAGCTTCCCATTGGTGGGTGTGCAATATGAAAATGGCGAAGTGGGTTTAGCGTTTGCACACACTGTCTCCGTTCAAGCCTCTGAAGAGAAGCATATGGAGCTTCGAAACGCGTCAGGCATTTCCATTACGGAGCAGCTTCTACAAGCGGATCCTCGTCCCTGCCTTTCATAAACAAAGCTGCTGATCGAGTGCTACTCACCTGGTGGACAACCTTTGGAGCAGAATGTAATACGCGGCCGTCCTGCCGCGGAGTGTGCACCACCCCGTAATGTCATGGGGGCTACGTGGGTCAGCAGCCGCAAACAGGATTGAGGACGAGTCCACTTGCAGGGTCCATATAGGACAAGATTTGTGTGCTATCCGGACCACATTTCCCACAATGCACAGTCTCATTTGAGCTTCCCATTGGTGG
Source organism: Calotriton arnoldi (assembly GCA_963921515.1). NCBI lineage: Eukaryota > Metazoa > Chordata > Amphibia > Caudata > Salamandridae > Calotriton > Calotriton arnoldi. The sequence goes on along the minus strand of CAWUFW010005964.1, from coordinate 1,231,946 downwards.
GTGTGCAATATGAAAATGGCGAAGTGGGTTTAGCGTTTGCACACACTGTCTCCGTTCAAGCCTCTGAAGAGAAGCATATGGAGCTTCGAAACGCGTCAGGCATTTCCATTACGGAGCAGCTTCTACAAGCGGATCCTCGTCCCTGCCTTTCATAAACAAAGCTGCTGATCGAGTGCTACTCACCTGGTGGACAACCTTTGGAGCAGAATGTAATACGCGGCCGTCCTGCCGCGGAGTGTGCACCACCCCGTAATGTCATGGGGGCTACGTGGGTCAGCAGCCGCAAACAGGATTGAGGACGAGTCCACTTGCAGGGTCCATATAGGACAAGATTTGTGTGCTATCCGGACCACATTTCCCACAATGCACAGTCTCATTTGAGCTTCCCATTGGTGGGTGTGCAATATGAAAATGGCGAAGTGGGTTTAGCGTTTGCACACACTGTCTCCGTTCAAGCCTCTGAAGAGAAGCATATGGAGCTTCGAAACGCGTCAGGCATTTCCATTACGGAGCAGCTTCTACAAGCGGATCCTCGTCCCTGCCTTTCATAAACAAAGCTGCTGATCGAGTGCTACTCACCTGGTGGACAACCTTTGGAGCAGAATGTAATACGCGGCCGTCCTGCCGCGGAGTGTGCACCACCCCGTAATGTCATGGGGGCTACGTGGGTCAGCAGCCGCAAACAGGATTGAGGACGAGTCCACTTGCAGGGTCCATATAGGACAAGATTTGTGTGCTATCCGGACCACATTTCCCACAATGCACAGTCTCATTTGAGCTTCCCATTGGTGGGTGTGCAATATGAAAATGGCGAAGTGGGTTTAGCGTTTGCACACACTGTCTCCGTTCAAGCCTCTGAAGAGAAGCATATGGAGCTTCGAAACGCGTCAGGCATTTCCATTACGGAGCAGCTTCTACAAGCGGATCCTCGTCCCTGCCTTTCATAAACAAAGCTGCTGATCGAGTGCTACTCACCTGGTGGACAACCTTTGGAGCAGAATGTAATACGCGGCCGTCCTGCCGCGGAGTGTGCACCACCCCGTAATGTCATGGGGGCTACGTGGGTCAGCAGCCGCAAACAGGATTGAGGACGAGTCCACTTGCAGGGTCCATATAGGACAAGATTTGTGTGCTATCCGGACCACATTTCCCACAATGCACAGTCTCATTTGAGCTTCCCATTGGTGGGTGTGCAATATGAAAATGGCGAAGTGGGTTTAGCGTTTGCACACACTGTCTCCGTTCAAGCCTCTGAAGAGAAGCATATGGAGCTTCGAAACGCGTCAGGCATTTCCATTACGGAGCAGCTTCTACAAGCGGATCCTCGTCCCTGCCTTTCATAAACAAAGCTGCTGATCGAGTGCTACTCACCTGGTGGACAACCTTTGGAGCAGAATGTAATACGCGGCCGTCCTGCCGCGGAGTGTGCACCACCCCGTAATGTCATGGGGGCTACGTGGGTCAGCAGCCGCAAACAGGATTGAGGACGAGTCCACTTGCAGGGTCCATATAGGACAAGATTTGTGTGCTATCCGGACCACATTTCCCACAATGCACAGTCTCATTTGAGCTTCCCATTGGTGGGTGTGCAATATGAAAATGGCGAAGTGGGTTTAGCGTTTGCACACACTGTCTCCGTTCAAGCCTCTGAAGAGAAGCATATGGAGCTTCGAAACGCGTCAGGCATTTCCATTACGGAGCAGCTTCTACAAGCGGATCCTCGTCCCTGCCTTTCATAAACAAAGCTGCTGATCGAGTGCTACTCACCTGGTGGACAACCTTTGGAGCAGAATGTAATACGCGGCCGTCCTGCCGCGGAGTGTGCACCACCCCGTAATGTCATGGGGGCTACGTGGGTCAGCAGCCGCAAACAGGATTGAGGACGAGTCCACTTGCAGGGTCCATATAGGACAAGATTTGTGTGCTATCCGGACCACATTTCCCACAATGCACAGTCTCATTTGAGCTTCCCATTGGTGGGTGTGCAATATGAAAATGGCGAAGTGGGTTTAGCGTTTGCACACACTGTCTCCGTTCAAGCCTCTGAAGAGAAGCATATGGAGCTTCGAAACGCGTCAGGCATTTCCATTACGGAGCAGCTTCTACAAGCGGATCCTCGTCCCTGCCTTTCATAAACAAAGCTGCTGATCGAGTGCTACTCACCTGGTGGACAACCTTTGGAGCAGAATGTAATACGCGGCCGTCCTGCCGCGGAGTGTGCACCACCCCGTAATGTCATGGGGGCTACGTGGGTCAGCAGCCGCAAACAGGATTGAGGACGAGTCCACTTGCAGGGTCCATATAGGACAAGATTTGTGTGCTATCCGGACCACATTTCCCACAATGCACAGTCTCATTTGAGCTTCCCATTGGTGGGTGTGCAATATGAAAATGGCGAAGTGGGTTTAGCGTTTGCACACACTGTCTCCGTTCAAGCCTCTGAAGAGAAGCATATGGAGCTTCGAAACGCGTCAGGCATTTCCATTACGGAGCAGCTTCTACAAGCGGATCCTCGTCCCTGCCTTTCATAAACAAAGCTGCTGATCGAGTGCTACTCACCTGGTGGACAACCTTTGGAGCAGAATGTAATACGCGGCCGTCCTGCCGCGGAGTGTGCACCACCCCGTAATGTCATGGGGGCTACGTGGGTCAGCAGCCGCAAACAGGATTGAGGACGAGTCCACTTGCAGGGTCCATATAGGACAAGATTTGTGTGCTATCCGGACCACATTTCCCACAATGCACAGTCTCATTTGAGCTTCCCATTGGTGGGTGTGCAATATGAAAATGGCGAAGTGGGTTTAGCGTTTGCACACACTGTCTCCGTTCAAGCCTCTGAAGAGAAGCATATGGAGCTTCGAAACGCGTCAGGCATTTCCATTACGGAGCAGCTTCTACAAGCGGATCCTCGTCCCTGCCTTTCATAAACAAAGCTGCTGATCGAGTGCTACTCACCTGGTGGACAACCTTTGGAGCAGAATGTAATACGCGGCCGTCCTGCCGCGGAGTGTGCACCACCCCGTAATGTCATGGGGGCTACGTGGGTCAGCAGCCGCAAACAGGATTGAGGACGAGTCCACTTGCAGGGTCCATATAGGACAAGATTTGTGTGCTATCCGGACCACATTTCCCACAATGCACAGTCTCATTTGAGCTTCCCATTGGTGGGTGTGCAATATGAAAATGGCGAAGTGGGTTTAGCGTTTGCACACACTGTCTCCGTTCAAGCCTCTGAAGAGAAGCATATGGAGCTTCGAAACGCGTCAGGCATTTCCATTACGGAGCAGCTTCTACAAGCGGATCCTCGTCCCTGCCTTTCATAAACAAAGCTGCTGATCGAGTGCTACTCACCTGGTGGACAACCTTTGGAGCAGAATGTAATACGCGGCCGTCCTGCCGCGGAGTGTGCACCACCCCGTAATGTCATGGGGGCTACGTGGGTCAGCAGCCGCAAACAGGATTGAGGACGAGTCCACTTGCAGGGTCCATATAGGACAAGATTTGTGTGCTATCCGGACCACATTTCCCACAATGCACAGTCTCATTTGAGCTTCCCATTGGTGGGTGTGCAATATGAAAATGGCGAAGTGGGTTTAGCGTTTGCACACACTGTCTCCGTTCAAGCCTCTGAAGAGAAGCATATGGAGCTTCGAAACGCGTCAGGCATTTCCATTACGGAGCAGCTTCTACAAGCGGATCCTCGTCCCTGCCTTTCATAAACAAAGCTGCTGATCGAGTGCTACTCACCTGGTGGACAACCTTTGGAGCAGAATGTAATACGCGGCCGTCCTGCCGCGGAGTGTGCACCACCCCGTAATGTCATGGGGGCTACGTGGGTCAGCAGCCGCAAACAGGATTGAGGACGAGTCCACTTGCAGGGTCCATATAGGACAAGATTTGTGTGCTATCCGGACCACATTTCCCACAATGCACAGTCTCATTTGAGCTTCCCATTGGTGGGTGTGCAATATGAAAATGGCGAAGTGGGTTTAGCGTTTGCACACACTGTCTCCGTTCAAGCCTCTGAAGAGAAGCATATGGAGCTTCGAAACGCGTCAGGCATTTCCATTACGGAGCAGCTTCTACAAGCGGATCCTCGTCCCTGCCTTTCATAAACAAAGCTGCTGATCGAGTGCTACTCACCTGGTGGACAACCTTTGGAGCAGAATGTAATACGCGGCCGTCCTGCCGCGGAGTGTGCACCACCCCGTAATGTCATGGGGGCTACGTGGGTCAGCAGCCGCAAACAGGATTGAGGACGAGTCCACTTGCAGGGTCCATATAGGACAAGATTTGTGTGCTATCCGGACCACATTTCCCACAATGCACAGTCTCATTTGAGCTTCCCATTGGTGGGTGTGCAATATGAAAATGGCGAAGTGGGTTTAGCGTTTGCACACACTGTCTCCGTTCAAGCCTCTGAAGAGAAGCATATGGAGCTTCGAAACGCGTCAGGCATTTCCATTACGGAGCAGCTTCTACAAGCGGATCCTCGTCCCTGCCTTTCATAAACAAAGCTGCTGATCGAGTGCTACTCACCTGGTGGACAACCTTTGGAGCAGAATGTAATACGCGGCCGTCCTGCCGCGGAGTGTGCACCACCCCGTAATGTCATGGGGGCTACGTGGGTCAGCAGCCGCAAACAGGATTGAGGACGAGTCCACTTGCAGGGTCCATATAGGACAAGATTTGTGTGCTATCCGGACCACATTTCCCACAATGCACAGTCTCATTTGAGCTTCCCATTGGTGGGTGTGCAATATGAAAATGGCGAAGTGGGTTTAGCGTTTGCACACACTGTCTCCGTTCAAGCCTCTGAAGAGAAGCATATGGAGCTTCGAAACGCGTCAGGCATTTCCATTACGGAGCAGCTTCTACAAGCGGATCCTCGTCCCTGCCTTTCATAAACAAAGCTGCTGATCGAGTGCTACTCACCTGGTGGACAACCTTTGGAGCAGAATGTAATACGCGGCCGTCCTGCCGCGGAGTGTGCACCACCCCGTAATGTCATGGGGGCTACGTGGGTCAGCAGCCGCAAACAGGATTGAGGACGAGTCCACTTGCAGGGTCCATATAGGACAAGATTTGTGTGCTATCCGGACCACATTTCCCACAATGCACAGTCTCATTTGAGCTTCCCATTGGTGGGTGTGCAATATGAAAATGGCGAAGTGGGTTTAGCGTTTGCACACACTGTCTCCGTTCAAGCCTCTGAAGAGAAGCATATGGAGCTTCGAAACGCGTCAGGCATTTCCATTACGGAGCAGCTTCTACAAGCGGATCCTCGTCCCTGCCTTTCATAAACAAAGCTGCTGATCGAGTGCTACTCACCTGGTGGACAACCTTTGGAGCAGAATGTAATACGCGGCCGTCCTGCCGCGGAGTGTGCACCACCCCGTAATGTCATGGGGGCTACGTGGGTCAGCAGCCGCAAACAGGATTGAGGACGAGTCCACTTGCAGGGTCCATATAGGACAAGATTTGTGTGCTATCCGGACCACATTTCCCACAATGCACAGTCTCATTTGAGCTTCCCATTGGTGGGTGTGCAATATGAAAATGGCGAAGTGGGTTTAGCGTTTGCACACACTGTCTCCGTTCAAGCCTCTGAAGAGAAGCATATGGAGCTTCGAAACGCGTCAGGCATTTCCATTACGGAGCAGCTTCTACAAGCGGATCCTCGTCCCTGCCTTTCATAAACAAAGCTGCTGATCGAGTGCTACTCACCTGGTGGACAACCTTTGGAGCAGAATGTAATACGCGGCCGTCCTGCCGCGGAGTGTGCACCACCCCGTAATGTCATGGGGGCTACGTGGGTCAGCAGCCGCAAACAGGATTGAGGACGAGTCCACTTGCAGGGTCCATATAGGACAAGATTTGTGTGCTATCCGGACCACATTTCCCACAATGCACAGTCTCATTTGAGCTTCCCATTGGTGGGTGTGCAATATGAAAATGGCGAAGTGGGTTTAGCGTTTGCACACACTGTCTCCGTTCAAGCCTCTGAAGAGAAGCATATGGAGCTTCGAAACGCGTCAGGCATTTCCATTACGGAGCAGCTTCTACAAGCGGATCCTCGTCCCTGCCTTTCATAAACAAAGCTGCTGATCGAGTGCTACTCACCTGGTGGACAACCTTTGGAGCAGAATGTAATACGCGGCCGTCCTGCCGCGGAGTGTGCACCACCCCGTAATGTCATGGGGGCTACGTGGGTCAGCAGCCGCAAACAGGATTGAGGACGAGTCCACTTGCAGGGTCCATATAGGACAAGATTTGTGTGCTATCCGGACCACATTTCCCACAATGCACAGTCTCATTTGAGCTTCCCATTGGTGGGTGTGCAATATGAAAATGGCGAAGTGGGTTTAGCGTTTGCACACACTGTCTCCGTTCAAGCCTCTGAAGAGAAGCATATGGAGCTTCGAAACGCGTCAGGCATTTCCATTACGGAGCAGCTTCTACAAGCGGATCCTCGTCCCTGCCTTTCATAAACAAAGCTGCTGATCGAGTGCTACTCACCTGGTGGACAACCTTTGGAGCAGAATGTAATACGCGGCCGTCCTGCCGCGGAGTGTGCACCACCCCGTAATGTCATGGGGGCTACGTGGGTCAGCAGCCGCAAACAGGATTGAGGACGAGTCCACTTGCAGGGTCCATATAGGACAAGATTTGTGTGCTATCCGGACCACATTTCCCACAATGCACAGTCTCATTTGAGCTTCCCATTGGTGGGTGTGCAATATGAAAATGGCGAAGTGGGTTTAGCGTTTGCACACACTGTCTCCGTTCAAGCCTCTGAAGAGAAGCATATGGAGCTTCGAAACGCGTCAGGCATTTCCATTACGGAGCAGCTTCTACAAGCGGATCCTCGTCCCTGCCTTTCATAAACAAAGCTGCTGATCGAGTGCTACTCACCTGGTGGACAACCTTTGGAGCAGAATGTAATACGCGGCCGTCCTGCCGCGGAGTGTGCACCACCCCGTAATGTCATGGGGGCTACGTGGGTCAGCAGCCGCAAACAGGATTGAGGACGAGTCCACTTGCAGGGTCCATATAGGACAAGATTTGTGTGCTATCCGGACCACATTTCCCACAATGCACAGTCTCATTTGAGCTTCCCATTGGTGGGTGTGCAATATGAAAATGGCGAAGTGGGTTTAGCGTTTGCACACACTGTCTCCGTTCAAGCCTCTGAAGAGAAGCATATGGAGCTTCGAAACGCGTCAGGCATTTCCATTACGGAGCAGCTTCTACAAGCGGATCCTCGTCCCTGCCTTTCATAAACAAAGCTGCTGATCGAGTGCTACTCACCTGGTGGACAACCTTTGGAGCAGAATGTAATACGCGGCCGTCCTGCCGCGGAGTGTGCACCACCCCGTAATGTCATGGGGGCTACGTGGGTCAGCAGCCGCAAACAGGATTGAGGACGAGTCCACTTGCAGGGTCCATATAGGACAAGATTTGTGTGCTATCCGGACCACATTTCCCACAATGCACAGTCTCATTTGAGCTTCCCATTGGTGGGTGTGCAATATGAAAATGGCGAAGTGGGTTTAGCGTTTGCACACACTGTCTCCGTTCAAGCCTCTGAAGAGAAGCATATGGAGCTTCGAAACGCGTCAGGCATTTCCATTACGGAGCAGCTTCTACAAGCGGATCCTCGTCCCTGCCTTTCATAAACAAAGCTGCTGATCGAGTGCTACTCACCTGGTGGACAACCTTTGGAGCAGAATGTAATACGCGGCCGTCCTGCCGCGGAGTGTGCACCACCCCGTAATGTCATGGGGGCTACGTGGGTCAGCAGCCGCAAACAGGATTGAGGACGAGTCCACTTGCAGGGTCCATATAGGACAAGATTTGTGTGCTATCCGGACCACATTTCCCACAATGCACAGTCTCATTTGAGCTTCCCATTGGTGGGTGTGCAATATGAAAATGGCGAAGTGGGTTTAGCGTTTGCACACACTGTCTCCGTTCAAGCCTCTGAAGAGAAGCATATGGAGCTTCGAAACGCGTCAGGCATTTCCATTACGGAGCAGCTTCTACAAGCGGATCCTCGTCCCTGCCTTTCATAAACAAAGCTGCTGATCGAGTGCTACTCACCTGGTGGACAACCTTTGGAGCAGAATGTAATACGCGGCCGTCCTGCCGCGGAGTGTGCACCACCCCGTAATGTCATGGGGGCTACGTGGGTCAGCAGCCGCAAACAGGATTGAGGACGAGTCCACTTGCAGGGTCCATACAGGACAAGATTTGTGTGCTATCCGGACCACATTTCCCACAATGCACAGTCTCATTTGAGCTTCCCATTGGTGGGTGTGCAATATGAAAATGGCGAAGTGGGTTTAGCGTTTGCACACACTGTCTCCGTTCAAGCCTCTGAAGAGAAGCATATGGAGCTTCGAAACGCGTCAGGCATTTCCATTACGGAGCAGCTTCTACAAGCGGATCCTCGTCCCTGCCTTTCATAAACAAAGCTGCTGATCGAGTGCTACTCACCTGGTGGACAACCTTTGGAGCAGAATGTAATACGCGGCCGTCCTGCCGCGGAGTGTGCACCACCCCGTAATGTCATGGGGGCTACGTGGGTCAGCAGCCGCAAACAGGATTGAGGACGAGTCCACTTGCAGGGTCCATATAGGACAAGATTTGTGTGCTATCCGGACCACATTTCCCACAATGCACAGTCTCATTTGAGCTTCCCATTGGTGGGTGTGCAATATGAAAATGGCGAAGTGGGTTTAGCGTTTGCACACACTGTCTCCGTTCAAGCCTCTGAAGAGAAGCATATGGAGCTTCGAAACGCGTCAGGCATTTCCATTACGGAGCAGCTTCTACAAGCGGATCCTCGTCCCTGCCTTTCATAAACAAAGCTGCTGATCGAGTGCTACTCACCTGGTGGACAACCTTTGGAGCAGAATGTAATACGCGGCCGTCCTGCCGCGGAGTGTGCACCACCCCGTAATGTCATGGGGGCTACGTGGGTCAGCAGCCGCAAACAGGATTGAGGACGAGTCCACTTGCAGGGTCCATACAGGACAAGATTTGTGTGCTATCCGGACCACATTTCCCACAATGCACAGTCTCATTTGAGCTTCCCATTGGTGGGTGTGCAATATGAAAATGGCGAAGTGGGTTTAGCGTTTGCACACACTGTCTCCGTTCAAGCCTCTGAAGAGAAGCATATGGAGCTTCGAAACGCGTCAGGCATTTCCATTACGGAGCAGCTTCTACAAGCGGATCCTCGTCCCTGCCTTTCATAAACAAAGCTGCTGATCGAGTGCTACTCACCTGGTGGACAACCTTTGGAGCAGAATGTAATACGCGGCCGTCCTGCCGCGGAGTGTGCACCACCCCGTAATGTCATGGGGGCTACGTGGGTCAGCAGCCGCAAACAGGATTGAGGACGAGTCCACTTGCAGGGTCCATACAGGACAAGATTTGTGTGCTATCCGGACCACATTTCCCACAATGCACAGTCTCATTTGAGCTTCCCATTGGTGGGTGTGCAATATGAAAATGGCGAAGTGGGTTTAGCGTTTGCACACACTGTCTCCGTTCAAGCCTCTGAAGAGAAGCATATGGAGCTTCGAAACGCGTCAGGCATTTCCATTACGGAGCAGCTTCTACAAGCGGATCCTCGTCCCTGCCTTTCATAAACAAAGCTGCTGATCGAGTGCTACTCACCTGGTGGACAACCTTTGGAGCAGAATGTAATACGCGGCCGTCCTGCCGCGGAGTGTGCACCACCCCGTAATGTCATGGGGGCTACGTGGGTCAGCAGCCGCAAACAGGATTGAGGACGAGTCCACTTGCAGGGTCCATACAGGACAAGATTTGTGTGCTATCCGGACCACATTTCCCACAATGCACAGTCTCATTTGAGCTTCCCATTGGTGGGTGTGCAATATGAAAATGGCGAAGTGGGTTTAGCGTTTGCACACACTGTCTCCGTTCAAGCCTCTGAAGAGAAGCATATGGAGCTTCGAAACGCGTCAGGCATTTCCATTACGGAGCAGCTTCTACAAGCGGATCCTCGTCCCTGCCTTTCATAAACAAAGCTGCTGATCGAGTGCTACTCACCTGGTGGACAACCTTTGGAGCAGAATGTAATACGCGGCCGTCCTGCCGCGGAGTGTGCACCACCCCGTAATGTCATGGGGGCTACGTGGGTCAGCAGCCGCAAACAGGATTGAGGACGAGTCCACTTGCAGGGTCCATACAGGACAAGATTTGTGTGCTATCCGGACCACATTTCCCACAATGCACAGTCTCATTTGAGCTTCCCATTGGTGGGTGTGCAATATGAAAATGGCGAAGTGGGTTTAGCGTTTGCACACACTGTCTCCGTTCAAGCCTCTGAAGAGAAGCATATGGAGCTTCGAAACGCGTCAGGCATTTCCATTACGGAGCAGCTTCTACAAGCGGATCCTCGTCCCTGCCTTTCATAAACAAAGCTGCTGATCGAGTGCTACTCACCTGGTGGACAACCTTTGGAGCAGAATGTAATACGCGGCCGTCCTGCCGCGGAGTGTGCACCACCCCGTAATGTCATGGGGGCTACGTGGGTCAGCAGCCGCAAACAGGATTGAGGACGAGTCCACTTGCAGGGTCCATACAGGACAAGATTTGTGTGCTATCCGGACCACATTTCCCACAATGCACAGTCTCATTTGAGCTTCCCATTGGTGGGTGTGCAATATGAAAATGGCGAAGTGGGTTTAGCGTTTGCACACACTGTCTCCGTTCAAGCCTCTGAAGAGAAGCATATGGAGCTTCGAAACGCGTCAGGCATTTCCATTACGGAGCAGCTTCTACAAGCGGATCCTCGTCCCTGCCTTTCATAAACAAAGCTGCTGATCGAGTGCTACTCACCTGGTGGACAACCTTTGGAGCAGAATGTAATACGCGGCCGTCCTGCCGCGGAGTGTGCACCACCCCGTAATGTCATGGGGGCTACGTGGGTCAGCAGCCGCAAACAGGATTGAGGACGAGTCCACTTGCAGGGTCCATACAGGACAAGATTTGTGTGCTATCCGGACCACATTTCCCACAATGCACAGTCTCATTTGAGCTTCCCATTGGTGGGTGTGCAATATGAAAATGGCGAAGTGGGTTCAGCGTTTGCACACACTGTCTCCGTTCAAGCCTCTGAAGAGAAGCATATGGAGCTTCGAAACGCGTCAGGCATTTCCATTACGGAGCAGCTTCTACAAGCGGATCCTCGTCCCTGCCTTTCATAAACAAAGCTGCTGATCGAGTGCTACTCACCTGGTGGACAACCTTTGGAGCAGAATGTAATACGCGGCCGTCCTGCCGCGGAGTGTGCACCACCCCGTAATGTCATGGGGGCTACGTGGGTCAGCAGCCGCAAACAGGATTGAGGACGAGTCCACTTGCAGGGTCCATACAGGACAAGATTTGTGTGCTATCCGGACCACATTTCCCACAATGCACAGTCTCATTTGAGCTTCCCATTGGTGGGTGTGCAATATGAAAATGGCGAAGTGGGTTCAGCGTTTGCACACACTGTCTCCGTTCAAGCCTCTGAAGAGAAGCATATGGAGCTTCGAAACGCGTCAGGCATTTCCATTACGGAGCAGCTTCTACAAGCGGATCCTCGTCCCTGCCTTTCATAAACAAAGCTGCTGATCGAGTGCTACTCACCTGGTGGACAACCTTTGGAGCAGAATGTAATACGCGGCCGTCCTGCCGCGGAGTGTGCACCACCCCGTAATGTCATGGGGGCTACGTGGGTCAGCAGCCGCAAACAGGATTGAGGACGAGTCCACTTGCAGGGTCCATACAGGACAAGATTTGTGTGCTATCCGGACCACATTTCCCACAATGCACAGTCTCATTTGAGCTTCCCATTGGTGGGTGTGCAATATGAAAATGGCGAAGTGGGTTCAGCGTTTGCACACACTGTCTCCGTTCAAGCCTCTGAAGAGAAGCATATGGAGCTTCGAAACGCGTCAGGCATTTCCATTACGGAGCAGCTTCTACAAGCGGATCCTCGTCCCTGCCTTTCATAAACAAAGCTGCTGATCGAGTGCTACTCACCTGGTGGACAACCTTTGGAGCAGAATGTAATACGCGGCCGTCCTGCCGCGGAGTGTGCACCACCCCGTAATGTCATGGGGGCTACGTGGGTCAGCAGCCGCAAACAGGATTGAGGACGAGTCCACTTGCAGGGTCCATACAGGACAAGATTTGTGTGCTATCCGGACCACATTTCCCACAATGCACAGTCTCATTTGAGCTTCCCATTGGTGGGTGTGCAATATGAAAATGGCGAAGTGGGTTCAGCGTTTGCACACACTGTCTCCGTTCAAGCCTCTGAAGAGAAGCATATGGAGCTTCGAAACGCGTCAGGCATTTCCATTACGGAGCAGCTTCTACAAGCGGATCCTCGTCCCTGCCTTTCATAAACAAAGCTGCTGATCGAGTGCTACTCACCTGGTGGACAACCTTTGGAGCAGAATGTAATACGCGGCCGTCCTGCCGCGGAGTGTGCACCACCCCGTAATGTCATGGGGGCTACGTGGGTCAGCAGCCGCAAACAGGATTGAGGACGAGTCCACTTGCAGGGTCCATACAGGACAAGATTTGTGTGCTATCCGGACCACATTTCCCACAATGCACAGTCTCATTTGAGCTTCCCATTGGTGGGTGTGCAATATGAAAATGGCGAAGTGGGTTCAGCGTTTGCACACACTGTCTCCGTTCAAGCCTCTGAAGAGAAGCATATGGAGCTTCGAAACGCGTCAGGCATTTCCATTACGGAGCAGCTTCTACAAGCGGATCCTCGTCCCTGCCTTTCATAAACAAAGCTGCTGATCGAGTGCTACTCACCTGGTGGACAACCTTTGGAGCAGAATGTAATACGCGGCCGTCCTGCCGCGGAGTGTGCACCACCCCGTAATGTCTTGGGGGCTACGTGGGTCAGCAGCCGCAAACAGGATTGAGGACGAGTCCACTTGCAGGGTCCATACAGGACAAGATTTGTGTGCTATCCGGACCACATTTCCCACAATGCACAGTCTCATTTGAGCTTCCCATTGGTGGGTGTGCAATATGAAAATGGCGAAGTGGGTTCAGCGTTTGCACACACTGTCTCCGTTCAAGCCTCTGAAGAGAAGCATATGGAGCTTCGAAACGCGTCAGGCATTTCCATTACGGAGCAGCTTCTACAAGCGGATCCTCGTCCCTGCCTTTCATAAACAAAGCTGCTGATCGAGTGCTACTCACCTGGTGGACAACCTTTGGAGCAGAATGTAATACGCGGCCGTCCTGCCGCGGAGTGTGCACCACCCCGTAATGTCATGGGGGCTACGTGGGTCAGCAGCCGCAAACAGGATTGAGGACGAGTCCACTTGCAGGGTCCATACAGGACAAGATTTGTGTGCTATCCGGACCACATTTCCCACAATGCACAGTCTCATTTGAGCTTCCCATTGGTGGGTGTGCAATATGAAAATGGCGAAGTGGGTTCAGCGTTTGCACACACTGTCTCCGTTCAAGCCTCTGAAGAGAAGCATATGGAGCTTCGAAACGCGTCAGGCATTTCCATTACGGAGCAGCTTCTACAAGCGGATCCTCGTCCCTGCCTTTCATAAACAAAGCTGCTGATCGAGTGCTACTCACCTGGTGGACAACCTTTGGAGCAGAATGTAATACGCGGCCGTCCTGCCGCGGAGTGTGCACCACCCCGTAATGTCATGGGGGCTACGTGGGTCAGCAGCCGCAAACAGGATTGAGGACGAGTCCACTTGCAGGGTCCATACAGGACAAGATTTGTGTGCTATCCGGACCACATTTCCCACAATGCACAGTCTCATTTGAGCTTCCCATTGGTGGGTGTGCAATATGAAAATGGCGAAGTGGGTTCAGCGTTTGCACACACTGTCTCCGTTCAAGCCTCTGAAGAGAAGCATATGGAGCTTCGAAACGCGTCAGGCATTTCCATTACGGAGCAGCTTCTACAAGCGGATCCTCGTCCCTGCCTTTCATAAACAAAGCTGCTGATCGAGTGCTACTCACCTGGTGGACAACCTTTGGAGCAGAATGTAATACGCGGCCGTCCTGCCGCGGAGTGTGCACCACCCCGTAATGTCATGGGGGCTACGTGGGTCAGCAGCCGCAAACAGGATTGAGGACGAGTCCACTTGCAGGGTCCATACAGGACAAGATTTGTGTGCTATCCGGACCACATTTCCCACAATGCACAGTCTCATTTGAGCTTCCCATTGGTGGGTGTGCAATATGAAAATGGCGAAGTGGGTTCAGCGTTTGCACACACTGTCTCCGTTCAAGCCTCTGAAGAGAAGCATATGGAGCTTCGAAACGCGTCAGGCATTTCCATTACGGAGCAGCTTCTACAAGCGGATCCTCGTCCCTGCCTTTCATAAACAAAGCTGCTGATCGAGTGCTACTCACCTGGTGGACAACCTTTGGAGCAGAATGTAATACGCGGCCGTCCTGCCGCGGAGTGTGCACCACCCCGTAATGTCATGGGGGCTACGTGGGTCAGCAGCCGCAAACAGGATTGAGGACGAGTCCACTTGCAGGGTCCATACAGGACAAGATTTGTGTGCTATCCGGACCACATTTCCCACAATGCACAGTCTCATTTGAGCTTCCCATTGGTGGGTGTGCAATATGAAAATGGCGAAGTGGGTTTAGCGTTTGCACACACTGTCTCCGTTCAAGCCTCTGAAGAGAAGCATATGGAGCTTCGAAACGCGTCAGGCATTTCCATTACGGAGCAGCTTCTACAAGCGGATCCTCGTCCCTGCCTTTCATAAACAAAGCTGCTGATCGAGTGCTACTCACCTGGTGGACAACCTTTGGAGCAGAATGTAATACGCGGCCGTCCTGCCGCGGAGTGTGCACCACCCCGTAATGTCATGGGGGCTACGTGGGTCAGCAGCCGCAAACAGGATTGAGGACGAGTCCACTTGCAGGGTCCATACAGGACAAGATTTGTGTGCTATCCGGACCACATTTCCCACAATGCACAGTCTCATTTGAGCTTCCCATTGGTGGGTGTGCAATATGAAAATGGCGAAGTGGGTTCAGCGTTTGCACACACTGTCTCCGTTCAAGCCTCTGAAGAGAAGCATATGGAGCTTCGAAACGCGTCAGGCATTTCCATTACGGAGCAGCTTCTACAAGCGGATCCTCGTCCCTGCCTTTCATAAACAAAGCTGCTGATCGAGTGCTACTCACCTGGTGGACAACCTTTGGAGCAGAATGTAATACGCGGCCGTCCTGCCGCGGAGTGTGCACCACCCCGTAATGTCATGGGGGCTACGTGGGTCAGCAGCCGCAAACAGGATTGAGGACGAGTCCACTTGCAGGGTCCATACAGGACAAGATTTGTGTGCTATCCGGACCACATTTCCCACAATGCACAGTCTCATTTGAGCTTCCCATTGGTGGGTGTGCAATATGAAAATGGCGAAGTGGGTTCAGCGTTTGCACACACTGTCTCCGTTCAAGCCTCTGAAGAGAAGCATATGGAGCTTCGAAACGCGTCAGGCATTTCCATTACGGAGCAGCTTCTACAAGCGGATCCTCGTCCCTGCCTTTCATAAACAAAGCTGCTGATCGAGTGCTACTCACCTGGTGGACAACCTTTGGAGCAGAATGTAATACGCGGCCGTCCTGCCGCGGAGTGTGCACCACCCCGTAATGTCTTGGGGGCTACGTGGGTCAGCAGCCGCAAACAGGATTGAGGACGAGTCCACTTGCAGGGTCCATACAGGACAAGATTTGTGTGCTATCCGGACCACATTTCCCACAATGCACAGTCTCATTTGAGCTTCCCATTGGTGGGTGTGCAATATGAAAATGGCGAAGTGGGTTCAGCGTTTGCACACACTGTCTCCGTTCAAGCCTCTGAAGAGAAGCATATGGAGCTTCGAAACGCGTCAGGCATTTCCATTACGGAGCAGCTTCTACAAGCGGATCCTCGTCCCTGCCTTTCATAAACAAAGCTGCTGATCGAGTGCTACTCACCTGGTGGACAACCTTTGGAGCAGAATGTAATACGCGGCCGTCCTGCCGCGGAGTGTGCACCACCCCGTAATGTCATGGGGGCTACGTGGGTCAGCAGCCGCAAACAGGATTGAGGACGAGTCCACTTGCAGGGTCCATACAGGACAAGATTTGTGTGCTATCCGGACCACATTTCCCACAATGCACAGTCTCATTTGAGCTTCCCATTGGTGGGTGTGCAATATGAAAATGGCGAAGTGGGTTCAGCGTTTGCACACACTGTCTCCGTTCAAGCCTCTGAAGAGAAGCATATGGAGCTTCGAAACGCGTCAGGCATTTCCATTACGGAGCAGCTTCTACAAGCGGATCCTCGTCCCTGCCTTTCATAAACAAAGCTGCTGATCGAGTGCTACTCACCTGGTGGACAACCTTTGGAGCAGAATGTAATACGCGGCCGTCCTGCCGCGGAGTGTGCACCACCCCGTAATGTCATGGGGGCTACGTGGGTCAGCAGCCGCAAACAGGATTGAGGACGAGTCCACTTGCAGGGTCCATACAGGACAAGATTTGTGTGCTATCCGGACCACATTTCCCACAATGCACAGTCTCATTTGAGCTTCCCATTGGTGGGTGTGCAATATGAAAATGGCGAAGTGGGTTCAGCGTTTGCACACACTGTCTCCGTTCAAGCCTCTGAAGAGAAGCATATGGAGCTTCGAAACGCGTCAGGCATTTCCATTACGGAGCAGCTTCTACAAGCGGATCCTCGTCCCTGCCTTTCATAAACAAAGCTGCTGATCGAGTGCTACTCACCTGGTGGACAACCTTTGGAGCAGAATGTAATACGCGGCCGTCCTGCCGCGGAGTGTGCACCACCCCGTAATGTCATGGGGGCTACGTGGGTCAGCAGCCGCAAACAGGATTGAGGACGAGTCCACTTGCAGGGTCCATACAGGACAAGATTTGTGTGCTATCCGGACCACATTTCCCACAATGCACAGTCTCATTTGAGCTTCCCATTGGTGGGTGTGCAATATGAAAATGGCGAAGTGGGTTCAGCGTTTGCACACACTGTCTCCGTTCAAGCCTCTGAAGAGAAGCATATGGAGCTTCGAAACGCGTCAGGCATTTCCATTACGGAGCAGCTTCTACAAGCGGATCCTCGTCCCTGCCTTTCATAAACAAAGCTGCTGATCGAGTGCTACTCACCTGGTGGACAACCTTTGGAGCAGAATGTAATACGCGGCCGTCCTGCCGCGGAGTGTGCACCACCCCGTAATGTCATGGGGGCTACGTGGGTCAGCAGCCGCAAACAGGATTGAGGACGAGTCCACTTGCAGGGTCCATACAGGACAAGATTTGTGTGCTATCCGGACCACATTTCCCACAATGCACAGTCTCATTTGAGCTTCCCATTGGTGGGTGTGCAATATGAAAATGGCGAAGTGGGTTCAGCGTTTGCACACACTGTCTCCGTTCAAGCCTCTGAAGAGAAGCATATGGAGCTTCGAAACGCGTCAGGCATTTCCATTACGGAGCAGCTTCTACAAGCGGATCCTCGTCCCTGCCTTTCATAAACAAAGCTGCTGATCGAGTGCTACTCACCTGGTGGACAACCTTTGGAGCAGAATGTAATACGCGGCCGTCCTGCCGCGGAGTGTGCACCACCCCGTAATGTCATGGGGGCTACGTGGGTCAGCAGCCGCAAACAGGATTGAGGACGAGTCCACTTGCAGGGTCCATACAGGACAAGATTTGTGTGCTATCCGGACCACATTTCCCACAATGCACAGTCTCATTTGAGCTTCCCATTGGTGGGTGTGCAATATGAAAATGGCGAAGTGGGTTTAGCGTTTGCACACACTGTCTCCGTTCAAGCCTCTGAAGAGAAGCATATGGAGCTTCGAAACGCGTCAGGCATTTCCATTACGGAGCAGCTTCTACAAGCGGATCCTCGTCCCTGCCTTTCATAAACAAAGCTGCTGATCGAGTGCTACTCACCTGGTGGACAACCTTTGGAGCAGAATGTAATACGCGGCCGTCCTGCCGCGGAGTGTGCACCACCCCGTAATGTCATGGGGGCTACGTGGGTCAGCAGCCGCAAACAGGATTGAGGACGAGTCCACTTGCAGGGTCCATACAGGACAAGATTTGTGTGCTATCCGGACCACATTTCCCACAATGCACAGTCTCATTTGAGCTTCCCATTGGTGGGTGTGCAATATGAAAATGGCGAAGTGGGTTTAGCGTTTGCACACACTGTCTCCGTTCAAGCCTCTGAAGAGAAGCATATGGAGCTTCGAAACGCGTCAGGCATTTCCATTACGGAGCAGCTTCTACAAGCGGATCCTCGTCCCTGCCTTTCATAAACAAAGCTGCTGATCGAGTGCTACTCACCTGGTGGACAACCTTTGGAGCAGAATGTAATACGCGGCCGTCCTGCCGCGGAGTGTGCACCACCCCGTAATGTCATGGGGGCTACGTGGGTCAGCAGCCGCAAACAGGATTGAGGACGAGTCCACTTGCAGGGTCCATATAGGACAAGATTTGTGTGCTATCCGGACCACATTTCCCACAATGCACAGTCTCATTTGAGCTTCCCATTGGTGGGTGTGCAATATGAAAATGGCGAAGTGGGTTTAGCGTTTGCACACACTGTCTCCGTTCAAGCCTCTGAAGAGAAGCATATGGAGCTTCGAAACGCGTCAGGCATTTCCATTACGGAGCAGCTTCTACAAGCGGATCCTCGTCCCTGCCTTTCATAAACAAAGCTGCTGATCGAGTGCTACTCACCTGGTGGACAACCTTTGGAGCAGAATGTAATACGCGGCCGTCCTGCCGCGGAGTGTGCACCACCCCGTAATGTCATGGGGGCTACGTGGGTCAGCAGCCGCAAACAGGATTGAGGACGAGTCCACTTGCAGGGTCCATATAGGACAAGATTTGTGTGCTATCCGGACCACATTTCCCACAATGCACAGTCTCATTTGAGCTTCCCATTGGTGGGTGTGCAATATGAAAATGGCGAAGTGGGTTTAGCGTTTGCACACACTGTCTCCGTTCAAGCCTCTGAAGAGAAGCATATGGAGCTTCGAAACGCGTCAGGCATTTCCATTACGGAGCAGCTTCTACAAGCGGATCCTCGTCCCTGCCTTTCATAAACAAAGCTGCTGATCGAGTGCTACTCACCTGGTGGACAACCTTTGGAGCAGAATGTAATACGCGGCCGTCCTGCCGCGGAGTGTGCACCACCCCGTAATGTCATGGGGGCTACGTGGGTCAGCAGCCGCAAACAGGATTGAGGACGAGTCCACTTGCAGGGTCCATATAGGACAAGATTTGTGTGCTATCCGGACCACATTTCCCACAATGCACAGTCTCATTTGAGCTTCCCATTGGTGGGTGTGCAATATGAAAATGGCGAAGTGGGTTTAGCGTTTGCACACACTGTCTCCGTTCAAGCCTCTGAAGAGAAGCATATGGAGCTTCGAAACGCGTCAGGCATTTCCATTACGGAGCAGCTTCTACAAGCGGATCCTCGTCCCTGCCTTTCATAAACAAAGCTGCTGATCGAGTGCTACTCACCTGGTGGACAACCTTTGGAGCAGAATGTAATACGCGGCCGTCCTGCCGCGGAGTGTGCACCACCCCGTAATGTCATGGGGGCTACGTGGGTCAGCAGCCGCAAACAGGATTGAGGACGAGTCCACTTGCAGGGTCCATATAGGACAAGATTTGTGTGCTATCCGGACCACATTTCCCACAATGCACAGTCTCATTTGAGCTTCCCATTGGTGGGTGTGCAATATGAAAATGGCGAAGTGGGTTTAGCGTTTGCACACACTGTCTCCGTTCAAGCCTCTGAAGAGAAGCATATGGAGCTTCGAAACGCGTCAGGCATTTCCATTACGGAGCAGCTTCTACAAGCGGATCCTCGTCCCTGCCTTTCATAAACAAAGCTGCTGATCGAGTGCTACTCACCTGGTGGACAACCTTTGGAGCAGAATGTAATACGCGGCCGTCCTGCCGCGGAGTGTGCACCACCCCGTAATGTCATGGGGGCTACGTGGGTCAGCAGCCGCAAACAGGATTGAGGACGAGTCCACTTGCAGGGTCCATATAGGACAAGATTTGTGTGCTATCCGGACCACATTTCCCACAATGCACAGTCTCATTTGAGCTTCCCATTGGTGGGTGTGCAATATGAAAATGGCGAAGTGGGTTTAGCGTTTGCACACACTGTCTCCGTTCAAGCCTCTGAAGAGAAGCATATGGAGCTCGAAACGCGTCAGGCATTTCCATTACGGAGCAGCTTCTACAAGCGGATCCTCGTCCCTGCCTTTCATAAACAAAGCTGCTGATCGAGTGCTACTCACCTGGTGGACAACCTTTGGAGCAGAATGTAATACGTGGCCGTACTGCCGTGGAGTGTGCACCACCCCGTAATGTCATGGGGGCTACGTGGGTCAGCAGCCGCAAACAGGATTGAGGACGAGTCCACTTGCAGGGTCCATACAGGACAAGATTTGTGTGCTATCCGGACCACATTTCCCACAATGCACAGTCTCATTTGAGCTTCCCATTGGTGGGTGTGCAATATGAAAATGGCGAAGTGGGTTCAGCGTTTGCACACACTGTCTCCGTTCAAGCCTCTGAAGAGAAGCATATGGAGCTTCGAAACGCGTCAGGCATTTCCATTACGGAGCAGCTTCTACAAGCGGATCCTCGTCCCTGCCTTTCATAAACAAAGCTGCTGATCGAGTGCTACTCACCTGGTGGACAACCTTTGGAACAGAATGTAATACGAGGCCGTCCTGCCGCGGAGTGTGCACCACCCCGTAGTGTCATGGGGGCTACGTGGCTCAGCAGCCGCAAACAGGATTGAGGACGAGTTCACTTGCAGGTTCCATACAGGACAAGATTTGTGTGCTATCCGGACCACATTTCCCACAATGCACAGTCTCATTTGAGCTTCCCATTGGTGGGTGTGCAATATGAAAATGGCGAAGTGGGTTTAGCGTTTGCACACACTGTCTCCGTTCAAGCCTCTGAAGAGAAGCATATGGAGCTTCGAAACGCGTCAGGCATTTCCATTACGGAGCAGCTTCTACAAGCGGATCCTCGTCCCTGCCTTTCATAAACAAAGCTGCTGATCGAGTGCTACTCACCTGGTGGACAACCTTTGGAGCAGAATGTAATACGCGGCCGTCCTGCCACGGAGTGTGCACCACCCCGTAATGTCATGGGGGCTACGTGGGTCAGCAGCCGCAAACAGGATCGAGGACAAGTCCACTTGGAGCGTCCATACAGGACAAGATTTGTGTGCTATCCGGACCACATTTCCCACAATGCACAGTCTCATTCGAGCTTCCCATTGGTGGGTGTGCAATATGAAAATGGCGAAGTGGGTTCAGCGTTTGCACACACTGTCTCCGTTCAAGCCTCTGAAAAGAAGCATATGGAACTTCGAAACGCGTCAGGCATTTCCATTACGGATCAGCTTCTACAAGCAGATTCCGTCCCTGCCTTTCATAAACAAAGCTGCTGATCGAGTGCAACTCACCTGGTGGACAACATTTGGAGCAGAATGTAATACACGGCAGTCCTGCCGCGGAGTGTGCACCACCCCGTAATGTCATGGGGGCTACGTGGGTCCACAGCCGCAAACAGGATTGAGGACGAGTCCACTTGCAGGGTCCATACAGGACAAGATTTGTGTGCTATCCGGACCACATTTCCCACAATGCACAGTCTCATTCGAGCTTCCCATTGGTGGGTGTGCAATATGAAAATGGCGAATTGGGTTCAGCGTTTGCACACACTGTCTCCGTTCAAGCCTCTGAAGAGAAGCATATGGAGCTTCGAAACGCGTCAGGCATTTCCATTACGGAGCAGCTTCTACAAGCGGATCCTCGTCCCTGCCTTTCATAAACAAAGCTGCTGATCGAGTGCTACTCACCTGGTGGACAACCTTTGGAGCAGAATGTAATACGGGCCGTCCTGCCGCGGAGTGAGCACCACCCCGTAATGTCATGGGGGCTACGTGGGTCAGCAGCCGCAAACAGGATTGAGGACGAGTCCACTTGGAGGGTCCATACAGGACAAGATTTGTGTGCTATCCGGACCACATTTCCCACAATGCACAGTCTCATTCAAGCTTCCCATTGGTGGGTGTGCAGTATGAAAATGGCGAAGTGGGTTCAGCGTTTGCACACACTGTCTCCGTTCAAGCCTCTGAAAAGAAGCATATAGAACTTCGAAACGCGTCAGGCATTTCCATTACGGATCAGCTTCTACAAGCAGATTCCGTCCCTGCCTTTCATAAACAAAGCTGCTGATCGAGTGCTACTCACCTGGTGGACAACCTTTGGAGCAGAATGTAATACATGGCCGTCCTGCCGCGGAGTGTGCACCACCCCGTAATGTCTTGGGGGCTACGTGGGTCAGCAGCCGCAAACAGGATTGAGGACGAGTCCACTTGCAGGGTCCATACAGGACAATATTTGTGTGCTATCCGGACCACATTTCCTACAATGCACAGTCTCATTCGAGCTTCCCATTGGTGGGTGTGCACTATGAAAATTGCGAAGTGGGTTCAGCGTTTGTACACACTGTCTCCGTTTAAGCCTCTGTAGAGAAGCATATGGAGCTTCGAAACGCGTCAGGCATTTCCATTACGGAGCAGCTTCTACAAGCGGATCCTCGTCCCTGCCTTTCATAAACAAAGCTGCTGATCGAGTACTACTCACCTGGTGGACAACCTTTGGAACAGAATGTAATACGATGCCGTCCTGCCGCGGAGTTTGCACCACCCCGTAGTGTCATGGGGGCTACGTGGGTCAGCAGCCGCAAACAGGATTGAGGACGAGTCCACTTGCCGGGTCCGTACAGGACAAGATTTGTGTGCTATCCGGACCACATTTCCCACAATGCACAGTCTCATTCGAGCTTCCCATTGGTGGGTGTGCAATATGAAAATGGCGAAGTGGGTTCAGCGTTTATACACACTGTCTCCGTTCAAGCATCTGAAGAGAAGCATATGGAGCTTCGAAACGCGTCAGGCATTTCCATTACGGAGCAGCTTCAACAAGCGGATCCTTGTCCCTGCCTTTCAGAAACAAAGCTGCTGATCGAGTGCTACTCACCTGGTGGACAACCTTTGGAGCAGAATGTAATACGCGGCCGTCCTGCCGCGGAGTGTGCACCACCCCGTAATGTCATGGGGGCTACGTGGGTCCGCAGCCGCAAACAGGATTGAGGACGAGTCCACTTGCAGGGTCCATACAGGACAAGATTTGTGTGCTATCCGGACCACATTTCCCACAATACACAGTCTCATTCGAGCTTCCCATTGGTGGGTGTGCAATATGAAAATGGCGAAGTGGGTTCAGCGTTTATACACACTGTCTTCGTTCAAGCCTCTGAAGAGAAGCATATGGAGCTTCGAAACGCGTCAGGCATTTCCATTACGGAGCAGCTTCAACAAGCGGATCCTTGTCCCTGCCTTTCATAAACAAAGCTGCTGATCGAGTGCTACTCACCTGGTGGACAACCTTTGGAGCAGAATGTAATACGCGGCAGTCCTGCCGCGGAGTGTGCACCACCCCGTAATGTCATGGGGGCTACGTGGGTCCGCAGCCGCAAACAGGATTGAGGACGAGTCCACTTGCAGGGTCCATACAGGACAAGATTTGTGTGCTATCCGGACCACATTTCCCACAATGCACAGTCTCATTCGAGCTTCCCATTGGTGGGTGTGCAATATGAAAATGGCGAAGTGGGTTCAGCGTCTGCACACACTTTCTCCATTCAAGCCTCTGAAGAGAAGCATATGGAGTTTCGAAACGCGTCAGGCATTTCCATTACGGAGCAGCTTCTACAAGCGGATCCTCGTCCCTGCCTTTCATAAACAAAAAGCTGCTGATCGAGTGCTACTCACCTGGTGGACAACCTTTGGAGCAGAATGTAATACGCGGCCGTCCTGCCGCGGAGTGTGCACCACCCCGTAATGTCATGGGGGCTACGTGGGTCAGCAGCCGCAAACAGGATTGAGGACGAGTCCACTTGGAGGGTCCATACAGGACAAGATTTGTGTGCTATCCGGACCACATTTCCCACAATGCACAGTCTCATTCGAGCTTCCCATTGGTGGGTGTGCAATATGAAAATGGCGAAGTGGGTTCAGCGTTTGCACACACTGTCTCCGTTCAACCCTCTGAAAAGAAGCAGATGGAACTTTGAAACGCGTCAGGCATTTCCATTACGGAGCAGCTTCTACAAGCAGATCCTCGTCCCTGCCTTTCATAAACAAAGCTGCTGATCGAGTGCAACTCACCTGGTGGACAACATTTGGAGCAGAATGTAATACACGGCAGTCCTGCCGCGGAGTGTGCACCACCCCGTAATGTCATGGGGGCTACGTGAGTTAGCAGCCGCAAACAGGATTGAGGACGAGTCCACTTGCAGGGTCCATACAGGACAAGATTTGTGTGCTATCCGGACCACATTTCCCACAATGCACAGTCTCATTCGAGCTTCCCATTGGTGGGTGTGCAATATGAAAATGGCGAAGTGGGTTCAGCGTTTGCACACACTGTCTCCATTCAAGCCTCTGAAGAGAAGCATATGAAGCTTCGAAACGCGTCAGGCATTTCCATTACGGAGCAGCTTCTACAAGCGGATCCTCGTCCCTGCCTTTCATAAACAAAGCTGCTGATCGAGTGCTACTCACCTGGTGGACAACCTTTGGAGCAGAATGTAATACGCGGCCGTCCTGCTGCGGAGTGTGCACCACCCCGTAATGTCATGGGGGCTACGTGGGTCAGCAGCCGCAAACAGGATTGGAGGACGAGTCCACTTGCAGGGTCCATACAGGACAAGACTTGTGTGCTATCCGGACTACATTTCCCACAATGCACAGTCTCATTCGAGCTTCCCATTGGTGGGTGTGCAATATGAAAATGGCGAAGTGGGTTCAGCGTTTGCACACACTGTCTCCGTTCAAGCCTCTGAACAGAAGCATATGGAGCTTCGAAACGCGTCAGGCATTTCCATTACGGAGCAGCTTCTACAGCAGCGGATCCTCGCCCCTGCCTTTCATAAACAAAGCTGCTGATCGAGTGCTACTCACCTGGTGGACAACCTTTGGAGCAGAATATATATATATATATATATATATATATATATATATATATATATATATATATATATATATATATATATATATATATATATATATATATATATATATATATATATATGCAAATACCAATCCTTCTTGCAGTATCAAAAAGATTGTGCCGAGCCCAACATCTGTTTCAACGTGGTTTATTCAATCCAAATCATTTGGCAAATAATGCCCGACGCGTTTCGGAACAGCCGTTCCTTGGTCACGGGTCAGTTAGACATTTGTTATTCACCATTACATATAGTGCACAAAATGAGAAAATAAACAAAGGACTACAGGGTTACCTAAAATGTAAGGAACAACGGCAGCCATTTTGGAGTGGTAGTTTCAGAGATATTAACATACTTATAAAGTGGAATAAAATAACACAAATATATATTTCAAAAGGAACAGTTCATGATAAATAACATTCTCCTGTTTATAAACCATAAGGAATAAATTCATACTTTACATATCGTTTTTCACATTATTTCAATTCTGCCCCAGTGGGCCAAAGTAATATCATTTTTGTCCCACCCAGTGAAAAAGGTTCTACATATACCCTGTTTTGCAACCAAATCATTTTCACTTTATTCCAATTCTGCCCCAGTGGGCCAGAATAATATCATATTCACTCCACATAATAAAAAAGGGTTTCAGAAAATGCCATTTCACGGTACTTTGACTAATTTCACCCATTGGACTAGTCAATTACTTCATAATCCTCATGTGAAAACTGTAATCGATTCAAAATTTCAAATATATCCTGACCGGTCAATTCCACATATTTAGTCAATAAATCTAATTTCCCACTCTCTAAAGATGCTCTTTTGCATTTCTTCATAACAAGGTAATTACTCCGTCTCCTGTAATAAAAACAAGTGCATCGATCAAAAAAGATCTGTGTAACTTTTAAAATGTATACAACACAAGGAGCCACCCTATTAAAAAATAGGGACAGGGTAATTACAGTCTACAAACAACAAGTCCCTCATAAAAATGTGTGGACCAAATGCTGTAATCTAAATGTGCAAAACCTCAAGGCAAAACTATCCACTGTGAGTATAATACTAAATAACAAGCCCAATTGTACTCTTTTCCAATTGTTGCAATGACACTTGAGAATCAACCAGACAATAATCCCAACACAATATTTAAAATATACAAAATCGATTTTATTCATAAATTCTTTTAAAAAACATAATTGACAAATCTTAAAAAAGTCATTTAAAAAATGGTTTTCACTTGATACATACAACAAAATTCATACACAATAATTGAACACCAGAAAACTACATAAAAGTCGACGCAGCGTTTCGGTGAAATGCTGATTGATCACCATCTTCAGGACAGAGTTTTCTACGAATTAAATACACAAAGATATGTCAGGTTAACTTTTCTATTCTGTTATCATCTATACTCATGTTGCCACATTTATCCATTGATCATATGTAATTTGTTAAACAATAAAATTACCATTCTCAAGTCACGTACATTGTAATAAACCACCTACACGTGGTTTTCAACATTTACAAATTAAAAATAAACCTCTCGATATCATATTTGCCACATTTAGAAACAGCATATGGGCCCACATATTACGATAATAACCTACCTATTATAGATATCAAAAGTAGTGGATCTCTCATTCACTATAGATGGGAAACACTCTTCTTGATTGAAAACAAGGAATGACCTAAAGTAATACAGATAGTATTCAGCAAAATGAAATTTTTTTCGAGCTTCCTCTTATAATTAGAGAAAAAGAGAAAAACAGAGGCCAAAATTACGCCATAAGTTTGTTAACAAATTAATATATAAAAGATCTGGGATAGCGTACCTTTTTATGTGATACTATTCCTTTTTTTGGGTCGCGTTTCATAAGAGCCACCGATAAGTATTATCGTCAATTTCCCTTAAAGCCAAACAATTAAAAAAAGGGTTTCAGCTTTCTGGAAATTCTGTTATAATAAAACATCTATCTAGTGTCACTACAAATTACTCATAACTATCTCTATACCTATTAAAAGCCAGCAGAAGTATCCTCTACACAGAAGGATGGGCCGTGATTGGGCTCTTCTAATGATTTAATCCTCGTTGTTTGTAATGGAGTGCTGGTTACGTCGCTTCCCTTGATAGTGCAACTTCAATCTGACATTCTGTACGGGTTAAAATGTGTAAAAACTCAGTAAATGTACATTCCTCAATCTTGTAGGAAATTACTATATACTTGAAAATTTATAAAAAGAACAGGTTGCTCAAACCTCTGTAAACATACCGGATGTTTTCCGTATGTTACCTCATTATGATAAACAATTTCTTAGGTTTCGGTGTCTATTGTAAGTATATTTTCTTTGCCAGGTACTCTCCATTATCCTGATTGATATGGGGGCCCTACGTCTAAGTCTCGTCTAAAGTTATTAGAACAACACTCCCTCTTTATGTGGACGTAACTGTGCATTATCGGAGTAAGACTCTGTCTATATTTCACCATCTTACCCACCCTCAGTCATTTCACCCTTTTAAAACCTTAAGGACCTTTCCAAGCCGTATGGACTATCGCATTATTCCTAAACTTACTTGGAACCGAAGAAACGGCCTCCTTGCTCCTACGTAAACGCTTTCCGGGTCGGGATACAATGGTCCACTCCTTCCGGGTTGTGTCTTTAAATACTGTTACCATAATCATGTGGTACAATTAACTAGAATTTGTGGGCGGAGACCTATCTCCCTATTACAGCGGCCATCTTGCAGTGGCCAAATATACCCTATCTTATGTCTATTTTGTAACTATTTTATAATTAGAGTCATCTAGAGACTAATTTAATAACGGTATTAACATCCTGATCAAAGGTATTTCTACCACGAGTCTCTCCAGAACGGCATCCTATAAGTTGTTTTTAGTCTTAAGCTCTTCATTTATTGCGCAGTTCGAATACCGCGATTTTCTTAAAATAGAATAGGGGTGGTTGAATTATAAGGGTATATCATCTTTTACCTCCTATTTCATGATATCCTATTAACGCACGCCCGTAGGTGATCGATCTATAAAATCTAGATGGATGTAACACCGTCAAATGCCGGCGGCCATCTTGTAATATGTAATGTAGGCGCAAAGACTGCCAAAAAGTACTGTATGTACGATTAACGGTCTTTATATGTACACAATATTCAATCTTTTATTATATATAAAACAACCATTGTCAAATTCAATTTATTAAGATTGCTAAATCATTCATTATTTAGTTGGCAAACCATGCTATGGGGGATATTGATACTGAGGATCTCACACAGAGTCCAATACAGCTGGTCTCCTTTTAAACCAGTTTCTCCCACTCTTCTTTGCTGTTTAGGCCCAATCTAAATGTCTGAAATTTCGACATGTAGAATTGTTCCCGTTTTCTACGTTTCATTGTTATGTCACCACCCCGTATATTTGTTTGGATTGTCTCTATCACACACCACCTAAGGTGGTCGACCGTATGTCCTTTCTCTATCCAATGTTCTACAAGGGGGCATTTTTCTTGCAGGTGCGGATGGCAGATTTATGTTCATTGATCCTAATCCTAATTTCTCTTGATGTTTCTCCTATGTACCCTAGATTACATGGGCATAGGATCAAGTAAATAAGGTTCTTTGATCGACAGTTTGTCATGGTTTTAAATCTATGGATTACCTTATTATGTTTCACGCTAGTGCCTCTCATGATATTGTTACAATTGTTACAGGTACTACATGGAAAAGTGCCTACCGGTAACGGGGCATTGGTTATACTAAGTTGTTTATTCGTAATGACATTTTTATATGTATGTACAAGACTGTTTCTAATTGTTCTGTTCCTACGGAATGAGAACATAGGTTTTTCCAATTTTGGTTTTCCCTGTCTATTTAATAGGTGCCAATTTCTAATAATAATATTTTTTACTTTATTACTTATATCACTAAAATTTGTCACAAAGATCATAGGTAATTGGCGAACCTCTTGTTTTGTCATTGTGTTACCAAAAAAGGAGTCCCTATTATAATATTTGGCACGCTTATATGCTTGTCTGATGATCCTCCTAGGGTATCCTCTTTCAGCCAATTTCCTTGATAGTCTATCAGCATGAATATTGTAGTCCTTGATATCACTACAATTACGAATGATCCTGAGAAATTGCCCGAATGGGATATTCTCTTTTTGACATGCTGGATGATTACTATTGTAATGCAAAATCGTGTTTTTATCTGTGGCCTTCGTGAATAACTCCACTTGAAGTTGGTTGTTCGAGTTTTTGATTTTAATATCTAGAAAATCACAGCTTTGTTTATTAATGGAGGACGTGAAACGGAGGTTCTCGTCTCCCAGATTAAGCCAATCAATAAAAGCTAAAAGTGTGTCTTCATTGCCTGTCCAGATAAAAAAGATATCATCAATATAGCGTGACCAAGCTGTAATGTTTTCATAAAATGGTGCTATTGGGTTAAAAATTTGCCTTTCCTCGAACTTACTAACGTACAAACCCGCCAGACTGGGAGCACAAGTTGCTCCCATGCTGGTCCCCTTTATTTGTTTGAAGAAATCAGTTTTGAATAAAAAAATATTATTCTTAAGGATGATCTCCACACATTCAAAAATAAAAATTGCATGCGTCGTGAGATCTCCCTCGTCATTGCACATCAGGTCTTTAATCATTTGAATAGTGGCCTCTTGGGGAATATTTGAATATAAAGCTTCTATATCAAGAGTCACCAGCCATTGGGTCTCAGTATTAAAAGAAAGATTCTCAATTTTACTGATCATTGCCGTCGTATCCTTTATGTATGCTTGTTGTCGGACAACTAGCGGTTGTAAAAAATATCCACATACTTGCTCAATGGCTCAGTGAGGGAATCAATACTGGATACAATGGGTCTCATGGGTGGATTCTTAATGTTTTTATGAATTTTTGGAAGCCCGTATAGGGCAGGTATTATAGGATGTGTATTGTTTAAAAAATTAAATTCATCCTGGCAGATAACTTCATCTTCCTTGGCTAAGGATAAAAGTCTGGTAACTTTTCGAATTAGGACGTCCCACTCGTCTCTATTCGATCTCTGATAGTGTTGTATATTATTCAAAAGGGACATCATTTTTGTACTATAGTCAGAGGTATTGAAAATCACAATACCACCGCCTTTGTCGGAGGGTTTTATGGTTATATCTTGGCACAGTTCCAAGTTCGACAGTGCTATATGTTGTCTGGCTGTCAGATTTTTATTGATCCACACTTTTTTATTCAACAGGTCATTTATACTTTTGTCGACTACTCTTTCAAATATTTCAATGTCTTTGTGGACTAATTGTAATGATGGAGTCCACATTGATTTGGGTTTTAGGCCTGATTTATTTATCGTAGGAATTTTATCTTTTCCCTCAAAAAGCAGTTCAATCGTACCTTTCTAAAAAAGTTTTGGACATCTCTTTCCAAATTATACCTATCTACGGGGGAAGTGATAGCGTATCCTAATCCTTTTTCCAAAACACTAATCTCCTCTTGTGTAAGAACTCTATTGGAGAGATTAATGATGGGTGCCTTATCAGTTAGTCCCAATGTTTCTGGCTCCTTGTGTACGGGCGATTCTGTACCGGGTTCGGGGTAAAAAAGCCCCTTCCTCTGGTCCTGCCCCTGCTCTGACCTCGATTGATTGGTCTTTTGTCTAAAAAAGAAAGAGTGTCTCTACTCATACCCGCAATAGCTTCCCTATTGCTGGTAGTATAATCATCTTTAAATTGGTCATTTTCTGACTCTGAGCTCGTATATGACGTGTCAAAAACATCACTCTCTTACGTGTGTTAGTTTTTCTTGGTTGTATCCAATTTTTTTTATTGTTATACAACTCTTCCCTCGGTCTTTCCTAAAAATCTTTTTGCAAATATG
Source organism: Calotriton arnoldi (assembly GCA_963921515.1). Taxonomy (NCBI): domain Eukaryota; kingdom Metazoa; phylum Chordata; class Amphibia; order Caudata; family Salamandridae; genus Calotriton; species Calotriton arnoldi. Next base: position 1,200,878 of record CAWUFW010005964.1, on the reverse strand, counting down.
GATAAACCTGTTCCATATTATATTTAGAGATGTCGTTGCGTAATTTATTTGCTTTTTTGTTTAAAAGATAATCTCTATAGTCTGAGACATCTTGTTGAATTTCCTCAAGTTTCTTTTTGGCTTCCTCCAACGAGGTGTTTTCCCTAAGTTTTAGTTCCATTTCTTCTATCTCTTTTTTTCTATGATTAAAACCTCCTGTGCTGTCTCTATTATTAAAAGCATCCAATCGCGACTACACCTATTGGCAATGAATGTCCAATTTTCCAAAAATCTCCTATTCTTAATAAAAACTCCAGGTTCGTTATTTACTTGAAGACCCTTAGGAATTATTCCTTTCTTACAATATTCGATCAGAAAATCGGCGTGGAGTTCAGTTCTTGTTGCCTTTTTTTTAAAAATTCCAGAGGATTTTCCATTGTTCCTCGTCACTATTAGTAATTGTAATGGAGGTTATGTCTTTAGAGGTACCATTGATTATTTTCTTAAATTGGTCCTCTGTAAAACCATATGTTTTTAAGCCATCCATTTCGAAATATCAACACTCAATTCACAAACTGCTAATGTGCAGTATCTATAAAAAGCTCCCAGCTAACAAGCTGTGCAAAGTACATATACAACACAAAGAGCCACCCTATTAAAAAATAGGGACAGGGTAATTACAGTCTACAAACAACAAGTCCCTCATAAAAATGTGTGGACCAAATGCTGTAATCTAAATGTGCAAAACCTCAAGGCAAAACTATCCACTGTGAGTATAATACTAAATAACAAGCCCAATTGTACTCTTTTCCAATTGTTGCAATGACACTTGAGAATCAACCAGACAATAATCCCAACACAATATTTAAAATATACAAAATCGATTTTATTCATAAATTCTTTTAAAAAACATAATTGACAAATCTTAAAAAAGTCATTTAAAAATGGTTTTCACTTGATACATACAACAAAATTCATACACAATAATTGAACACCAGAAAACTACATAAAAGTCGACGCAGCGTTTCGGTGAAATGCTGATTGATCACCTTCTTCAGGACAGAGTTTTCTACGAATTAAATACACAAAGATATGTCAGGTTAACTTTTCTATTCTGTTATCATCTATACTCATGTTGCCACATTTATCCATTATCATATAATTTGTTAAACAATAAAATTACCATTCTCAAGTCACGTACATTGTAATAAACCACCTACACGTGGTTTTCAACATTTACAAATTAAAAATAAACCTCTCGATATCATATTTGCCACATTTAGAAACAGCATATGAGCCCACATATTACGATAATAACCTACCTATTATAGATATCAAAAGTAGTGGATCTCTCATTCACTATAGATGGGAAACACTCTTCTTGATTGAAAACAAGGAATGACCTAAAGTAATACAGATAGTATTCAGCAAAATGAAAAAAAAATTCGAGCTTCCTCTTATAATTAGAGAAAAGAGAGAAAAACAGAGGCCAAAATTACGCCATAAGTTTGTTAACAAATTAATATATAAAAGATCTGGGATAGCGTACCTTTTTATGTGATACTATTCCTTTTTTTTGGGTCGCGTTTCATAAGAGCCACCGATAAGTATTATCGTCAATTTCCCTTAAAGCCAAACAATTAAAAAAAGGGTTTCAGCTTTCTGGAAATTCTGTTATAATAAAACATCTATCTAGTGTCACTACAAATTACTCATAACTATCTCTATACCTATTAAAAGCCAGCAGAAGTATCCTCTACACAGAAGGATGGGCCGTGATTGGGCTCTTCTAATGATTTAATCCTCGTTGTTTGTAATGGAGTGCTGGTTACGTCGCTTCCCTTGATAGTGCAACTTCAATCTGACATTCTGTACGGGTTAAAATGTGTAAAAACTCAGTAAATGTACATTCCTCAATCTTGTAGGAAATTACTATATACTTGAAAATTTATAAAAAGAACAGGTTGCTCAAACCTCTGTAAACATACCGGATGTTTTCCGTATGTTACCTCATTATGATAAACAATTTCTTAGGTTTCGGTGTCTATTGTAAGTATATTTTCTTTGCCAGGTACTCTCCATTATCCTGATTGATATGGGGGCCCTACGTCTAAGTCTCGTCTAAAGTTATTAGAACAACACTCCTCTTTATGTGGACGTAACTGTGCATTATCGGAGTAAGACTCTGTCTATATTTCACCATCTTACCCACCCTCAGTCATTTCACCCTTTTAAAACCTTAAGGACCTTTCCAAGCCGTATGGACTATCGCATTATTCCTAAACTTACTTGGAACCGAAGAAACGGCCTCCTTGCTCCTACGTAAACGCTTTCCGGGTCGGGATACAATGGTCCACTCCTTCCGGGTTGTGTCTTTAAATACTGTTACCATAATCATGTGGTACAATTAACTAGAATTTGTGGGCGGAGACCTATCTCCCTATTACAGCGGCCATCTTGCAGTGGCCAAATATACCCTATCTTATGTCTATTTTGTAACTATTTTATAATTAGAGTCATCTAGAGACTAATTTAATAACGGTATTAACATCCTGATCAAAGGTATTTCTACCACGAGTCTCTCCAGAACGGCATCCTATAAGTTGTTTTTAGTCTTAAGCTCTTCATTTATTGCGCAGTTCGAATACCGCGATTTTCTTAAAATAGAATAGGGGTGGTTGAATTATAAGGGTATATCATCTTTTACCTCCTATTTCATGATATCCTATTAACGCACGCCCGTAGGTGATCGATCTATAAAATCTAGATGGATGTAACACCGTCAAATGCCGGCGGCCATCTTGTAATATGTAATGTAGGCGCAAAGACTGCCAAAAAAGTACTGTATGTACGATTAACGGTCTTTATATGTACACAATATTCAATCTTTTATTATATATAAAACAACCATTGTCAAATTCAATTAAGATTGCTAAATCATTCATTATTTAGTTGGCAAACCATGCTATGGGGGATATTGATACTGAGGATCTCACACAGAGTCCAATACAGCTGGTCTCCTTTTAAACCAGTTTCTCCCACTCTTCTTTGCTGTTTAAGCCCAATCTAAATGTCTGAAATTTCGACATGTAGAATTGTTCCCGTTTTCTACGTTTCATTGTTATGTCACCACCCCGTATATTTGTTTGGATTGTCTCTATCACACACCACCTAAGGTGGTCGACCGTATGTCCTTTCTCTATCCAATGTTCTACAAGGGGGGCATTTTTCTTGCAGGTGCGGATGGCAGATTTATGTTCATTGATCCTAATCCTAATTTCTCTTGATGTTTCTCCTATGTACCCTAGATTACATGGACATAGGATCAAGTAAATAAGGTTCTTTGATCGACAGTTTGTCATGGTTTTAAATCTATGGATTACCTTATTATGTTTCACGCTAGTGCCTCTCATGATATTGTTACAATTGTTACAGGTACTACATGGAAAAGTGCCTACCGGTAACGGGGCATTGGTTATACTAAGTTGTTTATTCGTAATGACATTTTTATATGTATGTACAAGACTGTTTCTAATTGTTCTGTTCCTACGGAATGAGAACATAGGTTTTTCCAATTTTGGTTTTCCCTGTCTATTTAATAGGTGCCAATTTCTAATAATAATATTTTTTACTTTATTACTTATATGAAATTTGTCACAAAGATCATAGGTAATTGGCGAACCTCTTGTTTTGTCATTGTGTTATCAAAAAAGGAGTCCCTATTATAATATTTGGCACGCTTATATGCTTGTCTGATGATCCTCCTAGGGTATCCTCTTTCAGCCAATTTCCTTGATAGTCTATCAGCATGAATATTGTAGTCCTTGATATCACTACAATTACGTCTGATCCTGAGAAATTGCCCGAATGGGATATTCTCTTTTTGACATGCTGGATGATTACTATTGTAATGCAAAATCGTGTTTTTATCTGTGGCCTTCGTGAATAACTCCACTTGAAGTTGGTTGTTCGAGTTTTTGATTTTAATATCTAGAAAATCACAGCTTTGTTTATTAATGGAGGACGTGAAACGGAGGTTCTCGTCTCCCAGATTAAGCCAATCAATAAAAGCTAAAAGTGTGTCTTCATTGCCTGTCCAGATAAAAAAGATATCATCAAAATAGCGTGACCAAGCTGTAATGTTTTCATAAAATGGTGCTATTGGGTTAAAAATTTGCCTTTCCTCGAACTTACTAACGTACAAACCCGCCAGACTGGGAGCACAAGTTGCTCCCATGCTGGTCCCCTTTATTTGTTTGAAGAAATCAGTTTTGAATAAAAAATATTATTCTTAAGGATGATCTCCACACATTCAATAATAAAAATTGCATGCGTCGTGAGATCTCCCTCGTCATTGCACATCAGGTCTTTAATCATTTGAATAGTGGCCTCTTGGGGAATATTTGAATATAAAGCTTCTATATCAAGAGTCACCAGCCATTGGGTCTCAGTATTAAAAGAAAGATTCTCAATTTTACTGATCATTGCCGTCGTATCCTTTATGTATGCTTGTTGTCGGACAACTAGCGGTTGTAAAAAATATCCACATACTTGCTCAATGGCTCAGTGAGGGAATCAATACTGGATACAATGGGTCTCATGGGTGGATTCTTAATGTTTTTATGAATTTTTGGAAGCCCGTATAGGGCAGGTATTATAGGATGTGTATTGTTTAAAAAATTAAATTCATCCTGGCAGATAACTTCATCTTCCTTGGCTAAGGATAAAAGTCTGGTAACTTTTCGAATTAGGACGTCCCACTCGTCTCTATTCGATCTCTGATAGTGTTGTATATTATTCAAAAGGGACATCATTTTTGTACTATAGTCAGAGGTATTGAAAATCACAATACCACCGCCTTTGTCGGAGGGTTTTATGGTTATATCTTGGCACAGTTCCAAGTTCGACAGTGCTATATGTTGTCTGGCTGTCAGATTTTTATTGATCCACACTTTTTTATTCAACAGGTCATTTATACTTTTGTCGACTACTCTTTCAAATATTTCAATGTCTTTGTGGACTAATTGTAATGATGGAGTCCACATTGATTTGGGTTTTAGGCCTGATTTATTTATCGTAGGAATTTTATCTTTTCCCTCAAAAAAGCAGTTCAATCGTACCTTTCTAAAAAAGTTTTGGACATCTCTTTCCAAATTATACCTATCTACGGGGGAAGTGATAGCGTATCCTAATCCTTTTTCCAAAACACTAATCTCCTCTTGTGTAAGAACTCTATTGGAGAGATTAATGATGGGTGCCTTATCAGTTAGTCCCAATGTTTCTGGCTCCTTGTGTACGGGCGATTCTGTACCGGGTTCGGGGTAAAAAAGCCCCTTCCTCTGGTCCTGCCCCTGCTCTGACCTCGATTGATTGGTCTTTTGTCTAAAAAAGAAAGAGTGTCTCTACTCATACCCGCAATAGCTTCCCTATTGCTGGTAGTATAATCATCTTTAAATTGGTCATTTTCTGACTCTGAGCTCGTATATGACGTGTCAAAAAACATCACTCTCTTACGTGTGTTAGTTTTTCTTGGTTGTATCCAATTTTTTTTATTGTTATACAACTCTTCCCTCGGTCTTTCATAAAAATCTTTTTGCAAATATGGATAAACCTGTTCCATATTATATTTAGAGATGTCGTTGCGTAATTTATTTGCTTTTTTGTTTAAAAGATAATCTCTATAGTCTGAGACATCTTGTTGAATTTCCTCAAGTTTCTTTTTGGCTTCCTCCAACGAGGTGTTTTCCCTAAGTTTTAGTTCCATTTCTTCTATCTCTTTTTTTCTATGATTAAAACCTCCTGTGCTGTCTCTATTATTAAAAGCATCCAATCGCGACTACACCTATTGGCAATGAATGTCCAATTTTCCAAAAATCTCCTATTCTTAATAAAAACTCCAGGTTCGTTATTTACTTGAAGACCCTTAGGAATTATACCTTTCTTACAATATTCGATCAGAAAATCGGCGTGGAGTTCAGTTCTTGTTGCCTTTTTTTTAAAATTCCAGAGGATTTTCCATTGTTCCTCGTCACTATTAGTAATTGTAATGGAGGTTATGTCTTTAGAGGTACCATTGATTATTTTCTTAAATTGGTCCTCTGTAAAACCATATGTTTTTAAGCCATCCATTTCGAAATATCAACACTCAATTCACAAACTGCTAATGTGCAGTATCTATAAAAAGCTCCCAGCTAACAAGCTGTGCAAAGTACATATACAACACAAAGAGCCACCCTATTAAAAAATAGGGACAGGGTAATTACAGTCTACAAACAACAAGTCCCTCATAAAAATGTGTGGACCAAATGCTGTAATCTAAATGTGCAAAACCTCAAGGCAAAACTATCCACTGTGAGTATAATACTAAATAACAAGCCCAATTGTACTCTTTTCCAATTGTTGCAATGACACTTGAGAATCAACCAGACAATAATCCCAACACAATATTTAAAATATACAAAATCGATTTTATTCATAAATTCTTTTAAAAAACATAATTGACAAATCTTAAAAAGTCATTTAAAAAATGGTTTTCACTTGATACATACAACAAAATTCATACACAATAATTGAACACCAGAAAACTACATAAAAGTCGACGCAGCGTTTCGGTGAAATGCTGATTGATCACCTTCTTCAGGACAGAGTTTTCTACGAATTAAATACACAAAGATATGTCAGGTTAACTTTTCTATTCTGTTATCATCTATACTCATGTTGCCACATTTATCCATTATCATATAATTTGTTAAACAATAAAATTACCATTCTCAAGTCACGTACATTGTAATAAACCACCTACATGTGGTTTTCAACATTTACAAATTAAAAATAAACCTCTCGATATCATATTTGCCACATTTAGAAACAGCATATGAGCCCACATATTACGATAATAACCTACCTATTATAGATATCAAAAGTAGTGGATCTCTCATTCACTATAGATGGGAAACACTCTTCTTGATTGAAAACAAGGAATGACCTAAAGTAATACAGATAGTATTCAGCAAAATGAAAAAAAATTCGAGCTTCCTCTTATAATTAGAGAAAAGAGAGAAAAACAGAGGCCAAAATTACGCCATAAGTTTGTTAACAAATTAATATATAAAAGATCTGGGATAGCGTACCTTTTATGTGATACTATTCCTTTTTTTTGGGTCGCGTTTCATAGGAGCCACCGATAAGTATTATCGTCAATTTCCCTTAAAGCCAAACAATTAAAAAAAGGGTTTCAGCTTTCTGGAAATTCTGTTATAATAAAACATCTATCTAGTGTCACTACAAATTACTCATAACTATCTCTATACCTATTAAAAGCCAGCAGAAGTATCCTCTACACAGAAGGATGGGCCGTGATTGGGCTCTTCTAATGATTTAATCCTCGTTGTTTGTAATGGAGTGCTGGTTATGTTGCTTCCCTTGATAGTGCAACTTCAATCTGACATTCTGTACGGGTTAAAATGTGTAAAAAACTCAGTAAATGTACATTCCTCAATCTTGTAGGAAATTACTATATACTTGAAAATTTATAAAAAGAACAGGTTGCTCAAACCTCTGTAAACATACCGGATGTTTTCCGTATGTTACCTCATTATGATAAACAATTTCTTAGGTTTCGGTGTCTATTGTAAGTATATTTTCTTTGCCAGGTACTCTCCATTATCCTGATTGATATGGGGGCCCTACGTCTAAGTCTTGTCTAAAGTTATTAGAACAACACTCCCTCTTTATGTGGACGTAACTGTGCATTATCGGAGTAAGACTCTGTCTATATTATCTGCATAGCATATCTTTTAATGCCGTGCATCTACGGAATGTGATCTTGGGATTCACATCTATGTATTTAACTAAGGTTTCATCAGTACCTAACACATTCCAATACCTTTTTAAGCATTTTCTAACCTCTCCAGCTTGATTACTGAATGACGTTATAAATCGTATAGATTCTTCTCCATTTTTGATATCATCATTAGGTTTTAACAGTTCTTCCCGTTTGACATTTTTAATTTTTAATTTTTTCACATGCTGCTTTGATCACTTTCTGGGAGTAACCTCTTTCTACAAACCTAGTCTTCATGTTTATCATCTCTTCCTCAAAGGCTAGGTTAGAGCTACAACCTAGCCTTTGTCAAATGGGAAGAACTGTTAAAACCTAATGATGATGATCCCAAGATCACATTCCGTAGATGCACGGCATTAAAAGATATGCTATGCAAGAGTACTTTGCCTACAGTTGTTAATCCTCAAATGAATATACAAGGTTTTTACACTTGCAAATCATGCAAGGCATGTCGCAATAGTACTAACTGCAAACAGATTAGGCTGTCAAAATTTCAAAAGCCATTTATAATTCCTAAGCATCTTACTTGTAAATCAGATTTCTGTGTATATGTCTTAGTTTGCCCATGTCCTTTGATGTATATTGGCAGCACTATTCACCAGGTTAAGAGACGTATATTGGAACATATGCGGGCAATTACTAATGAGGATAGGCAATATCCAATTGCTCGACATTTTAAAGATTGTCACAATAAAAATGCCAGCTTACTGAAGTACTGTGCTCTAGACAGAATTCCAGTTTCTGAGAGAGGGGGAAACAGGATTCGTGAATTAAGACGCTTGGAGTCTAGAATGATTGTGAAATATGAAACCATGTATCCGGATGGGATTAACAAAGATGAGGAGTTATCTGTTCATCTAGGTTAATGAACTGAAACCTTTGCAATTAATTTTTTCCCTTCGATATTGTAATACAGTAATGAATTCCTGGTTAATTGCCTCTTAGGTAGGATGTTTGTATACATTTTAAAAGTTACACAGATCTTTTTTTGATCGATGCACTTGTTTTTATTACAGGAGACGGAGTAATTACCTTGTTATGAAGAAATGCAAAAGAGCATCTTTAGAGAGTGGGAAATGAGATTTATTGACTAAATATGTGGAATTGACCGGTCAGGATATATTTGAAATTTTGAATCGATTACAGTTTTCACATGAGGATTATGAAGTAATTGACTAGTCCAATGGGTGAAATTAGTCAAAGTACCGTGAAATGGCATTTTCTGAAACCCCTTTTTTATTATGTGGAGTGAATATGATATTATTCTGGCCCACTGGGGCAGAATTGGAATAAAGTGAAAATGATTTGGTTGCAAAACAGGGTATATGTAGAACCTTTTTCACTGGGTGGGACAAAAACGATATTACTTTGGCCCACTGGGGCAGAATTGAAATAATGTGAAAAACGATATGTAAAGTATGAATTTATTCCTTATGGTTTATAAACAGGAGAATGTTATTTATCATGAACTGTTCCTTTTGAAATATATATTTGTGTTATTTTATTCCACTTTATAAGTACGTTAATATCTCTGAAACTACCACTCCAAAATGGCTGCCGTTGTTCCTTACATTTTAGGTAACCCTGTAGTCCTTTGTTTATTTTCTCATTTTGTGCACTATATGTAATGGTGAATAACAAATGTCTAACTGACCCGTGACCAAGGAACGGCTGTTCCGAAATGCGTCGGGTATTATTTGCCAAATGATTTGGATTGAATAAACCACGTTGAAACAGATGTTGGGCTCGGCACAATCTTTTTGATACTGCAAGAAGGATTGGTATTTGCTTGTTTAGAGGGTCGCGACCTCGCCGGCAGCCCGCCGCCATTCCTGAGGCAGAGGGAAACGCGAAACTTTGTTCTATATATATATATATATATATATATATATATATATATATATATATATATATATATATATATATATATTACCTTCTGGCAGTCATCAGTAGGTAGTTATAGTTAGGACCTAGTATCCATGGGAAAATCGTTTTTTGACTTGCCTATATCTTTGGCACCGTTTGATGAATCTTCATGAAATGTTCTCCAAAAAGTTCCCTCTTGACTCTTGTTGTGCATGAAAAATTTCGAGGTGATCCATCAAGCGAGGGCCGAGAAAAAGGGGAGAGTCAATAAAAGTGTGTTTCCCATGTTAATTTCCATAGGACCTTTAGACACTGCCACAGCCTGAACTGCTGAATTACACCAAATTTGGCAGAAAGATAGATATTGGTCCAGGGAAGTGTCTTTTTTGTGATTTGGGTGTAAATCAGCTTAGTCATTATTTAAATATTAAGGGAAATCCAAACTTGTATATAGAGGAACACAAAGGATCCGCAACCCCTCCCGATCTCATGCTGAGATCTGATTGGCTGCCAATGCTCAAGCCGAGTCTCAGAAAAAACATTAAAATAAAAGACAAGGGGGCAGGGTAGCAATACCCTGACCCCGTAGGTCTCTTGGGGGGGTCCCACAGGGACCCTGCAGACCCAGCAGGGCCAAAAAAGCATTAAAAAAACAAAAGATTAAAAAATCGCCCCCAGGTGGGCCAGTTCCCGGGGGCATTTGCATAACAAAGGAGGGTGCAGAGAGGCCTCCCCTCGTGAGGCTTATTAATGCCCCGGGGAATACCACCTACCTGGGGCTTCTTTACAAATGAATTTGGGGGAGGCCAGTACAGCCTACCCCGCTGCCCCAGGGATAACCACCTCTGCAGGACCTTTTTGTTTTTAAATAGTGGGGGCCTCTCGTGCCTGTAAGGGTGTATGGGTAGGTGTGTAAATGTCTGTATGTCTGTATGACTGGATGTGTGAGTGGCTCTGTTGGTGAGTGACTGGGTGCATGAGTGGCTGTATGAGTGAGTGGGTGCGTGAGTGGCTCTATGGATGCGTGATTGGTTGTGTGAGTATTGTTATTGGTCTGTGAATGGCCATGCGTAGCAGTGGTAGTCGGTGTATGAGAGAATCTATGGGGATGTTGTCATGTAATCCCTATAAGACCTATATAGGATCTGCACGTTCAGACAACATACACTGCAGGACTGCTGTCCTGACTGATTCCAGACACCCCCACCGGGTATGTTAGCCTGTGTACCAGCTAGCTCGCAATGCCACTATAACCTCCTCTTACCAAGGAGAGAATAGGTCTTGGCAACTATCGAACATGACAACCCTGATCCCTCAGGACCGTGGAAACAGTAACTTACCTTTCACTCAGTCACTCGTGCTCACTTGTTCTCAGAGAGATACACAGAATAAACGGTTGGGACGTTTTCAATAAGTATTTATTGAACAGTCGTTATTCTAGCGTAAAATAAGTGCACTGAAATCACCAGTAGACAGTAGCATAGATAAATGAGTAGAAGCACTAAGAAAGTAAACAGATGGTAGGTCTCTACCATTTTGCTAAAATCATAAATATAGGCAAGTATATAAAATACATGGCAATAAGATGCGTACTCCAACGATGCACCTTAACTAGATGTACCTAAATGTGCCTAGCATGTGAGTAGGTGTAAAGCCAAGAATCCCTCTAGGATAAAGCCAACCCCATTACCTGATGTGAGACTGCGGGACCCCGTTCTGGTGTCGAGCTGAACACCCCTCAAGGAATGTCAGACCACTGCGAGCTGGAGTATCTGCATGCAGGAACCTCAGCGTCTTGCGTCAGTGTGTTGGCCAGGAAGTCCTGATCTCCTCTGACTATCTCAGCAAGATGCGGTGTTTATATACCCTAAGGAATCCCCAGGGGTTCTACCTGGCTGTGCCAGTGTCGGACTTAAGATGACGTTGGGAATTAACTTTATACACAGTTATTATGCAGGAGATGATGGTCCTGCTGTGATTCCAAGAAACTAAGACTCCTCATGCATAATTTATGAGGCCAGTGTCCAGGGAAAAACCCTACGTACTTGTGTGTAGTATTGTAACTGGGTAAAAGGTCAGCCCTTCAAATCCGTTATATATGTAGTATAGGAGAGAATGTAGGTGAAGGGTTATGATGTTACCTAGACCTATATCGGGGTACCTATATGAAATATAACACCCACTCCTCATCCGACTGGACGATATTACTAAAATCTAACGTACTACCAAGGCGTCTAGAGGTTTGTACGCAACAAATAATAAAAACATTTTTAAGAGAAGTTCAAAAGCGTTAAAAAACCCTTTAAAAGTGTTGTACAAAAAACAAAAAATCATTCAAGTAGTGGCTCTAAAGTGTCCGTTTATATGGTCCGAACCACTACAAGCATTTGAAAGCCATGCAGGTCAAAAGGTTTCAATTTGGAATTTCGAAAAAAGTTAAAAAGCCAAATCTTCCCAGCGTGCGACATGCCAAATATTTATGTGTCCTTGCTGGTAGACGCAACATTGCTGCTATCTGCATACGCAGCTGACGATCCCTGTAACACCTCACAAAGAATGTCAATTGAGCACAGATGATCTTCCGTACTGCCTGCAGCAGATGCCAGGGCAGCCTGTGCCACATCCAAGACCTGAGTGTTGGAGGAGCTGGTGTCCATACCAACAGGAGCAGAAACTACCTGTGGTGGCTCTAAGAATGCTGCCAACAACATGGGAATGCGCTGAGGACACTGCAGAACATGGGCCGTTATCGGGTCCAGTAAAGCATCAACGTCCGGTGGCGCAACCGATGGAAGTGTCAGACAGAGGTCCAATACGCATTCTTCTCTGCAGAACAGGCATTGGAGAACAGGTAGGACCTAGGGGCAGCTGGGTGTAGTAGATTGTGTAAATATTATCATGAAGCAAATTGGATTGTATTCTAACTTCAACAGATCATATGACCTTGAACATAACAAATAGCCTTGAGAAAGCCCTGGCTCAACTTGCCACATAGGGCGAAACACGTGTCGGCTGTCCTACCTTTCTTAAAAACTTTTCATCAAATATGATATAAAAAGAGTGAAATGAAATTACAAAGTGGCAAATGAAAATAAAACATCTACCTTCACTCAATTCTACTTGATCTACTGTGATGTGTTATAAAAAGGAATTACTCCAATGAATAAAAAAGATCATTTTGAAGGGAGGAACATATGCTTACACCCTCACTCTCACTCGTCAATACGAGGCTGAAAGGTCCAGAGCCTGGAGCGACGGTCCTCCAGTACTTCTTAGGAATCCATATCCAGCACCAGGATCTCTGGACCGTTGTTTTCCCTGAATCCGACACAGTCCATCCAGACTGGTCTAAATGACAGGAACCAAGAGGCTCTCCGTTCCCATAGGCGAGGTGTGCCCAGATGTTTTACCATGCGATCACGGTATTTGCGCTCCAGGATAGCTGTTGCAATCTCCTTGGTGGGTGGGACGTCCATTGCGTAGCAGAAAGCTAACAATCAGGATTCCTGCGATTAGAAACAGGATCAGCGGAAGCCCTCCAAAAATGCTTCCAAAGACGGAGTGTATAAAGTTCGGTATAACTCCGAGGACCGTCTGAAAGGTGCTTAACAGTCCGGAACCTATGGTCTTAAATAGGTGTACAACACCCGTCGTATCAGACATGTTAAAGATACGACTTACCATTTCTGTGAAATGAAAGGGGCAGTTTGTACGTATAAGTGCCTGTATCTCAGCCGAGGACCTTGCGATCTGGAGATCAAAAGTCTCCCGGGCGGAGGTTAAGGGCACAGTTCGTTGTAAAAGCATGGCTTTCATTCTGCTCAGAGTATCAAACCGTATAAAGGAAACATTTAGCGAAGGCCATAACGGCGCCTCCCTGACTGTATGTGCTGGTGGAAACAATACTTGCATTCAGCAAGTAATCCTGAAGCTCACAGTGACTAGATATGCGATGCCCGGAAGCATCGCACAACAACCTTGATCATTCAGCATCAAGTAACTCCCATTCGAGAGAAGCCTGAATACCGGATTAATCACAGCTGCCGGGGTACCCCTCAAATGACAGGACAAGTTCGCCACAAACCCATTACAAGCCCTGTGTAGCATAATATCCTGGCATATGAGAGATCCACTTAAAGTGTTCTCACAGTTAGTTCCGCTTAGAAGCACTTCCAGATCCCCACTCCTGCATCAAAATCTGTATGGTGAATCCCAGGATTCCCTGATGAATTCCCTACCCATCTTTTCATATCTGCCTGCCTGTTGCTGTTCTAGGCAATACTGAAACTGGAAAGTTGCGACCAGTAATGTTATATGGCTGTGGATTAACCACTCTGTGGACGGTGACTCTGCCAAAGTAAAGGGTAACCTATCCAGTTTTTCAATACGCAGTATTGTATATTTTGCTCCCCTCTGTGCCGTTTTCATCTGTTTTTCAGTTAGATTGTATGCAGAAAATATTGACGTAATGTTGATAAAACGCCAAGGCACATAACTGACGCACAATGACTGCAGCGTCCAGCTTAATAAAATAATAGAACGTAACTGTGACTGTCCGTGTTGCAATATGGACAAATCCTGTTCTATTACATCGATAGCAGAAGGTACAATGTTGCCCAGTGAATATATCCTGGATGTTAATGTAGTCATGCCATTGTCAACTACGGCTAACGCCTTTTCTAGGTTAACTCTATCTATTTCTCTTAATCTCTCTGCAGCTTCTTGTTGGGAGATTTTCCAGATTTCGTTTTAGACAGCATACAAAAAACGATTCTGACGTGGTTTTCTGGGACCTAATAAAAAATCCTGTAGGTCCACATCCTCTGTGAGTAGAGACAAGTGTTGTTTCACCTGGGGGTAGTGTTGAGGTCTTTAGCCAATCAAGGCACAACTTCCCAACACTGTATGATGTCACTACCCCCGGATGTTCTCGTTGTACATAACGTGGGTCTGGCCTATGGATACTAAACCCTTCAGTGGTACCCCTGAATCTTTCCTGACATCTGTTTGTGTCAGTGGGCCAAACCAACTATCCCTTCCAATTGGGGTCTGATATATTGTATTGCAATGTGTTATCCAACTTAGCCCCTCTTTCTGACGTAAAATTCCCCTCTGTGTTTAAAGGTGTTGGAATTTGAGGCGTGTTCAAGCCCTTATTCTTGACTATTCCAAGACAGGAAGTCTGTTGCACAGTGTCATTCAGAAAAATCATCTGCTGTGGAATGAGGCATGCTCTAAATAGTGCTTCTGATCCCTGGACTTGCCAGTCCTTAGAACCCCAGATTGATTTCAAGTCTACAGTGTCCATCCATAAGTCAAAACCCTGTTCAGACATCTGGGAAATAAAGGAAGCAGAGTAAATCTGTTTGGTGTTTGTTAACATATTTTTCTGTGCAGATATAGGTGCAACCTTATAATAGTACGAGGTTGGGTCAGAAGTGTTAAACCGTGAAAAATATGAGAATTTCTGTGCAACTGTTTTTGAACTACCTTTCGGTGGTGTAGGGCAATGTTCCCGCTGGTGGTATGTGAAAACATTTCTAGGTTTGCTAGATTTATGCAAAAAATGATGACCATAATATTGGTAGCAATACATTTTGTCAAACTCTGATGTGTCCTCTAACATTTCAGTGCTAGAAAATGCGGCAGATTGTTCCAAATCAGACAATAAGTTATTAACAGTTTCAAAATCCCAATCATCAGAAAATGTACTGGAGGTAATGATATCGTTCAGTGAAATTTTAAACAAATGTGGAATCTTTAAAAGCTCGGTTGGTCCAAATATATCATAATTTACTTTGTCCCACACTATACCATCCGGTATAGGAACTGCTGAAACGTTCACGAAGGACAAGTCTCTTTGTTCACGATGAGATGAAACATGAGGTTTTAAAATTAAGTTTACTTCTGACGTAGCAGAGCTCTGTTGAAGACAAGTTCCATTGATGAGCAAGTGGAAAGTGATTACTAATCCTAACCAAAAAAGAAAAAATAATATACCGGTGATTATCCAAAGTTCTAGCCAAGGTATTACTAAATAAGTCCTTCTAAGAAAGTTTAAAAAGTCTTTGATCCGTTGTTTGCAAGAAATTTGGGCTGGCGTCGTTTCAGATTCACTTGGATCCAATGAAAAGGTATCGAAGTCGATGAAATAGCCAGATGCAGTTCGATCTATTTTTGGTAGCTCAGCAGGTTTTGTTGAACTTGTAGGTTGCTCTTGAAGAGACATGTTGACGTAGACATCCTTATTAGGTTGAATTGAAATCTGTCTTTTATTTTGAAAGTTTGTGTCAAGGGGAACTAGTTCAATTGCATTGTTATCAATTCCATTGCTTTGTAAAGGTGACTCTTCAAATGTTATCAGTCTTTCAGTTTGAACTTCCTGTATTGTAGCGAGAGGAGGACGTCGACTACTCAGGAGCCCACAAGGCCTACTATTTAGTATCAGCCACATAGTGTGGTTTGATCAGATCGATTGAGACAAATCTCTTCTCTTTTCTGGCAAGAGGCGGTAGAAGTACAGTTCTTGATCCTTCAACGACCAGGACAGGTACAGGCTTTCGATAGGATGGCCCGAATTCGTTTTTGTCCACAATCTTTTCTCTGACCAGATCTCCAACTTTAGGAATCCAGGCAGGACTTGCCGAGGCTGACTTGACTTCCACAGTGGCGGTTCTTTTTGTCTTGACGTTACTTAAGGAGGCTCTGGATTCATTCAGATCCTGTAAAACAGCCAAACGTTTATTGATGTCAAACGGTTTTTCATCCGCCACTGTGCCTTCACAATCGAGATCAGGTATCCACATTCTTGTCCCAAACAGGACCTCATAAGGAGTGGCACCCCCTACAGAGCTTCTTGGCTGGTTATTAAGGGCTCGCTGGACCCCATATAGATGATTGACCCAACTACACCCGAGCCAAATACCCTAGCTGTTAAAGATTGCTTTAAGTCCCGGTTTTTCCTCTCCACAACCAAATTTCCCTCGGGATGGTATGGAGAGGAGTACCGCAATGCTACACCCAAACTTCCCATGGCTTCCTTGTAAGCCCTAGAGATGAACGCGGGGCAACGGTCAGAATGTAATGTGCCAACTGCGTATGTCCTTATTAAGACTCGCAAATCTTTTATAACAGTTCGGGCGTCAGCCGAGCGCTGGGGCTATACCCATAAGAATCTTGAACAGAAATCCACTGCCACCATGATATACCTGTAAGCCCCATCAGATTGTAAGAGGCCACAGCGTTCGAGGTAAATGCACGCAAGCGGTCTGTCTGATATTAACAATGGTGTCTGCGCTGGGCGAGCTACGGTTGACCCTTTTATCTGTTGACAGATATTGCACTTTAAGACGAAGTCTTTGGTCTGCTTTGTTAACCCTGGCCACCATTAGCATTGTTTCAGTAAAGAAACTGTCGCCGTAACTCCTGTATGAGCAGAACCCGGACCCTCGTGTGCAGCCAAGATTAAACCTAACCTGCGATCCATGTTTGGTATTACTCTATCCCCCACTCCAGGAATCTGAGCAAATGGAACGTTGTTTACACCTAACTTGTAGGAGTACTTGAGTGGAAAACCTTTAGGTAGTGCTTTGCTGTTATTGCGCGAAGCAATCACAGCTACCATTGTGCTACCGTCTACCCTCATTTTTGAACAGGTGATTGCAGCTACGGACACAGTGCGTACTGCCCCCTTCGCGGCTTCATCAGCCAATGAATTCCCTTCAACGTGAACGCCATCATGTTGATGACTTAGCGTGTGTATCACGTGAGCTCTTGGTAGTTTGTTTTTTAACTCTGTTACCTGTTCCATAGTTTTCTATGTTTAATTGTGCCACCTTTTGAATCTCTGAACCCATTTTGTCCCCAATAGTGGAGGTATTCGTTGTATGACTGGACACAGTAAAAGGAATCACACACTATCAGTGTGGGGAATTCTGGATCCGTATTTATCAGTGCCAGTAGTAGTACTTTTAATTCTGCCAACTGAGCCGTGCAGTCTCCGAGAGACTGCGTTTTTGTACAGCTTGGACGGAACTTACCGTCCTGCATCCTACCTTTTACAATAGCGCATGCTGCACTGTATTGTTGCTTACTTCCAATGGCCGGTTGAGCAGATCCGTCAGTATAAATAATGTATTCATACTGATCTAGAGGCATTATTTCATTTGGTAGAGGATATTCTTGTTCGTATTGCAGGAATGCTTGTGTTTTTAGACTAGGGTCATATCTGTATTCTAGATCTGTTGCAGTGAGAGAATTAGCCCACTGTATCCATCTTGGATGTAACACTTTTGCATTTGGGACGCTTGCCTTTGTGGCAGCCTCTAAGGCCGGTACCGGGGTAATGACAATTATTCGTTTCCCCTGAGCCAATGCTCTTTCTCTCACTACAACAGTCTGTACTGCTGTCAGAATTTTTTCTGTGGGTGCAAAACACATTTCAGCGTTAGTGTACAAATGCGATTTATATGCAATTGGTACCGTTTCACCTTCATTGAAGGTTAAGTAAGTGTACCCTGATTGACCTGCGACTACGCGGATCACCAGGTTGCGTACGTTTACGCGTGTCTGTAAGTGTTTTGATGATATCATATCAGCTTGTAGGAAACGAAGGATATTTGTGTGTTCCTGTGTCCATTGTCTAACTGAAAAGTCAGGTCTTATTAGGTCGTAGAAAGGTTTTACTCTCTCTGCGTAATCCAAAATGTATGTTCTGCCAAAATTCAAAAATCCCAGTATGGACTTTAAATTTTTATTGATTTTGGAGGTTGTAGCAATGCGCACCTTTTTAAAAAGTGGGCTGCCAGACTTTTTCCTTCACTTGAAAGCTCATATCCCAAAAATAGGACATTGAGGTGGGCTATTTTCGATTTTTTTAAATTAAATTTGTAGCCCTCAGAGGTGAAACCCAAAATTATGGTGCTCACCCTGGTCAAGTTTTCCTCTAAGTCATCATCCGTTAGATAAATATCATCTACATAGGATAATGCTTCCTCATCCAAATTCTGTAGTAACTCTGTTACCCTCCTTGAGAATAACCCCGGGCTGTTCTTATACCCTTGGGGAAGTCGACAAAATTGATTCTGGGACCCTAGCGCTGAGAAGGCTGTCAAATATCTGTGTTCAGGAGCTATGTTTTTGGCAGAAATATCCATTTGAGATATCCAATGTTGTTTTGTATTTTTTCCGCACAATGTTATTCATTAATGCGGTACTATGTACATTCTTTTCGTGCATGAGTTTAGGTGTCTATAGTCTAAAACTAGACGATATGAATTGTCGGGTTTCATTACGGGAAACAAAGGATTATTCATTGATGAGGTGCATGGTTCAATTACACCCTGGTATTCAAGTTGATCTAAGATCTCCCTGAACTGTTTTTTAGCTTCCTGTTTTATAGAATACTGCCTTTGTGGAGTTGGGTTTGTTTTTATTGGAATTACGTGGTGGGGTGACTCTTCATCCCACCCTATGTGGTTGCGGTATAATGCTTGAGCAAGGGCTACCCCCCACTCCTGCGTATATGAGATGTCATCAGTGATGTCATCAGTGATGTCACTGACCATGTCATTAGTGATGTAATATGTGACGTCATCAGCAGTGAATTGCGGGGGCGCGAGTTATAGTTAGCTGAACTAGCTATAACGGGGGAATTTCTCTGGTTTTGTACGAGTGAAATGTCCAACTAACTATAACTTTCCCTAAAACCTATGGTTTTTTCAGTGAATTTCTAAGGTTTTTTAAATGCTAATTTCTAACTATAACGTGCCTGAAACCTATGGTTTTTTCAGTGAATTTCAATGGTTTTTTAAATGCTATTTTCTAACTATAACGTGCCTGAAACCTATGGTTTTTTCAGTGAATTTCAATGGTTTTTAAATGCTAATTTCTAACTATAACGTGCCTGAAACCTATGGTTTTTTCAGTGAATATATATATATATATATATATATATATATATATATATATATATATATATATATATATTATCCCAATTTGGTTCATCCTTTCGCCGGACCCAGTAACGCTCCGTATGGGTGCGAGCTCACGCGGCTGAACCACGCCGCTTAATACATCCACCAAATCCTCTTTCCAGAAGAAAACGGTCCGCACTCATGCAGGTTTTGCGATTTTTATTTTCTTATCTCCTTCGTTACAGGTGAAACAAAAGATCTACGCGTTTCGGTATTACAAATACCTTGCTCACGATCAACAGGTTGCTTGTTGTTCCTACACTTATGTGTTTAAATTTCTATGACATCATTTCCTGCTGGTTACTGCAAGCATCCCTGTGAATTATGGGAGATGTAGTTTTCCAAGTTTAATTAAAAAAGGGACATTTTTAACAGATTTCAATAAAGTTATTACTTTTCTCTACTTAATTGATGTATTTTTAAATCAATATTACTATAGTTGGTCAAACTAATATGTCTGGTAAGTTCTTAAATACAAGGCTTTTCATTTTTATACAAATACATTTTGCCTATATATCATCAAATCCCTCTAATGGGAAAAGTCACACTAAATGTTCTCTTATTTTCTTCAGTGTCAGTAATGAAATCCTTTTATTTCATTTCTTTCTTTATTACCTTTATCGTTCATGTTCCTTATTACCCTTTTACTTTGTTCCCTTTCCGTTCATTCTTCTTTGAGAAGCTTTAGTCATGAGACTATAAATGTATGTATAATTCTTCCGACTGGTTCAGGCCATGAAGTGTCAAAGTACGTTGCTTCAAGATATGTCTTGATTCCTTCTGTCGCAAGGTCTTTTCGCGGTTTCCACCTCGGTCATTTTTTGGTACAGTTTCAATCCCGTAGAATTTAAGCTGTTTCCAGTCACTTTGATGATACAGTTCCATAAGTTTGGCCATTGCATTTGTTTTATCCTTGTTTATGGTAGCTCTTACATGTTCCATTATGCGTTTTTCAATTCACAAATGGTGCTTCCGATATATTTTAAAGGACACGGGCACTCCATTGCATACACAGTGAATTGTGTTTTGCACGTGATCAATTCTCTGATTACCCATGTCTTATTATTTGCCATTTTGATTTCCTTCATGGGCTTCGCAATTTGACACATTTTGCATGAGTAGCATTTGACAAAACCTTTTGTTTTTATCCATGATGATTCCTTTCCTTTTCCCTTGTAGTGACTGTGAATCAGGTGATCCTTCAGATTTTTTGCTCTGCGATATGTAATGGTTGGATGCTTTCCAACTATTTCTTTTACCGTTGTATCCAACTGCAGGATTTCGCAATTTTTTTGCAGGATTTTTTAAACTTCCTTACTTTCTTGGGAATAGTCGGTTATCAATCTGATTGGTTCTTTCTTTCCTGTGTTTTCTTTGGTTTTGGAGATAAGGCACTCTTCCCTGGTTTTTTGATTCATTCTTTCCCAGCACCCTTTGATTACTCCTGGGTTGTATTTCCTTCTTTTGAATCTTGCAGCTGTGTCAGTGCTGTGTTTTTGCCATTCACTTTCTTCACTGCAGATTATTCGGAGCCTTAAAAACTCCCCATAGGGGATGCTGGAGATTAAAGATTGTTGGTGGAAGCTTGTTGCTTCTAAGGTGGCATTGGTTGCTGTGCTTTTCCGATGCAGCGTTGTGTGAATTTGATTTGCCTTTATGTAGATTTCAGTGTCCAAAAACACAATTCGTTCACTACTGATTTCATAAGTGAATTTCAGATTTGTCTCACTGTTGTTGATTATTTCAAAATATTGCTGAAATTCAGACGCTGTACCGTCCCAGATGATAAGCAGATCATCTATGAATCTGATCCAGCTGATGATTTTAACTAATGCTGAATCATTTTCTGCTTTCCATGCCACCTCCTTCTCCCACCAGCCCATTGCCAGGCAGGCATAGCTGGGACTAAATGAGAAACCCATTGCAGTTCCATTGTTCTGCCGATATATTTCTTCTCCAAATACGAAGATGTTTTTCGTAAGACAGATTGAAATCATCTCTAGAAGCATCCGATTATGGTCACTATAATTTATGCTCCTGTCTTGTAAAAAGAATTCACATGCTTTTAGTCCCATGTTATTTTCTATGTTCGTATATAACGAAATGACAGCCATTGTTATTAGATGATAGGTGTCTTGCCATGGGGTGTTTTGTAGTATTCTTAGAAGGTCACTCGTATCCTTTATGTAAGAGCTCAGTTGGGGCACATATGGCATCAGAAAGTGATCAATGTAATTTGCTATGGGTTCCAATAATGAGCCCTTTGCGGAGAGTATTGGTCTTCCCGGTGGTTTTCTTTGATCTTTATGCAACTTTGGAAGAAAATAAATTGTTGCTGTAACCGGGTGGGTCACTGTTAAGTATTTTCGTTCTTCCTCATCTATTAGGTTATTTGTTTGCCATTGTCGCAGTTGGTCATCCAATTTTCTCTTGATATCCATTGTTGGATTGCTCTTGATCTTTTCATAGTACCTCGTCTCTCTCAATTGTCGATGTGCCTCGGTTACATACGCTTGTCTTTCCCAGATCACTATATTTCCTCCCTTGTCCGCCATTTTTATTTCTATTTCCATATCTGATGTTAGGTTTTTTAAGGCTTCCCGCTCTTGTTTGGATAAGTTGTCTTTGTATTTAGGGCTTTTCAATTTATAGAGATCTTGTATTACTGCTTCTTGAAATAGATCAATTTTGTTACCCGGTAACAGTTGAGGGTAAAATTTAGATTTCGAGTCTTTCCACTTATGCCTGCTCCAGTTTGTGGAACTGCCATTTGGAGGGGAGTGTCTTCTCCCTCTGCTGCGTCCAAGTTCAATAGAGTCACGAAAGCATCTGAGTCCCTGACCGCTAGGTCTGATACTGAAGTTTCTGTTGTATGTACTTCTTTTTTCCTTGATTGATTTTCCATGAAAAACTTTGCTAGTTTGATCTTCCGTATATATAGGTATAAATCTATCCTTACTTGCGCCAAGTCCATTTTTGTGTAGGGCAAAAGTTAATGCCTCTTTTCAGTAAAGCAATTTCCATTTCTGACATTGGACGCTTTGATAGATTTACCACTTGTAATTCATCTGTCACCGATTCATTCTCTGGCGCATGCTTCTTGTTTCCGTTCCAATTTTTTCTGTGCTGCTTGCGCCTTTTACCCCTTCTTTTAGGTTTTGGGGCATCCGTTTCTGTCCTCTGCCTCTTCCTTTTTGTTTGTATTGTGGTGTTCGATTTTGTTCCCACTGCCTCTGCTGTAATGCCAGGCGCATATCCCCTAAAAAAGTTAACTTTGAATTTTCAGATGATGTTCCTAGTTCGCCATCACTTAAATCCGTGGATGTTAAGGAGGATGCGCTGCTCGATATGTTTATGGTATTACTCCATGCTGTTTGTTGTCGTAGTGAGTCAAATTTTCTCCCAAAGGTGAAGATGCGTCCCTCCGCATAATCCACAGAATCTCGTATGAATTTATTATGCTTCCGTTCTCTAACGATGTTTTCATGTTTTTCTATTTGATCTTCCAAATCATCTTTGAACTTTGCCATCTCGCCAGATAGTTTCAGAGTTGTTATTTCCTTTTCTGCTTCATGCAGTTGTTCCTTTATTTTTTCCAAGCCAATCTCAATGTGTTTTACCAAGATCACAATCAACCCCAGTGATGATTTCAAAATGAATTCACCCCACTCTTGGAGTAATTCAATTGATGTATCCTGATGACTGGGCATGAGCATTATTCTCAGGCCCCTGGGCACACGTTGTACTTCCAAATACTTCTTTAAAGTTATTAGTTCCCATGATTTATTTATTTATTTCTTGCTAAGCTTTTCCCAGGCTCTTAATTTACTTTTACTGTCCGTTTTTCCTGATGACGTTGTGGATTCTATTTCCTTTCCCATGTCGCCTTTTTCAAACATAGTCGTTAATAACTCATTTCGTTTTGCTTCTCTTTTTTCCATGTTTTCACCTGTATTAATACTCTATTTGATTTAAATCGTCTGATTCTGTATTTGATTCCTTCACTTCTCGCCCTGCATTCGAATTTATGCCTTTAAAACGTGTCCTTAGCCCTTTTGTTGCTCGTTTCTACATTGGAAACAACAGTAGCATTTTTATCAGCTGAACACTCAAGCATAATTCACCAGAAAACCGGCTCTCCGCTCTCATGCGGTTATTTCAATGAATACAATTGTTTCAAGTCACACGCTTACCTCGGCTTCTACTTCCCGAGCGGAGTGCTTTCCTCAATAGTTTCACACTTTGAATTTCGCCAGCGAGCATTTCATTCCGGCTTGTTAAATTATCCCAATTTATCCCAATATATAGGCTAAATGTATTTGTATAAAAATGAAAAGCCTTGTATTTAAGAACTTACCAGACATATTAGTTTGACCAACTATAGTAATATTGATTTAAAAATACATCAATTAAGTAGAGAAAAGTAATAACTTTATTGAAATTTGTTAAAAATGTCCCTTTTTTAATTAAACTTGGAAAACTACATCTCCCATAATTCACAGGGATGCTTGCAGTAACTAGCAGGAAATTATGTCATAGAAATTTAAACACATAAGTGTAGGAACAACAAGCAACCTGTTGATCGTGAGCAAGGTATTTGTAATACCGAAACGCGTAGATCTTTTGTTTCACCTGTAACGAAGGAGATAAGAAAATAAAAATCGCAAAACCTGCATGAGTGCGGACCGTTTTCTTCTGGAAAGAGGATTTGGTGGATGTATTAAGCGGCGTGGTTCAGCCGCGGGAGCTCACACCCATACGGGGCGTTACTGGGTCCGGCAAAAGGACTAACCAAATTGGGATAATTTAACAAGCCGGAATGAAATGCTCGCTGGCGAAATTCAAAGTGTGAAACTATTGAGGAAAGCACTCCGCTCGGGAAGTAGAAGCCGAGGTAAGCGTGTGACTTGAAACAATTGTATTCATTGAAATAACCGCATGAGAGCGGAGAGCCGGTTTTCTGGTGAATTATGCTTGAGTGTTCAGCTGATAAAAATGCTACTGTTGTTTCCAATGTAGAAACGAGCAACAAAAGGGCTAAGGACACATTTTAAAGGCATAAATTTGAATGCAGGGCGAGAAGTGAAGGAATCAAATACAGAATCAGACGATTTAAATCAAATAGAGTATTAATACAGGTGAAAACATGGAAAAAAGAGAAGCAAAACAAAATGAGTTATTAACGACTATGTTTGAAAAAGGCGACATGGGAAAGGAAATAGAATCCACAACGTCATCAGGAAAAACGGACAGTAAAAGTAAATTAAGAGCCTGGGAAAAGCTTACCAAGAAAGAAATAAATAAATCATGGGAACTAATAACTTGAAAGAAGTATTTGGAAGTACAACGTGTGCCCAGGGGCCTGAGAATAATGCTCATGCCCAGTCATCAGGATACATCAAATGAATTACTCCAAGAGTGGGGTGAATTCATTTTGAAATCATCACTGGGGTTGATTGCGATCTTGGTAAAACACATTGAGATTGGCCTGGAAAAAATAAAGGAACAACTGCATGAAGCAGAAAAGGAAATAACAACTCTGAAACTATCTGGCGAGATGGCAAAGTTCAAAGATGATTTGGAAGATCAAATAGAAAAACATGAAAACATCGTTAGAGAACGGAAGCATAATAAATTCATACGAGATTCTGTGGATTATGCGGAGGGACGCATCTTCACCTTTGGGAGAAAATTTGACTCACTACGACAACAAACAGCATGGAGTAATACCATAAACATATCGAGCAGCTCATCCTCCTTAACATCCACGGATTTAAGTGATGGCGAACTAGGAACATCATCTGAAAATTCAAAGTTAACTTTTTTAGGGGGATATGCGCCTGGCATTACAGCAGAGGCAGTGGGAACAAAATTGAACACCACAATACAAACAAAAAGGAAGAGGCAGAGGACAGAAACGGATGCCCCAAAACCCAAAAGAAGGGGAAAAAGGCGCAAGCAGCACAGAAAAAATTGGAACGGAAACAAGAAGCATGCGCCAGAGAATGAATCGGTGACAGATGAATTACAAGTGGTAAATCTATCAAAGCGTCCAATGTCAGAAATGGAAATTGCTTTACTGAAAAGAGGCATTAACTTTTGCCCTACACAAAAAAATGACTTGGCGCAAGTAAGGATAGATTTATACCTATATATACGGAAGATCAAACTAGCAAAGTTTTTCATGGAAAATCAATCAAGGAAAAAAGAAGTACATACAACAGAAACTTCAGTATCAGACCTAGCGGTCAGGGACTCAGATGCTTTCCTGACTCTATTGAACTTGGACGCAGCAGAGGGAGAAGACACTCCCCTCCAAATGGCAGTTCCACAAACTGGAGCAGGCATAAGTGGAAAGACTCCGAAATCTAAATTTTACCCTCAACTGTTACCGGGTAACAAAATTGATCTATTTCAAGAAGCAGTAATACAAGATCTCTATAAATTGAAAAGCCCTAAATACAAAGACAACTTATCCAAACAAGAGCGGGAAGCCTTAAAAACCTCACATCAGATATGGAAATAGAAATAAAAATGGCGGACAAGGGCGGAAATATAGTGATCTGGGAAAGACAAGCGTATGTAACCGAGGCACATCGACAATTGAGAGAGACAAGGTACTATGAAAAGATCAAGAGCAATCCAACAATGGATATCAAGAGAAAATTGGATGACCAACTGCGACAATGGCAAACAAATAACCTAATAGATGAGGAAGAACGAAAATACTTAACAGTGACCCACCCGGTTACAGCAACAATTTATTTTCTTCCAAAGTTGCATAAAGATCAAAGAAAACCACCGGGAAGACCAATACTCTCCGCAAAGGGCTCATTATTGGAACGCATAGCAAATTACATTGATCACTTTCTGATGCCATATGTGCCCCAACTGAGTTCTTACATAAAGGATACGAGTGACCTTCTAAGAATACTACAAAACACCCCATGGCAAGACACCTATCATCTAATAACAATGGATGTCATTTCGTTATATACGAACATAGAAAATAACATGGGACTAAAAGCATGTGAATTCTTTTTACAAGACAGGAGCATAAAATATAGTGACCATAATTGGATGCTTCTAGAGATGATTTCAATCTGTCTTACGAAAAACATCTTCGTATTTGGAGAAGAAATATATCGGCAGAACAATGGAACTGCAATGGGTTTCTCATTTAGTCCCAGCTATGCCTGCCTGGCAATGGGCTGGTGGGAGAAGGAGGTGGCATGGAAAGCAGAAAATGATTCAGCATTAGTTAAAATCATCAGCTGGATCAGATTCATAGATGATCTGGTTATCATCTGGGACGGTACAGCGTCTGAATTTCAGCAATATTTTGAAATAATCAACAACAGTGAGACAAATCTGAAATTCACTTATGAAATCAGTAGTGAACGAATTGTGTTTTTGGACACTGAAATCTACATAAAGGCAAATCAAATTCACACAACGCTGCATCGGAAAAGCACAGCAACCAATGCCACCTTAGAAGCAACAAGCTTCCACCAACAATCTTTAATCTCCAGCATCCCCTATGGGGAGTTTTTAAGGCTCCGAAGAATCTGCAGTGAAGAAAGTGAATGGCAAAAACACAGCACTGACACAGCTGCAAGATTCAAAAGAAGGAAATACAACCCGGGAGTAATCAAAGGGTGCTGGGAAAGACGAATCAAAAAACCAGGGAAGAGTGCCTTATTTCCAAAACCAAAGAAAACACAGGAAAGAAAGAACAAATCAGATTGATGACCGACTATTCCCAAGAAAGTAAGGAAGTTTCAAAAATCCTGCAAAAAAATTGGAAAATCCTGCAGTTGGATACAACGGTAAAAGAAATAGTTGGAAAGCATCCAACCATTACATATCGCAGAGCAAAAAATCTGAAGGATCACCTGATTCACAGTCACTACAAGGAAAAGGAAAGGAATCATCATGGATAAAAACAAAAGGTTTTGTCAAATGCTACTCATGCAAAATGTGTCAAATTGCGAAGCCCATGAAGGAAATCAAAATGGCAAATAATAAGACATGGGTAATCAGAGAATTGATCACGTGCAAAACACAATTCACTGTGTATGCAATGGAGTGCCCGTGTCCTTTAAAATATATCGGAAGCACCATTTGTGAATTGAAAAAACGCATAATGGAACATGTAAGAGCTACCATAAACAAGGATAAAACAAATGCAATGGCCAAACATATGGAACTGTATCATCAAAGTGACTGGAAACAGCTTAAATTCTACGGGATTGAAACTGTACCAAAAAATTACCGAGGTGGAAACCGCGAAAAGACCTTGCGACAGAAGGAATCAAGACATATCTTGAAGCAACGTACTTTGACACCTCATGGCCTGAACCAGTCGGAAGAATTATACATACATTTATAGTCTCATGACTAAAGCTTCTCAAAGAAGAATGAACGGAAAGGGAACAAAGTAAAAGGGTAATAAGGAACATGAACGATGAAGGTAATAAAGAAAGAAATGAAATAAAAGGATTTCATTACTGACACTGAAGAAAATAAGAGAACATTTAGTGTGACTTTTCCCATTAGAGGGATTTAATGATATATAGGCAAAATGTATTTGTATAAAAATGAAAAGCCTTGTATTTAAGAACTTACCAGACATATTAGTTTGACCATCTATAGTAATATTGATTTAAAAATACATCAATTAAGTAGAGAAAAGTAATAACTTTATTGAAATCTGTTAAAAATGTCCCTTTTTTAATTAAACTTGGAAAACTACATCTCCCATAATTCACAGGGATGCTTGCAGTAACCAGCAGGAAATGATGTCATAGAAATTTAAACACATAAGTGTAGGAACAACAAGCAACCTGTTGATCGTGTGCAAGGTATTTGTAATACCGAAACGCGTAGATCTTTTGTTTCACCTGTAACGAAGGAGATAAGAAAATAAAAATCGCAAAACCTGCATGAGTGCGGACCGTTTTCTTCTGGAAAGAGGATTTGGTGGATGTATTAAGCGGCGTGGTTCAGCCGCGGGAGCTCGCACCCATACGGAGCGTTACTGGGTCCGGCTAAAGGATGAACCAAATTGGGATAATATATATATATATATATATATATATATATATATATATATATATATATATATATATATATATTCACTGAAAAAACCATAGGTTACAGGCACGTTATAGTTAGAAATTAGCATTTAAAAAACCATTGAAATTCACTGAAAAAACCATAGGTTTCAGGCACGTTATAGTTAGAAAATAGCATTTAAAAAACCATTGAAATTCACTGAAAAAACCATAGGTTTCAGGCACGTTATAGTTAGAAATTAGCATTTAAAAAACCTTAGAAATTCACTGAAAAAACCATAGGTTTTAGGGAAAGTTATAGTTAGTTGGACATTTCACTCATACAAAACCAGAGAAATTCCCCGTTATAGCTAGTTCAGCTAACTATAACTCGCGCCCCCGTAATGCACTGCTGATGACGTCACATATTACATCACTAATGACATGGTCAGTGACATCACTGATGACATCACTGATGACATCTCATATACGCAGGAGTGGGGGGTAGCCCTTGCTCAAGCATTATACCGCAACCACATAGGGTGGGATGAAGAGTCACCCCACCACGTAATTCCAATAAAAACAAACCCAACTCCACAAAGGCAGTATCCTATAAAACAGGAAGCTAAAAAACAGTTCAGGGAGATCTTAGATCAACTTGAATACCAGGGTGTAATTGAACCATGCACCTCATCAATGAATAATCCTTTGTTTCCCGTAATGAAACCCGACAATTCATATCGTCTAGTTTTAGACTATAGACACCTAAACTCATGCACGAAAACATTTGCAGTTCAGAATGTCCATAGTACCGCATTAATGAATAACATTGTGCGGAAAAAATACAAAACAACATTGGATATCTCAAATGGATTTTTCTGCCAAAACATAGCTCCTGAACACAGATATTTGACAGCCTTCTCAGCGCTAGGGTCCCAATATCAATTTTGTCGACTTCCCCAAGGGTATAAGAACAGCCCGGGGTTATTCTCAAGGAGGGTAACAGAGTTACTACAGAATTTGGATGAGGAAGCATTATCCTATGTAGATGAAATTTATCTAAAGGATGATGACTTAGAGGAACACTTGACCAGGGTGAGCACCATAATTTTGGGTTTCACCTCTGAGGGCTACAAATTTAATTTAAAAAAATCAAAAATAGCCCACCTCAATGTCCTATTTTTGGGATATGAGCTTTCAAGTGAAGGCAAAAGTCTGGCAGCCCACTTTTTAAAAAGGTGCGCATTGCTACAACCTCCAAAATCAATAAAAATTTACAGTCCATACTGGGATTTTTGAATTTTGGCAGAACATACATTTTGGATTACGCAGAGAGAGTAAAACCTTTCTACGACCTAATAAGACCTGACTTTTCAGTTAAACAATGGACACAGGAACACACAAATATCCTTCGTTCCCTACAAGCTGATATGATATCATCAAAACACTTACAGACACGCGTAAACGTACGCAACCTGGTGATCCGCGTAGTCGCAGGTCAATCAGGGTACACTTACTTAACCTTCAATGAAGGTGAAACGGTACCAATTGCATATAAATCGCATTTGTACACTAACGCTGAAATGTGTTTTGCACCCACAGAAAAAATTCTGACAGCATTACAGACTGTTGTAGTGAGAGAAAGAACATTGGCTCAGGGGAAACGAATAATTGTCATGACCCCAGTACCGGCCTTAGAGGCTGCCACAAAGGCAAGCGTCCCAAATGCAAAAGCGTTACATCCAAGATGGATACAGTGGGCTAATTCTCTCACTGCAACAGATGTAGAATACAGATATGACCCTAGTCTAAAAACACAAGCATTCCTGCAATACGAACAAGAATATCCTCTACCAAATGAAATAATGCCTCTAGATCAGTATGAATACATTATTTATACTGACAGATCTGCTCAACCGGCCATTGGAAGTAAGCAACAATACAGTGCAGCATGCGCTATTGTAAAGGTAGGATGCAGGACGGCAAGTTCCGTCCAAGCTGTACAAAACGCAGTCTCTCGGAGACTGCACGGCTCAGTTGGCAGAATTAAAAGCACTACCACTGGCACTGATAAATACGGATCCAGAATTCCCCACACTGATAGTGTGTGATTCCTTTACTGTGTCCAGTCATACAACGAATACCTCCACTATTGGGGAGAAAATGGGTTCAGAGATTCAAAAGGTGGCACAATTAAACATAGAAAACTATGGAACAGGTAACAGAGTTAAAAAACAAACTACCAAGAGCTCACGTGATACACACGCTGAGTCATCAACATGATGGCGTTCACGTTGAAGGGAATTCATTGGCTGATGAAGCCGCGAAGGGGGCAGTACGCACTGTGTCCGTAGCTGCAATCACCTGTTCAAAAACGAGGGTAGACGGTAGCACAATGGTAGCTGTGATTGCTTCGCGCAATAACAGCAAAGCACTACCTAAAGGTTTTCCACTCAAGTACTCCTACAAGTTAGGTGTAAACAACGTTCCATTTGCTCAGATTCCTGGAGTGGGGGATAGAGTAATACCAAACATGGATCGCAGGTTAGGTTTAATCTTGGCTGCACACGAGGGTCCGGATTCTGCTCATACAGGAGTTACGGCGACAGTTTCTTTACTGAAACAATGCTAATGGTGGCCAGGGTTAACAAAGCAGACCAAAGACTTCGTCTTAAAGTGCAATATCTGTCAACAGATAAAAGGGTCAACCGTAGCTCGCCCAGCGCAGACACCATTGTTAATATCAGACAGACCGCTTGCGTGCATTTACCTCGAACGCTGTGGCCCCTTACAATCTGATGGGGCTTACAGGTATATCATGGTGGCAGTGGATTCCTGTTCAAGATTCTTATGGGTATAGCCCCAGCGCTCGGCTGACGCCCGAACTGTTATAAAAGATTTGCGAGTCTTCATAAGGACATACGCAGTCGGCACATTACATTCTGACCGTTGCCCCGCGTTCATCTCTAGGGCTTACAAGGAAGCCATGGGAAGTTTGGGTGTAGCATTGCGGTACTCCTCTCCATACCATCCCGAGGGAAATTTGGTTGTGGAGAGGAAAAACCGGGACTTAAAGCAATCTTTAACAGCTAGGGTATTTGGCTCGGGTGTAGTTGGGTCAATCATCTATATGGGGTCCAGCGAGCCCTTAATAACCAGCCAAGAAGCTCTGTAGGGGGTGCCACTCCTTATGAGGTCCTGTTTGGAACAAGAATGTGGATACCTGATCTCGATTGTGAAGGCACAGTGGCGGATGAAAAACCGTTTGACATCAATAAACGTTTGGCTGTTTTACAGGATCTGAATGAATCCAGAGCCTCCTTAAGTAACGTCAAGACAAAAAGAACCGCCACTGTGGAAGTCAAGTCAGCCTCGGCAAGTCCTGCCTGGATTCCTAAAGTTGGAGATCTGGTCAGAGAAAAGATTGTGGACAAAAACGAATTCGGGCCATCCTATCGAAAGCCTGTACCTGTCCTGGTCGTTGAAGGATCAAGAACTGTACTTCTACCGCCTCTTGCCGGAAAAGAGAAGAGATTCGTCTCAATCGATCTGATCAAACCACACTATGTGGCTGATACTAAATAGTAGGCCTTGTGGGCTCCTGAGTAGTCGACGTCCTCCTCTCGCTACAATACAGGAAGTTCAAACTGAAAGACTGATAACATTTGAAGAGTCACCTTTACAAAGCAATGGAATTGATAACAATGCAATTGAACTAGTTCCCCTTGACACAAACTTTCAAAATAAAAGACAAATTTCAATTCAACCTAATAAGGATGTCTACGTCAACATGTCTCTTCAAGAGCAACCTACAAGTTCAACAAAACCTGCTGAGCTACCAAAAATAGATCGAACTGCATCTGGCTATTTCATCGACTTCGATACCTCTTCATTGGATCCAAGTGAATCTGAAACAACGCCAGCCCAAATTTCTTGCAAACAACGGATCAAAGACTTTTTAAACTTTCTTAGAAGGACTTATTTAGTAATACCTTGGCTAGAACTTTAGATAATCACCGGTATATTATTTTTTCTTTTTTGGTTAGAATTAGTAATGGAACTTGTCTTCAACAGAGCTCTGCAACGTCAGAAGTAAACTTAATTTTAAAACCTCATGTTTCATCTCATTGTGAACAAAGAGACTTGTCCTTCGTGAACGTTTCAGCAGTTCCTATACCGGATGGTATAGTGTGGGACAAAGTAAATTATGATATATTTGGACCAACCGAGCTTTTAAAGATTCCACATTTGTTTAAAATTTC
The DNA here is from genome assembly GCA_963921515.1 of Calotriton arnoldi. Taxonomy (NCBI): domain Eukaryota; kingdom Metazoa; phylum Chordata; class Amphibia; order Caudata; family Salamandridae; genus Calotriton; species Calotriton arnoldi. The sequence goes on along the minus strand of CAWUFW010005964.1, from coordinate 1,167,898 downwards.
ACTGAACGATATCATTACCTCCAGTACATTTTCTGATGATTGGGATTTTGAAACTACGGCATGCTGCGGGGGATGCTAGGGGCGCTAGCAGGAATCTGCTCCTCAAGGCAGGAAGAAGTGCTCTTTAGGGAAGCCTTCACGATGGCATTCTTCGGGGCATACAGGGTCAGCGAGTTAGTAGCCCCATCAGTGGTAGACCCAGGATCCGCATGCATCCACAGAGGGGACGTAGAAATACGTGAGGGCTACATGGACATACTGCTGCGGCGGTCCAAGTCAGACCAGGCAGGCAAGGGAAAATGGACCAGGATACATTGCATTAGGGACGCAGCATGCTGCCCGGTGTGCTTACTGCAAGAACACCTGGGAGAAGGGGAAGGGAATGTTGGGCCACTTCTCAGGCACAGGAACGGGTTTTTCCTCAGCCGCTTTCAGTTCATAGCAGTAATGAGAAAAACCCTGGAAGCAATGGGTCTCCCCGCACAGGAGTATGGCTCTCACTCGTTCAGAATAGGGGCAGCCACCACGGCAGCGGGGCTGGGGTTGGGAAGCGGGCTGATTAAGGGAATAGGGCGCTGGGCGACCAGCGCGTTTAAGCGGTACATACGCCCGACGATGCACTGAGCCCGACTTCTCCCGCCCCGTCTAGGTCCGGACATCTCGCGGAAGAAGGTGTGGATCATGGGGCACTCATACGTGACGCGGGCCCAACGATGGGCGGCAGCCAGACGCGACTTCGGCGGTATATGGCTGCACGACACCGAAATAAACTGGTGGGGACGCTCAGGAATGAAGTGGGACCAACTGCTACCCGCAGTACGGGAAGCAACACAACAAGGTGGCAAACCGGACGCGGTAGTGGTCCACCTGGGGGGCAATGACCTGGCAGCATTGGGAAGACGTACGCTACTGGAGGACATGCAGAAAAGCCTCACGGCTTTGGCACGCCTTATCCGCCCCGCGGAAGTAATCTTTTCAGAGATCATAGTGCGGAAGGCATGGCGGGGGGCAGTGGACCTGGGGGCAGTGGAAAAGTCCAGACGGAAGCTTAACATCACCATGGCCAAAGTGTGTAGGGCCAATGGATGGGGCTTCGTGAGACACGGGTTCATAAACCTGAGGTCCCCGGGGTATCATATGGAGGATGGGGTACACCTCACAGGGGTGGGAATGGACATGTTCCTTCTGAACATTGTGGGGGTACTGGAGCAGATGGGCTTCAAGTAAGAGCGAAGGCAAGGCCGGGGAAAGGGGGAGCTCCCTCCGATCGGGAAAACCATAGCTAGCGTGGCGGAGCAAACACAACAAAGTTAGGAAAAAGAGAAAAATTTAATAGAAGGGAGATGGAAGGCCCTCACAGTGTCCTTGGGATGCCTCACCGCAGGGGCACTGAGGGGGCCGAGGGGCGGCGTGCCGCCAGAGAAAAATAGATATGATGCTCCCGCCGGACCCTTGGGATGCCTCACGGCAGGGGTACCAAAGGGGAAGAGGGCAAGGACTCAGCCTCAGGAAAGGTAGAGTAGATGCTCAAGTATGGCCCTTGGGATGCCACACGGCAGGGACCCCTGGGAGAAGGGAGGGCCCACGACAGGGTTACAGGGCGAGCGGGACGGCACTTGCAGCCCGGGCAGGTCCGGAAGGTCATCCTCCAAATTGGTAGCAAGCTGAAGCCTAGACCCGTGAATCGGAAGCCCAATGAAAGGGGTCCCTTCCCTCCCCGGATATTGAGGAGGCTGGGTCCATAATGCCAGGAAAAGGCTTAAAGAGCAATGAAGTAAATATATAACATGAACAATGAATGTAGTTATGACCATCAACGGTTTGCAATGTATAAATCATGTGGATGAATAAACTGCGACCTTTTCAGGCACCAAAAAACGTGGTCAGTGGTGATTTTGGGAAAAGCGCGCAGCGGGCAAAGGGGAAGGGGAGGAGCGAATCGCCGCCTGGAAGGGGTTAGAACCAGGGCCGTGTAGGCAAAGCCGGACCCAATGGGGTCCCGGGTAAAACGCTGTCCGGAGGCGGGAGGCTCCCCCCCCCGGCTCCTATTTGCATGCCGGCTAAGCCGGCGGGGGCCAGGATTGGCCGCCCCCCCCACACAAGGCAAACCTCCCAATCAGGGGGCGAGCCGGGTAGGGCGAGGGGGGGATAAAAATGGGCCAACGGCCCGAAACAAACACATACACCCCTCCCTCGCATTTCAAGGAAGGAGAAGAATCCCACCCACCCACACCTAAGATTCGGGCGTCGCAGCCGCAGGGGTTGAGGGGGAGACGGAGCAAAAACAACAAAGTTAGGACAAAGAGAAAAATGTACTAGAAGGGAGATGGAAGGCCCTCACAGTGTCCTTGGGATGCCTCACGGCAGGGGCACTGAGGGGGCCGAGGGGCGGCGTGCCGCCAGAGAAAAATAGATATGATGCTCCCGCCGGACCCTTGGGATGCCTCACGGCAGGGGTACCAAAGGGGAAGAGGGCAAGGACTCAGCCTCAGGAAAGGTAGAGTAGATGCTCAAGTATGGTCCTTGGGATGCCACACGGCAGGGACCCCTGGGAGAAGGGAGGGCCCACGACAGGGTTACAGGGCGAGCGGGACGGCACTTGCAGCCCGGGCAGGTCCGGAAGGTCACCCTCCAAATTGGTAGCAAGCTGAAGCCTAGACCCGTGAATCGGAAGCCCAATGAAAGGGGTCCCTTCCCTCCCCGGATATTGAGGAGGCTGGGTCCATAATGCCAGGAAAAGGCTTAAAGAGCAATGAAGTAAATATATAACATGAACAATGAATGTAGTTATGACCATCAACGGTTTGCAATGTATAAATCATGTGGATGAATAAACTGCGACCTTTTCAGGCACCAAAGAACGTGGTCAGTGGTGATTTTGGGAAAAGCGCGCAGCGGGCAAAGGGGAAGGGGAGGAGCGAATCGCCGCCTGGAAGGGGTTTGTACTGTAAGCAGTGCCACTGTAATTATGTGGCAGGAGAGGGCCACGTTATGCAGCAGTTCTGAGTAAATTATTCAACAAGAAAGGACAAATTATGCGGCATAATGCAGCAAGTTTTGTAATAATGTTACTTCATTCTTTCGTAATTTTTAAACTTGATAACACTATATGGGGACTGATTGCACTTCATTAGTATCAGTTTAACACTAAAATATAGCTGTAAGCAATGTGTTGCTGCATTTTTTTTAACTATTGAATCATTTGAGCTACAAACATTTTATTTTTAAATCTGAACATTATGTGGCAGATGATGGATTGTGTGGCAAATGCGGCAAATCTATACAAATTCAAAAATCGCCGCACAATCTCATAATTCTAGTGGCCCTGGCTGTAAGAGCTTGTTATATAGCTGAAGTCTAGGATCATAATGCACGTGGTAGGTATTAATATGTTGATTTATAGAGGTGGACTGGTAAAGATCTGTGGATGTCTCAGTACCAATGCATTCAACTTTCATAGTTTTCTGCAACACCCATGCTTATGCGCTTATGCATTTGATCACCCCCCCCTCCCCCGTCCTCTCCCTGGGCCCTCCACGTCACCTTTTGTTTACCACACACCCACCTGTGGATCACAGAGACCCGCGCTCAGCGGAATCATTTGTATAGCCAGGACACAGTGCAGGCAGGGTGTGTAATGTCAAGAAATGAAGAATGAACGCTCATGGAAAACGTTCATGGATTTATTGCACGTGAACCTCATTCTGAATAATCACTCCACTTTCACAAATTGCGCTATCAAAATTAATAACTCTTACACAGAGTTTTGAAATAACTGAGTATGTCTTTTCAAGTGCACTTAGAGCTGAATCGCTCATATGTGCTCTTAAATGGTGCCGTGATGCAAAAGGAGACGCAGTGAAGTGATGCTGTTTGCCTAAGATCACACAATTTGGTCTAGCAGGGTAGCCGGAATTGGAGTCTGCTGTGCATTGACTGAGTGTTATGTTCTCAGGTATCCAATTTTACTCCGGAAATCAACCTCTTCTGCATACTGGTCTTACAAAAAAAAAAAAAAGCCCAGGCAGAGCTCACTTCGGCAGGCTTTCAAAGTACACAACCAGCATGATACATAAATAAAAGCAAAAATCTTACTAAAAACAAGTTAAACGGACCGATTTTGAGTCAGTCTCAAAGGGTGAAAAAGTAGAAAAGAGGATTGACTTTCAGGACAGGAGTGCAGGTCAGTTTAGCTAACGATGAGGTTGAAAAGTGCATGCTGCAGATTAGCTGAGTGAAAAGCTAAATGTAGGGAAGAGAATTATACAGGCTTCCAATGTAATACACCTGCCAAGTGCGGCAGCACTGCAGCCTGTAGGTACGCTTTCACGTGGCTACTATGCAGTGGAAAAACGTCACAAAGAAACACACTTTTCTGTTTGGAATGACGCCTTGGCATAGCAGAAGATCCAGCTGTCCTGAGGGGGTGCTGAGTTCTGTCTGTATTCAATAGTGCCTTCGGGATGAGAGAGATTGGATATTGCTAGGGATGCCGACATGAGGTAGGATGCTAGGCGCTATATTGACTCAGCAGTCGTGTGGGAGGAAGGACCGAGCCAGAGGCAGGTCAGACTTCTCGGCTGGGGCAGGCTCGAGCCTTCATTGGCACGCTTACTTCGAGGCTCGAGTCCATAGCAAATTCACTTGCACCCGTGTTGCGTCTTACTGAGCTCTAAAAAAAAAATATTCCTCTCCGAGACCACACCTCCTCCAGGGGACCACTCCACAAAGAAAGTCATCATACAATTGCTTGGTGCTGCATTCCAAGCAATGGGCAAATGGAAAGGCATCAGATCTTACAGAAAGCTTTAGTAGGCTCCATCTGCCTTTGGTGATTGGGCCTCGACTGACTCCTGCAATAGACAGGGGCATAGCCGCTATTGGTGCAGCAAGTGCAGTGGCACGGGGGCCCAGAGGCCTGAGGGGCCACTGAACCCTGGTTATTACTGTATTTCATCATTCTCACAGCTGCCAGGGGCCATTTCCTTCCCTGCCCTAGAGCTCGTGACACATTGGCTACACAGCTGACGGTGCAGCAGGTGCAGTGGCACCGGGTGCAGAGGTGCGAGGGGCCCACTAAACCTTGATTATTGCTGCACTTCACAGTTCAGACGGCGGCCCGGGGGCCCATTTCCTTCCCTGCACCTGGGTGCATGGCACACTGGCTACGCCACTGCCAATAGATCTCTTAACCAGTCTCCATCCCGGTCTGACCTGCTTATTCCAGCCTGTTTCATGGCGCGGAAGGATCTCCCCCATGACTGAACAACACCCATGCGGGAGGCAGAGCGTGCATCCAGCCTCGGTCGCTGCAACTGATGGTATTTATTTATTTATTTATTTCTAGTAGCAGCCCGCCAGTGCCTTTCTAAACAATGGGGTCCCCGACCTGCGAGGGCCGCGGGCCTTGTCTTACACCCACACAGGTAGGTACTCACCGTTAGCAGGCACTGTGTCCTCTTCCACCGCCTCCGTCGTGTGCCCGTCTTCAAGGCGCCTCAGCTGCCGGTCCTGGTCACCAGCTCACTGGAGGAAGGTGAGGGTGTAAGGCCTTGTGCCAGGGGGTTGTCTCTCGTGATGAAGTGATACTGGAAAATAATGGCCACCCGGGAGGAGTAAGGAGGCGTAGAACAGAAAATATACGCAATCCTGAGCGTGGGTCTATATGGCACAAGGACGGAGTCTTCCCAAATGAAGATGGGGGGCAGTGGTGCCGGCTGAGAAGCGCATCATGCCCGGGAGCCTTGAGGAAGGATGCGCGATGCGTGCGAGGTGGGAAGAAGGGAGGTGGGAAAGAAAATTCGTCAACAGAGGGGATTCATGGGGAAGAAGGGGGCGCACATAGAATGGGGAGCAGTGCAGGTGGCTTCAGAGGGGTGGGTGTGACGAAGGAGCAGAGGGGAGGAGGGAGCGAACGGGCGGCTGTCGAGAGGAGTGGGGCCGGGGTGCAGCCGCACCGAGGGATGCTGCCGCTCTCTGCAGGGGTCCGCTCGGATGAAGCTCTGGAGAGCCGCGGCTGCCCTCTCTCTCATCAGCGTATTTCATTCAAAGTGGAGCTGATCTCCCCGCCCTCCCTCTCAGTCCTCCTCTCTGCCTCCCTCCTCGTGCACCTGGCTCTGTTCCCTATCTCTCTCCTCCCTCCTCTCAATCCACCTGCACCTGCCTTCCTCATTCTAGTGGTCTAGCGCCTCCTCTCCCCCTCCCTCTCCCGCATTCTTCCTCCTTCCTCGCCTGTGCTCCCATGTCCTTCTGTCCCCGCCCTCCTCCTTTTTTTAACACTCCATCTTTCCATCTGTGATCAGGTGGCGGTGCGGCTCTTTGGGCCCAATGAACCCTAACCCTTTTCGGTACATAGGCTGGCAACGTCCTCTGTGATGAGTGCCACCTCTGTACAGCTCACAGATGTTAGAGACGACCCCTCTGCTCACTGCCATCTATCTCTCTATAGCTCACATATATTGCCCCCCCCTCCACCGCCATAGGGTACGCTGGCTGGCTGGCGTACTCTACAATGAGTGCCACGACTCTACAATCCACCCAGGCTACCAGCCGACCCCACTGAGGGCCCTCTCTCCACAGCTCACTCATGTCACAGACGCCCGCTCTGCTGACTGCCGATCTTCTCGTCGCCAATTCGTGCCTTCGCTGTGCAGCTCACCGAGGTTAGGACGTGTATTCTCCAAAAAACGCCATCTCTCTAAAATTCATATATGCTACCAGACGCCCCATCTAAGTGCCGTATCTCTACAGCTCACAAATGTTGACTGACGCTCCGTCTTCCGACTGCCACCTCTCTACAGCTCACTCTGGCTGACAGGCTCACCTTCGGATGAGTGCCATCTCTCTACAGCTCACTCTGGCTGATAGGCATTCCTGCATATATTTTTACCAAATGCCCCCGGGACCTGGCCCACCCGGGGGCCTCAATTAAATGAAGCGCGGGTGCCCGCGCTTCATTTTTGTAAAAATTTCGGCTGGATTCGTGGTCCCAGCGCGAATTTCGCCGAATTTGTTTTAAAAAAAATGCTTTTATTGGCCCTGGGGGTCCTTGTGGGACCCCCTGAGCAGGCCTAGGGGGTCAGGGTGTTTCTACCCTGCCCCCTTTTCTTGTTTTTACGCGTTTGTTTTTCTGTTTTCTTGTGCCTCGGTTACCGAGGCACAAGATGGCTGCCAACACTTCCTGGTTTGGAGTGTTGACAGCCAATTAGAATAAAGCTCGTGGTAGGGAGGGTGCGCGGATCCTCCGTGCCTCTATATATCGAAACATTTATTTTTTGATTTTCTCAGCAACTACTGAACGGATTTACACCATTTAAAAAAAAGGGCGCTTTCTGAACCAAGCACTACCTTTTTGCCAAATTTGGTGTAATTCCGTTCAGCAGTTCGAGCTGTAGCCGTGTCTAAAGTTTCCTATGGGAAATGCATTTTTCGACCTCTTTTTTTTAAATTTCTCAGGACCTACTGAACGGATTTACACCATTTAACAAAAAGGTCTCTTTCTGAAACAAGGGCTACCTTTTTGCCAAATTTGGTGTAATTCCGTTCAGCAGTTCGGGCTGTAGCCGTGTCTAAAGTTTCCTATGGAAAATAACATGGAAAAAACACGTTTTGGGATCCCCCTTTTTTCTCGGCCCCCGCTTGCCGAATCACCCCGAAACTTTCAGGATAGGAGCTGACCGGAGCGGGCCACAAGTTTTGAAAATTTCGCGAAGATTTGTCATCCGGCGCCAAAGTTATTGGGAAAATAAAAAACGCTTTTCCTATGGAAACTAGGTCCTAACTATAACTATCTACTGGCGACCGCCAGTAGATTATATATATATATATATATATATATATATATATATATATATATATATATATATATATATATATATATATATTTACAACAAAGGACGCGGCACTCCAGAACTGATTTTCTGCACAATTTATTCTTGGCAACTTCTCAGACCAACGCGTTTTAGCCTTCTCACGGCTTTTCTCACGGTTAGTGAGTCCTATGTTTATTACACTTATTTATGCCCACGTATAGCCTTAATGGGGCATTGTGGGATCTGTAGTGTATTTTCTACAAAACTTTATTAACAATAAAAAAGGTGATCATTCGGACTTTGCATTTTATGTCAGGTTCAGCGATGTAATTACTGTATCTATTTGAAGTACTCTAATGTCGAGCGCTATTTATGACATTTATACTTTGTGATTTTATAACATCTCTAGGTCTAGTACCACAACATGTATCGCATTGTAATGGTGACCATATTGTACGCATAAGTCATTAGGAACAGTTCCTGTAACATTAATTCTTTATATCTCTCTTTAAAAATCCTTTGATATAGTGTCAAACAATTATTACCAATGTGTATTAAACCAGAATGTGCAGACAGTTCAAGTGATTGGTATAGTACCATAGAACATTCATTTCACTTTTTCTGTTCTCTTCCAACTGTCAGTCTCTTATATCTTTTATTCCAGATGTATAAAAGTTCCTCGTCGTTGTTAATGCCCCTAGGAGCCTTAGTTCTTAATCTAACAATGTAACGTGATTCAGTTTGCCGTAATCGTTTGAGTCGATCTCCACCACGTTCTCCCACTGGTATCATATGGATTCCATAATAGCACATCTTTTTCCAATCTCCGTTCTGGCATATTTGCATGTGCTTAGCTGTAGTGTGTGATCACGGAGGAGGATTTTAGAGAATACTATGAGAAATTTTCCAACAATGATATTGGGTTGTCCTTCACGTATACAATTAGTAAGAAAGAAATTGCATTCCTGGACACTAAAGTTTTTATTGAGAATGAACAGATACATACTACCCTATTTAGGAAAGAGACTGCAACCAATAGTGTCCTGCATGGAAAAAGTTTCCACCCAACCCCCTTGAAGAACAGTATTCCATACGGAGAATTTATACGGATGAAACGTAACTGCTCTAAGGAAGAAGATGCTGAGAACAAAATACAAGAAACCATGGTAAGATTGAAGGCACGAGGATACAGTGAAAGAACTCTGAAAAAATGTAAGAAAAAGGTTGACCAAAAACCAAGAACAGAGACATTAATTCCCAAAATCGAGATAGAAGAACGCAATAAACAACTGGCGCCGAGATTCATAACCACATATAGTAAGGAAAGTGGGATGATACTTAATAAAATCAAAAAATACTGGCACCTTATTTCTGGAGATCCGGACATTGGAAAACTCTTGGGGCAGAAACCTGCGGTCACGTATAGAAAAACAAAGTTGTTAAAAGACATGCTTGTCCCAAGTCATTTTCAAGAAAAACCCAAAACAAATTGGTTATTGGACCAGCAAAAGGGTTTTAAAAAATGTAATACATGCAAGGCTTGTAAAATTGGCAAAAATATGCGAGCAATCATGGAAATAAATGGAAAATCTACGAACATTGATCAAAGTATATCTTGCATATCTCGCTTTGTAATTTACATTATTGAGTGCGACTGTGGAATGAAATACATTGGTAGCACCACATGTATGCTCAAAAAACGGATCCTTGAGCACATACGTGCAGTAAAGAACAAAGACATGACATATGCTACAGCTAAGCACATGCAACTATGCCAGAACGGAGATTGGAAAAAGATGTGCTATTATGGAATCCATATGATACCAGTGGGAGAACGTGGTGGAGATCGAATCAAACGATTACGGCAAACTGAATCACGTTACATTGTTAGATTAAGAACTAAGGCTCCTAGGGGCATTAACAACGACGAGGAACTTTTTATACATCTGGAATAAAAGATATAAGAGACTGACAGTTGGAAGAGAACAGAAAAAGTGAAATGAATGTTCTATGGTACTATACCAATCACTTGAACTGTCTGCACATTCTGGTTTAATGCACATTGGTAATAATTGTTTGACACTATGTCAAAGGAATTTTTAAAGAGAGATATAAAGAATTAATGTTACAGGAACTGTTCCTAATGACTTATGCGTACAATATGGTCACCATTACAATGCGATACATGTTGTGGTACTAGACCTAGAGATGTTATAAAATCACAAAGTATAAATGTCATAACTAGCGCTCGACATTAGAGTACTTCAAATAGATACAGTAATTACATCGCTGAACCTGACATAAAATGCAAAGTCCGAATGATCACCTTTTTTATTGTTAATAAAGTTTTGTAGAAAATACACTACAGATCCCACAATGCCCCATTAAGGCTATACGTGGGTATAAATAAGTGTAATAAACATAGGACTCACTAACCGTGAGAAAAGCCGTGAGAGGGCTGAAACGCGTTGGTCTGAGAAGTTGCCAAGAATAAATTGTGCAGAAAATCAGTTCTGGAGAGCCGCGTCCTTCGTTGTAAAAATTACTTTGGGCCAGGATCCGGCCCCTTTGCAGAGCACCAGCTGGTGAGCGCGCCAAACTAAAGGATCACATTGGAGGATATATATATATATATATATATATATATATATATATATATATATATATATATATATATATATATATATATATATATAAGAAATAAGCAGAGAACTCTGGGTATTTCCCAAGCTAGTTGGAGGCCAGCTCCTATATGGAAACCCCTATAACACCAGCGACACTCTAATTCTGCTCACCTCAAATGTCTGTTTTTCTAGCATAGTTTTTAAGCATAGGAGTAGCACAGCACCATCCATGCCAAGCTAGAAAGAAACAACATATTTTGTGATTTATACAGCAAAGTCTTTAAGTTTAGGATTAGCTAGTGCCATCCATGCCAAGCTGTAAAATGACAAAAGCATAGTATTACAGCTTTGAATTGGTAAAATATCATCCAAGCTGATCTGTAATGAATAAAAGCAAACCCTGTCATATGTTTTGCTGTCATTACAGCTTTTAAGCTTTGGAACTACCCAGAGTTCTTTGCATCTTTTTTGCAAAATTTATGCAGCTCTATAGAAGGGCAGGTTAGGGATACCCCGCACCCTAGGCCTGGTGGGAAAGGAGCACTAGGGAAACTCACCTGAGGCCACATACATTATTTATTCTTTACAAATTTTGCTGCAATGTTGTAGAGGATACATAGCAAAGTTTTTTTTAAAGTCCCTCGATTGGGCAGGGCCAGGGGGTGGCCAAATGTATTTAATGGGGGGCGTCCTTGATGCCCTGGGGACCTCATTCCCAGGGCCAATATAAAAATTGGGGGAGGGGGTCTTGCAGCCCTCCCCCCGAGCGTTCTTGAGGTCCAGCAGACTCTGTTCCCTGGGACCAGCTTTAAAATTGGGGGAGGGAGGTGTGCGATTCCCTTACTGAACCTTTAAGAGGTCCCTGGGACCCCATCCCCGGGGGCCGGTAAACATAATTGGGGGAAGGGACACAGCCCCCCTCCCGAAGCCTTTGCTCAGTCCCGGTGTCCGGTGGACCCCATCCCCGGGACACCATTGTTTACCTGCCCATAAGAGCATGGACAGAAAAGTCGCCTGTGCTCCCATTAATTGGGAGCAGAAGGACCCTCACCAGGTGGGAGCAGAAATGTTTCTCACTTGTTTTCACATGGCTGGAGCAGGAAGAATAACTGCTCCAGCTGTGTGAGGGCAATACTGGTTCCCGCCACAGCTTCCGGGATGAGTGCTGGCTGGGGAGACGGCAGGACTCTCTCTACAGCCCCCATTTAAAAAATGCTGTGGGGTGGGTCCAGGTGGGTAGTGGGGAACTCTAGTCCTAAAAAACAAAGGGCAAAGTGTGTTGGAGGCTCCTGCTCAGCTCCATAGAATGGGGCCACTAGCAAGGAGCTGATGGGGCTACTGAGGCCCTGGGGATTCCTCCGCAGCCCCCAACATAAAAAATGTTGTGGATTGTAGCGGGATCTGGGGCACCCCAGATAAAAAAAACAAAAAGTGTTGCCAGATCCTGCGTGGCCCAGTGGAATGGGGTTGCTTGCAGGGAGCCGGTGGGGCCGCTGGGGCCTTGGGCCTCTCCCCACAACCCCAAATGAAAATTAAAACTGTGGGTGTCCTAGGTGGGACTGGAACACCCCCAAAAATATATTAAAAAATTGCCCTTTTTACATTTATTTTACTGCTGTGGGTGTCCCCATTCTGAGCAGGGGCACCACCAGCATGTATTATAAGTATTTTGAGGGGCTCGAAGGAGTGCAAAGAGTGTGGAATATGACCCTAGGAAAATATATATTTTTAAGCACTGGGAACTCAGAGTACTGGGCAAAAAACCTTAATCTTTTATATGATGCAGTACTTCAGAACCAGATGACTCCAGAGTCATGGCATGGATCAATAATAAATCCAATCTAAAAGAGGTGGAAAGAGGAGCAATCCTGGTAATTATCAATTAATAGCTCTATTACATCTTGATGCCAAATATTTTGCAAGTCTAGCTCTACAAGACCTAGAAGCATGGGCCAACTCCCTAGACCTTATTCTATGGAATCAATCTGGCTATCGCAGGGGGCAGGACGCGCTGTCAAACTTAACAGGCCTTAATATTCCAATGAGATCTGCCCTTGCCACCAAAACAAAGTTTTACAAATGTTTTGTGGATTTCATGGTGGCTTTCAACAGGGTCCTATGTGACATAATATTGGCAGAAATAAACACACATTGGGATCCCAACTAACATTCTAGGAGCAATCCAACTCTTGTACGCTGTCACATGGCTCTGTGTAAAGCTGGACTTCCACTGAAGATTCATACAACAACAGGCTTGAAGCAGGGGTGTGTTCTAGCACTTGTTGTTCAACATATACATTTCGTACTTATCAAGTGCTCTAAACTCCTTACATTGTTCACCCCTAAAACTCAATGGTTTACCCAGGACACACATGCTGTATGCTGACGATCCGTTACTAATGAGTCTGACTCTGGTAGGATTACAGGGCCTTTCAAATATATTTGGTTTTTTTACACACCACAGAAGTGAACCTAAAGTGGTAAAATTCACGAAGAAGGAGGGGCGTGGTCTGGCCACGCAGGAAGATGGCCGCCTGAAGTTCGAGCTCCGCCGTGGAATGGACCTGTGACGAAAATTACTTCTTTACCTGCGTCCGCAGTGCTTCCTCTTCTCCACCGGGCACCATCTAAGGACATTGAGGCAAGTTTGGCCGGCTTTTTTAGCGGTCGGCGGTGACGGCTCTCCAGAATTTGGCATTGGTGGGGAGCTCGCGAGGGCTCCGGTCTGCCTCACGCTCTTCGCCTGACGTTCTCCTCCAGGCCGCGCCTCCTCTTCCTGACAGGGCTGTACCCCTGCTGTTGCCGTTCACGTTGTCCCCGCCTGGGCCGCGCCTCTTTGTACCACCGAGGCCGTGCCTCCTCCTATTTCCAAGCCTTTGAACCTTGATGAAGAGGCCGCGCCTCCCATTGCTGACTGTCCGCACCCTTGAGGCCGCGCCTGTTCCTCCTTACGGGGCTGCGCCTCTTCATTTTTGTCACGGCCGCACCTCTTCTTTACAGAGAAGACCGCACCTCCTAAGCCTGCTGAGGCTGCGCCTCCTGTTATCCTTTGACAGCATTTTTCTCTCAAATATTGAGGCTGTGTCTCTTGTTTCTATTTGAGACCGAGCCTCCCATTGCTGCACGACAATGCCCCCCTTGGGAATCAGCAAGTATAACACATCGCTTTTTCTTCACATTAATTTTTAAAACAAGTTTTTCAATTTTTTCAGTATTTGTCTGCTTTGAACTTGCCTCCCTCCTTCTGTACTCCTACGCTTTTTCTGGTATAAACATACATGGTGTAGTATCAAGTTTGTGGCTTCAGGAGACGGCAAGCAACGATGCGAATCATTAATAATTTTCTTTCCCTTTTTCACACTCCCTCTGGGAATTGAAGCTTTCTTCTGCTGCCCTTTCCACAGCGCTCCCCCAGCAGTGATGACTTTACCACAGGAAGAGAATTACTTGAACCCAGGTTATTAATACAACTGGCGTATTACTAAACCCTTCATACATTGGCTATGTAGGCACCTGCTGCATTATTATTATCAGACTCTATTTCATCTGATCAGCTATCTCTTATAAACAGTTAGCATACCAACAGCAAGCCTTTACGATTTAGCCACCTCTAGTCTGGTGCATCCATTTTACCACAAAGTTACTTTCAAGTTTATCAACCTTGCCTCAAGATCATTCAATCGACTATATATAGTCATCTTATACCACGAAACGCCGCTACCACGTTACCTCAGAGTTCTGATCAAACGCAACAGTCGAATGTCTACTAATAAACACGGAGATAAAACCCCCAAACAACTTCTCTTCACAGAAGTTCTCAAACAATCCAATACCATGCCAACAAAAGGAAATACATCCTCAGTAACCAGTCTACCTCAGGTCCCGCCTCCTGCTACTGAACACGTACCAGCGGAGACTATGGAACGCATTCTGCATGAAATCTCTGCGGTCAGTCGCCGACTGGAAGGTATGGATGCCACAATCACATCTTTGGCTGAAGAGACCAAGTCAATTAGGGCAGACATTGCCGGCTTTCATACCAGAGTAGAAGGTCTTGACTCTAGAATCCTGACAATGGAAAATCGACTTGACTCATTTCAAAGCAGAGACCAGGACCTTCTATTCCTTCATAGTAAAATCATTTATTTAGAAGACCGCAGGAGAAGAGACAACATCCGGTTCTTTGGGTTTCCGGAGCATATCGAAGGCCAAAATACCAGAGCATTTCTTTGCGGTATCCTTCCAAAATTGACTGGCATCTCTTTCACTCCACCTTTAGAAATTCAACGAGCTCACAGAATCGGCCCTCCACGTAAAGACCCTGCAGCACGTCCGAGACCGCTTATTGCCTGTTTTCTTCGTCATGAACAAACAAGACAATTACTGGCTGCAGCTCGCTCACAAGGTTCCTTTTCGTTTGAAGGTCATCTCATCCACATGACAGCTTATTTCTCTAAGGAAACAAATGAACGACGAAAAGCATTTCTCTCCATGCGACCTCAACTCCGACAACTAGATATCAAGTATGGACTATTTGAGCCTGCACGTTTTCATATCACCAGAAACTGAGATTCTAAAGATTTTTATGACCCGGAAGACCTACAGAACTTTCTAGACTGTATGAAGCTTCAGGACATGGAAACACAGCCTTCGCAACAGGATCATCTTCAATCAACCTCTCTTTCCTCCCCACAATTACCGGCTTGCAGACTACGAAACCTTAGCAACTCTAAACACCGTGGTAGAGACTTGGAAAGACCTAACCGTTCTCAAGAAGACAAAAACTCAGCTCTACAATCTGTTTCCACTTTTACACAAGAGCCACATAGAGACAAATCTAGATCCCCTCTTAATTCTCCCTCCGATGCGGATTAAACAAATTCTGGTTACTTAATCTGCTATTCCTATGTTTAGCTGCAGTTAATAGAAGGTCTCACACTAGTTTTTGGTCTTCTCTCATTAATATGTATACTAGAACCAGTTTGCTTGTTTTTACATGCAACAATGCTCATATCCTGTTAGATATACTGTAGTCACCTGTATTACTTTACTTTCTATTTATGCAATTTTGTATTTATACTGTTTTCCTCCCTCATGCTTGTTGCCTGCTATCTCCAATATGTTATGCTGCATTGTATTGTTCTAAAATACAGTGTATTATCTGTATTATTCTATTTAATGTTTATAATGCTAGTTAAAAGCCCGTTTCATACCGGTTTTAGGCTCTTTTCTTTATCAACATATATACTATGACCACCCTTCATTCCATCACAGGCCAATGATATCCGAGCCCTTTTTCAGTTTTCAGTTTATCATTGAACATTGTATTATCATATTTTACATTTCTAATGTTTTATTCTAGTAACCCTTTTATCTGTTACTCTTAATATTATACGTTATATTATATCAATATAGGCTAAACTCTGCTATATTTATTTCAATATTTAATTATCCGATTTTATATTTATAATATTTCACATATAATGATTTAATATCACTTCCTACCTATCTGTGTTTATATATATAATGTATATTTCTTCAAATTAGCCCATGAAACTATTATCTCTCTCTCCTTATTGCCACATACTCCATGTTTCTAATACTTTTCTTTTTACTCTCACTCCCCTATATGTCATCTTATTTTATATTTCTGAAATTAACTAATGTGTTATCATAGGCTTTTATCCTACATTAATATTCACCCTACTAATTCCTTCTTTTCTCTGATGGGGTCCTCCCCCACGGCGGTGCTCTAGTGAGCCCAGACCCGTGGTCAACAGTTTAGGATCCCCAATCTTGTTCCATCTATACTCTCCGTTTTCATCTTTCATTTTTTATCTTAATTTATACCCTCCTTCCTTCTCTCCCTTTTCTTCTTCTTCTATTCTCAACAAACAAACAACATCTTATTACATTATCTGCGCTATACTATTTACCTAGCTTATTTTTCTTCATCCTTGATTGCTCCTACATACTGGTGTCTTTGTGGTGAGCCAGGGTACCTTTTTTCTACCTCTTCTTTTCTCCTTCTATTATACTCTCTCTGATCTCTTATTCTCCTCATCTCGACAAGGGCATTGCATACTGTTTTATTATTTTTCCTTCTTTCCTATTGACATTACATTAACATGACGAACACCCATCCTTTGTGTACTATTACATGGAATGTCCACGGTCTCACCCACTACATTAAACGGAAAAAAGTGTTTTCTTATCTCCAATCCAAACATGTGGACGTGGCCTTACTGCAAGACACCCATCTAGACATGCTAGAATCTGATAAATTGTGCAGAGACTGAGTGGGCAAGGTCATCCACAGCAGCATTCGAAAGGGTGAATCCACAGACGCTGGCCCTATTCGCAAATGTGGAGTTGCAATCCTCATTCGTAAATCACTTCCAGTCACGGTCTCCAAAACATGGTCAGATACTGATGGCCGTTATGTGTTTGCTAAATTGCGTATTGGAGATACTTACATTTGCGTTGGGTCAGTCTATGCTCCGACAGGGACCAAAAAAGCGTTCTTCCTCCAGTTGTCCCGTCTATTAACGGAAATAGATGCCTCACAATACCTCATTGGCGGGGATTGGAATCTGACACAAGACCCCATTCTAGACAAAACAGGTCCATTAGACAGGGGAACTGCTACAGATAGAGCTCTCCTGGGTGATATAATATCGGATAACGGATTAGTTGACCATTGGCGTCTTAGTCATCCAACACACACGGAATACACCTTCTTCTCTCCTGCTCATGGCACATTCTCTCGTTTGGATTATTTTCTGACATCACAAAAAGTAGTTCAATTGGTCATGGAATCCCGCATCTTGGAAACTGCTTTGTCTGACCACTCCCCTGTCCTTCTATTCCTTCAGCTAGGACTTTCTAGACCAGGGCGTAAACCCTGGCGCATGAACATCCAACGACATAGAACTCCTAAGGGTAAATCTCAATTACAATCACACCTCCAAGACTATCTCTCCATTAATCAGGGCTCCGTACCCTCCAACAGGACTATTTGGGCTGCAGCTAAAGCCACTATCAGGGGTCAGCTAATGCGCGATGCAGCACTTGCTAATAAACAGAACGCTGCGCGGCAAACAGAACTTGAACGCGACATTCAATATTACTCTCGCCTGTACACACTAACTCCAACCTTGCAGAATCGTAAATCACTTGACAAGCATGTATGGCCTTAAATAGTCTTTTTACATCCAAAGCCGAATATGCTCTGCAGAAAATGAAAGGGCGACATTACGAGTAGGGGGAAAAGGCAGGGAGATTATTAGCTGCCCAATTACGCCAAAGAGAGGCAGCTATGGCTATTCCAGCTATCCGAACTACACAAGGAGACATGCTCACAAAACCTCAAGATATCGTCAATCAATTCGCCTCTTTCTACCAATCTCTCTATACCCCAGGTAATCAGATAGATTTGGATAAAATGTCTACTTTTCTTACAAAAGTGTACCTTCCCCGTCTCTCTGATGATGGTAGAGCACTGCTAGAAGGTGACATCACCAAAGACTAGATTTCCCGTGCTATTGCTACCCTGCCTTACCATAAAGTTCCTGGGGAGGATGGATTTCCTTCTGAATTTTATCGATGGGCAGGACACAATGTTATTGATACATTGCATGCTGCATTCCAAGAAGCGGTTAATGTATCTTCATTGGGGCCTCTCTGTAACAAAGCGGTTATCGTTGTCCTACCCAAACCTGGTAAAGATCCCCTGCTATGCAGTAGTTATCGTCCCATCTCCTTATTAAATTGTGATATTAAAATTTTGGCCAGCATCTTAGCGTCCCGCCTCTGTAAAGTCTTACCCTCCCTAATACACCACACTCAAATTGGTTTTGTTCCAGGCCGTTCCTCTCGGAATCATCTCCGTACGTTAGCCCATACACTGTGGTCAGCCAAACACCTTTCAGATGATGCATTAGCCCTTTCACTTGATGCAGAAAAAGCGTTTGATCGCATTGAATGGGACTACCTTTTTACAATAATGGAACGATTTGGATTGGGTGACCAATTTATAACCAAGGTACGCTTACTATACGACAATCCGTCTGCTCAAGTCAATTGTGGTGGTTTTTTATCTGACACATTTCTGATTCGGAGAGGAACACGCCAAGGCTGCCCTTTATCCCCCCTACTTTTCCTTTTAGGTATGGAGCCCTTAGCTGCCACTATTCGCCAAGCTGATGAAATCACAGGTTTCCCTCTTCCAATTGGACATTCTAAAATTTACTTATATGGCGACGATATCCTACTTAACTTTACAAACCTCCCCCGATCTCTTCCATCTCTCCTTCAAATCATCAATTATTTCTCTTCCTTTTCCGGTTACAAAATTAATTGGGACAAGAGCGAGGCATTACCCAACTCTGATGGAACTACAAAAGCAGCTATATACGGGTTTCCTTTCCACTGGCAATCTTCACGCCTTAAGTACCTAGGCATCCTAGTCAATAAAGGTTTAGAAGATATAGTTATAGACAATATTACTCCTTTGATTTCTCAAATGCAGCGTGATTTTGACAAATGGAAGGCTTTAGGGCTTTCCCTTTGGGGCAGAGTCCAAGCTATTAAAATTGTCACTTTTCCGCGTTTCATCTACATCCTGGGTATGCTTCCATGACTATATTGAGAGCTCACCAACTATACAGAGGAATTGGCCTCCTATCCATTGAACATTATCCCCTCGCATTGCATATTTCTCAACTTTCTTATTTGCTACCAGAAATCAAAGATGTTCCACAATGGGTTCCTATAGAACGCCATCTTTTATCCACAGATTCAGTTCTTTCTCTTTTGTATGGAAGTGGTACTAGTCGTTCTGACCCTAAAAACCCGATTCTATCAGCTATGCATAAATCCTGGCAAAGGGGGTATCGCTTATTAGACTCAAACCCGCCTATCCACAATAAGGCTCCATTCTGGAATAACTCGGGTATCTGTATTAATGGTCATTCTTTATCTTGGCCTTTGTGGCAAGCAGCAGGCATTTACTCTCCGGACCAACTCCTTCATAATGGTGATTTCAAACCATTCTCACAACTACGTGAGGAATTTAATCTTCCCACACAGCATTCTTCCAAATACCTTCAACTCCAACAATGCTTGAAGAAACACCCCTTGGTCATTCCACATCTCTCCAATATTATCCTATTTAACTACATGGGGGAAACTTAAGGGAGTGACTTCTGGTCATTATAAAACCTTCATGTTTCACCTTTTTTCCCAACCCCTCTCTCATAATCTTCACCTTAAATAGCAATCCTGTCTATCAACCTCTTATACAGCTACTGAGTGGGAACAGTTACTGGACAATCTGCATAAAGGAACCCGTGAAGCAAGGCTTAAATTCTGATTATTTAAAATACTTCATGATTGGCACTGGTCGCCAGTCAAATTGCATAAAGCTAATCTACTTTCACACACTAATTGTTGGAGATGCTCCAATTCTGGATGTGATACAACTCACATTATTTGTGAATGTCCAAGTATACAACCTTTTTGGAATTATGTTGGTAAAACCTTGCACTCCATAATGCCCCTCCATCTACCACTCACGCCAGCCAATATTATTTTACATGATTTACGTCACTCCCCAAAACTCTCTAAACTACAACATCGTCTTTTTCACACTGCATTGGCTACAGCTAAAATATGTATTCTACGTCATTGGAAATCGTCTTCACTGCCCTCCCAGGAAGAATGGTTAGTAGCCATGAAAAAAATGGCTTCACATGAACGAACGATTTATAACCTTCAGGATCAAACTGATATCTTTCTCCAGACATGGTCACCTTTCCTAAAAACAAAAGCTGTTACTACTCCTAACTCTCCTGCTCCTCTCACTGCACCCAATCAAGAAGACTAACTCATTGCTCTACTTCTTTGTCTATTCTGTTTTTCCTATTATAATTTGCTCTGTCTCTTTCATTCTCTTTATATTCTTTTCTTATTACTCTCCCCCCTCCCTTTTTTTTTTCTTCTTCCCCCCGCCTCTCTGTACCCTGGCTACACTCCTCCACATTCTTCCTTCTCTTTTATTCTCTTCTCCTTTTATCTGACCTACATCATTCTCTTATTTTCTCCCCAGTCTACTTTGTCTTAACCTTTTGCAAGGTGAGTATCTTCCTATGATAACACGTTTCTATTTGATTATTATGTTAATCTCATATATAGTCATTCATTCATATCTATCTCTGTTCTATTTATATTCAATTAATCAATAATATATACTATATCAACTTATTATTTATGTCATTTATATATTCATTAATTATTCCTCTTCTTGCATTCTTCTTCCCCTCCCTCCTTATTACTTCAATACTTAATTATTTAAGCGTAATATGCTTCTTTATATACCTCATATCTATATGCTTTTATTCATCAGCAAATGTCACGTATTCACTGTTATTTTTTTACCTTTTATGGAATCTTTTATTTATTTATTAACAATGTATTATTGCCTTTTTATCCTTATTCTCATGCTGTATTTTCACTGTAAAATTCAATAAAACATTTCAACACAAAAAAAAATTCACGAAGAAATTTAGATCTCCATGTGCTTGGTTCATCGGTAGATCTCATCTTGAGTGCACCTCGCAGTATAAATATCTTGGAGTGGTATTTGACTCTAGAGGTTTCTTTACCCCGCAGATGGAGGGCATGAAGCTAAAGGCTTCCTCTCTAACATCAGGATTTCGGCAGCTTGCAAAAACCTTGCATGGTCCCATCCTTGGTCCTGTGCAGCAGGTGATGGTGGCTAAACACCTGTCAACCATGGCATATGGCTTCAAAATTGTGGGAGAGAAAATGACAGTGTTTAGACCTATTATCTGCTCAGACCTATGGCTTAGTTTTTAAATTGACTAATCATATAATGCAGGCTCAGCTGCACCTTGAATTTGGCCTCACGAAACATTGGTGGGCTATTGAAAAAGCATTCCCGGAAATGTGGCACTCCTTCTGCCAGGCCGATAGCAACACCAAATCAGTCTGGGTCTGGCAAGAAAAAAACTCCTGCAACTCGTAGGAGAGGCTAAACGTCTATCTAAAGAATGTATTACATTCCCTCCTCGCAGGAAACATGTGGGACCAGCAAATCTCACCCAATTAATTCAAGAGACATATTAATCGTAACATCAGGTCACTTTTCTCACAGGAGGATAACGCCACCCTGGCTAAGAAACTGTACTCTTGGCAAGTTATTAACTCCAAAAAAAGTTTGAAAACCTCAGTCTAATTTAGACCAAGGATACCCAATCCATCTAAAGTTAGCACTCATTCGCCTTCCTTATGGTGACCAGCCCTCCCTGGACCAGTTCCCTGCTTGGTCCTGGATAGCTGAAGGGGACGAATGCAGGGTCTGTGGAGCAAGTAGAGTCAATGGTTCATATCTTATCTGTCTGCCTGGTGATAGTTGCCGAAAGAAAAACATTTGTAAGGGGCTCTTTTATACAAGCCGGAGTTAGAACTTGTAGACAAAGGCCTCAACCTCGAAAATACACTTCTGAACATATGGGTTGTCAAATTTGTACAGTTATTTTTGGCGATGGTAAAGGCCCAGTCGGTGAGTGCAAAATAACAATTACAGGTGAAATCGATACATGAAATGAAGTAGCTATCCCATTGGATCGGCTATGCATGTAATAACGAGACATTGTTTACTACTGACCTGAGGTGAAATACCCTTGTCTTCAATGCATTTATTGTTTTATCATGTCTATATTTTATCGCAATGGTTTTAAAATGTATTTTGGTGTAATGGTTTTAATTAACTATGCACTTTATTAATAATATCTAAATCTGATTCTGGTTTTATTGCTGCATTATATGACGGTAGGAGTGTACAAAAAGACTATCGTGTTTAATGTTTTTTTTACTATAAATACTTTATCAAAATGTTTATTGACAAAACCAACAGGCTTACCTTTTATATATTGACAGAAACTTACATTTTAAAAAAACCTTAGAAATTCACTGTAAAAAATAAAGGTTAAAGGGACACTATAGTTAGGTGAAATATACCATTTTTAATGAACAAAACCACTGAAATTCACCAGTTGTAGTTATCTCAAGTAACTGTAGCTTGTGCCCTAAAGTAACTATAACTCCCACCCTTGCCAAATACTTCTAATTATCTCACATATTACATCACTCATGACACGTTCTATGACATTGATAACATTACTGACATCATTAACAACAACACTGTGCATGGCAGAGGTGTGAGTTACAGTTAGGTAATTTAGGGTTTATGGGTGGACATTGGTAAAAGGAGGTAAGGGCAATTTTAGGGTTTAGGGGTGGGCTGTGGTAGAGAGGTAACAGTAAGTTTAGGGTTGGTCAGTGAAAGGAGGTAAGGGTAATTTTAGTGTATAGGGCTGGATAGTGACTAAGCACAATCACATTTGCACATAGAAATTGGGCGAAAATAGACAGAACACCTCCCAAGAGTCAAGTGAAGGTTTCCTAATAGATAATGTGAAAATACTTGAGTCAAATTTCCTGTGAACAAGGCCATGCTGGGCCGAAACATGATGAGGTTTTTGGGCACCATCACCATTATATTTATGAAATTAGGAATTTGAAACTCTCAAGAAGTGTGGATTATTTATATTGAGGTTTATTTGAAATATATAAACAAAGTTATACTTACTTTACATATATTCACCAAGCGTGGTAATGGCATGGTAAAGGAATCTGTGGTAAGGGCATCTGCGTGGTAAAGGACGCGCGGTAAAGACATGCATGGTAAAGGCATTCATGGTAAAGGCATGTATTGTAATGTCATACATTCCTCTGGAAGTATCTTCTCTTGCTTTGCTTTCTAGCAAGGGTGTGCAGGGATTTTGCATAGGCCTCAAAACCTATATCTTCAAGGCCTAACATAACTTTCGAAGTGCCAGGCTCCTTTGGGTATGAGTGTGATATATACATTTGAGAACTAATTTATTAATTCTTTCACTTCCATATTGTGTTGAGTCTGATGACAAACTATACATAGTTCAATTGCTATGTCCCACCATTGGACATGCTGGGAAGTAGTTCCTGCTCAATGTGACACATCTGGTGCAATCATTATGCTAAACTTCAACTATATTGGTGAGTATTTTCTGAATACATTTGAAAAATGTAAATTGGGAAAGTTATGGGTGATCTCTAAACATGCAATTCAGCAGATGAGCATACATTATGTTTGTAATGTCAGCACCTAGTCAAATGAAAGGGGAATTTTTAATTCACTCTTTGGATAAAACTTTGCGTGGTATTGTGGATGCATGAGTGGGTGAATGCAAGAATGTGTCAATGAGTGCAAGAAAGGGTGCATGAGTGTAGATGAATAAGAGAGTGCATATGCAATAAATGGTGGCATGCCTAATCTCACCAGTGAATGTAGAGGCACTTTAAGTTATAAGCTAAACCTATTAACATTGCAAATGCTTGTTTATTCATGGGCTTGTTAAGATTTGTTTAAAAAGAAAAAATATATAGTGTATAAATTAGCACCACTTCAGTGTTTTTTCTCCAACAAATGCTACATTACACCTGCTTTTATTTGTGAAGTGCTTGGTAATTAATGTGCGAGTGTGTGTTGGAGGTTGTACGGATGGGCGAGTCACCAAATGTGGGGGTTATGCAAGTGTGTAATTTTGGCACCTGTTGTAGATCTCGTTTTGTAACTGCAGATTATTCAGGCAAATTGTATCAACCATTAATCATTCTATTCCAGATAATAGGGAGTGCCATTGAAATGCCTGAATTAGCCTATTTTTAGTAAAGTAAAGTTTGATCTTCATAATGTGCCTCCTCCAATAGCCCATATAGCCTATGTTCTTGTGGATCTGTAGAGTCACAAACATCCTTCAAACTATATTATAACCTTATAGCACGCTGCCAAGGGCTATACCGGTTGTTTAAGGCCCTGATTCCGAGTTATAGGCCTGAGCCGCAGGCGTGGGCCTATAACGAGGGAGAAAGCCTTTAACAACCGGTATAGCCTGAGGCAGATGGGCAATAAGTATATTAGAACATTCCACTTACTAAGGGTAGAATGTTCTAGGTTAAAAGAGTAGACACAAGAAGACAAACAGAATGTTTGAGCTCCAGGCATATAAGCCAGGAGCTACTCCATGGTCTTCAATGGAGCTCCCAACATTCCAGTGTTCTAATTAGTTCTATGCAGAGCGATTTAACATATTTATCATCAACCTCCACAGACATTACCTTTCTGGGTTATTGTAACCCTTCCTTTCAGACCCAGATGTTGGTTTTGAAGGTAGCCAGCATAATGCAACTCATCTGATCACAGCACTTATGTCTCCAACTTAGAAACACATTAACAGAGATCTTAAAATATGCAGGTGATTGTCCAGAAGCCTCATATTCATTTAATTTAAATTATACTATAATAACCTGCATTTGTGCCATGGTATTCAGTTTAGCAAATCTTTCAAGCTGGGAGAGATGAAAGATTAGAGCATCCCTGTTATTTTTAATCCTTTACTGGCTGTTGCACATACATCTCTGAAGCAACGATATAGTCCAATGAGATTTCTTTTAATTTTTCACATTAATTAGTTAATGTACAATGAAGTGTGATATGATGGACAAGTTGTTGATGTGTGTGTTCGTGCCTGCATGGAGCTGCGTGTTGTGTGTGCGCTTTGCAGCTGGGACATGGAGGTGAGCCGTAGCACAGGAATGCATATATGAAATTTAATCACTGCCCTATTGGGCACTCCCTTGAAGACAATACAATTAGGGCGGTTCTACAGAGCAGAGGCTGCAGTCTCCTGCTATCCTTCTTCCATACCCCACCATCCACCAAAGTGGCCCAACCCTGTTCTTCAGCTTCACTGACAGACTCAAGGTGCTCAAGTGTTTGAAAGGCAACAAGCCAGCACTGTGTAAAGCAATGGTGAATAATAAACTTGTAAGCAGCCGGAAATGAATGCCTGGATTACTTATCAGTAATCTCGAGTACTACTAGTCCTACTCTTTGTTGTCCGAGTCATAACAAATTAAGGTGGTCTCACCTCCTAAATCGGTCAATTCCAGCTCGTAAAAAATGCTATGAATGATAGCACTGTTCACTTGATGGGTGCCGTAAGAGCTAAAACCTGACATTATCTATATATAAGCCAACCGACAGAGGGATTGATTAAGGAAGGTAGGTGGGACGTATGACTCAGATGAAGAAGAGTAGGGATAAGAGTAATGAAGAGTAGGGGTAATAAGGCAGGCATTAGCTCTACATTCCTCTTCCTCACCCTTGTCATAATAAGCTGTGGTATAGCAAATCTAGAAATTGGGTCATCAGCAATCTATCGTAAAAAAAAAAAAGCACCATCCACGCGAAACTGCTGCCAGACTGGATATTATATTGCAGAAGATAACAAAAAGAAAAATATATTAGTAAATAATGAGAGGTGGGGCTGTAATACCCGATGACCAAAATTCAGTCCATGTCCCCCAAAAAAGTGTAAGTGACAATGAGAAATAAAAGTTTGATGTGAAGCTATTGTAGTCACACTGCAAAGTTTAGAGCAAAGAACTCCACAAACCTCTGCCCAAGAGACTGCCATACCTCTAGTTGGTTAAACTTGAAAGCCTTTAGTAAAAGGACTTCAGCTAACGAGTAAGCAAAAGAGACTGTTGAACAAATCCAATGACTAATCGAAATTCCTGAAGCCTATTGCCCTTGACCTGACACATCTAAAGTAATGAGTACAATATTTGATTTCCTCAATGAAGTAGTGCCTTTTAGGTAGATTAAAAATGCCTTGCTCATGTCCAGGAAAGGCAAATCCTTTTTCTCCTCTGAAGAAAGGGAGGAAAAAGGGAAGACAGCCTCTTTATCTAGGAACACAGAAAGAAAATGTTACCTACGCAATACGAACCCTGTTGGCCCACTTAGTCTCATCGAGGTAATGGCCACTAAAAAAGTGATCTTCATTGTGTAAGGAATCTCAGATCTAATAAATGTACAGTCTCAAACAATGTCTCTGAAGAGTTTAAAGTTCCAGAGGGAGATCCCAAGGAGGTGGTAGAGAATATGCAATTGGGAAAGAAATCAAAAAGCTTTTTAATGAGCTGAGAAGCAAACTGTTCCCCAGTATCCAGATTTCCCAGTGTCCCCTGAAGGCCTTTGCTGCACATTGTCCAAATTACATGAAAGCAGATAAAATTATTTAAAAAAAACATCCTAAATAAATTGGAGTACAAACTGAAACTCACAAGATATGAAAGAAATATATTTTGCATTGCATAATTTCTGAAAACTAGGTCAATAGTGTGAATACTATTTCAATGCAGACAGTCTAGGGTAGAGCTGAATAGCTCTAGCAAGATGTTCTAATATCCCTCTTTGTTGGAGCCCCACTCTTTCAACCTTAAGATTTATAGAGATAGATTCCAAAGAGTCAAGAACCTCTGATCGATTGGCGATGATATCACAGGAAGCTTCCATGTAAACTGGGAACAAGGATGTCCTGGGTCAAAAAGGAATCACTAGGATTGTCTTCACCAATTTTCTCTGAATCCTTGCCAACAGGTAAATGTATAAAGTAGTACTTGGAGCCAAGGTATAGATCATGCATCCACCCAAACATTTGCTGCCGGATCTGGAAATTAGGTACATAAAATTATCACTACAGCATTCTCCTTGGAGCCGAATAGATCTAGAATTAGAGTCCCAAACCTTCTGCTTATTACCTTGAACACCCATTGACAACTTGACAGATGCCGAAAAGTCAGCAAAACTTTGTTGACCATGTCTGCTTGAAAATTGTGCTTCCTTCTGATGTGGACGGTCCTCAAATAAAGAAGATGTCATTCTGCCCTGCATCCCAGCTGAAACTCCAGAAGAGCAAGTGCAGGGAATCTGGTATCCCTCTGCTGATTCACATATGCAACTGTTACTGTATTATCTGATTGACGTAATACTGCCTTACCTTTAACCAGACAACAAAACATCTTGAGGGCTTTCAAAACTGCAAACAATTCCTACAATGGATTGATTTCTGACTTTGCACCTGAGTCTATCACGATTGGACCAAATGCGATTCCAGAGTGGCTCTTCAACCCAGCGAGATAGCATCCATTATGATCACCACTGGAAGGTTTTGGTCAAAGGAACTGCTTTCGGCAAATTTGGAAAATGTAGTCATTATGCACATTTTTGAGAAGACATAGGGATAAGTGGAATAATATGTAATTTATGAAGCTGAGTCCCAATGGAAGTGAAGATGATCTAGAAGAAGTCATATGTTTACATGAGCCCGGGTACTGTGAACATAGGTGATGCCCTATGCACCTGAGACAAGATCTTGCGGCTGAATAGTTTTGGCTAGACGTTCACTCAATAACGCTAAAATGCTCTGTCTGGTGAAAGGAATGCCAGCCCCAGATCTATCCTCAATTGTGATCCTATTAATACTCTAATCTGAGCGAGGGCCAGATATGATTTGGGAAGAATAAGTAACCATCCACGAGTCTCTGAGGAACAGCTCACTGATTCCAGGTCCTGCTCAACATTTTCTACTGAGGAACCCAGGAGATGCCACTCTTCTGTGTATCAAAACAGGAACCAGCCCTGTCAATGATGGAAAGATGATAAAGGCCTAGTATTTGGTGAAGGCTGTCAGTTTTGCTCTAAAATTGTATGCAAGATCGAATAAAAGCTGTATTCTATTCTGTCTCTAACCACCATCGCCAATGCCCACATACACTAAGAAACAAGGGCCAGTGGTTCCTGGGAGATCTACACAAGACAAAGAGATGCCTTAAGTAACTTGACATTGAACCAGTGAATATAACTTATAATTGGGAACTGATATACCTGAGCAATACCTCTGTATATTCAACAGACAACTTTGACAGTAAGTGGAATTGCCTGAAAGCTAAACTTGAAGAAACATACATGTCTTGCTAAATACATATACACTTACACATCTCCCTATATTAAGAATAACTACTACAAGCTGTGTCACTACACACTCTTTCGTGTAAGCTGAATATAGGGGCTGATTTAGAGTTTGGAGTGTGGGTACTCCATCACAAATATAACGGATACCCAGACCACCTTATTACAGTGCACTTGTAAAAAGGCCAACAGGGTATCCATCACTTCACACCCAATCAGGCCCCTAGTTTCCACCTGACTACTAATGTGAGCACCCAAGAGTCTGAAGTACATGCCTCCCACTTCTTCGAGTACCCTTCCAATACAAACCCTTTGGTAGATTTTAAACACACAGCTTTGCACTATGAAGTAAAGGTGTGTGAATGGTGCAAGGCAGTCTGAAAGTGCTCCAGTGCTTGGAACAGAGTAGAGAGTCATATCTTAGTAGATATGTGCTCTACCGCTCTATGCCTCTCATACAATGCAACAAAGTAACTTTGGTTGCTGCACTGCATGAAATAGTAGTACATTTGCCCCAAGTCTTTAGCGTTCAAATAAGTCTGCAAGTAATAGTCCAAAGTTTATTTCGAATACCATGTCTGTAATCCAATCCATTAGGTAGTACAGGTCTTTTCACTTGAAAACCATCATCCATGTACTGCTGTGCAGCTACAGCAACACTGTAGCACAGTTACGTAGCCGAACACAAAACGGAAAGTTGTACTTGAAGATCCAAGATGACTGCCATCTGTGGCACGCAATAGTCTGCGGCTCGTTGTGAATGTAGTTTACTGCAGATTCTCAACCATGCAGCGTGTTCCAACTCATGTGTGGCCTGAAACTAGTCAGCACTCACACTCTGTAATGACCGCCAGCCTTTCCTTTGCTGAAAGCTACTCCGTGCAGATAGGCTCTAGTTACTGCTTCCTCGCATTCGAAACAGACTTAAAGGTAAGCAGCCTGTCCAGCCCCGCTTTCTGTCAATGGCTCTTGATGCAGAGCTGGGATCAAATGGCAGAACAGAAAAGATGATGAAGACCAAACCTGAGACAAACCCGAGTTGACACCATCACTGAGGGACTATTGGTATACGGAGGCAAGCAGACAATCTTATCAGTGTTTCCAGGAAATCACCCAGGGCTACTAAATAAATCATGCATTGGAGAATCTCCCTTGTAAATCAAATGTATTAAACGTTTGTTCAATTGTTTGAAGTCTGTCACGAGAAAAAAATCTCCCGTTACCTTGGGAACAAGAAATATAACGGACTGTAATCCTTGACCCCCCCCCATGTGGCCAAGGTGACAGCATTATTGAATTCTTGTCCAATAGGATCTGCAGTGCTTGAGACAGAGCCTTCGTTTTTGGAGACTGCGAGGCCAAGGAATCAAAATCATCACTGAATTCAGTGGTGCTGGGTAAGGTGGTGGTATTTCAATGCAGTATACCGAGTGAGAACCTAAGTGTCTGATCTAGATGTGTCCCACTTCTTCAAGAACAATTGAATTCTGTCTCCCAATGGCCAGTTTCACTCTCTGCATCCGAAGGGCTGCAAATGTTGTTTACAACGTGAGGGTTACCTAAACGATTAATGATTCTAGTTAGAATAAGATTTGAAAGACTTTGATTGCTTTCTAAACAAGTTTGATCTCAAGTCACAAGAGTGATTCTACTCTTTGGAAATCATTTCCTCTAATTCTGCTCCATAGACTTGGGTACCCAAAAAAGCACGTGGAGCACTGTGCCTTTTGAACCAACTCAATGTGTCAATCATGTTGATGCAGATTGCAAAGTTTAGCAAAGGAAGCATGCCCAGACAAAACTGCTGCTCTCATTCCATCAAATGTCACATCTGACAGGAATTCTACCTGTCTTCCCTTCTCCTCTAAAACATTCAAGAAATGTTTTCCCATCTCCCCTAGAACAGCTGAGAATTTATCCCCTTGTATTGTTTTAAACAAGTCTTTGAATAAAAAAGAGTTTAAATAAGTCTGCAAGGAATATTTCGTACTTTATTTCAAATCACACATAACTCCAGGATACCTCTCAGGGTCTCCCCTGCATTTTTTGCCTTGGCATCTGTGTTTTTTCTGTGTGTTGGACTCCGTTTTGCTGGTCTAGATGCTTTGGGCACCTTGCCACTGCTGTTCAGTGCCAAAGTGCAAGTGCTCCCTTTGTAAATTGTTGTATGGATTAGTGATTCCATGATTGGCATATTTGATTTACTTGTCAGACCCTAGTACAGTGCACTGTGTGTGCCCAGGGCCTGTAAATCAAATGCTGCTAGTGGGCTGCAGCACTGATTGTGCCACCCACAGAAGCAGCCTGAAAAATGTAACTCTGGCCTGCCATTGCAGAGACTGTGGGCAGTCTAGTACTACCATGTCGACTTGGCAAGTGTACCTACTTGCCAGTCCCTAAACCTTCCCTTTTCTACATATTAGTCACCCCAAGGTAGGCCCAAGGTACCCCTGTGGGCAGGGTGCAGTGTATGTAAAAGGTAGGACATGCCCGAGGGTGTGTGGCATGTCCTGATAGTGAATTACTGCCAATTTCGTTTTTCACTATTGCAAGGCTACCTGTTCCCATAGGACAGAATGTGGAGTTTATTTATAAAATCTTATAAACATAACTACCCCTGGGAACAAGGTAGGAAAATAAAGTTTAGTATGCCTGAACTCGGAATGTTAAAATGCATCTTTTAGTGAGGGTGATTTTTACATTCTGTGTTTGAAAATACCACTTTTCGAAAGTAGGTATTTTCTTGCTTAACCATCCAGTGTGCCTCTGCTAGGTTTGTGTATTGCATGTCTGGCTTTTGGATGACAGGGGCTGGAGAGGGGCAGTGGCTCCAGAGAGCCTGATGAGTCAGGGCTGGGCTGAATGGACCTGGGCTGCATTTAGAGTAGGGGGAGGAGATTTCCTTTCACCTGAATGGGCCTGGTCTACCTTCAACAATGCTCTTCCACCTCCTGCCAGGAAGCTGCACCAGTGAGGACAGAACTGGTTTTGACTGGGTACAGACACTCTCTGCCTTCAGAGAACAAAGGATTTTTGTATATAAAAAGAGGGGCACAGACCCCAGACTTTTAGATCACTTCTGGGAAATCAAGAGGAACCTTTGCTAAGGAGAAGAGCCAGAGAAGTTGAGGAGGAATACTTCCCCTGTGTTGTTTGCTGTCTGGGGTTGGCCTGCAGTGGCTACTTGCTGCCAAGGAAAGGAGAAAAGGACTTTTCTGTTTGCTTTGTCACCTGCTTGAGGAAAAGATCTCCAAAGGCTTGAAATTGAGCTTGCCTCCTGTTCTGAAGTCTCAGGGACACAAAGACTTCACTTCTTCTGTCTCTCTGCATCTGGAACTGCTGTTTCAGCTGCCACAGAAGGAAATTGCAACACCGATGCCGGCGAGCGACTCCGTAACCTGCACTGAAGCTGTGGGCACTGCTCGTGAAGAGCACGACGCACTGCCCCGACTTGCACCGTAGGCCCGACGCCTGCTGACGCCGTGTTGCATCGGCTCTGAAGCCATTGCCGAGGCCACTGCCTGCACCAGAGCCGAGGACACCGCTCGTGACATCCACGACGCATCGTCCCAACTCGCACCGCAGCCCCGACTTCACCGACGCGGTGCTTCATCAATGCGGAGCCGATACTCGACGTGGGTAAATCCTGAATCCATCGACACTGCACCGTTGTAAGGAACCAACGCCTCGCCGCCACCGTGACGTCACCTCCCCGACACAGTAAGGAACCGATGTCTCACCTCCCCTGCACCGCAGTAAGGAACCAAGGCTTCACCTCCCCTGGGGTCGTAAGGAACTGGCGCCGCTCGGCGCCAACGAAGCATCACCTTCCCGACACCGTGCACCGCATTTGCTTTCATCGTTTCCAAGGTACTGTTCTTTGTGGGTCTGCTTGACTCCGTGCCCGACGCCGCGCACCTCACGGTTGGCGCTGTACTTTGGGATTTTTATCTGTCACGATGTCGTAATATCCAGGTGGAGTTATTTGTTGCTACAAACTTTATTTTAGTGAATAACCTATTTTGGAGGATATCTTGATAACTGTATTGTGGATTTTTGTAGTTTGGTCTTGTTTTGGTTTAGATAATGATTACTTATTTTTCTAAACTGGTGTGGTGTACATTTGTAGTGCTTTCACTGTATTACTGTATGTGTTCGCAAATGCTTTACACACTGCTTCTTAGATAAGCCTGTCTGCTCATGCCAAGCTACCAAGGGGGTGAACAAGGGTTATTTTAGAAGTGTATCCCCCTTACCCTGACTAGAAGCAAAGGCCCCTATTTGGGCAGAGGTACCTACCTCTGCCAACTAGAGACCCCCATTTCTAACATTGGTGGTCAGTGGTGAGGATCTGGACTTGCATTTGTGTCTTACATACAGTGATTGGTGTACACTACTAGTATAGTGCAGACCAGTATGCAACCACATACATTTGGTAAAGTTTTTTTCCTTGGATTTTTTTTTTGCATCTTGAGAACTGCCAATTTTCACCATGAGCAAACCAGCATCACTTGCATCTGTGGATATTGAATTTGAAGAGGAAATGGTTGATACCTTCACTGTGCCACAACTTAAAGCTGTCTGCAAAAAAATTAAAATCTCTGTGAGAGGCCTCACCAGAAAGGAGGAATACAAAAAGGCACAGAGGGCCTGGTTGGAATAAAGGAATGCCAGTGAGCATACTGAAGAGCCTATGGTGGAGGGAGAGAATTTAGATGGGCAGCAGGAGGGGCTATTTAGCCTGACTGGGGGGAAGTTGCCTTCCAGGGTGGGCAGCAGTGTATCTTCAAAGGGTTTGTCTCCAGAGGAGTTGGAGGACAGGGAGAGAAGCAGAGTGCATGCAATGGAGCTTGCAAAGCTCAGGCTG
The DNA here is from genome assembly GCA_963921515.1 of Calotriton arnoldi. Taxonomy (NCBI): domain Eukaryota; kingdom Metazoa; phylum Chordata; class Amphibia; order Caudata; family Salamandridae; genus Calotriton; species Calotriton arnoldi. The sequence continues at coordinate 1,134,655 of CAWUFW010005964.1, read as the reverse complement.
GGGAAGGAGTGTGACATGGAGAGTAAGAAATTGGAGTTGGAGAGCAGGAAATTGGCCATGGAGGAGAAAAAGATGCTTTTAGAGCATGAGAAAGGGTTGAGGGAGTTAGATCTGAAAGCAAAAAGTTTAGAGATCAATTCCTCTGGTGGCAGCGCACCATCAGTGCCTGGAGAAGGAAAGGTATACATTTCCAAAGATGTTATTAAGGATTTCATGAAGCATGAGGACATTGGTCAGTGGTTCAAGGCCTATGAGGTAGCAATGAGGTCCCACCGGGTCCCTGAGAAAGATTGGGGAGCGGGGTTGTGGGGCAGCTTTGTCAGTGAAGGAAGGGAGACATTGCTAGCTTTGCTCACTGAGGATCAGATGTCCTATGCCCCAATGAAGGAAGCCTTGATAGCCAGGTATGGGTTGACCCCAGAGCTGTATAGGCAGAAATGTAGAAACTAGAAGAAGCTGGAGTCAAATACTTGGGTGGAGTATGTGTCCTATTTTTGCAGAGCATTGGATGGTTGGGTGAAGGGTAGCAAGGTGAATGATTTGCAGGGGCTCTATGATTTGGTTGCATGGGAGCACTTGTCAGATAATTGTTTTCCAGAGCTATGCCAGCACTTGATTAACAGTAAGCTAACTGACCCCAGAAAGCTTGCTGTGGAAGTGGACCGCTGGGTCAGCACCAGGGTCCAAAAAGGTCATGTGGGAGACTCCGCCAAAGGTGGGCAGGGTCCCCAGCAGAATAGTGGAGGGGACAAGGGTAAACAGAAAGAGTTCCAGAAAGGGCCCGAAGTAATTCCCAAGGGAACCAAGGTAAGGGTTCCCAGCCTCCCACTGAAAAGAAGCCTTGGATCCCGACAGGTAAGCCTGCTCATAGGGGTTCCAAGGCATGTTTTGGTTTTGGTCAGGTGGGCCACTTCCAAGGGGATCCTAGATATCCCAAAAAGGTTCCCACCGCACCCACTGGTGCACCGCCCGGGAAAATGGCCAGTGTAGCCTTGGGGAGGAGTCGGGTGCCCCAGAGGGGTGGGGTCCCGCAGAGATGTCCCTGGTCTCTTTAAGAGACAGTGAGATGGTCCCAAGAGCTCATCTGCCTGATAACACTAAGAAGTACAGGCAGTGGGTGACCAACAATGGCCATAGTGTGGAGGCTCTGAGAGACTCTGGAGCCAGTGTGACAGCTGTCAGTTGTCGGCTGGTGTCTGAAGAGCAGGTGGTCTCCAACACATTCTACCCAGTAGTTGCTGCTGACAATTCAGAGTGCCTCTGCAAAGTGGCACAGGTTCCCTTTGAGTTGGGGGGTCTCAGGTACCTTGAAAGTAGCTGTGAGGCCAGCCATGCCTGTTGACTGTCTGCTAGGCAATGGATTTGGAGCGCTCCCCTTGGGCGAAGGTGGAGCGGAGGTCTCATTTAGAGATGTTGGGTCTGCCTGAGAGGGCGTGTGTGACCACTCGGTCAATGGCATGTGGTAAGGGCATTCAAGAGGACCTGCAGCCTAAAAGAGTGGCCCAGGAACCTGCCACAAAGAGAAGAGGGTGGGGCGCGGGAAACCGGCCCCCGAAGTTCCCACGATCCAGGAGGAGGCGGACCCTGAGGGGATGCCCTGGAGCCTACAGGGGAACAAGTGGCTGGACTGGGGGACCTGCCTGAGCTGACCCATTGGCAGCAGGAAGGAGGCCCCTCCAGGGAGGAATTCTGCAGGAGCAGCAGAAGTGCCCTTCTCTTGTTGGTTTGCGGCAACAGGCTGCAAACCAGGCAGCAGGTGATCAGTCTAGATCACATTGGATTTACTGGGAGAATGGTCTCCTGTATAGCAAGCCTAAGGTTGCTGAGCCTGGGTCAGCCTGTGTGCTGGTGGTACCCCAGCGCTTCAGAGCCTTCCTACTGGGTCTGGCTCATGATGTGCCTTTGGCAGGACATTTGGGGCAAGACAAGACCTTTGAAAGGCTTGCCACCCACTTTTACTGGCCCCAAATGCGTAAGAGTTCTGATACTCATTGTAGGTCCTGCCAGACTTGCCAGGCAAGTGGCAAGAGTGGGAGGAAGTGTAAGGCTCCTCTCCAACCTTTCCCTGTGGTCAGCACCCTCTTTGAGAGGGTGGATATTGACATTGTGGGGCCTCTGGATCCCAAGACAGCCATTGGTAACAGGTTCATCCTGGTCTTGGTGAACCATGCCACCCGGTACCTGGAAGCCATCCTTCTCCGAACTGTGACGGCCCCTGTGGTGGATCGAGCGTTGATGAGGATTTTCTCCCGTTCTGGGGTTCCCCAGAGAGGTGGTGTCTGACCGTGATACCAGCTTCATATCTAATTATATGAAGTCCCTGTGGCAGGAGTGCGATGTTACCTACAAGTTCACCACTCCTTACCACCCCAAGGTAATGGGCTGGTTGAGAGATTCAACCGGACCCTGAAGGGCATGATTTTGGGTCTTGGTGAACCCATGAGGCATAAGAGGGACGACCTCTTACCATGCCCTTTGTTTGCTTACAGAGAGGTACCGCAGAAGTCATTAGGGTTCAGTCCCTTTGAGCTCCTGTATAGGCATCCTGTAAGAGGACCTCTGAGTCTGGTGAAAGAAGGCTGGGAGAAAGCTCCCAGTAAACCTCCCCAGGATGTATGTAGCTACATGCTGGCCTGCAGAAACCAGAATAAGCGCTTCAGACAACTCGCTCAGGCGAATCTGGAAGCCAGCCAGGAGGAGATAAAATGTTGGTTAGATCAGAATGCCACTCTGATCCAGTTTCAACCTGGACAGAAGGTTTAGGTCATGGCCCCAGTGGAGCCTTGTGCGCTCCAGGATAAGTGGACCGGACCATTTGAGGTGGTGGAGCGCAAGAGTAAATTCACCTACTTGGTGGACTTGCAGTCTCCTAGGAACCCTTTGCGGGTCCTGCATGTGAACCGCCTGAAGCCCCACTTGGAGAGGTCTGAAGTGGGCATGCTCCTAGCAACAGATGCTGGAATGGAAGAGGAGACTGAGCTTCTTCCTGATCTCCTGCCTGCAAAGGAGCATGATGGGTCAGTGGACGGTGCATCACTCTCCCCCTCCCTGACTCATTAACAGCAGAGTGACTTTCACCAACTGTTGGGACAGTTTGCTGCTCTGTTCTCCCTGACCCCTGGAATCACTCAGTGGTGTGTCCATGATGTTGACACTGGGGAAAGTCCTCCTGTAAAGCACAAAATGTACAGAGTGACTGTCAGGGTCAAGGCTTGAATCAAGGAGGAGGTCTCCAAGATGTTAGTGCTAGGGGTGATTGAGCCCTCAAACAGCCCTTGGGCCAGCCCAGTGGTCTTGGTCCCAAAGGCTGACGCACCCGGTGCGACGCCAGAACTGCGGTTCTGTGTGGACTACCGAGGGCTCAATTTGGTCACCAGGACTGATGCGCACCCCATCCCCAGAGCTGATGAGCTCATAGATCGTTTGGGAGCTGCCCGGTACCTCAGTACGTTTGACTTATCGTCTGGGTACTGGCAGATTGCCTTAACTGATGGGGCAAAGGAAAGGTCAGCATTCTCAACACCAGAGGGGCATTACCAATTCTGGGTGATGCCCTTTGGGTTGAAGAATGCCCCTGCCACCTTTCAGAGGTTAGTCAACCAGGTGTTGGCTGGGCTTGAGGATTTCAGTGCCGCCTACCTCAATGACATTGCAGTGTTCAGTGCCATTTGGGAGGCACATCTGCACCACCTCTGGGAAGTGTTGAAGGCTCTGCAGAGGGCAGGCCTCATGATCAAGATGAGTAAGTGCCAGATCGGGCAGGGTTCTGTGGTGTACTTGGGACACCAAGTAGGGAGCGGCCAGGTGGCGCCCCTACAGCCCAAGATTGATACCATTCTGGCTTGGCAACCCCCCAAGATCTGGACAGGGATGAGAGCCTTTTTAGGACTCACAGGGTATTACAGGAGATTTGTCAAGGGGTATGGCACCATTGTTGCCCCCTTGACAGAGCTGACTTCCAGGAAGCAGCCAAAGAAGGTGAATTGGACTGACGCCTGCCAGAAGGCTTTTGATGCCCTGAAATCTGCCATGTGCATGATGCCAGTGCTTCAGGTGCCCAGCTTCTCAAGGGAATTCATTGTGCAGACAGATGCTTCAGAGCATGGTTTGGGGGCTGTGCTCTCACAGCTTAATGAAGAGGGCCTAGACCAACCTGTAGCCTTCATTAGTAGGAGGTTACTTCCACGGGAACAGAGGTGGAGTGCAATTGAGCGTGAGGCATTTTCTGTGGTCTGGGCGCTGAAGAAGCTGAGGCCCTACTTGTTTGGGACTCACTTCTGGGTTCAGACAGACCACAGGCCCCTCAGATGGTTGATGCAAATGAGGGGTGAGAATCCAAAGTTGTTGAGGTGGTCCATTTCCCTACAGGGGATGGACTTCACGGTGGAACACCGCCCTGGTACAGAACACACCAATGCTGATGGTCTGTCCAGATTTTTCTACCTTAGTGAAGAGAACTCCCAAGAGGGTGGGTAGTCCTCCCCACATTTCAGCTAGAGGGGCACGTGTTAGACCTGGCACCATTGGTGTGGGTCTCCCCTGCATTTTTTGCCTTTGCCTCCTGTGTTTTTGCTGTGTGTTGGACTCCGTTTTGCTGGGCTAGATGCTTTGGGCACCTTGCCACTGCTGTTGAGTGTCAAAGTGCAAGTGCTTCCTTTGTAAATTGTTGTATGGATTAGTGATTCCATGATTGCCATATTTGATTTACTTGTCAGACCCTAGAACAGTGCACTGTGTGTGCCCATGGCCTGTAAATCAAATGCTGCTAGTGGGCTGCAGCACTGATTGTGCCACCCACAGAAGCAGCCTGTAAAATGTAACTCTGGCCTGCCATTGCAGAGCCTGTGTGCAGTCTAGTACTGCCATGTCGACTTGGCAAGTGTACCCACTTGCCAGTCCCTAAACCTTCCCTTTTCTACATATTAGTCACCCCTAAGGTAGGCCCAAGGTACCCCTGTGGGCAGGGTGCAGTGTATGTGAAAGGTAGGACATGCCCGAGGGTGTGTGGCATGTCCTGATAGTGAATTACTGCCAATTTCGTTTTTCACTATTGCAAGGCTACCTGTTCCCACAGGACAGAATGGGGAGTTTGTTTATAACATCTTATAAACATAACTACCCCTGGGAACAAGGTAGAAAAATTAAGTTTAGTATGCCTGAACTCAGAATGTTAAAATGCATCTTTTAGTGAGGGTGATTTTTATATTCTGTGTTTGAAAATACCACTTTTCGAAAGTAGGTATTTTCTTGCTTAACCATCCAGTGTGCCTCTGCTAGGTTTCTGTATTGCATGTCTGGCTTTTGGATGACAGGGGCTGGAGAGGGGCAGTGGCTCCAGAGAGCCTGATGAGTCACGGCTGGGCTGAATGGACCTGGGCTGCATTTAGAGTAGGGGGAGGAGATTTCCTTTCACCTGAATGGGCCTGGTCAACGTTCAACAATGCTGTCTCCACCTCCTGCCAGGAAGCTGCACCAGTGAGGACAGAACTGGTGTTGGCTGGGTACAGACACTCTCTGCCTTCAGAGAACAAAGGATTTTTGTATATAAAAAGAGGGGCACAGACCCCAGACTCTTAGATCACCTCTGGGAAATCAAGAGGAACCTTTGCCAAGGAGAAGAGCTGGAGAAGCTGAGGAGGAATACTGCCCCTGTGTTGTTTTCTGTCTGGGATTGGCCTGCAGTGGCTACTTGCTGCCAAGGAAAGGAGAAAAGGACTTTGCTGTTTGCTTTGTCACCTGCTTGAGGAGAAGATCTCCAAGGGCTTGAAATTGAGCTTGCCTCCTGTCCTGAAGTCTCAGGGATATAAAGACTTCACTTCTTCTGTCTCTCTGCATCTGGAACTGCTGTTTCAGCTGCCACAGAAGGAAATTGTAACACCGACGCCGGCGAGCGAAGCCGTAACCTGCACCAAAGCTGTGGGCACAGCTCGTGAAGAGCATGACGCACCGCTCCAACTTGAACCATAGGCCCGACGCCTGCTGACGCCGTGCCGCATTGACTCCAAAGCCATCGCAGAGACCGCTGCCTGCACAGGAGCCGAGGACACCTCTCGTGACGTCCACAACGCATCGTCCCGACTCGCACCACAGCCCCGACTTCACCGACGCCGGTGCTTCATCAACGCGGAGCCGATACTTGACGTGGGTACATCCTGAATCCATCAATGCCGTACCGTCGTAAGGAACCGACGGCTCGCCGCCACCATGACGTCACCTCCACGACACAGTAAGGAACCGACGTCTCACCTTCCCTGCACCGCAGTAAGGAACTGAGGCTTCACCTCCCCCGAGGTCACAAGGAACCGACAAAGCTCGGCGCCAACCAAACATCATCTCCCCGACGCCGTGCACCGCCTTTGCTTTCATCGTTTCCAAGGTACTGTTCTTTATGGGTCTGCTTGACTCCATGCCCGACGCCGCACACCTCTCGGTCGGCGCCGTACTTTGGGATTTTTATCTGTCACGACGTTGTATTAACTCCAGGTGGAGTTATTTGTTGCTACAAACTTTATTTGAGTGAATAACCTATTTTTGAGGATATCTTGATAACTGTTATGGATTTTTGTCGTTTGATCTTGTTTTGGTTTAGATAAAGATTACTTCTTTGCCTCTGCGCCCACGTTCATGAAATGGCATGGATGCAGTGTGTTGGACTTGGCCCTTTTGCAGGGTCATCCCTGAACTGTTTGCCTTTCCCCTAGCCTTTTCTCTGACATGGTGTTGGTGGTTTTAGGCCTCTGGGCACTTTAGCACTGCTGTCCAGTGTAAAGTGCGTGCGCTCTCTGTGTTATATATGGTGATATTGGCCTGCCCTCCCATAGGAATGCATTGGGGATTCCCTGATGTGTGTCAAGTGGTAATCCCTTATATGAGAGGAGCAGCGTGATCAAGTTTGGTATGTTTGAAATAGTAATAATAAATGCTACGCAATGGTGTGCGCAGATTTATTATAACTATTTTAGAAATGCCACTTTAAGAAGTTGGCATTTCTGTGTGCTATGTGTCTGCCTGCCTGATGTGAATTGCATGTCTGGCTTTTGAGTGACAGGGGCAGGGAATAGGCCTGGGTGGAAAACTACGCTATGCTCGCGTAGTTTGCGCAACTACGCGATACGCGAATTGCACGTAGCACAGTGCAAAAACACGTAGCGTAGCGGGCATTTTTTGCTTGCTCGCGGTCCTCAACGTCATGTTGGCGACCGCGAGCGAGCAAAATGACATCCCGGCGAGACTATTTCCTCGTTCGCGATCAGCAACATCAAGTTGCCGATCGCGAGCGTGGAAAATAAACCTCCCGGCGAGATTCTCAACGCGGGGAGGTCAGGTTTCTCATTGCGAGTGGTCGCGTATGCTCGCGACCGCTCGCGATGAGAAACTACCAGTCCGCGTTGAGAAAACTGCCGCTTGAGTACAAATCTACTCGAGCGGCAGAAAACGACCGCTTGCACTGTGCTAGATGCCGTTTGCAATGATTGCAAAGTGCGGACAAGCATCCGGCACTGTGCAATCATTGCGAACAGCCTTTCCTACCGCACTACGGAGTTCGCGTAGTGCTACGCGTGGCTCGCGTAGTGCAAAGTGCACTTTGCGTAGCTACGCATAGCGCTACTACGTGAACTACGCCCAGGGTTACCAGGGAGGTGTGTGTGGCTCCAGGAGGGGCAGGGTGAGTCAGCACTAGGCTGAATGGGACATCTGCACTGGGAGTAGTGGGAGGAGTAATCCCCTGACCCTGAATAGATCTGTGCCTGCCCTAGTGAATGCTGGCTCCGCCCCCCTGTGGTGTGTCTGATGACGAGCCCCCACCTAACAATAGAGAAGAGGAGCCCTGTCAATAGAGTACTCCAAATCCCCCCTGAACCAGTTGCATCTGGTTCCCCCAAAAGCCCTGTCCTGCAGACAAAGAGATTTTGTGTATAAATACTGGGGCTGTGACCCCATGAAAATGTGCTGTTCCTGACCTTGCTGGGGGCGTGCTGCTGCTGGGGCCCAGGAGGAATCGCCATGAGGGCTTGCCTCCCTGGGCCCAGCCTTGCCCCCTTGATCTCTGAAGACTTCTGCTGTTGGAGCTATGGTTCCTTGCGCCCTGTGAAGAGCTGCACCTTTTACTTTTCCCTGCGCCCTGTGAGCGTGATATTTTGCCAGCAGAGGAGAGGAGCGGGCGTCGGCAGCATGAAGCTGTGAAGGAATCCCAGCGTGTGGGATTCCCCCCCTGCACTTTGTCAAGGAGAGCGGGTGCCCACCCCGCATTGTGGTGCTTAGCGGGAGCCTATCCGCATTATGAGTATTTAAAATGGTGGGTGCCCACCCCGCATTACGGTGCCTTTCGCGGGAGCCCAACCCGCACTGCAGCGCCGAGAAAGAAATCACCGCCGCATCCCGAGAGAGGAACCGCCGCCGACCCGGAAGTCAGGCACGTCCGCCTGACTGGGAGCGGGGCCGCCGCAGATGCCGGCAAGAGGAAGCCTGGAGTAGTCTCGGTGCAGGGGGACCAACGAGGCACGTTGCCAGTGCCTTTGCCCCTGCCGATCGCATTGTAGAGCCGTGCAGGCTCTATGTCCAAGTCCCGGTCCCAGGAAGGGGGACCGGGCGAAGTGTGCTGTCCGGAGGTGCCTGGGACCATCTGCGAGCAGAGAGGAGAGCCCGGAGGAGCCAAGAGAGAGGCGAGCTTCCCCAGAGAGCCCGGTGAGTGGGGGGGCTCAGTGTTGCACCTGACCGGTGCCTGTTTTCCCGAGCGGACCCACAGGAGAGCAGGCCGCTCCAACGTTGGGTGGCAATTTTTGTTAGGAGCCCCAGAGTGGGGCCCCAGAGGCACCGCAGGTGCCAGTGCCTACCAGTGATTTTCTCAGTTGCGCCGCCGTAGCGGGCAACTGCAACGACTTGGGAAAGTTGTATCTGAGTCCCAGAAGAGGGGCTCAGGCGGCACAGTGGTGCCAGTTCTGGTTTATTTACCTCAGTTGCGCCGCCGTAGCGGGCAACTGCAACGTTGGCCATAATTTATTCTTAGGGCCCCAGTGGGGGTCCAGAGGCACCGTGGTGCCCGTGTTTTCACTGCTAATCCCAGCTGCCCTGCGAGAGCGCAGGCAGCTGCAACGTTTGGGGGGCAAATTGTTGGCAGGGCCCCAGTGGGGGTCTAGAGGGCACAGAGGTGCCAGTGTCCCTTTTAAATTTGTGCCCACAGAGATCTTCACAGCTGCACGGCAATTAGTGGCAGCTGCAACGTTTAGGCTATTATTTCTTTGGGGGCATTTTGGATTATACAGGAGTGAGATACACTCCTCTGCCCCAGCGCAATTGTGCACCTTTGGATTCTGCTGCATTGGCAGCACGCCCTGACATTATGGACATAGGGCATTTGAGCCCTCTGAGAAGGCCAGTTGACCAGGGGGACTGAGTGAGGTTGATAGGGCGCCAGGCCCTAATGTGATTTATGTGGTGCGCAGGAAAGGTGAGTTATGCACCCTGATTTATGCCTCTAATGATGTTTATGCTTATGAGGTTATTGCATACTGCATGTATGCTGGTGAGGCCTAATGTCTAATGATGTTTATGCTTATGAGGTTACTGCATACTGCGTGTATGCTGGTGAGGCCTAATGCGTAATGTGTTTATGCTTATGAGGTTATTGCATACTGCGTGTATGCTGGTGAGGCCTAATGCGTAATGTGTTTATGCTTATGAGGTTATTGCATACTGCGTGAATGCTGGTGAGGCCTAATGCGTAATGTGTTTATGTTTATGAGGTCATTGCATACTGCGTGTATGCTGGTGAGGCCTAATGCGTAATGTGTTTATGCTTATGAGGTTATTGCATACTGCGTGTATGCTGGTGAGGCCTAATGTGATGCTGAGTGCATAATATGATTTATGTTGCAGGATATAATGCTGAGTACAGTGTTTCGCCAGTCATTACTGGTTGTGTTCTAGATTTATTATTTGTGCTTGTGATGGTTCTGACAGTGGCCCAATTGGCCCTGTCATGTGTAAATAATCCCCTGTAAATATTGCCTAGTGCTAGTTGGCACAGTGTAAATGTGTGATTATGTTTCTAATGTGTTTATTTTTATATAACCTTGTGTGGAGTTCATTTTGTGTTGTGCCTAGTGGGTTGCGGCTGTGTGTGTGTGTTGTGCAAACGCTTTACACACTGCCTCTGGGTTAAGCCTGTCTGCTCGTGCCAAGCTAACAAGGGGGTGAGCAGGGGTTATCTTCAGCGTGTAACTCTCTTGCCCTGACTAGAGTGGTGGTTTCTGCCTGGCTTAGGCGCAAGCCCTAGCCAACCAGAAATCCCATTTCTAACATTGGTGGTCAGCGGTGGGATAGGACCTGCGTTTGCGCAGTACCACAGTGACAACTGGTTGCACTACAAACTCTGCATTTAAATAGTCGCATGTTTGGGGATTATTGTTTCTGATTTTGTTTTAAGTAGCATCTCTTTGAAATGTGTTCTCTTGTTGCACTATGAGTTGGGGGTCCTGCCAAGGACAGAAACCAGAGAATCTGAAGGTGGATACTACCTCTATGCTGCGTGTGTTGGGGTTGGCCTGCAGTGGTGACTTAATTGGCAAGGAGAAACTAGCTCGGGAGGGTAGATTATCCCCTAAGTGCAGTTTGAGTTTTCTGGATTCCCCAGTAAGGGTGGGATCCAGTGGTGGCAGCAATATGGAGTCCAGTGCAGGAAGTCCCATTCCCAGAGCCCGGAAGATGTTACCTAGTTCCCAGTTAGAGGGGTACAGGTTGAGATTCAGGGGCAGTAAGAAACTGTCTCACCAGTCTGGGGGGCAGTTTGTGGATGAGTGTTGTGGTGCACTGGACGATTGGGTGTGAGTTCTCTGACCCCAGGGAACTTGCACGGGAGGCAGACCTCTGGCTGCATGTTAGAGTTATCTGAAGAGGCATTTGGGAGTGATCCTAAAAGGAGTGGCTCAGGTATCTTCCGGACCTGTGTGGTGGAAGAGGATCAGAGTAGCCCAGCTAGGTCCCGGTGTAGTGGGAGGGGTGTAGGGGCTCACGTACTGTCTCTGCGGAGAAGGAGTGAGTGTGGGACTGCGTGTCCCAAGGTGCTCGAAACCCAGTCTCAGGGCCTGGAGGGTTCCTTAAGGGAACACCAGGTTGGGGGCCTAGGCTGCACTGGTAGGTCATTTTGAGGGGGGATCTCCCAATGTCTAGAGAACCTGGAGCATCTGTAAACGGAGCTCCAGTGGTTCTGGTGTCTGGCAGTGCCACTCCTAAGTGGAGGGTGCAGAAGTCCAGATTGAGGGGTGAGATGGGGAAAGAGTCCCCAGTGGAAGAACCAGTGGGTCAGGGGCCAGCCAGAAGGGCTGAGTCACCAAGGAGTGACCATGGTGACACCACTTCTGTTTTGGGGGGTCTTCACGCACTGTCAGGTGGGCAGGGGTCGGGAGATCTGCGCCAGGCAGACTGTCACACGACACATGAGATATGTGTTACCCTCAGGGGGGGCATGCGTGCTCCCAAGGAAGTCCTGGTGCACCAGGCGGGTGCTCAACCGCAGGGTTCCTTCCCTGGGTTGGGAGGCCAGGTTCAGGTGTTGTCTGACCTGGAGGGAAGGACAACTGTAATCAGTGTCCTGACCGATGTAGCTTCCAGGGGTACCACTCCCGTTGGGAGGGTACAGTGCCCTGGAAGGGGGTGCAGAGGGAGGGAGTCCTCACCTCTGACCCCGGTGCAGCCTGGGGGTTTAGATCCCAGGTTGGTAAACCAGTTGCTGGCGAGAGGTCCTGAACTGGTGAGTGAGTTGTGTTCTGAGGTTGCCTCTCGTAGGAGGAGAGTGCAGAACACCAGGTTGGAGGATCAGTGGCAGTTTGGAACTACACTGAGAGGAAGGGTGGAGAATGGCTATTATGTGCCAGGGGTTACTGCCCCCCACTCTGTAGATTGGCAAGGACCGGAGGTATCTGGATGGTCTAGGTCCTGGTCCTGGCTGTGGACAGCTAGGGAATACCAGTGGGGTAGCCTAGCTGGTCTTGAATGCTTTTACAGAGGGAACCACATGGGTTCAGAGGGGCATAGAACCGGAGGGTGTCCCTGCAGTGGCGGGCCCGTGTCCGTGTTCTATCGCCCAAAGCAGGGAAGCCCATCAAGGTAGTGATTGGTCTACCCTGCGTTTTGGCTGGAAGGGGGTTGTGTTGGACTTGGCCCTTTTGCAGGGTCATCCCTGAACTTTTGGCTTTCCCCTAGCCTTTTCTCTGACATGGTGTTGGTGGTTTTAGGCCTCTGGGCACTTTAGCACTGCTGTCCAGTGTAAAGTGCGTGCGCTCTCTGTGTTATATATGGTGATATTGGCCTGCCCTCCCATAGGAATGCATTGGGGTTTCCCTGATAAGTGTGTCAAGTGGTAATCCCTGATATGAGAGGAGCAGCGTGGTCGAGTTTGGTATGTTTGAAATAGTAATAATAAATGCTACGCAATGGTGTGCGCAGATTTATTATAACTATTTTAGAAATGCCACTTTAAGAAGTTGCCATTTCTGTGTGCTATGTGTCTGCCTGCCTGATGTGAATTGCATGTCTGGCTTATAAGTGACAGGGGCGGGGAGGTGTGTGTGGCTCCAGGAGGGGCAGGGTGAGTCAGCACTAGGCTGAATGGAACAACTGCATTGGGAGTAGTGGGAGGAGTAATCCCCTGACCCTGAATAGATCTGTGCCTGCCCTAGTGAATGCTGGCTCCACCCCCCTTTGGTGTGTCTGATGACGAGCCCCACCTAACAATAGAGAAGAGGAGCCCTGTCAACAGTGTGCTCCAAATCCCCCCTGAACCAGTTGCATTTGGTTCCCCCAAAAGCCCTGTCCTGCAGACAAAGAGATTTTGTGTATAAATACTGGGGCTGTGACCCCATGAAAATGTGCTGTTCCTGACCTTGCTGGGGCGTGCTGCTGCTGGGGCCCAGGAGGAATCGCCATGAGGGCTTGCCTCCCTGGGCCCAGCCTTGGCCTCTTGATCTCTGAAGACTTCTGCTGTTGGAGCTATGGTTCCTTGCGCCCTGTGAAGCGCTGCACCTTTTACTTTTCCCTGCGCCCTGTGAGCACGATATTTTGCCAGCAGAGGAGAGGAGCGGGCGTCGAAAGCGTGAGGCTGCGAGGGAATCCCAGCGTGTGGGATTTCCCCCCTGCGCTTTGTCAAGGAGAGCGGGTGCCCACCCCGCATTGTGCTGCTTAGCGGGAGCCTACCCCGCTTTGTGAGTATTTATAATGGCGGGTGCCCACCCCGCATTACGGTGCCTTTCACGGGTGCCCACCCCGCACTGCAGCGCTGAGAAAGGAATCAATACCGCGGCCCGAGAGAGGAGCCGCCGCCGACCCGGAAGTCAGGCGCGTCCGCTTGACTGGGGGCGGGCCGCCTCGTGTGGCCGGAAGTCTGTGCGGGGCTCCCGTGAGCGTGGGAGAGCCCCACAGATGCCGGCAAGAGGAAGCCTGGAGTAGTCTCGGTGCAGGGGGACCAACAAGGCACGTTGCCAGTGCCTTTCCCCCTGCCGATCTCATTGTAGAGCCGTGCAGGCTCTATGTCCAAGACCCGGTCCCAGGAAGGGGGACCGGGCGAAGTGTGCTGTCCGGAGGTGCCTGGGACCAGCTGCGAACAGAGAGGAGAGCCTGGAGGAGCCAAGAGAGAGGCGAGCTTCCCCAGAGAGCCCGGTGAGTGGGGGGGGCTCGGTGTTGCACCTGGCCGGTGCCTGTTTTCCCAAGCGGACCCGCAGGAGAGCGGGCCGCTCCAACGTTGGGGGGCAATTGTTGTTAGGAGCCCCGGAGTGGAGCCCCAGAGGCACCGCAGGTGCCAGTGCCTACCAGTGATTTTCTCAGTTGTGCCGCCGTAGCGGGCAACCTCAACGACTTGGGCAAGTTGTATCTGAGTCCCAGAAGAGGGGCTCAGGCGGCACAGTGGTGCCAGTTCTGGTTTACTTACCTCAGTTGCGCCGCCATAGCGGGCAACTGCAACGTTGGCCCTAATTTATTCTTAGGGCCCCAGTGGGGGTCCAGAGGCACCGTGATGCCCGTGTTTTCACTGCTAATCCCAGCTGCCCTGCGAGAGCACAGGCAGCTGCAACGTTTGGGGGGACATTGTTTGCAGGGCCCCAGTGGGGGTCCACTGGGCACAGAGGTGCCAGTGCCCCTTTTAAATTTGTGCCCACAGCCATCTTCACAGCTGCACGGCAATTAGCGGCAGCTGCAACGTTTAGGCTATTATTTCTTTGGGGGCATTTTGGATGAGACAGGAGTGAGATACACTCCTCTGCCCCAGCGCAATTGCGCACCTTTGGATTCTGCTGCATTGGCAGCACGCCCTGACATTATGGACATAGGGCATTTGAGCCCTCTGAGAAGGCCAGTTGGCCAGGGGGACTGTGTGAGGTTGATAGGGCGCCAGGCCCTAATGTGATTTATGTGGTGCGCAGGAAATGTGAGTTATGCACCCTGATTTATGCCTCTAATGATGTTTATGCTTATGAGGTTATTGCATACTGCGTGTATGCTGGTGAGGCCTAATGTCTAATGATGTTTATGCTTATGAGGTTATTGCATACTGCGTGTATGCTGGTGAGGCCTAATGCGTAATGTGTTTATGCTTATGAGGTTATTGCATACTGCGTGAATGCTGGTGAGGCCTAATGCGTAATGTGTTATGTTTATGAGGTCATTGCATACTGCGTGTATGCTGGTGAGGCCTAATGCGTAATGTGTTTATGCTTATGAGGTTATTGCATACTGCGTGTATGCTGGTAAGGCCTAATGCGATGCTGAGTGCATAATATGATTTATGTTGCAGGATATAATGCTGAGTACAGTGTTTCGCCAGTCATTACTGGTTGTGTTCTAGATTTATTATTTGTGCTTGTGATGGTTCTGACAGTGGCCCAATTGGCCCTGTCATGTGTAAATAATCCCCTGTAAATATTGCCTAGTGCCAGTTGGCACAGTGTAAATGTGTGATTATGTTTCTAATGTGTTTATTTTTATATAACCTTGTGTGGAGTTCATTTTGTGTTGTGCCTAGTGGGTTGCTGCTGTGTGTGTGTGTTGTGCAAACGCTTTACACACTGCCTCTGGGTTAAGCCTGTCTGCTCGTGCCAAGCTAACAAGGGGGTGAGCAGGGGTTATCTTCAGCGTGTAACTCTCTTGCCCTGACTAGAGTGGTGGTTTCTGCCTGGCTTAGGCGCAAGCCCTAGCCAACCAGAAATCCCATTTCTAACATTGGTGGTCAGCGGTGGGATAGGACTTGCGTTTGCGCAGTACCACAGTGACAACTGGTTGCACTACAAACTCTGCATTTAAATAGTCGCATGTTTGGGGATTATTGTTTCTGATTTTGTTTTAAGTAGCATCTCTTTGAAATGTGTTCTCTTGTTGCACTATGAGTTGGGGGTCCTGCCAAGGACAGAAACCAGAGAATCTGAAGGCGGATACTACCTCTATGCTGCGTGTGTTGGGGTTGGCCTGCAGTGGTGACTTAATTGGCAAGGAGAAACTAGCTCGGGAGGGTAGATTATCCCCTAAGTGCAGTTTGAGTTTTCTGGATTCCCCAGTAAGGGTGGGATCCAGTGGTGGCAGCAATATGGAGTCCAGTGCAGGAAGTCCCATTCCCAGAGCCCGGAAGATGTTACCTAGTTCCCAGTTAGAGGGTTACAGGTTGAGATTCAGGGGCAGTAAGAAACTGTCTCACCAGTCTGGGGGCAGTTTGTGGATGAGTGTTGTGGTGCACTGGACGATTGGGTGTGAGTTCTCTGACCCCAGGGAACTTGCACGGGAGGCAGACCTCTGGCTGCATGTTAGAGTTATCTGAAGAGGCATTTGGGAGTGATCCTAAAAGGAGTGGCTCAGGTATCTTCCGGACCTGTGTGGTGGAAGAGGATCAGAGTAGCCCAGCTAGGTCCCGGTGTAGTGGGAGGGGTGTAGGGGCTCACGTCCTGTCTCTGCGGAGAAGGAGTGAGTGTGGGACTGCGTGTCCCAAGGTGCTCGAAACCCAGTCTCAGGGCCTGGAGGGTTCCTTAAGGGAACACCAGGTTGGGGGCCTAGGCTGCACTGGTAGGTCATTTTGAGGGGGGATCTCCCAATGTCTAGAGAACCTGGAGCATCTGTAAACGGAGCTCCAGTGGTTCTGGTGTCTGGCAGTGCCACTCCTAAGTGGAGGGTGCAGAAGTCCAGATTGAGGGGTGAGGGGGGAAAGAGTCCCCAGTGGAAGAACCAGTGGGTCAGGGGCCAGCCAGAAGGGCTGAGTCACCAAGGAGTGACCATGGTGACACCACTTCTGTTTTGGGGGGTCTTCACGCACTGTCAGGTGGGCAGGGGTCGGGAGATCTGCGCCAGGCAGACTGTCACACGACACATGAGATATGTGTTACCCTCAGGGGGGGCATGCGTGCTCCCAAGGAAGTCCTGGTGCACCAGGCGGGTGCTCAACCGCAGGGTTCCGTCCCTGGGTTGGGAGGCCAGGTTCAGGTGTTGTCTGACCTGGAGGGAAGGACAACTGTAATCAGTGTCCTGACCGATGTAGCTTCCAGGGGTACCACTCCCGTTGGGAGGGTACAGTGCTCTGGAAGGGGGTGCAGAGGGAGGGAGTCCTCGCCTCTGACCCCGGTGCAGCCTGGGGGTTTAGATCCCAGGTTGGTAAACCAGTTGCTGGCGAGAGGTCCTGAACTGGTGAGTGAGTTGTGTTCTGAGGTTGCCTCTCGTAGGAGGAGAGTGCAGAACACCAGGTTGGAGGATCAGTGGCAGTTTGGAACTACACTGAGAGGAAGGGTGGAGAATGGCTATTATGTGCCAGGGGTTACTGCCCCCCACTCTGTAGATTGGCAAGGACCGGAGGTATCTGGATGGTCTAGGTCCTGGTCCTGGCCGTGGACAGCTAGGGAGTACCAGTGGGGTAGCCTAGCTGGTCTTGAATGCTTTTACAGAGGGAACCACATGGGTTCAGAGGGGCATAGAACCGGAGGGTGTCCCTGCAGTGGCGGGCCCGTGTCCGTGTTCTATCGCCCAAAGCAGGGAAGCCCATCAAGGTAGTGATTGGTCTACCCTGCGTTTTGGCTGGAAGGGGGTTGTGTTGGACTTGGCCCTTTTGCAGGGTCATCCCTGAACTTTTTGGCTTTCCCCTAGCCTTTTCTCTGACATGGTGTTGGTGGTTTTAGGCCTCTGGGCACTTTAGCACTGCTGTCCAGTGTAAAGTGCGTGCGCTCTCTGTGTTATATATGGTGATATTGGCCTGCCCTCCCATAGGAATGCATTGGGGTTTCCCTGATAAGTGTGTCAAGTGGTAATCCCTGATATGAGAGGAGCAGCGTGGTCGAGTTTGGTATGTTTGAAATAGTAATAATAAATGCTACGCAATGGTGTGCGCAGATTTATTATAACTATTTTAGAAATGCCACTTTAAGAAGTTGCCATTTCTGTGTGCTATGTGTCTGCCTGCCTGATGTGAATTGCATGTCTGGCTTATAAGTGACAGGGGCGGGGAGGTGTGTGTGGCTCCAGGAGGGGCAGGGTGAGTCAGCACTAGGCTGAATGGAACACCTGCATTGGGAGTAGTGGGAGGAGTAATCCCCTGACCCTGAATAGATCTGTGCCTGCCCTAGTGAATGCTGGCTCCACCCCCCTTTGGTGTGTCTGATGACGAGCCCCCACCTAACAATAGAGAAGAGGAGCCCTGTCAACAGTGTGCTCCAAATCCCCCCTGAACCAGTTGCATTTGGTTCCCCCAAAAGCCCTGTCCTGCAGACAAAGAGATTTTGTGTATAAATACTGGGGCTGTGACCCCATGAAAATGTGCTGTTCCTGACCTTGCTGGGGCGTGCTGCTGCTGGGGCCCAGGAGGAATCGCCATGAGGGCTTGCCTCCCTGGGCCCAGCCTTGGCCTCTTGATCTCTGAAGACTTCTGCTGTTGGAGCTATGGTTCCTTGCGCCCTGTGAAGCGCTGCACCTTTTACTTTTCCCTGCGCCCTGTGAGCACGATATTTTGCCAGCAGAGGAGAGGAGCGGGCGTCGAAAGCGTGAGGCTGCGAGGGAATCCCAGCGCGTGGGATTTCCCCCCTGCGCTTTGTCAAGGAGAGCGGGTGCCCACCCCGCATTGTGCTGCTTAGCGGGAGCCTACCCCGCTTTATGAGTATTTATAATGGCGGGTGCCCACCCCGCATTACGGTGCCTTTCGCGGGTGCCCACCCCGCACTGCAGCGCTGAGAAAGGAATCACTACCGCGGCCCGAGAGAGGAGCCGCCGCCGACCCGGAAGTCAGGCGCGTCCGCTTGACTGGGGGCGGGGCCGCCTCGTGTGGCCGGAAGTCTGTGCGGGGCTCCCGTGAGCGTGGGAGAGCCCCACAGATGCCGGCAAGAGGAAGCCTGGAGTAGTCTCGGTGCAGGGGGACCAACAAGGCACGTTGCCAGTGCCTTTCCCCCTGCCGATCTCATTGTAGAGCCGTGCAGGCTCTATGTCCAAGACCCGGTCCCAGGAAGGGGGACCGGGCGAAGTGTGCTGTCCGGAGGTGCCTGGGACCAGCTGCGAACAGAGAGGAGAGCCTGGAGGAGCCAAGAGAGATGCGAGCTTCCCCAGAGAGCCCGGTGAGTGGGGGGGGCTCGGTGTTGCACCTGGCCGGTGCCTGTTTTCCCAAGCGGACCCGCAGGAGAGCGGGCCGCTCCAACGTTGGGGGGCAATTGTTGTTAGGAGCCCCGGAGTGGAGCCCCAGAGGCACCGCAGGTGCCAGTGCCTACCAGTGATTTTCTCAGTTGTGCCGCCGTAGCGGGCAACCTCAACGACTTGGGCAAGTTGTATCTGAGTCCCAGAAGAGGGGCTCAGGCGGCACAGTGGTGCCAGTTCTGGTTTATTTACCTCAGTTGCGCCGCCATAGCGGGCAACTGCAACGTTGGCCCTAATTTATTCTTAGGGCCCCAGTGGGGGTCCAGAGGCACCGTGATGCCCGTGTTTTCACTGCTAATCCCAGCTGCCCTGCGAGAGCACAGGCAGCTGCAACGTTTGGGGGGACATTGTTTGCAGGGCCCCAGTGGGGGTCCACTGGGCACAGAGGTGCCAGTGCCCCTTTTAAATTTGTGCCCGCAGCCATCTTCAGAGCTGCACGGCAATTAGCGGCAGCTGCAACGTTTAGGCTATTATTTCTTTGGGGGCATTTTGGATGAGACAGGAGTGAGATACACTCCTCTGCCCCAGCGCAATTGCGCACCTTTGGATTCTGCTGCATTGGCAGCACGCCCTGACATTATGGACATAGGGCATTTGAGCCCTCTGAGAAGGCCAGTTGGCCAGGGGGACTGTGTGAGGTTGATAGGGCGCCAGGCCCTAGTGTGATTTATGTGGTGCGCAGGAAATGTGAGTTATGCACCCTGATTTATGCCTCTAATGATGTTTATGCTTATGAGGTTATTGCATACTGCGTGTATGCTGGTGAGGCCTAATGTCTAATGATGTTTATGCTTATGAGGTTATTGCATACTGCGTGTATGCTGGTGAGGCCTAATGCGTAATGTGTTTATGCTTATGAGGTCATTGCATACTGTGTGTATGTTGGTGAGGCCTAATGCGTAATGTGTTTATGCTTATGAGGTTATTGCATACTGCGTGTATGCTGGTTACGCCTAATGTGATGCTGAGTGCATAATATGATTTATGTTGCAGGATATAATGCTGAGTACAGTGTTTCGCCAGTCATTACTGGTTGTGTTCTACATTTATTATTTGTGCTTGTGATGGTTCTGACAGTGGCCCAATTGGCCCTGTCATGTGTAAATAATCCCCTGTAAATATTGCCTAGTGCCAGTTGGCACAGTGTAAATGTGTGATTATGTTTCTAATGTGTTTATGACAATACAAAGGCTATTTTTTATATAACCTTGTGTGGAGTTCCTTTTGTGGTGTGTCTAGTGGGTTGCTGTTGTGTGTGTGTGTTGCGCAAACACTTTACACATTGCCTCTGGGATAAGCCTGACTGCTCGTGCCAAGCTACCAAAGGGGTGAGCAGGGGTTATCTTCAGCGTGTAACTCCCTTGCCCTGACTAGAGTGGTGGTTTCTGCCTGGCTTAGGCGCAAGCCCTAGCCAACCAGAAATCCCATTTATAACATTGGTGGTCAGCGGTGGGATAGGACTTGCGTTTGCGCAGTACCACAGCGACAACTGGTTGCACTACAAACTCTGCATTTAAATAGTCACATGTTTGGGGATTATTGTTTCTGATATTGTTTTAAGTAGCATCTCTTTGAAATGTGTTCTCTTGTTGCACTATGAGTTGGGTGTCCTGCCAAGGACAATAACCAGAGAATCTGAAGGAGGATACTACCCCTATGCTGCGTGTGTTGGGGTTGGCCTGCAGTGGTGACTTAATTGGCAAGGAGAAACTAGCTCGGGAGGGTAGATTATCCCCTAAGTGCAGTTTGAGTTTTCTGGATTCCCCAATAAGGGTGGGATCCAGTGGTGGCAGCAATATGGAGTCCAGTGCAGGAAGTCCCATTCCCAGAGCCCGGAAGATGGTACCTAGTACCCAGTTAGAGGGGTACAGGTTGAGAGTCAGAGGCAGTAAGAAACTGTCTCACCAGTCTGGGGGGGAGTTTGTGGATGAGTGTTGTGGTGCACTGGACGATTGGGTGTGAGTTCTCTGATCCTAGGGAACTTGCACGGGAGGCAGACCTCTGGCTGCATGTTAGAGGATCTGAAGAGGCATTTGGGAGTGATCCTAAAAGGAGTGGCTCAGGTATCTTCTGGACCTGCAAGGTGGAAGAGGATCAGAGTAGCCCAGCTAGGGCCTGGTGTAGTGGGAGGGGTGTAGGGGCTCACGTCCTGTCTCTGCGGAGAAGGAATGAGTGTGGGACTGCGTGTCCCAAGGTGCCCGAAACCCAGTCTCAGGGCCTGGAGGGTTCCTTAAGGGAACACCAGGTTGGGGGCCTAGGATGTACTGGTAGGTCATTTTGAGGGGGATCTCCCAGTGTCTAGAGAACCTGGAGCATCTGTAAACGGAGCTCCAGTGGTTCTGGTGTCTGGCAGTGCCACTCCTAAGTGGAGGGTGCAGAAGTCCAGATTGAGGGGTGAGAGGGGGAAAGAGTCCCCAGTGGAAGAACCAGTGGGTCAGGGGCCAGCCAGAAGGGCTGAGTCACCAAGGAGTGACCATGGTGACACCACTTCTGTTTTGGGGGGGTCTTCACGCACTGTCAGGTGGACAGGGGTCGGGAGATCTGCGCCAGCAGACTGTCACACAACACATGAGTTATGTGTCACCCCCAGGGGGGGCATGCGTGCTCCCAAGGAAGTCCTGGTGCGCCAGGCGGGTGCTCAGCCACAGGGTTCCGTCCCTGGGTTGGGAGGCCAGGTTCAGGTGTTGTCTGACCTGGAGGGAAGGACAACTGTAATCAGTGTCCTGACCGATGTAGCTTCCAGGGGTACCACTCCCATTGGGAGGGTACAGTGCTCTGGAAGGGGGTGCAGAGTGAGGGAGTCCTCATCACTGACTCCGGTGCAGCCTGGGGGTTTAGATCCCAGGTTGGTAAACCAGTTGCTGGAGAGAGATCCTGAACTGGTGAGCGAGTTGTGTTCTGAGGTTGCCTCTCGTAGGAGTAGAGTGCGGAACCCCAGGTTGGAGGATCAGTGGCAGTTTGGAACTACACTGAGAGGAAGGGTGGAGAATGGCTATTATGTGCCAGGGGTTACTGCCCCCCACTCTGTGGATTGGCAAGGACCGGAGGTATCTGGATGGTCTAGGGCTTGGTCCTGGCCATGGACAGCTAGGGAGTACCAGTGAGGTAGCCTACTTGGTCCTGAGAGCTTTTACAGAGGGAACCACATGGGTTCAGAGGGGCGTAGAACCGGAGGGTGTCCCTGCAGTGGCAGGCCCGCGTCCATGTTCTATCGCTCAAAGCAGGGAAGCCCATCAAGGTAGTGATTGGTCTACCCTGCGTTTTGGCTGGAAGGGGGTTGTGTTGGACTTGGCCCTTTTGCAGGGTCATCCCTGAACTTTTTGGCTTTCCCCTAGCCTTTTATCTGACATGGTGTTGGTGGTTTTAGGCCTCTGGGCACTTTAGCACTGCTGTCCAGTGTAAAGTGCGTGCGCTCTCTGTGTTATATATGGTGAGATTGGCCTGCCCTCCCATAGGAATGCATTGGGGATTCCCTGATAAGTGTGTCAAGTGGTAATCCCTGAAATGAGAGGAGCAGCGTGGTCGAGTTTGGTATGTTTGAATTAGTAATAATAAATGCTACGCAATGGTGTGCGCAGATTTATTATAACTATTTTAGAAATGCCACTTTAAGAAGTTGGCATTTCTGTGTGCTATGTGTCTGCCTGCCTGATGTGAATTGCATGTCTGGCTTTTGAGTGACAGGGGCGGGGAGGTGTGTGTGACTCCAGGAGGGGCAGGGTGAGTCAGCACTAGGCTGAATGGAACACCTGCATTGGGAGTAGTGGGAGGAGTAATCCCCTGACCCTGAATAGATCTGTGCCTGCCCTAGTGAATGCTGGCTCCGCCCCCCTGTGGTGTGTCTGATGACGAGCCCCCACCTAACAATAGAGAAGAGGAGCCCTGTCAACAGAGTGCTCCAAATCCCCCCTGAACCAGTTGCATCTGGTTCCCCCAAAAGCCATGTCTCTCTTTATTCTCTCTGCTTCTTTTGTCCTTAATTGTATTTTCCTCCTCACATGAGGAATTTTATTCTTACTTTGTGGCCTAAAACTATGGTTTGCCCTGCAAAGTTATCCAAATTCTTATCAAATATTTAAGTCACTGCACTGCCCTCTTTGTGTGGAAGCAAAATTGTTGTCCAAGCTGCAGGTTTGCTAGATGCATCACTGCAATGTTGCAATAGCATCTTTGTGCACAAATACCCCCATAAACCAGCAGCCGTGGATTTGGTTTTGGTGAAGGTTCTCTTATCCTCCAGTGCTGTTCCAGGACATTACTTGGAATTCAACTCTTTCTAAATCTATGACATACAGCAAAAATCTACAGTACTTTTTAGGTCAGTCTACAGACAGGTCTAACTCTTTAGGAGAGCTCAAGTCAACATCACACAGAACATATGGGGCTGTATTACAGAAAGTGCCCCCGGGGCGCAATGGGCATGCATACCCGCTTTGTGTGTCCCCGGGGATCTTTGGTATTAATGAAGGGACCGCAGACGTGTGTGTGGCCCCCTCCGTAATACAAACAGCACTGTGCACCTGCAGCACCAGCAGTATCTCAAGAGGCCCCATGCACATGAGGGAATCACTTTGCTTCTGCGCAGTATTATGGACTCTGGTGCAGAGGCAAAGATGCTGTCAGGAGGCTCACTGAAGCACCTATTTGAGTGTGTGCCGTGGCGCAAACAGGAAGTGTGCACCCTCATCATAATACGGCTCCTGTCTTGATAAAAACACATAGGGGCAGATTTACAAGGCCCTTGCGCCACTTTTGCGTCACTTTTAACATGGGAAAAGTGACGCAAAAGTGGCGCAAGGGGCTTGTAAATAAGCCCCACAGAATGCTAGAGTTACGACGACAGAACCCAGTGCAAATAAGTGAGGGCAACCTCTGGCGATGTGCAATTGGACAAGATAACAGATCGGCCATTTAATGCTAGGCAAGAATATTTGAGAAATCAAAATATAGTAACGCAGTCGATGCAAAATTGAGGTGGAAGCAAGAGAAGGAAGCTGATAACTACAAATGTTAATTACGATCGCAGAAAATCATTACTGAGCTATCCATGAACCCAGTTGCTTCTGTGAAGGCATGTCTCATTTTAATTTGTTTTCCTGCTGCAGTTACAAACACGCCTGAGGCAAAAGTGGACTTTCTCGTGAGAATTATTCATTTCTAATGAGTTTAGTCCAAGAGGGAGAGACCCCAGTCTTGGATAGGAGCTGGAGGTGTGATTGGCTGCTTGCTACCTTGTCACTGAAGCAGTCCGACAATCAGTTGGAGAATGATTACTGTTTATTGTAGTAGACGTAATTTATATTATTTCCGAGAAACAGGCATTGATAGTATGTTTAGTACATACAGTTATCACGACGCAACATATATACAATAAGATTAAAAAGGAGCCATTGGCGAGTTGCTTTCGCAGTGCATTAAATACTCCAAAAACTATACTCTGCAGGTGATTGGTAGGCATTTACAATTAGTATGATTTTACACATGTTGTCATATTAAGCAAGCATGCTGAAGGGGTTATTTTTAGTTCAGTAGGTAGTCCAAAAGCCTCTAGCATCAGGGTTGACTGTGGCAACCTGAGAGTAATATTGGAGGGTCCCTGGCATGTTGATGGGTCAGTTACAATGAAACTGCTGCCCCTAAAACAGGGGAATAACTTCTTAGCAAAATGATTGATGGGACGTCCACAACGTCATAGCAGTCTGTTTTGATATATTATTTTTCCACAAATGAACCCAAAAACGAGGGTAGGTTCCTGAGAATCAAAATAAATTGACCCCCGAAATACACGAAGTCTCTCCCTGCATGTCAGGAATATTTCTGTTGTTTTCTGCCCGGAACCACTCTGTGCAAAGCAGTGCAGTCTGGGGTAGAAAAAACGGAATGCTGGAACTTGAAGTCCCGCACTAAATTTGCCATTCATTAGCTGGAAGCCATGTGGTGGATGGGCATCTCGCTGAAGGCTTCTTAGGATGGAGACAGCTGACGTTCGACCATCAGAAAAAAAGCAGCTCCCTATCCTTAAAGAAGGCACAGGAACAACACATGGCGGTGCGGGATACCAGCCTGTTTAACAACTGTTTTCCCGCTTCTGCCAAAGTCTCTATGAGACCCCAAGAGGCATATTTATCTACATTTTGTGTCGCCCTTGCGCAATGCAAGGGGGCGCAAGGGCGACACAAAACCTTGATGAGATTTACCAAGCCACGCACTGCCACTTTGCGTGGCCCTGCGTGGCTTGGTAAATCTGAAGTAACGTGATAGAGCGCCATGTTCTTGTAAAATTTGTAGGGGTGCATCATAATCACTGATAGTTCGCACCCGCATATATCCAGCTATATATCCATGAATTGCTAGCAAAATGAAGTTATAACCCAGTTATCAGAATGAATAAGAAATGTAATTGTGCTATTCTTAATCATGCAAATGAAACGCTTAACTGAATCATGTGTAAACCAATGCATAAAATGAATCAGCCCATGTGTAATCAAGCTGCAGTAGTTTAAACGTGTACCATATAAGTTGTACGTGTAGTTCACTTTTGCATATGAAATATAATGAACCAATGCTTATAGACGCGATTAAGATTTGTGTGTTTAAATTGTATAAAGGCCTGACTGCGTATATGACAGGGAAAGGCCTGTTTGTTCTTATGTTAGCTTATTTTGCAGACAGAGAAGGTTCTCTTGGAAAGGCTCTCTGGGCACCGAAATGAGATTTAATTAGTACAAGTAGAAGGCTTCTGTTGAACGTATCTTTTGTTGCAGGTGCAAGGACACATGCCTCGTTAGTAAAGACTGGCTCTTTGTTTCATAAGTTAGAGCGATGGGAGGCATGAAGATGGGAGTGCAATGGAATTTAGGGATGATACTTTCAGCGGAGAAGGTGCCTGGGACTCAAGGTCATCGCAACCGTCCAGGATGAAGTAACCGTTTCGATGGAAAAGTACAAGGAAGAAAGACCTGGCCAAAGAGGCGTAACAAAAGGCGTGTTCAATTGTATTGGGTTTTGTATTAGGGATAGTGCCCCGAGGGTGGAGGGCAGAGAAGAGGTAGAGGAGAGCTGAGAGAAGGACAGAGAGGGATTTGGTGAAGGAGCATCTTAAAATCTGAGCTTAGGTACTAAGTGAATGTACTTCTTAGGAAGTCTTCTCAGCTGACACCTTTTCTTTTACTCTTGCCTAGGGATATTCGTTAAGTAGGTATGCCACCTTAGTGATAGAGTAGGGACAGTTAATAGGTTTTCCTTATTTAGGTAATGAAGAATAATATAGAGATTGGAGCAGTTATCGCTTGTCTAATACTTCTGGAGCTAACGATTCTTCTTGTCTTGAGTCGGATGAGACTCCTGCGTAGGATGCTATTTGTATTAGTGCCCATCTATTTCTTTAACCTCGTGTTGAGGTGCTTGCATGTGCAATTATTCTTGGCTGTAATAAATCCACAAAATTGAATTCGGAGTCAGTGGTCTTTTAAGGTAAACTGGATTCTAAAA
The DNA here is from genome assembly GCA_963921515.1 of Calotriton arnoldi. NCBI lineage: Eukaryota > Metazoa > Chordata > Amphibia > Caudata > Salamandridae > Calotriton > Calotriton arnoldi. Next base: position 1,108,528 of record CAWUFW010005964.1, on the reverse strand, counting down.
TTCGTCGTGCAACCGAAAAGGACTTTCTTCCCTTCACACTATTCAGCAGGTAAAAAGATCCTGGCGACCTGAAGATTCTTAAAAGAGATAAGATAAGAATCAGCCTTATCAGTTGGTAGCAGAGTAGGATGGTTATCTCTGATAGTAAGGGGAGATCGAGATTAGGATAAGAGATTAGTTGCCCCATAGAACCCCAGTGATGGTGATCCAGTGGATCGCAAAAGGAGGACGTCGGCGATCGCTGAAAACTGACGAAGAGTGAAGGTGCGGCGGAAGTAGCAGTTCGTGGTAGAGTGAGTATGAAAAGGGTGATACTTGTTAGATTGCGGTGTTAAATTGTTGCGTAATGTTTTGCGAAGTTGGAATGAGAGTTGTGTGATTGAGGATCGGACCGTGAGCGCGCGCGGGACTGAGAGGTATAGTGGTGTAGAAGACACCCAGAATAGAGATTGTTGACCAGAGATGGTGGGGATCATGAGACGTCATTGATCAAACCACCGAAGATAGGGAGCAAATGTGTGAGTGTGTGAATAACCGACGCTGGTCGTGGGTTGTTGTGTGCAGAATTTAGAACGATTGAATCCTATCGATTGGATTAAAGGTGATTGTCCGGTCGTTTCCCGGACAGACGGTTGCCAAATTGAGGTCAGCAATTACGAGAGGCTGATCGGTCATTGGAAGACCGACAGTCAGAGAGGTAATTGTTCGGGAGTACGGACCATTGCTTCAGAGTGTGAGTGGGACACGTGTGAACAAGAACGAGAGAAGCAGCAAAAAGGGGAACTGCTGCGAGCGGAGGAAGAGTGACGTCAGACAGTGCCGCGCTGCGATAGGCCGGTTGGTGTGAGCCGCGCTGGCATTGGTGGATTGAAATCAGAAAGTAAAACGAAATCTTGTGCGCGACAAGAAAATTTGCTTTACCATGAAATGTTTTAAAGTTTTATGAGAACTGTGCAGAGGCGACAGACATGTGGTTACTCGGGTGGAGAGGAAGCCCCTCCCGAGGATACGCCGGCACATTATATGGCTACGAATGTAGGATTACATACCATAATTTGGCTTGAGAACTGGCATAAAATGACAGAAGGGGAAGGAGAATTGACTTTCCCACGCTATGGCACTTTCAGGTTAGAGGTATTATACCAGCTAAAAACTATAATGGCTTCTTTACGACCACTGCCTAGACCGACACAGTTCGAGGCGATACACGCATGGATTAGGGCAGCGTATGACAGGAAAAGGGATAAGAGCCAGGAAAGGGTGAAGAAATCGATCAGGGCCTTTCAAGATGCGAGGTGGGATGCACTGGAGAAAAGATGGAGAGTGGAAACGATTGAAGGAGATAGGTTGTACCCACTGTTAATAAAAGGTGGGAAGATAACAAGGATTGAAGAAGAAGACAGTGATACCGATGACAGTCTGTTAGATAGGTTGCTGGCAGAGAGACCACCTCCATTTAATCCAGATTTAGAAGAGGGAAAATCAACTTCAGCAGTGGAACGGGGTGAAACGCAGAATCAGAATAACATGAGAGTAGGGGGGAGAATTTCCACAGGAACAGAGGGAGCAGCAACACAGCCTCCCATAGGGAATACCCGATTACCAGACTCCCTGACAGTACCGGTTACCATTGGCCCTCTAGTACCGGTATATGATCCAGACCGAGTAAGAGAAGGAAGTTCAGTACAGACGAGAGGAGAAGAAGGAACTAGTGCTAGTGGGAATGGGTTCGGGGTACAAGTGATTCACTTCCCAAGGCCACTAGACACAAGTACGCCATTACCAGCCACTGCAGACTCCTCTTTTAGACAGGAGGACGAGAGACCAGTCAGACCAAGGTCTTTGCATGAATCTCAGTCAGCTGTGAGGATGTGGACACCGACAGTAAGGAATCAAAGTGATAAAATGCCAGGTGACAGGGAACGAGAAAAGTCCGAAACCAGATCAAGCTTTAGGAATAGGATAGAAGAGACCAAGTCACAAGAACAAAGTGGTGACTATGATGAGCAGAATGGCGCAGCTTGTCGAGAAATACTAAGAAGTGCAGTACAGGCAAGGTTGCTGGACGTAGTGAGGTTAAAAGCAGAAGTAGACGAAATGATTAGTGGAAGTCTACCTTTGGAAAGAATAGAAATTTATGGGTCAGATGAGCTGCTTTTCATAGCAAAAGATGTAACTCGGAAAGCAAGGATAGCGCATGAGAAATTGACGGCATTGGCCAGGAGATATGAGGTAGACTTGAATAAAACAAAAACATTGCAAGGACCACATAGGTTGCAAAAAAGTGATCAGGAATTAGAGGAGAAAAGGATCACAGGATTAAGGACGCACACCAAAGATCTGATTGTAGTGATGCGCATATGGAATTTGTTGGATAAATGGTAGGAGAGGTGGTCAAAGAAGAAAATAGCCAAGAGAATTGAGGGAGAAACGCCGCCTCCAGGGGGGGGGGGCGACGGGTGTTGGAAACTTTCCTTTATGGGAAGTACAGAACGGAGGGTACGTATATGTACCGTGGAGTAGAGGAGACTTGGCTGCGTTTACAAATGACTTTCCTCGGTTGAGGGAGAAACCCGTAGAGTGGTACAAACAAGTTGAGCGGTTTGTTAAAATCTCAAAGGTACTATGGACTGATTTGAACACCTTGTTTGACATAGTGGTGCCGGGAGATTTGTGGACAGCTTGCAAAATCGCCGTGGAGTGGCCGACCTCTGAACCCGAAAGGGATGCTGTCACAAATGGTCCCTCACCCCTTGTAATGAAAAAATTTGAGCAGGTGATTACATGGTTGAAATTGAAGATTTCCCCTCAAGATATAGATTGGGTTAAGATAGACCGAACTGTGCAGGAACCTAAAGAAACAGTGCATGAATATTATGAAAGACTTTTGCAAGCTTTTAAACAGTATAGCGGATTAGATGCATTAGACCCCAAGGATATGGGACAGTTTGTCTCAAAGTTTGTGCTGGGTCTGAGACCAGAAGTCAGCCTCATGATACAGTACCATTTGATCTGTTGGCAGAACAAGCCGGTAGATGAAATCTTGCGATATGCGAGGTATTGTAGCGATGAGGTGGACTCGAAGCATCGTAAGCTAAAAGACAAATTGTTGCTCGTTCAGATGCAGACAGCTCAAGGCCAGCCTAGTGGAGGGACCCTAGGAAGGAGACAAGGAAATTACCAAGGGAACCAGAATGGGTAAGGTCAGGGAAAGGGGAAACCAATTGATCCCAAGACGGGGGTGGATGTGGCGACACTGAAGAAGACCACTGCGTGTCATTTTTGTCACCAGATCGGGCATTGGAAGCGCGAATGCCCTTTTAACCCAGCCAACCAAGTGCAGCAGGAGGCGGAAGGGGTTCAGGCACCCGTAACGGAGATAGTCAATACTGTAATGAGGCCCAGATCGATGAAAGGGGGGGCCCAAAACCAACAAGTACAGGTCCCACAGCCACCAAGGATACCGCACAACATACGAACTTATCAGCAAATGCCCCTTTTCGAAGGGAACGATGAGTATAGCCCCGACCCATTATCCTGACGGTGCCTGAGGGGGGAGGAAGACTGCACTCTTGGAGCAGTCTTGGAGGTAGACCAGAGAGGACCTTTTGTGGAGGCAGACATTGATGGTCATCCTACCACACTTTTGGTCGACACTGGTGCTACCCGGTCTACTGTGAAATCAGCAGTAGTCCCCAACCTACCCCTCTCGGGACAATTGATCCAAGTTGTTGGAGTAGCGAACAAAAGAATAAACAGTCCACTGACCGAACCGATCCCAGTAAAGATAGGAGCCTTCCAAACCAGACATCAGTTTGTGGTGTGCGATACTAGTCCAGTTTGTCTTCTGGGAAGAGACCTGTTATGTAAATTAAACTGTACGATTTATTGCACGCCTAAGGGAGTGGAGGTTCAGACGAGGGATGATGATGCTACTTTCAAAGTTGCTAATCAGCATCTGTGTATAGACTTGTATCCAATGGTGACAGTGGAGGAACTTCCACCGGATTTGAGAGATACCGTGTCACCTGAGGTATGGGACTTCACAGGAGAAGAGATAGGACTAATTAAAGGAGTTGAACCTGTCAAGATCCAGCTGAAACAGACTGTTGAGTTCCCTGGAACGCCTCAATACAATCTGTCGACCGAAACGATCGCAGGGATTAAACCTGTAATCGAGACTTTCATTAAGAAAGGCATTCTGAAAGAGATTAGAGGTAGCCCCTGTAATTCACCTATTATGGGACTACAGAAACCAAGCGGGAAATTCAGGATCGTGCAAGACCTGCGAAAGGTCAACACGATAGTTGTCCCTTGTTGTCCAGTGGTACCGAATCCATCAGTGATACTGTTTCAGATCCCATGTGAAGCCGAGTGGTTTACTGTCATTGATTTGTGTCAAGCATTGTTCTCGATACCGCTCCATGAGGAAAGCCAATTTCTTTTTGCATTCCGGCTGGAAAATCGTGTGTTAACATGGTGTCGTATCCCTCAAGGGTATACGGAAAGTCCGTCGATCTTTAACCAGATCCTGAAAAAGAATCTTGAGAGTCTTGTATTGCCGCAGAACTCAGTTCTTGTGCAATACATAGACGATCTCCTTGTCGCCTCGGAAACGGAAGATGCTTGCAGGATAGACACGGTAGCCCTGTTGAACCACTTAGCAGAGAACGGGCACAAGGTGTCCCCAAATAAGTTGCAGTACTGTTTGAATGAGGTACAGTACTTGGGACACAGATTAGAAAAAGGCAAGAGGAAGGTGTCACCAGACCGAATTGAAGCAATAATGAACATGGCAATGCCTACCACACAGAGAGAAGTCAGGATGTTTCTGGGAATGGTCGGCTATTGTCGGCAATGGATACCTAGTTTTTCCTTGAGAGCAAAGCCTTTACAGAGGCTTACGCACAAGGAGGTGAGTGATCCGGTACCATGGGACGAGGAGTGCTTGATGTCATTCCTAAAACTGAGAGAGGAGTTGTGTAGTGCCCCAGCTCTGGGAATGCCTGATTACAACAAGGCCTTTTTACTGTTCTGTTGTGAGAGAGAAGGATGTGCATTAGCAGTCTTAGCTCAGAACCATGGAGGTGTCCGTAGACCAGTTGCCTACTTTTCAGCTACTCTAGATCCAGTAGCTTCTGCGTTGCCCGGATGTCTAAGATCCGTTGCTGCAACAGGTGTCAGCATTGAAAGATGTGAAAGCATTGTAATGGGACACCCTTTGACTGTACATGTGCCACACTCGGTTGAATTGTTGATGACCAGGACTAAGATGCAGCACCTAACGAATAACAGGTTAACGAGGTATGAGCAAGTCATACTCGCCGCAGAGAATGTGACGCTGAAAAGGTGCTCTGTCTTAAACCCTGCGACATTAATGCCTATACCGAATGCGGATGATGAAGATTGTGCGGACCATGATTGTCTTGACGTGACTGAACTTTGCACCAAACCAAGACCTGACATTGTCGATGAACCATTGATTGACCCAGATGAAATTTTCTTTGTCGATGGTTCATGCCTAAGAGACAGTGTTGGCCAACTAAGAGCAGCGTTTGCTGTATGTACCATTTCAGGAGTGGTTGAGGTGGCCTGCCTAGAAGGAGTACGCTCCGCGCAGGTAGCTGAAATCATAGCTTTGACTCGTGCCTGTTTGGCCCCTGATCAAATTCGAATCACGATTTATACGGACAGCCAATACGGGTTTGGTGTAGTTCATGACTTCGGACAGCTGTGGTCCCAGAGGGGATTTTTGACATCATCTGGCTCACCTATTAGGAATGGAGAACATGTAAGACAACTGCTAGACGCATTGCAATGTCCGAAGGAAATTGCTGTCGTGAAATGCACTGCACACGGGAAGGGGAAGGATTTTGTGTCTTTGGGAAACAATTATGCGGACGAAGTTGCCCGCTTCTGTGCAGAACAGGGATGCATATTTACAGAGGGTTACACAGGAGAGAGCCAAGAGAGAACCGAACTCAACATGATGTTGGCCATGGCAGACACTTGGGAGGAGCTCAAGCAACTGCAAGATGAAGTCTCAGATCAGGAACGGAACGGATGGATCAAAGCAGGGTGCGAAAGAGGGGATGTGGATGTTTGGGTCTCCAGTGATGGGAGAGCTGTATTACCAGAGAATCTGCTGAGTCCGATGGCGAGACTGATACATGGACCGGTACATCTTGGTAGAGATGCTATGATGCGTGTGTTTAGACAGACGTGGTATAATCCACGATTTCATGCAATGGCTGAAACTGTTTGTCAGAGGTGTGTCACGTGTCAGCAGATGAATGCTGGAAAGAAAACAGTAGTTACCTTAAGTCACATTGGGAGGTCAGGAGGGCCCTTCAATAGGATACAGTTAGACTTCGTGGAAATGCCTAAGTGCAATGGGTTGAGATACATCTTGGTGCTGGTATGTGTATTCTCACGGTGGGTGGAGGCATATCCAACACGCAGGTGTGACACTCTCACAGTGGCTAAGTTATTGTTGAGGGAGCTCATCCCGAGATTCGGGATCCCAACCTCTTTGGAATCAGATAGAGGAAGACACTTCCACAGTGAAATCATGAAGTTACTCTGTGCCGCATTGAATATTGATCAGAGACTCCATTGCAGTTACCGACCAGAGGCTTCTGGGATGGTGGAGCAAGTTAATGGGACTTTGAAAGCCCGGATGGCAAAAATGTGTTCGTCAACGTCTTTGAAGTGGCCGGATGCACTGCCACTCGTGCTGATGAGCATGAGAAGTGTCCCAGATAGGAGAACGGGGTTGTCCCCTCATGAGATCTTGATGGGGAGGGCAATGCGGTTACCAGCAGTACCAGCTACAGCTTTGATAAACATCACTGATGACTTGATTCTCGATTACTGTAAAGGACTATCTGATGTGGTCCGTTCTGTGTCCCAGCAGGTGCAAGCTGCAGCTGTTCCGGCCTCGAGTGATCTGTGCCACGACCTGTGTCCCGGCGACTGGGTGCTTGTTCGAAAGCACGTAAGGAAGAGCTGTCTGGATGTTCGGTGGCGAGGCCCGTACCAGGTGATACTGGTCACGAACACAGCAGTGAAGTGTGGAGGATTGCCGAACTGGGTACATGCCTCCCATACCCGCAGAGTTTCAGCACCCTTGGAAGAAACAGCTCCTCTCGTAACTGAAAATCCAGCTGATGTGGCAAAGCCACATGAGAGGACAAGTCAAGCTGTAAGGGTTGCTGACACAGCTGGTGGTGCACCAGAACAAGCTGAAGGGGGTTTTGACAACCCAAACCTCGACTCTGACTCAGAAGACAGAGGTGGTGCAGAGGGTGGAGTAGAGTCAGATGCAGCAGAAAGAGGAAGTGGTGTGCTGGGTAAAGCAGGGGAAGGCGGAAGAATGACCAGAACCAAGGAAGGTTGGCCTGAAAGACAGAGGCGACTGAATCTGAGGTTGGCACCTGAAAGAGATCTTGCTCCAGTGTCTGAAGTTTCTGAGACGGAAGCAAGTGACGAAGAGCAGACTCAAGAGGGCAGGCGAAGGTCAAAAAGAACAAGAGTACCCTGCCGGAGATACTCTACCCCTGAGTGGACTTACACAGTGACCGATGCAGGGGGTAGTGAGTACGGGGAGGCTGAGGTCTGTGCAGGTGGTCATCAAGAGCCCGAATGTGGTGGTGAAGGTGGTGCTGTTGTTGCCAGGGCTCGAAGTCGAAGGAATACTGACCCTCACCGTTCCGAATCCCCCGCTTCTGAGTAAAGTCCGACAATTGGTTTTGCATCGACTCGAATTTCCGTCTTTTGGGTTTGAGCCGTCTTCACATGAAATGATAATCCTGCGTCTTGAACTTTTGTATCACATTCTGGAAGTGCTCACTAATGATCTTATCATGGATGAAATATAACCTGTGTAAATAAAAGTCTAAAGAAGAAGATAACCTAGGTCCGAGTGGAAGAAGAGTAAACTTAGGGACTTTCCACCGAAGAGGAACGAAGGCTAGGGAAGTCTTTTTCTGGACTGTGTAAATAAGACTGTGGCTGATAAGGGGATTTCCAGAGGTTTCAAAGTTGCTCGAGCTGGTTAAGCAAGTCACGAGTGGAGGACACAAAGACTTTTGAGTGTTCATTGCTGAAATCAAGAACTTTTTGAGAACTTTCGAAATCATGGAGGCTGGAGATCCAAATCGTAGATCCAAATTGATTGTAGGCATACTTATAGGTAGTGTGATAGTTTCTATAATCGTAGTAATTGTAGTCTCATATACCGTTCCACACGAGCTAGCAGTGCAGGGGGTGCCAGGGACACCTACACCTACTACACCTTGCCAAAAAGAGGCAAACATAGGAGCTAACAGAGCTTTGCTGATAGAAGAAAGTCGTAGGTTGCATGTAGATTTGTCTAGAAGTGATTTCAAGCTTAATGCATACGCCAAGCTGCTATATGAGTACGTGGATGCGATGGATGCGAAAGATTGTTATGTGTGTATGCAGTTGCCTGCGTCAGTGGATGAGGGTATTAGATATCACCATCTTCCACTGACGTATGGAATTTCATGTAGTCTGTTGCTTAGCATATTCTATGAAAGAGATCAGTTTGAGTATTTCTTTTCCAATTACGATGCAGTGCTTCCTGAAGTCCCAGCTTACAAACATTTGAATAAGTACGACTACTATAAGTCAGAGGATAGACTTAGGAAGTTCTTCATCCCGTCCTTGGAGTTGGACACAGCATATGCCCACCGACATAATTTGACATGCTCATTATCAGGTGTAGAGAAAAAGTTTGTGGATCAGGTAGAAGATAGGTATAGAAAACTGACGCAGACACGGGACACAGGGCATAGTAAAGTGGATTGGACAGAGGAGGAAAAATTGCACAAGACGAAGGGAAGCTATGGTCCTATAGCTTTGGACAAGGAACAAAGGGGAAAGTTGTGTGTGAGACGATATCAGACCTATTATGAAAAGGTTCCCGTGGGACAGAGTACATGTGACCATGTTTTTACGATGGCAGAAGTGGCTAAGAATTTTCTCCAAGGTCCGGTACAAGTGATACCTACGGTGTATTTTGTGTGTGGAAGGAATGCTTACGTAAGGTTACCTGCGAATTGGTATGGTATGTGTTACTTGGGAATAATATTTCCAAAGATTTACCATACAGAGGATTTGGAACTTCTGGAAGGTGGAAAGCATTCGAGAATGAGGAGAGGTGCGAGTGCAGGGGTCGTAGTGGGAGATATCTTTGGAGCCATGATACCGAGTTTGGGAGTGATCTTGAATGATGTGAAGATCCGGAGACTGGCGACTGTGATAGACGAACTATCGATGAATACAGCAAAATCATTGGTACTGGTGGAAGGGGAGATGTTGTCGATAAGGACGATGGTTTTGCAAAACCGCCTTGCTTTGGATGTCTTACTGGCAAAAGAGGGCGGAGTCTGTAAATTATTGAGGGTTCAAGAGTGCTGTACTTATATACCAGACCACAGCAAGGATCTGGAGAAATATATAAGTAACATCACTACTATTCACACGAAGATAGCGGACTTGACTGAAGAGGGAGCTTGGGAAAAAGTTGGAAAAGGGTTTGGTCAAGTGGGAAGCTGGTTTGCGAATTTGGGAAAGGGATTTCTTGGCTATGTTCTGAGACCTCTTCTGATCGTGGTGGTTTGTGTGGTTTGCCTGTGGGGTCTGATTAAAGCTTTCAGGTGGTATCGAGCAGGCCGAGTTGAAAGAGCTCTGAGAGAAAATGAGACGAGAATGGCTAGACTGCGGGACAGTCAATATCAGAGACTCAAGAGAATGGAGAATCACAGATCAGGAAAAATGGCAACGAGTTCTGTTTAGGTCGGTTCTTTCTCCAAGGGAGTTGAATAAAATGTGATGACAGGTGTCATCAAAGGGGGAACTGATAGAGCGCCATGTTCTTGTAAAATTTGTAGGGGTGCATCATAATCACTGATAGTTCGCACCCGCATATATCCAGCTATATATCCATGAATTGCTAGCAAAATGAAGTTATAACCCAGTTATCAGAATGAATAAGAAATGTAATTGTGCTATTCTTAATCATGCAAATGAAACGCTTAACTGAATCATGTGTAAACCAATGCATAAAATGAATCAGCCCATGTGTAATCAAGCTGCAGTAGTTTAAACGTGTACCATATAAGTTGTACGTGTAGTTCACTTTTGCATATGAAATATAATGAACCAATGCTTATAGACGCGATTAAGATTTGTGTGTTTAAATTGTATAAAGGCCTGACTGCGTATATGACAGGGAAAGGCCTGTTTGTTCTTATGTTAGCTTATTTTGCAGACAGAGAAGGTTCTCTTGGAAAGGCTCTCTGGGCACCGAAATGAGATTTAATTAGTACAAGTAGAAGGTTTCTGTTGAACGTATCTTTTGTTGCAGGTGCAAGGACACATGCCTCGTTAGTAAAGACTGGCTCTTTGTTTCATAAGTTAGAGCGATGGGAGGCATGAAGATGGGAGTGCAATGGAATTTAGGGATGATACTTTCAGCGGAGAAGGTGCCTGGGACTCAAGGTCATCGCAACCGTCCAGGATGAAGTAACCGTTTCGATGGAAAAGTACAAGGAAGAAAGACCTGGCCAAAGAGGCGTAACAAAAGGTGTGTTCAATTGTATTGGGTTTTGTATTAGGGATAGTGCCCCGAGGGTGGAGGGCAGAGAAGAGGTAGAGGAGAGCTGAGAGAAGGACAGAGAGGGATTTGGTGAAGGAGCATCTTAAAATCTGAGCGTAGGTACTAAGTGAGTGTACTTCTTAGGAAGTCTTCTCAGCTGACACCTTTTCTTTTACTCTTGCCTGGGGATATTTGTTAAGTAGGTATGCCACCTTAGTGATAGAGTAGGGACAGTTAATAGGTTTTCCTTATTTAGGTAATGAAGAATAATATAGAGATTGGAGCAGTTATTGCTTGTCTAATACTTCTGGAGCTAACGATTCTTCTTGTCTTGAGTCGGATGAGACTCCTGCGTAGGATGCTATTTGTATTAGTGCCCATCTATTTCTTTAACCTCGTGTTGAGGTGCTTGCATGTGCAATTATTCTTGGCTGTAATAAATCCACAAAATTGAATTCGGAGTCAGTGGTCTTTTAAGGTAAACTGGATTCTAAAATTCGTCGTGCAACCGAAAAGGACTTTCTTCCCTTCACACTATTCAGCAGGTAAAAAGATCCTGGCGACCTGAAGATTCTTAAAAGAGATAAGATAAGAATCAGCCTTATCAAACGCAAGGCAGCACAAGTCACTGCCTTGCGTTACTCTGCCCTAGGGAGGCATTATGGGTGCAGTTTAGCATCCACCCATGGATTTTGGCACATTCCCCAGATTTACCAAAACTGGTAGACCTGTGAATGCGTCAGAATGCTACGGGGAGGCGTAACACTGAGAAAAAACAATCCTGCCTGCAATACAGGGGTGCTTGCGTTGGCGCAGGCAGCAGTTTGTGCACCAGCGCAGTCAGAGACCAGGAATGCGCCTTATTATGTTAAATATGGCGCATTCCTGCCCTTTCACGCAGTGCAGCAAGGTGGCTTGCTGCGTTGTGCTGTGTGAAATGTTGATAAATACGGCCCTAAGTCTCTTCAAACCATGCTTATCAGACCTGGTGGAAACACATTTTTCTGTAGTTTCTACTCCCTAGAAACAATGCAATACTATGGGGCAGATTCACAAGCCCCTTGCGCCACTTTTGCGTCACTTTTCCCATGTTAAAAATGACGCAAAAGTGGCGCAAGTGCTTTGTAAATAAGCCCCTATATTTGGTCATGTTTCTTGGTCTTGCACAGTTGAATCACATCTCTTGTGGAGGAGATACCAAAATCTTTTTTTTCCCCAAACGTCCCTAATACAAGAGACATAAATAAATACTGAAGGCCTCATTTATGAAAACTGTTGCATCGCTGCGACAAAACAGCGATGCAACTGTTTTCACTGTGCCCTCCTTGCGGCATTATGGATGTGTTGTATTTAATGCACGACGCTCCATGGCGCAAGGATTTACAGATATGTCAGTATTTCTGACGCATCTGTGGGTGCAAATGTGATGCATTGCTGGGGGTGTGTCTGAAAATAGAAGCAATTCCAGCAATGTGTTCTTTCACACGGGGCGAGCCCCATGTGAAAGGGCCTGCATCAGTCTTACGCTTCCTGTGAGGCAGACGTAAGATATGGACCCAGTAGTGTCCTAAAAGTGTTGCATTGAAATCTCATAGATTTCACTGTGCCACTTCTACAACCCATTATTGCGGGGGAAAGCCCACCCTGCATAGATTACTTGACTCAGGTATAATGTAGCGCAAGCCTTTACAAAGTGGCACATCTGCTTAGATGCGTCACTTTGTAAATATGGCGCAGCGTGACGCATTATATATGCCACCGCAGCATCACAAAAAGTGATGCAAGGGCAGCGTAAAAGTGTTGCAGGCCTTTATAAATAAGGCCTTGCGGCTGGGCTTCAAAGTTTTTTGGGTGACAAGTAAACAAACTAATATTGTCAGCCATTTAGAAGTGAAAATGTGCAAAGACAAAATATTCAGTTGAAATTTCAGGTAGAGGCTGTGGTCTTCTGGGTGAATCATATGTCTAATTATTTTTCTGGCCTCCGAAGGGATTTAATATATATACAGTCAGAGTCCTGAAGGGTAGCATAAAGTTAAGATCCCGCAGCCCCCATGGTCCCAATATTTATTCTTGATTATAATCAGGGTTGTCTGCTTTATACCTGAAGGTTCTGACCAGGCATAGCTTAGGACCAGGTTAGCAGCCCTTGTCAAATACGTACAACGCCTGACAAACAAAAGGCTTCATTGCTAGCCCGTAGGTCATGCAGGAAAAACAGGTATACTTTCAACTGAGTTCAGCCAAACCTTAGGCGAAAATAGAATACGTTTGCGTGTCACCTATTTATTCCTAAATTCGTATTTTAGTCATAAAGAGGCAGATCTTGGTAGGTCGCAAATCTCTTTGGGCTCTTATCAGCAACATTGCCATCGAGAACCTTCATAATTCAGCGCCGTTTAAAAGAAGTACCTTAAAAGTGGTCGTAAAATGATTTTAAGGGTTCATGCAGTGCCTCACCAACCCAGCGGAGTGCTGGAGGCAGATAAAACCTGTGCCAGGTTCATCATGCTCTGAGTACTTTCTACAATCTGCAATGGCCATGTGCCTGTTTTATTAAAACGAAACCCAAGTTAGTCAAATGTATTAACTATTTCTACTCTGTTGTTATTGAGCCTGAATCTCTTCCTTGAGCACATGTCTTCCTCACAATGAATACTTTGTACTTCCCCTCATTGGGGTAAGACTTGTTTAAGAAATATCCCTCAGTTGACTTTAGTAGGTTGTGGAGGGAAATCCCAGACCATGCTATTAGTACCAGTTTATCAGCGTAAAGTTTTCAATTGGCCAACATAAAAGTTACTGAGGTGTGCGGCCCGCCATAACATTTATAAAGGTGGTAACCGAAATGTGCACCAACAAAAACCCTTGCCTGATTTCTAAAGTGACATTAAATCAATATTTACTTTCTCCCTGGGCGCCGAAGCAGACAGTGATGATCTTTGAGTTGAAAAACAAAAAGATGGCATTGATTATATTGATTCTTAGGCCCACAGTTCACCAAAGAGTATTTTTCAAATTTCGATATACTTTGTCACACACCGCCGTAAATTAAGAAAAAAAGCCTTCCTTTCTTCGGCAGGGTATATTTCATGATAAATACGGCCATGTTCCACCATCCCATGGCTAAAGTCCTGCAATCTGCCAAAAGCTTGATGAAATTGTTATCTATCTTGTCTAACAACAAGAATGGACAACATTTGTTTGTGGGAACCTAATGGGAATCTAATTCAATTTTTTGCAAAACGGAATCTTTATTAAATATGTCAACCAATGACATATACCTCAGTTCAGTGTCGTGGGTACAGTAATCTGAGGGAAGGACTTCTAATCTGCGGATGTTATCACATTTTTGACCAGCCAGAGAGAGATGAACCTCTACTGAGGAGATTCATTCAGAAGATTGAATATGCATGAATACATTTCCCTTAGTGCTGACCCTATTCCTTTCATGAGATCGGATGATCCGTTTAAGGATTCACAGTGTTTGGATCAAACATCCCTACTAAACTATCATTCCAGGGTTTTGGAATGGTCCTTTTACCATGATGATAGGAGATTCCAATATTCTGTTCCCTCTTTTCCAAATTTCTGGCACAGTAGGAAAGGAATACTCCTATTTTGGCACCAATTTTTGCATTAAGAAAGTGAACAGAGAATGCAGCTTTAGATTAGATACCGTGAACATATTCGAGCAGACTTGATTATCACATTGCAAAGAAAAGTAGAATAAAACAAATATGCACTCTATATTTATCATTCCTACTTAAAACGATTATCATAAGTAACGTAAAAAGAGGGATACCTAGAAGAGAAAAAACATATTTATAACTGTGGATAGTTAGCTTATTCCAGAAGATACACGTCTAAACTGCGGATGATCTGCCATCAGGATTTGAAACTACAGGCGACCTCTCACATGGTAATAGGGAAGTTTGTACCTTAGAGGAAATGTACAGAAACCTGGAGCATAATCTGTGTACAATGCACAGAACCTTTAGGTACATCTTAGATGAACATCAGAGAGTGAGCAGAAGAGGGCTGGCTCACTTACAAATTCTGCTATTCTGATCCATTTGCACGCACCCCAGAAAAACATCTGGAGGCTATTTGAAAATGTACCAATGTAATGACGACCACAAATTTGACAGAAAGAATAAGATATAGTTGAATCTTAGTGACTGTTAAGTTGAAAGAGATAGATCAATGAAATAAAAGGACGCTGAGGTGCCGGTCAGATAGACGTGTCAACTGTATACTCAGACTTTTTTTCCCACCTCTGCAGGCCTGAAAGTAGAAGTAGATGTTACTAAAACCCCCCACCTCACAAATGTCCAGAAAAATGCAACTTAATGAAAGGATATCCGTTTAAGCCCTTCTGGAGTCTAGAAACACTGAACCCTAAAACAAACCAGGTCTCCTTTGGAATAGTGAACTTTACAACTTAATTTGTGACACCGTTTCTGCAACCTTATACGACGTATGATGAGCACCATTTTCAGCTCTTCTTCATATGCAAATGCCAGCAATGATAGTTATTCCCAAATCTCGTCACATTAAATGTGTGTTTGGATGGGTGGGTAGGCGTATGTCTGCATGTTTTGGACTTTCAATATGTGATGAAGTGTGTTTGAGTGTCTTTAGTGTAGAGTTAGATGTGAGGTGAGTCTTTTTATACATATTTGTAATTTTCTATGTATGTGTATCTGTACAGCTTACATCTTTATAATTTGATTTTATAGGAGCTTCATTGTTTCCCTTTGTTCACTTTCAGGCACAGTTTCATGCTGTCACAGTACCACATTACCTGCTCAGTGACACTGGTAAGTCACAGGCACTGGCCGATACGATCAGTGTCTTCACATTCTTGAGTTTTGGTTCTGAGGTGGGAGACCACAGATGGTGGTTTAGCCCTTTTAGGATCAGCGGGCTAGTCAGAGGTTGTGGCCTTTGGGCCAATACAAGCATTTGTTCTTCTACAGCAGTTGCAGCCCTTAGGATCTGTGCAAGTGGAAGTTCCTCTTCCACAGTTGTACCCTCGGAGGCTGATGCAGGTGGGAACTCATCTTCAGTCGCCGCCTCTCTTCAGTCCTCTTCCTGGCTTCTGCTGGAACAGGAAGCAGGATAGGCTCCCCTGAGCCAATCACAATGCTGCAATTCAGCGTTGTGATTGGTAAGCACCCATGCTCCCCTAAGCCAATCACAACGCTGCAATGCAGCGTTGTGATTGGTCTGAGCTCCGTGGTTCAGCTCTCAGATGGGGAATGGAAGCCTGGGCATGTTCTCCACCCAGGCTGTAATGCAGCCTGGGTGCAGAACATGCTAAGTGCCATGAATATTAGTCCGGCCCCAGAGGGACGGCCAAACATTCATGAGCACTTAGGAGGGTGTTACCACTCCTCCCCCCTGCGCAGCCTAGCCCCGCCCCACAAAACTGCCCCAGCACAGAAAAATAAAATGATAATAACATTGTGTTATTATCATTTTATTTTTCCTTTTTTGCCTTGCTAAAAGGCAGTGGGGCGATGCCGCCCCTGCCTCAGCTTCTCCAGCAAGTTGCAGACTTCAGGTGATGTCCCATCAGCTTTGGCTGGCATGTGAAACCCAGACATTGGTCACACAACAGTACTCTGATGACCACTACTTTTCTTGGTCATGAAGGACTTGGAACTAGAACCAAGTGGGGTGGTTTGGATCCCTCTTTTATACACATTCTACACATACATAGACAGGGAATGTGGATCCACAGTTTCAGTCTCCAGAACTGATTTGAGCTGGTCCTCTTTCAAATGAAATTACCAGGCGCCTCTCCATACACCGCCTTTGTGAAAACTGTAGCACCAGGCAGCAATGGGGCTGGCTCCAAACAGGAGTATCCAAAACACAGACACAATGAAGTGTGAGTTCTCTACACCTAGCTCTCATCAGCTTCCTGAAACTGCAATCTGAGACAGACAGATGGGCAGGCCTTTCCTAGCAGCTTCCTGACAGTGAACAACAGAAGCTGCAGTTGCACCTCTTACTCCTAACATCTTCCAAATGGCAGCGCTCAGTCAGAACTAATCAGCAGTGTTTTGCTAATATTGCTATTAATGGAATTTCTAAAGAAATCCCTGTCTCGGTCCTTCTCTCTTTAGGTTCTGTGTCTACAAATACCAGCCACAGGAATCCAGGCAGTGTACCTCCACTGTGGGGGAAGCTGTCCTCATCATCCATCTTCTGCTATGATAAGCCAGGGGCATCTTAAATCTATCCCACTGGAATCAATATTCAGACAAGTACACACTATGCACAAGCTGCATTTTGTAGTACATTTAGTAATACTACAAACGTACTAATAAAGTACTATAAAATGTTACTCAGAAATCTTCTGGTGTAATTCTCCATCTTCATTTCTCCTAACTTTTCTATTGGAGAATCTCACACATGTAAGTTTACTACTTAGGGGACAATTCTGATGCGGGCAGGAAGGGCTTCGACCGTCAGTCGGAGCCCTCCTGCCCGCATCGGAATGTGCCATTCGGTTTCCTTTCTGACCGACCCATTCTGATGGGCTCAGTCGGAAAGGAATCCGACTCGGTTTTCTGGATGGCTTACGACAGGCTCAGAGAGCCTGTCCGCCATCCGGAAACCCTTCAGTACTCCCCTGGCCGGCTCTTTCCGGCCGAGGGAGTACGATGGCAGTTTCCCACTGCCTTTTTGTGCTGGTCTTTCTGGCACAAAAAGGAAGTGAGAAACTGTCTTTGGGGACCCCCAGCAGGGCCCTCATGAGTGCGAGGCCACCAAATGGCAGACCAGTGGGCACCTAAGGTGTCCCCCTGTTGATCCCTGCACCCGGTGGCAGGCACCTTGAGGTGCCTGCCACGGGGTGCAGGTATGAACTGCACCCCTGCTTTTTCAATGAGAGCATGCATTCCGACCGGAATGCATGCTCTCATTGAAAGGCATAGGCATGCGACCAAACAGGGTTCAGTAACATCCTACTTGCAGGTCTGTAACCGACGACAGGAGGTCGTTCGGTTACAGTTCCTGACCGATGTCGGACGGACTCCGGTCCGTCCGACATCGGAATCTGGCCCCTAGTAGTAAATATGCAAGGGACCAGCGTGAATGGCTGGAAAAAAGGAATACTTAGTACTAAATGAGAGTGGAGTAGGGAGAAGTAAGGAGGGGCTTAGGGAGAGGTATGCACCTACCCACAAAAGTGTAAGCCCATTGCTATTCACAAACTGTAGTTCTGAAGTTACTACAACCAAAAAGTACCCAAAACAGCAGTTATTAATAAGCATTAAATTAAATTGTTAGCTTTCATTATTATTAAACATACAAATATATTAACTCATTTTTTTTTTCCAGTTAAATAAACTTTTCTAGTTTTCCCTTTACTTTATCATAGGAGTTCCTCAGTCAGGGTCGAAATCTCCCTATGGTAAAGTGAAGAGAAAATTTAAGAAGTGTATTAAGCTTTATAATAACTGTTGGAGGGAAAATTTATTAATAAAGTACGCGAGAACAAATTTACACAATAATATGGTTTTAATCAATCAATCAATTGGGATAATCAGCCAGTCTTAAAAAGAGGCCAAAGTCTGAAGTTCAAAGTTTTGGATTTAATGCAGTAGTATATATACTGAAAAAGCCACAAAAAAACACGGTTTACAAATTCCTACATGACGCAAGGTGTGCAGACAGAATATCGAGTACAAAATATCGAGTTGCACAAATATCGAGTAATAAATATCGTGGTTCCGAAATATCTACAGCAAGAATATCGTGGTCAAGAATGTCGACTTAAGGTAAGTAATATCCATTTTAAAAATATCGAAGTGTTTAATATCGTTTGCAAAAATATAGTTGTTAAAAATATCGTTTTTTAATTAATGTTATGTATTTTAGTATATATTTTATATGTATGTGATGTATGCTTTTTTGTATAAGAATTGTTTGTATTTTTAATATATGTGTTACATTTTTAGTAGTTATTAATTTTTTTATTTCAATTTTAAGTTTTTTGTTCTATAGCGGGTTGTGGGTTTATAGGGGAATAGGGTGGGACGTAATTTAATTATATTAAATTAATTGATTATTTTTTATTTATTAATATTTGTTTAATTGAGATTTTATAGTTTGAAATGTGTAAAGTAATTAATTATGGTAATTGTGTAATTAATTTTAGGCGTGTGTTGTGGTGTTTATAGGTGTAAAGGGTGGGAAGTAATTTATTTTTAATTGATGAACTAATAATTGGTTGTTAATTAATTTTAATTATTGATTGGTAAGTAATTATGGTATTTGTGTAATTAATTTTAGGTTTGTGTTGTGGTGTTTATAGGTGTAAAGGGTGGGAAAGGTGGGAAGTAATTGATTTTTAATTTATGAATGAATAATTGGTTGTTAAATAATTTTTATCAATTCATTGGTAATTAATTATGGTAATTGTGTAATTAATTTTAGGTGTGTGTTGTGATGTTTATAGGTGTAAAGGGTGGGAAGTAATTTATTTTTAATTGCTGAATTAATAATTGGTTGTTAATTTTAATTAATGCATTGGTAATTAATTATGGTATTTGTATAATTAATTTTAGGTGTGTGTTTTTGGGTTTATAGGGGTAAAGGGTGTTAAGTAGTTTATTTATTTTTTATTATTAATTTTTGTTAATTGATATTAATTAAATTAATTAAAGTTTTATTATGGTAATTAATTTTAGGTGTGTGTTGTGGTGTTTATAGGAGTAAAGGGAGGGAAGTAATTTGTGTTTCATTAATTAATATATAGGGCCCGATTCTGATGCGGTTTGGAAAGCTTCCCAACCGAATGGGTTTGAGAATGGTTTCCAACCAAATCGGATCGGGACAGTCCAACCGACCGAGTACAATGCATTCGGATGCTTCCAGATACGATTTGGTTGTACTCCCATTGACTTCAATGGGAGCCTTTGTTCCGACCGAATGCATAGACTCCCATTGAAGAAAGGGGTGGCTGGGGAAAATCGGGCACCCTGTGGCGGGCACCCTCTGGTGCCTGCCACACTGTGCGTGGCTGGTAAGGGAAGACCTATGGGTACCCCCTTGGGCCTGATTGGGAAGGCTCTAGGTGCAGGGGGGCCCACTACGGGCCCCCAAAGTCTGATTCTGACTGCTGATTCGAGTCGGACGGCACAATTTGGAAAGGTTGTCCAAATCCAGCATCGTACTCTTTCGTATGGAAACGCGGCTCGTAGAGAAGTACAATTCTGCTCCGTACGGCTTGGTCATTCCAAATGCCATCTGGTTTGGATTGGGATATTCCTAACGCCTAACTCGCATCATACTCGGTCGGTTGGAAACCTTTCCGAGTCGGTTGGAAAGACACATTCCCGATCCGATTTGGATGGAGCAAATGTCGTTAGGAGGCCTTCCTAACCGCATCAAAATCAGGCCCATAGTTGTTAATTACTGTTAATTATTTGATATTTATTTTGGGTAATTGCTTATTTTTTGTGTGTTGTTTTTACTTTTAAAGGGGTACAGGTTGGGTATTAAATACATTTTAATTACTTTATTATTAGTTGTTAATAGTAATAGTTTTTAATTTAAAAATAAGTTTTAATTGTGTTTTTTTATTTTATAGTTTAGTTTAGGTGTGTGTTGTGGATATTAAAGTGTTAAAGTGTGTGTAGCCAAATATTGTTTATTCGTTTTTTATTAATAATATTTTTAATTGATTATTAATTATGTTAATTATGGAAGTACATTTAATCTAAAATGTTGAAGTGTTTTGTTTTTGGTGTGGTGTTATAGGGTAGGAAATAAAATAAATACATTTATGTATTAATTAATTTTTATATAATATTTGTAGGTTTTTGTTATATGTAATTAATATTATAATATGTTTTCTTTTTATATATTTAATATATATGATTTTTCATTTTTTAAATATTGTTTATTTCTTTTTATGATTTTTTTATTTTTAATATATATATTTTATAACTGTTTGAGTGTTTATAGTAATTTTTGTCTCTCCTCTATCCAACACTTTCCCTAATGTTGCACTCATTGGAGTGGGAATAGTCATTTTTACCCCTCCGCTATCAAGCACTTTCCCTACTGTTGCGCTCATTGAAGTGGGAATAGTTAATTTTCCCTCTCCACTATCCAACACTTTCCGTACTGTTGCACCCACTGGACTGGGAATAGTAATTTCTACCCCTCCACTAGCAAGCACTTTCCCTACTGTTGCACTCATGGGAGTGGGAATAGTTAATTGTACCCCTCCGCTATCCAACACTTTCCGTACTGTTGCACTCACTGGAGTTGGAATAGTAATTTTTACCCCTCCGCTATCCAACACTTTCCCTACTGTTGCACTCATTGGAGTGGGAATAGTAATTTAAACCCCATTGCTATCCAACACTTTCCCTACTGTTGCAGACACCGGAGGGGGAATACACTTTTTTACCCCTTCGCTATCCAACACTTTCCCTACTGTTGCACTCACTGGAGTTGGAATAGTAATTTTTACTCCTTCGCTATCCAACACTTTCCCTACTGTTGCACTCACTGGAGTGGGAATAGTAATTTTTACCCCTTTGGTATCCAGCACTTTCCCTACTGTTGCACTTAGTGGAGTGGGAATAGTAAATTTTACCCCCCTGCTATCCAACACTTATCCTACTGTTGAACTCAGTGGGGTGGGAACAGTCATTTTTACTCCTGCGCTATCCAACAGTTTCCCTACTGTTGCACTTTTTGGAGTGCGAATAGTAATTTTTACCATTCCGCTATCCAACACTTTCCCTACTGTTGCACTCTTTGAAGTGGGAATAATAATTTTTACCCCTCGGCTATCTAACACTTTCCCTACTGTTGCTCTCACTGGAATGGGAATAGCAATTTTTACCCCTCCGCTATCCAACACTTTCCCTACTGTTGCACTCACTGGAGTTGGAATAGTAAATTTAATTTCTCAGCTATCCAACATTTACCCTAGTGTTGCACTCACTAGAGTGGGAATAGTTATTTTTACCCCTTTCCTATCCAACACTTTCCCTACTGTTGCACTGATTGTATTGTGAAATTTAAGCTTGAATATTTCTTAATAGTTTAATGTTTTAATTTGTTATAGATTTTAGATTTTTCTATATTTGAAATCATTAATATATATTTTTATTTTTTATATTATTTTAAACTTTTAACATAAATTAAAAAAAAAAAAATTAATTGTTTTAAAGTAAATATATATGTATAAATTATTATGTTTGTGTGTTTATTTTATAAGTTTATTTGTTATATTTTATTAAAATATATATTAAATTTATTTTGTTAAAATATATTTAATATATATTATTTTATATTTATATAAAAGTCAATATTTTATACATCTATATTTTTTACATTGATATTTTTTAGTCGATATTTTTGAACTTACCTGTTTAAGTATAGGAGTCGATATTTTTGTGTGTCTATATTTTTACTCAATATTTTTTACATCGATGTTGTGTCAGTGAACAATGAATTGTGTACGTGTCCATGTTTACCAGAAGCCCCTCTTTTGGGTTTTTCTTTTAGTTCTTAGAATAAGGATGAGATCACATAGAAAAACATTTTCGTTTTTCTGCATAGCTAGTGATTATCTCTTGTTTGATGACACTGGGTCTAGCCCAGCCTATCTGACTCTAACATATTCTCAACAGGCTTGCGCTAAGGCAAACCCACCCTTGCTTACACCCTGTGCTAGATAGAGATGTGAGACTGTCCAGAACACTGCAGCCAGACTGATCCTCGATATCCCCCATTGCAGTCACTTCACCCAACACCTCTGTGATCTCCACTGGCTTCCAGTTGAAAGAAGAATAACCTTTAAACTCCTCACCCACACATACAAGGCCCTTCACAACACCGGACCCGAATACCTGAACAGCCGCCTCTACTTCCATGCACCCAAAAGACACCTCCCATCAGCCCTGCTCTCTCTGGCCACCGTCCCTCGTATCAACAAGACCAGAATGGGAGGAAAGCCCTTCTCCTACCACGCAGCCAAAGCCTGGAACACCCTCCCCATCCACCTCCGGCAATCTCCCACATTGCCTAAATTCAGGAAGGACTTCAAGACCTGGCTCTTCAGATGACCCCAGCACTTAGCAGAGCCACCCCCATGCCCCTCAGCGCCTTGAGACCCTCACAGGTGAGTAGTTGTGCTTTACCAATCCTGATTGATTGATTGTGTTGTTAGTGTTGTTTTGGATTTCTGAAGGCTTGTAAATACTGCATGCTCAGCATACATCAGAGGCGCACCTACAACAATGGGAGCACTGGGAGCACTTTTCTTCACTGCAAAGGCTGCCATTGCTAATGCTTATTCGCAAGGGTAATTGCCCTTCATGACATAATCAAGTAGGCCGCTAAAATTCACAATTGGCTTGTGGCATAAAGGATACTTTTGAGTGAGGAGAGCCGTTATCAACTGGTCATTACTGTGGCAAAAAGGAAACACCCTTCATTGTAGTCTGGTGTTCCTAACACTGGTTCATTTGTTATCTTTGTTTTTAACTTACTAAATGTTTGTTTTATCTCTCTAATCCATGTTTTACTGTCTTTCTGTGTTTTAGCCTGTTTGATAGACACAAACAGTGGGGCTATTAACATACTGTTATCAAAAAAACCATTGTCTAACGTAATTTCATAAGTCCAGGATCTTCTGCATTCCTTTTACAGTCTTGGGCTCTGTCAGCTGTCTGATGGATGCTGCTCTGTTAATTGTTGGGCATATGCTGCCCTAGTCTGGCCATTACATTCTTCATTCTTTTTTAACCTGCATTCTCTAATAAAATGTCCTTGCTCCCTGCAATAGTAACATGTTTGTCCGCTCTGAAATATATGTGATCTACTTCCCTAAAACGTCCTCGCCCTCCTCTTCTATTCATGTTATTTGTTCCTTGGGCATATGGTGTTGTGGAATGCCTTCAGGAGGCACACCCAGGGATATTGCGGCTAACTTAGTGGCAGCAGTGGCAATTCCTCACTCAGTTTTCTTGGCCAACTTCTGCTGGACCAATTTGACTGCTGCTTTCTCTGTTTTGTCTTTCTCGCTCATTTCCTTTTCCTGCCTCTTCTTACAAAAGTGTATTATAAGTGCTTGTATCTCTGTCCATGGTTTGGTATCTAAAACTACTAAGTTATTTAGTTTGTCCTGTACTTCAGCTGGTTGTCTCTTCGTTATTATGTTATCACTAGGACCGTCTGACTTTGGCCATTTTTTGGGGCCTTTCTCTTGACTTATTCTGGACTTGTGCACCTACTACTTGTTTCTGTGAACGACTTTTCGTTGTACCGCCCTTCTCTCTGGGTCTCTTCTGAGTGGGAGTACTGGCAGGCTCCTGGCATCACAGGTATGCGTGGTATATAATGGCTTCTTACCATTCTGTACACTGTTTTCCTATCTGGTCTTTGTCTCCGCAGAGGATTTTGACCAGGTGTTCTACAGGGGACCCCATATCTCTTCGGCAAACCCTTACATTTGAATAGGGAGGTTGATCTGGACAATGCATCAATATTTACTCCATTAATGGATTGTCCCCTTCTCTCTACAACCTAAAAAAACTCCCTACTTTCTATGCCTGTTGCCTTAATGCCCTTATTTTAACTTCTTGTATACTTCAATTCTTTTTATATGATCATATCCTTCCATTTGTTCCTTATTTTCCATATAGAGCCTATTTTAATTCCCTTTTAACTCAAATATTCCCATACATTCTTCTAAATAATCCAGTTACTTTTAGCTGGTGAACCTATAAGCGGAGACTAGTCTATTGTTGTCATGTTATGTTGTATGTTAAAATAAGAATGCAATCTCAAAAAACAAGATTTTATACTGCTGTTTTAATCTTCTGAGTCCCACGATAGGAGAATGTTGTCAAATATTGACTGTCTGTTATTAACCATAAATCTGTGTATAATGCATCTATTAACACTATTTCTACGTTTGTTACAATTTCTGGCCCTGAACAGCATGTCTCTAATTGAATATTGAAAGACCACTGCCAATTACATTTTCCGTCTATTTTTTTTATTATTCCTATGTCTGGCATTTTGTCCTTGTCAATTTTAGTACAAAATTAATGGGAACTTTTGGTGCCGTGTTGAAGGGTACATCCTCCAGTATTATTGGGACTATTATATATATATTTCATTCCCGATAGAGAGCCTTTCTATTTTGTTATTATATTTAGGGCCAGATTCCGATGTCAGACGGACCGGAGTCTGTCCGACATCGTTCAGGAACTGTAACTGAATGACCTCCTGTTGTTGGTTACAGACCTGCGAGTAGGATGCGACCGAACCCTGTTCGGTCGCATGCCTATACCTTTCAATGAGAGCATGCATTCCGAACGGAATGCATGCTCTCATTGAAAGAGCAGGGGTGCAGTTCATCCCTGCACCCCGTTGCAGGCACCTCAAAGTACCTGCCACCTGGTGCAGGGATCAACTGGGGGGCACCCTAGGTGCCTCCTAGGCTGCCATTCGGTGGCCTCGCACCCATGGGGGCCCTGCTGGGGGCACCCAAAGACAGTTTCCCACTGCCTTTTTGCGCTGGAAAGACCGGCACAAAAAAGCAGTGGGAAACTGCCATTGTACTCCCTCAGCCGGAAAGAGCCGGCCGGGGAGTACTGAAGGGTTTCCGGATGGCGGACAGGCTTTCTGAGCCCGTCATAAGCCATCCGGAAAACCGAGTCAGATTCCTTTCTGACGGAGCCCATCAGAATGGCTTGGTCAGAAAGGAATTCAAACGGCACATTTTGGGCCCGCATCGGAATCGGCCCCTTAATAGGGTAATTTAATATATAAAATTACGTTCAAAATATTCATACAATTCACTTTGTGGTATTTAGTCTGTGACAAGGTCACAGGGGGAGACTCAATTAGAATCAGTTGTTAGTCGTGGACTCTTGAGGCATTTGCCTAATTCAGCCAATCACTTAAATTTTCTTTCCTAACATTATACAACATTCCTCACAAAATAGGAAATCCTAAGTTATCCACTACATAACACAAAATAAAACCAATAAAAAATGACATTAACCTGTGGCCACATTTCTACTTGCACATATTTATACATATACATTAATGCTAAATTACATACTAAGGCAACCAAAACACTACTGCATCAATTCTAAATTACATACTAGGGCAAACAAAACACTACTGGTCACTTCCCTCTGGATTCGAAGAGGGGACAACTTTTCACAATTTTGCAGAACATGCACTTATTACTCAGCCTCAAACCCTGTTCTGCCTTGACCACTTTCAACTTATTTAGTTGAGTCCCTTGTATCATCTGGTCTTACCACCGGGATCCCTTAATATTGTGTAAATACACAATCTTACATGCGAACAATAAAATTATATGTTCTTGTAAACATTGTTACTGTCTCTA
This sequence comes from Calotriton arnoldi, assembly GCA_963921515.1. Taxonomy (NCBI): domain Eukaryota; kingdom Metazoa; phylum Chordata; class Amphibia; order Caudata; family Salamandridae; genus Calotriton; species Calotriton arnoldi. The sequence continues at coordinate 1,082,492 of CAWUFW010005964.1, read as the reverse complement.
CATATAAAATGGAATGGACCTTGTGCTGTTCCCACCTTAAAAATACCAAACAGCCGAGTCCTTCCCTCCCCTTAAAATGCAGAGACTTTTACTGAACGACGACGTCTCTTTTACCTTTCAAAAGTGCACAAGTCACTTCTTGGGGGACAGGCAGCGTTCTGGGCTGGCAGTCAGTGAAGTCAAGTAGAGGTCATGGCTGGTTACGCCAATATGTTCGATTGAAAATCTATTAATAAAGTAAGGCAGAACAATTTTACACAATATCATGGTTTTAATCAATCAATCAATTGGTAAAATTAGCCAGTCTCAAAAAGAGACCAAAGTCTGAAGTTTAAAGTTCTGGATTACAAGCATTAGTATATATACTGAAAAAGCCACACAAAAATCACGGGTTACGAGTTCCTACATGACGCAAATAGCAAGCTGGGCAGGTAAGATATTGCCAAAACATGTCAATAGTTCAAACAATTGTGTAAATGTCCATGTTTAGCAGAAGCCCCCTCTTTTGGGTTTTTCTCTTAGTTCTCAGAGTAAGGATAAGATAATATAGAAAAACGTTTTGTTTTTCCTCATAGAGAGTGGTTATCTCTTGTTTGACGTCATTGGGCCCAGCCATCTGACTTTAACATATTCTCAACAGGCTTGCGCTAAGGCAGAATCCACCCTTGTTTGCACCCTGTGCTCAATGCTCCATGACAATGCAAAAACAGTTTCTACTGTCGGCCTCTCATTGTTTGTTTAACAGATAGAGATGTGGCAACCTTTTCTGTGACATCTATACTAATTATTGATGTCCAGTCAAGTTTGACTCTGCAAGGAAATATAATCTATTTATGTGTTTCAGAACAGCTAAATTGACCATAAACATTTTATGTGTATTTACTAAAATGAATGTGCACTATGACCTATGAATTTCTGCAGAACCCACAGTAATCTTTTTCAGCACATTCATATATTAGGCCTATGCCTGGTTCACTACTTTCATAGGTCCAAAACTATCCCTTACCTGAAATGTTTGTTTTGGGGTTTGGGATTTTATACTTGTGTGTTTGAGTCTATAAAATATATTCCTATTCTTTCCCTACATCATACCTTAGTAAAAATATTTCTATGTTAAATATTAATATAAAGTCACTCTATATTTTTCTTCTAAATGTAGAACATAAAATAATGCTTCAGCACTAGTAACTTAAATTTGAGTTTAAACAATTCAATATTTAATTATTTAAATATATTAAAATAAATAAAAAATATTTTTGAGTATAAACCAAAAAATAAATTCCCACCTAACGTAAAAAAATATTTTTTATCATTATGCATTAAAAACATTAAAAGTGATGTATAGAATTAATTAAAAGTAATGTCATTTTATTTTAATAAAAGTTAAAGTTACATTTGAAAATACATTAAAAAGGTTGTTAAAATACTAGTAAATAAGTAAATAATAAATATATTAAATTTTTTTATTTTTTAACATTAAATTACATTTATTTATATTTGTAACTGTTTAAATAACATTTAATTTAACATCATTTTCTATTGGGTTTTATTTTACGTCCTTGCTTTCAATATTTTCCATGGGAGGGTGTTGAAGTATCTGTGGTTGGACAAGTGAGGTGCTGGACTTACTACTGTTAATTTTTTGGCAGCAGTACCTTGCATTCATAAGTTTGACCCCACCCCCTTTTTCAGGGGGAGGAGATGTGTAACCCTACCCTTTTAGGTAACTTTACACTTGGATTTAGTGAATAGCCAAAAGTAGTAAAGCTACTCAAAAGTGTAAGGGTAAATTATTCACAAATTTATGCTAACTTTGGGGCTGATTACGATGGCAGGCGGTAGCACATCCGCGGTGCTGGCGGAAAATGCCCTTTTCCGCACTCCATCGGCGGTCCTTGCGTCCGCCGTATTACGATGGGCAAAGAAAGCCCATTTCCCGTCCGCTGCGGTGTTTCGGGAACCGCCAGGAATCCCCTTCCGCAGTGGTGGCGGACGGAGCCAAAAGGGAGGGACCGCCGTGCGGATTGCAGTTATGACCGCCGGTTGCATTACGATGCCACAAACAGCCCACCACACCGCTGCGGAGAATCCCGCCAATCGAGGATGGCAGTGGCAATACTGCGGATAGCTCCATGTGTTCCTGTCTGCTGGGGAAACGGCGGTCTTTGGCCTTTCTGAAACAAATCCGACCGCCGCGGACGGATTTTCAGCTTTTCCGCCGCTGAATCCTGGAATCCGACCGCCGCAGTAGGGTGTTTCTGGCGGTGCATCCTGATCTGGCCGGCGGTTATGCCACGGTACCTGCGGGCGGAACTTTCCCGCTAGCACGGCGGTCGGAATGCTTTTCCGTCCGCCATCGTAATGAGCCCCTTTGTAAAAAGCCACAACAATGTGCTACTAACAAAAATGTACAACACATGTACAACACATACACATGCACACCACATACACACTGTATGTCAGCATATGATTCTTGGCTTCTTATTACAGTAGAGAACTGCTCTTTTACTGACACAGGGAAAAATGTCTAGTCACAGTATAAATTGATAAAACACGGGATACTGCCACCACTGCTTTACCTGATGCACCCAGGGCACGAACAGAAGTCCACTGACTAACATGAAGGCACATTCAATGTGCTATTCTAGGTCACAGGACAGGTCTTGGATTTTGCATTGTAGAGACTGGCCCAGGCTTCTGCTCCTACTCTAGATTAATACAGCACAATTTCCAAAATAAAAGTCAGAATACCATTTTCAGATAGTCTTTAAACTGTCCATGAAACTCCACACCAAGTAATTAAAAAAGAAAGCACACAGACTGGAATCTAAAATTTGAATTGGATTTCTATATAAATCGTTCAACAATCCTTAAAATAGGCCACAGTTGGCTCACCTCCACCAGACGGGAGAGTGGACTCAAGATCTTATTAAATTTGCAAAATCTTGATGCAGTAGTGTTTTTTTAGACTGCTAGAAGGAAATGGCTATTCTTGTAAGCACATCACTAGTGAATATATCTGTGGTGATGTTCTGTGCATGGTATTCATGCAGGTTCACATGATTAATAGAAGTTAAATTTCTTTATCTGTTCTGTCCATCTTCAAATATCTTTGTTCTTTTGCTCTTATATGAGATGGGTGCAGGGTTTCATGCACCAATTTCAGTGGAGGTAGAGCTATGAAGACTGTCATTGTCTACCTGATTGCTGATGCATATACAGGTGCTCTCATGTAAAGCGGATGAAATGGAAGAATCCCGGAGGGAACATGGCAGCCGCGAGTTAAACGGCTGCGGGCTGCCGATGAGTAGAACACTAGTCGGTGAGTGATCCCCCCCTCAATACATATCGCTGAAAGATCGTGTTGCGTTGTGTTTAATGCAGCCTAAGTGGGGCTCGGTTGGTGCAACCTCGGCTGGTTCCTGATCTGAGGTGAAGAGAGCAATCCCAGCGTGGGAGAGAGCTGCGGTGCAGCTACGATGTAGCCGGGCAGCGCGAGCTCGCACCTACGATGACAGAGCCAGCATAATCACAAGCTGGCTGGGGGGAAGAGAGAGCTGCATAAACACTGCTCCCATAGGAGTCAAGCTTACTGCTGGATCCCAGGGTATGCCCAGACATGGGTCCCATGCTCACTTTGCCACTGGATTCAAGCTGGCCTGGCTGATATGGGGTGTTACCCTCAAACCGGTCCCAGGATGCTTGTTTCCGGTCTAGGGAAGACCTGGCTTGGCAGTTTGGGCTGGACTGTTCCCATGAGGCACAGGGTCAAGACTGATTTGTTTATAGCTGGGTCTGAACTGGGGTGATGATGTGAGCTAAAGAACGATGATGGATTCAATCCAGATTTGTGACTGGGGGTGAGTGTCTGAAAAGTTTTAGCGCTCCGTCCATTATCTCCTTGTGTTTGCTTTGTTTGCCCTAAGTTGGCAGGGTATGCCCAGACGTGGGTCCCTTGCTCACTTTGCCACTGGATTCAAGCTAGCATGGCTGATTAGTGGTGTTAACCCGAAACCTGTCCTAGGATGCTTGTTTCCGGTCCAGGGAAGACCTGGCTTGGCAGTTTGGGCTGGACTGTTTCCATGAGGCACAGGGTCAAGACTAATTTGCAAATAGCTGGTTCTGAACAGGGGTGGAGATGTGAGCTAAAGAACAATGATGGATTCAACCCAGATCTGTGACTGGGGGTCAGTGTCTGAAAAGTTTCAGTGCTCCGTTCATCATCTCCTTGTGTTTGCTTTGTTGGCCCTAACTTGGCAGGGTATGCCTAGACGTGGGTCCCTTGCTCACTTTGCCACTGGATTCAAGCTAGCCTGGCTGATGAGAGGTGTTACCCAGAAACCGGTCCCAGGATGCTTGTTTCCGGTCCAGGGAAGACCTGGCTTGACAGTTCGGGCTGGACTGTTCCCATGAGGCACAGGGTCAAAACTGATTTGCATATATTTGGATCTGAACTGGGGTGACGATGTGAGCTAAAGAACGATGATGGATTCAATCCAGATTTGTGACTGGGGGTGAGTGTCTGAAAAGTTTCAGTGCTCCGTCCATCATCTCCTTGTGTTTGCTTTGTTTCGCCCTAAGTTAGCAGGGTATGCCCAGACGTGGGTCCCTTGCTCCCTTCGCCACTGGATTCAAGCTAGCCTGGCTGATGAGGGGTGTTTCCACGAAACTGGTCCCAGAATGCTTGTTTCCGGTCCAGGGAAGACCTGGCTTGGCAGTTCCGGCTGGACTGTTCCCTTGAGGCACAGGGCCAAGACTGATTTGCATATAGCTGGGTCTGAACTGGTGTGGTGATGTGAGCTAAAGAACGATGATGGATTCAACCCAGATCTGTGACTGGGGGTGAGTGTCTGAAAAGTTTTAGCGCTCCGTCCATTATCTCCTTGTGTTTGCTTTGTTTGCCCTAAGTTGGCAGGGTATGCCCAGACGTGGGTCCCTTGCTCACTTTGCCACTGGATTCAAGCTAGCATGGCTGATTAGGGGTGTTAACCCGAAACCGGTCCTAGGATGCTTGTTTCCGGTCCAGGGAAGACCTGGCTTGGCAGTTTGGGCTGGACTGTTCCCATGATGCACAGGGTCAAGACTAATTTGCATATAGCTGGTTCTGAACTGGGGTGGAGATGTGAGCTAAAGAACGATGATGGATTCAACCCAGATCTGTGACTGGGGGCCAGTGTCTGAAAAGTTTCAGTGCTCCATTCATCATCTCCTTGTGTTTGCTTTGTTCGCCCTAACTTGGCAGGGTATGCCTAGACGTGGGTCCCTTGCTCACTTTGCCACTGGATTCAAGCTAGCCTGGCTGATGAGAGGTGTTACCCAGAAACCGGTCCCAGGATGCTTGTTTCCGGTCCAGGGAAGACCTGGCTTGACAGTTCGGGCTGGACTGTTCCCATGAGGCACAGGGTCAAAACTGATTTGCATATATCTGGATCTGAACTGGGGTGGCGATGTGAGCTAAAGAACGATGATGGATTCAATCCAGATCTGTGACTGGGGGTGAGTGTCTGAAAAGTTTCAGTGCTCCATCCATCATCTCCTTGTGTTTGCTTTGTTCACCCTAAATTGGCAGGGTATGGCCAGACATGGGTCCCTTGCTTACTTTGCCACTGGATTCAAGCTAGCCTGGCTGATGAGGGGTGTTACCCTGAAACCGGTCCCAGGATGCTTGTTTCCTGCCCTGCCCATAAGAAGCTACAACAGTCTCAGTAGGGAAAAGTCAGAGGCATAAAAAAATCCTCATTGTAGGATGAAGAACTCTAGAAGGGTGAATGGAGGATTCCAGGATGCAGGAAAAGGAATTCTAGAAGAGTCACCTCCTATCACAAGAATCAGGAACCAGCAAGTGGCAAGAGCAAAGCACTGCTGAGAGAGCATTGCTTAGTTGGGACACAACCTCCAAACAAACTCGAGCACTTATATATGAAATAATCAAGAGATTATAAGAAAACCTACATGACAGCCTCCATGATGGATTGGGAAGCCAAAGAGAAACTAAAGGAAGAAACAGCCATATTGGAAAGAGAAGAAAAAGGGAGAGAAAAATCAGAAACACATGACTTAGAGCAATGTATTTGTGCTGTAACAAAACAACAATCATTAAAAACTCAAGCCAAATTAGAAAATAGAGTGAAATGTAATAAAGAAATCGACACATAAAATGACAAAACAATTCAATAAAACAAACTGGAGGTGTTCATTTTTTAAAGTTTCGAGTAGAAATAGCTTCAAAAAGCACTAAGCGTCAATGATAGCTGCTGGTCACAGTAGACAGAGACCTAGACATTATTTCGTACTGACCAAGATGGAGCACAAGTCGGATAAACCAACCAGGTTCATCCCACTCAAACATTTCACATTCTGACTTATGGCCTAATTAAAATTTGATGAGTGGCCCATTTCTCTGCAGGGCGAAGGAGTAAAGTACTCTGTTGCCCTGACAGAGGGTCACCCTCTTGGTTGAAAATTGACCGCTAAGCAGGCAGCCATTTCTTAAACCATTGGCAGCAACTGCTGTTACAGCTGTTCCCCTCAGTGCTTTGTGAAGTTTGGTGCACGGCTTCATCAACATGACAGATCCATGCACCAAACTGTTTTCTTTTGTATTTCCAAAAAGAAAATCCTGATGCGGGATTTTCTTTTTGAAAATACAAAAGAAAATGCTCCCCTCCCCATGGGAGTCCTCTTGCATGGCGAGAGGAGCATTTAGCAGTTTTCACTGCCCCATACTGCCAGAGTTTTTGTGGCGGTAATGGGCAGTGAAAACTGACCTCCTATTCTGTCCATCTAAATCAGGTGGGTGGAATTACAAGTCTTCCTCCAATGGCCCTTACAGCTCAGGGTCGTTGAAGGGGTTTAATCATGGTGGAGATAGAGTAGTCTCCACCGTGAATAAATCTATGGTCTGCCCACATGTAAATCAGGTGGGCAGACCACATTCTTGGTGGTGGGGCTACTCTGTTGGTACGGAGTGTCCTTACCACCAAGAATTAAATCAGGCCCGTAGTCTTTTAAGTCCCCACTTTTCAGGCTTTATTGAGCAGCTCCCCACGGTCACATCTAAGGCTCACAGGACATCAGTAGTACCACTTAGGAGGAGCCTGGACTCACTGCAGCACAGGCCACCAACAACGTGCAGTACAGGTCCAGTTGCTCTTGGTTAGCTGGGTTCTTAAGGGAAAAAGGCCTCTTGCAGCTTGTTGTTTCCCTGTAGCCACACAAGAGATCAGGCAACTGACCCTTGGAGTCTACTTGTCCTGGGTACAAGGAGGAGCCGGTTCAGTCCTTTAGGGCTCCTCTTAGGCCATAGACAGCAGGTCCATTCCTGTTCTGTTTTTCCACAGGTCCAGAAAGTGTTCGGTCCATTTGCCTTGAGGTGCCACATTCATGCCTGACAGCAACTAGTTGGTAACAGTGACTCCCGGACACTCCCTAACAACTGGGATATTAGTTCCCAGGCGCTACCATACCCACTTATTCAGTAGTTCCTGTTTGCCGTACTGTTACAGCATTTTCAAGGTGGCAAAAGTATTCGGCCACAATAAACTTGGGACCTGAGGGTTGTTGGTGTGTAGGCGAGTGCACTATTGTGATCACTAGTATCCTACCACATCTAACACTGAAATCCAATTTGAATCTGGCACTGTACCCACAATAAACCTAGAGATAGAAGCCTGATAGCACAAAGGCAGGGTCCCTCAGCAACCAGACAGGGGATGCACGAGTATTATCCTGGAATCATGTTCTCTCCTTTTCAAGTGCGCCAAAGTGTTGCATGTGGCTCAACAGACTCGTCAGGCAAGATTTGACACTGTGGTGTCAGCAGAAGACCCATAGCCCATACCTTGCTTATTCTAGTAAGCTCAGAGGAGTCATCTCTGCCACTCAGGGCTGTCTATTGTATGCTCCTAGGAGGAATTTCACACCTCTTTTATACCTCTTCCTAGGCTAAGCACAGGCTGACAGTTGCTGGAGAGTTTATGCATATTAGCCTCCAGAAACATCGGGGAGGGAAAATGTAACTTTTAAAATGTACTTCTCCTTCTTTAATATTTATTAAAAATCGAAATTCACCATTGGAAATGTAATAACTATTAAAAATATTTCTTTAATTTGTTTTCTATCTGGACCCTTTCCCATGATAGCAGTATTAGAAATCTAATCTGCATTTGGATTTTCTACATAGAACAGCTAGGAATGACAGAGTTAAGATAGCTTTTAGGGCCTTGTCACTGTGGGGACATGGTAATAATAATTTTCTGAATGAAGAAAGTCAAGTAACACTTTACGTGACAAACTGTGTGCACTACAATATGTGTTCAACAAGCTTAAATAAATGTTGACTAGATCATCAAACTGTATACCTAATGCTTTAAAACAAAATGTTTCAACAAAAACACGAACACGAACAAGCTTCAAATTGATTATGTTCAATAATTTTTCTTATTGAAAATGTCAAATAATAATTGTATCATGTAAAGCATCAAGAAATGTTAACGATACATGATCAGTTATAACTTTTGAACTAATACAAGGTTATACTACAAAATCCGATGATAAGTGTGTGAGGAAAAGTACCGCCAAAAATGGTGGAAACAATAATATAAAACCAGTTCAAAGACCGGAAACACAACAAGTGTGCTGAACCCCAATGAGCATGCGTGAAAACCAACACGAAAAATACGCGCGTAATGATAAATAAACGTGAAGATTGTGAACAGGTGCTGATAGCATAGAAAGAAAGAAACATGAAAGAATAACAAACAAATGATTCGCATTGCATAAAACGGTTATAAAAAAATACACACATGGCTAAATTATAAACTTCTGGCAACAACCGTGTTATAAGTCTGATACAATCACATCCAATAACCCCAATAATAAAAGAAGGTCCATTAGAGAGATAACAGGAAACAGCATATATCGACATGTAGCAAGTGGTGCACTCTATCTAAGATGGGAATGTATGATAGATGTCCTGATGTAACATTGACTAGAATGACATTTATCACAATATAAAAAATGATTATACGTAACAAATAAGCACAATATAAGGTGAGAGCAATTCCTCCTCGGAACATAAACATTATTTACAAAAGCAGCTCAAATCTAATTTATCATTGAGACCTAGTGGCATCATGGTATTAAGCCTCCTGATCCAAAACACCTCTCTTTGGGACAATTTTTTACTTAGATCAATTCCTGTCTGAGATACAAGTTTTTCCACAATAATAAACCGGAGTTGAGAAATGTTGTGACCTTGCTCCATCCAATGAACTACTAGGTTGGAGTTCGTATTTTTATTTCTAATCATACTTTTATGTTCTCCAATGCGGACTTTCACTTTTCTCTCGGTTTTTCAAACGTATAAAGAACCTCATGGACATTTAATACAGTAAATCACATTCATAGTGTTGCAATCTGAGGAATGGGTAAGAGAAATTCTGATACCAGTTCTGGGGTGTGTAATAAAATCCTGTTGCATGACATTATTGCAGTGCGTACAATTACTGCATCTTTTCATCCCTGTTGGTTTTGTGTTGATGCTCAAATTTTTTTTGGCTAAGAGTTCCTTGAGATTGTTATTGCGAGTATAAGCAAACAGTGGTGGTTGATTGAATGATCCACCAAAATCAGGTTCCCGTACTAGTAATTCCCATCTCTTAAGGATGATTTTCTTGATGCTTTTGGATTTCGTGGAAAATTTCGACACGAAGACTGACCTGTTGATGGGTGTTTTTTGTTTGGTGGTTAAGAGAGTACTTCGATCAGTTTGTTGAATTCGATCCTCCGCACGTTTAATGATAGATGAGGGATATCCACGTGATATAAATCTAGTCCTAATCCTGTCAAGTTCTTCATTGAATTTCCCAGTGGTGGAAGATATTCTTTTAGAACGAATCATATGAGAATATGGTAAGTTCTGTATCAATTTGGGAGAGTGAAAGCTCTGGAACAAGAGTGTGTTATTGCGATCAGTGGACTTGATAAACACGCTGGTATCAATGGTAAAATTAGATTTGATCACCAAAACATCCAAAAAAGGTAAACTAGTCTCACTAATGTTTGAAGTAAATTGAATTCTACTGTTTCTGGAATTCAACACTTGAATTTGATCTTGAAGAGATTCTTTGGTGTTGGACCAGATTAAAAAAATATCATCAATGTAACGACAATATGTAATGAGATGTTTACTCCAATTCAAATTTTCAAAGATGTGTTTTTCTTCGAATGCAGCCATAAAAATATTCGCGTATGTGGCGCCCCCAAAACCCATGGATGTTCCACTGATTTGAAGAAAAATTCATTCTGATAGTGAAAATAACTGTGCTGTAAACAAAATTGTAGTACCTCCAAAAGAAACACTTTATGAGCACGTATATCAGGTTGATTAAGTAACGCCCATTCAATGGCTTCCAAACCTTCTTGTAACGGGATTGAAGTGTACAGTGATGTGACATCGATAGTACATAGAATGCATTCAGTCATGTTGGTTAGATTCAACTGTTGTAAATGTGATAGAAAATCAGTAGTGTCTCGTATGTACGATTTCCAAGTTCGTACGATTGGTTGGAGAAATTGATCGATGTAAATACCAAGAGGTTCAAATAACGACCCGCATCCAGACACAATGGGTCTGAATGGGGGATCGGTAGAATGTTTATGTATCTTTGGCAACATGTACATGTGTGGCCTTTTCGGATGCTGCTTAGTGAGAAAACTTTTAGTTTTACTGGAGATCCAATCCATGTCCTGAGCATTGTCCAAAATGATCTTTAATACTTGAAGTATTTCGTTGGTGGGGTCATGATCCAATTTAAGATACGTATTTTCGTCCATGAGATGTTCTTGCACTTTTCTATGGTAATATGACGAGCCCATCATTGTAGTGCACGCAGTTTGTCACGTAAAGTGTTACTTGACTTTCTTCATTCTCACACATGTGGGACAGGCAGCCCACAAATACTGCGTAGCACACTAAAACCTAGTCTGTTAGGTCAGACAAATTCAAAAAAAGGGTTGTTTAAACAGTACTATACAGGAGTGCACCGCATACATTACATTTTTTGCATCAAGTTTTCTAACTGCCTATTTAGCGGTAGCACCCATCAAGTCTTCAAGATCCCGTTACAAGAAGGTTTGGAAGCCATTAAATGGGCGTTACTTAATCAACCTGATATACGTGCTCATAAAGTGTTTCTTTTGGAGGTACTACAATTTTGTTTACAGCACAGTTATTTTCAATATCAGAATGAATTTTTTCTTCAAATCAGTGGAACATCCATGGGTTTTGGGGGGGCGCCCACATACGCGAATATTTTTATGGCTGCATTCGAAGAAAAACACATCTTTGAAAATTTGAATTGGAGTAAACATCTCATTACATATTGTCGTTACATTGGCGATATTTTTTTAATCTGGTCCAACACCAAAGAATCTCTTCAAGATCAAATTCAAGTGTTGAATTCCAGAAACAGTAGAATTCAATTTACTTCAAACATTAGTGAGACTAGTTTACCTTTTTTGGATATTTTGGTGATCAAATCTAATTCTACCATTGATACCAGCGTGTTTATCAAGTCCACTGATCGCAATAACACACTCTTGTTCCAGAGCTTTCACTCTCCCAAATTGATACAGAACTTACCATATTCTCATATGATTCGTTCTAAAAGAATATCTTCCACCACTGGGAAATTCAATGAAGAACTTGACAGGATTAAGACTAGATTTATATCACGTGGATATCCCTCATCTATCATTAAACGTGCGGAGGATCGAATTCAACAAACTGATCGAAGTACTCTCTTAACCACCAAACAAAAAACACCCATCAACAGGTCAGTCTTCGTGTCGAAATTTTCCACGAAATCCAAAAGCATCAAGAAAATCATCCTTAAGAGATGGGAATTACTAGTACGGGAACCTGATTTTGGTGGATCATTCAATCAACCACAACTGTTTGCTTATACTCGCAGTAACAATCTCAAGGAACTCTTAGCCCCAAAAAATTTGAGCATCAACACAAAACCAACAGGGATGAAAAGATGCAGTAATTGTACGCACTGCAATAATGTCATGCAACAGGATTTTATTACACACCCCAGAACTGGTATCAGAATTTCTCTTACCCATTCCTCAGATTGCAATACTATGAATGTGATTTACTGTATTAAATGTCCATGCGGTTCTTTATACGTTGGAAAAACCGAGAGAAAAGTGAAAGTCCGCATTGGAGAACATAAAAGTATGATTAGAAATAAAAATACGAACTCCAACCTAGTAGTTCATTGGATGGAGCAAGGTCACAACATTTCTCAACTCCGGTTTATTATTGTGGAAAACTTGTATCTCAGACAGGAATTGATCTAAGTAAAAATTGTCCCAAAGAGAGGTGTTTTGGATCAGGAGGCTTAATACCATGATGCCACTAGGTCTCAATGATAAATTAGATTTGAGCTGCTTTTTGTAAATAATGTTTATGTTCCGAGGAGGAATTGCTCTCACCTTATATTGTGCTTATTTGTTACGTATAATCATTTTTTATATTGTGATAAATGTCATTCTAGTCAATGTTACATCAGGACATCTATCATACATTCCCATCTTAGATAGAGTGCACCACTTGCTACATGTCGATATATGCTGTTTCCTGTTATCTCTCTAATGGACCTTCTTTTATTATTGGGGTTATTGGATGTGATTGTATCAGACTTATAACACGGTTGTTGCCAGAAGTTTATAATTTAGCCATGTGTGTATTTTTTTATAACCGTTTTATGCAAAGCGAATCATTTGTTTGTTATTCTTTCATGTTTCTTTCTTTCTATGCTATCAGCACCTGTTCACAATCTTCACGTTTATTTATCATTACGCGCGTATTTTTCGTGTTGGTTTTCACGCATGCTCATTGGGGTTCAGCACACTTGTTGTGTTTCCGGTCTTTGAACTGGTTTTATATTATTGTTTCCACCATTTTTGGCGGTACTTTTCCACACGCATTTATCATCGGATTTTGTAGTATTCACTGGCGTTTCCGTTCGTTTTCAGGGATTCTATGTGGTTCAGAGGCACTTTTCAGAGTACAGTCTCTGGTTTCAGGTTAAATTCACTTTAGAGCGCACCTTTCCAAGATGGCGGTTCTGCCTGTATAGTTTTCCTTTCTTAGTTTCTTATGTTCGCAGTCAGGTGATATCCGTAATTTTCGCGGGCTTCCGTGGTAGTTAAATACAGGGTCAGTGCTTACTAGCTTTTACGGTGCAGCTACGATCTTCTATACGAGGCGTTGTCTTCTCTCGTTTCGGTGAGTTATAGATTTTAAGATTCTTGGTTTTAGGTTCCTGGACGCTCATTGAGGCTTTTTGCAAGTCCGTTGTATTTACTATTTTCCTGCATTTTGTTGCAGATGGTTACGTTGGTTTACCCGCATTTTCATGTATTTTTTCTAGATGTCACGGGTTTGAGGCTTGTTTTTTTACACTATCTTATTTACGTTTCTTATGCATTTTTTATCCCTGTTATTTTCAGGTTGTTGACCTGTAGCGCATCTCAATCAGCTTATCAGTTCTCCCGTGTCATTTTATTATATGCTAACACTCAGTTACTTGACCGGTAGGTTCGTTTATGGCATCCGCCAGATTTTTGTACTTGCACTTATTTCTTTTCTCCGCACTTTCTTTTTGTACGTGATCCGTAATATGTAGCACCAGGTGGCAGCTCTTAGCGAGTCGTCATTTTCCTTGTTGGGGGCAACAACTAGGATGACTTAACAGTAACATTTATTGGTGACGGCAACTCTTCCTCCTCTTATTCCTTTATCCTCATTTTCTGCTCCACCTTCCATTATGACCACTACGATACGTACTAAATTAGGCAATAGGGTGTCTCACCTTGGTAGCTATGTGGTAACTTTATTGGCAAGTTGTTTTTTTCAAAAAATTGAGAGTCATGCAGTTAATATTTACTTGCACATATATTTTTGTATTACAGTGGCCCCGAAGAAGGGACATTGTCCCGAAATGCATCGGGCTATTTTTGACTGTTTGCGTATAATCAACATTGCATAAATTGTGAAATGCATTTAGGTTGAATAACCTTGTATTAGTTCAAAAGTTATAACTGATCATGTATCGTTAACATTTCTTGATGCTTTACATGATACAATTATTATTTGACATTTTCAATAAGAAAAATTATTGAACATAATCAATTTGAAGCTTGTTCGTGTTCGTGGTTTTGTTGAAACATTTTGTTTTAAAGCATTAGGTATACAGTTTGATGATCTAGTCAACATTTATTTAAGCTTGTTGAACACACATTGTAGTGCACGCAGTTTGTCACGTAAAGTGTTACTTGACTTTCTTCATTCTCACACATGTGGGACAGGCATCCCACAAATACTGCGTAGCACACTAAAACCTAGTCTGTTAGGTCAGACAAATTCAAAAAAAGGGTTGTTTAAACAGTAATATACAGGAGTGCACCGCATACATTACATGTTTTGCATCAATAATAATTTTCTACCTGTTCTACTTTTAAATACAATGCACCCTGCTTTGTTAACTGCAAGTCCTACATAGGGGTGACTTACTAATATTTGAAAGGAAGTCTGTACCTGTCAGAAAGAGGTTATTTTTACAGGGTACTGGCTGGCAGCAGAAGGAGCACAAAATGCAGATTAGCCTTCATATTTCTGTAGTAGTTAGAACAAATAGGACTTCACCTTTGAATTGGATTTTTATTAAATAAAATAGTAGTTTTATTTTTTCTAGCCAGTCCCTTTACCGAGATAGAGTATTATTATTTCACATTTCATCCCAGTGCTTTCCTATGGAACTGCTAACACTGCCACAGTGAAAATATGTTTTAGGGCTTTTTCACGGTAAGGCTGTTTAACAATTTACTTTTGCATGTCATACTTTTAAACACCATGCACCCTGTCTTATGAGAAAAACAGCGTACTTAGGTGTAATTTATTATTATTTAAAAGCAAGGTTTAGGCCTGTCAAAAAAGTTTAGATTGACAGGTTAAATTTGCAGTTTTGAAACTACACAGCCAGGCTTGGTAGGCCTGAAGAGAAGTTATACTGTGCTACTGCATTGAGTGACACAATGGATGCTACAGCCCACTGATTCTTTTATAAACTCTTTTTATTGAGGTTTTTTCATTTTAATACATCTTGACCCAGCCAACATGACATTTACATTACAATTGTCAAGTGATAGCATGAACGTGCTAGTCATGGGATAAGCTCGCTGTTGATCACCAGCACATGAGTAGAAGAAGAGTGTATGATGGCTATGCAGTTTGCGCTGGATGTTTTGTGTATGAGAGTGCAGCTCCAGCATGTTATCAGCTGTATATACCTCTTGAAAATCAAACATGGGGTGAGAGTGGGGGTGCGCAACGGTGTGAGCGTGAGTGAGCAGCGTTATAGTAAGAGGGTGTTAGCAAATGGGGGTAACAGGGTGTCACTACAGTGGAAGCTATGATCCACAACTGAGATCGTTGTCAGCTGGTCCAGGGCTGAGCATGGGGAGGGGTTGGGGCATCTACCCCAGAGAGAGGGAAGAGGGTTTGTGTCAGGTGGAGCACTGGCCGTAATGGGGGGCTGTAGCCAAGTGGCCCTGGGGAGTAGAGGGGGCATCATTCTCTCCCATCTCCTCACGGAACTGTGTAAGCATGGTGTCCATGCTGTTGCTCTGGGTTGGTTGTGGAGGCAACGGGCCTCTCCGTGTTGGAGGTTCGTGCTTTTGGCTTCTCCCAATTAGAGAAGAGCCGCCTGCCATCATATTGGGAGCAGTGGCTGGGGAGCTCTCCAGAGCAAGGTGAGGACACGCTTAGCATGTAGTAGGGCCAGATTTACAAAAATTTGTAAATTTATAAACCATCTGTTTCTTTTCTCATTTATAGATCCCCAGAGACATCAACTCCCATGTGTTCAGATGAGGGAGTATGATGATAGATGCTAGAATTTTGGGAACTACTCACCAGTACGAGGCTAAAGTGAGGCACTCCCACAGCATGTGTAGAGATCTGCGGCAGCAGAGTGGCATCTTGGAAAGTGAGGTGGGTCATGGGGAACATGAGGTGCTGCAACCCACTGATAGCATTTAAAGTACCAGCCCTGGGTACACTTGGTACCATATACTAGGGACTTATAGGAAAATTCAATAAAACAACCAGGCTTATACTAATGTAATCATCATGTTAAAAGGAGAAACACAAGCACTCCACCCGCAGCCCCGGGGACTGCCACCTCCCTGGGGCATTTACATTTTTGTGTGGGGGGCCTCACGGGCCCCTCTAAGCCCCGGTGACCGCCACCTCCCCGGGGCTTTGATTAATTATGTGCGGGGGCCCTCGCAGGCCCCCCAAGCCCCGGGGCCCACCACCTCCCCGGGGCTATTTTGACGAAAGGAGGGGGGCCATGCGGCCCCCCTCCTGGAGCCCTCGATGGCCCTGGGGACCTCCACCCCCCAGGGCCGGCTCCTGCAATGTCCCGGGGTGCTCACCCCCGGGACATTGCCGTTTGCTATGGCAGGGCAGGAGCATGGCTCCCGCCCAGCCATAGCAAACACTACTTTGCTTCTTGGAAGCGAGAGCAGAAAACCTGCTCTCGCTTCCAAGAAGCAAAGCAGAATTGCTTTTGGGCAAGGGGAGCTGCATGTTAGCAGCTCCCCTTGCCCGAAAGCAATGCCGGCTCCCGCAGGAGGCGGAGAGCCGGCAGGGACCGTGGGGGCATTGGGGCTCCCCCTACGGTCCTCAGCGCTGAGGCCAGGACCCGGGGATGGGGTCCCCGGGGCCTAAAGTGGCCTTGGGAGGGGGGGCCATGTGGCCCCTTCCGTATAATTTAATTAAAAATATTATTATTAGAAAAAAGGCAATGCCCCGGGAGATGGGGTCACCAGGGCCATTATTGGCCTGAGGAGGGGAGCCACACGATCCCCCTCCTTATTTTATTTATTTTTTTAAATGGTGGCAGGCCCCGGGGGATGGGGTCCCTGGGGCGAATACCGAATAATGGAAGGGGGCGTTTTTTTTCTTTCGAGTTTGGAGTCGCGACCCCAACGTGGCTATCAGCACGGCCCCCCCGTGTAACGTTGCGTTGGATTCGCAAATTCACCTTAAATAAATAATTAAGTAGTATATAATTTAGAAGGTAGTGTTGTATTTGTGAAGTTGTTTTAAAGAGTTACTGTGATTGAAGTTAATTACAAGATTACAATTGATAGAGTTGTTAAAAATATATAAAATTAAAAACTAATAGTTAAACTTGAAAAGTGCATTGTGTTGTAGTACATTGAATTCATGCTTTTGCAGATTCGCATAGGGTGCGCGAATCCACAAAAAATGAAAAATAAATATGTATGTGTAAAAAAAAATGTATATTCACTATTATGTTATACGGTGGCTCTAAAAAGAACCCTTGTTTTCATTATGAGTTTGTTGTAGCTACATGTAAGTGCGGATGCACAGCTTTAGGTTGTTGAGAAAGACTCTGTTTCCTTGATCTGTGAAGTGTACTCCATCACTTCTGTAGATGTCATCCATATCAAAACGTAGATTGTTGTTATAGATGGAGCCCATCCTATGGTCTCTGAGGTAAGCAGAAACAGCTTTATTGACATTTTTTCTAGCTTTCTCAATCTGTGGACAGAATTGATTTGACCACTTCCATTTCTGTCTTTGGCATATATTAGAGTATACAAAGACAGTTTGAGGTAAAAGCAACATCAATTGTGCAAAGGTGTCCTTCATTAGCATTTCCAGACCTACCCCAGTCAATGTGCCTAGGTCATTGCCACCCCAGTGCACAATTATGAGGTTAGGGGGTTGGAGTTGCAAAAAGGTTTTAACCAAAGGCATCAATTGGTGCCACTTTAATCCTCTCTGTGCAATCCATTTAATATCCACATTTTGCAAAGCTAGGTCTTTGTCAATACCTCTGCGTTCAGCATACCTTTTGCACCAGAAAACATAGCTGTGTCCAACAATCCATACTGTAAGCATCTTGAAGGGATGTCTGGAAGTAATGAAAAGATATCTGTAGCTGAGGTAGTCAGTTGGTAGAATTAGAGGTATCTAACATGGTGGACAAGATGCTGTTTTTTAAAAAGTAGAGAATTAATTGGCTGTTTAAGAACACTGTACACTCAAAAATAGGATGCATGTTACTTTCTTTAAAAAGCATGTTCGTGATTGGCTAGTAAAAATGTTTGAAAGGTACAGTAGATAGGATAAGCTCATATTTTGCAAAAGTCATCCACACCTGCTGTTTGCATTTGTAACCTTGTGTGCTGAACTTGAAAATATGGTGAACTTGTGACCTTTTGTTCAGTTGAATGTTCCATGAACTGTTACTATGGAAACTGGCATTAAGCAGAATGGGGGAAGGGTTGAAACTTAACTGTGGACTTAAAATGTGAAATTGTAATTTATATATAAGTGATATGTTATTAAAGTATAATTTCCCAAGTCAGTACTGTCTTTAGAAGTGGTGTGTTGTTCAAAAATAGTGGTATTTTTATATGTAATATATTTTTGAACTCCTGTATGGATTCGCGGCTCCATCGCATTGGTGAACGGTGGAGTCGCGACTCCAAAAAATTCCACAACCAGTTTGGGCACTTTTAGAAGTCAGTTGGTAAGGGTTAATATGTCTAACCAATAGAAATGTGTTTTACAATTTGAAATTATGTAGGAAGCAATGTGATTTGTTACTTACATTTATTTGTGTGGAGAAAGAGAGGGAAAGTTTGCCATTACTGGTTTTACCTTGTTGAGAGTGGTGCATTACATTGATTGTGTGCATAAGAAAATCTTTTATGAGTTTGTGATATTTTATATTCTACAAATCAATTTGGAAGGTGAGTTATACATTTGTGAGGTGTATTATGTACTAGGTTTATTTTTAATCTTTAAAAATTATTGATGAACAGTGATGTTTGAAATATATTATTAAATGTAGAGATGTGTATTGTAGTTTGTTTTATTGTAGTTAAATGTTGTTTGAAATAGATTTTGTATAGTAATATGTATATATTGGAAGATGGATTAGTGATTATGGAAGTTTGGTTTAGTGTGTGGATATGTACATTTGTAGTATACCGCATAATTTTAGGTGTTGCTTTAAAATTGGAGGTGGAGTCTGTCAAGTTTTAAGTGCATGGACTTCTGTCTCAAGTATGTCTCTACTTGTATATGTATTTTCATCTGTCTTATACATTTGAAGGTGCATGATGTATAACAAAGAGGTGTTGTTGCTTTTTATGTGGTAGGCTCAAGACTGTGAGTAGTAGTGGAATGGTGAAGATGCAGCATAATAGTGGGGTTTAAAAGATGTTGACATAAGGTATTAGTGATTAGGCTTCTTTTTTTAAGTTTCTAGAGAGGTACATTTGAAATATGCCACATAATTTGCGGTGTTTGCTTGAAATTGGAAGGTTGTTCTGTGAATTTTTAAGGTTTGGATAGTGTTATGGTACAGACATATTCATGTATGCTTTTAGGAATATGGTGAGACTTTTAGTAAAGACATGTGAAGGGTTCCTGCTTTGTATTTGGGTAGGTGTAACATTATAAGTAGTTGTAGAATGGTAAAGCAGCAGCCCAAAAGTGAGGTTTGAGATATGTTTGTAGAGATGTTATTTATTAGAGTAATTTGTATGATGTGTGGAAAGGTATATTTCATATATACCGCATAATTTTCAGTGTCTGTTTGAAAATTGAAGTGTAGTCTGTGAAGTTTTGAGCTGTGGATGGTGTTGTGACTGAGATATGTGTCTACTTGCACATATATTATGGCATGTGTTATGCGTCTGAAGACGATAGATGTATAAAACACAGGTATAGATTTATCTGTATATTACTTTTATATATGATGCTGCTACCAAAAGGTACAGACATATGCATACATGCTTTTAGAAATATGGGGAGACTTTCATCAAAGATAAGTGAAGGGTTGCTTTGCTGTTAGCTATGCTCAATACCTGATTAGTACTAGAATAGTGAAGCAGTAGTAGTAGAAAAGTGATGTTTAAGATATGTTGTGAGAGGAATTATTGTTTATGGTACTTTATAAGAGTCTGTGTAAAAGTTCACTTGAAATTTGCCGCATAAATCTAGGTGTGTTTGAAATGTTAAGTGTAGTCTGTCAAGTTTTAAGGCCTTTATGGACTTGTGAGTGTGGTTATGTTTCTACTTGCACATGTATTCTAATATGTGTAATGCTTTTGGCAATAGGTATAGATAGAAGCATGCATGCTTTTAGGAATACGGTTAGAGTTATGGTAGAGACATGTGATAGGTTGCTGCTTTATGTTTGACTAGGCCTAATATTCGTAGAATGGTGAAGCTGTAGAACAAAAGTGAGTTTTAAGACATGTTGGCAGAAGGGATTACTAGTTAGGCTACTTTCTATGAGTCTGGGGAAAGGTACACTTGAAATACACTGCAGAAATGTAGGTGTGTCTTTGAAATGTAAAGTTCAGTCTATTTGTTTATTTCTGTTATATATGATGATGATTTCAAAAGGTAGACATATATGCATGTATAGTTTCAGGAATATGGTGAGATTTATAACAGACTCATGTGTAGCTTTTATGCTTCATTTTGAGTATGCCCAACACCCTGAGTAGTTACAGAATTGTGAAGCTGCAGTACAAAAGTGTACACCATGTCATAGACCTGACTTTTGTGCTGCAGTTTCAGTATTCTGCTACTACTCAGGATGTTGCACTCCTCCAATCACTCAGGCACTACTGCAGTACTACTCCAATCACCCAGGCAGTACACATGCACTTATAAAATCGCCCAGGCACTTCCTATGTACTCCTGTAATCTCCCAGTTATTACCCCTGCAATCATGGAATCACCAGGCATTACCTATGTACTCCTCTAATCCCCCAGACATAACTCCTGCAATCATGCAATCACCAATGCGTTAGCTATACACTGGTTTAATCATGCAGGCACTACCCTTGCACTCCTCCAATCACCCTGTCAGGATCTATGCACATCTCCAATCACTTAGCCAGTGCTTATCCACTTATAAAATCACCCAGGCACTACCTTTACACTTTTCCAATCACTGAGGCACTACCACCGTATTACTCCAATCACCCAGGCAGTACTGATGCACTTAGAAAATCACCCAGGCACTTTCTATGTACTCCTGTAGTCCCCCAGATATTACCTCTGAACTCATGCAATCACCAATGCATTAGCTATACACTGGTTCAATCACCCAGGCAATACCCTTGCACTCCTCCAATTACCTTTTCAGGATCTATGCACTCCTCCAATCACTTAGCCAGTGCCAATGCACTTATAAAATCACCCAGGCACTACCTTTGCACTCCTCCAATCACTGAGGTACTACCACAATGGTACTCTAATCACCTAGGCAGTATCGATGCACTTATAAAATCACCCAGGCACTTCCTATGTACTCTTATAATCTCCCAGATATTATCCCTTAACTCATGCAATCACCCAGACATTACCTATGTACTCCTCTAATCCTGCAGACATTACCTTTGCACTCATGCAATCACCAATGTATTAGCTATACACTGGTTCAATTACCCAGGCAATACCTTTGCACTCCTCCAATCACCCTGTCAGGATCTACCCAGTCCTCCAATCACTTAGCCAGTGCCCATGCACTTATAAAATCACCCAGGCACTATCCTTGCACTTCTCCAATCACTCAGACATTCCCTCAGTACTCCTGCAATCACCCAAGCAGTACTCATGCAGTTAAACAATCACCCACTCACTTGCTATGTACTCCAGTAATCCCCCAGATATTACCCCTGTAATCACGGAATCACCCAGGCACTAGTTATGTACTACCCCTGCAGTTATAGAATCATGCTGTGTCTACCTATGCCCTCATGTAATAACCCACACACTACCCTTGCAGTCATAGAATCACCCAGGCCCTACTGTTGCACTCATCTATTCACCTAGGCACTACTCAGTGACTCATCTATGCTTTCAGGTGCTATTTATACACTTAACCATGCACTCAACCTTTATGTGTGCACTCATGCAATTAGCCAGTCACTATCCATCTTCTCCTGCAATTACCCAGCGACTACCTTTGGAGTCATACAATCACCTAAGCACTACGCATGGAGTTATGCAATCACTCAAGCAGATCTATTACATGTCTCAGTTTTAGGTTTCACTATATTCCAGAAATATTGTATATATATTTCTTTTAGATATGATGATGATTTGAAAAGGTAGAGACATATGTATGCATGCTTTTAACAATATCGAGAAACTTATGGTTGAGTCATGTAATAGTTTGCTGCTTTATATTTGGCTAGGCCCAACACTCATGCAGTTATAAAAACACCCAAGTACCACCCATGCAGTCTTCCAATGATCCAGTCACTACATATGCAGTGCTGTAATCACTCAGACATTACTCCTGCACTCATGCAAACATCCAGGCACTACCTATGCACTCATACAATCACCAGGGTATTAGCCATGCACTCTTTGAATCATGTAGCCACTACTCTTGCACTTATATAATCACTCAGGCACTAACGCTGCACTCTTTCAATCACATAGGCACTAGCCTTGTACTTATGTAATCACTCTGCCAGTAGTCATGCTATTATGAAATCACCCAGGCACTACCTTTGCACTCATTTATTCACTCAGGCATTACCTCAGTAGTCCTGCAATCACCCAAGAAGTACCCATGCACTTATAAAATCACCAAGTCACTTTCTATGTAGTCATCTAAATCCCCAGATATTACTCCTGTAGTCATGCAATCACCCAGGCGTTACCTATGTACTCCTTTAATCCCCTAGACGTTACCCCTGTACTCATGTAATCACGAATGCATTAGCTATACAGTGCTTCAATCACGCAGGCACTATCCTTGCACTCTTTCAATCATGCAGGCACTACTCTTGTACTTATGTAATCACTCAGCCAGTACTCATGCACTTATAAAATCACCCAGGCACTATCTTTGCACTCCTGTAACCACTCAGGCAGTACCTTAGTACTTCTGTAATCACCCAGGCAGTACTCATGGACTTATAAAATCACCCACTCACTTCCTATGTACTCCAGTAATCTCCCAGATATTACCCCTGCAGTCATGCAATCACCCAGGCACTAGTTATGTACTACTCATGCAGTCATGCAATCATGCAGGCTGTACCTATGCACTCATGTAATAATCCAGCCACTACCCTTGCAGTTGTAGAATCACCCAGGTCCTACTGTTGCACTCATCTATTCACCTAGGCACTACTCAATGAGTCATCTATACCTTTAGGTGCTATTCATACACTTCTCCATACACTCAATGTTTATGTGTGCACTCATGCAGTTAGCCAGTCACTATCCATCTTCTCCTACAATTACCCAGTGACTACCCTTGCACGCATACAATAACCCAAGCACAACCCATGAAGTTATGTAATCACTCAGGCAGATCTATTACATGTTTCAGTTGTAGGTTTCAATATATTCCAGAAATATTGTATACATATTTCTTTTAGATATGATGATGATTTGAAAATGTAGAGACATATGTATGCATGCTTTTAGCAAAAGGAGAGACTTATAGTTGAGTCATGTAATAGTCTGCTACTTTATATTTGGCTAGGCCCAACACTCATGCAGTTATAAAAACATCCAAGTACTACCCATGCAGTCTGCCAATGATCCAGTCATTCCATTTGCAGTGCTGTAATCACTCAGGCATTACTCCTGCAATCATGCAAACATCCAGGCACTACCTATGCACTCATACAATCACCAAGGTATTACCCATGCACTCTTTGAATCATGTAGCCACTACTCATGCACATATATAATCACTCAGGTACTAACGTTGCACTCTTTCAATCACAGAGGCACTAGCCTTGTACTTATGTAATCACTCTGCCAGTAGTCATGCTGTTATGAAATCACCCGGGCACTACCTTTGCACACATTTATTCACTCAGGCGTTACCTCAGTAGTCCTGTAATCACCCAAGAAGTACCCATGCTCTTATAAAATCACCCAGTCACTTTCTATGTAGTCATGTAAATCCCCAGACGTTACCCCTGTACTCATGCAATCACCAATGCATTAGCTATACAGTGCTTCAATCACCCAGGCAGTATACTTGCACTCTTTCAATCACACAGGCACTACTCTTCTACTCACTCAGCCAGTACTCATACATATTTCTTTTAGATATGATGATGATTTGAAAACATAGAGACGTATGTATGCATGCTTTTAACAATATGGAGAGACTTATGGTTGAGTCATATAATAGTCTGCTGCTTTATATTTGGCTAGGCCCAACACTCATGCAGTTATAAAATCACCCAATTACTACCCATGCAGTCTTCCAATGATCCAGGCACTACATATGCACTGCTGCTATCACCCAGGCATTACCCCTGCACTCATGAAATGACCCACGCACTACCTATGCACTCATGCAATCACCCAGGTATTACCCATGCACACTTTCAATCACCCAGCCACTACCCATGAACTTATATAATCTCTCAGGCACTACCCTTGCACTCCTTCAATCACGCAGGCACTACTCTTGTACTTATGTAATCACTCAGCCAATACTCATGCACTTATAAAATCACCCAGGCACTACCTTTGCACTCCTCCAATCACTCAGGCATTCCCTCAGTACTCCTGCAATCACCCAAGCAGTACTCATGCAGTTATAAAATCACCCACTCATTTGCTATGTACTCCAGTAATCCCCCAGATATTACCCCTTCAGTCATGCAATCATCCAGGCACTAGTTATGTACTACCCTAGCAGTTTTAGAATCACCCAGGTCCTACTGTTTCACTCATCTATTCACCTAGGCACTACTCAATGTATTTCTTTATTTCTGGATGACGATATTTGTATATAATTATTTTAATAATGTTAAATAATTTTTAGAAAGATAATAAACTTTTCTTTTTTTTAGATATTCTCCATAATTATTAAGAAATATTCAGTATGACAAGAAAAGTTGAAAAGAAAAGACAACAAAGAAAACAGAACTATTTAAAGGAGAGAGAAAAGCAGAAAGTAGATGAAGTACAACATGTGACATTGAAGAAAAAGTCTTCTGATAAGAGAACAAAAGAATTTGTTAAAAGTTTTTAAAAAATTTAATCGATTTTCAAAATGGGGAAAAGAGAAAGAAAAGTACTACAAGCAATCAGAAGGAAAAGAAAAAAAGACAAATTAATGCAAAATCAGGTTATAGGAAAATAATCCATGTTGAAAAAAGGATGAAAGGTTATAAAGACATTAGGAAGAGAATATATAAAAGTAGAGTACTAAAAACTTTATTGAAAGATTGAAAAAAATATAAAAGAAGATCAGCATTTTACAAGAAGAAAGAACAGATTGAAAGTGTAGTTGAAAAGGCTTTTGAATTGAAAAGAAAATTGTTTATATTAGTATTGAAGAGAATGAAAGCATTGAATAAAACAATGCACTTTATGAAGGTGACAAGTAAAAGAAAAAGACTGATCAATAGAACTAACCTTTGCAAAAACATTTCGGGTGAATGGAAGCACACTTCTAGTAATGAACCTTCTTTAATGAAGAAAGCTATTTTCAACAAAATACATTAGTTCATGCAGTTGATACTAGTGGTCACTGTTATGAGGTTAAAAACGGTTGTCCAATCAAAAAAGAAAAGATGGTTCCTAGAAATGTTGAAGAAGTAATAGCTGAAGAAGTTCAAGGGAGACGTACACAAGCTCCAGTGTGTAAGTGGGATTGTAGTAGTATTTGTAGTATACGACAGGAATCTATTGATATATTATGAAATTTCTTACGAGATTATGGTAATAAAAGTGTTAAACAGAAGATTAAGATATTGCAAGGACTAGATCCTTGTAAAGTGAGAAAATATACTAGCTTGCAGGGTCATTCTCTGGCTTGTCTTTCTAGAAAAGTGTGTCAAAGTACTTTTCATCATTTAAGAATGTTAGCAGTACATCATTCAGAAATGCGGAAGTTAGTAAGAAGATTGTACTATGTAAAAAGTCCTGCATTATCTATAGGTGAAATAAACACAGCTCTTTTGCATGGTTCAGTATTGGATGTAAAAAAGGTTTCTGATGATATACAGTTTCGTTTCTTTGGTCCTCAAGAGGAGTGTAGAGAAAGTGAGAGTTTCATATGTGTAGGTGTTGAAGAAGAGGTGGAAGATAGTACTACTGAGAAATTTGCAGAAGAAATTACAAAGTTTAAGGCAGTTTCTTGTGATAAACCAAACTATGTTTGTATTTGTTGTCGACGTACTCACTATAGAACTCAAACTAGGAATGTTGATGTGTATTTAAAAAGTGAAAAGGAAAACAGTGATAAGTGGGAGCAATTTGGTGCTTGTTTGTTGGTGGAAGTTCGTTTTGAGTTGGGTAGTGATCAACATATTTGTAAATATTGTTACAACAAATTAGAAGAGAACAAAATGCCAGCTACAGCTGTACATACTAATCTAGAGTTGGTAGCTATTCCTCTGGAACTGGTAGATTTAAATATGTATGAGTTCATTCTTATTCAATCTGTGCACCCGTTTCAGGCTATAGTTCGTATGGAGCCTAAAACAGGTAAGCTGCCTCAAACACATTTACAAAGAGGTTTAAAAGGAAGAGGTGTGTATTTACCTTTAGATTTTAAGAAAAATATTGAAACTGTTGGTGTAGAGAGAGAGGAAAGTGAACCTGTAGTTATTCTAGTTAATGGTGTACCAACAAGGAGTCGGAAAATATGGCAAGAGTTAGTAGATGTCACCAAACTTCAAAAGGCTACATTATATCTTATACAAAACAATATTTATTATAAAAATGTATATGTGGAAGAACAAGAAATAACTTTAGAAGATGATAGAGAAATTTCAAATGGCCAAATCGAAAAAGTGGACAACTCCAGGAGTGAAGAAATTTACGAACATTACAGTATACATCCTCTACATTCAAAATAAGTGATTGGAAACACTATTGAATTATTCCAAATGAAGAAAGCGAAGGGAACTCCCATGAGTGTTTGGGAAAAAAGTTTAGAAGCTCGTTGTTTTCCACAGCTCTTTCCCACTGGAAAAGGTGGACGATATGATGAACGACCAGTACAGATTCCAGCTTCAGAATATCGTACGACAGGATTGTACTCAGAAGATCCAAGATTTTGACAGTGTGTTCCATATTTATTTCATCTACTGTTTGAAAGTGAGTTGTCTGGACTTTCATATGCAGTGAACCACATATTAAAAACAGGAGTTCATCTTACACATGTTTCTGCAAAGGAATTCTTGGACAAAGTTCAACAAAGAGACGATCATTTAGAATCTCAGTTAATTAATTTGATGGTGTGTCAACGTGGTACTAATGAGTATTGGTATCGTCGTCATGGAGAACTTAAATGTATGTTAAGAAACTTAGGAACCCCTACATGGTTTGTTACGCTTAGCTGTGCTGAATACGCATGGGACAATTTACTTGAATTTCTACGAGAAGCAAATTCAAATGTAAAAAACATTGATTTTAAGACAGCTGGAGAACTGTGTTCGTTGGATCCTGTAAATGTGTGCAGATATTCTAATCATAGGTTTCAAGCTATGATGTCTTTTATCTGCTATAAAAATAATCCACCTCTTGGAGAAGTTATTGATTTCTTTTGGAGGAAGGAGTACCAAGCCAGAGGTGCTCCTCATATACACATGTTATTATGGATCAAGAATGCACCTACATTTGGAAACGATTCTGATGAAACTGTTTTGTCATTCATTGAAGACTATGTTACCTGTGCCATTCCAAAAAAAGGAGGAGAAAACAGCTTAATACAACAAGTTTTACGGTTTCAAAGTCATCGATGTGGAAAGTATTGTCGACGGAAATACACATCAAAGGGAAAATGTGATATAAAATGTTGTTTTGGATTCCCACGTCCAGTAATTTCAAAAGGAAGAGTCAACAGTTTTATGTCAGCAGTAAGACATACTATAAATCGAAAATCTCCGAAGAATACTTACAACATAAAAAGAAGTGAAGATTCAAAGTATATTAATGACTACAATCCAGTGATTTTGACAATGTGGAATGCAAACATGGATATCCAGTATGTTGCAGATAATCCGATTGCTGTTGCTCGTTATGTTACATCATATATAACCAAATCTGAAAAGACGGAGTTGAAAGAAATGTGGGAAGAAATTTCACAAGAGAAGACTCTTAGTAATATATTGTACAGCTTTAGTTTGAAGATGCTTTCCCATCGAGAGATTGGATCCTATGAATGTTCGGATCGGTTGACATCTGCAAGTTTATATTCAAAGTCAAGAGGAATCATTTGGGTAAGTCTAGGTCTTGCTGCAACACGAAATCGAGTTTTGAAATCTCTACAAGAAATTGAATACTTAGCTTTTAATGAGCCTGAAAGTACAGATATTGTTAAAACAAGTTGGATATGTACTATCCCAAAAGGAGTCCACATCTGGAAAACATATGTCTCTATGAAGTACTGCAACATTATAGTTTTAAGCGAAAAGTTACAGAAAATATAAATGAAGAAAAATATGCAGTAATTGGATGTGATGAATGTTTGGTAAAACATGCCAAAGGAAACCTTTTTAATCACAGGAAACTCAGTTGTGATACTCCAGATAAAAGGGATTTTTTTCTATTTAGCACTTCTGCAACTCTTCAAGCCTTGGCGTACTTAAATGGAATTACTTGGAGATTTTGACTGCTATGAAGATTCTTTTAATGCATGTAAAGATAGCATTGAATGTACAATTTTTCCAAATTATCTACAAATATTGAATGAAGACTACTATTGTAGCTGAAATAGCTAGAGACAGTTCTTAAGATAGTCAAAGTTCTGCTCCGCTAAGTCAAGATCCACTAGGACAACCAATTCTTGAAAATGAAGCAGCAATAGCCATGAGTGAAGTAGAAACGGCAATGCAACACGCACAACAGGATAATATTGAGTTGGGAAACTTGGAAGAAGAACTAAATATACAACAAAAAGAAATATATGAGCAAGTGACACAACAGATACAGCATGGTTTACTGCATGAAAAAAAGAATGCCAATGCACATCATTTAAACCTATACGAATGTATATCAGTGAGCAAGCTGGACCAGGAAAAAGTTTCTTAATTAAAGTTTTGACCAATTTTATACACAAAACCACTGAATCACATTTATCTTGTGTTGTAACTGCTCCAACTGGGTTAGCAGCACATAACATTAAAGGGATTACATTACATTGATTACTCATGGTACCAGTTGAACATGAAAATAAGTTGGAATATCACAAGCTATCTGGAGAAGCTTGTTATGAAGTTTCAAGAGTACACAAGAAAATGAAACTTCCAATTATTGATGAGGTGAGCATGGTGTCAAACTTAATGCTTGCCTTTGTACATTTAAGAATGCAACAGATTTTAAAAACAGATTATGATGTTCTATTTGGAGGAAAACATGTAATTGTATTCGGCGACCTACTACAACTTACTCCTGTAA
The DNA here is from genome assembly GCA_963921515.1 of Calotriton arnoldi. NCBI lineage: Eukaryota > Metazoa > Chordata > Amphibia > Caudata > Salamandridae > Calotriton > Calotriton arnoldi. The sequence continues at coordinate 1,052,956 of CAWUFW010005964.1, read as the reverse complement.
AAGGGCACCCTGTTTTTAAAACACTTGTCCATGAAGACACTAGGAAATCTTTGGGAAGTATTGGAAATGTCAACATTTGGTCTCATTTTGAATATAAAGAACTTATTAGGAATATGCGACAAGCAAGTGATGAACATTATGGAAACATTCTTCAAGATATTAGAATTGGTGTTTTGACTAAAGATGGTAAAGAAGCTTTACAAAGTCGGCTTTTAACAAACTTGTTTGCAAATGAAAACATAGCACCTGAAATAATGTACAAAACAATTTGAGAAAAGAAGTCTATAGTTTGCCTAATGCCTATCCTGCAAGAGTGTTCTACGTTCAATCAAGAACTTTTGAAATTGGAAAAACAACCAATAGTGAAAATGGAAGCTATTGATAAAATGGAACACAAAGGAGTTACTAGTCTTCTCTCTGAGAAATTACAGTCAAAATTGGATTCTTTGGAAAAGTCGGTGTCTAAGACTACAGGTTTAGAAAAGACTTTATATGTATGTGTAAATTGTAGGGTAATTTTACGGCGTAATTTGAATGTAGAAGAAGGTTTAGTAAATGGAGCAATGGGTAAAGTTGTTGGTTTTCTAAATTTTCAGAACAGAGATGGAATTGAATTTTTAAAGATTGAATTTGATCAGATTGAAGAGGTAAAACAGATTAGACGTTGTGCTGTTCGTTTTTGCTTGTAAAAGACTTGTATGTTCATAGAAAACAGTTTCCTCTTGCTTTAGCATATGCTGTAACCATTCATAAATCTCAAGGTTTAAGTACAGACAGTGCTCTGGTAAATATTGGAAGTACAGTGTTTAAAGAGGGCATGGCATATGTTGCATTGCCTCGAATAAGAACACTATCTGGTTTGTATTTGATTGATTTTGATGAGGAAAAGGTTAGTGCCGATGCAAATTGTGTAAGAGAGTATAACCGGTTAAGAAGACTGTATGCTCCTAACTTAGGTGAATATCCTGTATATCAAAAACGTGTAGTGTGTCCAAAACGAAAATATGACAAACATTCTAGTGAGGTTCAAAAAAAGAAAACAATTCAAGAGAATGATGTAGCTGCAAAGAAAATGAAAATGGACACTGTTGATGATATTGTAGGATACCAGTTAGAAAAAAGTTCAGGTATCAACTGCTATGCTAATGTAATTGTGAATGTTGTGTTTTATCTAGAAGATCTTCATCATGAAATTATGGAAAATCTAGAAAAAAGATTCTGTTCTTTATTAAATTATATTTTTCAAAAGTTGGTAACTGATAGAACTAAAATCCATACTGCTTCTGGCATACGGCATCTTTTGGATATATGTACTGGTTCTTTGCAATATACACTTAATCTACAACAAGATGCACAAGAATTTCTTATGTTTATGCTTGCAGTATTGGAAGATGAAGGAATCGAAATTGAAAATTTGTTTGGACTAAGTTACAGATGGGATCATAAATGTATCTACCACTGAAATAGACACTGAACAATTCATATATTTGACGATACCAGATTGCAAAACAGTGTCTTTTAACAAATTAGTAAAAACAGCTAATCAAGATATGAAATGTTCTCATTGCAAATCAGAAATGTTGTCAACATTATTTATAGACAGATTTGGACAATAAGTCATTTTAATGCTACAACGTTGTAGAGCAGATGGAAGAAAATTGGAAACCAAAATTAAACATTTTGTGGCAAGTCAAGTATCAATTTCAGGAAGAACTTTTAAAGCAGTGGCTATTATTTTTCATGATGGACCTACTACAACATCTGGACACTATACTGTGTACTTTAAAGTGCAATAAAGGATGGACTCATTGTAATGATGCCCATTTGGAATTCAAATGTCGGTTGCCTTACGAATTACCAAATTCATATCTGATATTTTTGATGCCAAAGTTTTGAAAACATCATTCGGCCTATTGGGAAAATGTGAACACGAATTAACGAGTTTATTTTGGATATTTTCAATGCAAATGGTTTTGGAAACATTATTTGGCCTATTGGGAAGATGTGAACAATTACTCTTTGGATTATTGTTTGTGCTAATTCTTATTGCATTTGCAAAATTGTGTTTGAAAGAAGTAGTTTATATATTTGATCTTTATATTATATGCGATGTAAATGAGAGTAAATATTTTACAAAATGTACTTGAGAGAAGTAAAAGATTTAATGTAGTTGATGAATGTAATTTACAAACTGTATATAGGTAAACAGATAGTTGCACTTGTTGTAAATATTTTCAACGCATATTTGGTTTTATTTTACAATCTCATTGATTGAATTTTTTTCCCCGCTGTTGTAGGATGATCTACATTGAAATCATTGTGTATGGTGAAATTCAGGAGAATCTGAGAACAGCAAAAAAGGGAAACTGAATATGTTATGTAATTCTAAAATTATGTTGTGTTCTTAAAACTATAATATTATATGCAATAACACGTTTTCTTCTTTTTTTTCAGAAGGTAATACTAAAGTTTGAAAAGATTTTAAATTCAGTTTACAACAAAACTACTGTAAAATAGTTCCACTGAGTATTGTATCTTCTTTAATAAAAAAGGTAAGATGAAATAATGTAATAAGCATGATAATATGAACTAATGTTTACAGTGACTTTTACTGCACTCATCCATTTTTTCAAACACTACCCATGCAGTCATCTATACAGTTAGGCACTGTTCCCACACTCCTTCAATCACTCATGCACTATCTATGCACTTCTGAAATCACGTAGACAGTACCCATACACTTATAAAATCACCCAGACACAACCTATGTACTCCTTCAATCACCCAGGCACTATCTGTGCATTCATGCAATCAGCTAGACATTACCGATACACTCTTCCAATCACCCAGGTATTACCTATATACTTCTCCAATCCTCTAGACATTACCCCTACACTCATATAATTACCCAGGCATTACCTATGCATTCCTCTAATCCTCAGACATTATACTTGCACTCATGCAATCACTCAGCCATTATTCCTGCACTCATGCAATCACACAGACATTACTCATGCACTCTTCCAATCACCCAGGAACTACCCATGCACTTATGCAATCACCCAGGCATTACCTATGCACTCCTCCAATCACCTAGACATATATTGTGCACTCATGCAATCAATTAGGCACTACCCATGCACTTCTTCAATGACTCAGGCAGTACCCATGCACTCCTCCAAACACCCAGGCACTACCCATGCATGCACTTATGCAATCACCCAAGCATTATGTATGCACTCCTTCAATCACTCAGGCAGTACCCATGCACTCCTCCAACCACCCACACATTACTCCTGCATTCATAGAATCACCCAGGCATTACCCATGCACTCCTTCAATCACTCAGGCAGTACCCATGCAGTACCCATGCACTCCTCCAATCACCCAGACTTTACTCTTGCACTCATGGAATCACCCAGGCATTACCCATGCATTCCTTCAATCACTCAGGCAGTACCTATGCACTTCTTCAATCACCCAGACATTACCCCTGCACTCATGCAATCACCCAGGCATTACCCATGTACTTTTTCAATCACTCAGGCAGTACCCATGCACTCCTCCAATCACCCGGACATTACCCCTGCACTCATGCAATCACCCAGGCATTACCTATGCTTTCCTTCAATCACTCAGGCAGTAACCATGCACTCCTCCAATCACCAAGGCACTACCCTTGCACTCATGCAATCACCCAGGCATTAGCCATCAACTCCTTCAATCACTCAGGCAGTACCCATGCACTCCTCCAATCATGCAGACATTACTCCTGCACTCATGGAATCACCAAGGCACTACCCATGCACTCATGCAATCACCCAGGCAGTACCCATGCACTATTCCAATTACACAGGCACTACCCATGCACTTATGGCATCACCCAGGCATTACCCATGTACTCCTTCAATAACTTAGGCAGTACCCATGCACTCCTCCAATCACCCAGACTTTACACCTGCACTTATACAATCACACAGGCACTACCCATGCACTTCTTCAATCACTCAGGCAGTACCCATACACTCCTCCAATCCCCTAAGCACTACCCTTGCAGTGTTGCAATCACCCAGGCATTACCCATGCACTTCTTCAATCACTCAGGCATTACCCATGCACTCCTTCAATCACTCAGGCAGTATCCATGCACTCTTCCAATCACCCAGACTTTACTCTTGCACTCATGGAATCACCCAGGCATTACCCATGCATTCCTTCAATCACTCAGGCAGTAACCATGCACTCCTCTAATCACCCAGGCACTACCCTTGCACTCATGCAATCACCCAGGCATTAGCCATCAACTCCTTCAATCACTCAGGCAGTACCCATGCACTCCTCCAATCACCCAGACATTATACCTGCACTCATGCAATCACCCAGGCATTACCCATGCATCCTTCAATCACTCAGGCAGTAACCATAAAAACTTATGAAAATCCCAGACCCTCCCGCAACCCCTGACCCGTCTGGTCGCCGACGCGAGGAATTAGCTGGTTTTTTCTCTACCAAAATCCAAAACATCCTCAACCTTCTCCCACCCACCGTCAAGGAACTTTCAGCCGTACCCCACGACTTAGAACCTCTGAATAACTCTCATCTACTAGAGTCATTCACTTCACTTTCGGAGGATTTATTCTTCTCCATCTTAGGTTCGGTTAAGAGCGGGTCCCCGTTGGACCCTGCTCCCCCTAACATCTTGAAGCTGGTAGCACCCATAGTTGCCCCTCATATCATTAATTTAATTAATGCCTCACTAGCTTCGGGCATTGTCCCCCAAGACTGGAAAAATGCAATAGTGAAGGCGCTATTAAAAAAACCTCATCTAGACCCCACCGAGCTGGGCAACTATCGCCCTATTTCACTACTCCCCGGAATCAGTAAGATTGCAGAAAAACACATTAACCGCATACTTTCTGCACACCTGGAAAAGTTTAAACTACTTCACTCATCTCAGACTGGCTTCCGTCCTGGTCAGGGCACAGAGACTGCATTGATAGCGGTAGTGGAGGAGTCAAGAAAGATCCTCGACTCCGGAGGGTCTTCGGCTATTATCCTCCTAGACCTAAGTGCAGCCTTTGACACGGTGAACCACGGCATACTGGTCCATCGTCTAAAAAAAGCGGGAGTGACAGGTACGGCTTTAACATGGCTGAAATCGTTCCTGGAAGAAAGGTACTACCAGGTATTGGAAGGGAATTCCCGCTCCCAGCCAGTTCCGCTGCAGTGTGGTGTTCCCCAGGGCTCGTCTCTGAGTCCTACTCTTTTTAATATATATATGGCCCCCTTGGCGGAGATTGTAGCCCCTTTCGGAATCCACATAGTCACATATGCTGATGACACCCAACTAATCGTGGCACTGAATCAGTCGGAATAGTCCCCCACGGACCTGCATTCCTGCCTCAAGGCAGTCGCTAGCTGGATGAGCTCATCTCATCTGAAGCTCAACGGCGAGAAAACGGAGCTTATGCTGCTGGGCAACCAAGCAAATTTTAATCCAAACATCATGTGGCCGATCTGCATGGGCCCAGCTCCCTCTCCAAAAAGGAGATACAAAGCTTGGGTATCTGGCTCGACCATGATCTTACTTTTAGAGTCCAAGCAAGGAAAACGGTCGCCACGTGCTATGGCCTGCTCAGAACCACCCGGAAAATACTCCCTCTCCTACCTAGCCACTCAAGAAAGCTGCTGGTCCAGGCACTCATTCTCTCCAGGCTGGATTACGGCAATGATCTTTATTTGGGTGCTCCTAAATCGGTTATCGCCAAACTGCAGGTGGTTCAAAACTCGGCAGCAAGACTCCTTACGGGCACAAACAACCGCTGCTCAGCAAAGCCTGCTCTTCGCGCTCTCCATTGGCTTCCGGTTCAGGAGAGAATACATTTCAAAGCCCTATGCATTGCACACAAGGGTCTGCAGGGCAGAGGCCCCCCTATAACTAAAAATCTGGTCAAACCTTACAAGTCTACACGTTGTCTGCGCTCGGACGAACTCTACCTGGCCGAGGTCCCTAGAATTAAGAAGGCTAGAACAGGCGGTCGCCGTTTTGCCTATAGCACTTCTAGGCTTTGGAATGCTCTTCCTCCTCCTATCCGCAAGGAGGTTAACCACTTGACTTTCCGGAAACGTTTGAAAACTTGGCTATTCCCTTAATCTCTCCTCTTCTCTAGTCACCTCCGCAGCGCTGGGATGCCTCCGGGTAGCCATGCGCTATACAAAAGCCATTTTCATTTCATTTCATTCATTTCATGCACTCCTCCAATCACCCAGGCACTACCCATGCACTTATGCAATCACCCACGCATTACCTATACACTCTTTCAATCACTCAGGCAGTACCCATGCACTCCTCAAATCACGCAGACATTACTCTTGCACTCATTGAATCACCCATGCACTACCCATGCACTCATGCAATCACCCAAGCAGTACCCATGCACTATTCCAATTACACAGGCACTAGCCATGCACTTATGGAATCACCCAGGCATTACCCATGTACTCCTTCAATAACTTAGGCAGTACCCATGCACTCCTCTAATCACCCAGACTTTACCCCTGCACTTATGCAAATACCCAGGTACTACCCATGCACTTTTCAATCACTCAGGCAGCACCCATGCACTCCTCCAATCACTCAGGCACTACCCATGGACTCATGCAATCACCCAGGCATTACCCATCCACTCCAATCATCCAGGCAGTACCCATGTACTCCTCCAATCACCCAGACATTACACCTGCACTCATGCAATCACCCAGGCATTACCCATGCACTCCTTCAATCACACAGGCACTACCCATGCACTCTTCCAATCACCCGGGCACTACCCATGCACTTATGCAATCATCCAGGCATTACCTATGCACTCCTTCAATCCGTTAGACAGTACCCATGCACTGCTTCAATCACACAGACATTACCTGTGCACTCATGCAATCACCCAGGCACTATCCATGCACTTCTCCAATCACTCAGGCAGTACCCATGCACACCTCCAATCACCCAGGCACTATCCATGCACTGATGCAATCACCCAGGCATTACCTACGCACTCCTTCAATCACTCAGGCAGTACCCATGCACTCCTCCAATCACCCAGACATTACCTGTGCACTCATGCAATCTCTTAGGCACTACTCATGCACTTCTTCAATGACTCAGGCAGTACCCATGCACTCCTCCAATCACCCAGGCACTACCCATCCACTTATGCAATCACCCAGGCATTACGTATGCACTCCTTCAATCACTCAGGCAGTACCCATGCAGTGCTCCAATCACCCAGACATTACCCCTCCACTCATGCAATCACCGGGGCATTACCTATGCACTCTTTCACTCACTCAGGCAATACACTTGCACTCCTCCAATCACCCAGACATTACTCCTGCCCTCATGGAATCACCCACGTACTACCCATGCACTCCTTCAATCACTCAGGCAGTATCCATGCACTCTTCCAATCACCCGGGCACTACCCATGCACTTATGCAATCATCCAGGCATTACCTATGCACTCCTTCAATCCGTTAGACAGTACCCATGCACTGCTTCAATCACACAGACATTACCTGTGCACTCATGCAATCACCCAGGCACTACCCATGCACTTCTCCAATCACTCAGGCAGTACCCATGCACACCTCCAATCACCCAGGCACTATCCATGCACTGATGCAATCACCCAGGCATTACCCATGCACTCCTTCAATCACTCAGGCAGTACCCATGCACTCCTCCAATCACCCAGACATTACCTGTGCACTCATGCAATCTCTTAGGCACTACTCATGCACTTCTTCAATGACTCAGGCAGTACCCATGCACTCCTCCAATCACCCAGGCACTACCCATGCACTTATGCAATCACCCAGGCATTACGTATGCACTCCTTCAATCACTCAGGCAGTACCCATGCAGTGATCCAATCACCCAGACATTTCCCCTCCACTCATGCAATCACCCGGGCATTACCCATGCACTCCTTCCATCACTCAGCCATTACCCCTGCACTTATGCAATCACCCAGGCATTACCCATGCACTCATACATGCACTCAGGCACTTCTGCGGCACTGATGTAATCACTCAAGTACTACCCATGCAGTCTTCCAATCATCCAGGCACTACTTCTGCACTCATGCAATCACCCAGGTACTACTCATGCACTCCTCCAATCACCCAGGAACTACCCATGCAGTCCTACATGTACCCAGGCACTACCCATGCACTCTTCCATGCACCCAGGCATTACTCATGCACTCCTCCAATCACCCAGACATTACCCCTGCAGTCATGCAATCACCCAGTCACAAGCTATGCACTCCTCCAATTACCCAGACACTATGCCTGCAATCATCCAATCACTCAGGCAATCTTTTTGCACTCATCCATTCCCTCAAACAAAACCCATGCACTCTTCTATGCACTCAGACTCTACCCATGCACTCATTTAATCACTCAGACACTACTCTTGCACTCATCCATTCCCTCAAACACTACTCATGTACTTATCCATGTACTCAGACACTACCCCTGCAGTCATGCAATCACCCAGGCACTAACTATGCACTCATGGAATAACCCAGGCACTACCCTTGCACTCCTCCAGTCATCCAGGCACTATCCATGCACTCATGCAATCACCCAGGTACTACTAATGCACTCTTCCAATCACCCAGGCACTACTAATGCACTCTTCCAATCACCCAGGCACTACCCCTGCACTCATGCAATAAGCCAGGCACTACCCATGCACTCAAGCAATCACTCAGGCAATACTGCTGCACTCATTCATTCACTCAGACAGTACTTATTCACTCATACAATGACTCAGACATTACCCTTGCAGTCATTCATAGAACACATACAAGTTTGTCTATTTTTACCCAATGAGGCGGTTCTAAAAAGAACCATTTTTTTTCTTCTTTTTAATTTTTGTTGGTTTTTTTTAACTCTTTTATTAATTTTTGGGGTGTTTTTTTTAAACAAAAGATTGGAAAAAACAAGGAAATGAACTAAAAAAACTTTTCGAAACATTTTGCATTTAGAAACTCATTGCAAAAAGAACAACAAAAATTAACAATGATGATTCTTTGCAGCAACAACAACAGCTGCAACAGATTGCTCGCCTGCACAAAGAAGTTTCTTGCACTTTATGCAGTGCTTTTCCAGTCCTGCAAACTCTGGAACAATTTGCGTGGATGCAGTGGATCCCGCAGAAGTACTAGGTCCTGCAACCTCATCATCTTGTTGTGACTCTTTCATTTGGCGCCGATGTTGTTCACGCGCAAGATGTTTGGGTGCATGGTCTGAAGGTGTTTAAGCATAGATGAAGTCTCGCAGGAATACTTCTTTTCTGATCCACGAGATAAAACCTTCTCGCACACAGTGCAGGTGACTTTGCGTGCATTCACCTTCTTCTCACCTGCTGGGATAGAGAAGAAAGCCCACACAATACTCTCTTTCCTTTTCTTAATGGGTTCTTCCAGCTCCTCTTCATCTGCAGGAATATCCTGTGGTGGATTTTGAGATGCCATTTCCTCTATTGGAAAAAAACATCCAAAAAATCAAATAAAGAGGCATAGAAAACACAAGAGGTGTTTCTTGAAAAGATGCTCCTGGAAGAATGAAAAAAATGGGTGGGGTCCTTCAAGTTCTAGAATAGAAAGCTTCTAAACCAATAAAATTGTTTCTTTTGAAGTCACATGGTATTTGCGCACCTGGTGCGCAACCGGCGTGCACCCGGCGCGAATCCCGAAAAATATATTTAACAATAATATATCTTTATTACAATTGCAGATATATGATATTTACAGTTATATTAAGTAATCTCTTGGGATAGTATATATAATAAAGTTATATACATATACTTTTAAAACTTAAAGATTTGCAATGGATTCGCGCACCCGGCGCGAACCCCGGAAATACGTACGTGACGTTGCGCGGGGTCCAGAACCGCGCACCCTCTGCATACGCAACGCGCATCATACACGATTTAACCAATATGGCGGCAAAATTCTTCGATTCACGCAATCACCGCGACTGGTACACGATCGGTACGCGAATACACTTTTATTTTTTTAAAGTTAAATGCATATTTTAGAAAGGAGAAAACATCACATTATTTTTATAAAAGTTTAAGAATTTAGAAAAGGCATTTTTTGGACATTACAATTAGAAAGTAGCATTTAAAAAACCTTTGAAATTCACTGAAAAAACCATAGGTTTCAGGGACGTTCTAGTAAGAAATTAGCATTTAAAAAAGCCATAGAAATTCACTGAAAAAACCATAGGTTTCAGGGACGTTATAGTTAGAAATTATCATTTAAAAAACCCATAGGAATTCACTGAAAAAACCATAGGTTTCAGGGACGTTATAGTTAGAAATTATCATTTAGAAAACCATAGAAATTCATTGAAAAAATCATAGGTTTCAGGGACGTTATAGTTAGAAATTAGCATTTAAAAAACCATAGATATTCACTGGAAAAAACCATAGGTTTCAGGGACGTTAGTTAGTTGGACATTTCACTCGTACAAAACCAGAGAAATTTGGCCGTTATTGTTAGTTGAGCTAACTATAACTCGCGCCCCGTAATGCACTGCTGATGACATCACATATTACATCACTCATGACATGGTCAGTGACATCACAAGAGGATAACCTTCAAGCTCCTCACCCACGCACACAAAGCACTCCACAACTCCGGACCAGCCTACCTCAACAGACGACTCAGCTTCTACACCCCCACCCGCCAGCTCCGCTCCACCAGCCTCGCCCTCGCCACAGTCCCCCGCATCCAGAAAACGACCGCTGGCGGCAGATCCTTCTCCCACCTCGCCGCCAAGACCTGGAACACCCTCCCCACCAACGTTCGGCAGACCCAAGTCCTACTGGCCTTCAGAAGACTCCTCAAGACCTGGCTCTTCGATCAGTAGCAGCACCACCCCCTTCTTCCCCCAGCGCCTTGAGACCCTCGCGGGTATGTAGTGCGCTTTATAAGTGACATGATTGATTGATTGATTGATATCTCAAATGACATCACTGATGACATCACTGATGACATCATCCACGTGATAATCTGATGCACCTCCTCACAGCCTATTATAACCTTTGATACACCCACTCTAAAATACAGACTGCCATTCTCGAAACCATAGACACACCAGTACCAGTTACTATATACCCACTCACTGATTCCTATTTCTACATACACATCCACTCCCTCATCCATACAGTCACTCATTCATGCAGTCACTCATCAATACAGCCACTATCATATGCACTCATACACCCATACAGACACTCACCCACCACCACTCACCCATGGAGTTACTCACACAGCTAGTCAGTCATGCAAAGAATCAATCACACTCCAATTTACTCACCTACACAGTTATATACACACTACCTCACTTTTTGATACAGATACTAGCACATACTTACTCTCTTATACAATCACTGACACAAGCACACCCTCATCCATACAGCCACTCTCACAATCACTCACTCTCACATATAATCATTTATATACTCCAACACTCACATATACTGCCTTTCACATATGTAGTTACTCACACATATACCACTGAGATATCCATTCAGTCACCAACACAGCCATACACACACTCACCCACCCGTACAGCCCCTCACTGATGCACTCTTTAACCCATACACCCAGTGAATCACCCACTCACACATCCATGCAGAGAGTCACACACATCCCACCCACCCACACAGACACTCAGGCACCCATTCAGGTACTCAGAAAACCAATCAAAAATCCATATAGACACTCATGTAGCTACTCACAAACCCAAGCAGCCACTTACACACCAACTGACAGACGGATACAGACATTCATACAGATTAGTCTGTCACCCATGTATTAGTAAGACATGTTTAATCACTCACTTCTACAGTCAGTCATGCACCTATTAAATCATCCATCCAGACACTCATACACCCACTCATTCTTCAATACACCTTGGCATATATATATATATATATAAAACATATTTAAACTTTTTAGAAACACTCAGTCACTGGATGATGTCATCGGTGATGTCATCAGTGATGTCATCTGAGATGTCATCAGTGATGTCATTAGTGATGTCACGGACCATGTCATGAGTGATGTAATATGTGATGTCATCAGCAGTGCATTGTGGGGGCGCAAGTTATAGTTAGCTCAACTAACGGCTGAATTTCTCTAGTTTTGTACGGGTGAAATGTCCAACTAACTATAACCTGTGGTTATTTCATTGAATATATATATATATATATATATTCACTGAAAAAACCATAAGGTTTTAGGGACAGTTATAGTTAGTTGGACATTGCACTCGTACAAAACCCGTGAAATTCCCCGTTATAGTTAGTTCAGGTAACTATAACTCGCGCCCCGCAATGCACTGCTGATGACGTCACATATTACATCACTCATGACATGGTCAGTGACATCACTGATGACATCACTAATGACATCTCAAATGACATCACTGATGACATCACTGATGACATCATCCAGTGACTGTGTGTTTCTGTAAAGTTTAATTATGTTTAATATATATAGGGAAAGGCGTATTGAAGAATGAGTGGGTGTAGAAGCGCCTGAATGGATGATTTAGTAGGTGTGTGACTGAGTCTATAAGTGAGTGATTAAACGTATCTTACTGGATGCATGGGTGAGTGACTAAACTGTGTGAATGTCTGTATCCGTCTGTCTGTTGTTGTGTAAGCAACTGCATGGGTTTCTGACTAGCTAAATGAGTGTCTATATGTTCTCTGAGTATCTGTATGGGTGCCTCAGTGTTTGTGTGGGTGGGGTGTGTGTGACTCTGTGCATAGATGTGTGAGTGGGTGATTCACTGGGTGCATGGTTTCAAGAGTGCGTCTGTGATGGACTGTATGGGTGGGTGAGTATGTGTATGGGTGTGTTAGTGATTGAATGTATATCTCAGTGGTACATGTGTGAGTAACTACATATGTGAAAGGCAGTATATATGTGTGTTGGAGTACATAAATGGCTATAAGTGAGAGTGTGTGATTGTGAGAGTGGCTATATGGATGAGTGTGTGCTTGCATCAGTGATTGCATAGGAGCGTAAGAATGTGCTAGTATTTTTATGAGTAAGTGAGCTGGGGTGTATAACTGTATAGGTGAGTAAATTGGAGCGTGATTAATTATTTGCATGACTGACTAGGTGTGTGAGTACCTCTATGGATGAGTTGCGTTGTGTGAGTGTTTATATAGGTGTATGAGTGCATATGATAGTCCTGTACTGAGTGACTGTAAGTATGAGTGACTGTAGGGGTGAGTGAGTAGATGTGTGTGTGTAGACCTAAGAATCAGTGAGTGGGTATGTACTTATTGGTATTGGAGTGTGTATGGTTTTGAGAATGGCAGTCTGTAATTTAGAGTGGGTGTATCAAAACTTATATTAGGGTGTGAGAAGATGCATTAAATTCTCACATGGATGATGTCATCAGTGATGTCATCAGTGATGTCATTTGAGATGTCATCAGTGATGTCATCAGTGATGTCACTGACCATGTCATGAGTGATGTAATATGTGACGTCATCAGCAGTGCATTGCGGGGCGCGAGTTATAGTTACCTGAACTAACTATAACGGGGGAATTTCACGGGTTTTGTACGAGTGCAATGTCCAACAAACTATAACTGTCCCTAAAACCTTATGGTTTTTTCAGTGAATTTCTAAGGTTTTTAAATGCTAATTTCTAACTATAACGTGCCTGAAACCTATGGTTTTTTCAGTGAATTTCAAAGGTTTTTAAATGCTAATTTCTAACTATAACGTGTCTGAAACCTATGGTTTTTCAGTGAATTTCAAAGGTTTTTAAATGCTAATTCCTAACTATAACATGTCTGAAACCTACAGTTTTTTCAGTGAATTTCAAAGGTTTTGTAAATGACAATTTTTAAATGTATTAATTGTTATATTTATTTTTTTCATACTAATTTACTACATTTTTAAAAACAATTTTTTTTACATATTTTATTTTTTAAATTACATTGTAATTACATTATACATTACAAAAATACTTTCTCAGAATGAATTACTTTAGTTTAAATACTTTGCACATAGGCAATAGACTTTTAAGTACAGTAGTTACAGTTGTTGCAATGGGCAACACATTTTCAAACACAATGCAACATTCAGCTCAATGTGAATTTCTAGTTAAATGCAATTAGTTACTTTATGGATTACTTTTCTAACCACAGGACTGGATCCTAGATTCAGTCCTGGGACATCTCCTGTAAACAGTTGAGTAAAAGCGTTTTGGTTACAGTAGTGATTTTTAAGGAATATTATTGTATTTTAAAAGTTGACACTTTGAAACTTTTTCTCATAGAATCACCAATGTTATCCTATGGAAGGAAATTCACTTAGCAGGTAAAAACTGTTATCGTTACTTTTTCTTACTCAGTGTTGGATCCTGGATCCAGCACTGGTGCATCTCCTGTAAACAGTTGAAAGAATGCGTTTAAGTCATACAGGCGATTTTTAAGGAATATTTGTAGTTTGTGAAAATCGACAATTTGAAACTTTTCTGCTGAAAACCAGACAATGGATTCCTATGGAAGAAAATATAAGTTACTGGTAAGTACGGTTAAAATTACTTTTCAGGGTCAGTGCTGGGCTAAAAGATGCAGCACTGAGGACTCTCCTGATAACAGGTGAGTAAATCGGAATTCGTATTTCGGCTGACTTTAGAGGAATATTTTAAAGTTCCAAAACTCCACACTTAGAAGAATTTCCAAGTGAAACCAGTCAATGTTAGCCTATGGAAGGAAATTCAAGTTACTGGTAAGTACGGTTAAAATTACTTTTCAGGACCAGTACTGGGCTGAAAGATACAGCACTGAGGTCTCTCCTGATAACAGGTGAGTAAATCGGAATTCAGTATTTCGGCTGATTTTAGAGGAATATTTGTATGTTTCAAAAATCAACACTTAGAAACTTTTCAGCAAAAGCAGGCAATGATATCCTATGGAAGGAAATTCAAGTTACTGGTAAGTACAGTTAAAATTACTTTTGAGGATCAGTACTGGGCTGAAAGATGCAGCACTGAGGTCTCTCCTGATAACAGGTGAGTAAATCGGAATTCGTATTTCGGCTGATTTTAGAGGAATATTTTAAAGTTCCAAAACTCCACACTTAGAAGAATTTCCAAGTGAAACCAGTCAATGTTAGCCTATGGAAGGAAATTCAAGTTACTGGTAAGTACGGTTAAAATTACTTTTCAGGACCAGTACTGGGCTGAAAGATGCAGCACTGAGGTCTCTCCTGATAACAGGTGAGTAAATCAGAATTCGTAGTTCAGCAGATTTTAGAGGAATATTTGCACAATGGTGAAGGGAGGGGGCGGGGCCTGAGGTGACATCTGTGCAAACGCGCCCGTGGCGCGTTTTAAGTTGGGGGATTAAGTCCCCTTGAATCATGAGGGTCCCTAGGGGCCAACTAGCCCACCAGGAACCTCCAGTATGCGCCAGGGGCTGCGTTGCAGAGACGTGTAGAGAGGCCACACCCCTTTACACCTCTCTGCAACGCAGCTCTGTGGCGCTTTCTGGATGTACCTGTTGGGCTAGTTGGCCCCCAGGGACCCTCAGGATTGAAGGGGATTTAATTCCCCATCTTAAAACGCGCCACGGGGCCTGTTTGCACACATGTCACCTCAGGCCCCGCCCTCCCTTCACCACTGTGCAAACGCGCCCCGTGGCGCGTTTTAAGTCGGGGGATTAACTCCCTTGAATCCTGAGGGTCCCTGGGGTGCAACTAGCCCACCAGCTACCGCCATTAAGCGCCACAGAGCTGCGTTGCAGAGAGGTGTAAAAGGGGCGTGGCCTCTGTACACCTCTCTGCAAGGCAGCCCCTGGTGCATACTGGAGGTTCCTGGTGGGCTAGTTGGCCCCAGGGACCCCCAGTATTCAAGGGGAATTACTTCCCCTTCTTAAAACGCGCCAGGGGCGCGTTTGCAGAGTACTGCAGGGAGGGGCGGGGCCTCCGGCACGATGCCGTTTTTTTTTTTTTTATGGGAGGGGGCTGCGTGGCCCCCTTCCCTCGGCCACTTTTGGCCCCGGGGACCCCATCCCCGGGGCCTGAGTATTTTGTTTGTTTTATTTAAAAAAAAAAAAAAAACGGGAAGGGGGCCGCGTAGCCCCCTTCCCTGGCCCTCTATTGGCCCCGGGACCCCATCCCCAGGGGCATGCCCTCTTTTTAAATAAAAAATATGGAGGGGGCTGCGTGGCCCCCTCCTCAGGCCATTTAAGGCCCCGGGACCCCATCCCCCAAGGCCGGCCTTGCCCTTATTTTTTTATTTTTTTTATTTGGGGAGGGGGCTGCGTGGCCCCCTCCCGGGCCACTTATGGCCCCGGGGACCCCATCCCCGGGGCCTGGCCTCTGGTTGGGGACTGTGGGTGGGTCCCCAATCCCCCACAGTCCCGCCGGCTCCCCGCATCCTATGGGAGCCGGCATTGCTTTCCACATGGGGAGCAGCTAAGATGCTGCTCCCCATGTGGAAAGCAATTGGTTTGCATTTTGAAAGAGAGAGCAGGTTTCCTGCTCTCTCTTTCAAAATGCAAACCAAGTTTGCTATGACAGGGTGGGAGCCGCGAGGCTCCCGTCCTGTCATAGCAAACAGCACCCCCGGACACCCCCGGACACTGCAGGAGCCGGCCCTGGGGGTGGCGGTCCCCAGGGCCATCAAGGGCTCCAGGAGGGGCCGCGCGGCCCCCTCCCTACATTTTGAAAGCCCCGGGAGGTGGTGGTCCCCGGGGCTTGGGGGTCCAAAACGGACCCCTATTTTCAATTTTCTTAGTGCCCCAGGGAGGTGGTGGTCCCCGGGCGTGTGGGGGCTGGAGCCCCCACACAGGTTTAAAAAAAAAAAAAGAGCCCCGGGGAGGTGGCGGTCCCCGGGGCTGCGGGAGGGCTCAGAGCCCTCCTGCACCATTTATGATAAAGCCCCGGGGGGTGGTGGTCCCCGGGGCTTGGGGGGCCCTTAGAGGCCCGCCATACATAAAATAAACCCCCCCCCCAGCATGCCCCCGGGACTTGGCCCACCCGGGGGCAAATTTACATCGAAGCGCGGAGACCGCGCTTCGTTTTTTTTTCGGCAGGATCCGCGCACCCTGAGCGCATCCTGCCGATTAAAAAAAAAAAATGCTTTTTGCCCAGGGGGTCCTTGTGGGACCCCTGAGCAGGCCTAGGGGGTTAGGGTGTTTCTACCCTGCCCCCTTTGTGCGCTTTGCGCATTTGTTTCTGTCCCTCGGTTCTACCGAGGGACAAAATGGCTGCCAACACTTCCTGAATCGGAATGTTGACAGCCAGCTGACAGCCAATTAGCATGCAGCTCGTGATCGGGACGGTGCGCGCAGGGTGCGCTGAGGGTACGCGGATCCGACGCGCCCATAGATATATATGTGACTTTACTTGTGAATTTCTCAGGAACTACTGAACGGATTTACACCATTTAAGCAAAAGGCACCAGTCTGAACCAAGGGCTACCTCTTTGCCAAATTTGGTGTAATTCCGTTCAGCAGTTCGGGCTGTAGCTGCGACTAAAGGTTCCTATGGAAAAATGAATGGGGAAAACGCGTTTTGGGACCCCCTTTTTCTCGGCCCCGCTGACGTATCACCCCGAGACTTTCAGGGTAGGAGCGGAGCGCCCCAATAAGTTGGAAACTTTCGCGAAGATTCGTCAACCGGCGCCAACGTTATTTCAAATAGAATGGGACATCTCCTGTAAACAGTTGAGTAAAAGCGTTTTGGTTACAGTGGTAGAACCGAGGGACAGAAACAAATGCGCAAAGCGCACAAAGGGGGCAGGGTAGAAACACCCTAACCCCCTAGGCCTGCTCAGGGGGTCCCACAAGGACCCCCTGGGCAAAAAAGCATTTTTTTTTTTTAATCGGCAGGATGCGCTCAGGGTGCGCGGATCCTGCCGAAAAAAAAAAAGCGAGCGCGGTCTCCGCGCTCGATGTAAATTTGCCCCGGGTGGGCCAAGTCCCGGGGGCATGCTGGGGGGTTTATTTTATGTATGGCGGGCCTCTAAGGGCTCCCAAGCCCCGGGGACCACCACCCCGGGCTTTATCATAAATGGTGCAGGAGGGCTCTGAGCCCTCCCGCAGCCCCGGGGACCGCCACCTCCCCGGGCTCTTTTTTTTTTTTTTTTTTAAACCTGTGTGGGGGGCTCCAGCCTCCACACGCCCGGGACCACCACCTCCCTGGGGCACTAAGAAAATTGAAAATAGGGGTCCGTTTTGGACCCCCAAGCCCCGGGGACCACCACCTCCCGGGCTTTCAAAATGTAGGGAGGGGGCCGCGCGGCCCCCTCCTGGAGCCCTTGATGGCCCTGGGGACCGCCACCCCCAGGGCCGGCTCCTGCAGTGTCCGGGGTGCCTACCCCGGGACACTGCTGTTTGCTATGACAGGACGGGAGCCTCGCGGCTCCCGCCCTGTCATAGCAAACTTGGTTTGCATTTTGAAAGAGAGAGCAGGAAACCTGCTCTCTCTTTCAAAATGCAAACCAATTGCTTTCCACATGGGGAGCAGCATCTTAGCTGCTCCCCATGTGGAAAGCAATGCCGGCTCCCATAGGATGCGGGAGCCGGCGGGACTGTGGGGGATTGGGGACCCACCCACAGTCCCCAACCAGAGGCCAGGCCCCGGGGATGGGGTCCCGGGGCCATAAGTGGCTCGGGAGGGGGCCACGCAGCCCCCTCCCCAAATAAAAAATAAAAAAATAAAAAAATAAGGGCAAGGCCGGCCTTGGGGGATGGGGTCCCCGGGGCCTTAAATGGCCTGAGGAGGGGGCCACGCAGCCCCCTCCATATTTTTTATTTAAAAAGAGGGCATGCCCCTGGGGATGGGGTCCCCGAGCCAATAGAGGGCCAGGGAAGGGGGCTACGCGGCCCCCTTCCCGTTTTTTTTTTTTTTAAATAAAACAAACAAAAATACTCAGGCCCCGGGGATGGGGTCCCCGGGGCCAAAAGTGGCCGAGGGAAGGGGGCCACGCAGCCCCCTCCCATAAAAAAAAAAAAAACGGCATCGTGCCGGAGGCCCCGCCCTCCCTGCAGTACTCTGCAAACGCGCTCCTGGCGCGTTTTAAGAAGGGAGTAATTCCCCTTGAATACTGGGGGTCCCTGAGGCCAACTAGCCCACCAGGAACCTCCAGTATGCACCAGGGGCTGCCTTGCAGAGAGGTGTACAGAGGCCACGCCCCTTTTACACCTCTCTGCAACGCAGCTCTGTGGCGCTTAATGGCGGTAGCTGGTGGGCTAGTTGCACCCCAGGGACCCTCAGGATTCAAGGGAGTTAATCCCCGACTTAAAACGCGCCACGGGCGCGTTTGCACAGTGGTGAAGGGAGGGCGGGGCCTGAGGTGACATGTGTGCAAACAGGCCCCGTGGCGCGTTTTAAGATGGGGAATTAAATCCCCTTCAATCCTGAGGGTCCCTGGGGGCCAACTAGCCCAACAGGTACATCCAGAAAGCGCCACAGAGCTGCGTTGCAGAGAGGTGTAAAAGGGGTGTGGCCTCTCTACACGTCTCTGCAACGCAGCCCCTGGCGCATACTGGAGGTTCCTGGTGGGCTAGTTGGCCCCTAGGGACCCTCATGATTCAAGGGACTTAATCCCCCAACTTAAAACGCGCCACGGGGCGCGTTTGCACAGATGTCACCTCAGGCCCCGCCCTCCCTTCACCATTGTGCAAATATTCCTCTAAAATCTGCTGAACTACGAATTCTGATTTACTCACCTGTTATCAGGAGAGACCTCAGTGCTGCATCTTTCAGCCCAGTACTGGTCCTGAAAAGTAATTTTAACCGTACTTACCAGTAACTTGAATTTCCTTCCATAGGCTAACATTGACTGGTTTCACTTGGAAATTCTTCTAAGTGTGGAGTTTTGGAACTTTAAAATATTCCTCTAAAATCAGCCGAAATACGAATTCCGATTTACTCACCTGTTATCAGGAGAGACCTCAGTGCTGCATCTTTCAGCCCAGTACTGATCCTCAAAAGTAATTTTAACTGTACTTACCAGTAACTTGAATTTCCTTCCATAGGATATCATTGCCTGCTTTTTGCTGAAAAAGTTTCTAAGTGTTGATTTTTGAAACATACAAATATTCCTCTAAAATCAGCCGAAATACGAATTCCGATTTACTCACCTGTTATCAGGAGAGACCTCAGTGCTGTATCTTTCAGCCCAGTACTGGTCCTGAAAAGTAATTTTAACCGTACTTACCAGTAACTTGAATTTCCTTCCATAGGCTAACATTGACTGGTTTCACTTGGAAATTCTTCTAAGTGTGGAGTTTTGGAACTTTAAAATATTCCTCTAAAGTCAGCCGAAATACGAATTCCGATTTACTCACCTGTTATCAGGAGAGTCCTCAGTGCTGCATCTTTTAGCCCAGCACTGACCCTGAAAAGTAATTTTAACCGTACTTACCAGTAACTTATATTTTCTTCCATAGGAATCCATTGTCTGGTTTTCAGCAGAAAAGTTTCAAATTGTCGATTTTCACAAACTACAAATATTCCTTAAAAATCGCCTGTATGACTTAAACGCATTCTTTCAACTGTTTACAGGAGATGCACCAGTGCTGGATCCAGGATCCAACACTGAGTAAGAAAAAGTAACGATAACAGTTTTTACCTGCTAAGTGAATTTCCTTCCATAGGATAACATTGGTGATTCTATGAGAAAAAGTTTCAAAGTGTCAACTTTTAAAATACAATAATATTCCTTAAAAATCACTACTGTAACCAAAACGCTTTTACTCAACTGTTTACAGGAGATGTCCCAGGACTGAATCTAGGATCCAGTCCTGTGGTTAGAAAAGTAATCCATAAAGTAACTAATTGCATTTAACTAGAAATTCACATTGAGCTGAATGTTGCATTGTGTTTGAAAATGTGTTGCCCATTGCAACAACTGTAACTACTGTACTTAAAAGTCTATTGCCTATGTGCAAAGTATTTAAACTAAAGTAATTCATTCTGAGAAAGTATTTTTTGTAATGTAATGTATAATGTAATTACAATGTAATTTAAAAATAAAATATGTAAAAAAAATGTTTCTAAAAATGTAGTAAATCAGTATGAAAAAAATGTATATAACAATTAATACATTTAAAAATTGTCATTTACAAAACCTTTGAAATTCACTGAAAAAACCGTAGGTTTCAGACATGTTATAGTTACAAATTAGCATTTAAAAAACCTTTGAAATTCACTGAAAAAACCATAGGTTTCAGGGACGTTATAGTTACAAATTAGCATTTAAAAAACCTTTGAAATTCACTGAAAAAACCATAGGTTTTAGGGACAGTTATAGTTAGTTGGACATTGCACTCGTACAAAACCCGTGAAATTCCCCGTTATAGTTAGTCCAGCTAACTATAACTTGCGCCCGCAATGCACTGCTGATGACGTCACATATTACATCACTCATGACATGGTCAGTGACATCACTGATGACATCACTGATGACATCTCAAATGACATCACTGATGACATCACTGATGACATCATCCATGTGATAATTTCATGCATCTTCTCACACCCTAATATAACCTTTGATACACCCACTCTAAATTACAGACTGCCATTCGCAAAACCATAGACACTCCAACACCAATAACTACATACCCACTCACTGATTCTTAGGTCTACACACACACATCCACTCACTCACCCGTACAGTCACTCATACTTATGGTCACTCAGTACAGGACTATCATATGCACTCATACTCCTATATAGACACTCAAACACCGCCACTCATCCATAGAGGTACTCACACACCTAGTCAGTCATGCAAATATAAACACACTACCATTTACTCACCTATACAGTTATACACACACCAGCTCACTTACTCATACAAATACTAGCACATTCTTACGCTCTTATACAATCACTGATACAAGCACACACTCATCCATACAGCCACTATCACAATCACTCACTCTCGCTTATAGCTATTTATATACTCCAACACACATATATACTGCCTTTCACATATGTAGTTACTCACACATGTACCACTGGGACATACATTCACTCACTAACACACTCTTACACACACTTACCCACCCATACAGTCTATCACAGATGCACTCTTGAAACCATCCACCCAGTGAATCACCCACTCACACATCTATGCACAGAGTCGCACACACCCCTCCCACACAAACACTCAGGCACCCATACAGATACTCACACAAGCATTCAATAACTCATATAGACACTCATGTAGCTATTCACAAACACATGCAGCCACTTACACAGCAACAGACAGACGGATACAGACATTCACCCAGTTTAGTCACTAACCCATGCATTCAGTAAGATACGTTAAATCACTCACTTATACAGTCAGTCATGCACCTACTAAATCATCCATACAGACACTTACACACCCACTCATTCTTCAATACGTCTTTTCCTATATATATTAAAAATATTTAAACTTTACAGAAACACACAGTCACTGGATGATGTCATCAGTGATGTCATTTGAGATGTCATCAGTGATGTCATCAGTGATGTCACTGACCATGTCATGAGTGATGTAATATGTGACGTCATCAGCAGTGCATTGCGGGGGCGCGAGTTATAGTTAGCTGGACTAACTATAACGGGGGAATTTCACGGGTTTTGTACGAGTGCAATGTCCAACTAACTATAATTGTCCCTAAAACCTATGGTTTTTTCAGTGAATATATATATATATATACATATATATATATATATACATACATATATATATATATATATATATGATTGGTGCTAGTGCACTTGCACTTTATATAATTGTCGTTCAAGTGTAGTGATGAACTTGGACTGCTTTACCACTCTTTAATGTACGTTATTTGTTTTATACATTGTTCCTAATGATTTTTATCTATTTATGTCATGTATGTTATGCTATTTTGCACTTGCACTTTAATATCAATTATTAACATTAGTATTCTTAATAGAGTGATGACAGATATATTTCTGAACCAATTGAATTAAGTAGCGAACAGAAGTGGTATAGGCCCTTAGGAATTCTCCGATCACTTAGCTAGCCTCAGTAGACTTAAGAATATATCATTATCTTGTACTGTTGGCAGTTAGTTTTACTTAGCATTATCATTAACAATGTGAGGCTTTTTGATCTTCCCCACCAGTGGGTGTCTGGGTTCAGACATGATATGTAAAATACTGTTGTCTATTTAGTTGAATCCGCTACAGTCTCTCTTTTTTTGTATATTTTCACATATATAGTTGTACCTCTGGGCCTAACTATGACTTTAATAGCGGCTTAGAAATAAGGGGGGTAAACCCCGTTTTCTCTGTTTATTATTATTTTTTAAATTTTAGCACTTTCACTAACACATTTTTTGTGGTGTTTATTTGCAATTAGCCTCCAGTGCTGTCAGTCACAGCAACACACAATGTTTTTAAGATCAGGAATTTTTAGTATAAATTATAAACTACTGTGGTAATATTTTATATTATGTGTATAATGTCTACATGATTGTTTTGCAACTAAATCAGTATTTCTTTTACTTGCAAA
Organism: Calotriton arnoldi; assembly: GCA_963921515.1. Lineage (NCBI taxonomy): Eukaryota > Metazoa > Chordata > Amphibia > Caudata > Salamandridae > Calotriton > Calotriton arnoldi. Next base: position 1,029,353 of record CAWUFW010005964.1, on the reverse strand, counting down.
TGAATATGTCTTTTCCTGATTTTAGTAGTATGTTGTTTAGTTTCATTGTGTGATGTCATTGGCTGAGCAGGGAGGAGGGTACTTTGTGAGATTATTCAAAGAAAAAATGAATCCTAGCGTGTCATGTGATCAAGGTCGTGGTAACACGGCCGAAACGCGTCATGCCAATTTGCACGAAATAAATTTGCACTGAAATTAGAACCAGCAGCAAGTTGTGGTCTGTACCTGTGTTTCTCCACCAATTCGGAGGTTGGGACTGTGATTATTCATATATATATATATAGCACCCTGCAACACCAGCGACACTCTGAATCTGCTAACCTCAAATGTCCATTTTTCTAGCTAAGTTGTTAAGCATAGGATTAGCACAGTGCTATCCACACCAAGATAGAAAGGAACAAAGCCTTTTGCTATTTATACAGCAAAACCATAGGATTAGCAAAGTGCTATCCATGCCGAGCTGTAAAATCACAAAAGCCTTTTACCACTCCAGGCACAGTATTACAGCTCTGGGCTGGTAAGATATCATCCAAGCCAACCTGAAATGCATAAAAGCAACCCCTGACACATGTTTCGCTCTCATTAGAGCTCTTCAGAGAGGTATATCTTTGTCCAGACACAAGGGAGCACCCAGTACAAGTCGAAACAATACCCTTTCAGGCTTAGAGTTGCGAATAAATTATGCAAAATAGGAAGAGAGAACTCTGGGTATTTGCCAAATTTAGGTGAAGAGCAGCACCTATATAGCGCACCCTGCAACACCAGCGAAACTCTGAATCAGCTCTCCTCAAAATGTCAGTTTTTCTAGCAAAGTTTTTAAGCATAGAACTAGTACAGTGCCATCCACGCCTAACTAGAAAGGGACAAAGCCTTTTGCTATTTATACAGCAAAATCATTCAGCATAGGATTAGCAAACTGCCATCCAAGCCAACCTGGAATGCATACAAGCAAACCCTGACACATGTTTCACTCTCATTAGAGCTCTTTAGAGAGGTATAGCTTTGTCTAGACACAGCAGGGCCACCTGTATAAGTCAGAACAATACCCTTTGAGGCTTAGAGTACTGAATAAATTATGTAAAATAGGAAGCAGAGAACTCAGTGTAGTCCCAAAATTTAGGTGGAGAGCAGCTCCTATATAGAGTACCCTGCAACACCAGCAACACTCTGAGTCTGCTCACCTCAAATGTCTGTTTTTCTAGCAAAGCTTGTAAGCATAGGATTAGCACAATGCCATCCATGCCGAGCTAGAAAGGGACAAAGCCTTTTGCCATTTATACAGCAACATTTTTAGGCATAGTATTAGCAAAGTGCCATCCATGCCAAGCTGTAAAATGACAAAAGCCTTTTCCCACTCCAGGCACATTATTACAACTTTGGACTGGTAAAATACTATCCAAGCCAACCTGGAATGCATAAAAGCAACTCCCGTCACGTGTTACGCTCTCATTAGAGCTCTTCAGGGAGGAAAAGCTTTGTCCAGACACAACAGAGCACCCAGTACAAGTCAAAACATTACCCTTTCAGGCTTAGAGTGCTGAATACCTAATGCAAAATAGGAAGCAGAGAACTCTGGGTAGTTCTCAAATTTAGGTGGAGAGCAGCTCCTATATAGAGCACCCTGCACACCACCGTCACTCTGAATCTGCTCACATCAAATGCCTGTTTTTATAGCAAAGTGTTTTAGCATAGGATTAGCACAGTGGCATCCATGCCGAGCTAGAAAGGGAGAAATTCTTTTGCCATTTATACAGCAAAATATCTAAGCATAGGAATAGCAAAGTGCTATCCATGCCGAGCTGTAGAATCACAAAAACCTTTTACCACTCCAGGCACAGTATTACAGCTCAGTGAAGCAAGAAGATTCAGAGTTTTGCTGGTATTGCAGGGTGCTCTATATAGGAGATGCTCTCCTCCTAAATTTGGGAACTACCCCAGAGTTGGCCACCACCGCCAGGAAGACTGGCAAACGAAGTCAGACCTCCCCCCAGATTATGAGTTGAATGCTGACGGGCGGTGTGTGCTGCAGCAGTCCCATGGTGGTGCCTTTATAAGGCTCAAAGTCGTTCCTTAAAAAGGCACCTCTTTGGGAGCTCCACAACATGTTCCTGCACAGGAAGAAATGCACCATGTTGTGCATTTCTTCCCATGCAGGAAGAGGGGATGCAGAAATACAGGGGGAACACCAGGTACACCCCTGCATGCACCCCATGCACAGAGGTGACAGGGGTCCCTGCTAGGGCCCCCTTTAGTTTCCTCACCACCACCCTTTTCATGGCAGGCTCACTGCCATAAAAAGGAGGGCAGTGAGAAAACTCGTAATATGTTTGGTGATCCTGCAGCATATTACTTCCTCAGACCGCTGCACCACCGCTGTGAGATTGCGGATCTCCAGCGGTAGCAGTGGTTGAGTGGTGGTTCAACTGTCAAAGTCATAAAACGGGGCGGGTGGACCACCAGTCTGGCGGTCCATGGACCGACACCACGACTACGACAGTCCAATGGACCACTGTAGTCGTAATCTGGCCCTAAATGCTTTGTATATTGATTTTTGACCAAATGCAGTTCAAGACACAAATGCTCACAAATTTTAAGCAACAGCAGTCATAACCATCAGGCAGAGGAAGAAAAGCATAGGGTTAAATAGCGGAGTACTGCCAACACATTTGCCGTCGTGGTCGATGGAAGCACCACTCCGCCACAGAGTTTTGGGGTACAATGGTTGCCCAGAGTTCAGGGGAAGTTCTACTCCAGGGGAGTCAGAGTTTTGGAAGTCCCAGGGCTTGGGCATAGCAGACAGTCATGGGTTACCTGGGTCAGAGGTGCCGGTGGTCTTGGGATGCAGAATCTCTTCTTCACAGGTGGCATTCAGCTACAGGTGCGGAGAGGGCAGTCTGTCACTGTTAGGGCAGTCATGCCCAAGTTGCTGCTTTCACGCAGTTGAAGCCACCAGAAAAAGGGTACAGGCTCACAGGAGCGGGGCTGTTTCCAGGATCAGTCGCAGGTACTGTGAGGATCCCTTTGGCTGGTGGATGCGTTGAAAAGGTTTGTGAGCGGCTGGTGACCAACAAGCCTTGGCTGCTGTAACTTTTGGTTGACAAGGGGAATCGAGTCGACACGGTCCCTGCCGGTCTTCGCCTCGTGGCAGTCTTTATCAGCAGTGTGCCTAGGGAATAGTACCACTAGTGCAAAGGAAGGTCCCAGGCAATTGACAAAGGCTGGCAGGGCTCTTGGGTTCTTGAAGGATGCACAGGTTTCAGGTACGGATGGCAGACAACAGTTGTCGAGTCCTTTTGCAGTTGGTAAGATTTGGCGCCTGTTTCTTCTGCAGCAGGGCTCAGCTCCTGGATCAGCAGCATGTCTTCTTCCTTTGTTTTCTTTAGGTCTGTGGAATCTGAGGTTCAGGTCTCGGGGAGCCACCTAATTACTGAATTTAGGGGTGTTACAAGGAGAGACAGGTAGTAGCCAATGGGCTACTTAACTTTAAGGTGTCTGCACCCTCTAGTGACCACTTCCTGTAGGAAGAGCCACTACCCTAGCCCTGATTGGAGGTTTTCTCACCATCTCAAGATGATGGAATTTCAGGAGAGGGGTTCACATCATCCGCGTCACCCTAGGGGTAATGCAGGCTGAGGGGGGATCCTCCTCCTCCTCCGCAGAGACCCCACTAGTGTTTGGTTAGGTCTCAAGAGACCCTCTAAAAGGGCCTCCTGTGTGAATCTATTAATAAATCCATCACTGGCATCAGAGAGGATTTATTAAGACAATATGTTTGGTACCAAACATATTAGAAATCAGTGGTCATCTTGGCGTTAGGAAACTAGTGTTGACAAGTATCCAGCCCATACACTCTTTATGGCTTCCCTTTTCACTTACAACAACACAGAATTGACTGGACATTGTAGGGACATATCTGCTCATGCTGATATGCCCACACATAGGATATAGTGCACCCTGCCTTAGGGCTAAAGGGCTGCATTAGGGCTGACTTACCTGTATCTTATGCAGTGTATGGGTGGCATGGCACACAGGGTTGTGTGCCATGTCGACTCTTCGGATTCTCCTGCACCACGACACACAGCTTGCAATGGCAGGCTGCTTAGCCTTGGTGAGGGGGGCCTGGGGTGGCACAACCAGTGCTGCAGCCTCAGAAGACCTTTTTCACTAGCCATGCCCTAGGTACAGGGGTAGCATTTACTAGGGACTTGCAGGGTAGCTGAAGTTGTGCTAGTCATGGTACAGTGTTTTATGGAGAGAGATCTGGCACTGGAAACCTGGTTAGCAAGGACTCAGTGCACTTACAGTTCGAGATCACATCAGGTGTCAGACAAAAATTGTTAAAGTCTTTTCCAGAAATTCAGTACCTAGCAGAGTTCGACCGAGAAAGTACAGACATTATAAAATCAAATACATTGGACACGTACTATCAAAGAAGGAGTCCACATCTAGAAAACATGTGCTGTTATGAAATACTTCAACACTATAGATATGAAGCAATGTAACAGAAAACATAGAAGAAGGAAAATATGCAGTAGTTGGTTGTGACTGTTGTTTGATCAGACACACAAAAGGAAATCTAATTAAATACAGAAAACTGAGTTGCCAAACTCCAGACAAAAGAGAGTTTTTCTATTTAGCACTTCTACAACTCTTCAAGCCTCGACGTTCTGAATCGGAATTAATTGGGAACTCCTTTCGACCGCAGCAGCAGTCAGCACAGCACCAGGGAGCCCGCGAAGCCCGGGACCCTTACCGCCACCGCGGACACCACTGTTGCCGGGGAGGCAGCAGACTACAGCCCCCAGCGCGCCTTGGACGCCACGGGCACATTCCGTTCACGCCAGGAGGCACTACAAAATCGGCCAGGGCTTCCCGCAATGCGGGACGCGCGCAGGAGTGTCCAGGCCGCGGCCGGTCGAGGCAGGGCAGGGCCAGTCCTCTTGGCTCTGGAGTCGTGGCTCTGATTACTCTTCTATGACAACGAGTGTCCATGGTGGAAATCAAGCAAGGTAGCACCTTCAATTACTGAAAAGCGGTGAGACCCCACAACTGATCAATTAGTTTGTGCCTGTCTGCATAACTACACCCGGCTGAGCTCTTTTTTTGCTCGGCGGAAGGGAGGTCCTCTATATTTATAAGATATTGGCTTTTTACATTTCCATTTTTAAAATTGATCTTTCTATTTTTTCTACGGTTTAGCCCAATTGTCTGACTTAAAAATTTGTATTTTGTACTGTCTATATCCCAGGGGTTCCAGATGAAGTTGTTGGGAATATTTATTGACAAATAGTGTCTCTTTTTTTAGTTGTCTTTTAAGAGGTTTTAAAATTTTTACTTTTGGGTTTTTGCATAACATTTAGGTTTGAATACACCGCATTTGGCACTTTATACCTTGTACTTTGCACTTATAGTTCCTATTGATGCTGTTATGTATTGCCAGTGACCAGTAGTGCTCTTTCTTGCATGTTTTTTTAATCCTCTCTTAACTTATTTTAATTTGTGTGATTCCCAAAGACTTCTAGCTCTCTGTATTTGCACTTGCCACTTTGCTATCTTCTAGCCCCTAAGTTACTGCACTTGGCACTTTACATCTTTGCACTTTGTATTGTGCATTGCACTTTGTAATTTTACGGGGGATTCATAATGGCGAAACGCGAATTACAAAAAATAGTAGCTGATCCTCCATGCCCTACCATTGATTCCTACCTAGTGCGCGCAGTTAGCGCAATCAATGTTGAAATCAATAGAGCTGAACGCCGCCTATCATTAGGCCTAGGTACGGTGGTAGATGGGACGGCTGGTGAGGATAACGGTAAAAAGAACACACACCTTAGGGAACTTTCCCGTAACGATCTACAAGGTAGCCCTAGGCCGGTAGAAACTATAGGGGACCCTGGTATTGCGCCATCTATGCAGACTGACACAGTACGATTAAACTCACCTAACGGTTCACCCTCCCCAAAAAGAAAAAGAGGTTGTAAGAAGAGCCAGGTAAAGACAGGGTATAACAAAAGGAAGAAAGGACCACCACAGAATGCGTCAGTCCAGGCCAGTGAAGAGATCTTAGTCCAAGGGCCCCCAACAAATTCTCCAGCTACTGAAATTGAAGGCGTTATAGCAACAAAATTAGAAGAACTGCTCAAACCACTCTATAACAAACTAGACAAATTGAATGAAGAATTAGTTAAGATCACCAGTGTGTTAAAGAACATCAGCGATCGCGCCGGGGAAAAGATGAATATAACAAAGGGGGGCCTTAGTGTACAGCCCACTCAGGAGAAAGCTGCCTATAGCAAGGCACTCAGCATGATAACCAATAGTAATGCAAGCTGGGGGCCCTGTGTTAAGGAGATCATAGGGAGAAAAAAGGGCAAAACGAGAATATAACATACCTTGAACCGAGCCAACAGAACCTGAATTATTGCCCAAACCAACTCAGAGGGGACAGACATGACCAGAGACAGCTAACCCCTAATTCTACCATTTTAGGGGATAGTGGGGCCACTGCGAGTAGATCCGCTGTTCCTATAAATTTACCTCCAGAATGTTGCCCGTATGTGGCAGTTCTGGTCAATGATCCCCAGCTACAGCTGGGCCAAAGGGAATCGGATGATACCTTAAAAAATAAGGTGGTCCATTGGCTAGACAAGAATTGTGGATTCCCAGTGGGATGCGCTAGTCAGATACTTTTAACAAGAAGAGTAAGCTGGATTGGTCCTACCGCTAAGAGTGTCACAGGAGTTTGTATTATTATCAATTTTAGACATCCGAGTTGGGCAAGGAATACACTGGAAAGAGCAGTCGCCCCATTACACTATGAACAGAATGTGTCACTACAACCCCTTGTTTTTTTTTATAGGCACCTAAGGCCTGTACCCAATAGGGGAGCTGATTGGGTTCACCCTAGCGTGAACCCCATAGTGCCAATACATTCGCAATATGCACTCCCAGTATCTAACAGATTTCATGCCCTGAGTACTCTCCAAGATAATGATTGACTTAATGTTGCCCGTTTACCCAACATGGAGCCTGACCCCATTGGAGAAGAAATAATGGGTGCGGGCCCACCAAAAGATGGCAACCTAATAACAACCAGCCCAAATACCCCCCTAAATGACCCGGGTCATCTAGAAGAGTTACCACACACAAGCAGGGCCGAGGAAGGATTATGTGAACATTCTGATGATAAAACAAGGGGAATGATAGCCAGCGGAATATAGCTGGTTTGGCAAGTAAGAAGGATTCATTGGGATGTCTAGACTTTGTTAATAATCAGGACATAATCTGTATGCAGGAAACCTGGAGCACGAAACAGGTCCACATAGCAGGGTTCACATCATATGGCTTATTGGCATTACCCTCCCCTGCAGGTAGAGCCAAGGGAGGGCTTTTAATCCTTACTTCAAACAACCTTCCAGCAGTTGTTAAAAAGTCAATCACAATAGGTGAACACTCACAGATTTTGTGGTTATATTGTAAAGATGGCAAGGATGTGTTCCTAGTCAACTTTTATAATAATGTTTTTGACTCAACTCGCTGTAACGCAGTATTTGAATTGGAAAAAGTGCTTGATAACTTGATTAGACCACTGAAAACCAATTTTGCAATTATTTGGGTTGGGGAATTTAGTACACAAATATGCCCATTGTCTGCGACTAAAGCTTGTGGATATAAGAATGATGAAGGGGACGACTACATACATTTCCCACACAATAATTATGGAGGTGCATTAAATTCTATGATGGCAAAGTATGACCTTGATTTGTTGCAATGTGCATGCGACAGTAACGGTGGTTTGATTCCAACTTATATCGGAAGGAACGCTACCTCTGTGATTGTTCATGTGTTGATTTCCATGAGTATTGTACCACTGTGTTCTACCCCAAGGATCGAACAGCTGTTACTTAGTAATCACAACTGTATTGTAATGCAAATATTGGTATGGGGCAACAAAAGTGTATCCCAACAAGTCGTTATCGACAATCTTGCCCCGATTAAATCAAACGGAACGCAAATAAAATGGAAGGGGGTAGACCCGATCAAAGTATCCAATGACATTGTTGTAAAATGCGGCGTAGAGATCTCCCACTGCCTCAAAGAAGATGCTAGTCATACTGTGATGATAACCAACTTTTGCAAATTCAGTAGCATCATTGATGGGATTCTGACCGCCCCCATTAGGGCTAATTCTACACAAAACAGGGGATGGTTTAACCATACATGCATCCTTGCTTCCAAACTATTGAAAGAGGCCCTTAATAATAGCCCAAGGAATTTGGAACTGATAAAAAATTAAGATTCAGTTACAAATCTGCTCTTAAAATGAGAAAAGAGAGCTCCAAGAGCAAGCGTGGGAGAAATTATCAATGGCAGCGGACACATCTAATAATAAGCTCTTTTGGGAAGCCGTTAATTCGCCTTTCCTAAAAAATGACTCATTCCCAGAATTATTATGTCATGTTAGTTGCGAAGAATGGGTGTTGCATTTTTCTGGTATTTTTAAATCACCTGACCACGAAGCTTCCAGACCCCACAGCTCAACATACCCGAAGGGGTCAGCTATACCTCTTAATATTACACTCGACGAGATTATGGCAGGACTAAACGGAAGCAGAGGAGGGAAAGCTCTGGGTCCTGACGGAGTCCCAATAGACGTCTACAAAACACTACCTGACCTGTGGGGACCCGTCCTTACCAAAGTTTTTAATGCAGCCGTGCTAGAGGGCGCACCTTCCACCTGGGGTCAATCGGCAATTATTCCCATTTATAAAAAAGGGAATAAATCGGAAGCAATGAATTATCGCCCGATTTCACTCTTAGATTCATCGGTCAAAGTGATGAGCCGAATATATGTCGATACTTCGCAAACTAAAACAACGCATACTTTTACAACGTTGTTTTTAGTTCGGAAGTACCATTACAACGCATTTCTATATAACGCATACCATTACTTCGCAAGTGCTTTAAAATGCATATAAAATGTATTTTCAATGGATCCCAATTCCCCGCATACTTTTACAACGCATTTTTTTTAAATAACCCCCCAACACTATGCTAATTTCGACATCCATATACACTACCCTACATAACACATACTCCACAACACTACCCTAACCCCTCAAACATTACCCCCAGCACGACCCTCCCCCTTCCCCCAATCCGGTCCCTACATGCAAACACTACCCTGCACGACCCCCCAACACTACCCTAAACCCTAAAACACTACCCTACACTACACAAACAACACAACACTACCCTAAAACACTACCCCTGCACAACCCTCCTCCTGCCCCCATTCCAGTCCCTACACTCAAACACTACCCTGCACGACACCCCCGACACTACCCTAAACCCTAAAACACTACCCTACACTACACAAACACCACAACACTACCCTAAACCCTAAAACACTACCCCCTGCACGACCCTGCCCCTACCCCAATCCGGTCCCTACACTGAAACACTACCCTACACGACCACCCGACACTACTATAAACCCTAAAACACTACCCTACACTGCACAAACACTACAACACTACCCTAAACCCTAAAACACTACCCCAAGCACGACACTGCCCCTACCCCCAGTCCGCTCCCTACACTGAAACACTACCCTGCATGACCCTCCGACACTACCCTAAACCCTAAAACACTACCCTACACTACACTAATACCACAACACTACCCTAAACCCTAAAACACTACCCCTGCACGACCCTCCCCCTTCCCCCATTCCAGTCCCTACACTCAAACACTACCCTGCACGACACACCCGACACTACCCTAAACCCTAAAACACTACCCTACACTACACAACCACAACACTACCCTAAACCCTAAAACACTAACCCTTGCACGACACTCCCCCTTCCCCCACTCCTGTTCCTACACACAAACACTACCCTGCACGACCCACGACACTACCCTAAACCCAAAAACACTACTCCTCAAACACAAACCCTTTAAAAATACACAGCCCCTCTTACCTCTCTCTCCTCGGTGCACGTCCCTTGTCCTCGGCTGCAAGCATTCTCAATCAAAGGCGGTGAGGACAGCAGAAGTGCCCAAAAAGCCCCCAGCCAGTGCACAGGAGCCTGCAGATCCGCCCCGGGCACCAGCGCCTGTCCCCTACATGCTCCAGCTGCGCCGCTCAAGGCCCCACAGCTCACCGGTTGTCCAGGCGCCGCCGCAATCTCTCACCTCAGTCCGAGGGACCCCGCTGGTGCGCAGGACCGCCCCGAGGCCAAACAGCGCTCGGCGTCTGCCGCCGTGACAAACATGCCCGGACTTCCAGAACACGCTGCAAGGCCGCGGGACCAGGCTCACTCGCTACAGGCCGCAGGGGAGATTCAGAGGCCGCCTTCGCCCCACTGCCATCATCGCTGCCTCGCTGCCTCCTCGGGTGCTCTGCCATCTAGGCGCCGGGTTTTGGTTAGTGCCTCTATCCAATGGACCAGGCCGGAGGGGTCGTCACTCCAATTCCGGGCACAGCCAACCGTGAGTATACACGTCATGCACAGGGTCGTGGATGATTTGGCCACGCATTACAACGCTTGTGTTGCAACAGCGCATGCAATGTAATAACATGCGTAGTAAAGGCTACGCGTTGTTACAGCACATGCGTTGTTACCCTTGCGTTGTAATGGTATGCGAAGCACAAGTCGCGTACTAATGGCTGTTTACCGATGAGCCGGGTGTTATTAGTAAGATTGGAGGAGTGGGTTACCGATAATGAGATTCTTTCATCGGCACAATATGGTTTTAAAAGAGGGCTAGGTACGATTGAGCAATGTATTAATTTGGACCTTTTAATAGGCAAATATACACGTGCCAAACAGGTGAGCCTTTATTTATGTTTTGCAGATCTCAGTAGTGCCTTTGACCTTGTTGACCATACTATCCTCTGGCCAGTTCTGCTTAAACTAGGGGCCCCCGAACCTATTATTTTTTTCCTCGTGCGGTTGTATGAGAAGTTATCAGCAAGAGTGCGGTATGGCCACCGAGATGAGCGCACCCCTACTTTTGAGGTTACACGTGGCATCCGCCAAGGCTGTGTGTTAGCACCGCTGCTTTTTACATTATTTATAAATGAGGTTGACACTGCCCTCAAGTTGGTACAGGCGGATGCACCCCAAATTGTAGATCAATTTATACCGGTTCTCCTTTATGCAGACGATGCGGTGCTTCTGTCTAGAACACAGGTTGGCCTTCAGCGCCTTATAGACAAGTTTAGTGTCTTTATCACCAGTAGGAAGTTATTAATCAATAAAGAAAAAACTTTTACTATGGTTTGTGGACACAAACCCAAAAAATCTAAAGCTTTTTTCATTGATAGCACTAGAGTAGAAACCGTTAACAACTTTTGCTACCTAGGAATAACTTTCTCAGATAAGGGTAAATGGTCACATGAATTAGCCAACATCCGTTCGAAGATGACGAAGAGCGTATATGGAGTCTTTCGATTTGCATCCAAATTGGGCGATCTCCGTATCAAGGATATGATAGATATATATAAAGCTAGATGTGCCTCCATTGCATTATATGGCGCAGGGGTGTGCGGTCATAACACTAGTCAGTCTCTACAGCAAGAAGAAAATTATTTTTTAAAACATCTTTTATGTCTGCCCCTATCTGCATCCACAGAGATAGTACACAGAGAAGTGGGAATAAGATACCTATCAGACCTGATTGCTCTGCGACCACTAATGCTCTGGAGATCTATTTGGGTAAAGGACGAGACAAAATTAACCCAAGCAATTATTTTGGATTGTTTAAAATTGGATTATAGTCCTCACATCCCGTGGATAAAATACATCATAGATCTCCATGATGAATTATTTAAGATTAATATCAATAAAAATGTTGAATATGTAGTAGGTCTCCCAAAGCAGGAACTAAAAAATGTATTTTTGACCCATAAAAATGAGATCCGCTTGAGAACAGTTGGCGAGCAAACCACATATTTATTTTATAAAACAATTGTAGATGGTGATGACTTTCAAGACTATTTATCTATTGTTAACAAACCCACACACCGTTTTGTATTAACGAGACTGAGATTAGGAATAGCACATCACTTAGTGGCTTTTCCCGAAATTAAAATGCGACCTACAACACTATGCCCTTGTAATAAGCATTCCAAACAGAGCACAATGCACTTTCTACTCTTTTGTTATTTGTATTCGTATTTTAGACGTTTTTACTTAAAGCCACTGTTTAAAAAACACAATGTAAGAACAACTAGTGCGGCCATGAATTTATTAATTGCACTGAAAGATCCTGGGATATGTTTTTATGTTGCGTCATTTATCTTAAAGTCAATTTATGTGAGAAAAAGTATTATCATTTCTAATTGATTTTAAGGTAACTAATTAACCATATTGCTTCTGTATAATTAATCATGTTACTATTTGGATTTACCTGCTTTTATTTGTGCTTTTATGGTTGTTGTACATACCGAATAAAGCTTGCTGAACTGAACTGAACTAATTGGAGACTTTGACTTCTACAAAGATTCTTTCAACGCTGTGAAAGACAGCATTCAGAGTTTACTGTTTCCAAACTAGTTGCAAATGTTAAATAATGAGATTTAACAGGAACAAAAAATTGCTGCTGAGATAGCTAAAGAGAGTTCACAAAGCAGCTAAAGCTCAGGACCACTGAGTAAAGATCCTCTTGAAAATTATTGAAAATTAAGCTGCAAAAGCCATGAATGAGGTGGAAAGTGCAACGCTACAAGCAAGATAGGAAAATATTGATTTGGAACAGTAAGTTGGACAACTGGACAAAAATAAATATATATGAAGGTAAAAGAGAAAATAGAGCATGGATTCCTCCATGAGAAGAATGAATGTAAATGCTCATCATTTAAATCAATACCACCATACATCAGTGGTCAAGCAGGCACTGGAAAAAGCTTTTCAATTAAAGTTCTCGCCGCTTACCTACAGAGGACCACAGAATCAAATTTGTTTTGTATAGTAACAGCACCAACTGGATTAGCTGCACACAACATTAAAGGAATTACTGCACATCGACTAATTATGCTACCTGTTTCACATGGCAATAAATTGGAAAACCAGAAGTTATCCGGTGAAGCTTATCATGAAGTCTCAAGCATACTGAAGAAACTGAAATTTTTAATCATCGATGAGGTGAGCATTGCCTCAAACCTAATGCTTGCCTTCATACACTTGAGGATGCAACAGAATTTGAAAACAAAGTATAATGCACTGTTTGGAGGAAAGCCTTTAATTGTCTCATTGACCTACTGCAACTTACCCCCGTCAAAGGACAGCCTGTTTTCATGACATGACATAACTCAAAATTCTTTGGGAAGTATTGGCAATGTAAACATTTGGCTAAACTTTGAATACAAGGAACTGGTTAAGAATATGCCAGTAGAATACGGAAATATTCTGGATGACATTAGAGTAGGAGTTCTGACAGAGGTTCTGACAGTTGACTTATCAAGAAACTATTTTCCTCTAACAACACAGCTGCACAGCTAATGTTCAATTTCATAGAAGAATGAGAATCCATAGTCTAATTAATGCCTACACTTCAGGAGTGCTCCAATTTTAACAAAGAATTACTAAAACGTGAGAAGGAAGACATTCTGGAAATTACAGCAAATGACAAAAGGGTACACCTGGGGGTGACAATACCGCTAAGTGGAAAACTGCAAGAAAATTTGATCCATTGGAGAAATCTGTTTCAAGAATTAGAAAAGTGTTTGTGCATATGCAAAAACTGTAGAGTAATTTTGCAGCATAATTTAAATGTTGAGGAAGGATTAGTAAATAGTGCTATGGATAAAGTGATTGTTTAGTTAACTTTTCAAATAGGGATGAAGTTGAATACTTAGCCATAAAATGTGATCAGATTGATGGTGTGAAGCAGATTGGGAGATGTATTGTACATTTCTTGCTTGTAAAAGACTTATATGTTCAGCTGCAGCAGTTCCCAGTATAGACACAGCTTCTATTAATATTAGTAGCACTGTATTTAAAGAAGGCATGTCATATGTTGCATTGTCTTGAGTAAGAACATTGTTCAGTTTGTTTGGGTTGATTTTGATGATAGCAAATTTTGTTCTGATGCAAGCTGTGTGAAAGAGTACAATCGGTTAAGAAGTGTATATGCTTCTCATTTAGGTCAGTATCCCATTTATGAAAAACTGATAATCTGTCCAAAGCGAAAGCTTACAAAAGAATCTAAGGATGTTGCTGAAAAGAAGGACAACAAGGAAGGTGTTGAGAAGAAAAACTGGAGAATGAGGAAGACATTGAAGGTTACCAGTTGTCAAACCCTTCTGGTGTCAACTGCTATGCAAATTTTGTTCTCAGTTTACTCTTTTATTTACCACATGGCTCTATGGGTGAATGACTGAGTGGGTGAATGGGTAAGTGAGTGGCTGTTTTGCATAGTAAGTATCTGTGTTAGTGGCTGTATAGGTGAGTGAGTGGGCATCTGAGTGCCTGTACTGATGTGTGAATGGGATGGTACAGTTAGGAAATAGAATTTTAAAAAATTTAGACATTTAGTGAGAAAACCAAAGGTTACAGGGACATTATAGTTAGGTTCAGATTTCACTTGTACAAAACCATTGAAATTCAATAGTTATAGTAATGTGGGCTAACTATAACTTATGCCACCTCAATGCACTGCTTATGACCTCACATATTACATCACTCATGACATGGTCAGTGACATCACTGATTACAACTCTAATAACATCACTGATGACATTATCCACAAAACCACTGACACACCCACTCACACCCCATACAACCTCTTATACACACAATCACTAAAATACAGTTCAAAGACTCATTTAACTACTCACTCACTCATATAGCCACTCGTATAACCACTTACTCACCCATAAAGCTACTAACCTTCACACATCAATACAAGCACTCACACACCCTCTCACTCACCTATATAGCCACTAACAGATACTTGCTATGCAAAATAGCCACTCACATACCCACTTACCCATACACCTGCTCAAACAGCTACTTTCTTACCCACTTACATACCTGCTCAGTCACCCATACAGTCACTCACACACACACACACACACCCACAGAGGCACTCGCACAGCTACTCAGTCACTGATACAGTGTCTCACACACTAACCTACTCATGCAGCCACTCACACACCCATACAGCTACTCACTCACCAATACAGCCACTCACACAGTCACTCATCCACACATACAGCTACTCACACACCTATTTATTTACCCATACAGCCACTCACACATCCATTCACTCATCCACAAAACCACTTACATTCCTATTCACATATCGATACATGCACTGACAAACCCACTCGCTCACCTATACAGCCACTAACACATATACTTGCTATGCAAAACAGTTACTCACATACCCCCTCACTTACCCGTACACCCACTCAAGCAGCTACTCACTTACCCATTCATCCACTTACATACCCAGTCACTCATCCATAGAGCCATTCACACTGCTACTCAGTCAACCATAAAGCCACTCACACACACACACACACACACACTCACCCACCCATAGAGCCACTTACACAGCCAGTCACCAATACAGCCAATCACACTAACCCACTCATACAGCCACTCACACACCAACTCCCTCACTGATACAGCTGCTCACAGTCACTCACCCTGCTTCCGATGTATTAACCCATACAGCCACTTACATACCCACTCACACACCCATACAGCCACTGACACACACTCTACTCTGATACAGACGGTCAAACAGTCATACAGATACTAACATGTACTCACTCACCTATATAGTTACTGACACAAACACACACTCACCCATGCAGTCACTCATACACACATCACTCTCCTATGCTACCTTTCACATACCCAGACACTCACCCATATACCACTGATATGTCTACTCACTCAACCAAACTGCCATACACATACTCACTCACTGATCCAGCCCCTCATACATGCACTCACTAACCCATATGGCCACTGACTCACCCACTCACTCATCCATAAAGGCAGTCACACACACCCTCACCCACCCACACAGATACTCAGACAACCTTACAGGTACTCAGACAGCCAACCACTCACTAATGCAGCCAGTCATGTACCCACTCACACACCCATAAAGCCACTCAGACACCAACTGACAGAATGATACATACATTCACACAACCAGTCACTCACCCATACATTCACTGAGACACCTAATCACTCACTTATACAGTCAGTCACGCACCCACTTAATCATCCATACAGGCACTCATACACCCACTGATTCACCAATACACCTTGGTATATATATGTAACACTCATAAACATTTTGAGATGTCATTAGTGATACCACTGGCTATGTTATGAGTGATGTAATATGTGAGGTCATAAGCAGTGCATTGTGGGGGCAAAAGTTATAGTTAGCTCAGTTAGGTCGCCAGTAGGAAGTTATACTTAGGACCTAGTTTCCATAGGAAAAGTGTATTTTGTTTTGCTAATAACTTCAGTTCCATTTGTGAATCTTCACAAAATGTTCAAAACTAGTTTGCCACTCACTTCAACTGCTATCTTGAAGGTTTTGGGGTGATTCGTCATGTGGGGGCAGAGAAAAAGGGGGGTCCCAAAACACATTTTCCCCATGCGATTCCCTCCTGAAGTTATTAATTGCTCTGGGGACTGCCACCCTCCCAGGACCGGCTCCCTATTACCCAAGGTACCCACCCCCGGGACATAGTAGTTGGCTGTTCCTTGGTGAGAGCTTTGACAACTCCAGCCAAGCAAGAGCAAGTAGTAAGTATGCTGCAAGTGAGCGGGAGCAGGAAAACTGCTCCTGCTTGCTAGGAGCAGACTTTTCAACTGTTTTCCTGCCTACCGTCAAACGGGCAGGAAAACAGATGAAAGAATTGCTCCCACATGCAGGGAACAGTATTTTGTGCTTGTCCCTGCATGTGGGAGCAATACCGTCTCCTGCAAGAGGCAGGGAGCTAGCAGGGACCATGGGGGCATTGAGGCATCCCTGCGGTCCTCAACACTGCACACTGAGTGCCCTGGGTGGGCTCCAAGGCACCCAGCATCAAGTGGGTGGGCCCTGCGGGATGGTGTTGCTCTGCTTGCCATCTTTAAAGGAACTCCGTGGTCAAGATGAATTCATTGTTGATCTATCGGAGTGCAATCTGTAGTGAGTGTGACAAGTGGGTTCTTTCTTGGCATCTCCTGGTGAGAGCAGAGTCCATGGTTCTCTTTTTAAATTACTTCCAGTATGTAAATGTGCAAAATCACCTGAAAGCTTCGCCTATTTGGCCACATCCCGGGCTCCTTGGTTGTATGCAAGGTTCTACCAGCCTTTTGCCAGGATGATGGACTGATTACCAAAAGGCCCCCCATTGCGTTTCCATCCAATTTTAGTGACGTGTTAGCAGAGTCCATGGTTCTCCCTTAAAATTACTACGAGTAGGCAAAAGTGCAAAATTACTTGGCAGCCTCGACCATTTGGCCCTGCCCCGTTCATCTTAGAAGTATGCTAAGGTCATCCCACCTTTTTCCAGGATGATGGACAGGTTACCAAAAGGCCCCCCTGTGCATTTCTTGCAGATTTTAGGGACATGTTCTTAATGCCGAAGAAAATGAGGACATCTCCACCAAACAAGTAGCACTTGCTTTATACATTTAATAGTAAGTGTCCTTTTTTTGGTGGAGATTTATCTCTTTGTAGTCTTGTTGACTTCTCTATACGAGGATTCATGTTATCACAGAATTCTGGATGAAGACGCACGAGGAACAATCACATTGCCGAAATGCACACACGGTCACGGGAGACATCTCCTCATGGTCCATTATGCAGCTGTAGTGTAGAATATGCACTAGACATTTACCTAATGAGGTAACACCAATAGAAAGTACTCCAGTTGGGTGGCATTTTGTGCAAAACTGTGGACCCTTGTTGGATAAAGGGACAGCTGAGGTTCCGTTCTGGCCCAGCCAATCACACAGCTACTGACACAACCACGCAGAAACTCAGACACCCACTCACACACCCCTTCTGCTACTCTCAAGTCCACTCATAGAGCCAGACAGCTACTTATATACTCACACATCGACACAATCACTCACACACCCACAAAACCACTCACAGATCTATACAGCTACTCACACACCAGCTCACCTGCCCACATAACTACTCACACACCTACTCACACACCCCAAAACCACTCATATACCCACTCACAGCCCCATACAACCACGCACACATCGACCTAAACACCTATACAACCACTCACACACCCACCCACAGACCCAAGCAGCCACCTACAGATCCACTCACAAATTCACTCACACACCCTCAAAACTACTCATACCCACTCATAAACCCATACACTCCCACATCCACTCACAGACCCAAACAATCACTCACACACCAAATCACCAATCCATACAGCTACTCATACACCCATATACATATCCACTCACAGACCCATAGAGCCACTCACACATGTACTCACAGACCCAGACAGCTACTCACACACACACAAACACTCACACACCCACTAACACATCCCATAGAGGCACTCACACATCCACTCACAGACCCATACAGCCACTCACACACCCACTCACTGACCTTTACAACCACTCACACACCCACTCCCAAAGGTTACCATTACAGTTAGGAAATACAATTAAAAATACCTTTGAAATTTACTAAAAAAACAAATGTTACAGGGACATTATAGTTAGGAAATGACATTAAAAAACCTTAGAAGTTCACTGAAAAAAACAAAGGTTACATGGGACGTTATAATTAGGCTCAGATTTCACATGCACAAAACCGTAGAAATTCAGCAGTTATAGTTACCTAAGCTAACTATAACTTACTTCCCCACAATGCACTCCTTATGACCTCACATAGCATACCACTCATGACATGGTCAGTGATATCACTGATGGCATCCCTGATGACATCATTCACATAACCACTCACATACCCGCTCATATACCCACACAACCCCTCACACACCCAGTTACATACCCATACAATTACTCACACACCCACTTATAAACCCCTGCAACCACTCACATACCCGCTCATGCACCCACACAACCATTAACACACCTATTCACACACCCATACAATCTCTCACACACCTATACAAGCACTCACACGCCCACTCACACACCCATTCAAGCACTCACACACCCATATCACCACTCACACACTCACTCACACACCCATAAAACCTCTCACAGTTACTCACACACCCAGAAAACCCCTCACAACCCCATTTACAGACCCATATAGCCACTCACATATGCACTGACAGACCTATACAGCCACTCACACACCAACTGACAGATCCATACAGCCACTCACACATCCATATAGCCACTCAGATACCCACTCAAACACTGATGCAGACAATCACACAGCCAGTCAGATAACATATATTAGAAATAGTATCACTCATTTGTAGTCCAGAAAGAATAGTAATTTAAATTATGCTGTACCTTAGTATTTATCTTTACGTCTTAGAAACGTTTACCAAACACTTGCACTCACTGGAGGATGTCAACAGTGATGTCATTTGAGATGTCATCAGTGATATCATCAGTGATGTCACTGACCATGTCATCAGTGATGCAATATGTGAGGTTATAAGTAGTGCATTGCGGGGGCGTAAGTAACTATAACTGCGGAATGTCTATGGTTCTGTGTGTGTTAAATCTGAGCCTAACTATAACGTCCCTGTAACCTTAGTTTTTTCAAAGAACAAAAGTAAAAATAAAGAAGATTGTGAATTATTGAGAAAAAAGTAGTTATTTGAAACAATATGGATTTAATATTAAAAATGTAATATATATACATATATATATATATATATGAAATATAACAGGATTTATTCAGGATTTATTCAATTTTTAAATTATTTAATTTTAATTCTAATTTTAATTGAATAATGAGTGGACAGAATTTAACATACAGAATAACATGTTTGTTTTTTGACAAAGAATACATCTACAAGTGTTATTTGCGATGTGCATTGGTCATTGTAGTATTTCTTCCATTTTCCTTGGTCACATGTCACGGAAGAAGGTGTGCACTTAGCATTTAAAAACAGTTTGGCGGGCGAATTTCCCTTTGTGTGTGAACAAGGGTACTTCGTGCTTGAAACGCGTCGCAAGGGTGAGAGGAACAAAGATCTTACCTGCTACTGAATCTGGGTCCGTCTCTCTCTCTGCTCGCCTGCTTGTCAGCGTGGAGGTGCGGGGAGTGTTTGTTGCGAAATTTTATCACGGAGCTGGCTGCTTTCCGGTGGCGGACCCCCTTCCTACAAGCAGGCTGCTGCCTGTAGCCATCAGCAAGTTGGATTCCGGAGAGGAATATTTGACGGCAGCCCCCTACAGCAGCTGAGTGATTGTGGCGCCAGCCGGAGGACGACATCGGCAGAGTCGGAGGACCCCGTCGAGGCCGGAAATTGGGCGGTGTGTCATCCAGCATAAAGCGTAGGTGGGGAGGTGATCCAGAATACGCAGTGTACAGCAGACTGGTAACAAGGGCAGTCTCTTTCCTCAAAAGTCTCACTCGGGAAACATGTCCGCAGACACAGTTAGAGAGCGAGAAGCGGCGGCAGATGAATTGTTCAACAATCTGCCTAAACATGTTACGGGCACAGGAAGTCCGCAAGAGAATCAAGGAAGCAGTAATCAAGATGTAAAATCATTGGAGAAAAAAATGAGAAGCGAGATCACGAAGTGGTGGGAACATAAATCATTGACCAAGTATGTGGAAGCTGAAAGAGTTCCTCGTGGGTTGATGATTTTACTAGCCCCCAGTTTTGATGAACCGAACCCCGAGATGTTGAAAGAGTGGGGGGAAAGCAATTTGGCTGCGTTAATGAACTTGGTAAAAATCCTTATCAAATATGCAGCTATTGATCGTCAGAATCTATTGAGGGAAATAGATAAAATAAATGAGGAGCTTAACAAAGTGGAATCGCAAGAGCATATAATATCAATGCGCAATGAAATCATGGAAAGGTTACACAAATATGAAGAGAAAATAAAGAAACGGAAGGCGCACAAGTTTGTTCGTGATCAAACAGATTACGAACAAGGACAGATTTACCCTTTTTTGCGCAAATTTGAACATGCCAGGAAATTGAGACACGGGGACAGAAGAACAAATAAGATAACTGCAATCTCTGGTCAACAAAGAGAGGTGGAGGAAGCATCGGGTACTGATACCGAATCACTAACCAGCAATTCAGGGTCCGAAAACAGTATTCAAGGCCTGAATACAGAAGCAGTTAAATTAAGTCTGGGTGAGGAGGTGGATTTTTTAGCGGAGGATCGCCGGCACACTCTAAGACCGAGAAATCGGAGCAAACATGCAGCAGAGCAAAGAGAAATGCCAGGAGAAGGGCGAGGCGCAAGAAACAAAAATGCGCAGCAAAAGCCAAAACAACAATGGCACAAGAAACAGCGCTAAATGACCAAACCATCGTCAATCTGTCTGATGTCACCCTTTCCGAAGCAGAAAAACAACTTTTGTCATTAGGTCTCAACTATTGTCCGGAAAGCTCATTTAATTACTCAAGAACAAGGATAGACATCTTCTGTTTTATCAGAAAATTAAAATTGAAGAAGTTCTTCACGATCAAAGGGAGCAACACAGTACCATCGCTCAGGGATCTGAACACCAAACGACATCTGTACTTCAGGCGTCAGATGTACCGACTCTAATGGCACTAACGGACCTAATCAATGAGCCAAAAGAAAGACAACAGGGAACGGACTCTGCCGAAATCAGCAATCACTCAAAGTTGCGGAGTATGAACATCGCACAAAAGGGTGCAGGGGAAAGCCCTTTCAAGCCATCGAGCACCTTTATCCCTATAATGCCGAAAGATGCAATAGACATTTTTCATGAACGGGTAACAGAGGACATCAAAAAACGTTATTGCCAAGTGTCAAAAACACGCAAAAAGAAATGCTTTATGGACATGCAATATGCACAATTGATGGACAAATTGGGGAAAAAAACAAGAAATTATCATAAACATGGCCGACAAAGGAGGGAATATCGTTTTGTGGCCCAGAAAGGAATATATTGCAGAAGCCAAGAGACAATTGGATGATGAGCAATGTTATATCAGGTCTAACTTGAAAGAATACAGCAAATCAAAGGAAGTATTAAAAAAACAGTTGCAAGGTTACAAAAGGGAAGGTTTAATTTCTCTGGATGAGTTTAATTTTATGCATGTGGAATTTCCTGTCATTCCTATTTTATATCTCATCCCTAAAGTACATAAAAATGTCTCACCAGTCCCAGGTAGACCCATTATTTCCGCCATCAATAGTGTTAGTGAGCATGTATCACAATATGTAGATTTCTACCTTCAGGACTTTGTTAAGAAATTACCCAGCTATGTCAAGGACACAGGGGATTTCTTGAACAAAATCAAAGACATTGAATGGGATGATGACCTGATTTTGATTACCCTCGATATAGAGTCCCTTTATACGAGCATTGATCACTTGGCGGGCCTCAAAGCAGTTAAATACTTCCTGGATACTCAGCCATGTGAATATTATGAGCACAACAAAATGATTTTAGATCTCATATCATGGTGCTTATATAATAATTTTTTCCTTTTTGGTAAAGAGACTCTGAAACAGATCAGAGGCGTGGCTATGGGGTCCTGTTTCTCCCCCAGCTACGCCTGTTTGCATGTTGGCTGGTGGGAGGAACAGGTCCTGAAGAAAGTGCACCAGGCAATTTTTCAACATCAGGTGGTGCACTGGTTACGGTACATCGATGATGTATTCATTATATGGAGAGGGAATGAGGAAAGTGCAAGAGATTTTATCACTAAGGTTAACAGTAATTCGGTTAACCTGAAGTTCACCTCACATATTAGTGACATCATGACTGAATTTTTAGATGTACGAATATCAGTGAAAGGAAACAAGTTGGAGACAACTTTATTCAGAAAAGCCACGGCAGGGAATAGCACCTTGCATGCTAGCAGCAAACATCCTAAACACCTTATAGAAAGCATACCCTTTGGTGAAATACTGAGACTCAAACGCATCTGTAGCACACAACAGGAATTTGAAAGATGTGCTCAAGACATGATAAAAAGATTGAAAGTGAGAGGGTATAGTGACAAGATCTTATCCAAGGCTAAGACAAAAACAGAGGAAAGATCTAGGGACTCTCTACTACAGAACAGTGCATCAGGGAGAATCAATACCCCAGTAGGAGAGGTCCCACACCTAATTACCACGTACAGCTCTCAAGAACGTAAATTGAAATCAATCATTAGAAAAAACTGGCCAATCGTTTTAACCGACGGGGTACTAGGGCCTAGACTCCCAGAATGGCCAATAATAACCTATAGAAAAGCGCAATCTATGAGGAGCCAATTGGTCAGAAATAGTCCGGAATAAATACCAGAGGGCACATGGCTGAAACCTAGACAGGGCTTTTCAAAATGTTCGTCATGCCGTGCCTGTAAATTTGGTGTCAATACCTCCCACTACACTATTCCACTGATGGGAGAGAGGAGGGCTATCAAAGGCAGTTTCAATTGTAGGACTGAGTATGCTGTGTATGTCCTGGCTTGCACCTGCGGCTTGAGTTACGTTGGCAGTACCAAGCTGCAGGTGCATGTCAGGATCTTGCAGCATCTCAGGGCTATTGTTAACAATGATGTCTCCTACCCCGTAGCGAGACATTTCAAGGCTTTGCACGACAATGATTTGAACTGTCTGAGATATTTTGTGATTAATGCCATCTCGCCACTCAGGAGAGGAGGTAATAGGGAGAGTCTTCTGAGACAACTCGAAACCTGCACTATTCTTGAGCTAGACAGCAAGGTGCCTTATGGCTTAAACACTACTGAATGCAAAAACAACAGTTGATGGACAGAATGCAGAACAATGTCATACATTCACCCCAGTACAGAGATCTGGGCCTAAATCCATCGTTTTTTTGCTCACCATGCCATTCCAGTTTGAACCCAGCCTGGCTGATGACGGCTGTAAGCCAGAAACCGGTCCCAGGATGCTTGTTTCCGGTCCAGGGAAGACATGGCTTGGCAGTTCGGACTGGACTGTTCCCATGGGGCACAGGGTCAGACTGATTTGCATATGGCCATGTCTGAACTGGGGTGGCGGAGTGAGCTAAAGAATGATGATGGATTAAACCCAGATCAGTTGACTGGGGGTGAGTGCTTGCAATGTTCAACACTCCGTCCATCATCACCTTTGGTTTTGCTATGTTCGCCCTAAGTTGGCAGGGTATGCCCAGACGTGGGTCCCTTGCTCACTTTGCCACTGGATGCAAGATAGCCTGGCTGATGACGGCTGTAAGCCAGAAACCGGTCTCAGGATGCTTGTTTCTGGTCCAGGGAAGACATGGCTTGGCAGTTCGGGCTGGACTGTTCCCATGGGGCACAGGGTCAGACTGATTTGCATATGGCCATGTCTGAACTGGGGTGGCGGAGTGAGCTAAAGAATGATGATGGATTAAACCCAGATCAGTTGACTGGGGGTGAGTGCTTGCAATGTTCAACACTCCGTCCATCATCCCCTTTGGTTTTGCTATGTTCGCCCGAAGTTGGCAGGGTATGCCCAGACGTGGGTCCCTTGCTCACTTTGCCACTGGATGCAAGATAGCCTGGCTGATGACGGCTGTAAGCCAGAAACCGGTCCCAGGATGCTTGTTTCCGGTCCAGGGAAGACATGGCTTGGCAGTTCGGGCTGGACTGTTCCCATGGGGCACAGGGTCAGACTGATTTGCATATGGCCATGTCTGAACTGGGGTGGCGGAGTGAGCTAAAGAATGATGATGGATTAAACCCAGATCAGTTGACTGGGGGTGAGTGCTTGCAATGTTCAACACTCCGTTCATCATCCCCTTTGGTTTTGCTATGTTCGCCCTAAGTTGGCAGGGTATGCCCAGACGTGGGTCCCTTGCTCACTTTGCCACTGGATGCAAGATAGCCTGGCTGATGACGGCTGTAAGCCAGAAACCGGTCCCAGGATGCTTGTTTCCGGTCCAGGGAAGACATGGCTTGGCAGTTCAGGCTGGACTGTTCCCATGGGGCACAGGGTCAGACTGATTTGCATATGGCCATGTCTGAACTGGGGTGGCGGAGTGAGCTAAAGAATGATGATGGATTAAACCCAGATCAGTTGACTGGGGGTGAGTGCTTGCAATGTTCAACACTCCGTCCATCATCCCCTTTGGTTTTGCTATGTTCGCCCTAAGTTGGCAGGGTATGCCCAGACGTGGGTCCCTTACTCACTTTGCCACTGGATGCAAGATAGCCTGGCTGATGACGGCTGTAAGCCAGAAACTGGTCCCAGGATGCTTGTTTCCGGTCCAGGGAAGACATGGCTTGGCAGTTCGGGCTGGACTGTTCCCATGGGGCACAGGGTCAGACTGATTTGCATATGGCCATGTCTGAACTGGGGTGGCGGAGTGAGCTAAAGAATGATGATGGATTAAACCCAGATCAGTTGACTGGGGGTGAGTGCTTGCAATGTTCAACACTCCGTCCATCATCCCCTTTGGTTTTGCTATGTTCGCCCTAAGTTGGCAGGGTATGCCCAGACGTGGGTCCCTTGCTCACTTTGCCACTGGATGCAAGATAGCCTGGCTGATGACGGCTGTAAGCCAGAAACCGGTCCCAGGATGCTTGTTTCCGGTCCAGGGAAGACATGGCTTGGCAGTTCGGGCTGGACTGTTCCCATGGGGCACAGGGTCAGACTGATTTGCATATGGCCATGTCTGAACTGGGGTGGCGGAGTGAGCTAAAGAATGATGATGGATTAAACCCAGATCAGTTGACTGGGGGTGAGTGCTTGCAATGTTCAACACTCCGTCCATCATCCCCTTTGGTTTTGCTAAACACTACTGAAGACATGCACACTTTTTTAGGTAAAAATTGAATATTGGGCTCATATGTCAATACCATTACCAAATCAAAGGATAAGGTGCACATATGACTTAATGATGGTACACTGCAATTAGATATGACATCACTAGGGTCCATCAACATCTATTCTTCATATCTCTCTTTTTTACATCCCCTCTTCCTTCCTTTTTTACTTCTTTACATTCTTACATCTTTATTAACATGGGCCAAAATATGAAAATGATATTTGTGCATTTTTTTAGTAGGCATGATGTTACAAAAACTACAGAAAAAAATTGGTTTTGATATGGCTCGCAACGCTTTTGTTAAACATGTATATGTCTTAAAAATCAAATGTTTAAATTGTACATTTTTTAATTAGGTAGCTGTTTTTTATGGCTCAATTTTGAGCCAAGTTATATTTGCACTATTCACAAGCACTAGTCACTTTAATATATGTACATAGAACAAGGGATGGTTTAGAACAAAAGCACTTTAAATGTTATCGCAATTTCATTCTTGTTGTCATTCAGTACCACGTTTCTGAACTGGTTTTTTTTTTTAAAATGACCTCTTGAGGAATATAGAAAGTTTTTTACTAAACAGCATTTACCAGCATTTATGCAGTATATGAAATATAACAGGATTTATTCAGGATTTATTAAATTTTTAAATTATTTAATTTTAATTCTAATTTTAATTGAATAATGAGTGGACAGAATTTAACATACAGAATAACATGTTTGTTTATTGACAAAGAATACATCTACAAGTGTTATTTGTGATGTGCATTGGTCATTGTAGCATTTCTTCCATTTTCCTTGGTCACATGTCACGGAAGAAGGTGTGCACTTAGCATTTAAAAACAGTTTGGCGGGCGAATTTCCCTTTGTGTGTGAACAAGGGCACTTCGTGCTTGAAACGCGTCGCAAGGGTGAGAGGAATAAAGATCTTACTTGCTACTGAATCTGGGTCCGTCTCTCTCTCTGCTCGCCTGCTTGTCAGCGTGGAGGTGCGGGGAGTGTTTGTTGCAAAATATATATATATATATATATATATATATATATATATATATATATATATATAATACATTTATATTATGTATATTTGTCAGAAACCGGCTTTTCATACCATCAGGGGGCAAAAGGCAGTTTCTGACAAATGGTACTGTACCAGAATGGAAAACTGTGGATAGGTCTGATATTGATTTAATTGGGTGATGGTGGGAAAAAAAGGAGGGAAGTATCCCTTTAAATATACACTCTGGATAATGTAGCTCTATGGCTGAGTAGAAGGCTTTTTGCCAAAACGCGTCGGCCTGATACCATCAGCACGGAGCACTTTTTTGTTGAAGAAATGGAAAAATAAGAAAACATTGTGGAACATACCAGATTTGTGCCGTCTCTTATTGCAAGTTGGAGTCAAGTGTGTAAAGGAAGATGGGAACTAGAATCATAAGCCATTACAGCAAGTCAGACAGCAGAAGACGAGCACCTGGACACGAGGCGGAGATTACTTCCAGCATGGATACAAAGTAGTCTCTTTGAAGTTGCACCACACCTACTTGTAAGTCGAAGGAAACAAGAAAGATGGAATAGCACTGTAAAGCCTGGAGTGGAAATTAAGGACGCAGGTTGACTGCAATCACAGGAAGTAATTTGGGTGAGTGCAAGTGCAGGTGCAGGCGAAGCATGACCATGAATCCCGGGGAGGGAAGCGGTGGAAGTGTGTCGATCTGCAGCTGCAGCGGGCTTCTCGCATCTCACTGTTGAATGCCGTATCATTGCTATTCCGCCAAAACATATAAAATAGAGCAGTAAATATAAAGAAATAACTACAATCAGGGACATTGAGAAGCATATGTGAGTTCGAGTGTGAGGGCGGACATGGTTCTCTTCACCCTGGAACAAGGGAGAGGAGAGCAGTGGTGTCTCACGTCTTGCATATCACGTCTGTTCGTCTAATAACTGCCTGTTCTATCTGGGAAATAGACTTTGGAACAATTAAGTGACTTCGGTGATTTCAAGTATAGCCAGGTCCGCAAACAGAAATGGTTCTCTTCTGGGAAGGGAGAGAAGAAGTTTCAAGTCAGTGTTAGATTCAAGTTAATCGAAACCTGATGAACTGTTTCTGGGCCGATACGGAGTATCTGGGTATTGGTTCCACTAAATTATTTTTGTCTGAGAGAAGGTATAATAAGTGCTCCATTGCTTAGTAGGAAACTACTCAGACCTTATAGTAGACAGAAGAGTATTGTTTATTGTCAGAAACCTGAAAACACAAGAAAAATACAAGCAACATGGCAGATAGATGGAGCCAAAGGGAACAATTAGTAAAGGAAATGGTTGAAAGCAATAAAGATGGAAATAGAACATTGTTTAATTCTTGCACATCAGGGCCAAGTCAAGTGAGTACCGCCCAAAAACTATTAAAAGACTTGGAGCAAGCGGGCATAATGGTGATTAACAAGTGGTGGGAGAGCGCCATGCTTCAAAAATATATTGAATGTAATTGGATCTCAAGGGGGCTACGGATTTTTGATCTTCCCACACTTAATGATATGGATCCAGATCTACTGAAGCAGTGGCAAACAGATACCACGGATTGTTCAATGAAACTTATGAAAATATTAATAACACATGCAGAACGTAGACTAGCAGTACCTTCAGAAAGGATTATGGAATTAGAAAAACACCTGGAAAATTACAAGAGTACAGAAGAAGAAATAAAAGCATTTGCGGATCTGGAGAAAAAATTGGAAAAACATGAAAATGAAGTGCAAACGAAAAAAATCAAGAAAATTTAAAAGAGATGAAATTGAATATGAGGCAGGGAGAGTATATACGTTTGCACGACGTTTTGATGCCTTATGCAACAGACAAGCTATGGATCAGGCACAAGAAAAAGAAAAGGTCACAGTTCCCTCAAGTGCCAAAAGCTCTGAAGTTAGTTCAGGGGACGGGAGCCCTTCAATAGGTCGTCAGAAGCTAGATTTCTGGGGGAAATGCGCCTGTTTAAAATGACAACCAGAATACGGGGCAAGACAACAAGGAACATAGGAAATCGAAAAGAACATGAAGAAGCCGGAAAAGGAAGAGGATGCAGAGGAAGAATGAAAACATAGTAAAGACAACTGAAAAGTATGAATTAGTTATCAACTTATCATCAAAAAAATTGGAAAAGAAACATCTGGATCTATTAAATAAAGGCTTGACATTTTTCCCCTCACGACTATGAATTTAGCAACAGCAAGAATTCAAATTATATAAATTCTGCAGAAAACTTAACTTAAAAAAACACTTTGCCATGAAAAGGGATGCAAGAAGAAGATGTACCCCATCCTAACCCCTGTCCATATTAACAAGTAAGGATGTGGACCCAATAAGAACGCTATTTTTGTTGGAAAGAGAATCATGTGAACAAGTTATTAGGGATCAAGAAGAGATATCTGACTTGGAATTTTGTGCAATGATGGAAATTGAAGCAAATAGATCCATAAATAGCAGATGTAAAGATACATCTAAGTTTTGTCCACAGTTATTATCAGGTAATAAAAAACATTTATTCCAGGAGATTGTTTCGGAGGAATTGAGAACAATTGCAAGGAAAGACAAAAGCAAGTTAAATCGTAGAAGCAATATGATACAAACTTATTGGTGGGCATTAAAAGATTTACAAAAGGATACATACATTATTATAAAAATTTCAGATAAAGGAGGTAACATTGTGATTATGGATAAGGCAAAATACCAGAATGAAGTCAAAAGACAATTAAACAACATAAGAAGACACTATGAAAGATTAACAAATAATCCTATGAAAAAGATCAAAATGATGTTTCAAGTGAAATTGAACTGCTGGCATGAACGTGGGCTCTTGGAGGATGAGGAGCTTATATATTTGAAAAAAGGATTTTCCAACTACTCCAATTTTGTATATGTTACCAAAAGTCAATAAACAATTGGAAAATCCTCCTCAATATCCCATCATGAGTTCCTGTGAATCTCTTCTGGAGAATGCTTCAAGATTTGTGGACATTTTTCTATTCGCCTTACATGGCCAACCTCCCCTCGTGCATCGGGGATTCCATGGATTTTATAAACCGCATCAATAAAATACCTTGGAAGGATAACTATATAATAGCTGATGTGGTTTCCCTTTATACATAGATCATAGAAAAAGATGGCCAAGTTGCTTATAGATATTTCTTACGTTCAAGATCATTAAATCTCCTGGAACATACAGAAATGTTAATTGACATCATGGAATTTTGTTTAAAGTATAATGTTTTTCTCTTTGATGTGAAGTTTTACATCCAGAACTAAGGAACAGCAATAGGCACATCATTTGCCCCAACATATGCTAATTTAACGATGGGGCACTGGGAAGCAGAGACCATGTGAACCGAGAAAAATAATGAGGTTCTTGGAAAAGTGATTTTATGGGTCCGTTTTTTGATGATTTGTTTTTAATATGGGAAAGAGGCAAGGAAGAATTGATTGACTTTCTGAAATCCTTAAATGACAATCCTCAGAGACTGCAATTTACCTATGAGACAAGTTATGCTAAGATCAACCTCTTAGATACCGAAATTTACATTGAAAAAGAAAAAATGTTCACTAGATTACATCGAAAGACAACTAGCTGTAACAGCATTTTATTTGCAAACAGTGCTCACCCCAAAGCATTGAAGTGGAGTGTTCCATATAGAGAGTTTTTAAGAGCAAGGAGGAATTGCTCCGAAATAGAAGAATTTGAATTAAAAGGAAAAGAAATGTTTCAAAGATTCAGATAACGAGGATATCCAATCAGTGTGCTTGAAGATGCCTAAGCAAGAGTTAGGTCAAGGGACAGGGACAGGGATGAACTGTTGATTTCTAAAATTTCTAAAAAGACAGAAGAAGAAAATATTACAAGATATATAATGGATTTTAATCAGACAGAGGTGGAAATCAAAAAATGTTAAGTATTTATTGGCATATTCTTACAAAAGATGATGATTTGAAAGAGGAGATTTCCAATTTTCCTAACATTACATATAAAAAGACGGCCTCATTGGGGGAAATGTCGATCCAGAGCCACTTTGCAAAACAAAGAAATGAATCAAAGAACTGGCTAAAAAAACATGTTTCTATAAATGCCAGAACTGTAAGGCATGTGAAATAGGTCAAAATATGAAAACATTTAAAACATCAGATGGCAGCTTAAAACAGATCGAAGAATAGATTCATTGTGAAACTACACCTGTGGTCTATGTTTTGGAAGGTGGCTGTGGCAAAAAATATACTGGAAGCACAGTAAATAAATTGAAACTTCACATACTTCAGCATCTGAGAGCAATTGCTATTCGCGACAACAGCTGTGTAGTCGCAAAACATATTTGGGAAGAACATAGAGGAGACAAAGGTACACTTTGCTACTATGGGATACAACATATTGGAATCAAACCCAGGGGAGGTGATCGAGAATTAGCGTTAAGACAATGTGAATCCCGATTGATATTGACAATAGGAACTGAGATCCCCTGAGTTCTGACCACAGATGCTGAACTTCATATACACCTTTAAGTTTTAAATTGTATTGCTGTGGACCCCCTTTTGTGGTGTTATCTGGACATTATCCTTTTGTCTTGAATCAGGTTCGAAGTCTTCAGAAGAGTAAGATTTAAAAATGTGTAGTTACATTTGTAACCAGGGATCAATTCCAACACTTTTCTGATCGGCAGCTGATCCTAACTATTTAATATATATTTTCGTATGTGAAAGGTGATTTTAGAGCAAATGAAATATTCTTTTATGAATTAGATTACAATCTGAAGGTATATATATATTTCAGCAAGGATGAATTTAAATATAGAAATTTATTCTACGCAATTTGATATGAAATATTAATATTGAACTATGCTGCTAATTGTATGCACTTTGATGCAGTTAGATACTGAATATTATTATTGTATTATGCTGCTACAAGAATGCACCTTAAAACATCTTAGGATTTTATACACTGCAAGATACGTTACTTAAGGAGGGAGAATAAGAGAAGAGGGTCTTGAGAAATATTTTAAGAAAAATGGATAGTTCATGCCACAGAGAAATACATGATGATCTACTTACAGAAATTCCCCTTTATTTTATCATGAATCATTTTACACAAATTACCTCGCAAGGGCACTCCTTTAGGAGGATTTATGTCGCGTTTGGCACTTTTTTCACTTTTCTTCTTGCATTACGTGCATGAGTCTTTTGCACTTTTGTTGAACTCCTTGGCACTTTCCTTCTTGCATTACTTGCATGAGTTTGTTGCAATTTCTTTGAACTCTTTTTCACATATCCTGAGGTATAACTACATTGTAATTAGAAATATAATTTAGACCATCAAACATGACATGAGTTAGAACAAATTTATTTTGGAATTAAATTATCTGAACATTGATTGCTCCTGAATGAACACAAAGGCTTCACATATTGAAATGATATTACTGATGGGAGATATGCAGTAGGATTATAAAAACAAAAGAAGGAGAAAAATATTGTCTAGATGGCTTAATTTGGAAAGCTCAAAGGATACTCTGTAATGGACGGATGGATCTATTTGATGGAGGCACTTTTTTGCTCTTTTCTGTTGCAAATGGATTGGAAATGTATTTATCCCATGTGCAAATTTTGAATAAGATTTATTGCCTACAGAAAAGTTGGGGGACTATAAGAAAAAGAGAAGGGTACTTTACCCCAAAAAGTACAACAAAAGTTAAAACAAATCATATTGTGAATTATTGAGAAAAAAGGTAATAATTTAAAATAATATGGGTTTAAAATAAAAAAAATATATATATATATATATGTATATCTTTTGACCCCTGACAGTTTGAAAAGCGTCTGATATTGATTTTAATTGGGTGATGGTGGAAAAGAGGAGGGAAGTATCCCTTTAAATAGACACTCTGGATAATGTAACTCGATGGCCCAGTAGAAGGCTTTTTGCCGAAATGCGTCGGCCTGATACTATCAGCACAGAGCACTTTTTTGTTTAAGAATTGGAAAAATAAAAAAACATTGTGGAACATACCAGATTGGTGCCGTCTCCTATTTCAATTATTTATAAAGGAACAAGGAGACCCTGAAAGTCAAAGAGACCTAGGGTGAACGTATCTTTAACAAAAACATTGGTCCTTCATGAGGTGATAGACAGTGGCACATAGAACTACAATCAGAACTATGTTTAAATTCTCCAGATGGATAAGTCAATAATGTATTAAGTAACAAAACAATTTGAAACCATAAAACATAGAATAAGTGGGCAAAAGATTGGAAATCAACAGATTTCCAGACCTCAGGCATTTATACAAAGAGTGACTCAACAATCAATACAAATCCAGTAAGTCATAATAGAAGAAGTGTCTTTTGCTCATTAGAAATGCAAGTTAAACTGTTTAGATTCAAGAAACAAGGGTCAGCGACATTTCGATCCCACTACAATTGGGGGATCATCATCAGGACACAAGAATTTATGCCTGAGTAATTACCTGGTAAAAGGAGTAGAAGAGAAGAGGTGGGAGACAGGGAAAGAGCAGGGGAGGGAGAAAAAACAAAGAGATGGGTTATAAAGGTCCCAACAACATGGGACTCAACAAAACACCAATGTGTAATTGAACAAAGGCATGCATTGTCGGCCTTGTGAACTATCACAATTAAAGTTTAACAGAACCCTACATTGGATCCTATGGCAATGCATTATTATTATAAAAACACGTGGGTTCAATCCAAATGTCCATCCGATCCTAATAGTGCAGAACAGAAAAAAAGAGGGCATGGGTTGAAAGCACCCTGACCTGGCGGTTATACTCACAAGGGTAACCGTGTAGGGAAACACGAGAATGATGGCCACCTGGTGTTGTAGTGCCAGTAGAGACCAGCGTCGGTGCGCTCTGATGATTGAAAATTGTAAGGTCATGAGCCGGCAAGTGTATCATGAAAGTGGGGAGAATAGTTGTGAAGTGGGAGGGGAGACTTACCCTCGGTGGTGAATCGTGGCGGTGAAACGTTGATGATTTGCCCAACTTCGCAATTAATCCTAGTATGTAGGGTCCCGGGTGAAAGAAGTCTATGGTATCACAAGAATATAAATTAGGATGGCCACCCCACCGCTCTACAAAGCTCAAGATGGCAACCAATTCTTATATATATATATATATATATATATATTTTTTTTTTTTTTTTAAGCTGAGCACGACCGTGGAATCCAAGGAGGAAAACGCACCTATCCTGATATCCCAAAATGTGTCAAACAGAAGAGAGTAAGTGCCATGTGTCTGGCATTGTGCACACTTTATAAGCACCCACTGCCAAGGTGCGGTCCTAGTAGGACTATATAAATTCAAAACAGTAAGAAGGTGCACCATACAGCAGTGATCTTCAGAGTAGCAAAACAATTCAAAGTGATATCCAAAGGTGTGTTCAAAATCTTCTTTTATTCAGACATATTCATGTAAAAACAATATGTGCAGCAGAAAAACAGTAAAAGCGTTTCGTCCTAAACATTGGACTTCTTCAGGGCTGTAAAATGACACATATAAATATGTAATTAAATATATATCAATAGACTAAAATTGTAACATATACACATACCAACAAACATACAAGTACTATTGCAAGAGACTTGTATGTCCACATACAAAACTCACAGGACCAGTGAAACAATACTTAACATTTCAGAATACAATGAAGCTGTCAAGCAAGGAAAGAGAAACAAGATACAACATATATCACATAATCACTATTTGAACCAATAAAAGAAAAATTTATATATTGTTGACAAACATTAAAAAACATGAGCAAGAACACATAACAATATTTTCAAAGATGTGGGGATCAGATGATTCTAACAGATTGAAAAGGTAAGAAAGAGAGAAGAAGAGAAAATCTCTAAAGGGTGTAGGGGCAACAAAGCATTATCTGTTGTTGGACGTGAAATATCCCTGACTCATCACAATTTAGTATTCTCAGGGAACATCAGTAATACCAGCGTCTTCTATTTGGATTTGGAGGTATGTTATGTTATGTTATTGAGATTTGTAAAGCGCACAAATACCCGGAGGTGTCTTGGCGCTACGGACAGGTAAGCCACTGGTGAGTCTCTAGTTGCGGAAGAGCCAGGTTTTAAGCTCTTTTCTGACAGAGACAAGAGATCGCGCGTTTCTCAAGTCAGTCGGTAGGGAATTCCAGAGTTTAGCAGCGCAGTAATGAAAGCTGCGACCACCCCAGAGTAAGGTACGAATTCTGGGCACTCTCAAGAGTTTAGCACCAGATGAACAAAGGTGTCTAGTTGGTTCATACCAAACAAGAAGATTTTGCAAAAAGGCTGGCCCTGTATGATTCAGGGCCCTGAACACCAGGCTAAGAGCCTTGTATATGTAGACTAAAACAAACTGTTGACAAAACTATACAGGAAGGCTACTGCAGGGAATTCATTAATACATGCAGGAAGCCAACACCCTAGGAGTCTAATAAAAAACTTCCCTAATGGTGAGCTTTTGCGTATCAAGCGTAACTGTACCAATGATAATGAGTACCAAACAGCGAAAGATAGTGCCCTTGAGAGATTTAGCAAAAGAGGCTATACCAGAGGCATATTACAGGATGCATTGAGAAAAACTGATTTGGTGGGAAGACCTAGTCTTCTTGCCACCAAAACATATACTAAAACCATGAACAATGAGGGAGAGGGACCTGTGAGAATGATCATGAGCTTCATCTCAAGCTCCCATAAACTAGTACAGATTTTTAACCCCTTCGCTGCTAGGCCTTTTCCCCCCCTGTGCTAAGCCTTTTTTTGGCTATTTGGGGTAGTGCGCGCTTAGGCCCCTGTAACTTTTTGACCACATAAGGTATCCACGCCAAATTTGCGTCCTTTTTTTCTAACATCATGGGGATTGTAAAGGTACCCAGGGTTTGTGGATTCCCCTGGAGGGGACCCAGAAATTAGCCAAAATACAGTAACATTTTGTGTTTTTTGGGAAAAATGCGAAAAAAGGGCTACAGATGAAAGCGTCTTGTTTTTTCCCTGCAAATGGCATCAAAAAAGGGGTTGTGGTGCTGAAATCACCATCTTCCCAGCTTTCAAGGACAAGCAGACTTTTGTCATAAAACCAATTTTTTTTACACAGTTTTGGCATTTTTCTGGGACATAGCCTATTTTTGCTATTTTTTGTGCTTTCAACCTCCTTCCAGTTAATGGTAGAAATGGGTATGAAACCAATAATGGATCCTGGAAAGCCATACATTTCTGAAAAGTAGACAAAATTCTGAATTCAGCAAGGGGTCATTTGTGTAGATCCTTAAAGATTTCCTTATAGAAACTAACAGTTAAATGAAGGAAAAATTGAAAATTAGTTGAAAAAAACAGCCATTTGAGTCAACGTTTTCACCTGTAACTTCTTCTAATTATGACAGCTATTTGAAAGCAATATACTGTTATATCCGCTGGACCTTTCTGGTTGTGGGGATATATAGGACTTGTAGGTTCACCAAGAACCCGACGAACCCAGAGCCAATAACTGAGCAGCATCTTGCAATGGTTTTTTATTATGTACCGGGTATATAGCAATTATTTTGGGAAAATGTATACATGGAAAAATTGTTATGAAAGACACCTATGTATTTCTGAAATGGGAACAAAATGTAGATTTTAGAAACAGTAGATATTTGCACATTTCCGAAATTGGGAGTACCCATACTAGCATGAGAATTATAGGTCATTTTTCAAAATGACTTATTTTTTACACATTGTCTTTCATTTGGAAGGCAGAAATGCATCGAAAGTCAATAGGTAATAACAGTTGCTCTACAATTCTGTGTTACCCTAAGTCTCCTGATAAAAATGGTACCTCACTTGTGTGGGTAGGCCTTGTGCCCACAACAGGAAATGGCTCAAAATGCAACGTGGACGTACCACATTTTCACAATGAAAAATTACCCTTTTTTTGCAAAGTGCCTAGCTGTAGTTTTTGAACCCTAGCTCTGCCGGCACTTAGGGAAACCTAGCAAACCTATACATTTTTGAAAAGTAGACACCCAGGGAAATCCAGGATGGGGTGACTTGACTGGCTCTCACCAGGTTCTGTTACCCAGAATCCCTTGCAAACCTAAAAAATTGGCAAAAAAAACACATTTCCTCACTTTTCTGTGGTGGAAAGTTCTGGAATCTGCGTGGATCCACAAAATTCCACCCACCCCGCGATCCCCAAGGTCTTCCAAAAAAAATGGTACCTCACTTGTGTGGGTAGGCCTAGTGCCCGCGACAGGAAGCAGGGCAAAACGCAACGTGGACACACCACATTTTCACAGTGAAAAATGACCCTTTTTTTGCAAAGAGCCTAGCTGTAGTTTTTGAACCCTAGCTCTGCCGGCACTTAGGGAAACCTAGCTAACCTATACATTTTTGAAAAGTAGACACACAGGGGAATCCACGATGGGGTGACTTGACTGGCTCTCACCAGGTTCTGTTACCCAGAATCCCTTGAAAACCTAAAAAATTGGCAAAAAAAAGACATTTTCCTCACTTTTCTGTGGTAGAAAGTTCTGAAATCTGCTTGGATCCACAAAATTCCACCCACCCCGCGTTCCCCAAGGTGTTCCGAAAAAAATGGTACCTCACTTGTGTGGGTAGGCCTAGTGCCCGCGACAGGAAGCAGCGCAAAACGCAATGTGGACGCACCACATTTTCACAGTGAAAAATGACCCTTTTTTTGAAAAGTGCCTAGCTGTAGTTTTTGAACCCTAGCTCTGCCGGCACTTAGGGAAACCTAGCAAACCTACACATTTTTGAAAAGTAGCCACCCAGGGGAATCGAGGATGGGGTGACTTGACTGGCTCTCACCAGGTTCTGTTACCCAGAATCCCTTGCAAACCTAAAAAATTGGCAAAAAAAAGCGCATTTTCCTCACTTTTCTGTGGTGGAAAGTTCTGGAATCTGCGTGGATCCACAAAATTCCACCCACCCCGCGTTCCCCAAGGTCTTCCGAAAAAAATGGGACCTCACTTGTGTGGTAGGCATAGTGCCCGCGACAGGAAGCAGCGCAAAACGCGATGTGGACGCACCACATTTTCACAGTGAAAAATGACCCTTTTTTTGCAAAGTGCCTAGCTGTAGTTTTTGAACCCTAGCTCTGCCGGCACTTAGGGAAACCTAGCAAACCTATACATTTTTGAAAAGTAGACACCCAGAGGAATCTAGGATGGGATGACTTGACTGGCTCTCTCCAGGTTCTGTTACCAGAATCCCTTGCAAACCTTAAAAATTGGCAAATAAAACACATTTTCCTCACTTTTCTGTGGTGGAAGGTTCTGGAATCTGCGTGGATCCACAAAATTCCACCCACCCCGCGTTCCCCAAGGTCTTCCAAAAAATGGTACCTCACTTGTGTGGGTAGGCCTAGTGCCCGCGACAGGAAGCAGCGCAAAACGCAACGTGGACACACCACATTTTCACAGTGAAAAATGACCCTTTTTTGCAAAGTGCCTAGCTGTAGTTTTTGAACTCTAGCTCTGCCGGCACTTTGGGAAACCTAGCAAACCTATACATTTTTGAAAAGTAGACACCCAGGGGAATCCAGGATGGGGTGACTTGACTGGTTCTCACCAGGTTCTGTTACCCAGAATCCCTTGCAAACCTAAAAAATTGGCAAAAAAAAGACATTTTCCTCACTTTTCTGTGGTAGAAAGTTCTGGAATCTGTGTGGATCCACAAAATTCCACCCACCCCGCGTTCCCCAAGGTGTTCCAAAACAAATGGTACCTCACTTGTATGGGTAGGCTTAGTGCCCGCGACAGGAAACAGCGCAAAACGCAACGTGGACGCACCACATTTTCACAGTGAAAAATGACCTTTTTTTTGCAAAGTGCCTAGCTGTAGTTTTTGAACCCTAGCTCTGCCGGCACTTAGGGAAACCTAGCAAACCTATACATTTTTGAAAAGTAGACACCCAGGGGAATCCAGGATGGGGTGACTTGACTGGTTCTCACCAGGTTCTTTTACCCAGAATCCCTTGCAAACCTAAACAATTGGCAAAAAAAACACATTTTCCTCACTTTTCTGTGATGGAAAGTTCTGGAATCTGCATGGATCCACAAAATTCCACCCACCCCGCGTTCCCCAAGGTCTTCCAAAAAAAATGGTACCTCACTTGTGTGGGTAGGCCTAGTGCCCGTGACAGGAAGCATCGCAAAACGCCACGTGGAGGCACCAAATTTTCAGAGTGAAAAATGACCCTTTTTTTGCAGAGTGCCTAGCTGTAGTTTTTTAACCCTAGCTCTGCCGGCACCTAGGGAAACCTACCAAACCCACACTTTTCTGAAAAGTAGACACCCGGGGGATTCCAGGGAGGTATGGCTTGCGTGGATCCCCCAACGTTTTCTTACCCAGAATCCCCTGCAAACCTGACATTTTGCTGAAAAAATCCCTTTTTTCACACATTTTTGTGTGGTAAAGTTGTGGCATCACCGGGCTGACACAAATTTCCTACCACCCAGCGTTCCCCCAGGTCTCCCGATAAAAATGGTGCCTCACTCGGGTGGGAGGCCCAAGTACCCGCGACAGGCAAGGGCCCACAACATAATTGCAAATAGATACAAATCTACTAACACAAAATCAGAAACTAAATACATTGCACTAATGCCAACCTTGAAACAGAACAACAATTCTTAAACATTACAGACCAGGCAGTTCACTTTACCACTCATGGTTGCTCCCAATAATTATTTTGCTTGTGGTACGCTCTATAACAAGCAGGCATACACAGCCCAGGGTTAGAAGGACACTCAGGGCAGTACATATGAGTCTCCTTCCGCATACCTCTTCGCCAACAGACTCTACATCTCCTAGTGGGAAAGTCTTTTGAGGGTGTAGGAGGAATGTGATCAGGAAAGTGGCGATCTTTCAATCGAGCCACATCCTCCACCACTCCAACTCTAGGAACACTTGCCTGTTCCACAACAACAAGGCTGCCTATGACAGACTGCTGAAACTGAACAAAAGTCAACTTTGACGCAGGAGAACACTCCTTGAACACAACAAAAGCATTGAAAGTTGCTAAATTGAAGAGATGGATGGCCAACTTCTTATACCAAATGTAAGCCTTACGAATAGCAGTGTAAGGTTCCAACCTCTGATCTACTCTATCAACACCACCCATGTGCTTATTGTAGTCTAAAATGCACACAGGTTTGCGCACTTCAGCAATCTGACCCCAAACAGCCACAGGTGAAGTACTCTCATCATGGATGGTAGTCAGCATGTACACATCCCTCCTGTCCACAAATTTCACAGCTAGTAGTTCATCACTATGCAAGGAACTGCACTGTCCCCTCTGAAGTTTTTTGCAAACAAGCTCTTTTGGATAACCTTTACGGTTAGAGCGGATTGTGCCACAAGCAAAAGTGTCCACTTTGAACAATTCCTTAAACAATTGCACAGCATTGTAGAAGTTATCAAGGTACAAATGGTGGCCTCTGTTAAACAGTCCTCTAGCAAGATCCCACACAATTTTCCCTGAAACTCCAAAAGTGGACGGACAACCAGGAGGGTCAATAGTGGAATCCCTACCAGTGTACACACGCAAATTAAAAACATATCCTGTCCTACTCTCAGACAACATATACAGCTTAATTCCATAGCGTGCCCTCTTGCTAGGAATGTACTGCCTAAAAACCAAACGGCCCTTGAACAGGACCAAAGACTCATCAATAGATATTTCTTTCCCTGGAGTATAGATCTCTGAAAATCGATCTACAAAGTGATCAAGAACAGGCCGAATCTTAAAAAGACGGTGACATTCAGGGTGATCTCGTGGCAACGCCAAACCATTATCAACAAAATGCAGCATCCGAAGCAAAAGTAAATACCGATCACGAGTCATAACTGCAGGAAATATGGCCGTTGCCATCAAGGGACTGGTAGACCAATATGAACCCATGGACGGCTTCCTTATCAAACCCATCAAAAAAGTCAAACCCCAAAACTTCTTCATCTCTTCCAGATTTGTGGGACTCCACCGGGTAGCTCTAGAATGGGGCCTAAGTCTGGCACTGTTGTCCCTCAAAAACTGTTCAGCATACAAATTAGTCTGCTCAACAATCTCACCCAAAAATACATCATCCATAAACAACTGAAAATACTGTATAGGCAAATAATGTTCACAATCCACTCTACACCCTGCATAACCACTAAAGGGAGGCAACACCAGCTGCACCATGTTTGGATCAACCCAGAGTCCAGCACTTCCAGTAGGAAGCCTAGCAGCCCCAGGCTGCAATCCAGATGCCTCTTGCACCATCGGCACAGTAGTATCCTCCTCTAAAACAGGCACTTCATCCGCACTGAGAATAGATTCATCCACACAGTAGATTCATCTGCACTGAGAGTACCTTCATCATCCGATGATTCCATGTGGAGAGAAAACTCACTGCCTGAATATTCCCCTCCCTCCACTCCCTCAGACGCACTGTCAGTCTCATAATCCTGCTCAGAGGAAGATTCAAGAAGCAAACCAACCACCTGCTGAGCAGTCATTCTACGGCTAGCCATAATGCTTACTAATAAAGGTTACTTGTCAAACAAGTCAACAACAACAAACCCTTTGTAAAAAAAGAAATAAACAAAATGTAGCTTTATCACAAAGACCTATATACTCCAACACTATACCACTCACGTGACAGAAGCAGCTAGACTCACCACCACCTACTCTGCACAGACACAGTGAAGATCAACAATATCCCATTAAAAAAGAAGAAAAAAAAAATTACACATAAGACAATGCAAAACATCGCAAAGAATTTCATGCTCTGAACACTAACAAATATGCTGCCATTATGACACCACTTACAAAAACATTCATTCATGCATGACAATAATACTCATTTGGAGTACACACAACAAAAATATTTTTCTTACCAAATAAATGCAATTACGCAAAACTGCAGAACAACCACTGCCGAAACCGCAAACAGGAATCAAAAGCTTTACACTAGAATAAAAAGGAGAAAAAAACATTACACTCACATATGCAAATAATGCACCAGTCCACACACAATCCACCAGCCAAGCTAAGGGGTAGGTGGGCCAAAGAGTATAAATAAAATATTCACCCCCGTAAACGGGGAGCAACCCTTGCCCTTTTGGCCACTCCCCAACACAAAAATTAAAAAAAACCTGGGGTCTAGTGGCTTCTGCCCTCCTTGGGGGCAGATGGGCCTAAAAACATACTGCTATTCTGCCACCCAAAGAGGGCAGAAATGGCCACAATCATCCTCCCATAAAGGGGAGCGACCCTTGCCCAAGGGGCCGCTCCCCAACATAAAAAAAAACCCTGGTGGCCTAGTGGACCTACAAAAAAACTAATCAGCCGATCTGCCCCTCAGGATGTCAGAAACGGCCAAATTAATGCTCCCCAAAGGGGAGCAACCCTTGCCCAAGGGGCCACTCCCCAAAAACAAATCCCTGGTGGTCTAGTGGGCCAAATATAAAAAAAATGCCGACATCTGCCCCCCCATGGGGGCAGACAGCCACAAACAATGCCCCCAAGGGGGAGCGACCCTTGCCCAAGGGGCCACTCCCCACAAAAAAATCCCTGGTGGCCTAGTGGCCATACAAAAAAAATCAGCCGATCTGCCCACCCAGGGGGGCAGAAACGGCCAAATTAATGCTCCCCATAGGGGAGCGACCCTTGCCCAAGGGGCCACTCCCCTCAAACAAATCCCTGGTGGTCTAGTGGCCCAATTTTTAAAAAAAACATGGCGATCTGCCCTCCTGGGGGGCAGACACAGCCACAAATATTGCCCTTAAAGGAGAGTGACCCTTGCCCAAGGGGTCACTCTCCACAAATAAATGCCTGGTGGACTAGTGGGAAGATACCTTATCCTCACACGATCTCGCACTACTCAACTCTACTCTCAACTCTATTCACAACTGGATGTTAGCTCACCAACTCATTCTGAATCCCGCCAAAACTGAATTCCTCCTCCTCTGTACCTCTCTCTCACCCCCTCCTGTTCAATCTTGGATGGATCAGCTGAACCTACTCAACAACAAACCCATCATTGTCGACAGCGCTAAATCCCTAGGTGTCATTCTTGACAAAAGACTCAACCTAATCTCCCACATCAACTCTATTGCTAAGAACGCACGTTACCAGTTGCGCCTTCTATGGGGGATCCGTCGGTTCTTCCCGGAGAAAGACTTAAAAACCTTGGTACAATCTCTGGTTCTCTCAAGACTGGATTATTGCAATTCTCTTCTGACGGGCCTACCCAAATCCCACCTCTCCCCTCTCAAATCCATCCTCCATTCAGCAGCTCGCTTCATTTCAGGGTCTAAACGAAGCGACCACGTCACTCCTATCCTGTCCTCTCTTCGATGGCTTCCGATCGAGGCAAGATCTATTTACAAAACTGCCTGCATCACACACAAAGCCTTACACACGTCCTCCCCTCGTTACCTGGCGAATAAATTGAAATTGTCCGGTGGCTCTCGCCCTTCTCGCAATGCAGAAAAGCTTCTGCTTGAGCCCCCCATCTTCAAAAGGGAAAGATCGATGGCGCAATCCTTCTCAGG
Source organism: Calotriton arnoldi (assembly GCA_963921515.1). NCBI lineage: Eukaryota > Metazoa > Chordata > Amphibia > Caudata > Salamandridae > Calotriton > Calotriton arnoldi. The sequence goes on along the minus strand of CAWUFW010005964.1, from coordinate 985,828 downwards.
CAATGCGGTGAGAATCTGGAACTCGCTTCCCCCATTGCTCCGTGCCACCTCCTCTACCCGGATCTTCAAAGCTGACCTCAAATCTCTTCTCTTCCAAAGACACTTTCAGAACTAATACTTTCACTCTCAGCCCCCTCTAGGAAGTTCGCTCTTCATTGTAAATTTGTACTTTTTCCTGTACATTCCTCACCCTTGCGTGCTGTGTTGGATTTTATGTTTGTGTACCCTTCATTTTAAGTCTCCTGTTTAATTCACGCCCTCTCTACTCCCTCAAGGAAGTCCTTCCACTATAGGAAATTATGTACTCCATGCCTATAGAAGTGCCTTCCCAGTGTGTTCTGAGTGACTGCCACTTATTGCAGTATTATACCTCTATTTGTATTTTGTATCTCATGTATCATGCACACCTGTCACTTTTTCCTCTTGTAACGCATACCTCTTTTTGTATCTTGTTTGTTTTGTTATTTGCACAATTGTCACTTTTTCCTCATGTAATGTAACGCTTGCTTTTGTATTATGCTCACTTGTAACCTTCTCCTCATGTAATGTTACTGTCCTATTGTGAAGCGCTCTGACACCTTCGGGTAAAGTCCGCGCTATATAAAAACCCATTAAATAAAAAAAATAAAAAAAATGGTGGGCACTATCATTTGGCCGATCTGCCACAAACAATGCCCCCAAAGGGGAGTGACCCTTGCCCAAGGGGCCACTCCCCACCGTTTCTCCCTGGTGGTCTACAATACAAAAAACTGCTCCCCCCAGGGGGGCAGAGCACCAAAACATATGGCCCCCAAAAGGGGAGCGACCCTTGCCCAAGGGGCCGCTCCCCCAAACAGTATTTTCATTTTAAATAAAAAATTAAAAAAATCCCTGGTGTCTAGTGGGCATTCCTGCTGCACAATCGCATGATCGTGCAGCAGGAATGCACAAAAGAGGCATCGGGGGAAAGGAAAACCCTTTCCTTTGTCTCGATGCCTCTTTTGTTTCAAACCCCCCCTCCCCGGAACCAAAACTCACCTTAATCCCCTGACGCGCTGGAAGCAAATGGCTTCCAGCGCGTCGGGGAAGAAAGGGAAACCCCCAATGACGTCAGCGCGCCTCGCGCGCTGACGTCATTGATGGGGGGGAGCGGGGGGAGGCAGGGGAAGCCCTTCCCCCCAAAAAAAACCAACAATCGGATTCCCACGGGGGGAGCGCCAGCGCTTCCCCCGTGGGTGGAATCTATGACGAGCTGGACTCGTCATGAGCACACGACCACTGTGTGCCATGACGAGTCCCGCTCGTCATAAGCATGGAAGGGGTTAAGAAAAACTGGAATATTCTGAGAACTGACAATATCATCAGAGAAGTCATCACATGCAATCCCCAGATCACGTATAGACGAAGTCAGTCCCTCTATAAAGGACCATCTAGTACATAGCCACTAGAGAGCTACTCCCATTAGGAACACCCAGTAACAGTATGTGATTATACAGTACAAGGGTGGGGTAGGGATAAAACTAGGAAAATCAATAAATTATTGAATTGTAACTGAATTTACTGTCTACTGCCTAGAATTCCCCTGCCCGAAAAGATACATTGGGAGCACTATACACCCAGCTAAAAAGAGGGTCCTTGAGGACATACGGGCGATCGTGAACAAAGATCAGAGCTATCCGGTCGCCCGCCACTTTGAATCTATACATAAGAGCAATCGTGACTTACTTAGATTTTTCTGCATTGACCAAGTGCAGAAAGAAGAATGAGGAGGGGATAGAACTAAAAAACTGTGGATTCTAGTGTCCAAGTACATCATCCAGTTACACACCAAAGCCCCATTTGGGCTGAATAATGACGAAGAAATGAAATGTGAGTACACTTAGGCCAATGAGCAAGCCTTGCCCCATTACATTCCTCTTCGATGATGTACCTTAGTGACTAGTTTGACTCTCTCCACTTTCAATACATCTGTTCTCCCTGATAATGAATTTTGTGTCAGGTACAATATGAAGTGGTTAACAAGTATGTAATACTCTATAGGTTTACCCTGTTGGTCCTTATATTAAATTTTGAGTAATTGTTTTTTCCATATATCCTATATTTTGCTAGCAGCAATTCTGGCCCATCATGGCCAATAATAGAATCAATGATGCGAAGGGATAAGATTGCGCCATTTATGGGGTGACTGATGGTAATGACCCCCAGAGGATAGGCTACATTGCATTAACAAACCTACAGTTAATGTCTAGAGTATAAGAAAACAGTTGAATGATAGACACCAACATGCGTGACTTTAGCATTAATCGTGTTTACATTATCCCCTTGCCTTTTATGTGATGAATGAAATTGGTTATTTTTATTGTCTATTTATTCCCCTTTATTTGAAGCATCATGTGTCAAAAAATTAAATGCTAGCATTTTGAAAACCATTTTATATTGGATTTAGGCCTAAATTACATACTATAAGATGCCGCTGATTTCACTGTGCATTTGCAAGATTTGTTGTGCCTTCTTTTGTTTCCATGAAATATATTGCACAGTAGCGTACAATTGAATGATTTAAAAATGGCAAAAGATTTGAACTATATTGACATTGAAAAAGGTGTTGTCCCGAAACACGTCTGTCAGTGCTGATGACTTGCCAATAAATTACTTTTCAATTTTGGACCTGGGAGTGCACTCGTTACTGACCACGCGATCGTAGATGCTGGAGTGTTCTAGTGTATTGCGGCTCCCCACCGTGGGAGTGGCACCCGAGACACAACGTGTGGTGGAGGGTGGAAGACTTGTGAATTGTGTGTATATATATATATATATATATATATATATATATATATATATATATATATATTATCTACTGGCGGTCGCCAGTAGATAGTTATAGTTAGGACCTATTTTCCATAGGAAATCCGCAACATTCTATTTGAAATAACTCTTGCATCAGTTGACGAATCTTCGCGAAATTTTCAAACTTTGTGGCCCGCTCCGGTCCGCTCCTATCCTGAAAGTCTTGGGGTGATTCGTCAAGCGGGGGCCGAGAAAAAAGGGGGGTCCCAAAATGTGTTTTCCCCATTCATTTTCCCATAGGAAACTTTAGCCACGGCTACAGCACGAACTGCTGAATGGAATTACACCAAATTTGGCAAAGAGGTAGTTCTTGGTTCAGAAAGAACCCTTTTTGTTAAATGGTGTAAATCCGTTCAGTAGTTGCTGAGAAAATCAAAAGTAAAAACACATATATATCTATGGCCGCCGAGGGTCCACGCACCCTCCCGATGACCAGCTGTATGCTAATTGGCTGTCAACACTCCAAACCAGGAAGTGTTGGCAGCCATCTTGTGACTCGGTAGAACCGAGTCACAAGAAAACAGTAAAAACAATCGCGCAAAACGCAAAAATTGGGCAGGGTAGAAACCCCCTGACCCCCTAGGCCTGCTCAGGGGGTCCTACAAGGACCCCCAGGACCAAATGTTTTTTTATTTTATTCTAAAAAAATCGGCAAAAAACACGCTGGGTGCGCGGATCCTGCCGATAAAAAAAAAAAACGAAGCGCGGTCTCCCGCGCTTCGTTCTTAATTGGCCCCCGGGTGGGCCAAGTCCCGGGGGCATGCGGGGGTTAATAAAAATGATTGGGGGGCCTCTAAGCCGCACCGGGGACTGCCACCCCCCGGTGCTTTTATTTCAAAATGGTGCGGGAGGGCACTCAGCCCTCCCGCAGCCCCGGGGACTGCCACCCCCGGGGCTTCTTTTTATTTAATTTAATGAACCTGTGTGGGGGCTTGAGCCCCCACACGCCCGAGACCGCCACCTCCCTGGGGCACTAATAATGTAAATGCGGGGTCCGTTACGGACCCCGAGCCCCGAGGACCACCACCTCCCCGGGGCTTTAAAGACATGGGAGGGGGCCTCGTGGCCCCCTCCTGGAGCCTGTGGTGGCCCTGGGGACCGCCACCCCCAGGAGCCGGCTCCTGCAGTGTCCCGGGGTGCCTACCCCCGGGACACTGCTGTTTGCAATGGCAGGACGGGAGCCTCGCAGCTCCCGTCCTGCCATTGCAAACTTGCTTGCTTCATTGAAGCGAGAGCAGGAAACCTGCTCTCGCTTCAATGAAGCAAATCAGAATTGCTTTTCCATAAGGGAGCTGCATGTCAGCAGCTCCCCTTATGGAAAAGCAATGCCGGCTCCCGCAGGACGCGGGAGCCGGCGGGACCGTGGGGGCATTGGGGACCCCCACGGTCCCCAACGGAGAGGGCCAGCCCCGGGGGATGGGGTCCCCGGGGCTAGAAGTGGCCCAGGAGGGGGACCACGGAGCCCCCCTCCAAAAATAAAAAAAATGGTGGCATGCCCCGGGGGATGGGGTCCCCGGGGCCGGAATAGGGTCCCGGCCCTGGGGGATGGGGTCCCCAGGGCCCAAAAAAGGGGGGCCACACAGTCACTGACCATGTCATGAGTGACGTAATATGTGACGTCATCAGCAGTGCATTGCGGGGGCGCGAGTTATAGTTAGCTGAACTAACTATAACGGGGGAATTTCACGGGTTTTGTACGAGTGCAATGTCCAACTAACTATAACTGTCCCTAAAACCTATGGTTTTTTCAGTGAATTTGTAAGGTTTTTTAAATGCTAATTTCTAACTATAACGTGCCTGAAACCTATGGTTTTTTCAGTGAATATAAATATATATATCCCATGCACTCCGCTGCTTTCCTATGGATATCTCCAGAAACGGACACGGACCCAGGAAATTGTGCTTCAAGGTATCTTTATTCCTCTGTCGCCATTACGCGTTTCGCCTTCCACGAGGCTTGACCACATGATATATATTTCTCTTTTCTCAGTATAAATATGGGAAATTGACTTTAACCATGATTTGAAAGGAAAGCAAAGCGAATGCTGGTAAAAAAAGAAATAACAATACCACGGGTGAATGAAAAAATAATACCTGTAAGAAAAGGAGAAACACCGCATAGTGTGCTAAGAGGAATGCATACTTCCAACAATTGCTTTACTGGGGAAAAGAAAAAATACTACGTTTCCCACAATGCCCCTGAGTGGTGAATGGGGATGTAATACATTATATATCTTATTTGGACTCACTTACCGTGATCAAGACTGGGAAAGTTGAAACGCGTTGGTATGTCTGGTGAAATATAAGTGCACATTTTATAATAACTTTATTAAACACCATGAAAATATCTCACGAGAGTGCAGCGTTACTTCTTTGGTGATTACTAATATATATATATACACAACAAAGTACTGAGATATCCACAGCAGCAACAATTCACAATACTTCTTCTTGATTGATTTCATAAGTTGTATTTATTCTTTCTTCAAGTTCATTTCTCATGTAAATACAACAACAACAGCCTTAAATACTGTAAGTAGTTAGACAAAAGCCAACACGTGTTTCGCGCTCCACTGCGCTTCTTCAGGGCTGTCACAAACACAGAATAATAGAAATTAAAATCTAAACATAATCAAAAAATCATAATCAGAAACATAATACATCTATTTAACAACACACTTTTCATATTTGTTAACACAGTTTTTACTTAGTTCTGGTCAAGGCTACAAAGAGTACTCTGGCTCCATACTTTTCTCCATTACACCTCTAAACATATTCTGTGTACTGATACCATCTTGTATCATACGATTGATGGTTGCATCACTTCAGTAGAACTCATTTCAATTCACCCCAATTCCCACACTTTATTCAAAATGCATAACATGGACTGTACCAGAAAACCTCCATTCTTGTATTAGTACTGCTGGTAAGCAATCTAGCCAACCAAATGTCCCCCTTGATATATTTATTGCATTAATTTCCTCATTGAACCTTCATTCTTGCAGTAATTCTGTTTGATCGCAAAATAACCACCCAGGCCCCTACTGTTCTTACACAAAAAACTCCTGAACTGCTTTTACCTTCACGTTCTGTTCCTGGAGTTTATATTTCACTCTCTCCCATACTTCAATTAAAATATAGCTTCATCTATTAATACTCTGTAGTAAAAAACAAAGTGATCATCTTGATGGATCTAAGCATACACAAGAAATTATCTATTGGTTCATTATCTTGAATTCCTAGTTCTCTCACCTCTTTAATTCCTTTAAGACATGTGGTCTGTTAATCCATAAGTCTGCTATGGTCTTAAATCCCTCTGACTTGAAATAATGTCATCCCCCTTGATACGGGTCTATAATGTAAAGGCAATTACTATTAAGGATTCTGTTTAGTGTATTATGCAAGCACAGAGAAGTATCCACTCATTCTTAGCTTATTGGTTTAACTGCTATTACAAAACTTAGAGAATTCACTAAACACATCACCCGTAGACTCCCCGGGATACACAACAGGTTCCTGTCTCCCTCCGCTTACCGAGTATAGGCTGGTGGCCTCCGATCCTTCTCCTTCCGATCACGCACGCTAAATGAGCTTGCTTCCCTTATATACTCATGCCATACTCAATTGCCTTCACCTGCGATGGCGCCAAAAACATCCCGTAACTTCGAAACCAGGAAAACTGCCCGCATATTCATTCCTATTGCGCTACGATTTTTAAACAACAACAACCTTGTATTCGACTAAAAAAGCCGCTATTTAGCAGTTTTATGTCTATTCAACAAATAACTAATAAAATAATCGTTTTAAAAATTTTTTTTTTATAAAATCAACAAACAAACCCCTTTGGGATTCGTACCCTTGTCATCAGGATTCGTAAACCATTGTTATTAACAATTATTGTACTGCACCTTCTCATTGCTTGTTGGCACATAAGTACTCCTTTCACTTTGAGTACCATAACCTCTAGTAGCTTCACTCGACTGTAGTGTTGATACTGATCAAACGCAATGCACCATTGCCCCAAAAACACATATGCCAAATAAAAAAACGCAACATGGTGTACACGCTCCGTTTATGTTACGTGAAGTATAAACAGAAGGTAGGGGACAAAAGGGAGACCATATAGCCAGACGAGGCAGAGAAGGCATAATCATTGGACATCGTTGTTCTTCTGTTGCTCACACCACTCCACTAAGGGAGACCAAAAATCGTGCTTTTTAAAAGCCTTCATGTCCAAACTAGCAACATATTTAACAGAGCATATCCAATCAATAAACCTGGGAGGGGACACAGCTATCCACTGTTTGCAAATTTCTCTACGCGCCAACAACATAGAATAAAAAAGCAGCCTTGCATTATTTTCTGTAATTTTTTCGGAGGAATCTGCACATCCAAAAATAACCAACAAAACGCTTACCTTAATGTCAATCTTCAGCATATTAGACAGGGCCCTACTCACATCAATCCAAAATGGCTGAATCTCTGGACATTCCACAAACATATGTACATCATCCTCTTTCAAACTACCGCACTTAGGGCAAGCTATGTCTCCTCCTCTCCCAAACTTTGACAACCTCTGGGGAGTCCAATAGGCTCTGTGGATGGAGAAAAGATGGTTTCTTCTTAGGTGTGCAGGTTTAACTATTTTAAACAACATAGACATTGATACTTGCCACTTGTTTTCCAGCGAAGACTCCGGCAAGCATCTTCCCCACAATTCCGTTGGCAGATAAGGGAGGGTTTTCAATGGGGAGGGGAGTTTTGGGGGAGCACAGGGTGGGGAGCAGCGGGAAAAAAGATTAAAAAAAGATCCTCTATAGCCTCTAAAGCTTTTTTCAGTGCTAACTTGGTGCTTATTTTTAACTTCCAAGAGAGATGGGTGAGAAGAGAGAGAATATAAGAAAAATCCTCTCGTGGAATGTTAACGGCCTTAGGGTACGAGGAAGACGGGACAAAGTTTTACAATATCTGAAAGATTGTCCAGCCCAGATTATTATTGTGCAGGAGACTCACCTATCAGAAAAGGAGGGCCTGGATCTTTTTAAGGCCCAAAAATGGATCTCCCAAGTAGCTTGCACATCCCAAACGGCCGTAACAAAAGGGGTGGCGATCTTAGCGAAGAGAGGGGCACAAGTGATTTTTGGGGCCCAGGTCTCTGACAAAGCTGGAAGGTGGTTAGTTGTTAAGGCGAAGATCTTGGGTCACGCTTTCACTCTAGTGGGATACTATGGCCCAAACCAAGATGATGTCTCTCCTTTAGGTGATCTACTAGCGGAAATAGTAGATCTATCTGATCCGATTATCATGGCTGGAGATTTTAACGCTGTCCTAGACCATACCTTAGATAGAACCTCACATAGCAGAGCATGTGTAAATCCAAAAATGTTAACGTTTATCAAGCAAATAATGTCCCAGTTGGGGCTTTGTGATATTTGGAGACAGAAGGCAGGGCCAAAAAAAGGCTTTACTTTTTACAATCAAAAATATAGACACCAGTCGAGGATAGACTATTTCCTCATTGACAGTAATCTGGCAGATTGGTCTCAGAAGGTTGAGCATGTGGGAGTTCATCTATCGGATCACTCGGCAGTGATTTTTTACTTGAAGTCATATGAAGGAGCCACCCAATCTAGATGGACCCTAGATCGCACAATTCTGCAGGAAGAAGAAGTTATAGAAGCACTGACCAGAGAGACAGAAGAGTTTTTTCTTTTTAATCGGGGATCGGCAGCGCCTGGAATAATCTGGGACACTTATAAAGCTTTTCTGAGGGGAAGATTGGGGGCACTGGCTGCTGAAAAAAGACGAAGTTACCATAAAGAGGTGTCAGCAGTCGAGGAACAGGTTCGTACTTTAGAGAAAGATCTGACTGACCCTATGATAGATGAAGAAGCCCGGGAAAGTGTGTTACAGGAAGTGCTAGAAGTAAAATCTAACCTGGTAGTAATCCTACATGAAAGGGTGAGAAAAAAATGGGAGGCCAGCAGACTGGCCCATTTTGAATATAGTGAGGGCTGTAGTAAGTTTCTGGCCTGGAAGGTCAAAAGAGAGCAGGTGAGAAACAGGATAGTCCAGGTTAAATGCGAACACACAGGAGCCCTTATCAGTGACAATAAGGAAATTGAATATGAATTTCATAGCTATTATAGTAGAGTGTATCAAGAAGACCTAAAACCTACCCAAGATGAAGTTGAAGCATGGCTGGGGCAAGGCTCTAATAACCCCCTTACAGTAGATAAGAGCAGGCAGCTGAACCGGGAGATTGGGGAGGAGGAAATTGAACTCGCATTAAGACAAGGTAAGAGGGGAAAGGCTCCTGGTCCCGATGGCTTACCCCATGAGGTATACAAAGCATTGGCCAGCGCAATAAAACCTTTTTTCTTAGAAATTTTTAATGATTTCTATATAGATGGGGCCGAAATGCCTGCCTCATGGACGATGCTAACATCTCCTTAATTCTGAAGCCAGGCAAGTGCCCAAAAAATTGTGATTCGTATCGGCCAATATCTTTGCTAAATTGCGATTACAAGATCTTTGCAAAGATATTGGCCGATAGGTTAAATGGACCTATGGCGGAGATGGTTCATACAGATCAAAAAGGGTTTATACGCGGTAGGTCTCTGAAAGAATTGACTTATTCACTGATAGGTTCGATAGACCTGGCATCCGCTTATGAGCTCCCACTTGCGGTAATAGCTTTAGATGCCACTAGGGCTTTTGACCGGGTCAATTGGGTCTTTCTACAGACTGTGGCAAAATCTTTAAATCTTGGCCGAAATTTTTGTAGAGCATTAGAAGCCATCTATAAGACACCAAGAGCTAGAGTACTGATTAATGGCTTTCTGACAGATCCTGTTTCTATTAGTAGGGGGACGAGACAGGGGTGTCCTTTATCGCCACTCTTATTTAACCTATATATAGAGCCCCTCGCCAGAAAAATTAGGGAGGATCCGGAGATTATACCCTTCCAATATGAGGGCTGGAGTAAGAAATTGGGTCTCTACACAGATGACATTCTTATTTACACAACCAACCTACAAAAAACCTTGAGTCACATTACAACCTTAACGTCTGATTTTGGGAAAATCTCGGGTTATGAAATAAATAGGAGCAAGACTGAGGATATGTCCTGGAACCTGGAAGTAGGAGAAGCAGCCAATAGCAAGGCAATGAGATATTTGGGAGTCATGATTCCACAAGATATTACTAAACTTATCAAAGTCAACTTTGAGAAGATTAAAAAAGAGATTAGTGGGCTCCTAAAAATTTGGGCACATCTCCAGCTCACCTTACTAGGTCGGGTAAACTTAGTAAAAATGATGATCCTCCCAAAATTAACTTTTTTGTTCGACGCTATTACCTTTCCTTTTGATAGAGAAGCGCTTAAAAAGCTGCAAGGTCAAATCAGTAGCTTTATTTGGTCAAGCAAAGGTCCTAGAATAGCCTGGAAGAAATTAAGAAGGAGGGTGGAGAAAGGGGGTTTAGCATTACCAGACTTGCTACTCTATTCATGGGCCTTTTTTATTAAAGAACGGGAAAATGTTGTTGAATACACCCACATTGGGAGAATACTGGGAGTAATGTCGAGGCAAGAGCCAGGAGGTAGTTTTGGCTTCATGTTCAAATACGCAGACCCTAAGTACTTCAAGAAAGTTAGGCTAAAGATCTTGAGAGGCCTGGCAGAGACTTGGTACAGGGTTAGAAAAGCCTTAAAAATACCGTACTATAGCCAAATGGCTCCTATCTGGGATTCACCAGTCTCACCGGACTGGACAAAAGATGTATTGGCTCGACCACTGAGAGAGGCAGGTCTAACAAGATGGAATCATATTATACAAGACGGTCATCTAATAAATTGGGAAACATGTAACCATCTTTCGGAACAGCAAGTGTCCAGATTTAAACGTATGCAAATGCAGAGTTGGTTCCAAGACCCAAGTACGGTGATAGGAGGACCAAATGAACTTGAGGATAGACTTTTGGACGAGGCAGCACTTAAGAAGGAGCTTGCAACAATATACTGGTTGATGGTGGAATTGGAAGATGGCTGGGAACTTGTTGCTGTGGGTTTTAGAGTAGCTGGTAATAGTGCTGGCTGCTACTGCAGAGACTGCAAGACAACAGAAATGCCCTGTGTGGAGGTTACAGAACTTTTGCCCGGGCCTCGAATATGCTGTTGTTCTACTTCTAGCTAAGTTGCTTTACTGACAATCCAAGTCTTGTAAAATTGGTCATCCATTTCAGTAAAAGGAGTGAAAATGGCAACCACTTTTTTGTATCGTGGATCAAGTATTGTGTCACAGATGTAGTCTTTGGAGGACACAATCTCTTTTTGCAGCATTTGTTTATGTTCAAGAGAAGGATTAAGCTATCCACCAAAGAAGCTGCTTCTTCACTGACACTGGTGAACGTGTATTCCACCTTTTTCAACTGATCCTGTAGCTGATGCAACAATGGGATTGCTTGGCTCATGGGACCATCTTCTTTGCTTACTTCCAGTGTCATAATCTTGAAAGGAAGAAGCATTTGTATCAGGCACTCCAGTACCCACCATTTGTCCTTTTCCATTGTCATGGCTTTGTCAGTTGCATCCCCTCTCCTTTGAATTACATAATCATTGATAGATTTGTACTGCTCAAATAGCCGTTCCACCATGTAGTAGGTTGATTCCAACGTGTTGGCACCTCCTGTACAAAGGCTTTTACAGGTAGTTTATTAGCAAGCTGAAGGATCCTCAACTGCTTCTGAGCTTTGAATAAATGACTGAAATGAGTGCATATTCTTCAGCAGGTGACAAGTATGTCATAAACTACCACTTCTTTTTTAAAACAGTTCTGCACAATTAGATTGACGCAATGCGCCAGCACAGAACACTGAAATACCCACCAACAACCATGGTTTAACTACATTGCCATTGTCAGTGGCAAAATATCTAATTGTGAGACCTCTGGGTTTAAGCCATTTATAGGCCTTGGTTTTAAACTCTTCCAAGATGTTGGTAGCTGTATGCGATTTCTCCATGGCAAACTTCGCAGCTGTTGCATGCTCCCGAATGCACTAAAAAGCATGATCTGCCATGAGACCAGCAGCTAGCCTTTACCTAACTCCCTGGAAAGAGTCTCGGTGTGCAATGATGCACATGTAATCTGTTACTTAACAACTGGTCCACATGTCCGTCATGAAGTGGATGGACTGAACAGCACTCTGCTTCTTAGCCTTACCAACCAATTGCAGCACTTTAAGATGCAGCGCTGGCACAGCCACTCTGGCAAAATAGCTCCAGCTGGAAACTTCCAATTTGGGCAGAGAGTCTCCCAAATTCGAGGAAGTCCACTCCTTCCACAAAAGGAAAAGGGAAGAGATCAAACACTAATATTTTAGCCAGCTTTCCGCTGCAGAAATTGGCTTTTTTATGGTTCCAGTTGTACAGCACATCCTTGGTAAGCATAGCTTAACAGTAGGCTGTTTTTCTCATGGTACTACTGCCACATGCGACCTGTGCGCACCAAAAGCAGATAGGCTACCTGGGTGATTTGGGGTGAGAGTTGCTGTATCCCGCTGTGCATTGTGCAATGCAGATGTTGCTGCAGGTAAAGAGTGTATATTATGATAAAGGCTTAGAGGGCTGCTCTGTGTGATGCTGCTGCTGCAATCCTCTTCTTCCTCCGGCTCTTCCTGGCAGTCTTCTTCCATCACTTCAGTTGCTGGTTCTCACTTGCCACCGCCAGCTGTGCTTTTAAGGTGCTTATACTGCATGATTGTGTGTTGCTTTTACAAATGACACAGAAGGCCTTCAGTACCATAGTGCCCACCTGGCTTACCACGACAAACTGTTTTGTGGCAAACGGAGCATATTACATTGTTATCCTCATGTGGGACATCGTAAAGCAGTCCCAAACTGGGGAAGAAAGCTTTCGTATTGTACCAAAGCCTGAAAAACTGGATGTAAAGATAGGTGGTGTGTTGTTGTTGTTTGGCATGCAGCAGCTGTGGTAGGGATGGCGGTGGCTGCAGGTTTCTGGGGTTTTACACATATGGGAGCAGGTGGTGTTGGTGGAACGATATGAATCTGTGCAGGTTAAATAGAGGTGATCTGTACGTCCTCTGTGCCACTCTCCAAACTGATAATCACTGGCTCGTCATCATCACCAACCTCTTCACTTGCAAGGCTTCGAGGAAGCTTCCTTTTCCCTTGTCTCTCAGACTCAACTGGGGTCCAATCCATAACCAGATCATAAGAAGAGGGGCTTGGAGAAGATGAGGGAGTACTCTTTCTTCTGCGTGTTGTAGATCATGAAGCTGATGGTGGAAGATTAGCCTTCGCAAAGGAATCTTGCTCAACAAGAAACTCAACTTCCTGGTCTGCTCCTATGTCCAGAAAATCTGTTGCTGACTGTGGCTCCTGCTGTCCACTTTCCTAAGATGGTGTGGTTTGAGACTGAGGCAATTCCTATTCAGATTCCCTGCTCTATCTAACTGCTGTCACTACAGAGGCTGCAGCAGGTATGTCACATTTCCTAAAAAAGAATGAGGGCTTGCTGCCAATGGTGATACTGGCAACTTGCTGCTTCTCCTCCCTACTGGCCAATTTTTTGGCAGGAACCTCCTTCTTTGTGGCCATCTTAGCACTAGCAGTTAGCACTTAGCACCAGGAGCAGAAGCACTTAGCAGTGGAGGACTCTGGTGTCACTGTCAGGTGATTCCTTCATGAACTTCAGTACTGTGTGTGATGTCTTCTGCAGCACCTGCAAGCAAAGCAACAAAAAAAAAACAGTGAAACGTGGGCAATACGAAAAATCTAGCCAATGTAACACAAGTAAAGTCATCATCATCATCCTAAATGCTTAGCAGTAGTCTACCCAAAAACATTCATAAACTATTTTTTCACATGACAACAACATTACACATGATGCAGGTAAGAAAATACATTAAATAATTGTTGGTGAGTGACCCACCAGGCAAAGGGCCCATGGGGACTCTATGGCAAGTGGGGGAAAGAGGGAATCAAAAAAATTATTTAAAAAACAACGCACTGTACTACTATCAGTCACAAACACAAATAAATATATAAGAAAAAAGAAACAAAAATGTCATGGGCCTCTTCTTTAAATGGTCCTATAATCCTAGGAAATGGCTTTTAAAAGCGGAATAAAGGGATTGAAGCACACACTGGCTACACAAAATGGGGGAAGCTAGCTCATTCACCACATGGCCACTGAAGAAGAAGGCATTGAGGACAAAAACAGAATGGCCAACAAACACTAACTAGCTCCACAAAATGGTGGTTGCTGCATGGCCAGAAAATAAGGAGGCAAAGAGAACAAGGACAAAATGGCCAGTGCAACCATCACCGCATGGCCAGCAAAGAAACACCATGGAGAACAAAAAACACATGACAGCCTATGGCAAACTCAAGAACAATGGTTTTGCTATGCTACCCCAAGTGATTGCCAGTGATTAGACAAATTGCAAGCATTCCTCCCATCATGATTTGTGTGTTTCATGTACCGCCCTAAGTGGCATGGGTATGCCCAGATGTGGGGCCTGTGCTCACTGTGTCACTGGAATCAAGCTGTAGCCAGCTGATGAGCTCATAACTAGGGCAAAACCAGTCCTAGGTTGCTTGTGTTCCAGTTCAGGGAGGACCTAGCCTGGCAGCTCAGGCTGTACCGTTCCCATGAGGAGCAGGGCCAAGACTGATTTGCATATGGCGGAGTCCAAACTGAGGTGGTATGGTGAGCAAAAGAACAATGAGTTGGATGCTACCCTGGGCAATCGCCAATGGTTAGACAAATTGCAAACATTCCTCCCATCACCTTTTGTTTGTTTCAAAGCCTATGGCAAACACACACACTGGCTACACAAAATGGTCACCGCCGAATGGTCTGCAAAGAAAGGGCATGACGAAAAAAAGAACACTTGGCAACCTATGACAAACATACGAACTGGCTACACAAAATAGCCACCGCTGCACGGCCAGCAAAGAAAAGGCATGGAGAACAAAGAACATGGAAGCCTATGACACTGGCAAGTATACATACTGGCAAAAAAACTTAAATATGAAAAAATACATCAAATACTAGCTGGCGCCCTTCAGACAAAAACCAAACGAAAGACATCAAATAATTGCTGGTGAGTGATGCATCCGGGCCCTGGGGGACTATGGAAACTCTATGATAGGCAGTGGGGGGAGGGGGTAGACAAAAATAATACATTAAATAAATGCTGGTGAGTGACCCAGCCGGCTTAGGGCCCATGGGAACTATATGGGAGTCAGGAAAAAAATTAAAAACATGATTTAAAACCAACACACTGTACTACTATCAGTCACAGTCACAAACACAACCCAATCTATCAGAAAAAACAGAAAAATGAAACAAAAATGTCTTTGGCTCTTTATTTATTGATCCTAGAAAATGGCTTTTAAAAGTGTAATAAAGGGATTGAAGCACACACTGGCTGCACAAAGTGGTAGAAGCTAGCTCACCCATCACATGACCGCTGAAAAGAAAGGCATAGAGGACATAGACAAAATGGCCACCAAACACACAAACACTAACCGGCTCCACAAAATGGTAAAGGTTAGAGAATAATGAGGCATAGAGAACAAAGACAAAATGGCCACTGTGACCATAACCACACTGGCTACATAAAATGGCCACCAGCTGCATGGCCAGAAAAGAAAGGCCATTAAGAACAAAGAACACATGGCAGCCGCTGTATTGCCGGCAAAGACAGAGAACAAAAGAATACATGGGAGCCTATGGAAAGCACATACACTGGCTACACAAAATGACTACCGCCGCATGGCCAGCAAAAAAATAGCATGGAGAACAAAGAATACAGTTGCTATGTCTAGTGCACCTCCCCCCTCAGAAAAAAAAACATCTTGTTTCATTGCAGGCAAATGATTATAAAGATATTATCAGCAACAGGCACATGTTGACAAAAAAATAAAATAACCAACTTTTTGCTTTCAATCCACAGCCATCCACAACTCCGTAAATGTTTTTCACAAGCATACAGTACCACATCAGTGAAAATGTGAAACTTAACATACATCAAAAATACACCCTACATAGTGCAGGGCATACTAAGCCCTCAAACCGTAAAAAAATTCACTGTAAAACAAATCAGTATAACATTTTTTTTAAAACATGCAAAAAATGGAGAAAATATGTATTTAATGTAGCCTTAGGCCCCCACCATCAAAAAAAGTGCAAAATATCTATTTCCCCTTAAAAAAGTTAATCCTATCCCACATGGGCTCCCTTACCCCACCCCAAACCCCAGGCCAGCCACAAACAAAGACACAAAAAACAAACAAAAAAATACTGGTGCATGCCCTCCCTCAAACAACAAACTTTTTCCTAGGTGCTGCATAGAACTTACTTGATTTCTCTCAAAAAGGTAAGATTCCAATGGTAGGGATACAGCAGGGATTGCAGTGAGGGAGTGAAACTTTCCCTCTATAATCAAAATAAAAATTGACCAAGAGCAGGACAAAGCATAGGAAGGAGGCATCAGGACAAGAAGAAGAAGTTTCCACTGTATGTGCAGTAGCTTCCTACACTGAATAGCACTTACTTTCTGTTTAAAAAACAAAAAGGGCATTTTGCACTGAAATAATACTGTAAGTAAAAAAAAAAAGTAAGTCCGTTTTTATATAGCGCAGCTACTCACCCTTACGGGTCTCAAGGCGCTGGGGGCCGGAGTGGAAATTAAGTTAGCTACTGCCCAGAGTCACATGGTGCTGAGCTGAGCTGCCGCCGGAGCCGGGGATCGAACCGTGAACCCTGTGCTCCGAAGTCAGCTGCCCTGGCCGCTGCACCACACCTCTCAGTCTGTTAGGGCAAAATTTCAACTCAAAAATGCATTTCAAGTAGATTTTCTGGTCACTTGAGTAGAAATTCTACTTGAAAATCTGGCCTGTGACTGCTCGCATTACAGTACTGCCGCTCTTGTTCTTGAATGACTGCTGAACATTAACATTTGCCAGCGAACACGAGCGTTTGCACTCTTGCATTGTTTTGATGCATCTTGTGGTCTGACTTTCCCCGAACACGAGAATCAGATATGCGACGCGGCGTGATGGCATTACAATGGGTAATTCCACATCACAAGAGTAACGAGGAGTTACCAAATTACAACAATGATGCCGAAGTAATTAAAATTACTCCTAGGCCTATAAGAGACACATTTTTGCTGTACTGCAATAGTGACAACATGAGGAGGGAATTGTGGGTAAAGGACAAACCACCTGTGGGTGATGAAATTTCAGCAGCTAAGAGGATGAAACACATGTTTAGTTGTGTGGAGGAGGTAAAGATATATGGAGGAAAGAGAACAGATGTGATTGCAGTCAAAACAAAGATTGTTATTGAATGTAAAGGCCAGTGTTTTCAATGTTGTCTTGTGGATGACATAGCCAACAATATGAATGCCAAGGTCATGAAGAGAGTCAGAACAAATGTGGAGAATCAGGCCACTTTGTAAACTTTTGTGGGCGTACAGGAAAAACAAGCAAAATGAGAGAAGTTAAGAAAGTGTATAAATAAGTGGTGCTTTACATAGAAAGTAAATCCGGGGAGAGTCCTTCTGATGTGGTGATAGTGGAGGGCACATTGATGGAAATGATGCTGAGGGTTCATGTTTAGGCATGATTAATTTGAAAGAGCCCCAATACAGCAGACAATACTTAGCAAAAACTCATATTTACAGGGTGTATATTCACAAAACAGATAATTGGTCAAACTAAGACCAAAAATATACTCCAGGTCAAAGTGCAGAACTTATTGCTATCAACAAATGAAGTACTTAATTCACATGTTAACATATCTTTCATAAAAATGGGACTTAATTGTATCAAAACATTATACAAATTATGCATGAACATAAACAATCAAAATCTAAATAAACTGAATTTTGACTATATTCTGAATAGACTAAGATAAAACATTCTTGCAAAAAGGGAAAAAAGACACCAGCATTGAACATATAGAATACGCTTCTGGGGGGATCCTTAAGCTTTCTTTAAGGGCAAGAAGGTCAAATGCCTAGTGACTCTGGGTATTTGTAGATAAATAAATGAATACTTGGAAAAGGGTAAAAGGTTAATCATTCGCTGTCACCCACTCCCATGAAAGCGGTTATGCTATCAAATGAAATGTTTGTACCGAATATCTCTGCTACAATGTGATAATAGCAACATGGCAGGAGCAGAATAAAAGAGTTCATGAGTTGCTGAAGAAACTGTGGGGGTCTATTCACAAAGGTAAACTTACACATGCATAAATCTACATGTGTAAATTTACTTTTAGACTTTTCAGTAACTTTACTGCTTTTAGTTATTCACCATTTCAGTGTGTAAAGTTATCCAAACGTGTAGATAAACATGTCCTCACCCCCTGAAATAGAATGTGGGGGACAGTAAAACATCAAATACGATTGTAAAGATACAACTAGTAGTGACTTTACAACCGTATTTGATGCTCCACATACTTGAAGGAGACCTTTGTAATTGGGCAGAGATCGCCATATGGTAAAGTATTGGGAAAAGTTTAAAAGCATATTAAACATTTAAAAAAAGATAAAACATTTAGAAGTTCAAAATTAATGCAAATTAATTTTATATAGTTTAAATACAAAATAATATGTTTTTTTTATTTGTATTTTTTTTTTTATTAGGATCCAAGCATTGCATTAACATAAATATATATTCCAGATAATATTCATCATGGACTCAGCATGCAGGTAATAAATATGGAAGCAAATACATATTTCATATTATATAACTTAATCGATGCACAGAATATATAAAATTACAGTAAGCAGTTATCAACAGGACACAAAAAGAATACATACCATAAACGCAGTTGTCTTAAAAACAGATCGAGAAATAGCTTGTAAAGTGCATAGAGATGAAATGAGGGAGAAAAGATTTAATCAAACCCTGCAAACTAACCCTGCCTCTTCTGGCAAGAAATGTTGCCCCCAGAGTTTTTAAAATGTCTTCACTCGCCCAGTTCGTATTGCATATAGCCGTTCGCAAATTCTAACTCACCTCATTTTCAGTAGCCAGTCCTTCATCGTAGGGATCAACTGAGTACACCATTTTTGAAGTAAAAGGGACCAAGGTACGGTTGTTGCTATATATACAAATTTTACCCATTTATCTGCAAACCCCAGGGCTGGATCGTACCCTCGGACTCTCAGCCAACTGGTCGAAGCAATATTGACCTTCCATTCCCTTGCAAGGTACTGGAATATTTCAGCCCAAAATCCCTGGATAGATCAGCAATGGCCTATGGCATGCGTCCAACTGGCAAGAGATTGGCCTATACATCAAAAACAGTTACCCGAAAGACTGGGATTAATGTGTGCTAAAAAAGCTGGGGTTCTATAAAGTAGCCATTTAGAAAAATAAACATTCAATGCCAATTATCTCCGCTCAATACACTAATAATCAGTGTATTAACTTCTTCCACATCCTATTTGTAATATCCAGGCCTTTTATCTATCCCATTTATTTATAGCTTTTTTTGCGAGGTCAGGGCCTTTAATAGAGAAAAGCATTCTTTCCCATTCCCCTGGCTTTTCCAGTGTCCCGTCAACAATTAGCGCAAAGACTGCCTTTCTGCTACTGAGGATCTGGCCTAAATCTAAATTAGACAGTATTTTATTAAGTCCTCTAAATGAGCCCTGGAGAAAAAGTCATCCTGTATACGCTGCCGGACGTCCACTAAGTTTTTCCATCTATCCCCCAACAGGAAATCCGAGATTTTCCTATATCCCGCATTTCCCCACTTTTGGACAATTTCGGGTGCAAGCTTCAGCCCAAGTTCAATATCTACTGCATCCAGGGATGTTGCCGCATTAATCAGGGGAATGGAATATCACCTATAAAGATCCCTGAGATTCCGAAAGAACCACTTCAAGCTCTTATAGCAAACTCTTTTGGGTAGCTTTACAGACTTTAGCACATCCACAATATGAAACTCTTTAAAAATCAACTGTATAAAATTATTTTTTTAAACTCTGTGTGCAGCTTTAAATTAAAACTAGACATGTTTTGTGCAAAATAGGCAAAGTAGTAATCTTTAAGATTGGGGAGCGGCAACCCTCCATCCTCCCGCGGTTCATATAAAGTGCTTAGTACAATTCTGGCTGATTTGTTTTTGCCAGATAAATGATGAAAACATGGACTCTATGAGTTTAAAAAAGGTGGCGGATAAAACACACGTAATGGCAGAGGACAAGAAATTGAATAGTGGAAGGACCGACATTTTAATCAGGGAGACTCTCCCAAGAATGGACAGCGGGAGAGAATGCCATCTAGAAAATAGATTTTGAACTTTTAAAAGGATAGGAACGAAATTTAGGGCATACAGATCCTCAGTCTTAGAAGAGAACCTTATATCTAGGTATCGCTTTGGATGTAAATTAACACATGCGACTATATCCGAGTGTAAAATATCGGAGTTACAGTCACACAATATTATTTCTGTCTTTTTGTTAATGTTATACCCTCCCAGCTCCTCATATTGAGCAAAGAAATCAAAAACCTTTTCTTGGGTCTTCTTCCTACTATCAAAAATTAACCTCATATCATCGCCATATAGTTTAATCTTATTCATCTGTGGGAGAGGAGGATGGATACTATTATTTCCTCAAATCGCTCTGGCTAGTGGCTCCACGAAGAAGGCAAATCAAAATAGAGGATAGCGGGCACCCCTGCCTTGTGCCACGCAACACCTTTATTTGCCCCACTTCTACTGAGTTGATGATAAAACCCAGCTTCGGCTTTACAGTACATTTTATATATAAGCCCAGTCATCTGGGATGGAATACCAAACTTGTTCAGAATATTAAATAAGGTTTCCCAGACCACGAGGTCAAAAGCTTTTTCCGCATCATCTAGCAGAAACACCAAAACTTGTATGTCATTAACTGCAAAATAGTCCAGAGATTAAGCTAGATAGTGCATATTTGTCCCCAACTGCCGTCCTGCTATAAAACCGTTCTGATCTGTATGGATCAATCTGGGAGCTATTGATTTAAATCTATTGGCAAGCAGCTTTGCAATGATCTTATAATCTGTATTTAGTAATGAGATAGGGCGATAGGAGCTTGGATCCTCGGCAACCTTGCCTTTCTTTAAGAAGCTTACAACATTCCCTTTAAAAAAGAAGGGATTATAGCGTCCCCTTGTAGCATTACATTTGCCAGTAATAATAGATAATCAGACAGAACATCTGAAAAAGTTTTTAAAATTCCCCGGAAAATCCATTGGGCCACAGGCTTTGCCGTTCGGAAGATTTTTGATAACCTCTATCAACTCTTCTTTAGAGAAGGGTTGAGATATGTCTGTCCCCTCTTTTTTAGTTAATGTTGGAATATTGAAGTCTGCTAATAATTTGCCCAGGGAGAACAAGTCAATTGTCTCCGTTTGTGCATATATCTGTCTATAATGCTCTAACATAATCTCTCCCACCTTCTCTGGTTCCCTACTCGTAATTCCCGAGGTTGGACAATTCAAAGCGCTTATCCTGTTCTTGGCAGCTTGTTCAAGTGCCTGCCAGGCTAGGAGTTTCCCAGTAAAGTGTCTTTCTTCATAAACCTTTTGAGAATGTGCCCAACTCAGAGCAGCACACTTTGCATATTATGCTTCTCTCATTGCCTATCTAGCAATGTTGAACGCTTTTTTATTAGCCCTGGATGAATTCTTCAAAAACCTATCGTAGCTCTGCTGTACCTTTTGTTCTTAAATGAGTTTTTTTTAGCTTTTAAACTAATTTCTGCATTCTTGCTTATTACTCTCCCTCTAATGAATGCCTTCATGGCATCCCATGCAATGCCCGGTGGTTCAGTCTTATCATTAATCATCAAAAATTCCCTTATCTCCTCTTTGAGAATAGGGACCCATCCTTCCTCCTGCAGATATTGTTTATTAAGCACCCATCATCCGGGGCACACCAGGGGCTTGCCCACTACTGTCTCAAGAATAATCATTGCGTGATCTGAAAACCCATTAGGTATAGTACTTTGGGATTTATAATTCAGGGCTCTGAGATTTTAAAAAAATCTATACATGAAGAGCTGCGGAATGTCCGTGAAAAGCAGGTGTATGTGATTTTTGTAGGACAGGCTGTCCTCCAGGGATCAACTAAAGCAAGTATTTCCTGGAAGTTCCTGAAGACTTTCAAGGATTTTGGTTTGTCTGTTTTTTTGCCTTAACCAAGGAGTCCAGTTTTGGGTCCTGCAGCAATTAAAATCTCTGCCGATTATCAATTTACCATGAATTTGTAATAGCAATTGAAACAGGCCCTCGTATGGCGTAATATTATCTTTAACTGGGGCATAAAAGCTGGCGAATGTTAAAAGCCTTGGCCATACCGAGCAGCTCACCCAGCAACAGCGGCCCTCCTTACCTCTGGCACTGTTTACCACTTCAGCCCCTAGCCCTTTTGCCAAAAAAATAGCCAACCCATGGTGGGCGGCTTGGGAAGATGAAAACCCTCTATATGCTGCCCATTTTTTAAACATTGAGAATGCTGACAGCTTCTCCGCCGGAATATGAGTCTCCTGAACCAAAATCACTGCTGGATTTTTGGCTAGAATCCAGCTTTCTATTGCCTGCAATTTCTTAGTATTATTGAGGCCATTTTCATTAAAGGAAACTACCTACAGGGAGTTACTCATACTAATAGTCTATTCTTATATAGCCTTTAAGGAAAAAAAAAATTTTACTAGCCCCCCTCCCACACCTGTGCACCGGAGTTACTCCACCCCATAAAAGCCTTTCACGTAGATGAAAACTCGATCCCACACTTTAGCCCCATCTTTGTCTTGCAATAAAATAATGAGGAGGTACATTTGATGGTTGGCCCACCCTTTGAACAGGGTTAACATTCTACTCTACCACCCTTAATGCTTGAACTAGCCAGCTACATGCTTGGATCCATGTTTAACAAGCTTTTTACCCCAATCCTCCACCTACCTCATGCCCCCCAGTCATAACTCCCTCCATTCAAGACGTGGTGGGTGATGCGCGATCACAATCACACCAGACAATCTTCCTCACCCCTAAGAATTAGGCACCCTGACCTTGTGCCCGGCCAAGCGGCCAACCCCTGCCCCCCTACCCTGTCAGGACACTAAAAAGAGGAAGAAAACATATTCAAAACATAACAAGAAGTGCTGAATCAGACCCCCAAACCAGAAATCCTGAGGAGCCCACACCAGTGCTTGCCAGTGCTCAATGCCGGATATAATAGAGAAACATTTTTTTTAAATCACACTTTCTGGCCCCAATTAACCCATGCTACCAAGAATCGAATTTCTGAATTTCTGGATGCACAATGATAAGCACAATGAGAAACTAAGGCTCATTCAGCCAACAATGCATAGCAAGAAATTCTAATCTGAGCCCCCAGCCCAGGACACCAATCCCCGCACTTGATACCTCATGCAACAGGAAGATATTTTATAGGCACAGTTGATGGCCCCTAGTTGTCCAAAACACAATCAGAATGTAGTCACTCAGAATTTAACAAGGCTTCTTCGAGATTTTCTGCTGTAATTCCTGCACCTCAGAGACATCACAGAACACATGGAATCGCCCCTCTACCAGCACTTTCAGTTTAGAATGTTGGGCAATCATTGCCTGGGCTCCCTGCACCTTGAAAAGGTGAAACATCTGTACAAATTCTTTCCTCCTCTTAGCTGCAACAGCTGACATGTCCGAAAAGAGTGTCTGGAGTAGTGAACTGTCTCTGCTTGATTGCATTCGAAAGAACTTGCTCTTTCACCCGGTAAATTCCAAAATTCACAAGAATTGTGTGAGGGAATTTCTGATTTGGGGGCTATTGTGCTGATACGCGATCAGCTCTTGTGAGTGTAAGGTCGCCAGAGTACTCAGGGAGAACATGTGTTTTAATAAAAGTGTTTGTCCCTGTAGCCCTTCCAGAATTCCAACAATGCATAGATTAGAGTGCCAGGAGTGATGTTTCAACTCCTCCAGTTTATCCTCAGTTGAAGACTTCTGTTTCTGAAAGGTGGCAGCCTTTTCCTGCAGAATTCATATGTGATCCTCTAACTGAGAGATCCTTTCTTCCGCCTTTCTTAACCTCACCGGGATCTGAGCAACCGGCTCCTCGATCTGTGAAAGATGTGCAAGCAGAGCTGCAATTTCTGTAGTTTGTGAGGCTTGCTTCTCAACTTCTCAACTGTAATGCGATATAATAACGGTGAAACTAACAGCCTCCCATAAGAGTTACTACTGCTGTGGCCCAACCAGCGACCCTCTACCGAATAATGCTACTAAGCCCTGCAGAAATAGAAACAGAACACATGCACTTACCCCCGGTGAGAAACCTGGTGGCCACTGCACAGCAAGGAGGAGCTCAGTCTCTCAGAGACCTGGACATCAGGAGCACAGGAATGAGGAATGAGGATAAGGAATGAGGGTTATATCTACCCTTGCAGGAGACTCCTTTTCTTTATTCATTTTTTGTTTGTTTTTCACTGCACAATCAGCCAAGGGAGAGGAGGCACTACAGCTCCCTTGTGCCCCCCCCTGATAACGCTGTGGCAAAGTAGGAAGAGACGGGAGGAGGCTCGTATGCCTCTCAATAACATCTACCGTCAGGCTGACTTCACAGGCAGCCCTCGTGTCCTCGCTTCATTTGGTGGTTTAACCCTTTCCGTGCTCATGACGAGCTCAGCTCGTCATGCTGCGCGGTTGCGCTGTGCGCATGACGAGCTGAGCTCGTCACGACCCCACCCGCGATCGGAATGTCCAGCATACGAGCGGAATTCCGATCGCGGTCAAGGGGTTAACCATCCATTTTGGTGGTGTCCGGGAACCCGCAGCCGATATCCTGCTGCCACCCTTGAGCGTTCGCGCAAGAAGACGAGCGTCCTCACGTAGCAGGGAGGAGGGGCGCTGGCACTTCAACCGTCGATCATCGTCCTCCCCCAAATACAGAATAATATGTGACAAAATTCATAACTTAATTTTAGATAAAAAATGAAATTATTTCAATATAATTTTTTATAATGTATTTAAAATTAATAAATGTGATGATTAGAAGCAATTAACAGTAATTTACTTATTTTAATACATATTAATCTTGCATTAAAATTTACATCTAAAAAAGGTTAATAAAATATTTTAAAATCAATTATTAATTATGGTTTTTTGCTAGACAATTTGTTTACCATTCAATAAAATGTATTTATATTTCTAAACAGTTTAAATAATGTAATAAATTTTAACTATAATTCCTATCGGTTTTATTTTAAATCCCTACTTCCATTCATTTCTATAGGATGGTGTTGCAGTAGCAAAGGGAAGATGTGTGGCGCAGCGGGCAGGGCGACTGACTTCAGAACCTGGGCCTCACGGTTAGATCCCCGGCACCGGTGGCAGATCAGCCCAGCACCATGTGACTCTGGGCATAAGTTATGCTCGCTTAATCTTCCTGACGGCCCCCAGCGCTGGGACACCTCTCCAGAGGTAGCTGTGCACTTTACAAATACTGGATATTTACCAGTAGCTGGTGCTGGACTTACTTCAGTTCTAGGCTGGTATACATTTACAACTGTTTTGGGTCTTTTTCTGGCTATTGTATTTATAGAAGGGCAGTTTGTAAATAGCAATAGGCTTTTGTAAGAGGGTGCATGTCCCTCCCCTGCCTAACCCCTTCCATAGTCCTCCCTTAACCCCTCCTCACTCCTCCATTATTCCTTCCCCATTAATACTAAGCATTCCCCATTTTCCAGCCCCCTCCCATCACTCTCACATTTACTACTAAAAAGTATAGTCAGGTGCGCAGGTCTCCACACGCATGTAAATGAATAGCACTTCAAGTATGTTTACACTACTGCAGTACTACTAAATGTAAAACAAAATGCAGTTTATGTATAGGCCCCTGAAATATGTGAGTTTGATACTGAGTTCTAAGAAGTGCAGTTTTGCCAAGGAGGAAATTTCTTATTGTTATGCAGCTTGCATTTAGCTTCCATTTTAGTTCTCATGTTAACTTAGCCTCATTTTCTAATGATGCTTTGTACAGGTTTCTCTATTGCAAGAATGGCCCCAACACACACTTATTTTTGATAGGCATTGATGCCCTGTAGTCTGCACATTTAGTTCCAGGGTTGCACAAATTCAGAACATGTGGCATTGTTTTCTTTTCTGAGCCTGCAAAGAGTCTACAGTCTAATTAAAATGCTATCCTGCACCTTTAGGCACAGTTTGATTAGCTTGCTGTTTTATTATTTAAACTGCATCTGTGCTGAAGCCGGGGAAAGGTGCTCTTCTGCCGGAGTCATTACAGAACGCTGCTATAATATGCCGTCCCACTGTCCCCGACCTTCATCCTGAGAAGGAAGATAGCTTTACACTCGGAGGTGCATCTGTGGATGTACTGAGCATGGGTTCCTGACATACACTATCATGGCATGGGTTACGTCATTCCAACAGACAGTGCAAATGGGTACTCCCGATATGCTCTCTTTCACATAGAGGCTAACTATAGATAGGAGTAACATTAACAACATGATGAACAATTACCATGATTGAATTGTTTGTATTTTTTACTATTCTAATAATACTCATTACAATAATGTGTCTCATCTTTCTTACAATCACAGTTTATGTTCTATTTGCAAAGATAAGAGCTTGTCAATAAATGCTTGAAAATGCAATATTGTATCTTATCTATGTGACGCTTTGGGCATGCAAGAGCAATGAACGAAAGAGTTGGATTTGTTTCCACGACTTCCTTGGGAATCTGAAAGTCATGTTCTAGGTTACTGACAACATCTATAACTCTGAAGGTTTAGGAGTTTAGATGCGGTACTGTGAGCTTGCCAAACAGACCAACATTTACTGATTACATAAGAAGACTCAATCTCTGTATTATGAAGTTGTGTTATTCTAAATATACACTCCTACTAGATTAGTAGGCACAAGATGGAATTCCTTGTTGGGTGTAATGAAATTTTATATTAATTTCATTCCAAATCTTTCAGACGAGTCTCGCCTGATTCGAAAATTGTGTAAAAGGTAGATGATTTGTCTGGAGTAAAGAGAATGATATTGAATTTGAGGTAATTAACAAAGATTTGTTAAGTGCACTGAATTTGTAAGCTTTCGTGCCTGGTAGAGATGCCACTGTAATCACTGATGCCTGCTGCATAGCCCTCTGGCACTTTTGGTTCATGTAGAAAGTGAGGGGAAAAGACTTTTGTTTGTGGCTCACAGTATTTGAGAGTCTGTTGGGTAGTTACGAAGTTCAGTAATTCTCTTTGAGGGGGAGTGGTTAGATGTGACCACAATCCCTTATGGGGTGTTTGACTAAGAAAGGGTTGCATTTGGTGTCTGTGAGAATCAGAAAAAATAGATTGTGGAGTTACAAAAGTATATGTTCTCAGTGGGGTATATTTCAGGTGCCAAAAACAAACCAGATGACGGTCTGTCAAGGTTGGTTTCCTGTTCCTAGAATGAGGAAAGCATGTGTGTCATCAACCCATGGGTCCACACTGGAGGAGGAGCTGAGAAGGTAATTAGAGCCTGATGTATGTTTAACTAAATGTCAAGATAAAGTGCTTTGCAATAGTTGATCCTGGAGGAAATTAGTGCTAAAGCTACCTGCTTCTGTACCGGGGAAAAGATAAATGGAAAAATCTTCAGCAAGGTTCTGATAATCAAAAAAATGGTCCCCACAGTATGATTTACCTGGAGATCCAATGACACATCACTATCCAGGATGACTCCTACATTTTTAGCTGAGTTTGTTGGGGTAGGTAGTGTCCCCAGACTGTCTGGCCACTAGTTCTGTTTCCATATCAATGGTTGACTTCCATTAGCACCTCAGTCTTCTTGCAGTGGCATCTGTGTCTTTTGAGATAGACATGATAATCTATGTGTCATCTGCATACAGCTAGGGGTGGACAGTAAGGTCTGCTCCATTGGCGGAGTTCAAGGAGCTTTGCCAATATGCGCTCCTTCTTGGAGTGCAGAGTTTGGCAAAAACTCCACCAACTGCTGGCAGAGTGGAGTTTACTGGCACACACCCTCCCTCAGCACTACCATTATTAATTATTACAGTTTAACGGGCAGCTTCAGTGTCGTCACACGGTGAGGAGCCCTAAGCATGAGTCAAACACCCCCATGCTCACAACCAATCATGCCAGAGAAACTAGATTCTATCAGTGGTGGGAGAGCGATATAGCCCCTCCAAGTCTTAGCATGGGATTGGCTATGGAAATTCTCCATCTCTATTGGTTTATTGGGCCATAAGTGACTACCACTGTAGTTTTATTCGGCCATAAGTGACTACTACTGTAGTTTTCCATTAGCTGGGAAAACAATTGCTAGTAGTTCATTGGTTGAGGTGTCCTAGCGAGTGCAACTGAGTCATGTGCTTGCTGCTCTAGATTTCTGCCAAGTGTACATGTAGCATTCTCTCTTTGCTTACACAGTAGAGCTGTGAGTTAAGATGCACAAAAACTAAATTTGGCGCATTCATCGCTTTTTATTTATGGAACAAGTCTTTTTTTCATTGTGTCCACCATTGTGCCTTATAAATTGGCATTCTAGCATGTGTACAGCTCCGTAGCAATTTTAGACTTCTGGGTGCCCTGTCTAGAATGTCCCTGGATGTTGCCTATTAGCCTCCCTAAGCTGATTGATCGCCAAGGCATGAGAGAAGATGGCTGGCTGCCGAAAACTGAATGGCATGATTCGTGCACACACTTAGGGTGGCCCTGTGTGCCCAGTACACTGCCTCTGGCTCCTTGTGCACCAGTATATGCAGTGCCCAGTTCATGCACTCTTTCGCAACAGAGTTAAGTCATTTCTGGGAATCTTAGGGGAACAAGTCAATGTCTTGACACAGCCCCATTTCCTCACAATGATGACCCAGTATTCCAGAGAAGAAAGGACAATTGAGTACCATTTCATTAAGCAATAGTAATGTTTGCAGCGCTAAGACACACCAGAAGAGTGGTTTGTGGCACCGTATGAAAATGGTACTTTTGAGTTTGTAAGTGCCTGTTATTCTGCAGTCTGGTGTAGACTTCATCCTACAAAGCTAAGGGCAGTTTGGAAATGTGAGGATACTCGCAGGCCTGTAGGGCCTGTGCTTGCAGTTTGTGCTGGGGTTCAGGACATTTTCACGAGGCACTGAGTGGATCCAGTGTTTAGACCAGGGGCTTCGCTACTTGTGTTTCCAGAAGTGTATCCGAATGAAGAAGCGTAGGGAGGTAGTTTCTTGCTTAGATGGCTCAGATCTGTTTCTTAGAGGTATCAAATTCTGCAGAGAAGGGACACAGCCACAAAAAAATGTTCACTCAGGGTCACAGAGGGCTGTACAAGGGCAGTGATGCTGTGACTCCTTTCTCCTGGTTACCCAGGTCGCACTTAAAACGCATTATTTGAACCCAGAAGTGCTTGAAACAGCTCGGCCCCTCACTCTAGTGTGACCCAATGACCCCATCCAGCCTGTGTGTCATTATTGTTTGTGGAAATAGCGTATTTTTGAGGGGTGGGCAGAACTCCATGGAATCGCAAGGATTTTTATGTTACTCAGCAGAATTCCACAGAGTGAAACTCCGCGAGTTCCACCCACCCCTACATGTGACTAGGCCTGGGCGGAGTTTGCGGAGTTCTGCTATGCGGAAAACTGCGAAGTGACCAAAAAACTCTGCCGCGCTATGCGGCGTTCCGCAAGCACTGGAGTGCGTTTGGTCATGTTGTTCACATTGATTTTCAGCGCCGGGTGTTTGTCCCATGCTGTAAAATTAGCACGAACAGCACCATGCGCAGCGCAATAGGGCGCTGCTTCTTTTCTTGTCACTCGAGTAGATTTTCTAACCGAGCGGCAGCTTCCTCAATGCGAATGGAAGGTTTCTTAACGCGAGTGGTCATGGCCATCCGTGACCGCCCGGGTTGAGAAATCTGACCGCCCACGTTGAGAAATCTCACCGGAAAGTGAATTTTCCTTGCTCATGCTCGCCAACTTGATGTACGTGAGCGCGAGCCAGGAAAAAACTCAGCTCCCCTCCTCAGTTTTTTGGAACTCTGTGTGATCCGCGGTGTGCGGAAAACTCCGCAAACTCCATGAAGAGAGTAGAGTTAAACACCCAGGCCTACATACGATAGGGGCTGTAGCCCGAAGGAGCAAATAAGTTTGGCCAGGGAGGAAACATGTAAGTTAAACAGCATAGGGCTCAGTGAAGATTCCTGAGGAACCCCATATGGCAAGGAGAAAGGGTGGGATTTAAAATAATTTGCAATCCCCATCTGGGATCTATGCATGAGAAAAGAGGTCAAAAGTTTCAGAGTCCTATCGCCTATACTCAGAGCCTGTAATCATTCAGGGAGTAGGGTAGGAAAGATGATGTCAAAGGCCGCAGATGGATCCAAAAGGATCAGGACTGTGGCCTGCTATGCATAAATTAGACACCTAAGCTGTCTGTCACAGATACCAGGGCAGTTTTGGTTCCATGATGGCATCTGAACCCAAACTGTAAGATGTCCAACAATACTTGTTCCTCCATGTGTACCATTAAATAGTGATTAAGATGTTTCTCCAAGATCTTTGCTGGGACTGGAAGCAAGGAGATGGAGCAATAATTCTTCAGGTCATTAGGGTCAAGATTAGGTTTCTTAAGAAGAGGCCTGACCACTGCCTCTTTCCCCAAATGTGGGGAGCTCCCAGAACTAATTGCTGTTCATAATGGAGGTTAGAGGTTGAACTATTGTGCTGGCTGCCTGTTGGAGGTGCTTAGGGGGACAAGATTCCAGAATAGATCCTTATTTTAAATTCAGCAATTGCGTCTCTGTTTGATCGAAAGTCAGGGGAGGGAACCAAGACAAAATTGCTGGGTGTGTCTGCTTCACATCAGCAGTAGCTATTAGGCTCTGCTGCCATGAGGCAGTAAGGCAGGAATCTGTATGCTCATCTAGATTAAAAGATGAAATTTCTTCATAAATATTAGAGACCTTGGAGAGAAAGAATTCTGCCAACTTGCTGCAGAACTCTATTGAGCCCTCAATTTCAAAGGGAACAGGAAAACATGAGCTGATGAATAACTTTAAAGAGTTCTTTAGAGGAGTTTGAAGACTCAATTTTATTAGCACAAAAGAGATTTTTCTTCTCTAGTGACTCTTTCGCACTCTCTGATAGCATATTTATATAGAATTTTCTCCTGCTCCTCAAACTTCTTCCTCCAGCGGCCTTCCAACCGTTGGCAGGCCTGTCTCAGTAGTCTTAACCTTTAGGTAAACATGGTGCTGTAGGAACTTTTCTGCGAGTTCTAATTCCTCTATGGGAGCAACCATGTACGAAGCCGAGCTCGCCAGGCTTCAATTTCAGTTGCTCCCATGTCCGCATCCTCAAACTCAGTGCACTAGAGAATTATTCCACAGAGACCCCCTTCCAGTTCATTTTAAGAGCCATGGTGGTGTAGAGAGTATCTTTAATCTGAGTGCAAGAAATATCTAAAGAAAAGACTACTTCCTGATGATCAGACCAGTGTAAAGGTAATACCTCTTGAACAGACAGCCGGGCATCATTGGAAAAAAATCCTATCTAGAGTGTGACCCAGTGTATGTGTGGGGGCTCTAACCAGTTTTGAGAAACCGAGAGAGGCCAGCGTATCAATCAATATTTTAAGAGTCACTACTCCTGATCTCCTCTATATGAAAATTAAAGTTGCCTATAAGAGTGACTTTGTTTTTATCTAGGTATGGTTCAATCAGATTTGCAAAATCAGTCGGAAACATGGACCTCGGGCCCAGAGATCTATATAGTAGAATACCCACAAATGACTTAGAGGGTGAGATTTATATTGAGAAACGAAAGGGCTCCCATAAACTAGTGCACTTAAACGGCTCCATGTGACAGTGACATTCAAGTTTATATACTATGGCTAGACCACCTCCAGGTCTGCCCAGCCTACCCAGTCTAAGGATAGTATATCCTGTAGGAACTGCATCAACCAGGTCAGGACCTGACGACCTGTTTACCTATGTCTCCATGACAAAAACCCAATCAGGGTCATGTGTAACCACACAATCCACAAACTCAGTATTATGCTTGCTCAGAGATCTGGCATTAATCAGGAAACTCTTCAGATTCCCTTTGTGAATAGTTGCCCCCTTATTAACAGTTTTTCCTGCGAGGGGGCTATCCCTATTGGTAGATATCACCTCCCAAGAAGGAGATGAAGGACTCTGAACCCACACCAAGTGCAGGTACAGTTTATATTTAAATAGAGATCCTTGTCATGTCTGTCTCTTCCCTCTCCTATTTCTTGGGAATTCAATGCTCTATCTAGTCCTTGAGGTAGTATGAGGGCAACTACAGATCAGTGGATGCCTTACCAAAGACTGACTGAAATATCTATCCTTCCATTTCTACTGAAGCCTTGAATGAGTTTGACTCACAAACAATTAATGGTCAATCAACAAATTAATTCCTCTCTGGTGGTATGGACGTTCTGGTATAAATGTTTGGCTTTAGGTGCCCTCCTGGGAATCTAATACAGTAACAACATGAGTGCCAGTGGTGTGCACTAAAACAGGATGCCACAACCAGTTTTGACAAGTTGAGTATTGTCCTATAGTATCTCGGTCTGTACCACCTCCTTGCTTACTATAGGAGTAACATTGTGTTCTTTGCTCAATAAATATCTGGAAACCTTAATGCAAGCAGTGCACGAACAGCACTGCCTGTCTACTTCTAGCACACTGAATGATTCTCCTGATTGACTTTTGATGACCTGGGATGATTGGTAAAGACACCTTCACTGACACTTCATTGTGGTTTATACAAGTGTGTTTGGCACTCAGAAAGAGCCAATACTTTGCACAGGGTTTGCATACCACTACCCTTGTTTGCATTTCATTAGTATTAGGCCCTTTGTACTTCAAGACCAGGATCTCCAAACATATGCCTGCTAAACAATATGAGGCGTTTCAGATTCTCTTCCAAAATATTGACCTGCAACAATATCGATAGCAAAATACCAGTCCGCATAATTTCGTCAAGGTAGGTAGATGTTCAGTTAGAACAGTGAATCTATAATCATATAATGAAGCCTACCTTGCTAAAATTGTGCAAATCAATATTGCTACAAGTCAATGGGGCATATTAGCAAGACCCACGTTAAAATTATCGCCGTTTTAGCGGCAGGAAACTGCCGCTAAAACGGCGATAATGGGCTTGCTAATATGCGTTATAGAATTCCAATAAAAGCCCAGGTTAGATGTGCAGGACATCTAACCTGGGCTTCTATTGGAATTCCATAACGCATATTAGCAAGCCCATTATCGCCGTTTTAGCGGCAGTTTCCTGCCGCTAAAACGACGATAATTTTAACGTAGGTCTTGCTAATATGCCCCCAAGACCTACCAATTGAATTGACTTTCCACCATCCCATTTACAGACATTTCTTTTGCTTCTTCTCTGCATCTATTTTGCCCCCACTGTAACATGCTTTGACGTAGATATTTTCAACTGAATGAGCGAATTAAAATCAAACATGACATTCAAAAGATAAAATAATGTTATGACAAAGGCATCGTTTTGCTACTGCACATGACTCATTAATTCTACTAAAGCTGATATAAATTTATTTGTGCATAAATACATGTAGAATCCTGTTTTTCATTGCCTTTTCGAGGATCCTGACATTCATGAAGTTGAGCAATGGATACATTAGTGGATACATGTACAGATTTATATAAAGCAAATTTGCTCCCTAAATCGTCTCGTATGTTCTGGCTTTTCAAAGTTGGAGTGTTTCAATTGACCTCTTTTTAGTTTAGGGAACAGTACTAATTACAGTTCTTGATAATGCTCACTCTATTTCCATGAAAAACATTTTAAAAAGCGATTTGCTGGGGTGTTGTAAATGTATACTGCCATGCATTCATCCAGAGGGTAAAATCTAGCATATTCTACGGATCCTATCAAGATACAGACACACACAATGGGTGTCAGATTACATATTTACATAGGTATGTGCCAGTCATGATTTTTTTTTTTATATATAAATAAATCGTCATATGGAAATGAGAACTTTTTAAAGTGAGGCTTACATTGGAGAACAGCTGGGACCACTCCAGAGTGAGATTGCTGGGACGCCCTTTATTCGTACTAAACCCAGGTGTATTTACAGTAATTATGCACTAGCAATATCCAATTTTCAAAGGTATTAAAACAGAAAATTGCAGCAGTTTTAAAACTGAACACGAGGTTTCAAAACCACTGCGCATGAAACTTCCTTTAGGATTTACAGCCTTTATATTCTGGTAAACATTTGTTTGCAATGGCCTTTGATTCATGCATTCTTTTAATCAGTTTTTAGTGCATGGATATCAAGCGAAAAATCTACCGGGGAGATCATAAATTTGTACTACCGAAGTGAAACATGTCAAATGATAAATTGGCTGAGACACATATTATGGTATCACGCTCTAGACCTGTGCCTGAAGGTGTGTTTCTCTCTCAGAGAAGAAAACACATACCATTTGCAGCAACGTATTTGATGTTTCTCTATAAATTGGCTTGGCTGTATTTTTTTTATTTTTTTAAATGCTTGATATAAACTCAGCCTGCCTTCAGTTCTTGTCCACGTGCGTAGGCCACACGCAACAGTGGGTAAACTAATGCCAGTGAAACAGTCTCTTGAATACGAAGCCTAGGCAAGTTACAGAAAACAGTCACAAGGTTTCCGCAAATCAAGCCTGAAGCTCTTAACAAATCATCAACGGTGAAGTATATTGGTTTTAATAAAGCGTATTATTAGCGTTCTCTCTATTCATCTGCCTGTGAAAAGGTAATTAAATCAACTACTTGAGATGCAACACATCTTTTGAAAGCTATGAATTCGAAAATTATTCATATGTTTGAAAGTGAATATCTTTTCAGAAATTCATCAAAGGATTAACACAATTCTGGGTAAGTTCTGCCTTTGGTCGCATGTTTCATCATGCAAAGCAAAAACATCTCGCGAGCTAAATGGCGGTTATTAAACTTTGTGTTTAGCACCCGCGGATATTAATGAAATCATTCATCAAATATTGAGTGTCATTCCGTTCACCTTAGAGGCTCAAATGTTATGAGACTATGCACATGCACTGTTGACTGATAATGTAAATCTGTATAATCCATTTTTATTGTATATGCCTCAAAGCCGCTGATAGATGCATTTATCCTCAATGAAATGTTAGTACTTAAAGTAAGCATTTTTATTGCAAATATACATAAAATATAATACATAATAAAAGCCCAGACAATGCAGAAGCGTATCAAGAGTAACTACATATGAATTAAAAAGAGACGATTACATGCAGCAGAGGGCTCTAGAACCCTAATACCATACATATAGGATAAAGTACCCCCTACCATACATTGCAAGGATATTACAAGTGGCCGAGGAATTCCATATATAGAGGAATAAAGCCAAAGGCTGAATTCTTTTATGTCATACTCCCCTGAGGTGACTTGCAAAATCCCTAAAAAATATAGCAGAGGGTATTTTATTCCTTATAGTACATGGTCACAACATCACCCCTTCCTGCAAACCACTTAAATCTATGGTGCCTTGCTCTTTCATTTGAGAGAGTTAGTGTGGTTTTAGACATGAAGAAGAAAAGAGGAATCTAGTGTGAAATTAAACACACCAAAACAGTTAGTAATTTTTTGCTAACAGAAATTAGAATCAATGTAATGTATGTCAGATTAAAAAAGTGCTCAGGCTCAGAATGTGTATAAAAGGCAGATAGATTCTGTTTTTCCTGTAAAAACCTTATGTGTGGAAAAAATAAACATATAGCATGAATCTCCCCTTTCTGCTTATCAGTGTTTGTGTTAGAAAAAAGATCAGTAGAATGAAAAGGCAATTTTTGTTTTTGTTGCTTTGTTTAAACTGTGGACGCTCCGATACTTACCTTGATTCTTGCCTGTGGGGAGTGGCTGGAGGCAATATGATGTCAGAATTAAACTGTAATAAAATTTTGCTATTTAGCAGACATGTCATTTCATCATTATAGGCCACTAGAGATGTCAAAATTTGCGGGCAATAAGAAAATTAAGGAAAGGCTTTTATACAGCGATTGCAGGCTCCCATGTATTATACTAATATATCACAGATGACTCAAGAGCTTTAAAGTACTAAGGACAAATATGACGGCAATGATGAAGCCCCAATAATTGGTGCCTCTGATTGCATCTATTGTACAATACATGCAAGTCTTCCAATCTGCTATGAGATGCCACACCACTCCACTACATGCCTCTATGCCGTCTGGATCATGCTGGTACAGTCACCTTTTTAGAAGGTCCAATGTCATAACGAAGCAGAAGTATGGCTTTTATGGGGAAACACAATTTCAGGGTAAATGAGAGCAGACAGTCACATAAAGGCTCATGGAGAAATAGATGCACTCATTCATTCCCAAGCATATGAAAGCGGTCACGTGGCTGATCTAGCGCAACTCCTAATTCATGAATCAGGGACCAGGAAACTCATCATACATAAACCATTTACCAAACAACGGGGCCCATCACACATTACCCATAAATGATCCCTGAAGACGGGCGCTGGATTTTGGGGGTTTAATTTGTCAGTTTTGTATATGTACAGTACTATGTTTCACATTAATAACACATTTATGTATTCTTAGCTATTCTTAATTTCAACTGTCTTCTTTTGGTCGATGGACCATTAGTTGACGAGTTGATGGTGACTATGATTAACTAAACAGTTAACACTTTAACTAAATAACCACAGAGACGTTATCTGGTTAATAATTTTATCTCATTAAAATTAAATGCTCATAATTCAGATTATCAGTGCACACACAAGACCACATATAAGAGAACAATTTATCAAGCAATGTAATCAAAATGAATCATTTGCATCGACATCAAAGCGTGCGTAGGAATAGGGGAAGAGAAGGTACAGCATAAATACTTTGCAGAAATATATTGCGAAATTAAAGCATTTAAGGAGGGTGCTACCCACCAAAGAATCAGGAAAATCACTTCCTTGGCCGAGGTTGTGGCAAGGGGTCCCCAGAGATAGGCTCAGACGACAAAGTTAACAGGACAGATGCAGCTAAGTCTTGCAATAAACTGGCAGACAAAAAGATAATCTCCCAATCTATCTACCTTTCATCTAGTTCTCCTCGGACGCAGTCTCCTCCCAAGCACTCCCGCAACGTTCTCATACCTAAAGTGCTCTCTGACTCTGTGCTGGTCCGCTCTCTCTGTCTTGGTGCTCTCTCTCTCTCTTGATCTCTGTGTCTCGATGCTCTCGATAATCTCTTTCTCTCGATGTTCTAGATGTTCTCTATTTTCTCTCTCTCGATGTTCTGACACACCCCCAATTGGGATATCAATTATACCCTAATTCCTAGCTCACTATCTTACATTGTTGCAGTGTCAGTAGAACCTCGGCCTGTGATTGGTTGACACGGGTCATGTTAGGATCTCCTCATCAGGTTCTCATCGCAAATCCATCCCATACCGGTTTTAACAAAGGAAGTATTAAGGATAAATACAATCGTATACTACTAATATCAATAGTTATACATTTTGCAACATTCTCGTATTATGACATCTGTTTCACATTCAAATTGCACGTAGCGATGGCAGTTCCCACAGTCGCTGTCGCATCTTGGCACGTAAACAATAGGACACAGGTCAACATGGCCTTCACACGAATTATATCAGCTGGTGCACTCTGCAGCTCGTAAGCAGGCGGAGCATTCGGCGCATGCGTCTTTTGTACAGACCAAGACAACCACATGCTGGTTCGGACAAGAGGCCATTTTCATGCAGGCCTATTCTCGTACTAAAGTAAATAAACACAAAAAGAATATTAATTCATGAAATAAAACCCATTATGTTTACCTCCCACCATACTAATACCCTGTATCAATTATTTCCTAGCGAAAGCTATTAATTTAAAGCAGCTTTTTCGTTATTCGTGCACAACATGCAAAATGTGCAATGTACAACATGGCATAAACATGCATTAGTACAATTTTTTAAAGCGCAAACAGTCAATACGTGTAGATGCCATCATGGTTTAGTATATTAGGTAAAATGCGTTTTGCCCCATGTGTGTGTGTGTACAGAGGGTTGATTATTCCATGCAGTCAATACATTATTATGGGGTTACTTAATTTCATGAGGATGTACTTTTGCAAACCTCACTCCATCAATCCCCCCTTTGATGGTTTACCATCATAAAATCCCTAAACATACGGTTTGCCATGTTATATAGCTGTTATTTTGTCTTCTGGCCCTTGCTCCATACATTTTACGTATAATTTTTCTTTAAAATCCTCCAATTCTATCTCATCTATCTCTTTTTTCCTTTCTTTACGTTCCTTACTTAATTTTCTTTCTTTTCTTTGCGTCTTTTCTTCATACAAACATATGTCATTCTTATTGTGAATATAGCTACAGAAACTATTGGTACTAAGAAACTACCTATAGAAGAAAACCAATTGCTTATAGCAGAGCAACTCTTACTTAGTCTCTCCCAGACACCGTCAACCTCTAGTTGTGTTACTTCCTTATGCAAATTTGTGATATTCTGAATGTATCCTTACAGATTCTTACTTTTATCTGGAATGTAAGTGCAACAATGTTGAACCTTCAGCATTCCACAGACTCCACCTCTTTTGCCAATAATATATCAAGGGCAAGTCGATTTTGCATAACCATAGATCTCATGGCAATCATTTCAGTGTCAATCATCATGAATCCTCCAGCAGTATCCATTGATAAACGATCAACCACTGTGGACAATTGTCGAATTGTATATGCATTCAGTGTAACTCCAACTCCAGGTATCAATGCTCCAAATATATCACCTACAATTTCTGAAAAGCTTTCTCTTTTTACACGTGTTAGTCCTTGTTTTACTTCATGGATTCCATTTGTGCTTTTGTCTACATGGTAGACTTTTGGAAAGACGACAACAAGTTCCATACCAGTGATCTGGTAGCCGATAATAGGCTTTCCTCCCACAGACATAATATATGCCTGGAAAAACAGGGTCAGTTCCTCCCTTTAATCCACAACCACCAATAATTTTGTTAGGTATCTTCACATTCACTGGAACCAATGAAGTAATTGTTGTAGTTAGTCTTTTCCCTACGTAAACATAATTTTCCCTTCTGAGACCAGTCTAGGGCCATTGCAGCATAAGTCTCGCCTTTGTCATAGTTGCCTTCTCTGAAAACCCAAGGTGGTGTCTGTAATTTCTCTTCATCAGCTTTTCTCTGAAACTTAGCCCCTCTCTCTTCCACCATCTCTAAAAATATCTTCTCCTCCTTCTTCAATTCACAGGTTAAATTATTCTTATTAGCATATTCTATATCTAAGGGCTTGGTTGTCAGGAAAAAATCTCCCATGACATATGCAGGTGCTATCTTATTTAACTCCGGTATTACAGGGACTTTAGAAAAGTTTGTATCTACATTGGAATAATAGTAATCCAGTTTACCTGTTCTATACAACAAACTCGATAAGACACTACAAGTTACACCATAAGTCAAAGGAAGGTGATGATAGGTTACACCCTCTGAGACAGACAATGGTAACTGTATACACACATAACAGTCACTCACATCCATTGTTTCCACATACTCATAGAGTAATTTGGTGAAAACATTCAGGGAAAAGTTAATAACTGATCTATCGTGATGCAGACTACTAGCATCTATTTGATTCAGGTGAGTAATAGGAGTTTGCTGAATGTCAGTGTCTACTTTTAGACTTGTCTAATTGTTAGGACGAGGTGTATCTTCTTTTATCAGATGTAAAGGTATTACAATTGTTAATATCACCCAAAACACTATTAGTATACAAAATAGACACAAACAAGTTTTATAACACCTACGCATAAAACTACATCTAGGTCTTGTTACTTGTATATCTGCCATAGCAATATTAATCTTAATAAAGTTCTAATGGATTTTTCTAAAAAATCTACTTCAAATATGTTCTACAAAAATCAAAAAATGTAGTGTGATCCCACACTTCAAAAGCTTTCTTCTTTACCCCTTCTTTTATTTTAACTAATCCAATTTTCCCAGGACGTCTTCTGGATCTTCAGAAATGTTCTTCAGTAGACAACGTGGCACCTTAATTTGTTTACAGTCTCCTAAATCATTCTTTTCTACCTGCTTGTTGTCACTGCTGTCTCTTTCTTTGCTTAGATCTTCTTCTTCAATCTCCTCCAACACTATATAGATCCAGTCAGGTGACTTGAGCTTTTTGTTTGGGTTTCTCACTCTCTTTGGTTGCAGCACTGATTCGTCATCTGACTCTCCCTGTTCTATCTAACTTGAAACTTCATTTATCTGTTCTGGCCTATTCTCTGGTCTTCCTTTCACTACCCTGTATTTCAGTCTTTTAACTCCTCTTGGCCAATGGTCATCTTTCCTTGCCCTCTTTGGTTGAACTACTTCTTCTTCTTTGTTCAAT
The DNA here is from genome assembly GCA_963921515.1 of Calotriton arnoldi. NCBI lineage: Eukaryota > Metazoa > Chordata > Amphibia > Caudata > Salamandridae > Calotriton > Calotriton arnoldi. Next base: position 945,476 of record CAWUFW010005964.1, on the reverse strand, counting down.
TCGTACCTTCGTTTCTTTGCACCTACTCTGAGTTTGCTTTCTTCTTCATTTTCGTTTTCTTCTTCTGTATTTCTTTCACCTATCTCCTTTCTACACTTTCCCTCTTCATCTAAAATTTGACTTTCTTCTTGTTCAACAGCAGTTTCCTCAGTCCCAGTAGCTGGTGCCCACCTTACTTGACTTGTGCTAAGCCATTCATCATCAAACTGCTCTTCAGAGTCCTTATGCCTTTTCATGTGAACCCACTCACCAGGGCTCAGGTCATGGGCTTGAGTCTGCTGGGTTGTGGTCGCGTCTGCTCCAACCTGATGAAACACAGAACGTAACACATCAGCCAACCCTTTGCAATAGTCAAGGATGAGATCATCAGATATTTTTATCAATTTGTTGGCAGGTTTAAATGCTTGTCTCATTCCTCTTCCCATCAAGATCTCATGAGGACTCAATCCTGTCTTATTGTCAGGAATGCTTCTGAGACTCATCAGAACTAGGGGTAAAGCGTCAGGCCAATTCCGTGCTGTGGATTTACGCACTTTTCCTAACCTGTTCTTGATTGTGCCATTTATCTGCTCTTCTATTCCAGAAGCCTCTGGACGATAGGCACAATGAAGTTTTGGTTGAATGCTCAATGCCTCACAAATCAGTTTGATGGTTTCACTAGTGAAGTGTGTTCCTCTATCTGTTTCCATAGTGACTGGAAAACCATATCTAGGAATGTATTCCCTCAACAGACGTTTTGCCACTGTCAAACTATCATTCCTCCTTGTGGGATAGGCTTCCACCCAACTGGCAAACAAACACACAATGACTAACACATACTTGAGCTTGTTACACAGGGGCAACTCAATAAAATTGACTTGTAGTCTGGTAAGTGGACCTCCTGCTCTCCCTATTGTTCCCAGACTAACTACTGTTTTTCTTCCTGGGTTTTGCTGTCGACAAGTCAGGCATCTCTGTCAGAGACTCTCTACAATGGTCCTAAACTTGGTATTAAACCACCTTTGTGTGAATGATCTGACCATAGCGTCTCGGCCGATGTGTGTCATTCCGTGATACATCCTTGCCATGTGTGAAAGTAAACTATCTGGCATAACTGGTCTCCCATCCATGTACACCCATACATCATTATCTGTTCGTCTCCTACATCCTGCCTTTTCCCATTCCTGTTTCTCTTCTTCGCCTGCCTCTTCCTGCAATTGTCTCACTTCATCCCATGTTTCAAGGGTGTTAGTAAACATAAGTTGACAAGCCGTATTTTCTTTTGTTTTTCCCCGATTTATGGAAGTTTGATTCTTTGCACAATATTGTGCTACTTGGTCAGCAAATCTGTTGCCTTGAGTCACATAATCATCTCCTGACTTATGTGCGGCAAATTTGACTACTGCAATTTGTTTTGGCAATTGTAATGCTTCAAGCAATTCCTTTACAAATTGACTATTCCTGATGGGGGACCCCGAAGAGGTCAGGAAGCCCCTCTGCATCCATAGTTCTCCAAAGTCATGCACAATGCCAAAGCCATATTGGCTATCTGTAATTATAGTCACTTTCTGACTTCTTCCCAATTTACAGGCTCGAATTAGAGCCACCAATTCGGCGACTTGTGCAGATTTTACCCCTTTTAGACAAGATGCTTCCAGGATTGCCACTACAGTACAGACGGCATAGGCAGAACTTAGCATACCTGTTTCAGTTCGCAAACATGAACCATCAACAAACATCACACAATCAGATTCTTCAAGAGGAACATCCTTAATATCAGGACGGGGCTTGGTGCAAAATTCAGTCACATTCAAACAATCATGTTCTACTTCATCCCTCACTTCTTCATCCCAAGCATCTGGCAATAAAGTGGAAGGATTCAAATTTGTACATCTCACTATTGTCACATTTTCTGCACCCAGAATCACTCTCTCATACCTAGTCAGCCGACTATAGGTGAGGTGCTGAGTCCGTGTTCTTGTTAAAAGGATCTCAACTGAATGTGGCACATACACTCTCACAGGATGACCCATTATGATTCCTTCACTCTGTTCCAGACTCACACATGTAGCAGCTACTGCTTTCAAACATCCAGGTAATGCAGCAGCTACTGAATCTAAAGTAGCAGAAAAATAAGCCACAGGACGTCTCGCCATTCCATGTCTCTGAGTTAAAACTGCAAGCGCACACCCATCTCTTTCACTGCAATATAATGCAAAATCTTTGAATAATCAGGCATCCCTAATGCAGGTGCTTGACACAGACGGTCTTTCAATTTAACAAAAGCTTCCATGCTCTCTTCATCCAATTTAATTGGGTCTTTCACATCATTCCTTGTCAACCTTTGTAGAGGTTTTACAATTAGTGAAAAGCCACTGATCCACTGTCTACAATAGCCAACCACTCCCAAGAACATTCGCACTTCTCTCTGAGTTGTGGGGGGTTTCATGTCTTTGATCACACGGATATGCTCTGATGTTACCTTTCTGACTCCCTTCTCAATCTTGTGACCTAAGTATTGGACTTCTCGCTGACAGAATTGTAATTTTGCAGGGGACACTTTATGTCCACCTTCTGCCAAATGGTTCAGTAAGGCAATAGTATCTGCAATACAGGCCTCTCGAGTCTTTGATGCCACCAGTAGGTCATCAATATACTGAACCAGAACTCGGCACCATGCCAAAACACGGTATTCGAACCCGAAAGCAAATAAATACTGGCTATCCGGATGCAAGGGAATCAAAAATAATGCATGACACAGATCAATCACTGTATACCATTCCGCATCATGTGGGATTTGATAGAGAATCACTGCTGGATTTGGCACAATTGGGCAACATGGCACAACAATTTTGTTCACCTTTCTTAAATCTTGCACTATTCTATAGGTTCCGTTTGGCTTTTTCAGTCCCATAATAGGTGAATTACAAGGACTGCTCATTATTTCTTTTAAAATTCCTTGCTCAATCATTTGATCAATTACAGGAGCTATTCCTGCTATTACTTCTGGCTTCATTTTATACTGTGGTGATTTTGGATAGTTAGCATCATCTTTCACTGTAATTTTAATCGGGTCTACTTTTCTCATTAACCCAATCTCTTGTCCTGTGAAATCCCACACATCTGAATTCACTACCTTCATCAATTCTTCAGGCACACTTTTATCTGTAAGAAGCAAAAATAACTCGTTCACTTCTGTCCCTTGCTTTGCTAGCACCATTTTAAAGGCGACATCCTCATCAGGTGTCTGGAATGCAATACCATCCGGTGTGCAGTAAATAGTGCAGTTCATTTTGCATAGCAAGTCTCTCCCTAACAAATTTACCGGACTCGAGTCACACACTAGGAACCAATGCATGTCTTTAAATGGACCAATATGCACTTCGATTGGTTTAGTAACTGGAGTACTAATCTGTTTATTTGAGACTCCTACTACTTGGATAGTTTCTCCCGAGAGGGATAGGTTTGGAATTTCTGCTGCTCTCACAGTAGAATGGGTAGCACCAGAGTCCACAAGAAAGGTGATATCATTACCTTCCACTTTTCCATCAACAAATGGACCTGACTGATCTACCTCTAGAGTAGCGCCAAGCACGCACTCTTCCTCCCCCCTCAGGCAGCGTCATTGATTCGACTCAATATCACTTCCATCACATTGCATCCAAAATTGGGGAATCACATTCGTGTTAGTATTTTTACCAACCTGGTCTCCTCCGTGGAACCCTGTATCCGCACTGTATCTTTAAGCATTTACATTGTATGGCAAAGGTGGTTGCGGGACCTGATACTGGGTAGTAACTACCTGCTGCTGCGGTGGCTGTTGCACACCTACCTCACTCTGCACCTGTGGGGTTAAAATTTGATTTCCTCCATTAGTTCTCTGCACTGATCTACACTCATTCTTCCAGTGTCCATACTTTCCGCACGCATGACAAGGAAATTTCTTTTTCACCTCTTCCTTGCTCATTTGTCCCCTATCTCTAGCTCCACTGGGTCTTTGAGCATTCTTACTAACTCCTCCCATCTGGTTTATGGGGTGAGAATTCAACTGGGCTTCCTGCCTCTCTGCTACCTTTACTTGCGCCCACATCATTTTTTCGTTTAATTTGCGATGGCGGGACTCAATATCATCGCTACAGTACTTCGCATACCTTAACCGCTTCACCGCGGCGGACATTCCGCCACGGTGCGGGCGAATTTGACGCGTGCACAGATTGGACGGCCCCCGGTCGTCCGACGCACACGCCCACTGTGACGTCGGATGGCCGGGGGCCGTCCGACGCATGGAAGGGGTTAAGATCTTGTCAATTGTCTTAGCTTGCCAACACAACATGTGTTGCTGAATCATCTGACTAATCTCAGGTCTCAATCCATACACAAATCTATACACAAAATGACCCATATCTTTGTCTCCAATGTTCTCAAAACCACTACACTGCTTGAAAACCTGTAATAATCTCTCATAATATGCATGCACAGATTCTTTTGGCTCTTGGGTGGTTCTATCTATTTTTACCCAATCAGTTTCCTTAGGGGAAATCTTACTTTTCAAGAAAGTAATCACCTGATTGTACTTTTCCCATCACCTCATCAGAAGGTGCTCCTGTTTTAGGATCTCTGGGATATTCTTCTTTTGGCCAATCAACTGTAATTTTACATTCTGTCCATAAATCTGCAGGAACAACAATTTCAAACAATCCATCTAAATCTTTCAGCAACACTTTTGAGACTTTTACAAACCTCTCAACTTGTTTGTACCATTCTACTGGCTTTTCTCTCAATCTGGGAAACTCATTTGTAAAAGACAATATATCCTGTCTAGACCACGGAACATGCACGTAATCTCCTCCTGGAACTTCTCTCATGGGACATTCAAGAGTTACATTTTCTGCTTCTCTTACTGGATGTTAATATATTTCTCTAGCAGCTGTTTAGTCTTTCTTCCTCATCCATCTACCCTTCCATCTCTCCACGTCTCCCCATTTTCTCAAAACAACCATTAACTCTTTTATCTGCAATCGTCTACCAGATGTGTTCATATTTTCTATATCCTTTTCAGTAAAATCCACTCTATATGTCTTCTGCAACACTTTTGATCTCCCTATGTCTACTCCTAATTCATCAGCAGCTTCTGCTAACCTCTCATGCAGATGTCTTGCTTTCCAAGTAATACTGTTACACAGATACATCAGTTCATCATCCTGATAAGTCTTTAGCCTGTCTGGACTTATGGTCCCAAGGATCATCTCTTCCAGATCTACTCTCAACTTACACACATCTAAAGGTTGTGGCTGTGTTTTTCTCCTTTGTAACCCTTTCACCCAATCATCTAACTCTTCAGGTGTCGGACCTATTGAAGCCTCACTTCTTGGATTTTCCTCCAGCTCTATTCTTTTTGGATGTAACTGCATTACTCCTCTAGGTGTTTCATTTACTGTTAAATTAGTTGGAGGTGTTGACCTAGTGGCGGTAGTGGGCTGTTCACTTTGAACACTTACGGTGTTAATTCTATTGCTAGCTGATGTTACGGCAGAATTTAGTGGGATAGTCCAAGAAGGTTCATGGATAAGTCCATTTTCAAACACAGGTATTGCCGGACCTATAGTTACTGGCACAGTTATTGCATCTATCTTCATATTCATCTGATTTAATTTTTCAACTAATTCTTTGGTTTTTATTGCCAATTCTGCTTTTTCTTCCTGCACTACATTGCTTACAGTTGGAACTAGGGTCGTTTGAGGTGTCATTGGGGTTTCCAATGACGGTGCATTTGGTGTCACCATCGCCGGATTTTCCTGATAAGGGAGTGGTCGTTTAACTAACATATCATCCAGTAGCTCGTCATCAGATTCATTCGGGTTATATCCATAACCTAATGGCTCTAAATGTTTCCTTTTCTCCTTGGATTTACTTCCTGCAGTCTCTCCTACAGTGAAAACTGGATACAATCCTTCAGTTATATCTCCATTTCTCCATCTCTTCATTCTGTCCTCATGCCTTTCATCATGAAATCTTCCAAACATAAATCTATTACTTCTGCCACCTCTATGTCTTTCCCTTTCATACATTTCATCTTCCCATTCTACTAATGCTTCAAACTGTGTTGGTCTGGGTCTTGGATCTAATGTCATCATCTTGTCTCTCAAATTGCGCAATTTTCTAACCAAATGCAAGTGTGATAACCATACTTCAACATCATGTAAGACGCTGGTGACTTCGGTGGAGGGATAGGAACTCCTTCTCTCGTTATTACGGGTTTGTCTTTTTTACAGAACCTTTTAATTTTGCCAAACAAAGTCAATTTCTCCTGTCTTGCTTGTTCGAAATACATTTTTGCTAGTTATCAACAATTTTACTCAAATCAAAATCTTTGTCAACACAATCCGCTATAATTCACCAATCAAATTCCTTTGCTTCCCTAGGCACCTGACCAATGACAGCGCGACACACTCTAACTCTCCAATCGGAGCTTTCTGTGTCTCTGCTATTCTGTCCAATGCCAGCGCGGCTCACACCAACCAGTCAATCTGAGCTTACCTTGCCTCCGCAGTCTGACCATTGCCAGCGCGGCTTTTTGTGACGTCAGCCTCTCCTTTTACTGCTGACCCTCCCTTTACAAAAATTATCGCACTTTTCTAAGTTCATTTTCTTTACAATAACTTATTAGTCACAACATAAAACAATACCACATTGTCGTTACTAAATAAAGAGATCGTTTTTCACTTCAAAGAATGTTCCTTTCAATACGGGCAAGTATAACAATTCCGCTATCCTTCCCTTCATTCAAGCTAGGGGAGAACCTGTTACTTCTTTAGGGATAAGGCCAAAATTTCACAAGAGGACCTTTGGTTGAAAAGGAGGTCTCGCTACTTTTCTGGGGATAAGGCCAAAGTTTCACAGGTGGACCCTTCGCCATCTCACCCTTTTTCTACATACACACTAAATAGTCCCTATGATAACACATAGGTGTTACCACTAATTAAACAGACAATCCTTCTATTTCCGTGTGATTTCACTTCTCACACTTTTCTTCTGACTTATTTCAGGCTAACTTTTATTGCCGACTTCCCAGATACCTTTCTGTACCAGTGTTCCAAAAACTACATAGAAACGCGACACTAACTCACTTTACATAGAATGTTAAACAAATAATCAATAATCAATAAATCACCAAACTAATCAATAATAACCATCGTTCTGCTACCAGAAAAACTGATCCAGTGCAACCCCTAATTCATGAATCAGGGACCAGGAAACTCATCATACATAAACCATTTACCAAACAACGGGGCCCATCACACATTACCCATAAATGATCCCTGAAGACGGGCGCTGGATTTTGGGGGTTTCATTTGTCAGTTTTGTATATGTACAGTACTATATTTCACATTAATAACACATTTATGTATTCTTAGCTATTCTTAATTTCAACTGTCTTCTTTTGGTCGATGGACCATTAGTTGACGAGTTGATGGTGACTATGATTAACTAAACAGTTAACACTTTAACTAAATAACCACAGAGTCGTTATCTGGTTAATAATTTTATCTCATTAAAATTAAATACTCATAATTCAGATTATCAGTGCACACACAAGACCACATATAAGAGAACAATTTATCAAGCATTGTAATCAAAATGAATCATTTGCATCGACATCAAACTGTGCGTAGGAATAGGGGAAGAGAAGGTACAGCATAAATACTTTGCAGAAATATATTGTGAAATTATAGCATTTAAGGAGGGTGATACCCACCAAAGAATCAGGAAAACCACTTCCTTGGCTGAGGTTGTGGCAAGGGGTCCCCAGAGATAGGCTCAGAGGACAAAGTTAACAGGACAGATGCAGCTAAGTCTTGCAATAAACTTGCAGACAAAAAGATAATCTCCAATCCATCTACCTTTGATCTAGTTCTCCTCGGACGCGGTTTTAACAAAGGAAGTATTAAGGATAAATACAATTGTATACTACTAATATCAATAGTTATACATTTTGCAACATTCTCGTATTATCACATCCGTTTCACATTCAAATTGCACGTAGCGATGGCAGTTCCCACAGTCGCTGTCGCATCTTGGCACGTAAACAATAGGACACAGGTCAACATGGCCTTCACACGAATTACATCAGCTGGTGCACTCTGCAGCTCGTAAGCAGGCGGAGCATTCGGTGCATGCGTCTTTCGTACAGACCAAGACAACCACATGCTGGTTCGGACAAGAGGCCATTTTCATGCAGGCCCAATCTCGTACTAAAGTAAATAAACACAAAAAGAATATTAATTCATGAAATAAAACCCATTATGTTTACCTCCCACCATACTAATACCCTGTATCAATTATTTCCTAGCGAAAGCTATTCATTTAAAGCAGCTTTTTCGTTATTCGTGCACAACATGCAAAATGTGCAATGTACAACATAGCATAAACATGCATTAGTAGGATTTTTTAAAGCGCAAACAGTTAATACGTGCTCATGCCATCATGGTTTAGTATATTAGGTAAAATGCGTTTTGCCCCTTGTGTGTGTGTACAGAGGGTTGATTATTCCATGCAGTCAATACATTATTATGGGGTTACTTAATTTCATGAGGATGTATTTTTTCAAACCTCACTCCATCATGGCCCATGGGGACATTGTCGTCTTCCCTAAGTTAGCATGAGCACGCTGCAGACTGTCCGCTGCTTTGCACGTGTTACTACATGAGCTTATTTTGCAAATGCTTCATTTGATATTTTCACATGAGAACCCACTGTTGTGTTCATGCTTTGCAAGTTCCTGGGATTTAGTCTGAACCTTGCGGACAAGGTCGAACAACAATACCCTATGTTATTCTGTTCTGGTCAGGCCCTAGCACCTAGACAAAATAGACCAATGCAGCTGTTTGGGAGTATGTACTTTGGTCTTATTGGAATACATGGATAGGTAGAAGACACTTGGAGAGGGACCTTTCCAGAGAGCAGATCACAACAGCACCTATGATGTAGAACTACCATCTATAGACTGAGGTACGGAGTCTGCAGAAAACACCCAGAGATCTTCTCATATATAATCATCCTGCGTCTGTGCAAGGGGAGCGAGGTTAGGCTAATTTGTCTCTCACTATGACAGCTCCTTTTATGATCTACGAATTACTTGCTATGCTGACCATATTTGTGTTATGCATTTTTCTGCGTATTGTGGCACGTATACTGAATATTAGAGCACATTAATTAAAATAAATATTTTAAACTTGTTCGTGTCTCTGTCAGATCTTATTGTGGACAAGTACAAGAGCGTGAGCGAAAGGGTGTGTCTTGTAACCGCGATTCCTGAGAGAGTCTGGAGTGTTGTGTTCTAGGGTGTCTAATCACTTGTTTCTGTGTGAGTGAGTAGGAGAGCAAGTGAGACACTATAGCTTGTCGGTCCTGAGCTTTTGGGTACTAAGGTGGTGGGGTAGCACAGTCCCTATGCACTAAGGTCCCATAATCCTACGCATAGTTCTGTGTTTGCGCAGAATCCCTGCAACAAAGCACACATGAAGTTACATCGCATTTTATGGTACAAATAAGGAAACTATGTTGATCATAATTTAAAAAAAATTGCATTGAGTGAGCAAAGATGTCCCCAGTGGAGTTTGGTGACATGGAGTAATGGGAAGATACTGCCTCAAAATATTTGGCAACGTGAGGACTAAGGCTGCATTTCACTGCAAATTATTTCACATGTTTTGACCAACCGGCCACGAAAATTAAGAGAATGCTCTGAAGGCGAGTTCATGAAATAATACCAGTAATCTTCATTACTTCAATTACCCTTCCTTGTCCCAGTTTACTAAGTTCACGGACATCAAGTGCCTAGCTATAAACTCAGAAGCAGGCCTCCTACTACTCACTTTGTGCTCCTCCCTTCAGGAACCTCTTCTCATGAGGGCCATAAAGGTAGCAAAGACCCCTAAATCCTCTTGCAATTCTGAGGCAGAAGGGTTCGAGGTTGTGATCCTCGGAAGGGAAGGTGGACAGAAGTACTGATACAAGGAAGTGTATTCAGAGTAATTAAGATTACCAGTAAATAATCAGCACATTACCTCATCAATCCTACCTCATTATAGTACTTACTAATTGAGGATACCAGAGGAGAAATCTCATGACAGAATCGCTATCAAACACTAACTACCTTTTGGGGAAAACAAGATGACCTCTACAAAGAACACGGTCTCACAGAAGGAAATGTTGAAAGCAGCACAAGAGTTGTAAAATCCTGAAATGTTTAAAAGAGATCACTACATTTTTAGTACCCATCTATGTGAAATAACAGATCATGAAGAAACAGACAGGCTCACTTGAACAGAGCCCCAACTTGTCTGGACCAAACTAGACCTAAGTGAGACCGCCAGTCCCACAAAGTGAAATGGGAAGCGTACGCCCACAACACCCAAGCCAAGACTTGAAACAGATTAGAGGGTGTGCATTTAAACAAGACATATGAGGCCAAAATCAAACATTCACTGGAGAAGACTGGTCAAGAAACTAAAGTGATGTTAGGGGAGTCATCTTGGAACTCTGCAGTGGATCATTGCCTGAAAAGCAGGAAGAAAACTGAGCAAATGATCCACTAGCCAAGACATTCAACTTTACCTCAAAGGAACATCCAACCAGAAGGCAAGATAATTCAGTACAAGCCCTAATCTATTACTCCCCTAAGTTAAACCCAAGAGAGGAGGAAGAAAAGCAAAACCTTTCCTACAATGTAAAATGGGGACTAGAAAGAGTTAACATATGAATCTTTTTTGAACAGGAGAACATACCAGACAAGACTGTGATACACGAACACAAGATGCCTTCCAAATAGGAATGCCAAGATCCTTTCATTTAAAAAACAGGAAGATCAAGAAACCCTTCTATACACTAATTTATTATCCTAAAAATAAAGAAAGGCTACAACTACCGATCTGGATTAGAACCTATGAATCTCACATTACCCACAGTTCTGCTACAGATGATCCTTAATCCTCCTGAGCTATCTTTACAACAAGCGGAAAGATAAGCATGTAAAAGTTCATCAAAACGGTTCCACGATTCCTGAGATTGCCCATAACAAGGCATATTGATGGAATGCTTCTTTGCAGTCAAATGATATGATCACAGTGAGACCCTCCAGCGGAATGCTCCAAAGCCCACACTGCGAGGTCCAATAAATTCACAAACACAAAAGGCCTAACCTATCGAAAGCAATAAAAAGCAGAAAATAGGCAGGGGGGAAATCAACCCTTAAGCTATATACCTCACCACTACATTTTCCAGGTTTCTTGCTTACCCGGAAACATAAATGTGGAAGAGGCTGATGATCGTCAAAGCCTTCCATGCCCACCTCCAGGCACAGTAACCTGAATGTGTCAGCAAGGAAGGCTGGCTGCAAGAAACAAACATAAGACAACAAATCCCTGGTGAACAGCGTAAATTATAGCAAAAGACTACCAAGCCCTATGCAGAGGGCTTCCAACATTCTTCAAGTACAGACAATTAAAAGAAGTTTTAAAGAAATACTAATTAACAGGAACTGGCCCAGCCAAGTCACCACTGCAGCATCTGGGGAAACAGACATAAAATACAGGTAGTCCTTCCACCTTTATAGTCCTCTCGATAGGAGGAGCCTGATGGCAGGAGTGGAAAGGCAGTGGAAGAAGGCCTGTAATTGCTAGCTCACTTGGTGTCTGGGAGGAGGTTTACATGCCTATGCAGAGGGCTTCCAACATTCTTCAAGTACAGACAATTAAAAGAAGTTTTAAAGAAATACTAATTAACAGGAACTGGCCCAGCCAAGTCACCACTGCAGCATCTGGGGAAACAGACATAAAATACAGGTAGTCCTTCCACCTTTATAGTCCTCTCGATAGGAGGAGCCTGATGGCAGGAGTGGAAAGGCAGTGGAAGAAGGCCTGTAATTGCTAGCTCACTTGGTGTCTGGGAGGAGGTTTACATGCCTCAATTAAAAAGTACTGAGATGAGGTAGGGTTGATGAGGTAACGTAATAGATCAAAGTCTCCTACTGTAGTGTAGTTCCTATTTCCCTAATAGGCTCTGCACATTGGAATAATATAACCTATAGGCTTGACATAGGACTAAGGTCGGTATGTCCCTATCGAGTATATTAAACTTAATTACTTGTGCCAGCTAGCTCAGAGGCCACTAGAAACTCCTTGAGAACAAGAAGGGAGTAGTTTCTGGCAACCGCATAAACATGACCACTTTGTTTCCCTTTACAATCGGAACACGACTCAGAATCGTGGAAACAATAGATAACAGTTTCACTCAGTCAATCGTGCATGCTTAGTTTCCGCAGAGTTACACAGAAAGAAAAGACGGGCGTTTCAATAAAAAGGTTTTATTGAACAGTCTTGTTTCTTGTGTAAGAGATATGTGCTGTTATGATCACAAGACAGTATGCAAGATAAATAATGTACAGCGTAAGCAGTAGAAATAAATAATACTGCACTAGCATTATCTTTTAGCATATACTCACAAGCACATAAATAACATGAGCTAAAAATGCAGTACTCATACGATGCGTCTCCAAGCTTAGTTCTACCCCAATGTACCTAACCTAGTCTAGGTGTAGGGAAAGGTAAGAAGTAGGTGGAGTATTCTCTAGTATGGTATACTAAGAGTATGTTAAGTCTAGTATGCCAAGAGTCCCTCTAGGTTCTAGTCAGCTCCATACCTTTAGAATGAGAGAGGTGGGAATCTCTTGCCGGATCTGGAACTCTAACACTCCGCGAAGGGGAGTCAGAACACTGGAAGCTGGATTCTTCTGCATGCAGGAATGACAGCGTCTTCTCAGTGTGTCAGGCCGGGATACGGGCTCCTCTGAAGTCGAGGTCTCCTCTAACTTGCTTGGGCAAGGGAAGGTATAATTATACCTGGTAGGTGTCTTGAATGTTAGTATTGACGTGAAGTCGGACAGAGGAAGACGTCAGGAATGAACCCTTAAGGTATAACGGTTCATACATAATAGATGAGTTCTTGGAGAAATCAATAGTCCTATGCTAGGGGAACTCCCGAAGCTTAAGGGTCTGGTTTCTAAGAACTCGCTAGACGTTAGGGTGGATGGATGTCGGTGACCATGCCTGTATTTGGAGTGCACGGTTAATGCCTAAATAAGGACTGGGATTCTATGCCTATATAAGAGCAATGCGAATTGTGCCTATATAAGGACATGTCTCAGGAAAACCTATATATGGACACCTAAAGCAGAATACAACACCCACTCCACTTTCGAATGAACGATAATACTAAATGCTAAACATTTAAATGCTAAACATAAAATTGAGTACCACATGTTGCTAAAAAACATTTCTAAAAGCATATTAAAAGAAGTTCAAAATAAACTGTTGAAATGCAATAGGTACTGTACATTTAAAGCATATTACTCGAAATAAATGCAACATGAAATGAATAAGCAGAAATATATACATTTGATGAAATGGTTGATAAGTTTTCAAAAATCAAAGCCATTGCATATCATGGAATTAAATGAAATGTTAGACAAGTAAGGTGACAATGTGTCCCTGGAAGTATTTAAAGAAGTCCGTTTTATAAGACTAGTTCTACTGTAAGCAGATTGTTCTTTGCCTTGTCATTTCAAAAATTAAAAAGAAAAAGTTCAATTCTAGGAAAAGTTCCAAGTTTTGAAAATATGAAGGCCAAATTTCATTGCATCCCTGGTACACTGTGAGCCAAATCAAAGTCAGTGTATGGGTCTGGCGTAAACATGAGATCATCTATTTCCGTAGCCAAAATATCGTCCATCGAAGTTGGTGACATTTGGAACACCTCGTTCAGAAGGTTAATTGCACAGAGATGAGAAACATCGCCTTCAGCAGAAGATGCAATGTTCGCGTCCGTTGTGTGCCTGTTGATCCATCTCCTACCTCAACAGCTGCAGGAAGCGTCTGTGAGATCTCAATGAATGCCGTCATCAGGATTGGTAGCCTCTGGGGACAACACAGAGCATGGGCCGTTATCGGGTCCAGCAGAGTATCGATATCCGTTGGCATGACTGATGGGAGTGTTAGACAAGTGTCTAGCACGAATTCTTCACCGCAAAACAGGCAGCGTATAACAGGTAAGATGCAATCTTGCCAGATTGGTCTGAAAGACAGGAACCACATTGTATTAAGTTCCCGTAGACGAGGCATGCCCAAAAGCTGTACTATTCGCTCACGGCATTTCCGTTCAAGGAGAGCTTTCTCCACATCGCTCGGAGTGATGTTGGCGAATAGGCTTGCCATAGCGTAGTAGGAGGAATAGAAATAGAATTCCTGCAACAAGTGCTAGAATTAATGGCACACCACCAAACACCGAATGTGCAAAGTTTGGGATGATTCCGAGGACAACCTGGAAAGGTGCTAATAGTCCGGAACAGATGGTCTTAAATACATGTACAATTCCGCTCGTATCAGACATGTTAAAGATATGTCCCATCATTTCTACGAAATGTATAGGGCAGTTAGTACGAATTAAAGCCTGTATCTCAGCTGAAGTCCTTGCAACTTGTAAATCATAGATTTCTTTGGCCGAGGTCAGAGGCACTGTTTGCTGTATAAGCATGGCTTTCATTCTGCTTAAAGTATCAAATTGTATAAAAGAGACATTCAACGAAGGCCATAGAGGCGACTCCCTGACTGTGTCTATTGGGGCAAACAATACTTGCATACAGCAAGTGACCCTGGAGTCGACCGTTACTAGATATGGGATGCCTGGCAACATGCCACAGCAACTCTGATCATTCAACATGAGGTAACTCCCATTACAAAGTTGGCCAAACGTTGGATTAATCACAGTAGCCGGTGTACCCTGCTGGTGGCAGGACAAATTTGCCACAGAACCATTACAAGCTCCGTGTAAAGAAATGTCCTGACAAATCAGTGAACCGCTTAGTGCACTTTCACAGTGTGTACCGCTCAGAAACACTTCACGATCCCCACTCCAACATCTATATGTGTAAGGTAAAGACCAGGATGTCTTAATGTATTCTTTACCCAACCTTTCATATTTGCCTGCTTGCATTTGTTTGAGGCAATACTGAAACTGAAAAGTAGTTACAGGCAGAGTGATTTTGCCATGAATAAGCCATTCTGTAGCTGGTTTTTCTGCCACTGTGAATGGCAATTTTTCCAGTTTTTCAATGCTCAGCACTGTATACTTTGCTCCTCTTTGTGCCAGTTCGATCTGTTTATCTGTTAGATTGTATTCTGCAAACAGAGCCGATGTGTTGATAAAACGCCAAGGCACATAGCCCGCATGCAAAGATTGCAGCGTCCAGCTTAATAACATAATAGAACATAACTGAGATTGGCCTTGCTCTAACATGGCTAAATCTTGTTCCAGTATGTCAATAGCAGAGGATACAATGTTGTCCAATGAATAAATTCTGGATGACAAAGTTGTTAACCCGTTGTCGACCACAGAGAGAGTTTTCTCTAAATTAATACGATCAAGTTCACGTATTCGTTCTGCGGCCTCTACCGGTGTCACTTTCCATGCTTCATTATAAGCAGCATAGATGCCTGCATATATGAAACGTTTTTGACGCGGTTTTCTTGGTCCAAGCAAGAATTTTCTAAGGTTTGCGTCTTCTTTAAGTAAAGATAAGTGTTGTTTCACATCCTTAAGTGTAGATTTTTGTAGCCAATCGAGGCATAATTTTCCTACACTGTATGTTGTTAGTACCCCCGGATGTTGTCTTTGGATGTATCGTGGGTCTGGCCTCTGAATAGTAAACCCCTGTGTTTTATTCAGGAATCGTTCTTGACAGATGTTTGTGTCTGTGGGCCAGATCAACCATTTTCTCCAATCAGGATTTGTTCTGTTGATTTGTAGTATTGTGTCAACTGTAACTGCTGCCTGTGTATTGTTATGACTGGCAGGTGTTGGTACAGAAGGTGTTTTCATGTCTTTGATCTTGGCTAAACCAAGGCAAGACGTTTGTTGCACAGTGTCATTCAAAAACATTATTTGCTGAGGGATGATACAGGCTCTAAACAAAGCTTCTATCCCCTGCACTTGCCAATCTTTAGTACCCCAGACAGATTTTGTGTCTGTTTTGTCTTTCCACAAGTCGAAACCATGTCTAGACAGTTGGGCAATAAATGCTGCAGAGTAAATCTGTTTTGTATTAGTTAACATAATTTTCAGTCCTGTTTTGTTTACATTTTTATAGTAAAATGTTTCTGGATCAGATGTATTGTATCCTGAAAAATATGGAAACTTTTAGCAAATGTTTTTGAACTACCTTTTGGTGGTGTAGGACAATGCTCCCATTGGTTAAACATAAACACATTTCTAGGTGTTGCAGATTTATGCAAAAAATGATGACCAGAGTGGTTATAGCAATACAGCTGTTCATAGTCTGATGAACCCTCTAAATATTCATTATTAGAAAATGCAGCAGACTTTTCTAGGTCAAACATCATATCATTTACAGTTTCAAAGTCCCAATCATCAGAATAGGTACTGGATGAAACAAAATCACTTAGTGAAATCTTAAATAAATGTGGAATGTTCAAATGTTCCGTAGGGCCGAAGATATCGAAATCTACTTTGTCCCACACTATATCATCCTGTATAGGAATGGCTGTGATGTTCACTGCTGACAAGTCTCTTGCTTCACGATGGGATGATTTGTGTGGTTTCAAAAGTAAGTTCACATCTTTACTTTCAATGTCCAAATGGATGTATCTGCCATTTATAAGCACGCTGATAGTCATAACAAAAGCTAGCCACAGCAGAAAGAAAAATATTCCAGAAATAATCCATAGTTCAATGCATGGTGAAACCAGATAAGTCTTTCTCAGAAAATGAAAAAAGCCTTGTACTTTTTGTTTAAAAGTTTTAGATGCTGGCGACGTTTCAGGCTCACTCAGATCCTCAGAAAACATATCAAAGTTAATGAAATAGCCAGAAGCAGTTCTGTCAATTGTTGGAATTGCATCAGGATTTGTAGAAATCGCTGGAACCAGTTGATCACTTGTTACATTGGTGTAGACAGGTGTATTTGGACGAACTGTTACTTGAGTTTCAAGAGGGATGAGTTCCATAGCATTTTTGCTCAGTCCTTCATCTGTTACTGCTGAATTCTCGATGGTTATCAGTCTTTCAGTCTGAACCTCTTGGATAGTAGCGAGAGGAGTGCGTCTGCTACTAGGTCGGAGTCCACGAGGCCTACTATTTAGTATTGGCCACATACTGTGGTTTGATGAGGTCGATTGACGCAAATCTTTTCTCCTTTTTTCCAGCAAGGGGCGGTAGAGGTACTGTTCTTGTTCTGTGTACGGCTAGGACAGGTACTGGTTGTCTGTAAGAAGGTCCAAATTCCTTCTTGTCCGCAATCTTCTCTCTGACTAGATCCCCAACTTTTGGAATCCAGACAGGCCTTGCTGGGACTGCCGGTTTTCCCCCAGTGGTGGTTGACTGCAGGAACACGTTGCTTTGTTTCGATCTTAGTTCATTTAGGTCCTGTAAAACGCCAAACGATCTTTGATATCAAAGGGTTTATTTTCCACCACTGTGCCTTTACATTCGAGATCAGGTACCCACATTCTTGTCCCAAATAGGACCTCATATGGAGTGACCCCCTAGAGAACTTCTTGGCAAATTATTTAATGAGCGTTGGACCCCATAAAGATGTTTGACCCACCCATCACCCGAACCTAATACCCTAGCTGTTATAGACTGCTTTATGTCCCGGTTTTTCCTTTCCACAACAGAATTTCCTCAGGATGAAACAGAGAGGAGTACCGCAATGCAACACCCAGACTGGCCATGGCTTCTTTGTAAGCCCTAGAGCCAAACGCAGGGCCCTGGTCAGAATGTAGCGTGCTCTATTGCGTATGTGCCGATAAAGACTCACAAATCTTTTATAACAGTTTGAGCGTCAGCCGAGCACTGAGGCCATATCCATAGGAACCTAGAGCATGAATCCACTGCGACCATTATATATTTATAGGTTACCGTCCCTTTGCAAGGGACTGCAGTGGTCCAGGTAAACACAAGCTAATGGTTTGTCTGAAATTAAGAAGGGTGTCTGCGCAGGACGTTTCACTGTGGAGACTTTCATCTGTTGGCAAATTTCACATTCCAAAACATAGTTCTTGGTCTGTTTCCTAATGCCAGGCCACCAATATCTTTGTTTCAGTAAAGATACTGTTGCAGAAATACCTGCATGGGCAGAGGCTATCCCTTCGTGTGCTGCTAGGATTAGTCCTAATCTACGTTCCTTGTTTGGAATTACCCTATCCCCCACTCCAGGGATTCGAGCAAAAGGAACGTTGTTCGCATCAATTACATAAGAGTACTTGAGTGGAAGCTTTTTTGGTAACGCTGCACCACTGCCTTTGCTCGTAGCATTGACAGCCAAACATTATCTCACTGTCTATTCTCGTTTTTGAACGAGTGATCGCAGCCACGGAAGCCGCCTGAACAGCCCCCTTGAGGCTTCGTCAGCCAATGAATTCCCTGCAACGTGAACGCCATCACGTTGATGACTCAGCGTGTGTATCACGTGAGCCTTTGGTAGTTCGCTTTTTAACTGAACTACTTGTTCCCAAAGCGTTTTATGCTTTATTGTGCCACCTTTTGCATCTTTGAACCCATTTTCAAGCCAATTTTGTATATATTCATTATACGACTGCACTCAGTAGAAAGAATCGCACACTATTAGTGTGGGGAATTCTGCAATCTGTACTTTCAAGTGCCAGTTTGAATGCTTGTAGTTCAGCTCACTGAGCTGTGCACTTCCTAGAGATTGAGTTTTAGTGACCATTGGTCTGAAGTTACCATCGCGCATGCGACCTTTAACGATTGTGCACGCTGCACTGTAAGCTTGCTTACTCTCTGTAGCGGGTTGTGCGGATCCGTCAGTGTAAATTATGAATTCATACTGATCGAGAGGCAGAATTTCAGTGGGCAGAGGACATTCATGTTCATATTGCAGGAACGCTTGTGTTTTTAGATCAGGATCAAAAACATATTCAACATCTGTTGCAGCAAGAGAATTAACCCATTGTATCCATCTAGGATGTAATGCTTTAGCATTTGGAATGCTCGCTTTAGTTACCGCCTCTAAGGCCGGTACTTGGGTTACGACAATAATGCGTTTCCCTTGGGCTAGAGCTCTTTCTTTTGCTACTGCAGTTTGAACTGCTGTCAGTATTTTTTCAGTTGAAGTGAAGCGCATTTCTGCTTGTGTATACAAATGTGATTTGTATGCTATTGGTACTTTTTCACCCTCATTAAATGTTAAGTAGGTGAATCTGCATTGATTAGAAATTATTCGGATCACTAAGTTGCGTTGACTTACGCGTGTTTGTAAGTGATTTGTTGCTAACATGTTAGCTTGGAGTGAACACAAGATTTCTGTGTGTTCCTGTGTCCAATGTTTGATTGAAAAATCAGGTTTGATTAATGCGTAGAGAGGCTTAACCCTTTCTGCGTAATTTAGAATGTAAGTTCTTCCAAAATTTAGGAAACCCAGGATGGATTGTACATTTTTCAGCGTTTTTGGAGGTTGGAGCAGCGCACATCTTTCTAAAAAGTTGGCTGCCAGGCTCTTGCCTTCACTTGAAAGCTCATATCCTAGAAAAAGGACTTTGAGATGGGCAATTCTGGATTTTTTAAAGTTGAACTTATAGCCCTCAGAGGCGAAGCCCAGTATAATGGTGCTCACCCTGTTCAAGTGCCTATCCAGGTCATCGTCTGTCAGATAGATGTCACTCGACATATGACAATGCCTCATTATCATAAATTTGTAGTAACTCCGTTACCCTCGCTGAGAATAACCCTGGGATGTTCTTGAACCCTTGTGGAGTCGACAAAATTGATGCTGGGTCCTCATTATTGAGAAAGCTGTTAAGTACCTGCTTTCAGGTGCTATGTTTTGACAAAAGAAACCATTTGAGATATCCAATGTGGTTTTATATTTTTTACGCACAATGTTATTCATTAATGCTGTACTATGTGCATTTTGCACTGCAAATGTTTTTGAACAAGTGTTTAAGTGTCTGTAATCCAAAACTAGACGATATGTATTGTCTGGTTTGGAGACAGGAAACAAAGGATTGTTCATTGAGGAGGTGCATGTTTCAATCACCCCTTGGTATTCAAGTTGATCTAAGATCTCCCTGACCTGTTTTTTAGCTTCTTGCTTTATTGGGTACTGCCTTTGTGCAGTAGGTTCATTTTTTAGATGTATTTTGTGGTGAGGTGAGTCCTCATCCCATATGATTCTTATATAATGCTGGGGCCTGGGCAACTGCCCATTTCCTGTCATAAGTATATTTTAGGTGAATTGGGATATGGTTGGAGAAGGCAGGCATAATAATGTCCTCGCCATGTGGGCACTCCCTGACAAATTGTGGTGGCCAGTCTTTTTCTGCTAGAAGTATATCATAACCCCTTGAAAGTTTTTCCCAAAAGAGTGTTTTCACCTTTCTTGGTATGTCTCCTCCATTAGGAGTGTTATTTCATATAACTTTTGTGGAGTACTAACCCTGGTGTCTACAGTCTCAACTGTGATGTACTCATTCAAGTCCACTATCTCCAGAAGTTCCTTCAGGTTCTGGCGAGCTATTGTGACTTCTGCCGCACTGTCCAGCATTGTCTGAGCCCATTCTCCATTCTGCAGTTGTGTTCTCAGTATCCTCGGCATGTCTGATCTTCAGACCTGCTACCTTCTTTTTTGAGAATTAAGGTTTTGATTTATTTTTCGGAACGTGTTTGTCGTCTTTCGATTTCACGTGTTCTTCTATATGTTCTGACCGTCCTCTTCTTTCCGATGTCTGTGACGATATCTGAAAGGTACGAGAGGAACGTGTATCAGTGTCTTGATACCTGTCAGGCTTTTTTAAATTATCCCTATTCCTGAGTTTATACCTCCTTTCAGAGGGCTCCTTTTGAGGAGACCTACCTCGGGATTGAGAACGTTTCTCGTTTGAATTTTGTTTATTAGTTTCCCACTTCTTTTTAGAAGGTGTAGGAGTTTGTTTAATAGAGTCCTTTTCAGGACTTTCAGATAGTTTTGGCTTCAATGGTCTTCCACCTAAACTATCTCTGCCTAATTCTGCATAAGATTGTTCTATTATTCTGGGTAGTTCTGTTTGATGTTCTGTAACATCAATTCCTTCAATCGTTGGCGGATCGCCACTGCTGCTGCCTCTCCTTTAATATTAGATAATATTATTGTTGAGACCTGGTCGAAGTTTTTCAGTAATTTCATACCTAAATTCAGAGCAGGCTCTGCCCTGTATTCGTTTCAGGACATCAGGTATTACCGCAATTGACGGAACACCATGTGTTTTAGTATAGATGGCAGCAAAGACTGAGCCCCAAGTGGTGCAGTCTTCCAGTTGTAGTGTGATCCCCATTGGTAAACAGATTGTTAGGATTCTGTGTTTCTCATAAGGGCTAGTATTAGGAAATACTGCTTCTATTTGAGTAATTTTTTGAGCTATCCAGAATGGAATTTGCTCACGTTTTGTGGGCATTTTACCCATGACTGCGTATAGAGTCTGTGGAGTAATTTTTAGTGAATTCCCCTGTTGAGGAGTTTGATTTGGAATGGTCAATGGTGGTTGGACTGTGAAAGTCTGCATGACATATTGGACCAATTGTCTGTAAATTTTTATTAACTCTGTAAGTTGAGTAAGTAATTCCTCGTCTGACATTATATCGAGGTCAGGATGAGGAGTGTAGCCGGCTAGAATCGGCCATGTTGCTCCTGGTCTACCTAGTGGACCGAGCCTGTTAATGTTTCTGTGATGTTTTAGGGCGCTTTTAAACCAGAGCTGATGCTCCTGGTATGTTAGTGGAATTTCAATATCCTCGAAAGGAATATATTCCTCTGGTGGTTCATCTTCTTTGTAGAAGTGAAACAGTTTTGTTACTGGATTTGATTCAGGAATACTATCCATGAATAGAATACTCTCTGTCTGAAAGGATTCGTGTGCCTCTATCACGAAAACTGCTCTACCGCCTCTTGGCGGTAGGCCATGTTTTATAAGTTTTAGAGTTATGGCTCTTCTTAAGTTTGGATGGATGTCTATAACACCCTCCTCGGTTTCATTTAAACCTGTAAAGTTAAAAACTGCTACGACTGGGTCAGCCGCAGCTCCACCGGTTTCGGTGGCATTGTCCCGTGTGGACATTTGTTTTTTGAAAAATGTAGAACGAGTTTCAAGGAAACAAAAGATAAGGTGCACAATATTTTGGAACACTGTATCCTTCAACGTTGAACAAACAAAGCAACTAATATATAGGGTTTTTTGTCCTATTTAGTTTTGGCGGCTATTTAACCCTACCCACTCCAGACGTCTTATGGAGTATGTGAGTAGGGGTCCCTGGGAAAAGCACGACTGAGTTACTCAGTATCTAGCATTAAATTACTGCCTTACCAAACGTTTGGGCGCCATGTAGTGCAGTTCCTATTTCCCTAATAGGCTCTGCGCATTGGAATAATATAACCTATAGGCTTGACATAGGACTAAGTTCGGTATGTCCCTATCGAGTATATTAAACTTAATTACTTGTGCCAGCAAGCTCAGAGTCCACTAGAAACTCCTTGAGAACAAGAAGGGAGTAGTTTCTGGCAACCGCATAAACATGACCACTTTGTTTCCCTTTAGAATCGGAACACGTCTCAGAATCGTGGAAACAATAGATAACAGTTTCACTCAGTCAATCGTGCATGCTTAGTTTCCGCAGAGTTACACAAAAAGAAAAGACGGGCGTTACAATAAAAAGGTTTTATTGAACAGTCTTGTTTCTTGTGTAAGAGATATGTGCTGTTATGATCACAAGACAGTATGCAAGATAAATAATGTACAGCGTAAGCAGTAGAAATAAATAATACTGCGCTAGCATTATCTTTTAGCATATATTCACGTACATAAATAACATGAGCTAAAAATGCGAGTACTCATACGATGCGTCTCTAAGCTAGTTCTACCCCAATGTACCTAACCTAGTCTAGGTATAGGGAAAGGTAAGAAGTAGGTGGAGTATTCTCTAGTATGGTATACTAAGAGTATGTTAAGTCTAGTATGCCAAGAGTCCCTCTAGGTTCTAGTCAGCTCCATACCTTTAGAATGAGAGAGGTGGGAATCTCTTGCCGGATCTGGAACTCTAACACCCCGCGAAGGGAGTCAGAACACTGGAAGCTGGATTCTTCTGCATGCAGGAATGACAGCGTCTTCTCAGTGCGTCAGGCCGGGATACGGGCTCCTCTGAAGTCGAGGTCTCCTCTAACTTGCTTGGGCAAGGGAAGGTATATTTATACCTGGTAGGTGTCTAGGAATGTTAGCATTGACGTGAGGTTGGACAGAGGAAGACGTCAGGAATGAACCCTTAAGGTATAACGGTTCATACATAATAGATGAGTTCTTGGAGAAATCAATAGTCCTGTGCTAGGGGAACTCCCGAAGCTTAAGGGTCTGGTTTCTAAGAACTCGTTGTGACGTTAGGGTGGACGGATGTCGGTGACCATGCCTGTATTTGGAGTGCACGGTTAATGCCTAAATAAGGACTGGGATTCTATGCCTATATAAGGGCATTGCGAATTGTGCCTATATAAGGACATGTCTCAGGAAATCCTATATACGGACACCTAAAGCGGAATACAACACTACATCACTCTCTATCATAATTCCACTGCAGCATCAGTAAACTATGTGCCTAGTAGAAATTATATATGCACACTAGACACATTTTTTTCCAAACCTATGAAAAAGTGTCAATCTGATAGTTTCTAAGCAGACTAAAAGCTCACCTTAAAACATGTGCCTGACAAATAAGACCAGTTTTAAATATTGTTATTACTCTGTAGCCACACTACATTAACTAAAACTTGCGCCTTCTCTATGCACCGCTTATACTATTTTATATTTTCTCACTTATACCACGTACAATAATAGTATATATAAGTGTTGCCTAAGCTATGACTTTGGCTTAAGTCTACAAGGTGTGGTTTCCCACCCACGGGTGACATGGGTAAACTTGAGTCAATGCACCAGTGATGAATGTGAAAGACAAGTCCGTGTAGCCCAGCAAAACTATCTTCAATGTGTAATGGACATAGAAGTATTAATTATGGGATACTTAGAATCCCCTAAATGGATCAGGGGAACATTGAAAACAGAAACAAACCTTATTTCGCTATTCACAGTATCACACACACTGTACTAAGAAGAATGAATATTTTTAAGTTAAACATTTATTACTACAGGAACAATCTGCTTCTCAGTACATCCAAAACAACTACACAGAATATTATAAGAACCGCAAGAAGGCAAGTTATAAATAAAAAGAATAAAATGAACATTTCTAACATTGCTAAAATGACATTTAAAATGTTATCTAGAACCTACTACCCTAACAGCTACTTCTATGTGCTATACTATGAGAGCATGGAAGGCAGAGCAACTTGTAGTCAAGAGTTTCTTAGGGAGAAGTAATGTGCTGCATACATTGTTGACAGCAAAAGCTGTCTTTATCAACAGAGGCATGAAGATAGTGTTCCCCGTGTAGGGCAAACCCACACCACGGTAGCAGTCAGTCGGTCTTCCTCCAGGACTCAGCGTTATCAGCTTCAGGCTTCAGACGAGATATAGCACCCACGAAGTGTGCCGGCCGTCGGTGAGACCATCTCTGGCAGAATCTTGGACGATAATTTGGGTGAAGGACTCCTCCTAACCAGTGGTCAAATGGTACTTCTTATATACTAACATTTATCAGAAGTTGGAATTTCTGACATAAGTCTAAGAATGTCTGACAGATTATGTGCATCAAACTATGCGCCATAGGTGTTTCCTTATGAACATATAAGGTAAAAGGACATCAATTCGGACTATACTACTTTGGTTATATTTCTGTATGTATTCATAATTATCCTTGACATGGTGAAAAGTAGACATTTGAACCAGACGAATGTTGCATTTATGGTTGTATCTGTGTCATTAACCAAATGACTTGAATCTCTCACAGTTCTTAGAAAGATAACAGGTGACATCTGTATTGAATGGTAGATATGACAATGATTCTGCATAATTTGGAAAAGATGGCGACTCACATTGTATGAGAGAGGGAAGATGTCAACCTCCTCTAGCCAAGAGGATTTGGGGCCTACATGAGATGGAGTCAGACCTTAGGGACTTTGCCTCACAAGAACAGTTATGCCAACGCAAATCAAATCTTTTCTGAGAACACAGTGCATGGTAGCGTGAGTTATAGTTAATGTAGTGTGGCTGCCGAGTTGAATACACTGGAGGTGAGTGAGTTATAATAATTTGTAGGTGCTTCATAATTTATAAATGAGTGGTATAAGTATAAGTTTAAAATTTTTAATATTTGTGTACTTAAACATTTGTTTGTAGCTAAAGAATAAGTAAAGGTATATTAATTTAAAGGTGGTGCATAAATTATAAATTTAAGGTATAACTTAAGAATTTTTAATGTTTGTGCATTTTAAGTTTTGTTTGCATAGAAAGAATAAATACATTTTTCTTAACTATAACAAAGGTAGAACTTTTGGTGATTTCATTTTGTTTTTATTTTTAATTAAAAAAAATTAAATCATAGAGTTTACTGACATCAAGTGGAGTGTCATCGAATGGAATTTGGTACAGTACAGTAGAGGAGAGTGTTGTAAATTGATTGGTATAAGTATACGTTTAGAAATTTAAATGTTTGTGTACTTTAACTTTTGTTTGTAGCTAAAGAATAAGTAAAGTTATATTAATTTAAAGCTGTTGTGTAAATTATAAATTTAAGGTATAACTATAACTTAAGAATATTTAATGTTTGTGCATTTTAAGTTTAGTTTACTTAGAAAGAATAAATACATTTTTCTTAACTATAACAAAGGTTCAACCTTTGGGGTTTTCATTGAATTTCATTTTTTTTATTTTTTATTTAAAAAAATTGGAATTGAAGAGTTTACTGTCATCAAGTGGAGTGTCATTGAGTGGAGTTTAGTACAGTAGAGGAGAGGAGAGTGTTGTAAAGTGAGTTGTGTCGTAGAGTATCGTGTCGTAGAGCAGAGTGGAGAGGAGTAGTTTGGAATGTGGTACAGTGGAGTGACGTACAGTGGTGTACAGTGGAATAGCATATGGTGGAGTGGTGGAGAGTGGAGAGTGGAGCGGCATAGAGTGGAATGTTGTACAGTGAAATGCGGTAGGGTGTAGTGACATATAGTGGAGCGACGTAGAGTGGAATAGCGTAAAGTGGAGTGTTGCAGATTGGAGTGACACAGAGTGGAGTGGCATACAGTAGAATAGCGTACAGTGGAGTGGCGAAGAGTGGAGTGGTGCAGAGATAAGTGTGTGAGATTGTAATTTTACTCAGTGGAGTAGTGTACAGTTCTGTGGCAAAGAGTAGAGCGGTGTACATTAGCATGAGGTACATTGTAGTGGCATACAGTGCAATAGTGTACAATGGAGTGTTGTAGAGTGGAGTGCCATGGAGTGGAATAGCGTAAAGTGAAGTGTTGTACAGTGGAGTGTCATAGGGTGGAATAGCGTATAGTGGAGTGATGAGGAGTGGAGTGACAGAGTGGATTGGCGTAGACTGGAATTGCGTAGAGTGTTATGCAGAGCACTGAGTTGCATACAGTGGAATAGCTTATACTGGAGCACCAAAAAGGGGACTAGTGTACTCTGCAGTGGCATAGACTGGGGTGGCATAGAGTAGAGTGGCGTAGAGTGATGTGGCATGCAGTGGAGTGCGGTAGAGTAGAGTGGCGTAGAGTGCAGTGGGGTACAGTGGAGTGGCGTACAGTGAAAAACTGTATATTAGAGTGGCGTAACGTGGAGTGGCATACAGTGGAGTGGCATAGAATGGAATCGCATAGAGGAGTGATGTACACTAGAGTTGCGTACAGTGGAATAGTGTACAGTGGATTGGCGTACAGTGTAGTGGTGTGCAGGGCAGTGACATACAGTTGAGTGTGTTAGAGAGGAGTGGTGTACAGTGGAATAGCGTGGAGTGGGGCAGAGTGGAGTGGCATAGAGTGGAGTGACGTACAGTGGAGTTTTAGAGTGGAGTGAGGTACAGTGTAGTTGCGTACAGTGGACTAGCATGGAGTGGAGTAAAGTGGAGTGGCATACGATGGAATAATGTACACTAAAGTGGGATAGACTGGAGTGGCATAGAGTGTACTGGAGTAGAGTTTAGTGGCATACAGTGGAGTAGCGTAGAGTGGAGTGACATAAAGTGGAATAAAATTGAGTCTTCCTGGCGTACAGTGTAGTGACGTCGAGTGGAGTGGCATATAGTGGGATAGCGTACAGTAGAGTGGGGTAGAAAGGAGTGTTCCACAGTGGAATAGGGTAGAGTGTAGTAGGGCAGAGTGGATTGGCATAGAGGGGAGTGGGGTACATTGGATTGGTGTACAGTGCAGTGGTATAGACTAAAGTGGCATAGAATGGAGTGGCATAGAGTTGAGTGGGGTAGAGTAGAGTGGAGTGGCATAGAGTTGAATAGCATAGAGTGGAGTGCCATACGAATGACATACCGTTGAGAAGGTTACAGTAGAATAGGGTACAGTGGAGTGGTGTACAGTGCAGTGGCGTACATTGGAGTGTGTTTTTAGTGGAGTGGCATACAGCGGAATAGCGTAAAATAGAGTGGCATACAGTGGAGTGAGATACAGTATAGTGGCAAACACTGGAATAGTGCAGAGGGGAGTGGCTTCAAGTGGAGTGGCTTATACTGGAGTGTCATACAGTAGAACACTGTACACTGGATGGGGTAGAGTGGAATGGCATAGTGTGGAGACACATAGAGTGTAAAAGCATAGAGTGGAGTGGCATACAGTGAAAAATCATAAAGCGGAGTGAACAGTAGAATAACATGGAGATTTAGTGGCATACAGTGTAGTGATATAGAGTAAGGTGAGCCTGGGCGGAGTTCGCGTAGCGATGCTACGCGGAACTCAGCGAAGCGGAAAAAACTCTGCGACGCTTGACGTTTGGCAATGCGGATTGCGTGCTCGGGGGAAATATCGTGCAAACTTTACCACGCGGTCGCCGATGGGCGCAGCCATCTTATTTTTGTACTCTTTGTTATGGTTCTGGGGCCTGTTTTGAATCCTCCCTATATCTTTTCAATCCTTTGCTTCTAAAACTTTTTTTCTGATCTTTTTTCTTTATTATCTAACCCTCTGTCTTCCTAAGTGTATATTGTGTATTTTTTTTCTACTTTTACTGCGTTTTTGTAATTTTTCTATTACTTGCACTTTCTTTTTTTTACTTCCCTACTTCTTCTCCTGAATTTATTTTTTACTTCTACATTTTCTTCTCTGCTCCCCAGAACCATGGCTAAGAGTAAGAAGACGACGCAGAGTGTGACCAGGAGCTGCCTTCCTTGCGGAAGGCGTAGCCCGGAAGGGGTGCAGCCCCGGGCCTTATTTTCTGAGGGGGAGGTGGCCGCACTGTTTTTTTTAGTGCAGCTCCACCTCCCCTTAACCCTGGAAGCAGGGAGGCATTCCTTGGTCCGGGTACGGGATCTACGAGCATCACCGGCGGTGAGCGAGGGTACACGGGGCAGTGTTTCACTGCTCTGAGGTCCGGAGCACCCATAGCCAACATCCGACATCCTGGACTGAGAGCAGGACCTGCTGGACCTGCTATGCGTTGAGGTCGTGGGGATTGGTGAGTAACTAATTATTTATTACTATTGTGTGTTCTGTGTTATTGTGAATATTATTTTTTGCCCATATAGCAAGAATGTTGCTGCTGCTTACATGCAGGTAAGTTATGTTTAAAAATCTTATTTTCTTTGATTGTTATTCTTCTAGACAGGTACTCGGCTCTACTAATCTTGTTGTTTGCAACTTTGCGCTCACTTGGGATGATTATGTTAGAGAGGTTCGAGAACTTAAGTTAGGTAATGCAGACCAGAGAGACTCCTTTCCTTTGATCTGTCACTAAGATATTGGTAGTTACTTACTTACTTAGTATTAGTTGGTAATTTAGCAGCCCGTGTGATGAGTCCTCCTCTCTCACGTGCTGACTCCTTAGTCCTTCGTAGAACCTTTTGTAGTTTGTATAGTGAGTGAATATAGCAAGCAACCAACCAATTTGTTGTATGCAATATGCATGGTCCAACTATGCATTTAAGAAGACTAAATGCAGACTTAGTGAATTGGCCCATCAAAGTCGGTCGAGAGATGATTGTGAATGAGATTGGAACTTAGAAGCAAATATAATTTTTTTGCAATTCATGTCAAAGTCTTTGGAATAGGCGGGCTAGGTAGGTTTAGGTCCAGGTTTCAGGAATCGGAATGGAATGGAACTGTGGAATAATAAAGATAGGACGACCGAGACAGCGATACTAGTCTACTACTAGTCGATCTGATTAGATAGGTCAATGTTATTGCAATTGCCGTTTCCTGTCCAAAAATCTTTTAGGAGCGATTTTTTAATATTTATTTAACACCAATCAATTTTTGTCTCTTTAATTTTGTCTTACATGATCAGCATCCAGGGGCAAGAAGAAGACGGGGTCTGCCGAGGCGGGTGCAGGAGCTGGAGGTGCCTCCCAGCAGGAACGCTCCTCTGCAGATGGCTCTGCTGGCCCCAGTAAGTCCTCCTGTTGTTAATATTAATATATATATTCCCTAACTTCTACCGCACCTTATTTAGAATAATTATTACCCTTTCCTAAATTATTTTTTACCAAATCCTCTTTGATCTATCTGTTTCTTAATTCTTGTTATCCCTGCATTACCTATCAACTTAGTTATTTATATTTCTAGTGTGTTTTTTTTTTTACATAAAATCAAACTGCCTCTGACTCTGTATTAGTCTGTCGGTAGCTTGCTTTCTTCTGGTTTTTCAGTCAGCTTTCCCTCTCCCCTTATATATTTTGTGGACTGCCTAGTGGTGGTACAGTAAGAATCAGAGAACCCATTGGTCCTTACTACTTTTAGTACTAGTATTACTACTCTACTGTGCAGATTGCATGCCCAAGTAAGGTATTCGATGCATGTTTGTTGAGATGAGAAGGCTTGCTTTTACTTTCTCATGCTCAATCAGTAAATAAAATGATGGTCATGTTGGACACCCCAAAGTGGTGTGTTTTACTTTTTCTCGTCTAGGCCTAGTACTATTATTATTAGCAGCAGTTGATGGTAAACAACTGATTACCGTGCACCATGGCTGGAAGGAAGTATGAGGAGGATGTCACCATTATATTTCCCAACCAAGAGTGACCTCATGTCCGATTGTCTGCATAGTTGGCCACTCTTTTTCTTTTCAAAAACTCAGATTCACCAATAGCTCTAGCCACTGAGTCCAATCCTTTGGGTTGTACTCTTCTTGGGAGGCTTTTCAAAAATTGCCACCAACAAAATGCCCAACCAAATATTTTATTATTTTTGATAGGACATACTGTCTACTCTACTACTCTAGTAGTGCCCAAATTGTAGTGATGTGTGTGGTGTATGTATTGTATTTTCAATCTTGCTAGTGAAAAAAATAAATAGGGGGAGGCATATATGGCATCTAAAAAATGTGAAATGTTTTTTCTAGGCATACCAACCACCAGTGCTGGGGCCAGCGACGAAGGCGACGCCAGTCAGGAGGGAGCTGATGTGGCAGCTGCAGGGGGTGAGCCAGCAGCAGTGGCGGGCGGTGGTAAGTCATATTCCTAACTTATTGACAATACACTCGCTGCAAGGGTGTACACTCTGTACTGTTGAGACTAAGTTGTTGTGAACAGTTGAAGAGGACACCCTTTACTTAGCATTAGCATTAGCGGGAGTTGAGTAACTAATGGCCTCTTCTGTCTTCAACTCAGCAGAGAAAGTTTTATGAAGAAGACTAAGAGTCAGACGACCTTGATGGGTTGATGGAAAAGGGAAAGAAGGATGGAAGGTGGAAGGATGGGTGATATGTAATATATGACTGGCAGAGAAGGATGCATGGGTGAAGGAACGGTGTCCCGGGATGCATTTAGGTGGCTGATAGGATGCATGGGTGCTTGAAGGATGAGTGAAAGATGAAAGAAAGGATGCCTGCCAGTGCCTGGGTGCGTGAAACTGTATGGATGAAAGGAATCCTCCGGGGGGTTTGATGGGTCAAACTCAAAGGCAAGCAAGGACGCATGGGTGGTGGTTAAAATGACAAATGTATGTTGTTGGTGAAAGGTTTGCTGAGCTTGAGAATTATAGCCATGTTTGAATGGATGATTGCCTGGATGGTATTCAATCATAGTCTAGGTGGAGACTGTATGAAGAGAATATATAAGAAAATTAAACCCTGCCACAGTAGCAAAACCAAGATTGAAGAATAAAAAAAATAATGCTAGAAGAGCAATGCAATGATAAATGGAAATATCGCTGGGAAAAAGAATAAACAAGGTCTGTTTTTTTTTCAAGGTTTTTGATTCAAGGTTGTATTTCAGAATACTCCCTTGACTCACAGTAGTTTGCAAGCACAACATATATATTGTGTATGTACCCACCCATCATCAATCGCCTCCCTCTGACTCAGAGGCCCACTCCTGCTCCCTACCCATGTCATTTCGACCGTGTCAGCCATGGGTGGCCTACCGGCTGCATGGTTACAATCAAACAATAGTAGTACCTCACGTTGTGCCTTACATCATCATTCATATTAGTAATTGTTGGACTTGGCCCTTTTTGCAGGGTTATCCCCAAACTTTTTGCTTCTTCCTCCTATGTTTTCCTGACTCTGGGCACTTTACCACTGCTAATCAGTGCTAAAGTGCATATGCTCCCTGTGTAAATTGTTATTATGATTGGTTCTCCCTGATTTGCATATTTGATTTACTGGTCAGTCCCTAGTAAAGTGCACTAAGTGTGCCATGGCTGGTAAATTAAATGCTACTAGTGGGTCTGCAGCACTGATTGTGCCACCGACATGAGTAGCTCTGAAAAGGTAACTCAGACCTGCCACTGCAGTGCCTGCGCGCAGTTTGTTAACTGCCATGTCAACCTGTCAAGTACACCCACTTGCCAGGCCCTAACCTTCTCTTTTCTTACATGTTAGTCACCCCTAAGGTAGACCCAAGGTGCCCCTGTGGGCAGGGTGCAGTGTATGTGAAAGGTAGGACATGCCCTGGTGTGTGCGGCATGTCCTGATAGTGAAATACTGCCAATTTCGTTTTTCACTATTGAATGGCTGTCTTGCCCCATAGGACAGAATGGGGAATGCATTGTAACATTTTACAAGCATATCTTCCCATAGGGATAAGATGGAGAAAAAAAAAGTTTAGGCTCTCTGAATTCAGAAATTTAATAACACATCTTTTACTAAAGATGGTTTTTAAATTGTGTGTTTGAAAATGCCACTTTTAGAAAGTAGGCATTTTCTTGTTTAACCATTCTTTGTGCCTCTGCCTGTTTCTGTATTGACTGTCTGGTTTTGGCGTGACAGGGGCTGGGGAGGTGCATTCTCTCAGACAGCCACCGGGGGAGGTTGATGAGGTCCTGAATGAGTCAGGGCTGAGATAAATAGACCTGGGTTGCATTCAGAGTAGGGGGAGGAGTTCTCACTAGCACCTGAATATGCCAGGTCTGCATTTAGAGTGGTGGGAGGAGATTTCCCTTGCACCTGAATAGGGCCCGTCTGCCTTACACAATGCTGTCTCCACCTCCTGCGGGGCAGCTGTACCAGAGAGGCCAGAACTGGTTTGGACTGGGCTCAGAGACCCTTGCACAAAGAGAACAAAGACATTTTGGGGTATGAGTATTAGACCTAAAAACCCTGATCTTTAGACTATTTCTGGAATCAAGAGGAACCTTTGCCAAGGAGAAGAGCTGGAGAAACTGAGGAGAAGTACTGCCCTTGCTGTGTGTCCAGGGTTGGCCTGCAGTTTCTGTTTCTGCTAAGGAAAGGAGAAGGACTTTGCTGCGTGTTGTGTCCCCTGCTTGAGGAAAGCCTCCAAGGGCTTGAGTAGAGCTTGCCTCCTGTTCTGAAGTCTCAGGAACACAAAGACTTCACGCCCAGCTCCCCTGAACTCCGTTGCTGGGAGTTCTGAACTGCCAAGAGGTGCCTGTGCTGTGCCTCTGGAGGCTGTTTCTGTTGTTGGGAGCTGGAAAAGCAACGCAACGACAAGGAAATCAACGTATCGCTCTTCTTGCGACAGTTTTCCTACGCAACGCCGTGGTGCGAGAAGAATCTTCCCGCATCGCCGCGCCGCTGCCGAAACCAACGCAGCACCTGTCGCCACGGCAAGAATCGACGCATCGAGGGATCGCAGCTGAAAAGGTCGACGCAGCGCCGCTCGCTGCCGCTGCATCGTTAACCGACCATCCCGGATTTCCACGCATAGACCCTGTGCAGCAAGTTTTCCCTGACGCATCACCCACGGATCGGAGTCGTCTCAGAATCGACGCATCGCTTCCCCCTACAGACTGGACCCAATGCACCGCTCCCCTGTGTCCAGCGGAACTGTTGCATCGCATCCACGAAGGTCTCAGGAATCAACGCATCTCTTCGTTTTTGACGCTTCCCATCGCTGCGGCTGTTTGGCTTGGTGAATTTTGTCGCAACAACAGGTACTTTGCAAGAAATCACTCATCCATAGTTTTCTATGGACTCAGTTGCTAAACCTTTTGAAAGTCATTTTTCTTAATACTTGTATGTTGGATTTTTGTCGTTTTGGTCTTGTTAAGTTTAGATAAAGATACTTTGTTTTTCTAAACCGGTGTGGTGTCCATTTGTGGTGTTATCACTGTGTTACTGTGAGTGCTGGTACAAATACTTTACACATTGCCTTTGGGATAAGCCTGTCTGCTCGTGCCAGCTACCAAGGGAGTGAGCAGGAGCTATGAAGTGGGCAAGCGTAACCTTTAGTGCTGGAACTAGGATGATGAATCGATGCTGGCAATTAATTATGATGGATTATGTTCCTCTGGAAAAAAATTGAATATTGAATACTGTGCATGGGTGGGCAATCTAATCTATATATTGCCAGTGTGGGCTATAGTATATAAACTTAGAGCAGAAGAAGATCCTTGCCCTGCCTTGAGTTAGTGTTGCTTTCACCACATCCGCCCCAGCAAGTGTGTGATCAATTATTGGTGTACATTTAATTTAGTCACACCTCAATATAAATCACACAGCCCGGGGGAAGAGGGTTAGGGTTAGATGAGTGGTTGGGAAGGGGGATTTGGGAAAGGTTTGACAAAGACAAACACTACACATGGACAACACACATTCATCTTAGCAGTCGACCATCATAAATCTGTTAAGGGAGAAAAAGGAAATGCATTCATGATGATGATGATAACTTGATGATGAGTAGTACTAGACTAGTACAGGGCAGTATATTAATTATGCAATTGCCTGTCTGCCCCAGAGAGACCCAAGTCACATACATGTTATGTTCTGTTGTACCGGGCTTCCTTTGAAAGATAGCAAATAAAATTAAAAAATATCTGTAGGAGTCAAACATAAACAACACACACAGTCGTAATGATAGAAGAGAAAAAATGAATCAAATGAAATGATACTATATTATTGCCAAATTAGGAGTTGCATCTCCGCATTCCTCTTGGTCCTTCCTTGGACTGTCCGTCCGTCAATCTTGAGTGCCTGGCGGATGCGGTTTGGTAAGGTAAGTGTGAGTTGTTTTTCCCAGTATGGTGCAGGGTAAAGGGCCTGTAGATGGAAAAACAAAAAGGATATTGAAAAATCAAGAAGAAAACTTAAACTGCAGAATCAAGGAGGAGTGCAACAAGAAGACTTTCAGAGGCTGCATGGCTAAATCATGTCTGTTTCCGACAGTTAACTCCAACAACAGGAGCAGGCCCCCCACCCAACCTCCACTTAGATTTGAATTTAAGTCAGACAGCACTGAGCACACACAGACACAACAATATAGCATTTTTCAAATTAAGTAAAAAAATCAATGCACTGCTGTCAGTCACACCACACTCACCACCACCACTACACAGACATGTAGGTCTGGTTATGTTGTTTACCTTTAGGCCACTTCACACCCTGAGTTATTCCATCAATCATCTCCGATCCTCCTGACTCTAACTGCGAGTATGGTATGGTCATGGTGTCCAACTCTGTACCAAAAGTGTCCTGAGTGAGTCCAGACTCGCCCCGACTCAAAATGCAATAGATAAGCCTGCAGTAGTACAATTTTGTTATTGAACAACAAGAAGGGAAAGATTGACTTGAGTCACTTTTTTGTGTGTGGAATAGTAGACATCATGCACAACAATCACTCAGTGTGCAATGCATGCCATCATTTACCTATTCTTACGGGGCAGTCCCTCTAGGCTCGGAAAGGATAGATATATAGTCAGGGCCCAGGTTTGGAGGCAGGCACACATTTTACATTTGTATTCTCCATCCAATGTCTGGCTTGAGGGAAATGGCTTTAGGGCGAGTCAGGAGTGGACTTACTTCTTCACTGACTGCACACAGTTGCAACTCCAATCCAGCAATAAAAGTAACCCTAAGCGTAGTTGGCGTAGCTGAACTACGCGGATGTCCATGGAGTTGGGAACAAACTCTGTGGAACTCCGCTCAGCTCCGCTCTGCCATACGCCTCCACCCCCCTCCACCTCCCCTATTAACAATGAATTAGACTTTAATGAAAAGTAAAATGAAAACCACTTACCTGTACTGCAGCGTCCCCGGGCTGCCCTCCTCCTCTTCCTCACCGTCTCTGGGTAATCCTTGCGAAAACTGCGCATGCGTGCGCGCCCGCGCATGTGCATTTCTTGTTAGAAATGCAGATGCGCGCGAGCACACGCATGCGCAGTTTTCGCAAGGATTACCCAGAGACGGCGAGGAAGAGGAGGAGGGCAGCCCGGGGACACCGCAGTACAGGTAAGTGGTTTTTATTTTACTTTTCATTAAAGTCTAATTCATTGTTAATAGGGGGGGTGGAGGCGGGGGCTAGCCAATTCCGCTCCGCTGTAGAGTGTGTGGAGATTTGCCTACTCCGCGTTCTCCGTGGAACGCGGAGTAGACAAATCTCCGCACACTCAGCGGGCAGAGCCAAGTTCTCCACCCGAGGTTAAATAAAAGAGTAAGATGGTGGGGATGGATTTGTTGTGATCCAGAAAGACAGTGACACACACAAATAAAAAAGTAAATATTGTTCCTCAGCTATATCTTCTTTTTTTGATTTTTTTTTGGGGAGCGCCAAAGAAAGAAAGAAAGTAACTGGAAAATGAAAGAGCCTAGTAGTTGTCAGGGAAGTAGAGCTCGTCCTCAAACTCTGGTGGTTCGCCCAGAAGTAGGTTACCTAACACACTACTTCCATGACCTGAGTGGCCGGTCATCATCTTCCTTCTGTGCTACTTCAGGTATGGTGTAATCCGGTGGTATAAAGTGCTGATTCATTTTTATTATGGTTAACCTCTCCACGTTTTGGGGTGAGAGACTGTTTTTTCTCACTGTCAGAATGGCACCAGCAGCACTGGAAACACGCTCAGCAGAGACACTTGCTATGGAGCAAGCCAGATAGTTTATCACCCGCCTGCTGAGCACTGGCCATTGGCGCCTTTTCCCATACCAATACACAATGGGTTTTGATCAAAGTAGACCTCCTTTGGGTCATCCAGATAGGCCTGGACCATCCGCTCAATGGTCATGGGTGCTCCGCTTTGCTCTGCCTCTTTTGCCTTTGCCTCAGCACTGGACTTGAGCCCTGCCTGTAGAAACCATTTGTATGCCGATTTTGGGGCTGATGCTCCTGTTCTGGTTATTGTTGATGTTGTTCTTGGTGTGGTTGGTGGTTTTGGCTGCTCTGAGCCCACCGCACTGCTCTCGGGCTCTGAAGTTGAACTTGAAGGCTGCCCT
The DNA here is from genome assembly GCA_963921515.1 of Calotriton arnoldi. Classification (NCBI taxonomy): domain Eukaryota; kingdom Metazoa; phylum Chordata; class Amphibia; order Caudata; family Salamandridae; genus Calotriton; species Calotriton arnoldi. The sequence continues at coordinate 908,673 of CAWUFW010005964.1, read as the reverse complement.
GCAGTACTTGTTGTGCCCTGAAGGAGTGGGCCTCTAATTCCCAGCTGTTCTTTTTCTAGCTGACTGGCTTGCACAGATATCTAAGTTTTGTAGCTGGCAACATCCCCGTCTGAAAAAGGAATGAAAGTGTGAAGTAATGGTTTGTACCGTGGATCAGGAATTGTGGCACAAATGTAATGGTTGGATGACACAATGCCTCTTTGCAACCTTGTATTTTTTAGATAAGCGAAGGGTTAAACTCTCCACCAACTCATATGCTTCTTTTTTTCCTCCACACATGCGTACATTGCAGACACCTCCTTCACTTGTTCTGTAGCATGTGCAACAATGGCATAGCTTGGCCCTTAGTACAGTCCTCCTTGCTGACTTCATGTGTGAAGACCTCGAAAGGAAGCAGCATCTCTGTCAGGCATTTAACTAGGCCCCATTGGTCCATCTCAATGATCATGCCTTTCACAGAAGCATCCCCTCTTTGCATGACATATTCATTGATTGGTCTGCACTGCTCAAATAGACGTTCAAACATGTAATAAGTTGAGTTCCAGCATGTTGGCACCTCCTGGATGAGTGCTTTAACTGGCATTCTATTATCACGTTGAATGATCCTCAGCAGCTTCCGGGCTTTAAAAGAATTGCTGAAATGAGTGTAGATTCTTCTGCAGGTGGTCAGTAAGTTGCTGACTCGGTCTTCTTATTTCAAAAAGTCTTGAACACTGATGTTAATGCAGTGCGCCAAACACAGGACCCTGAAATAGCCACCATCGGCCATGGCCTTAACTATATTACTGCCATCGTCCGTGGCAAAAAAAACAATGTTAAGTCCTCTTGGTCGCAGCCATTCAAAGACCTTGTTGTCAAAGTCTTCCAAAATGTTTGCAGCAGTATGAGATTTCTCCATGGCGAACATGGCTAGAGTTGCATGATTCAGAGCGGCATTAAAAATCTCAGCAGTGTCAACACCTGCAGATATCTTTTCTCTAACCCCCACAAAAGAGATCCAGTGTGCAGTGATGCACATGTAATCAGTGGTTTGGCAACTGGTCCACATGTCTGTTGTCAGTTGGATAGTGTGAACAGCACTCTGCTGCAAAGCTTGTCCAAGCAATTCCAGCACGTCGTGATGTAGTGCTGGAACAGCAACTCTGGCGAAATAGGGCCGGCTGGGAACCTTCCATTTCAGGCAGATGGCTGCCACAAATTCAATACTCATCCCTTCCACAAAAGAAAAAGGGAGGAGGTCCAGCGCTAACATTTTAGCCAGCTTTGCATTGTACAAATGTGCCGTTGGGTGGTTGCGTTCGTACTGCCCCTCCGACCTAAACACGCTCAGAATGGTAGCCTGGATTTTTTTCTTTTCTGGTGCCACTGATGCAGGTGACTTCTTGACACCAGATGTTAGGCTCAATGCACGTTTTTTCGTTGTGGTACTCTCTTGCCTTGGGCCCCTTGTTGTCTCAGTCTGACTCTTGTGCCATTGCGATGTTGCTGATGATGATGTGGGCGGTACCACTGCACTGCTGGGGACAAGGCTGCTTTGTGTACCAGAGAAAATGTCTCCCTCTTGTTCTCCTTCCACCGTGATCGGATCTTCTTCATCCCCTCCACCAACAACACTGCAGTTTTTTGGCCACTAAGGTGCGCCTCCTACTGGTTCAAGTGGTGTTTTCTCAGAGGGGTTGTTTGGCCTCTGGTACCATAGTTTGTACCAAGATTACCCCAACTAACACCTACTCCACAAATGGAGCATATAGCAATGTTCACCTCCTTCCTGCTAACCGGAAAAGAAGTCCCAAACTTGGGAGGTCAATTTTCTGACGCTGCTGGTGCCACTTGCAATGTTGGATGAACTGGTAGGTGGGCGTGATGTATGACTCTCTGCAGTACCTACTTCTACTGAGGTGGTTATGGTGGATGTAGGTCTCTGCCGGGACTTTGTAAAAATGGCAGCTGGAGATGGTGTTGGTGGTATCAGTGTTGGTGGTATTCGTGCCACATCCCTCACAGCAATTTGGGATGGGGTAATGTCGGTCTCCACTGGGGAGGGACTAATGTCCAAGATGACTGGCTCATCATCATCCTCCTCTTCTACATCTACCTCCATAACTCTAAGGCTTTCTGGAACCTTCCTTTTCCCTACCTTTGTCTCGTGGCGTGTCTCACTCTCTGACTGAGATGGGATCCAAGTGGCGTCTAGATCATCAGAAGGGGGGCTTGCAGAAGAAGTTGACGGACTAACCCTCCTTTTCCTCGCTGGGGATCTGGAAGACAATGGATATTCTAAAAGAGTGGCTTGCTCTTCTTATTCCTCAGCAGGAAGCTCGATCTCCTGACCTGCCCCTACTTCGGGAGTAACAACTACTATTGTGGGTGGTGGTTGCATCTGTTGTTGCCCACTTATCTGAGTTTCCTGCATTGATTGGGAAGTACTTTGCGATAACGATAAGTCAATTTCAACATCACTGCTCGTCGGCATTGTTGTGATTAGACTGGCTGCCTCTGCGACAGACATGGGCTTGGGCCTAGGTTGGTGGGTTGGGTCCACTGATGCAGGGGTACTGCTCCCAGCTTGCTCCCCAGACACCGCTGCTGCAGGCACAATTTTTGGTTTCCCCAAAAAGGTCTTGGGCAACATACCTATAATGGTAAGTGGCAGTGCTTTCTTCTTCCCACTGGCAACTTTCTTGGAACTGGACCTGGTACTTTTCTCTGGGGCCCTCTTGAAGATGTCAGTTAGCACACAGTGGCACAAGTTAAAGAGATGTCTGTCTGTGGTCACACGTCACGTGACGTTGTGTGCAGGGCGCAGGCCTTCTGTCTGGCATTACAATGGGTGATGTTGTCTCCTCCTCTTTTGTGCACCTAAAAGCAAAGAAGCAAGAAGAACATCAGTGAAACATGGCATTGTTGTGGTGAAATTGCTAGTACAAACAAATATAATATAATTTAGTGTGTGTGGTCACACTTGTTAGTACCTCAGTTATTAAAACAATTAACAATACAGTGTAACCATTTGTGAGACTTTGACAACAACAAGGGCTTTCATGGTGTACTGTGTTACTGTGTATACTACAGTAGTACACTCAGGAAGGATAGGAAAGAAGAAGAACAATAACAAAAATACAAATGTAACGGTTTGGCATTGTGCATCACGTGGGATGCAGCACTCAAGGAGCTGCAGCTGACAAATTACAGTGGAAGCAATAAGCCAAGGGGAACAAAGGGAAGACAGACATGCAGGCCTATATGGCAAAAGTACGCTAACTGCCTCCATAAAATGACCGCCAGCCACAGGTCACACAACAACAATAAGCAGGGTGCCTGGAAAACAATGAACTCATGCAGGCCTATATGGAGTATGGACACAGACTTTAAAAAATGGCCCCTTGCCACATGGGTAGGCTCGGCCAAGGCAAATGATGGCCCACTATTACAAACACCCTCACACACTGACCAGACAAAGGAGGCATGCTAAATAACTCATCTTTAATGCAACAATGCCAAAAACGAAAATCCACAGGGCTAAAAAAAGGTTTGCAAGTTACAACCACACACATCCAACAAAGGCATTTAACACACATGAAAACAATTAAAAAGTGAAATACCCCAAAACACACACATTTTGTATTTCAATCCAATGCCATCCATGCCCTAAATGATGTTTAAATTGAACAGACACCACAGAAATAGTTGTTTCATGTTCCCATGAGTAGCTCTGGGCCTACTGGCCGAAAGGCCTATTGACAGACTACTGGGCTACATAGTGAAATAAATAAATATTGCAAATTGATTTCAAAAGATGGAGAAAATATAGTGCAACATGTTTCCTTTATAAAAGCAGAAAAATTACTTACAAAGAAAGAACTAGGCCCCTACTGAAACTACAGGCCACCCACCACAATAAATTTAAAAAAAACAATGAAAAGTACATATAAATCTAGGTGCATGGCCCTAATCAAACAAACACCAATTTATCAACTTACCTGTCAAATCTCAAATTCTAAAGTCCTCAAATCCAATGATATATAATGCAGCACACACAAAGAGTGATCCTTCCAGCTCCAAATCCAAATGAAAAGTGGCCAGGAGCTGGACAAAGCACTGGGAGGAGCCTGCTGAACAGGATCAGGAAGTTGGAGACTCTGGGGCACTTCCATCCTCTTTAAAAAAAAAGTAAAAAAAGAAAAAGGACTCCTTGCACAAAAAGGTACAGCTAAATGTCAATTTGAGGAGTTTTTGTAATCCAAATCGTCATTTTGAGAAGATTTTGATGCTGCTCGGAGAGAGAACCTTCTCCAGATTGCAGTCGCAGTAGATTCTGCGTGTTTGGGATCGCGTTCTTCACAAAACTATCGCCAAAAGTCTGATGGCGCGCCCGAATGACGTGTTCGCGATCGCAAACTCTTGCTGGACCGTGCGGCCACCCAACAAATCTTGTGGCACTCGCGAACGGCTCGGGGATTCTCATTGGCAATCGCAGGCACCCAGTAAGTTGCTCCCACGCACGTAAAAATGCATTTCGGGTGCGCAAACAAAAAAAACTCCCCTCTGTTGTGGAGTGCAGAGTTTTTTGGCAACTCCGCATTCTACGTGGAACGCTGAATTGCCAAAACTCCACAAACTCTGCGATCGGAGCGGAGTTTTACACCCAGGGTTAATATAGAGTGAAGTGGTATAAAGGGGAATAGCGTATCATGAAGTGTTGTACTGTGGAATAGCATAGAATGTAGTACAGTAGAGTGGAATGGCATAGAGAGAGTGGCATACAGTGTAGTGCCGTATAAAGGAGTGATGTACCGTGTAATATTGTAAAGTCGATTGCCGTAGAGTGGAGTGGTGTATAGTGAAGTGGTGCATAGTGGAGTGGCGTAAAGTTCAGTGGCATAAAAAGGAACAGCGTACAGTGCAGTGGTGTACACTGAAGTGCCACACAGTGGAATGGCATAGAGAGGAATAGTGTAGAGTATAGTGTCATAGAGTTGAGTTGCATACAGCGGAACAGAGTACAGTTGAGTAGTGTAGAGAGGAAGGGTGTACAGTGTATTGGCATACACTGAAATATCATAACATGAAGTGGCATAGAGTGTAATGGTGTACAGTGTAGTAGTGTAGAGTGGAAAGCCGTAGAGTGGAGTGGAGTTAGGTAGAGTAGAGTAGCTTACATTGGATTAACAGAATGGAGTGGCGTGTAGTGGAGTGGCAAAGATTGTAATAATGCAGAGTGGAGTGGTATAAAGTGTAGTGGTGTACAGTGGAGTGTGCTAATTGAAACAGTTGTAGTGTGAAAGTGTGTTAACAAATGTAGATGTAATGTGGAGGAAATTAGTTTATTTGTTGTAAAATGGTAATGAGCTTGAGCTGAGTCCCAAAATTATTTTATTTTTTTAAAGAAAAGGAGGCAGAGTAGAAATACCCTGACCCCCTAGTCCTCTTGGGGATGGTCCCACAGTGACCCAGCATGGCCCAAAAAGCATTTTTTTACAAAACATTTTAGGCGGGACCACGGATCCTGCCAATTTTTTTTTTTTGAATGAAGCGCTGGTTCCCACGATTTGTTTGTAATCGGCCCCCGGGTGGGCCAGGTCCCAGGGGCATTTTAAATAAAGGAGAGGGCGTACAGGCCCCCCTCCTGAGGCTTATTAATGCCCCAGAGACTGCCAGCTCCCCGGGGCTTTTACAATTCAAATTAATGTGAGGGAGGCCCGTATGGTAGTTTCCATAGGAAAAGCATTTCGGTTTTGCTAATAACTTTAGTGGCATTTGACGAATCTTCATAAAAGTTTCAAAACTGGTGTGCCAGTCAGTTCAGCTGTGGTCTTGAAAGTTTCGGGGTGACTCATCAAGCAGTTGCCAAGCAAAAGGGGGGTCCCAAAACACATTTTCTCCATGCAATTTCCCATAGGTATTTGAACATAACTGCAGCCCAAAACGCTGAATGGAATTAACCAAATTTGGCAGAAAGCTACATCTTGGTCCAGAAAAAGAGCGTTTTGTTATTTGTAGTTATTAAAAAAAAAAAACATTTATGTATATCTAGGGAAGCGGATCAGATCCACGTACAAACTGCAATTCCATGATTGGCTGGCCACAACCTGAGAGGAAATTTGTGCCCGCCATTTTCTGTATCAGGACACAATATACCGGGAGTAAACACAAAACTTAAAAATGATAGAAGGGGTCTGGGTAGAAGTACCCTGACCCCATGGGAGTAATGGAGGGGTCTGTGAGGGACCATTCAAGGACAACAAAATTGCCCCTAAATGTTTTTTTTAACATGTGAGGATCCGTGGATCCTCCCCAGAGCTCAGCAGGACTGTGTAGATCTGTGGCAGATCTGTGGGTCCAGATCCCAATTAAAAAAAGCACACCCACTTGCAAATTCTCTCACAGCCCCACACTTCCACTCACATACCCATATAGCTACTCACAGACCCACTCACAGGCCCACACAGCCACTCACGCAGTCTCTTACACACCCACACAACCACTCTAACCCCTTCTTAGACATCCATACAGCCACTGACACACCCACTCACAGACCTACAAAAACACTCAAACAGTCACTCACAGACCCACACAGCCACTCACATCTGCTCAAAGACCCACATAGCCACTCACATACCAATACAGCCACTCACATACCGACTCAGAGACCTAAAAACCACTCACGGACCCACACAGTCACTCACAATCACTAAAGACACACAGTCACACACCCATATAGCTACAAACTCATCTCCTCACAGACCCATAAAACCACTCACATACCCACTCACACATCCATTCACACACCCACTCATTCATCAATACAGCCACTCACATACCCACTCACAGACCTTCAAAACCACACATACCCACTCACAGACCCATGCAGCAACTCACAGTCTCTCACACACCTACACAACCACTCACAGACCCACACAGCCACTCACACACCTACTTACACACCCACTCAAGGACCTACACAGCCACTCAAACACCCACAGAGCCACTAACACACCCATGCAGCCATGGGCACACCCACTCACATACCTACAAAATGACTCACACACCTACACGTAGACCAACACACCCACTTGAACAACCACACACCTATTCACACACATATTCACTCACCCATAAAGCCACTGACACACCCACTCACAGACCTACAAGACCACTCACACACCCACTCATAGACCCACACAGCCACTCACAGTCTCTCACACACCTACACAACTACTCACACACCCATACAGTCACCCACACACCCACGCACTGACCCAGAAAACCACTCACACCCATTCACACACCCACTTACACATCCACAAACCCACTCCTACACCTACCATCACACTCACAGCCACTCACAGACCCGCACAGACACTCACACCCACTAACAGACCCACACAGCCACTCACACAGCCACTCACTCACACAACCACTCACACATCCTCTCACAGACCCACAAAACCACTCACACCCCCTCACATACCCATACAGCCACTTGCACACCCACTCACAGACCAACAAAACCACTCACACACCCACTCACAGACCCACTCGCAGACCCACTCAGCCACTCAAACACCCATATAACCACTCACACACCCACTCACAGACCCACAAAAGCACTCACACATCCTCTCATAGACAAACACAGTCAACCACACATGCATACAGCCACTCACATACCTACTCACATACCCACACAGACACTCACACACTCTCTCCCACACCACTCACACCCATACAGCTATTCACACACCCACTCCCACACCCACTGCATAAAATGTGTTGTTGTTTTGAATGTGTGCATTTGGTTGGGAATGGATCTGCGGATCTGTTGCAGAGCCGCCTGCAGTATAATTGACAGACCCCTTATTCGTCCAGAGATCTGTGGCAGATCCAAGTTTCTGAGTGGGAAATTTAAAAAAAGGATTTAAAAACAAAAAGAACCAGTGTTTAGCAAAAGAGGTTTGGCTCTAAAAAGAGCCTTCGTGTTTATGGTTTGTACATGATAACTACACATAAAACAGGATGCAGTCTTTTAAGTTGTTGTGGACACCCTGTTACCTGTGTCTGTGAAATGGACTCCGGGCCAGATGTACGACCGTGGAAATAGCGCCTCGCAAATTGCGAGTTTCTTGCAACTCACAATTTGCGAGGCGCTATTTCCAATGTACAACAGTGTTTTTCACACTGTTAGCGATTCCCAATGAGAGAGGCTCATGAATATTAATGAGCCTCTCGTAATTTGCGACCCCATTGGGAATGGCAGGCCCTCCCAGGTACGGTGGCCTGCTGGGCTCAGCAGACCACCATGTCTGGGACTGCTTTTAAATAAAAGTTTTTTTGTTAATGCAGCCTGTTTTCCTTAAAGGAAAACGGGATGCATTTAAAAAAGAAAAAAATGAAACATTTTCGTTTCATTTTTCAAGGGCAGGTAGTGGTCCCAGGGACCACTGCCTGTCCTTAAAAAATATTTTCCCCTGCATTTGCAAAGGTTCCCTTTTGCGACCCCATTACCACTCTCTTGAAGAGGGTGGTAATTTGCAAGTGTTTTGCGACCGCAATTGCAGACGCAAAACATTTACATAGGGTTGCGCTCGCTATTAGGAAGGGAACGCCCCTTCCTAATAGCGAGTCGCAAAACCCTATTTTGCGAGTCGCAAAAAATTGCGACACGCAGAATAGGGTTTGTACATTCCCGATGCTGTTTTTGCATGCACAAACGGGTTCACAAACCCGTTTGCGCATGCAAAAATGGTCGTACATCTGGCCCTCCGTCTTTTCAATTTATACCATCCATGTCGAAGAGTATGTTGTTATGGTATATAGAGCCTATGTTGTGGTCTCGTAGAAATGCAGAACCAACTTTATTGACACATTTTCTGGATTTCTCAAACCATGGACAAAAATGGGCTGAACACTGCCAGTATGAGCGAATGTGTTTAAAACTGGAGGTAGGTGCCTGCTTATAGTATGTAATTTAATGGTATACAATTTGCACCCACTCACACAGAGTGGCAGGCATTTACATACCCAGTTGCACTTCCACAAAAGCACTTATGTACCCATGACTTATATAGCCAGACAGTGACTGACATACCCCACGGTCACACATCCATAAAAGCATTCACACATCCATTTCCTCACCTATACATCTATTTACATAGTCATTCACATACCCATACAGGCACTGTCACACCCACTTGCACACCTATACAGCCAATCATTTATCCAGCAGTCAGCAGCCAATTACAAACCCTGTTATACACCCAGTCACCCATGCATACAGCCACTCACATACCTATTTAGAAAGCTATACAGCCACTCACACACCCAGTCAGACAGTAACAGAGGCACTTATACATCCACTCACACACACACAAAGCACTTATATATGCACCACTAACAGAGCTACTTGCACACACAGTTACAGACCCAACCACTAACACAGCCAGTTACCAATCCATGCAGCTACTTATATATTCATTAAACACCTATATAGATACTAACACACTCAGTCACATACCCACACAGCTACTTACACATCCAGTGACACATCCAAAAAGGGAATGATACACTTACTCACATATCCATTCAACTACTCACACACCCATTCACCCACATGTACAGCCACTTATATACCCATTTATACACCTATACTTAGACAGCCTGTTACAAACTGACATACCCACTTATGTAGCTATTGATTTGATTATAGTATATAATGTAAAGTTAAATGTATTCTATATTTGGTTTTCGGGGATCTACTTGTGTTTAAGGAGGAGTACTTACAATGCCATGAAAGATACAAAGGAGAAATAAACAGAGAAAAGAGTATTATCTGCTTAAAAGTGAGAGTAAAAAAGGACATGATGGGGAAAATGTGCTGGGAAAAAAGATCTGCTGGTAAGAGAACTAAAGAGTTTGTTAAAATAGTATATGGGAAAATGCAAAATGTAGAAAAAGTTTCAAGTAAAAAGCTAGGTTTACAATCAAGAAGTAGGTCAGATAGAAAGTGAAAAATGTTATAAGAAAACACCAAGTTTGACAAGGAGGCAGAAACAATTTAACAAAATATGACTGAGAATTGTTTAGAAGTAGGGTAATACAGAATTTGGTACAAAACCTGAAGCAGTATATGAGGAGAAGGGCAGCACTGAAACAAAAACAATATATTGAGAGTGTGGTTGACCAAGCGTTTGTGCTGAAGCACAAATTATTTATTTTGATAATAAACAGAATGAGAACACTGGATAAAACAGTGTTGTCTATGAAGAGAAAGAAAAAAAAGCTACTTACAGCAGAACACCTTAGTGCATGCAGCTGAAACAACTGGTCGATGCTATGAGGTAAAAGACGGTACTCCCATTGCAAAAGAGGAGATGGTTCCTTGAAATGTAGATCAAGAAATAGGTGAAGAGGTACAAGGAAGGTATAGACATGTCCCTGTGTATAAATGGTAGAGCAGTAGTATTTGTAGTATTCAACAGGAATCAATTGGATCATTAAGAACTTTTCTACGTCAATTTCCAACTATAAGCGTGAACCGTAAATTTGCAATGTTACAAGCATTAGATCCATGCAAAGTAAGGTAAAATTCTAATTTACAAGGACACTCCTTGGCCTGTCTATCCAGTAGTGTTACAGCAAACAAATGATGGACGGAATGCTGACAATGCAAACATTCTCCCCCAGTCAAAAGATCTGGGTTAAATCCATCGTTCTTTTGCCCACTACCCCACCCCAGTTTGGACCTAGCCATATGCAAATCAGTCTTGACCCTGTGCCCCATGGGAACAGTCCAGACCGAACTGCCAGGCCAGGTCCTTCCTGGACCGGAAACAAGCATCCTGGGACCGGTTTCAGGGTATGTCACCCTTCTTCAGCCAGGCTAGCTTGAATCCAGTGGCGCAGTGAGCAAGGGACCCACGTCTGGGCATACCCATCCCACTTAGGGCGAAAAGTGTTACAACAAACAAATGATGGATGGAATGCTAACAATGCAAACATTCTCCCCCAGTCAAAAGATCTGGGTTAAAACCATCGTTCTTTTGCCCACTACGCCACCCCAGTTTGGACCTAGCCATATGCAAATCAGTCTTGACCCTGTGCCCCATGGGAACAGTCCAGGCCGAACTGCCAGGCCAGGTCCTCCCTGGACCGGAAACAAGCATCCTGGGACCGGTTTCAGGGTATGTCACCCTTCTTCAGCCAGGCTAGCTTGAATCCAGTGGCGCAGTGAGCAAGGGACCCACGTCTGGGCATACCCATCCCACTTAGGGCGAAAAGTGTTACAGCAAACAAATGATGGACGGAATGCTGACAATGCAAACATTCTCCCCCAGTCAAAAGATCTGGGTTAAAACCATCGTTCTTTTGCCCACTACGCCACCCCAGTTTGGACCCAGCCATATGCAAATCAGTCTTGACCCTGTGCCCCATGGGAACAGTCCAGACTGAACTGCCAGGCCAGGTCCTCCCTGGACCGGAAACAAGCATCCTGGGACCGGTTTCAGGGTATGTCACCCAGACGTGGGTCCCGTGCTTTCCATGCCACTGGAATCAAGCTATCCTGCCTGAAGAGGGGTGAAACCCCGAAACCGGTCCTAGGATGCTTGTTTCCAGTCCAGGGAGGACCTGGCTTGGCAGTTCGGGCTGGACTGTTCCCATGAGGCACAGGGTCAAGACTGATTTGCATATGGCTGGTTTCAAACTGGAATGGCATGGTGAGCAAAAAACGATGGATTTAGGCCCAGATCTCTGTACTGGGGTGAATGTATGACATTGTTCTGCATTCTGTCCATCAACTGTTGTTTTTGCATTTGTCTATCCAGTAGAGCATGAAAAAGTACTTTTCATAATTTTCAAATGTTGGTTGTTGATCATTCAAAAATGCAAAATCCAGTTAGAAGACTTTACTTTGTAAAAAGTCCTCAATTGTGTTTAGGAGAAATGAACAAAGCACTTATGTATGGTACAGTATCACAGGTTGAAAATGTTTGTAAAGTTAAATGTATTCTATATTTGGTTTTCAGAGATCTACTTGTGTTTAAAGAGGAGTACTTACAATGCCATGAACGATACAAAGGAGAAATAAATGGAGGAAAGAGTATTATCTGCTTAAAAGTGAGAGTAAAATCGGACATGATGGGGAAAACGTGCTGGGGAAAAAGAGCTGCTGGTAAGAGAACTAAAGAGTTTGTTAAAATAGTACATGGAAAATGCAAAATGTGGAAAGTGTTCCAAGTAAAAAGCTAGGTTTACTATCAAGAAGTATGTCAGATTGAAAGTGAAACATTTTATTTAAAAAATCTAGTTTGACAAGGAGGCAGAAATAATTTAACGAAATATGACTGAGAATTGTTGAGAAGTAGGGTAATACTGAATTTGGTACAAAACCTGAAGCAGTATAAGAGGAGAAGGGCAGCACTGAAACAAAAACAATATATTGAGAGTGTGGTTGACAAAGCATTTGTGCTGACACACAAATTATTTATTTTGATAATAAACAGAATGAGAACACTGGATAAAACAGTGTTGTCTATGAAGAGAAGAAGAAAAAAAAAGCTACTTAGAGCACGCCTTAGTGCATGCAGCTGAAACAACTGGTCGATGCTATAAGGTAAAATGCGGTACTCCCATTGCAAATGATAGGAGATGGTTCCTAGAAATGTAGAGCAAGAAATAGGTGAAGAGGTACAAGGAAGGTATAGACATGTCCCTGTGTATAAATGGGAGTGCAGTAGTATTTGTAGTATTTGCTAGGAATCAATTGGAACATTAAGAACTTTTCTATGTCAATTTCCAACTATAAGTGTGAAGCGTAAATTTGCAATGTCACAAGCATTAGATCCATGCAAAGTGAGGTAATATTCTAATTTACAAGGACACTCATTGGCTTGTCTATCCAGGAGAGCATATAAAAGTACTTTTCATCATTTTCAAATGTTGGTAGTTCATCATTCAAAAATGCAAAATCTAGTTAGAAGACTTTACTTTGTAAAAAGCTCTGCATTGTCTTTAGTAGAAATAAACAAAGCACTTATGTGTAGTACAGTATAACAGGTTGAAAATGTTTGTGAAGATATTCATTTAAGTTTTTTTGGTCCTAAAGAGCAGTTTGGCCAAAATGAGGAGTTTGTATGTTCAGGCATAGAGGAACAAAACATAAATATTAGTACTGATAATTTCAGATAAGAAATAGCAAAGTTAATTCAATTTGTACAGAGAAACCAAACTATGTTTGCGTTTGTTGTCAGCACACCCAATTCAAAGGTCAAATTCAAAATTTTGATGTATGCTTAAAAGTTGAAGAAGAAATCAGAGCAAACTGGCTAGAATTTGCAGTGTATTTATTCGTAGATGAAAATTTTGTTTTGTCAACAAGCCAGACCATGTGCAAGTATTGCTATGACAAATTAGAGGACAACAAAATGCCTGGCAGAGGAAGTTCGACATCTGAATGTTTATGAAGCAATACTGATACAATCTATACACCCTTTTCAATTGTTTGTATGGAACCAAAGACAGGGAAACTACCACCCACTGAGCTTCAGAAAGGACTTAAAGGTGGAGTTTTGCATTTACCTTTAGATTTTAAACATAATATTGAAACTGTGGGCGTAGAGCGACTTGGGAGAACTGCTTGTTGTTCTAGTGAATGGTGTGCCCACCAACAAATAAAAAAATCTGACAGGAACTAGTGGATGTAAATAAGGTGAAGAAAGCTACACTGTATCTCAAAGAGAATAATGTGTACTATAAAGATGTTGTCAAACATGGAAGTTGCATGGAGGAAGAAATGTTGTTTTGAAGTGGACAGTTAAAAAGGTGGATAGAAGTAGATCTGAACCAATATATGAGTCCTACAGTAGCCCTCCACTACATTCAAAAGACATTATAGGGATGCCATTGAACTGTAACAGATGAAACAAGCTAAAGGAGCTCCAATGAGTGAGTGAGAGAAGAGTTTAGAGACTCGATGTTTCCACCCTGTGCAAATACCTGCAGCAGAGTATAGGTCAATAGGACAGAGGACCCTGGATTTCAACAAAGTATTCCATATGTATTCTATCTCTTGTTAGAAAGTGATTTTTCTGGACTGTCATATGCTGGTACCATATTCTTAAGACAGGAGTTAATGCACAAGACATGTCTGCAAAAGACTTTGTTGAAAAAATTTATGGAAAAGTTGAGAAGCTCGAGTAGAATTCAATAAATTTGATGACATGATAACGTGGGACCAATGAATACTAGTATCGTCGTCATCCGTGAGCTCAACTGTATGTTGCAAAATTTAGGTGCATCAATCTCGTTTGTAACATTGAGTTGTGGAAGAGTATGCATGGGATGATTTACATGAGTTTTTTGAGAGAAGCAAAGTCTAACATTAAAGATATTGAATTGAAGACACCAGAAGAAATTTGCTCTTTGGATCCTGCAATTGTTTGTAGGTACTTTAACCACAGATTTCAAGCTATGCTGGCCTTCATCTTCAACAAAAATCCACCTCTTGGAGAAATTACTGATTTCTTCTGGCGAAAAGAGTACCAAGCAAGAGGTGCTCTTCATATTCATAAGCTGTTGTAGGTAAAAGATGTTACTAAATTTGGAACAGATACAGATGAGTCTGTACTTTCTTTCATAGAACAGTATATTACATGTAGCATTCCAAAAACACTGTGGAAAAACACTTAAAGCAGCAAGTACTGCATTTCCCATCACATCAATGTGGAAAGTACTGTCGGCGGAAATACAGAGCAAAAAGAAACTTTTACACAAAATGTCATTTTGGATTTCCAAGACCTGTCACTTCAAAAGGAAGAGTGACCAGTTTTAAATCTGCAATAAGGCATATACTTACTCGTAAATCACCAAAAAGCAACTACAACCTCAGGAGAACAGAGGCTTCGAAATATATTAAAGACTACAATCCAGTCATTTTCAAAATGTTGAATGCACATACGAATGTTCAATTTGTGGAAGACAGCTCTATAGCTGTTGGTCATAATTTTACTTTAAACATAACAAAATCTGAGAAGACAGTGACGAAAGATGAGGGGGAAGAGAGCTCTGCTAAAAGTCTCTAAAAAGAAATTTTACAGGAAATTGTATCCTGTGAATGTTGTGATTGTTTGAGTTATGATAGTTTATATTCTAAGTCCAAAGAAATTATTTGGGTGAGTCTAGGCCTGACATGAACTAATAACAGAGTTTTGAAGTATTTTCTAGAAATTCAATATCTTGCCTAATTTGAGCGAGACAGTAACGATATTGCAAAAACAAACATGTTGGATACTTACTATCCGAAAAGGAGTGTATATCTTGAAAATGTCTGCCTATATTCCAGTACTACACATACAGAAACAATGTGACAGAAAATGTAGGTGAAGGTAAATTTGCAGTAGTTGGTTGCAATGAGTGTTTGTTGCAACATAGCAAAGGTGGTCTAATTAATGATAGACAACTGAGTTGCCAGACTGCACTTTTGCAGCTATTTAAACCTTGGAGTTTGGAGACAGGATTACTAGGAGAGTTTAACTGCTATGAAGACCTATGTTCCCTTTAGCCTTTCTACTTCATGTGCTCAGACTCTCTCAGGGAGAACGCTCGTCGTTCCCAGACTTAATAGAGGTTACAGGGAGGTGTGAAAACTCCCCTTTACTTTTTTCGTGGCAGGCACACCAGGAGGCCCAGCAAATGCATCAGTGACAAAAGGGGTTGTTTCTTTCATTTAAGTTCAGAGCGTTTTATGAGGCGGGCAGCAGGCAGCGTGAAATAAACATGTGTGATTGTGTTTCATATGGCAAAGAGAGGGTGAGTATGTAGAATTACTGCCAGAGCTGCTGACTTTGGAACTGGAAAAATATTTTGGAAGGCTAATGCTCGGGGAAAGTGCTGCAATACTTTCTGGTCGTGTTTGCTACATAAAACTGCAAAAAAGAACATTCAGGATGTTTCTCAGTTCAGTTTAAAAACTCACTTTTAATAAATCCTTCAGGACACAATCTGATGTACTAAGGTCAGGGCCAGTAGAATTATGCTGTAAGGGAGAACCAAATTATGTGACAGGGTGGACTAAATTATGCGTCAGGAAAATAAAATTCATGTGGCATAATACAGTAACTTTTTTGATTGTATTACTTCACTGTTTTGTCATTTTTACACCTGATAAAACTGTTTATGCACAGATTTCACCTCATTACTACCAGTTTAAAAAACAAATGCAGAAATAATCAACAGAAAGATGACCAGTTAACATTTGCTGAGGGCCATCCACAGTGTGAAAACACGTGGCCACATTTTTAGTACCCTTTGATCCATTAGACCTAGAAACAATTTTGTTTTTGTCAAATCTGCAGATTATGCAGCAGATGATAGATTATGTGGCAAGTACGGCAAATCCCTAATTATGAGAAAGAAGCCACTGCCACATAATCAAATAATTCTAGTGGCCCTGGGTAAGGTGAAGTGATTCCACATTTTAATTTTAGAATTTTGAAAACACCTTACTATATTCTTACATGATCTGTGCTGCATAATTGACATGCTACATATTTTCAAGGGTGGGATTTTGCATGGGCTCTTAAGAGCTAGAGCCGACCCTTGGCTCAACTGTCCCTGTTAATTTGTTGGCTCATGCACCTGTACCTTGCACCATAGTTAGAGCCACAGGAATTATGCGGCAGAAGCGGATTAACTTATGCATCCGGGTTGAATTATGTGGCAAGAAAATGCAAATTATGCAGTGTAATGTGGCATATTTTGTGATAGTATTGCTATATTATTTTGGCGTTTTGCACACATGCCAACACTGTCTGGGCAAATGTTGGACCGCATTAGTGTCAATTTAACACCCAAATACAACAATTAGCAACAGAAAGGTGACTACTTAACCTTTGCAAAGGGTCCTTCACCTTGCAGCAATAAAAGTAGTCACGGTTTTAGTACCTTTTGATCCATTCAAGCTAGAAACAGTTTTTGGGGTTTAAAATCTGCAGATTATACAGTAGATGATTGATTATGTGGCACATGTGGCAAATCCATAGTTATGTGGAAAAGGCCATTGCCTTGAATAATTCCAGTGGCCCTGACCTTAGTACAAGGGTGTGAGGGTTTTGTCAAGCATAGGTTTCATACTGGAAGGGTTCCTTCTAGTGGCAAAAATATCCTTTACAACTTGTCCCACTGTATGTGTGCAGCACAGTGCACCACACATACAAAGTTTGAAAAATATGGAGACTTTTAAAATTTGCTTCACTGTTATGCCTGCCTCGAGGAGACTTAATTTTTTGGCTCACATCCCTGTCTAACCACTGGCAATCAATTGTCTTGGTATAGCATTCCAAACCATTGTTCTTTTGTCCAGCATGCCAACCCAGTTTGGACCCAGCCATATGCAAATCAGTCGTTATGATTCGCAATGTATCCCAATATAGGCCTGGGTAGTCTCCTAACCTTTTACCTACATTTACCCTGCCATTGTACTACATAACGGTTTTTGGTGCTGACCTTTTACCTAGTTAGGTGCTGCATAAATGTCATGTGGTTTTCTCTGAAAACTAGCCTAATTTATTATTCATGAGGATTCTCAGAATCACAGCAGGATTACCATCTTCTGCATAATACTGTGTATAAGGTTCATCACTATTGTCATCCTCGGCTGACATGACACAGCAAGGTAGGCCCCTGAGGGTACCTTTTGGGTATATAAGCACCATATCTTTGCTGGGGCCAGCAGAGGAGAAAGACTTCCATGCTGACACAGTGACATGAGACGCTGAGGTCCCTGCACGCAGATACTCCAGCATGTAGTGGTCTGACATTCCTCGCAGGGTGTCCATCTCGAGACCAAGAGGGGGTCCTTCGTTCTCTCACATCAGGTAATGGGGTTGGCTTTATCCTAGGGGGATTCTTGGCTATAGACATGCATACATGCTAGGTACATTTAAGTACATCTAGTTAGGGTTAGCATCGTAGGAGTACGCATTACTATTGTCATGTATCTATATACCTGCATATATCCATTGTTTTAGCACTGTGGTAGAATTCTACCACCTATTTACTCTGTTGGTGCTTATAACCGTTTATGTCTGTTTCTGTCTTATGGTTGTTGTCGCACACGTATTTTTCACTAGAATGACACTGGTTCAATAAATGCCTATTGAAAACATCCCCATCGTTTATTCTGTGTATCTCTCTGAGACAAAGTGAGCACGAGTGACTGAGCGAAAAGTACTGTACTGTTTCCACAATCCCTGAGGGGATAGGGTTGTCAGAAACTATTTGCTCCTTGGTAAGAGGGGCTCATATTGGCACTGTGAGCTAGCTGGTATACAGGCGAACATAACCAGTGGGGATGTCTGGAATCAGTTTGGACACCAGTCCCACAGTTTATGTTGTCTAAACGCACAGATCCTATGCGGATTTGTAGGAACTACACAACAGTCTTGACTCTGCTCCAATAGGCACAGTCCGTCCAAACTGCCAGGCCAAGTTCTCCCTGAACCAGAACACAAGCAGCCAAAGACTGCCATGATTTTGTTAAAAAATGTGTCAAATGTCTCCCTGGGTTTAGCTCTGTGTGGTCTCTTCCTTGGGTTGGGGAAAAGTCATTCAAACAGAGAATTAAACTGGTCCCAGGCAGGCACTTCTAAAACTCAAAACAGAGAATACAGTGGAGCAGAAGCCAAACATTCAATCAATGGGTTGTGCAGGAGCTTGTCATACGGTAGAAAAGAGGACCAGGAGACAGGGTGGAAGCTGATGGATGAGGAGAAAAAGCAGCAGAAAAGACAAAAAACAGAAGAGTGAGATTAAATAGAGGCAGATAGAATGAGGTTGGAAGAAGAAGGTCAACTGTGGAGGCAAGATATTAAGGAGGGAAAGAATCGAGGGTGAGATTGCGATATGAAGTAGAGAGAATAAAGGAAGAGGAGAGACAACATTAGAAAATGAACAAGGAGATAGTAAAGACAGAAAGGAAAGAAAGATGGAAGAATAGAGAAAAGGAGAAAAGATAAGTATGGGGATTGGAAAGACAAGAAAAGGTACTGGATAGGAAAGGAGAAAAATAATAGAAAGATGGAGAGGAAAGAAGATTTGGAAGTGCAAAAGAAAGGGGACATGTGAGTGCAGAGAGAAAAGGAGGCATATATGGAGAGGAAAAGCTATTGAAGTGAGATAGAAAAAGGAACACGTGGATAAGCAAGATATAGTGAGAAAAGAAAGAAAGGGGAGTTAAATGTAGAAAGGAAAGAAAAAAGGGAGGGAAAGGAATAAGGAAGAAAAGGATGATAAAACAACCAAAAGAGGACAGGAAGACCAAGAGGTGACAAAGAAGGAGGTCAGAGACAAGAAGAGGAATGAAGTGGGTGAGAGAGAAGCATTTTCAAGATATAGATTTTATAGAGGAAGGTTGGAATGAGAACGAACAGGCAGATTACAGGGAGTCTGTGAGAGAGAAGGGGAGGACGTAGATTGAAGAGAGGAGATAGGATGAGGGAGAATTGGAGGGAGAAGTGGAGCAGAACAGATATAGAGAAAGGAAAGTGAGGAGAGTAAGGAGGAGCGAGGAGAGAAGAAAAAAACTAATAAAAGGGAGGAAGGAGATAATGACAAGCAAGAGAGACTGAGTAGTAGTGGATAGGGATAAAAAAATGTGCAAGGAGGAGATAAGAGCGACATGGAGATATCAAATAGAGAGGAATTATAGGTAGAACAATTAGGGTACAAGATGCTGTGGCACCCATGGCCATGGGTGCCAGGAGCCAACTGCACCCCTGTAATGGGTGTCTTTAATACCAACCCAGAGGTAAGGGGAGCATTTTTGTCTCATTTGCCTTAGGGCCCATTGCACCCTTACTAAGTCACTTATTTCAGTAGCTTGCATACCGCACATGCTTGCATATTACGTTGTTGCTTGTCTTCAGTGCACACAGCCTTAGCTGCAGTGCATGGAGCACCTTTAATACCGCTCATAGAGTAAAAGAATTAGAGGGAGCATTGATGAAGACTCTTTCAATGATGCAAAGGATAGCATTGAGCACTCAGTGTTTGCAAACTATTTAAAAATGTTGAATGATGAAATTCAGCAGGAAGATACAATTGCTGCTGAGGTGGCTAAGGACAGTTCGGAAAGTAGCCAAAGTTCAACTCCTCAAAGTCAGGACCCACTTGGACAGCCAATAATTGAAAATGGGACTGCTATTGTAATGAATGAGGTGGAGATTGCATTTGAACAAGCAAGACAGGAAACAATTGATTTGGAAGATTTCGTTTGCATAGCTAAATGATTAGCAAATGCAAATAGATATGGAGGTGAAAGCTACAGTTGAGCATGGATTGCTTCATGACAAGAAAGAGTGTGCATGCTCAACATTTAAACCGGTACTGTTGTACTTCAGTGGTCAAGCTGGCACTGGTAAATGTTATTTAATACAAGTTCTTACTGCTTTTCTACAAAAGACTACAGAGTGCAATTTATCATGTGTGGTTACAGCACCTACTCAAGTAGCTACACACAATATCAAAGGTATTACTTTACATCGACTTTTAATGCTGCCTGTGCAACATGGCAACAAACTGAAATACCAAACGTTATCTGGTGAAGCTTGGTTCCTGAAGTGTCTAGAGAGTTAAAAAGTTGAAACTTTTAATCAATGATGAGGTGAGCGTGCTCTCAAACTTAGGGGCTTATTTAAAAGCCCTTGTGCCGCAGGTGTGTCACTTTCAATATGGGAAAAAATGACATACCGGCGGACCAAGGGGCTTGTAAATAAGCCCCTTAATGCTTGCCTATGTGCATTTGTGAATGCAAGAGGTTCGGAACGGATTATGATGTCTTGTTTGGATGCAAACATTTGATTGTTTTTGAAGATCTATTCCAACTTACTCCTGTGAGGGGTAAGTCTGTGTTCAAAACACTGCTGCATGATGAAACTAGGAATTCTTTAGGATGCATTGGAAATGCGAATATTTGGTTACATTCCCAATACAAAGGGGCATGTTTACAAGCCCCTATCGCCACCAGAACCTCACTTTTTTTGATGCTGTGGTGGTGATACAGGCTTCACCTTATTTACAAGACAGCGTTAAGCTACTTAACATGGCTTAACACTACCCTGTAAATAAGGCACCCTTTCACACTATACTTGGCGTGAAAGGGATGGGCAAGGTGTTGCGTGGGCATTCCGCTGCAACACCCATTGATTTTGACACTGCCCCATATTTACAAGAGTGGCATAAATACGGGGAAGCGCCAAAATTAAGACCAGGGAAAACCTGGTCTTAACAGGGCGCATTGTGCAGCACACATAAAAACAGCAAAACACCCTGAATGATTGTTTATGTGCAGGAAGATACAAAGCAGCACACATAGAAGTTACAAATCGCTATTTAAGAAGGGACACCTTCCCGCACATAAACAATCATTCCCCACAACGCAGACACCCTCGCACTATGGTGCAAGGTTTTCTGCTTTGGCGCTAGGCAGATGAAATTAGATCCCAGCGCAGGGGGAAATGCAGGGCTGCACCGTTTTGTTGTAAATATGGTGCAGCCCTGTGTTTCAGAAGTGGCGGATCAAGGGTTAAGCCAAGAAGGCTAATGCCGCACTATGTCACTTCTTTGTAAATATGCCCCAAAGAATTAATCGGGAATATGCAACAAGCATCTGATATTTAATATGGTAATATTTTGAAAGATATTAGAGTAGCTGTTCTTTCAAAAGAAAGGTGTGCTCTACTAAGTCGTCTTCTTAAAAACCTTTATCCAACAACAGAGACAGCAGCAGAGCTAGTTTTCAGTATTTTACAAGATGTTAAACATATTGTGTGCCTAATGCCTACATTGGAAGAATGTGCATGTTTTAACGATGAATTGCTGGAATTGGTGAAGGAAAAAGTCTGCAACTGAAGGCAATAGATAAAATGGAACACCAGGGTGTCACTCTATTGCTAAATTAAAAGTTACAAGCAAAACTGGAACATTTAAACATTGAAGAAGGTTTGGTTAATGGTGCTATGGGTAAAGTTGTTGATTTTATTAATTTTCCTAATAGGAATGATGTGGAATACCTTGTGATTTACTTTGATCAGATTGACAATGCAAAGCAATTGGTCAAGGTACTGCATGCTTTTTGCTTGTGGAAAATGTTATATGTTCGGCTGAAACAATTTCCAGTTTGTCTAGCATATGCAGTTACTATTCATAAATCACAAGGTTTAAGTTTAGTTTCAGCCTGTATTAATATTGGTAAGGAAGGTATTTCAGATGCAGCTTTGTCTCGAGTTAGGACAATGTCTGGTTTGTATCTAGTTGCATTTGATGAGAGCAGAGTGAATGCAGAATCAAGTTGTGTTAAAGAATACAACCGGTTAAGAAGTCTGTATTCTCCTCACTTAGGACACTATCCAGTCCATGAGAAATGTTCCATTGGCCTAAGTGGAAAGTTTCAAAGCAGTGTAGTGATGCTGTTGCAAGGAAGGAAATGAAAGAGAAGAAGGATGTTATTAGAAAACAAAAAATTGAAAATGAGGGAGATATTGTTGGTTACCAATTGCCAAACTCATGTGGTGTCAACTATTATGCTAATGTTGTGCTAAACATATTGTTTGCATTACCTCGTGTTGTAGATGTAATTCAAGAGAAATAACAGAAGGTATTGTATTCTGCACTGTGTGTTGTGTTGCACCGTCCTCGTAGTGACAAAACTAAAACACATGGTGCATCAGGCATTCAAGACATTGTAGATATATGTCGTGGATCTGTATAGTTTACTCAAAACACTCAAGAGGATGCACAGGAGTTTTTATGGTGATCTTTGCTGTTTTAGATAAAAAGGAGATACATCTTAATGAGTTATTTGAACTTAGTAACTCGTGGCACCATGAATGTGAAGAGTGCTCATACACATCAATTACAGAAATAGAACAGGAGCATTTTATTTATTTAACGTTACAAGATTCCAAAAGTGTGACTTTAACAGATTTCTGAGAAAAGTTACACAAAATAATGTATGCCCAGATTGTCGAAAAAATCTTCTGTTGACTTTATGTGTAGCAAGAACAGGCAAGTATGCTTTTTTTAATGCTACACCGATGCAGAGCGGATGGCAGCAAATTAGATACTGAGATTACTAACTTTAAAGCAGGACAAATATATAATTCTGGTAAAACATACACTATCATCGCTATCATTTTTCATGAAGGAGTTAGTATTACATCTGGTCATTACACTGTCTATCTAAAAAGTAGAAGTGGATGGAAAGAATGTAATGATAGAAACCTTAAATTCAAGCAAAGATTGCCTTGGAAGTTACCAAATTCCTATCTTTTATTTTTGGAACCAAAGTTCTAAGAAGGGTGACAGTTGTAAAAGTGGAATAGTCTAGCTATTGTAGATGCATTATTAGGATTTATGACAGAATGCGGCCTACCAAGAGTGTTGTCTTTATAAGAGTTTGCCTATGCTGGTGTGCCTTATATATGTAGTAGTGTTACTATAGCACTTCTAATGATAAAGTTCTCCTTTTCAGCATATGTGTCTTTGGATTAGTACTGCAAGTATAGATAAAATGATCGTTTAAAAAATTGTAGTGTGTGCGATGCGCTGTGTTGCTTATTTGCAGTGGCATACTGTGCAGCTGTCGGGGGGTTACACAGTCTATATGATTGTATTTTACCCAATGTTCAAGTATGATTCTTTATACAGCACACCATTGATGCTGTTTAAGTATAAAGCCTGAAAACAGTAAAAAAGGAAATTGAAATGTTGATTTTTATGATAACATGGCATTAGAGCATGGAACTGTGTAGTGATTTATTGCTTGATGAAGTTATGCATTGCTAAAATTTCCAAGTTTAATTTATAATTTTATAAATGATAATACTAATTCATATTTGATTTTGTCTTTTTTATACAGATGGATGGCACCATCTATTAGAGTAATGTGGTTTAAAAATGAGCTCTTTCAGTGTTCTTGCATTAGATTACATTGTGAGGGAGTTCCAGACTACAATTTAAAAAAAACTTCACCCACTTAACATAGTCAGACAACGACTTAAAGACCCACTCATAGACCCACTCACACACCTATACAGATACTCACTTTTCACATACCCACACAGTCATTTAAAGACCTACTTGCATACCGCTACAGACACTCACACAGCTATTCACATGCCCACATACCAACTTACAGACCCACTTGCACACCCATACAGATACTCGCACAGCTGCTTACACACTCACTTACACATCCACTAACATACTCATACAGGTACTCACATACCAACTCACAAACCCATATAGCCACTCTCATACCCACACACAGACCTACATAGCCACTCACACACTGACTCATATTTACACACCCACACAGACATTTACATCCCCACTAATATACCCAAACATTCACTCACACAGCTACTGACACACCCATACAGCTACTCACATACCCACTCACACACCCATACAGCCACTCTTGCATATACCCACAGACCCACACAGCTATTCACACACCCACTTACATACCCACACAGACATTTACACCCTCACTAATACACCTGTACAGTCATTCACACAGCTACTATTGTAACCACACAGTCACTCACCCACCTATTCACACTCCCATACAGTGACTCACACACCCTTTTACACAGGCACATACCTAATCACATAGATGTATACACCCATACAGATGCTCACACACTCATTCATACACCGAGACAGCCATGTATGCACCCAAATTTATAATCACACACCCACCCATCCACCTATTCTCACACCCATTCAGACTCCCATTGATGCACTCACACCCACAAAATCACTACTACACCTACCTCCTGACAGATGCAAACAGCCACTCACACACCCACTCACATACCCATATGCACACTCACACACCCATTCACACACTCACATCCACCCATTCACATACTCCCTCACCCACTCACAGACCCATAAACCCACTACCTCATCCACTCACAGACCCACACAGTCACTCACACAGCCACTCACACATCCCTTCACACACCAACTACACACCTACTCACACACCCATTTACATACTCACACACCTACTCGCTCATTTACATACTCACACACCCACACAAGCACCATCACACTGACTCACAGATCCACACAGCCTCTCACACACCCAGTCACACACCCATTCACACATTCATACACCCACTCATTGACCCACAAAACCACTACCACACACACTCACAGACCCACACAGTTACTCACACACCCATTCACCCACTCACACAACCACAAAAGCACTACAACATCTACTCACAGATGCACACAGCCACTCACAGACCCATTCACACTCTCTCACACTCACACACCAATTCACATACTTATACACTCACTCCCACACCTATTCACACACTCAAACATCCACTCACACTCCCATTCACACACTCACATAGCCAGTCACACACGTATTCACACATTTACACATCTACTCACACACCCACAAAACCACTATAGCATCTCCTCACAGACTCACACAGTGACTCACACAGCCACTCACACACCCATTCACACAGCCACTCACACACCCACACAACCACTCACACACCCACTCAAACACCCATATGGCCACTCACACAAACACTCACCCACTCACAAACCTACAAAACTACTCACACACCCACCTACACACCCACAAAGCCAGTCACACCCCCACTTACACACCTATAATCACACAGATCCACTTATAGGCCCTCAAAACCACTCACAGACCAACTCACAGACTCACACAGATACTCACATCCCACTTACACACCCATAGTCACTCACACATCTACTTATAGATCCTCAAAACCACTCACACCAACTTACAGACCTACACACCCACTCAGACACTCACATACCCACTTATTCTCCCACACAACCACTCACACACTCACTCACACATGCATACAACCACTCACCCACCCACTTATATACCCACAAAAACACTCACACACCCACTCACAGACCCACACAACCACTCACACACCCACTCACAAACTCTCACTCCCACTTACACACCCATACAACAGTTATTCATATATTGGCAAACAAACATAGCATATAGTTTTTCTTTCTTTAAACCTAAATAGGTGGTTCTAAAAAAACCATTAATTTTTGAGTTTTTGGAAATGGTTTTCTTTTCTTTTTTGGTGGTTTGTTTTTACGGCAAACTGCAACTATAAAAAATAAATTGGAGAATTGCACAGAAGTTGTGCAAAGTCTTGTAAAAACAAAAGATTAACATTTGTGGTTCATCACAGCCTGCACAAATGCTGGAATGTACTGTTCACCAGTGGAAACTATTTTATTGCACACTGTGCAATAGGATGTGATTTTGAGAATATGGCATACTATTGCAGACATATTTCTAGTTAAGGCAGCAGGAACCAGGACTTTGGGAGCAAGTGGCACTGCAACAGTTGATGTGGATGCCTCTGTTGCATCCCTCTGGATTTCCATTTTTGCCACTTGTCGGGGTGGATAGTCCACAGATGTTTTAGCATGCTGCTCGTGCCATGGGAGTACAAGCAATAGATTTCTTCTTTTTCTGCAGTTCTTCTTCCTCTTGTTCCTGCTGCTCTCCTCCTGCTCTTTCTCCTCTGGATGACATTTTGGAAACTGGTTCACAAAAAAACCCACAAAAAAAGAAAGAGTTCCACCTGTGCCACAGTGGTGTGAAGACTAAGGAGACACACCCACAGAAGGAGAAATTGGAAGGAACTTCCTGTAGAAGGAGTTGGAAGATGTTTCAACCAGTCAAATGTATTTGTTGCTCTGTCACATGGGATTTGTGGATCCATCCCGGTGGTGCTGCAATGTCACTGCGAATCTGGAAATATGTATTAAAGCAACCATATAAGCAGTGCTTATTTGTAAAACAATAGTGCTAGGGACCTTATCAGGAGGCCACTGCAGTTTATACCATCCATTGCCTCTTCCAGCGCTGGCAATGATAGTGCCAGCTCTACTACTAACCATCACTCTCCTTAAGTGTGAGACAGATATTAGTCATTCGTAATTTATGGTGAATTCATAATCAACTAATTTGTGCATGTTTCTGAATTACACAAAGAGTACCTCCATGTGGCAGACTGTCATAAGTGCCAGTGTGGATAATTAAGTGCCAGTGCCAAGCAGAGAAAACCACTGGCTAAATTTAAGCACTGCTTGTAAGCTAGAATTACTTATAGACTATATGTGTCTATGTTATTTTACTAAATCACTTACCTCAAACATCAATTTTAAAGTGTCCATTTATGTTTTTAGTGTTGTTAGAAATCACGCTGGATCTATGATTCCCCCGTGGAGCCCAGACCAGGAAGAATGCATAGGTTGGACTTGCGGCAGATCCCCAAATCCCATTTTTTTTTTAAAAACCCCTAATGTTTGGTTTTAAAATATTTAAAGTTATGAAATTTAATATTTGATATCGTTTTTTTCCCTAAAACATCTCTAGATTAAAATCACTTAAAATACCTAAAGTTAAAGTAATGTTATAGTTAGGTGTGTTTAATAAATATATCGAAATTCACTGAAAAAAACATAGGTGATAGGGACTGTCAGGCTCCTCTGTTCTAAATCCTCGGGGTCGTGCTGATGCTCAAAGGGGGCCCACCTCTGAACCACCCCAAGTCTGGATTATGAATACCCACAGACTGTTGGGGCAATTGAGTGGGGGAAGGAAAGGGTAGGAACTGCGGGGAGGGAGATCTGTGAATGATATAATAAAACAACATGAGTGTGGTATTACTTAATTGTCTATTCTCTCTCAAAACGTAACATATATATACATATAACCCCTCCGTATGTCAACCCCTACCTGAAACAATAAAGGTGGATAGCAGGCATCAGAAGAGAGAAGAGGGTTGTGGCACATTCATGACAAGACACTATCAAGAACTACAAAACAAGGGAAAACATATTAGGGAAGATTTCCTACAGCCCCTGACACTTTCCTCTACGCTTCGTTTGTCATCTTGAAACACATACCAAGGATACTTGTAACGTAAACCGTGTTTTGCCAGACCGTGTCTTCGGAACCCCTCTCTGTGACCTCTCTCCTGGGATATAAATATAACAAAAGGAAGAACAACCAAAACATGAAAAACGTGTTCTTCAAGGTCAGGAAACAATGACAGTCTTTTCCTAATCCTTATTGTGTATAAGGCGAGGGTTTGTTTAGAAAGCACAATACCCTAGCAATTTCTCAATATCTGCCGACGAGCAACACAACATCATTGTACAATGATCGCGGGTGCCTTACATCTCCCTGCATGAAACCGGTAATCCTTCGGTTTCTCCAACAGGGAGATAGCAAACCCAAGCACCTCAGAAGGCGCCTAAGCTCCTCTGCAAAAGACCGCTAACAGGCGGGTCTCAGCCAACAGAGGAGTCACAGGGTAACGGAGAGCCCGTCACCTTTCTAAATGCAGTGATGGCGGTTCGGAAGATTTGTGTAAAAGCACTCTTACCGCCCAAACGGATGTGGACCTTTGGAGAAGTCCGACTCAGGCAAATCGAGTCGAATAATCGGCGGCGTTGGCTGGTTTCCGTCGCCCTTATCACCGTATCCGGCGTTGCATCTGAGTCACGTGATGCGTGACTCGCGTTGTACGCCGGGAAGAGTAGTTCAGAACTGGGTGTTCCAGAGCCAGGTTCGCGCGAGGAGGGCAGTTAGTGCGCAACCGGCATTCCGATCATGACAGAACATCCCCCTCTCAGAGGACACTAACTGCCAGACGGTTTCTCCGGGTGTAAACGATGGAACCTGTCCACCAATCTAGGTGCGTGCACCGCCCCGACTGGCTCCCAGGAGTTTTCTTCCGGACCATAGCCTTTCCAGGCCACTAGGTACCACAGTGTCCCCCGTACCTTTTTTGCATCCAGAATACCCCGAACTTCATATTCTTGTTCTCCCTGAACCCATATGGGAAGAGGGGTTTTTCTTTACAGGGCCACGAGAGGGTTTCAGGAGTGACACATGAAACACCAGATGTATCCGGAAATGAGCTGGTAATTTCAGTTTAACCACCACTGGGTTTATGTGTTTGATCACACGGTACGGGCCAATAAACTTCGGATTAAACGCACTTTATTTTTTTAATCTTATGTGTTTTGTTGACAACCAAACCCATTCCCCACCCTTGTACGAAGGACCAGGTCTCCGATGCTTATCAGCCTGGGCTTTGTACCTTTCTTTGGCCTTGAGCAGGTTGTTACGTGTCGTCAACAGTGTTTTGCGCATAAGCATTAGTCTTTTGCGTAAATCAGGAAGTTTGGTATTAGTACTGGGAACAATTAAGGGAGTGAACCGAGGGTGAAACCCATAAGAACAGAAAAAAGGAGTGTGCAGCGTGGAAGAGTGTTTGGTGCTATTGTACGCAATTTCCGCCACCCACAACCAGTCCACCCACGCATCAGTATTAGTATCGACGTAACATCTAAGAAATTGTTTGAGGGTTTGATTAAGCCTCTCAGTTTGGCCATCAGTCTGTGGGTGGAAGCTCGTAGAAAGAGAAGAAGTGATTTGCAGTTCGGAGCACCAGGTTTTCCAGAAGCCAGCTGTGAATTGAGCGCCTCTATCCGAGACAATGACTTTAGGAAGGCCATGGAGCCGGACAATGTTAACCAACAGTAGTTTAGCCAACTGGCTTGCCGAGGGTGCTTGTTTGCACGCGATAAAATGGCCCATTTTGGACAAAAAGTCAATGACCACTATGATGGCTGTGTTTCCCTGATCTTTGGGTAAACCCACGATGAAATCCACCGTGAACCGTTCCCACGGGGTCTCGGGTGTGGGCATGGTCTGTAGGAGCCCCTGAGCTTGTTGATGGTCGGATTTATTTTGGGCACATGTGGAGCATTCTCTTACCCATGATAGGACGTCCGGGCGGACGGTTGGCCACCAGAACTGCCGCAGCACTTTCTCCAGGGTTTTTGCGCCTCCTAGGTGTCCTGCACACGGGAGGTCATGACACCAAGAAAACACGGTTCTGCGTAGGTTGCTAGTGGGGACTAGGACTTGTTGGCCTTTCACAGGGAGGCCTTGTCGCATCTGCCAAGCCGGATGGCCTTTGAGCCAGCTTCTCCAGGTAAAGGATTGTATCCCCTGTCTGACTTTCTGCAGGAAATCATCGGTTTGTATAACACACAATACCCTGCTAGGTTCGATGATGGAACTTTCTGGAGAGACGGATTGAATCAATCAATCAATCAATCATGTCACTTATAAAGCGCACTACATACCCGCGAGGGTCTCAAGGCGCTGGGGGAAGAGGGGGGTGGTGCTGCTACTGATCGAAGAGCCAGGTCTTGAGGAGTCTTCCACGGGCGACGTGGGCGGGGGGTGCCATGTAGATGTTGAACAGCGTTGGGCTGAGGGAGGAGCCTTGGGGTACGCCGCAGATGATCTTGGTGGCCTTGGATCGGAAGGGGGCGAGGCGGACGCTTTGTGTTCTGCCGGAAAGGAAGGATGTGGTCCAGTCCAGGGCCTTCTCTTGGATCCCGGCGTCGTGAAGGCATGTTCGTAGTGTGTGGTGGCAGACCGTGTCGAAGGCGGCTGATAGGTCCAGGAGGATGAGGGCTGCTGTTTCTCCGTTGTCTAGCAGGGTCCTGATGTCATCGGTGGCGGCGATGAGGGCGGTTTCGGTGCTGTGGTTGCTGCGGAAGCCGGACTGGGAAGGGT
This sequence comes from Calotriton arnoldi, assembly GCA_963921515.1. Lineage (NCBI taxonomy): Eukaryota > Metazoa > Chordata > Amphibia > Caudata > Salamandridae > Calotriton > Calotriton arnoldi. The sequence continues at coordinate 877,973 of CAWUFW010005964.1, read as the reverse complement.
CCAGGATGTTGTTCTCCTCGAGGTAGCGGGTCAGTTGTTTGTTGACGATTTTCTCGGTGACCTTCGCGGGGAACGGGAGCAGAGAGATGGGTCGGAAGTTCTTGAGGTCCTTGGGGTCTGCCTTGGGTTTCTTGAGTAAGGCGGTGATCTCGGCGTGCTTCCAGCTTTCCGGGAAGGTTGCTGACTCGAAGGAGATGTTGATTATGTTCCGGAGATGGGGCGCGATGGCTGTACTGGCTTTGTTGAAGATGTGGTGAGGGCACGGGTCTAGCGGTGAACCGGAGTGGATGGTGTTCATGATCTCGCTGGTGTCCTCGTCGTTGATGTTGGTCCAGGAGAGCAGGCGGTTGGTGGTTCTGGGGGCAGTGGTCTCGGTGGTTGCCGGGGCGGTCGTGGTGTTGAAGCTGTCGTGGATGTCGGCGATTTTGCGGTGGAAGGAGGTGGCCAGTGAGTCGCATAGGTCTTGCGACGGCTGGATGTCGTTGGTGTTGGAGCTGGGGTTGGAGAGTTCCTTCACGATGTTGAAGAGCTCTTTGCTGTTGTGTGCGTTGTTGTCTAGGCGGTCTTTGAGTGAGGCCCTTTTGGCGGATCTGATGAGGTGATGGTGATTGCGGGTGGCGCTCTTGTGGGCGGCGTAGCTGTCCGCTGTCCGTTCGTGGAGCCAGATCTTCTCCAGTTTTCGGCATGTTCGTTTGGAGGCCTGGAGGTCTTCGGTGAACCAGGTGGCTTTCTTGCTGGTGTGGCTGTTGGGCGGATTCTTGAGCGGGGCGAGGGTGTTGGCGCAGTCGTCGATCCACTGTCTGAGGTTGCGGGCGGCGGTGTCGGGGTCGGAGGGTTCGGCGGGTGGGCTCAGGGCGAGGGTTGTGGTTAGCTGGTCTTCCGTGACTCTGCTCCAGCAGCGGCGAGGCATTTGTTCGGTGCGGTGGTGCGTGGTGGGCTTCCTGTAGGTGAAGTGGATGCAGTGGTGGTCAGTCCAGTGGGGTTCGGAGGTGTGGTTGAAGGAGACGTGTGGGCTTGCGGAAAAGATGGAGTCTAGCGTGTGGCCGGCGGCGTGGGTGGGTGTAGTCACGAGCTGTCTGAGTCCGAGGGTGGCGAGGTTGTCGATCAGGGTGGTGGAGTTGGTGTCCTTGTTGTTCTCGAGGTGGAAGTTCAGGTCCCCGAGGAGGATGTAGTCCGTGGAGGCGATGTCGTGTGTGCTGACGAAGTCAGCGATGGAATCGCTGAACTGTGGTCAGGGTCCGGGGGTCTGTAGATGAGGGTTCCTCTGAGGGTGGTGTTGGGATCGGTGTGGATCTGGAAGTGCATGTGTTCGGCGGTGCTGAGGGTGTCGTCGGTGTTGGTTGAGACTCTGAGGGTGTTCCTGTGGACGATGGCGATGCCTCCTCCGACTCCGTTGGTGCGGTCCCTGCGGGTGATCTTGTATCCGTCCGGGATGGCAATGGCGATGTCGGGGGCTGAAGCGGGATTCAGCCAGGCCTCCGTCAGGAATGCGACGTCTGGGGAGGTTGAGTCGAGAAGGTCCCAGAGTTCGATGGCGTGTTTGCGGGCGGAGCGGGTGTTGAGGAGGATGCATCTGAGGTAGTTGGGTTCTTTCCTGGGCGGTGGTTTGGCGGGGCGGGTGCTGGCGAAGCTGCAGTTCCGGCAGGTGAAGGGCCCTTGGGTGCGCTTCGGGGTGGCCTGGTAGCAGGCGTGATCTTTTCCGGGTTGAGTGCGTGGAGGGTGCTGGCGTCGTATCGGGCGTCTGTTGATGTGGCGGGCGCGGGGGATGCCCGGACCAGGTGGTCTGGCGCTGGGCGCGGCCACGGCGCGGACGGGCGCAGACGGGCTTGCGCTTGAGCGCGGCGCGCACAGCGGCCGCCATAAATGGGGAGGTGGGAGGGAGGAGCAGGGAATGGGGCAGCGAATGGGCAGTGAGGGGGCGGGGCCGCAGGCGCAGCGGCGGGAAACAGGCACAGAAAGGAAAAACGATCACAATCAGGGGCAGCAAGGGGGCACAGAAAGGAAAAACGATCACAATCAGGGGCAGCAAGGGGGCACAGAAAGGAAAAAAACGATCACAATCAGGGGCAGCAAGGGGGCACAGAAAGGAAAAAACGAGCACAATCAGGGGCAGCAAGGGGGCACAGAAAGGAAAAACGAGCACAATCAGGGGCAGCAAGGGGGCACAGAAAGGAAAACGAGCACAATCAGGGGCAGCAAGGGGGCACAGAAAGGAAAAACGATCACAATCAGGGGCAGCAAGGGGGCACAGAAAGGAAAAACGATCACAATCAGGGACAGCAAGGGGGCACAGAAAGGAAAAAACGAGCACAATCAGGGGCAGCAAGGGGGCACAGAAAGGAAAAACGAGCACAATCAGGGGCAGCAAGGGGGCACAGAAAGGAAAAACGAGCACAATCAGGGGCAGCAAGGGGGCACAGAAAGGAAAAAACGATCGCAATCAAGGGCAGCAAGGGTGCACAGAAAGGAAAAACGATCACAATCAGGGGCAGCAGGGGGCACAGAAAGGAAAAAACGATCACAATCAGGGGCAGCAAGGGGGCACAGAAAGGAAAAAAACGAGCACAATCAGGGGCAGCAAGGGGGCACAGAAAGGAAAAAAACGAGCACAATCAGGGGCAGCAAGGGGGCACAGAAAGGAAAAACGAGCACAATCAGGGGCAGCAAGGGGGCACAGAAAGGAAAAACGAGCACAATCAGGGGCAGCAAGGGGCACAGAAAGGAAAAAACGAGCACAATCAGGGGCAGCAAGGGGGCACAGAAAGGAAAAACGAGCACAATCAGGGGCAGCAAGGGGGCACAGAAAGGAAAAAACGATCACAATCAGGGGCAGCAAGGGGGCACAGAAAGGAAATAACGATCACAATCAGGGGCAGCAAGAGGGCACAGAAAGGAAAAACAGAGCACAATCAGGGGCAGCAAGGGGGCACAGAAAGGAAAAAACGAGCACAATCAGGGGCAGCAAGGGGGCACAGAAAGGAAAAAACGAGCACAATCAGGGGCAGCAAGGGGGCACAGAAAGGAAAAAACGAGCACAATCAGGGGCAGCAAGGGGGCACAGAAAGGAAAAACAAGCACAATCAGGGGCAGCAGCAGGGCACACAGACGGAGCTGTGTGGTGGGGAGCGACCTACCAGTCAAGGTCAGGGGTCGCTCTCTTCACCACGCAGCGGCCGCCATAAATGGGGAGGTGGGAGGGAGGAGCAGGGAATGGGGCAGCGAATGGGCAGTGAGGGGGCGGGGCCGCAGGCGCAGCGGCGGGAAACAGGCACAGAAAGGAAAACGATCACAATCAGGGGCAGCAAGGGGGCACAGAAAGGAAAAAACGATCACAATCAGGGGCAGCAAGGGGGCACAGAAAGGAAAAACGATCACAATCAGGGGCAGCAAGGGGGCACAGAAAGGAAAAAACGATCACAATCAGGGGCAGCAAGGGGGCACCGAAAGGAAAAAAACAATCACAATCAGGGGCAGCAAGGGGGCACAGAAAGGAAAAACGATCACAATCAGGGGCAGCAAGGGGGCACAGAAAGGAAAAACGATCACAATCAGGGGCAGCAAGGGGGCACAGAAAGGAAAAACGATCACAATCAGGGGCAGCAAGGGGGCACAGAAAGGAAAAACGATCACAATCAGGGGCAGCAAGGGGGCACAGAAAGGAAAAAACGATCACAATCAGGGGCAGCAAGGGGGCACAGAAAGGAAAAAACGAGCACAATCAGGGGCAGCAAGGGGGCACAGGAAGGAAAAACGAGCACAATCAGGGGCAGCAAGGGGGCACAGAAAGGAAAAAACGAGCACAATCAGGGGCAGCAGCAGGGCACACAGACGGAGCTGTGTGGTGGGGGAGCGACCTACCAGTCAAGGTCAGGGGTGATAGTGTCTTGCCTTGTGAGGGCGTCAGCCTTCTTGTTGTCCACGCCGGGTCGGAAGGTTACAATAAAATGATATTCCGCAAAAAACAGCATCCACCGGAGCTGACGTGGAGTGAGGTGGCGAGCGGCCCGCATAAATTGGAGGTTACGATGGTCCGAGTAGACTGTTACCTGATGTACCGCCCCCATCAGCCAATGTCTCCACTCCAGAAAGGCGTCCTTGATAGCCAAGAGTTCCTTTTCTGCTATCGTATAGTTCTGCTCCGCGGTACTCAGTTTCCGAGACATGAATGCGATGGGGTGAAGGTAACCAGTCGTCTCATGCCGTTGAGAGAGTACCGCTCCTACCGCTACTTCAGATGCATCGGCCTCCACGATGAACGGTAAATCTGGGTTGGCATGTGTGAGAACCGGGGCTGTCGTGAAAGACTGTTTTAGGAGATCGAACGCCCTCTGAGTTTCTTCGGTCCACAGGAACGGTGTCTTTTTCCTTGTCAATTTGGTTAGGGGTGCAACCATGTCCGAGAACTGTCGTATAAACAGTTTGCAAACCCCAGTAGACTCTGGATCTCCTTTACGTTGCGAGGACATGGCCAGTCAATGATAGCCTTGACTTTCCTTTCTGCCATGACTTGACCGGAGGGGGTGAGCATGACCCCCAGGAACTCCACTGTGGTCACGTGGAACTCGCATTTTGTGATCTTGCAAAATAACCGGTGCTTACGTAGTGCTTGCAGTACCAGGCGCACATGAACGACATGTTCTTCCTCTGTTGTGGAGTAAATGAGGATGTCATCTATATAGACAACAACAAAGAGGTCCAAGTACTCCCTTAGAACCTCATTGAGAAAGAACTGAAACGCCGCAGGGGCGTTACATAGTCCAAAGGGCATAACAAGGTATTCAAAAAGCCCATACCGTGTCTTAAAGGCGGTCTTCCACTCATCGCCCTTGTGCATCCGGACCAAATGATAAGCCCCCTTTAAATCCAGCTTCGTATAGATGCCTGCTGCTCGCACCTGCTCCAATAGTACAGGGATCAAGGGAAGTGGATAATGGTTCTTGGTGGTAATGGCGTTCAACGCCCTGTAGTCTATGCAGCATCTCAGATCTCCGTTAGCTTTCGGGATAAAAAAAGAGGGGAGAGGCTGCCGGGGATCTGGACGGAGGAATGAAACCCAACTCCAGATGTTTATCCAAATACCTTTGTAGATACACTTTCTCGGGTACAGTAAGGGCATATATCCTCCCACAAGGGACCACTGACCCTGTAACCAAGTCTATACGACAATCATAGTCTCTGTGAGGTGGAAGTTCCTCCGCCTTGGTATCGCTGAAAACCAAAACATGAAAAATGTGTTCTTCAAGGTCAGGAAACAATGACAGTCTTTTCCTAATCCTTATTGTGTATAAGGCGAGGGTTTGTTTAGAATGCACAATACCCTAGCAATTTCTCAATATCTGCCGACGAGCAACACAACATCATTGTACAATGATCGCGGGTGCCTTACATCTCCCTGCATGAAACCGGTAATCCTTCGGTTTCTCCAACAGGGAGATAGTAAACCCAAGCACCTCAGAAGGCGCCTAAGCTCCTCTGCAAAAGACCGCTAACAGGCGGGTCTCAGCCAACAGAGGAGTCACGGGGTAACGGAGAGCCCGTCACCTTTCTAAATGCAGTGATGGCGGTTCGGAAGATTTGTGCAAAAGCACTCTTACCGCCCAAACGGATGTGGACCTTTGGAGAAGTCTGACTCAGGCAAATCGAGTCGAATAATCGGCGGCGTTGGCTGGTTTCCGTCGCCCTTATCACCGTATCCGACGTTGCATCCGAGTCACGTGATGCGTGACTCACGTTGTACGCCGGGAAGAGTAGTTCAGAACTGGGTGTTCCAGAGCCAGGTTCGCTCGAGGAGGGCAGTTAGTGCGCAACCGGCATTCCGATCATGACAGGGACGTTATAGTTAGGAAAAGGGCATTAAAAAAACACAGAAATTCCACTATAAAAACCAAATGTTAGAGGGATGTTATACTTTGGAAATAAAACTAAAAAAGCCTTTGAAATTCACGGAAAAAAACAAAAGTTACAAGGACGTTATATTTAGGCTCAGATTTTACACACACAAAGCCATAGAAATTCAGCAGTTATAGTTACCTGGGCTAACTATAAGTTATGCCCCTGAAATGCACTGCTTATGACCTTACATATTACATTACTCATGACAGTGACAGTGACATCACTGATGACATCATCCAGTGAGTGTAAGTGTTTTGTAAACGTTTCTGAGACTTAAAGATATGTACTAAGCTACTACATAAGTTAAATTACTATTCTTTCTGTACTACTAATGAGGGATACTGTTTCTAGTATATGTCAGTGAGTGTGTGTGTGAGTAGGTGTCTGAGTGGCTGTATGGGTGTGTGTGAGTGGATGTGTGAGTGGCTTTATGGATCTGTCAGTGGGTGTGTGAGTGGCTGTATAGGTCTGTTAGTGGGTATGTGAGTGGCTGTAGGGGTCTGTGAATGGGGTTGGGAGTGGTTTTCTGGAGATGTGAGTGGCTATGTGAGTAGTTGAATGGGTGTGTGAGTTGCTGTATGGCTGCTTAAGTGGTTGTAGGGGTGTTTGGGTGGGGGGGTTCAGTGGTTGCATGGGTGTGTGATTGGTTGTGTGAGTGGCTGTTTGAGTGGGTGTTTTGTTAAGTTAGTTGGCATGTGAGTAGCTGCATTGGAGAGTGGCTATCTGTGTGAGTGGTTCTGTGGGTGTGTGAGAGCTTGCATGGTTGAGTGAGTGGCTTTGTTGAGAGTCTGTATGGGTGGGTGTGTGAGTGGCTGTATAGGTGAATACGTCTATATGTGAGTAGCTGTATGGGTGAGTGTGTGGCTGTGTGAGTTACTGTATGGATGAGTGACTGGTTGTATGAGTGGCTATACAGGTGAGTGAATGGTTGTGTGAGATGCTTTATGAGTGAGTGTGTGTGATTGGCTCTATGGAGGAGTGAGTGGCGGTATGAGTTCTTGTATAAGTCTGTGAATGGGTATGTGAGTGGTTATGTGGGTGTTTGAGTGGGTGTATGAGAGGTTGTGTAGGGGTGTGAGTAAGCATGTGAGTGGTTCTGTGGATGAAGTCAACAGTGATGTCATTAGAGACATCATCCAGTGATATCACTGACTGTGTCATGTGTGATGTAATTGGTGAGGCCATAAGCAGTGCATTGCGGGAGCATAAGTTATAGTTAGCTCAGGTAAGTATAACTGCTGAATTTCACTGGTTATGTATGAGTGAAATCTGAGCCTAACTATAACATCCTTGAAACCTTTGTTTTATTGGGTGAATTTCTAAGGTTTTTTTAATTCTATTTCCTAGCTATAACATCCCTGCATCTTTTGGTTTTTCCAGTGAATTTCTAAGGTTTTTAAATTCTATTTCCTTACTATAACATCCTTCTAACCTCTTGTTTTAAGTGAATTTCTAAGGTTTTTATTTTATTTCCTAATTGTAACCTGTATTTTTGCGAGTGAGTGTGTGAGTTCATGAGTGTCTCAGTAGTACATCTGTAAGTTGATGTGAGAGTGTCTGAGTGGGTCTGTCAATGGGTGTGTGAGTGGATTGGGGAGTGGGTGTGTGAGTGTCTGAGTGGGTCTGTGAGTGGGTGTCAGAGTGTCTTAGTGGGTTTGCAAGTGCCTTTAGGTGTGTGAGTGGGTGCATGAGTGTCTGAATGGGTCTGTGAGTGTCTGAGTGGGTCTCTGAGTGGGTGTCAGAGTGGGTTTACAAGCACCTCCATGAGTATGTAAGTCATTCTGTGAATGAGTGCATGAGTGTCTGGGTGGGTGCCTGAGTCTCTCAGTGGGTCTGTGAGTGGGTGGATAAGTGTCTGAATTGGTAGCAATTTAAAAAGAGAAACAGGGACTCTGCTCTAACCAGGTAAGGACAAGAAAAAACCCGCTCGTCACGGTCACTACAGATTGTGCTCCAATAGATCAACGATGCATTCACCTCCATGAAGCATTTCAGACTGTCTTTCAGTATGGAATTGCTGAGAAATTAGAGTTTGAATTATTTGACCTTTACAGAAGTGGCATTTCAGCTGGGGCACCTGCTATGTTTATATTTGTAAGTGCTTCCTGTTGAGGTTTAATTTCCCTGCGACCCCATCCCCTGATGCCTGGATGTGACTTATTGGGGGAGGGGGGCTGTGTGGCCCCCCCCTCCTGGGCCGATTTTGGTCATGGGGTCCCATTCTCCCGGGATCCCGGTGAAAAAATCAATGGGGGAGGCATGCTGCGCGGGTGTAGGTTTTTGAGTGGTAAGGGATTTTTTCAGGGTTTAAGGTAGGAATGGGTTTTTGGTGGGCAAGGGAATTTTTAGGGTTTAGGATGGGCATGGGTTTTCGGGTGATATGGGATATCTTCGGGTTGAGGGTGGGTATGTGTTTTTGGGTGGCAATGGAATTTTTAGGGTTTATGGTGGGTATGGGTTTTTGTGTTGTAAGTCTGTTTTAGGGTTTAGGGTGGGTATGGGGTTTTAGGTGGCAAGGGAATTTTTAGGGTTTAGGGCAGGTGTTGGTTTTTGAGTGGTAAGGTATTTTTTAGGGTTTAGGATGGGTATGGGCTGTTGGCTGGCAATGGATTTTTAGGGTTTAGAGTGGGTATTGTTTTTTGATGGCAAAGGAATTTTTAGGGTTTCAGGGGGTATGGGTGTTTGGGGGATAAGGTCTTTTTTAGGGTTTAGGGTGGGTAGGGTTTTTGGGTGGCAATGGAATTTATAGCATTTACAGTGCCTATGGGTTTTTGGGTGGCAAGGGAATTTTTAGGGTTTAGGGAGTTGTATGGGTTTTTGGGTGATAAGGTATTTTTAGGGTTAAGGGTGGGCTGGGTTTTTGGTGGGAATGGAATTTTTAGGGTTCAGGGTGGGTATGTGTTTTTGGGAGGTAAGGTTATTTTTAGGGTGGGTATAGGTCTTTAGTTGGCAAGGGAATTGTTTTGGGTTTAGGGTGGGTATGGGTTTTTCGGTGACAAGGGAATGATTCAAAAAGGAGAAGGGGGTCATGCGACCACCCAAACTGAGCCTTTAAAAGGCCCTGGGGACCCCACATGCCAGGGCCACAAGGTAAAATTTAAGGGGAGGTGGGCCGCACTCCCCCACTCACCAATCCTTTGTATAGTCCTGGGGACCCCATCCCCCGATGCCGATTTACTAGCTATGTCCTGGGGAGCTCACACTCAAAACATAGCAGTTTCCCTGCCTGCACCGGCGTGGGCAGCCTGTGTTTGTTCCTTCTTGGTAAGAGCATGTTTGAATCTCTCGCCATGCGGGAGCAAACACAAAGCCTGTTCCCACCTTTGAAAATGCTTCTGACTGAAGGGATCATACTATTGATCTGTTTCCCTGCCCGCACTAAAGTGAGCAGGGAAACAGATAAAGGTTTTGCTCCTGCCCTAATGGAGCAGCACAAGTAGCCGCTCCCTGCAGGAGATAACAATGCTGGCTCCAGCTGCATGTGAAGAGCTGGCTAGGGCCTAGAGGGCCTTGGGGTTCCCCTCGTGGCCCCCAACATGTGTATGCTGGGTGCCCTGGGTGGGCACCAGGGTACCCATCTTTAAATAATGAGGGTCCTAGGGGATGGGGTCCACATGGCCAGAAAAGGCTTGGGAAGGGAGACCATTTGACCCTCCTCCCTTGAAAATATATAGAGCCCTGGGGGATAGGATCCCCAGGGCCTAATGAGGCTCAGGGAGTGGGCCACCCACCCCCTTAGGAAAATAAGAAATGGCCCTGGGATTGGGTCCCCGGGGCCTAATAAGGCTTGGGGAGGGGGACTGCTTGGTCCCCTCCCCTTTAAAGAAAATAATATGCTGTGGAATGAGGTCTCCAGGGCCAAATGAGGCTCAGGGTGGGGTCTACGTGGCCCCCATCCCCTTTAAAAAAAAAGGCCCTGGGGATGTGGTCCCCAGGGTCTAATAAGGCTCAGCGAGGGTGGCCACTTGGCTCCCTCCCCTTTGAAAGACATAAGACCCTGGGGGATGGGTTCCCCAGGGCCTAATGGGCATAATGAGGCTCAGGGAGAGGGGCATGTGGCTATCCTCCCCTTTAAAAAAACATAAGGCTCTGTGGGGGGTTTGTTGCCTGGCCTGCCCGCAAGCCAGGCCCTGTGGTCAACTCCCGCCATGCACGGCCAAAGCTGTGTATGGCAGGGGGTTGGCTTTATGTATGCCTAATAAAATATTACATTTAGAAAACCCCAAGAAATTCACCAAAGATTAAATTAACGCTATAGTTAGGTGTAATAAAAAAATTGTATTTGTTTAAAAAAACTTAGAAATTCACTGAAAAAAAACAAAGGTTAATGTAACATTATAGTTAGGTGAATATGTCAGTGACAACATTAATGTTTTGAACTAAAAAACACAGAACTTTACCAGTTATAGTTAACAAAGATGACTCTAACTTGCGCCCCAGCCATACACTGATTATGATCTCACATATTACATCACTCATGACATGCACTATTACATCACTTATGGCATCACTGATGACATCATTGATTTTTTTTAAACATATTTTATTGGCATTTCAGATACAATAACAAAAGGACAATGGGGAATGTTCAACACAGGGCACGCGATGAATATAATACAGGCAGCAATAATATTATTACATAATATCTGCAATAAGGATCATGTATAGGCCTCTGCACGTCTCTCCCAGTATTGCCAGTCCATGAGTATCACAGGCAAACACTGTGTCATCATTACCAATAGTGCTCACATTAAGCATAACCAACAATCCCAACTCTCCCACCCCCAAGCCAGTCCATTCACCAGTAGGCGGCGAGTGCAAGGTAAGTGGTTTTATTAATTTTTTTATTTAATTTTACCTATCCCGCTGTCTGTCGACTTCCCCCCACCCCGTTCTGCCCCTGCCCCACCACTCTTACCTGTGATGGCTGTGCCTGGCATATTATGTGGCAACCCATGTGTGTTTTGGGTTCAGTCTGCCCTTATCCCCATGTTCTACGGATCACTACGGATAGCATCCCGTAATAGCAAAAATTGACCCGGGGCTAGGTCATATTTGAGTTACAACTCTTAAAATGTTTGTAATTGTCCCCCAGTATAGAGATCACTGAGCGTCTCAATGCCACATTCTACATAGTCCACCAACCATGGTCACGCCTCTGCCAGCAAGAAGGTTGAGAGCCAGCTGAGCAGCAGAGTCAGTGATGCTGGCTTTCTGGAGGCAGAGCATCCAGCAGTGTTTATCCACAAGCATTAAGCTCCCAGATTTGGGTTTAAGTTTTTTAGGATCAAGCAGTAATTGGGATGACCACTGAGGCGAGGGAGTATCCGCCCCTACCGCTGGTTTATTTCAAGCTCTAGTCGCCACCCATCATGTTACCCACTGCATCTGTGCTGCCAAATAGTAGGATCAAAACTGAGGGCCGCAAGGCAACCATCCAGGCTAGGACGCAGGAGCTTCAAAAGCTCTACTCTGCATCTCCCCGTATTCCATATTTGAAGAATCAATAGGGTATACATTTTTCAGAATTTATTCCTGGGGATAACTATAGGGAGAGTAACGAAATAATAGCCTGGGCAAAGCTACCATTTTCGCCACCTCGACCCTACCTATCACGAATATTAGAAATGACTTCCAGAACTCAACATTGACCTGGACAGCTGCAATAGCTCTTCCTATGTTGCCCTCTAGGGTGTCAGTTTCATTTATTTAGAGGTGAACTCCCAAGTATATAAATGAGGTCTGTTCCCACCCCGGACCCCCAAAGTCTGCGTCAACGTTAATAGGTTGCAAGGGGAAAAAGAAGGTCTTGTTCCAATTTACCTGCAATTCCCGATAGGGTCCTGAAGTGGTCTAATAGTCGCGAAGTTCCGGTAAAATCTACTCGTTTATCATTGAGGAGAAGAAACATATCATTGGCATAGAGAGCGATGTGATGGCTGACTCCTAGAGCTGCTATGCCACGCAGTGGGGCCTTCAGAAATCAGTCCCCCGTTTTCATCCGTGCCATGGGAGAGGTGTAAAACAGCCTTGTTCAGTTAATAAAACCGGTACTCAGGCCCATTTTCCCCATCATGGCATATAGACACTCCCAATCCAAGCTATCAAAGGCTTTCTCTAAATCCATGGACAGAACTACCGCTTATGGATTTAAGCGCTGCGAAGGTAGTAGAAGTGCCATGACCCTCCAGATGTTTAGAGCAGTGCTACATTTCGGGATGAAGCCCATCTGATATGCATACAAGGCAAGAGTCGCGTGGCTAAAATGTCAACATTCAACATTGACAAAGGCCTATGTGCCGCAACAGCTGTGGTCTGTTCTCCCTACTTGTGTAGTGGAACAATCAGAGCCTCCCTAGTAGTAGGAGGCAACGAGTGAGCCTCTTTCCTGCTTTGCATACTTCAAGCAATCGTAGAAGTCCACCAGGGGGCTGGCAGAACCCAGCGGCTTGCCCCGTGCCAAAGCAGCTTTTATTTCCTCGACAGTTATGTCTGCCCACAGATGCGCTGCTGCCTCTTGGGCAAGGGATGGTTGGGGAAGTTGCTCCAGATATGTGGCCATGGGTATGAATGCAACTTGTTCCCAACGGGCGTATAATACAGAGTAGTATTTCCAAAACAATTAGTTAATCTGGGATTGCTTGTAACCCTACCAGCCAGTTCATCAATAAATTCTAAGATCATGGATCATTTTTTGAGCGGGTTCGCTAGCCAGGCCAGTAATGTCCCCAATTTATAGTACTCCATGTGTGCCCTGGCCATATACTTTTCGAAATCAAAACACTGGAGCTTTTCCATGAGCTCTGGCAGTTTCTCACAGCCTTCCAAGAGCGGCTACTACTGAGTAGGGTCATCATACCTATCCTGTTCCAGTTGCCAAAGTTGGCACTCCTGCGTGAGAACCTCATTGGCGAGTGTCTTATGCACCCCACCCAAGTGTGCTATGCATTAGCCCCTTACCACAACTTTGAAGGCGTCTCACTCTGTCAAAACCGAGGAGGTTGTGCGATCATTTTCCGCAACGTATTATCTGATCCCTTGCCCTATGGCGGATCAAAAGGTCGGGTACTCCAGGTTTTTCCTTTTGAGGCACCATGTTTTTAAGGTTCGGCCTGTCCTTGATCACTTTGTAGATCGACTTTCAGTGATCTATGATCCAGGGAAAGAAATAGCTGTGGATGAGTCTTTGGTCCTGTTCAAGGGCTGATTGGTTTTTAGGCAGTACATTCCTAGCAAGAAGGCACATTATGGAATTGAGATGTGTATGCTGTCTGAGAGTAGTACTGGATATGTCTATAATTTCAGGGGGTACACCGGTAGGCATTCCTGTATTGACCCCCCTCGTTGTCTGTCCACTTTTGGATTTAGCAAGAAAATTGTGTGGTAACTTGACAGAGGAATTTTTAACAAAGGTCACCATTTATACTTAGATAACTTTGACACTGGTGCACAATTATTTAGGGAATGGTTCAAAGTGAACACTGTTGCTTGTGGCACAATCAGCTCTAACCATAAAGATTACCCAAAAGAGCTTGTTTGTAAAATATTTGTGAAGGGACAGTGCAGTGCCTTGTGCAGCGATGAACTTCTAGCTGTGAAATTTTCTGACAGGAAAGATGTCTACATGCTGACTACCATCCATGATGAAAGTACTTCACCTTTAACTGTTTGGGAGCAGGTTGCTGAAGTGCACAAACCTGTGTACATTTTAGACTTCAATAAGCACATGGGAGGTGTAGATAGAGTACATCAGAGTGTGGACCCTTACACTGCTGTTCGAAAGGCGTACGTTTGGTATAAGAAGTTGGGCTATTCATTTATTCCATTTATCACCCTTCAATGCTTTTGTTGCATTCAAGGATTGTTGTCCAGAGTCAAAGATTACATTTGTTCAGTTTCAGCAGTCACTTCTAGGCAGGATTGTTTCAGTGGAACAGGCAAGAGTTCCTAGAGAAGCAGTGGTGGAGGATGTAGCTAGATTGAGTGATCGCTACTTTCCTGATCACTTTTCTCCCACAGTCAAAAAAACCTAAGAAATGTAGTCTGTCCCCGAAGAAGTATCCGAAGGAGAGTTGTATGTACTGCCACGATTGTCCATCTAATCCTGGGCTGTGTGTGCCCACATTTTTTTTATTGTACCACATGCAACTGAGTTATTAAGTGCAACCGTGAGTGTAAAAGTAAACTGACTGGTCTGTATAATTTAATTTTTTTATTCAGATTCACGGTTGGCATTAGTGTGATGTATTTAGTTAGAGCTGTTGTGTTTGTAGTTATAGTTTTGTATCTACTTCCATTTGGTTTGTGTTTTCTTTTTGTATTCGAAAATGTGACGGCGGTGTGAGTGGACTGGTGCTTGGCTGGCTGTGTGCGTGGGTTGGTGTTTGGCTGGTAGTGTGCATGGACTGGTGTTTGGCTTGCGGTGTGCATTGACTGGCATTTAGCTGGCAGTGTGCATGGGCTGGTGTTTGGCTAGCTGTGTGCGTGGACTGGCGCTTGGCGGGTGGTGTGCATGGACTGGCGTTTGGCTGGCGGTGTGTGAGAAATGACTTGCTGCTGGTCAGTACACACACGGCTACCCAAACGCCAGTGCACACAATTCTTTAACCACCAGCCGATGTGATTGCTGTGTCAATCATGTGGGTGTATGAAAGTGATGGGCCCTTGAATGGTGCTGTCTGTTGATGTGAGTGTTGTAATGTGCTAGGCCTGTGGCTAGGGGTGTGAATGGTCTTGTGTGTGTCACATATAAAAAGGTGTGTGGATGGCCTATAAAGAGTTTGGTGCCTTGCCGCGGCTTTACAGACAACGAGCTGCGAGTTATTTATTCAGGTTTTTGACCTTTCAATTATTAACAGTGCATTTCATTTTTGTGAAATCTCTTGTTAATAAAATGTTACGCTCTGAATCTTCTCTAACCCTTGTGCCAAATCCAAGCAGGATGTTTGTGTAATTGAGAAATAGATGGTTGTGAAGAAATATTTGACTTTTCTGTCTTTCTCCGCCAGGGTGTACATTGTCTCTACTTTGTCCATTGATGTGAGTGTGGTAATGTGCCGGGCCCATGGCTGGCGGTGTGAAAGGTCTTGTGAGTGTCATGTATGAATGGTGTGTGAATGGTCTGTAAAACGGTTTGTGCCTTGACGCGGTTGTGTCATTTGTCAAATCTCTTGTTAATAAAATATACATTTTGAACCTTTCACACACCCTCATGCCAATTCCAAATTGTATGTGAGTGTACTTGAGGAATAGATGGATGGGCAGTAATATTTGACTTTTCTGTCTTTCTCTGGCAAGGTGTATATTGTCTGTTGGGAAAACCTACCAATTCTAGATATTTTTGTAAACTAAAAACCCAGGGGAGTACAGGCTGGTGTGCCACTCATGGATACCAACACGTTTTTTTACCCACAATGCCCTGCAAACCTCAAGTAAGTAAGTAAAAGTTTGTAAAGCGCTCTATTGCCGAGGCGTCTTGGCACTGGAATAGCAGAGATATGAAAAGGCCGGGAAGGAAAGATTACTGGGTGGGAAAAAGCCAGGTTTTCAACAAAGTCCGGAAGTGTGCATGGGCCGGTGAGGATCTAATATTTAATGGCAGCTTATTCCATAGTTTAGGAGCTAGATAGGAGAGGCTTCTGCCTCCCCACTTTGCTTTCTTGATTCTTGGAGTCATAACGAGTGCTTGCTTTGTTGAACGCAGGGAGCGACCAGGAGTATACCATTGGAATAATTTACAATATTCTTTGGGTCCACCTCCATGTAGGGTTTTACGAATCAAGCATAATGCTTTAAATTCAATTCGCTCCTTAACTGGGAGCCAATGAAGTTTTCTAATAATCCCTGATATATGACTATATTTAGGGAGATTCAATAGGGTCCGAGCTGCCGCTGTTCTGTATGGATTACAACTTATTCAATTGTCTCTTATCCAGACCGAGATAGAGAGCATTGCAATAATCGATCCGTGATAGAGTCAATGCTATGACAACTGTTTTTCGAAGCTCCATCGGGAGAAATGGTAAGATCTTCCTCAAAATTCTTAAAGTGAAATAACAGGCAGAGGTGACCTGGTTTATCTGCCCCATAAAGCTAAGCTGGGTGTCAAACATCACACCCAGGTTTCTCATTTTGGTCACAGGCAGAGGACAGGCTCCTGCTTCTCCCGGCCACCAGTCAGAGTTCCAGATGGGAGGGCCAGAGCCAAATTCCATGACCTCCGTCTTCTGAGTGTTCAGTTTTAGGAAGTTAAGGTGCATCCATTGAATAATGTGAACCATACAACTATGAAACCTGGCAGAGGGCAAATGATCTGGGGAGGATATGGAGATTACAATTTGTGTGTCATCAGCATATGACACGAGTAAAAAGCCATGGTGCTTAACTAGTAAAGCCAGCGGAGTCACATAGATATTAAATAATGTGGGTGAAAGTGCCGAGCCCTGAGGGACTCCGCAAGGAAGATGGAATTTATCTGATTTAAGGTTGTCCCAGCAGACCATATGTTCTCTCCCTGTCAGGAAGGAGGTGAGGAGGGCCAGCGCAGAATCCTGGATCCCTATTGCCCTCAACCGCTGCGTGAGAACGGAGTGGCTCACCGTGTCAAACACAGCGGACAGGTCCAACAGGATAAGGACTGCCCTGCCCCCTCTATCAATTTGCCATCTAAGTTCCTCCGTGGCCATGACTAATGCGGACTCAGTAGAGTGATTGGCTCGAAAGCCATGTTGAGTACTCAAGATGTGACTAAAGTCACACATTTTGCTTGCATTACCGTGCCATATTCTTCCAGAATCAGAAAGAAACCATACATTTCCTACCACCCAGTCTTCCTCCAGGTCTCCCGATAAAAATGCTACCTCACTTTTGTGTGTGGGCCAACTGCCTGCGACAGCGAAGGGCCCAAAACGTATTGTGGAGACATCAAAATTATGGTGTGCAGACAAAATATCTAGCTGGAAATGTCAAACTACAGAAATGTCGAGTCCTAAATATCGTGAGTCAGAAATATCGACAGCAAGAATATCGTGGTCAAGAATATCAATTTTAAGGTAAGAAATATTGTTTTTAAAAATATAGAAGTCATTAATATCGTTTGCAAAAATATAGTTGTTTAAAATATTGATTTTTTAATTAGTGTTATGTATTTTAGTATATATTTTAAATGTATGTGATGTATTTTTTTGTATAAGAATTGTTTATGTTTTTTAATATATGTGTTACATTTTAAGTAGTTATCAATTTTATTTTAAATAAATTGTGCGTTTTTTAGTTCCGTAGCAGGTTGTGGGTTTATAGGGGAATAGGGTGGGAAGTAATTTAATTATAATAAATTTATGATTATTTTTGTATTTAATATTTATTTCATTGAGATTTTATAGTGTTAATTGTGGGAAGTAATTTATTATTAATGATTAATTGGTTGCTAATTAATAATAATTAATTAATTGGTAATTAATTATGGTAATTGTGTAATTTCTTTAGGCGCAGGTTGTGGGGTTTATAGGGGGAAAGGGTGGGAATGGTGGGAAGTAATTTATTTATGATTAATTAATAATTATTTGTTATTTGATATTAATTAATTGATTGAAAATTAATTATGTAAATTTGTGTAATTAATTTTAGGTGCAGGTTGTGGGGTTTATAGGGGTAAAGGGTGGGAAGTTATTTATGTTTAATTAATTAATAATTAGTTGTTAATTAATATTTATTAATTAACTGAAAATTAGATATGAAATTGTGTAATTAATGTTAGGTGTAGGTTGTGGGGTTTAGGGGTAAAGGGTAGGTAGTAATTTATGTTGAATTATTTGATCATTAATAATAATTAATTAATTGATATTTAATTAGAATAATTGTTTATTTTTTTGTGTGTGAGTTTTACTTTTATAGGGGTAAAGGGTGGGGAGTACATTAATTTTACTTACTTTATAATTAGCTGTTAAATACTATTAGTTTTTTAGTTGAAAATAAGTTTTAATTGTGTAATTAATTTTTTTACAGTTTAATTTTAGGTGTGGGTTGTGGGGATTATAGGGGTAAACTGTGGGAAGTTAATTAATTTTTATGAGTTTTAATTTGTTTTTTAATTAATAATATTTCTTTAATTGGTAATTAATTATGTTAATTTTGGAAGTACATTTTTTTAATTTAGATGTGGGTTGTGAATTGTGTGGTGTTATAGGTAGGAAATTAAAAAAACTAAATTTATGGAATAATGTTTTTGTTTCTAAATATTATCTAATTAAAAATATTTATTTGTTTGCAAATTATTTTTTATTTTATTTAATATATTATTTGTAGGTATTTGCCATATGTATTTAACATTATATGTTTTTATTTTTTTAATTTTTAATATTAAATATATTTGTATTTAAATTTGTAACATATTTATATATTTTTTTAATTTATTTTTTAAATTAAATATTTTTTGTTGTTAATATTTTGTTTGTTTTAATTTTGAACTGACTGAATTGGGAATATTAATTGTTACCCCTCTGCAGTCCAACACTTTCCCTACTGTTGCACTGATTGGATTGGGAATAATAAATTTTATCCCGCCACTATCCAACACTTTCCCTACTGTTGCACTGACTGGAGTGGGAATAGTAAATTTTAACCCTCCGCTATCCAACACTTTCCCTACTGTTACACTCAATGGAGTGGGAATAGTCATTTTTACCCCTCCGCTAGCCAACACTTTCCCTACTGTTGCACTCGTTGGAGTGGGAATAGTAATTGTTACCCCTCCGCTATCCAACACTTTCCCTACTGTTGCACTGACTGGAGTGGGAAATTTAAGTTTAAAGATTTTTAAATAGTTTAATGTTTTAATTATAGAATGTTTTTATTAGATTTTATGTTATTGGTAAAATTAATACTTTATTAATTGTTTTAAAGTATATATATATATATATATATATATATACTAATTATTATGTATGTGTGTTTAACTTTATTTAATTAAATGTATTTGTTATATTTGTTAAAATGTATATTAAATCTACTTTATTTTTTTAATGATTTGATTATTTAATATTTATTATTTTATTATATATATATATATATATATATATATATATATATATATATATATATATATATATCAAATTACGCTCCCTTGTGCCCTGGACGCACAAAAACAGGTACGGACAACTTCTTAAGCTGGTGCCAGATTTTTCTTTTTATTAAATTATTTAAGTTGCGTGCAAAGCTCCTTCATGACGCGTTTCGGGCCACTTAGCCCTTGGTCACATATATATATATATATATAAAAATCGATATTTTGTACAACTATATTTTTGACATCGATATATTTTTCGTTATTTTTGTACTTACCTGTTTAAGTATAGGGAGTTGATATTTTTAGCATTTTATAGTTTTACCTCAATATTTTTTACATCTACATTTTTGAGGTCGATATTCTGTCAGTGAACCCAAAATTATCTATAACAAAACGACCTGGCTTTGCAAGAGAGTCACTTGTGTTTTTGGTCCCGGGCTCTGCGGCCATCTAGGGAAACCAAGACATTTTTGAAAACTAGAAACCCAGGGGAGTCCATAGAGGTGTGGCTTGCATGTAGCCCCCAAAATGTCTTACCCAGAATACCCTGCAAACCTCAAATTTAGCAAAATAAAATCACATCATATTTCTGTGTGGGAAAGGTGTCGGATCACTGGGCTGACACTAATTTCTTACCACCCACAGTTCCCCCAGGTCTCCTGATAAAAACGGTACCTCATTTGTGTGGGTGGGCCAAGTGCCTGCGACAGGGAAGGGCCCAAAACGTATTTCAGAGACATAAAAATTATCTATCACAAAACGACCTGGTTTTGCATGGAAATCACTTGCGTTTTTGGTCCCGGGCTAGGCGGCCATCTAGGGAAACCTACCAAACCCAGACATTTCTGAAAACTAGACACCTGGGGGAGCCCAGGGAGTGTGGCTTGCATGGAATACCCAATGTTTTCCTACCCAGAATCCCCTGCAAACATCAAATGTAGCTAAAAAAATAACATCTTCCTCTCATTTCTGTGCGGAATCATCCAGTGATCCCACAACTTTCCCACACAGAAATATGAGGAAAATTTGATTTCTTTAGCTAAACCGGAGGTTGAATGCACAAAAAATAGGAAACATAGGCTATGTCCCAGTAAAATGCCAAAACTGTATGAACATTTTGATTTTCTGACAAAGGTCTGCCTGTTCCTAAAATCTGGGAAGAATGTGATTTTAGCACGGCAAACCCTTTGCTGATATCATTTTCAGGGGAAAAAAACAGACGCTTTCTTCTGCAGCACTTTTTTCCCCTCAAAAAACAAAACTGTAGCTGTATTTTGACTAATGTTTTTGGTCCACTCCAGGGGAATCTACAAGCCCTGGGTACCTTTAGAATCCTCAGGACGTTGGAAAGAAGGGACGCATATTTGGCATGGATACCTTATGTTGACAAAATGTTATGGTGGCCTGAGCGCGAACTATCCCAAACAGCCTAAAAAAGGCTTGGCATGGGGGATGAAGCCTGGCAGCAAAGGGGATAGAGAAGCAATAGTCCCTCCATCCAAACCAAAGAGAACAACAACTAAGAATTTGTGGACCAATCACAAGAGGAACTACGGCGGGGTGTAGGGCCTCCTCAGCAGAGCAGAGCCTCCTGGGCCCCCCCACAGCACCCAACATGAGAAGGACAGGAAGATTTTTCATAAAGGGGAGTCTCCTCTCCCCTTCCCTCAACAGTCCGTAGGAAGCTATAACAGGGGGCTACAGCAAGTCTCGCAGTGCACCCAAGTCAGCATTGGGCAGCAAGTTAGTCAAATAGGGATTATCTCAGCCCAGTTGATCTACTGATCCTGGAGTACTCCGTGGCAACTAGGCTCCGGAGGACGTGTATAGGATCGAAACTAAGTCGTGTTCTGAGTCTGTTCCCTCCACCAATTCTTCACTCCGCACTCAGGGTATGGCGTACCTGATATCCTGATATTGGCTGTAGCATCCACTGCTCGCCTCCTATCCCATTGGGTCTGCTCCCTTTTAGGCAGAGTGCCCTGGGCATACCTGTGGTGGGTGGTTGTCTGCAGTCGTCGAGGCCTCTGTGTTGTGGGATGCAGGTTGTCCCCAGCTTCCGGCAGAGAGTCCAGCCATTCCCTCTCCATGCCGCACAGCTTTGTGTGGCACCACATGGCTGTCAGGGGGATAAGTAGTACTGGGCAGACTGGAGCGGAGGTGGCCACAGATTGTCTCTGATCAGATCCCCGTGGTAGGTAGAAAACTGCGGGATCCCCCAGCCCTCCTCACCCCGAGGTGGCAGGACACAGGAGTGAGCATTGTTCCAATCAGGGGTATTGACCTAACCACAGCAGAATGTTCCTCAGTTGTAGTGCAGATTGGATGGGTCCTAACAAACTTGCTGTTAGTCAGGGGTGTAACATAATTTGAATCAACAGTCAGACTCAGCATACCATTTAAGCACCCTGCAATCTCCTTTCCTTTTCATTGTGCCCCCGGGGCAGTCCTCGAGCACGGCTCCCCTTCAGCCATGCTCATCAGGCATGCCACGGGCCCTGCTGTATCACTGGCCAGCGGACCCAAGGGTCACTGTGAGACCAGGGTAGGGCAGGTGGGATGCAGCAGGTGAAAGGCCCAGTGCTGTCCAACTCCTGGCAGTTCGGATTGATCATCTCCCAGGCACAGTCCAGCAATCAGGCTGGGCACACAGCGGGGCTGTTTCCAAGCCTCACTCAGGAGGTGCCGTCACCTCTCACAGTCATGGGCCTAGTAGCCACAAGGGCAGACCGTAAGCTGCAGGGCAGGTGGGAGGCACCGGGGACAGGGCCCAACTCAGCCCAAGCTGGGAGAATCAGGATCCTCCATGATCCCCCAGGTGGTGGCAGATTCACTGGGCCACTCCTCCCCAGGGGCGGTAGGTGCCATCACACTCCACAGCTGTTGTCCCACCGTCAGCACAGGTTAGGAACAGGCAGCAGGGAGGTCAGGAAGCATCAAAATGAAGGTCCAGCGGGATCTGTCAGGTCAGTAATCTAAGCGCCGGTCTGTCGCATCCCAGTCTTGCTTTGCAGGCCCTGACTCACCTTGCGGTCATGGCCCCCCCTAGGCAATGGGGGGGGGAAGCAGCCACGGGGGGGGGAGCAGCCACAGGGCTGGCACACAGGCAGGTCGACGCAGTTCCGGGCAGGCAATGAGGGACCTGTGGTGTCCTAGGCTCCCACGCAGCCACTCCCAATAGTATCAGTCACCATCTTGCTTTCCTTGTGGCTGGGGCCAGATCCACCAGCGGAGCCCTTTGTCCCCCAGGGTGCCGCAGTGGGCATGAGGGGGGCCCAGTCAACATAGCAGGTAGTAGGGAGGTGTGCCCTTATATTTTAGGGGCTGTGGGGGCTGAATATCTGGCAGGATGGTGCTAGATATGCGTGGGCCCCCTGGGAGCTCACAGTCTCTGCTGCTTACTCAATCAGTGTCAGGCCACACCCCCTTAAATGACATCATTGGTGACATCACTGATTACATCACTGATTACATCATCCAAGCTTCTTTTCTACACATTGTGCAATATTGGAGTATAGCATTAGAGCTATGAAAGTAAGTGCAAAATAACTCAGAAGAATATGAAGCATCATTACTGCTATCATACATACAGCCCTTATAAGTAAAGCAAGCTTGTGTTATGTTCAACATTGACTCTATACCATACACTGCATGGGTAGCCGAGTTCTTGTTGACTATAAACCCCAGATGAAAGGGTAACCTATCCTGTACACAGAGTTCAATCTGTATGCTACTGTTCAGGGAAAGCCAAGTTCCTCCAGATACTCAAGCCCTGTTACATATCAAATACCCTGCTACAGACAGGCAATGCCTGTATCAAACCCCTGAAAAATTAATTCACTGAACCTACATTGTGAAATGAAGTGGATATGAGTAGAAAAGTGTGTAATGTTAACATTCTTTACTCTATGGAGACTTTACTCTCTACTATACTGTTTGCAGACAGTGAAACTCACATGAGAAATACACCACAGAATATTAAAAGGTATCTTCTAAGAACAATGTACCCTGTATGCAAAACCTTTCTAGACTATTCACTTAAAATAACCAAGGTCTGAGGTGCTTAAGATCATACTACCTGCAGCCTTCATGCTGTGGTGAAAACTTTACAAATAACCCATCTTCTGAGGCAGAACAAGCACATGTACATAGGTTATTACCTGGTGCACACAGTCTTCTATGTTATGTAGAAATTGTCATGCTCAGTCGATTCTAACTAATAACTATGGGTGCTTACAATACTTAATATGTTTTACGCATTTACTTTGCCCTGTTGGAAACGTTTTCTGCAGAGCAAAAAACGTGGGTGGAACATGCTGAACACAGGTGGGCAACTGTCACCTGCACACAGAAATAGTCTTCAATACCAAGATTTATTACTAGTTCAACACCTCGACACACCTGAGATGCTTTAGGAGCGCCTGCCTTTTGTAAACACTTAAACCCATTACCTGGACACAGGCTGTACAAAATTAAGTAAAAATATTAAATGATAGTTACCTGCCACTATGTAAATTATAAAACAAACTAACACACTCATTGGATGATGCCATCAGTGATGTTATCAATGATGTCATTTGAGATGTCATCAGTGATGTCATAAATGGTGTCATAGAACATGTCACGAGTGATGTAATATGAGAGGTCATAAACACTGTATGGCAGGGGTGCAACTTATAGTTAGCTCTGCCAAATATAGCAGGTATATTTCTGTGTTTTTTATACAAATATATATAAAAATATTACTTATTAGTTCCATACATAACTTTTATCAACTTTTTATACACAGTAAATGTGCACATTTTACTGTAGGTGGAATATTGTTTCTAAAATAATACTTTAAAAATCTCTTCAATTTCTTAAATGTACTAGAATTAATTATTTACTTAATCTGCAATTAAGTTAAAAATACTATATAATTTTATAAAATGTGCTTAAGGTTTTGAATTAATGTAAACATTTATTTGACATTACTATATAACATAAATGGATTTTTAATATTGTTTTAAGTTTATACTTTCAGACTTTTCCCTAAACTTTACGTAGGGAGATCTTCTCCCCAGTGGCCAGGATTGCCACCTTGCAGGTGGAGATCTCTGCTCCGGTGGCAGACATGCCAGCAAAATGTGAGGAATCATAAAATATGGACTTAAAGTTAGTGGCAGTAACTTTATTGTTGTAAATTAGGTTCCACTCTCTGGTTTCTGGGGTGGAGACATGTAAGTCTGAACTTTTGAATATATTTACTCTTAGAAATGGTGAATTGCCAAAAGTAATGAATTTATTTAGAAGTGTATGAACAAATTTACTCGTGTAGATTTACTCATGTGTAAATGTATCCTTTTACGATCTGTAACAGATTAAAACAGCAATGGCTCTCGGCACCCTTGCTTTTTTTCTCATGCATAGCTTACATGACAAAGGGGCCGATTCCGATTTCGGCCGGAAGGGCACCGAACGATGGTCGGAGCCCTTCCGACCGAATCGGAACGTGCCGGCCGGATTCCTTTCCGACCGAGCCATTCCGATGGGCTCGGTCAGAAAGGAATCCGACTGGGATTTCCGGATGGCTTACGACGGGCTCGGAGAGCCCGTCCGCCGTCCGGAAATCCTTCAGTACTCCCCCGGCCACCTCTTCACGACTGAGGGAGTACGATGGCAGTATTTCACTGCCTTTTCGTGCCGGTCTTTCCGGCACAAAAAGGCAGTCGGTAACTGTCTTTGGGGGCCCCCAGTAGGGCCCCCATGGGTGCGAGGCCGCCGAATGGCGGCCTGGGGGCACCTATGGTGCTCCTCTGTTGATCCCTGCACCCGGTGGCAGGCACCTTGGGGTGCCGGCCACAGGGTGCAGGGATGAACTGCACCCCTGCTTTTCACAATGCAAGCATGCATTCCGCTCGGAATGCATGCTCCCATTGTGTAGTATACGAGTGCGACCGAACAGGGTTCGGTCGCATCGTACTTGCAGGGCCGTAACCGACGACAGCAGGTCGGTCGGTTACGGCTCCTGGATGATGTCGGACGGACCTGAGTCCGTCCGACATCGGAATCGGCCCCAAAGACCCTAAGCCTGGTGTACTCTTTTTGTCCAAGAGAAGGAACCTTCCTAGTGTTTTTGTTAACCTATGCAGATTGCACACTTTTTCTGGAGCAGGTGTTTTTGCAGCCTGCACTAAATACACAGCAGTAAGTAAACTTCTGAAGATTTTTGAAAACACATGTTTATGCCCCAGAAAAAGAGCAACTTAGGTGATCATTTAAAGTGTAGAAGAATTGGACATCTACTGTAATTAAGCAGATATCTTGTACCGCCACAGGCTGGGGTCTCCTCTCTTCATTTAGAGATAGAAGTAAGCTTTATTTCCAACAGCAGTGCATCATCTTGCTCTGTCGTTCCAGACCTTTATCTGAAGGCCAGTGCATCACCGGACTGCCAACATCTCAACCTTAGAAGCCCACCCTATTTAAGGTTGGCCTGCTGACACTGATATTTGCTGTTTGTGACAGCCATGACAAGCCTGGTATTGATAAAAAAAGAGAAATAAAAAGGTGACTCTCTACGTGCTGGGAGAAAACTCTCAGACCATCAGGCCCATTGCTTTTTTGTTTTGGGGTTTGTTTCTGAAAAATAAATCAGTTCGGACAGGGTCACCGTGACATTTTCTAGCATTATGTTAAGCTTTTATTGAAATTGCTAATACTGTGTTGGCAGCAGTATAAATCCTCACCAGAGCAGAGGGGATCTTATAATATGGCTGGCATATGCTACAAGGATGATATAGGCAGATACTCCGCTACTACAGCTGTTTTGCAACCCTCCCACCCAACTTGTAATATGCCACTCAATTGGCATTTTGATAATCATGCATTGATGCTAGTGGAAAAGCATACATATCTAGAGATGCCTTATTAATATCAAATTATCCTATAGCAAACTTTCAGAAACTTTGGGGCTGATTTAAAATTTGGTGCACGGAGGGTACTCCGTCATGATGGCAGAGGACATTGACCTCACCATCCAGAGGGACCTCCTTTCACCAGATCTAGAGTTGTCCACCAACAGCCCCACAAACAACTCTTAACATTGACAGGAACCACCATTACGGCAGTTCCTGTCAATGTTGTAAAAGTTTGATGGATGACTCCATCAAAAAGGTCAGCCACCAATTAAACTTTTAGACAGTTTTTCTTTTTCAAAAGCAAGCTACCAAAGCAGAAGTTTGTTTTTGAAAAAATGAAAACAAATTATCCGCACCTCATGTAGGTTTTCTCCCATCCAATCACTGTGTCAAATTTGGTGGGCAGTCAGATAAGAAATCTCCAATGGCCCTTACTCTGTTTGGCTGTCAGTGGAGTATATTGGCAACAGTGCTGGAGTAGGTTCTGTTGTCAACATATTTTCAGTCTGCCCACCTCTAAATTGGGCAGACGGACCGTGAGTTTGGTGGAAAGGGTACTCTTTTGCGAAAGAGTACCCTCTCCACCAAACTTTAAATCAGCCATTTTATCGCTTGGAATCCTTAATTCATGGCTTACTATGGCCTATCACAAGCTTCAGATGGTATCCCATCCTCCCAGTGATGCCAGTATATAAATCTAAGACTTATAATTTGTTCACCTGTGGGACAACTGCATGGTTCTGCTTTTACCCATAAGAGCTAATAAAACATAAATGAATCAAACTGGAAAGGTTACATTATGAATTCAAGATTTTAATTTTGTACTTTTTAGTTCCTGAAATAAATTACTACATTTTGAAGACGCTTTTTGCACAACCAATCAATTGAAATTAAGGGACATGTGAGCTGAAGCACGTGGGCCCTTCAGTGGAATCCAGTTCCTTGCTCAAATGATAAAAACCTGGAAAAAAATCAGAGCAGCGATTACATAAATCACACTGGTACATAGCCTAAGTTCTCTGAGTAGTGCACTGCTGGACTGGATGCTGGACATCAACTGAGCCAATAAAAATAAACGATTCCTCCCGATTAATCTGTTAACTCTATGAGTGAAGCAACTACTCCTGTCTTAATGGGCAATCAAATGCAGTTCAGGTATCTTTGAATGGCATGACAGAATCTGACACATTCTGAGCATGGAAAAAAAATCACCCACACTGCATGGAATGTAGAAAGCTTTCAGCAATATTTAGAAGCTGGCGCTAAACTACTTTGCCAGAGACTACAGAGACCTTACATGTTCCAGAACTCTCAGGGCTTTGCAGATTTTAGAGTAAATTGACGATACACAATGACTGTGAAGGAAGGAATTAAGGAAAAAGGTGACAAATGGTTGTCATAGATGGGTGGAAGTTCTCAACTGAGAGATGACTCAGATGGGTGGAGGAAGGGGTGAGATATAAGATACAAGAGATGTAGGGGCAAATGTATGAATATTCCATGCAATGCAGCCCAGCAATAAAAGTTGCTGAGCTTTTTTGCATGAGAGGGAGATGGTAGGGCAACACCATTGATCCAGCGCTAACAATAAAAATTATTCTCCTATATGCTTCGGTCATCCAGGTACAACTATTCCTCCAACACACAAACTATATCCATATGACGGTGGGGCCCATAACACCGCATATATATTCGCTTACTCATTTATTCCCTGGATTTCCTCCGTTCTTAACCTAGGAGAAAACGATTCGCTGGAAGGAGACAGGATACCTCTTTTAACATGACATAATGTTTCTCATTTGCTTTAAGGTATTCCGCTCATTGGTCGATGGACCAACTAGTAGGAATCAGTTGATGGTGATTAAGACCAGCTCAATCACAATAAACCCTTTATCCATTTACCTTAATCATTGAGCTAAAGAATCACTGAGTCATTTGTTTAAAGAATAATAAAGTTTATATAAAGTTTCGAAGCAAGAAATAAGTTTTAAGCTTATTATTCAGATCATTACATTTATCATCATTATAAGAATAAATTGAAATTGCAATGCATATCTATTAGATGGAAAAATATGGTTATCATAGCAAGAACTCTAAAAGATCAATCTATCTGTCTGTCTTGGAAAAATCTAATAGTTCTAACTGAAAAATCTATCAGGAATAAAAAGGTTCTCCAAAAGCAGCATCTTATACTCAACTGGAAAATAAAAATAGCAGCAGCAGCATCAGCTCGTCAGCATCAGCAACCGCAACTTCACCCATCTACATCATCTAACTTCTCCAGCAACTCACTCTCCAGCATCTAACCCCTCCCACCAAGAGTAGGTCTTCTTATACCCTAATTCTAGCTTACTGAATAAAATGTTGCATCTTCATGGCGTGATTCTTTCTCATTGGTTCCCTCAGGCCCATATACATTTTAATCAAACTTCCTTGTCTTAACCAGTTCCTTGTGGACTGTCCATGCTTGCATCGTTTCCCACAGTTCATGACATTGCTCATCCGCTTCGATCAGTCCAATTTGTATCTTTTTCTGCTACTTTTTAGATTCAACAGTTCAGTCCATTTATTCAGTTTGACTTCTCACGCTTCTTGCTGATCATCTTGGCACACATCTGCTCAGAAAGGTCACAATAGCCTTGACCATACTTCCATCTTAGCCTCTCAGCATGAACACGTGGTCATCCTTTTCCCCAGCCTCTCTCCTCTACCACACGGCTTCTTGGACATGCGTACTCTAGCTTTATGGCGGCCATTTTATATCGCTGCTCAACAGTCCTAAGCGCACTATTTTCAAAGATAAACAAAATATTGTTAAAATAAAGAATATAAAAACTTTCGTTTCCCTCCCGTCTTTCTACGTACCCCAATTAGGTATTACCTAGCAAAAAGCAACATATAAAGCCGTCCCTTACTTACCATCGCTTTCTTTTGCAACCACACGTTTTATTTAAAAGCACAGATCATGCATTTATTATTTAATTAGTACGGAAATATTATGTTATGTTAGACACGTAAACAATTATAAGTTGATTATTTTGCACACAAAATAGCGTGTTACCTTTAACCCTTTTCTATGTAACATACATTGTTGGTTATTTACTTAAACGAACATGTTTATTAATTATTTTACGAAAATTATTAAGAGGTTAAAATTTTTCCATTTAACTTGCTCCATCAACTCCCCCTTTTGGTGATTTTTAATATCACCACAAAACCCAAGTTATACAATTCTTTCAGACAGCATATATCTTTTATCCGTTTGTTTTTGTTAGTTTACACAACTGTATCCCTTTCAACTTGTCTCTTCGTCTTCTTGTACATGTTTTCTTTTATTTCTTCTAACTCTATTTCACCCATTTCTCTCTCTCCTTGTTTATCATGTTTTCTTTTTCTATTTTATTTCGTCTTCTTCTTCTCTTTATACCTGTTATTACAAGCTACAGTACTAAAATTATTAATATTATCATGGTTGCTATTATTATAACTTTCCCTATTATTAATCCACTCATTCTTGTTAACAAATTTATTACTGACGAAAACCCTTTACCAAGTTTTCCCCAGGCACTTTCAACCACCAGTGGAACAAGTTCTTTGTGCAAACTTGTAATATTTGTTATATACTTCTCTATATTTTCACTTTTATCCGGAATGTAAGTGCAACAATGTTGGACTTTCAGCATTCCACAGACTCCACCCTCTTTTGCCAAAAGAATGTCAAGGGCAAGTCGATTTTGCATCACCATAGCTCTCATGGCAACCATCTCGGTATTTACCATCAAGAACCCTCCAGCAGTATCTGTAGATAAACGATCTACCACTGTGGATAATTTCCGAATTCTAAATGCATTCAAAGATATTCCCACTGCTGGTATCAATGCGCCAAAAATATCACCTACTATTTCTGAAAAACTTTCCCTTTTTCTACGTGTAAAGGTGTTTATCATTCTGTGTGTTCCTTTTTCTTTTCTGTCCATATGGAAAATCTTAGGAAAAACCAGGCCTAAATAACATGACCCATACCAATGGTCCGGTAACCTGTAATAAGCCCTATTACCGCAAACATAATAGATCCCTGGAAATATTGGATCTTTTCCCCCTTTGAATCCCCATCCGCCTAAAATTTGATAATTGTCATGGCAAATACTGGAACCCACAAAATAATTGTCATATCTTGATTTATTTCTTCTAATGCACAACCTTCCCTGTTGGGGCCAATCCAGAGTCATAGCTGCATTTGTCTTTTTCTTGTCATGATTGTCTTCCTCAAACGCCCAAAGAGGTGTTTTTGTCTCTTCTATCACTTTTCTTTGAAATTTCACTCTTCTCTCTTCAACCATCTCTAAAAATACTTTTTCTTCCTTCTTTAACTCACAGGTAAGGTTGTACCTAATTATATTATATAATGTTAAAATCTTATCTTCTAAAAAATATTCACCAAACGTTTTCCCTCTTTTATTTTGTTTAACTCGGGAACTACAGAAACTTTCGCAAAAATCTTATCTATGTCAGTGTAATAATATTCTAATCTACCTGTTTTATAAAATAAACTTGCTAAGACACTACATGTTATTCCATACGTCAAAGGGAGGTGATGATAAGTCACACCCTCTGCTACAGATGCATGCAACTGCATACAAACATAGCAATCTCTTACATCCATTGTTTCTACATACTCATATAATAATTTAGTAAAAACATTCTTAGAAAAATCTGTTATCGATTTGTCCTTGTGTAATTCTGCACTACTTTTTAAAATAACTGGTTCTTGAGTGTTAGCTCCTTTTTCTTTCTCAGTTTTATTAGACGCTTCTACTACAGCTAAACTAATTGGAATAGTGATTGCTAAAATCACCCATACTGTCATTAATAATCCTGTACAAAAGCAGCACATCTTACACCATCTACTTAAAAACTCACATTTACATTTTCTATCTCTAGTATTCTCCATTTTGTTTTATAACCTTATTTATTTATTTTCCAGAAAATTGTGTCACTACACCTCAGAAATGACTTATTTACCACTCTGTACTCCAATGTTTTGTCTTTGCTTGGTACTTTCTTTTAATTCTTTTTCAGAATTCTTTCTTTGTCATATCCGGTAGAAATTCGTCAGATCCAGTGTTTTGTCAAGTCCAGTAGAAACTGTTTAAACTTCTTCAGGTTTGTTGCACCTCACCTTCACCCATTAGGTTTCTTTGTTCTGGGTTCTCGTGAGTGTTCTTTTCTTCTTTGTTATCAGTCAAAGCAAGATATAACCATTCAGGCGATCTATACTTCGGATTTACCTTTTTACTCTTTTCGTTTTCTGCAAGTGTTTTCCACCTTGTTTTTCTTGCTCTCTCTGACTTGTTATTTCATTCACTTGTTCAGCACTTTTCCCATCTAACCTTATGATTCTGTATCTTAATTTTCTTACTTCGTTGGGCCAATTGTCTCCTTTTCTTGGCCTTTTTGCCTCACTTCCTTTTTTCTCTCTTTCTGTTTTCCAATTTCTTTTTCTTGACTCTAGTTTTTGGTTTCTTTCTTCTCCACTTTCTTCAGACTCTGTTTCAGTTCTTTCGTTATTGCCTCTTATTTTGAAATTTATAATTTCATTTTCTTCCTCTACTTGTGGTTCTTTTCTTATCTTCCTTCGTTCACCTATTTCTGTCCCCCTCGAGGTTCTTCCGAATTTGTGTCAGTCTCTCTATCGGTTTCTACATTTCCCTGTTCTTGTGTTTTACTATCTGTCCCTATTGCTCCTCGGGGATCTTCCGATTTTTCTAGCTTTTTGTTTGAAACTCTCCCTTCTTCATCTATTAATATTATCTCCGAA
The DNA here is from genome assembly GCA_963921515.1 of Calotriton arnoldi. Lineage (NCBI taxonomy): Eukaryota > Metazoa > Chordata > Amphibia > Caudata > Salamandridae > Calotriton > Calotriton arnoldi. The sequence goes on along the minus strand of CAWUFW010005964.1, from coordinate 846,301 downwards.
GGATTTTCACCACAACTTGTACTTGGTTGCTCACTGTTACTATCTTCTGGCTCAGTTTCTTCTCTTATGCTTTCAAATTTCCAATTTCTTTTCAGAATTTCTTCACAATCCGAATGATCTGTATCAGATTCTGAACTTGTATCTGATATTTCCAGATGTCGACTTACAGGTCGATCTTCAAATTCTGGAACTTCAGCTATTTCCTCTACTTCTGTCGTTGCACTTGTAGTTGGGTCTTCCAGATGTCGACTTACAGGTCGATCTTCAGGTTCTGGCACCCTGTTTGTTTCTTCTTCTGCTTCTGATGATGAACTGTTATCCAATACTTCCAGATGTCGACTCACATGTCGATCTTCAGGTTCTGGAACTCTGATGGTGTGTCTGGCATGCACCCAGTGTTTCACTCCTGCACACTTGACTGCAGTGGTTGTCACCAGGATCACTTGTCGTGGTTCGTCCCAGCGAGGAACCAAACAGTTTCTTCACCTGTGGACTTTTATGCGGACCCAATCTCCTGGATTCAAGTCGTGAGCTGGTTTTCTTTCAAGAGTGGTCGCATCCGGTCCAACCTGATGAAACACAGAACGCACCACATCAGCCAATCCTTTGCAATAATCCAGCACTAGATCATCAGTTATAGTCAGTAGTTTGTTGACAGGTACTTGTGCTTGTCTCATTGCTCGTCCCATAATTATTTCATGGGGACTGAGTCCAGTTTTCCTTACCGGAATACTTCTGATTGTCATTAAAACTAATGGCAAGGCATCTGGCCATTTGAGTCCTGTAGCTTGACACATTTTTCCTAACCTGTTCTTAATTGTTCCATTCACTTGCTCTACTATTCCAGAAGCCTCTGGTCTGTATGCACAATGCAGTTTCTGTTTAATACTAAGTGCTTCACAAATCAGTTTAACTAATTCATTTTGGAAATGTGTTCCTCTATCTGTTTCAATCGTGACTGGAAAACCATACCTCGGAATGAATTCTCGCAGCATAAGTTTTGCTACCGTTATTCCATCATTCCTTCTGGTTGGGTATGCTTCCACCCAACGGGAAAACAAACAGACGACCACTAGGACATACCTTAGTCTGTTGCAAGGTGGCATTTCAATAAAATCCATTTGCATTCTAGTGAACGGACCTCCTTCTCGTCCTATTGTTCCTAGACTCACTACTGTCTTCCTTCCTGGATTTAACTGTTGACAAATAAGACATCTCTGACAAAGACTCTCAGCTATGGCTCTGAACTTTGGATTATACCATGTTTGTCTAAAAAGTCTGATCATTGAATCTCTCCCAATATGGGCTTGTCCATGGTACATCCGTGCCATGTCAGAAATCATGCTATCAGGCATAACTGGTCTTTCTTCTCTGTAAACCCAAACATCATTTTCTTCATGTTTTCTACATCCTGCTTTTATCCATGTATCTTTTTCCTCATCATCTGCGGCTTCCTGTAACTGTCTCACCTCATCCCATGTCTCAACAGGGTTAGTAAAAAGCAAAGGAGAAGAAATATGCTCTCTTTCTCGACTTTTGTTTAAAGAAACCACATTCTTTGCACAGTACTGTGCAATCTCGTCAGCATATTTATTGCCGACAGTTATGTAGTCTTCCCCATTTTTATGTGCATTGCACTTCACAACAGCAATCTGTTTAGGCAGCTGTATCGCCTCAACAATCTTTTCACAAAATCTCCATTTCTAATGGGCGTTCCTGCAGACGTCAAGAAACCTCTTTGTGACCAAATCTGACCAAAATCATGCACCACCCCAAAGCCGTACTGGCTATCTGTCACAATCGTAACCCGTACATTTCTTCCCAACTTGCATGCTTGAATCAGAGCTACTAGTTCTGCAACTTGGGCAGACCGTATCCCTTTCAGACAAGATGCTTCCATTACAGTTGCTACTGTGCAAACCGCATATGCTGCACTTAGAACTCCATCATTTGTTCTCAAACATGAGCCGTCCACGAACAGAATATAATCTGATTCCTTTAAAGGCTCATCTCGTATGTCTGACCTTGGTTTTGTACAATATTCAAGCACATTCAGACAATCGTGATCTACTTCATCCATTTCAATTATACTCTCTTCATCTGGTAAAGATGTCGAAGGATTCACATTCATACATCTGTCAATGGTCACATTATCTGCACTCAAAATTACTTTTTCATACCTAGTCAGCCGACTATGTGTCATGTATTGTGTTTTCGTTCTTGTCAAGAGAATTTCCACAGAATGGGGAACATATACTCTCAGTGGATATCCCATCACTATGCCTTCACTCTGTTCCAGACTCACACAAGTAGCAGCAACTGCTTTCAAACATCCAGGCAACGCTTTCGCTACAGGGTCTAAAACAGCTGAAAAATATGCAATGGGTCTTTTCATAGTTCCATGTCTCTGTACCAAAATTGAAAATGCACATCCATCTCTTTCACTGCAATACAGCTCAAAATCTTTCTCATAGTCAGGCATTCCTAATGCTGGAGCCTCACACAATTTCTTTTTCAACTCTCTGAATGCTTTTATTTCTTCATCATTCATTTCAAACGGATCTTTAACATCCTTCTTTGTCAGTTTTTGCAACGGTTTAGCAATCAGCGAAAAACCGCTTATTCATTGTCGACAATATCCAACCATTCCCAGAAACATTCTTACCTCTCTTTGCGTCATTGGAGCTCTCATTCCTTGAATCATTTTTATTCTTTCAGTCGTTACCTTTCGCACTCCTTTCTCAATTTTATGCGCTAAATACTGGACTTCTTGTTGACAAAACTGCAATTTTGAGGGGGACACTTTGTCCTCTTTTTGCTAAATGATTCAGCAAAGCAATTGTATCATTGACACATGCTTCCTTTGTTTTTGATGCCACCAGTAGGTCATCAATATACTGAACCATCACTGACTTTTCTGGCATTTTTAAATCTTCCAACGATTTCTTTAGAATCTGATTAAAGATTGAGGGACTTTCTGTGTACCCTTGAGGAATTCGGCACCATGCCAAAATACGCTCTCCAAACCTAAACGCAAATAATGGCTGGCTATCTGGATGCAATGGAATAGAGAAAAATGCATGACATAAATCAATTACTGTGTACCATTCTGCTTCACATGGAATCTGGAATAGAATCACAGCAGGGTTCGGTACTATTGGGCAACAAGGCACAACAATTTTGTTTACCTTCCTCAAATCCTGTACAATTCTATATGTTCCGTTTGGCTTTTTCAGTCCCATTATTGGCGAATTACATGGACTGCTCATGATTTCTTTTAGAATCCCTTGTTCAATCATTTTATTTATTACTGGCGTTATTCCTTCAATTATTTCTGGTGTCAATTTATACTGGGGCATATTTGGGTAACTCGTTCCCTCTTTCACTGTTATTTTAACGGGATCTACTCCTTTCATTAATCCTACATCTTCTCCTGTAAAGTCCCACACTTCTTCTTTCACTGTCTTTTTCAATTCAATTGGGATTTTCTCTGCATCAAATACAGGAAACAAATCATTTACTTCTGGTTCTGAATTCACCATTGTCATTTTATACACCACATCTTCATCTGGGGTCTGAAATGCAATTCCGTCTGGAGTACAATAGATAGTGCAATTCATCTTGCACAATAAATCGCGTCCTAAAAGGTTCACGGGACTACAATCGCATACCACAAATCGGTGCATTTCACTAAATGGACCAATTCTTACCTCCACTAATTTAGTAAGAGGCGTCTTAATTTGCTGATTTGAAACTCCAACTACTTGGATATGTTCACCTGAGAGAGGAAGGTTTGGAATTTCCTCTGACCTAACACTAGAACGGGTAGCTCCAGTGTCAACAAGGAATGTTACATTTGCACCATTCACTTCTTCATCCACAAATGGACCAGACTGATCTACCTCTAGAGTTGCGCCAAGCACGCACTCTTCCCCCTCTCCTAGGCACCGTCAGAAACTTTCATCCGTGTCATCCTCATCCTGTCGTAACCAATATTGAGAAATTGCAGCTGCACGCGGCAACTGTGTTACCTGTTCTCCTCCGTAGAATCCTGTTTCTGCACTGTATTTCTGCTGGTTAACACTCTTGGGAAGTGGTGGTTGTGGCACCTGACTTTGTCGAGTAAAGAATTTAATGATTGATTTTCCACATTAAGTTTTGGAGAAAATTTACACTCGTTTCTCCAATGCCCTAGCTTTCCGCAGTTGTGGCATGGCCATTTTTTCTTTGCCTCATCTATGCTCATTTGTCCTTTTCCTTTACCTATATTTGGTCGAGATCTAACCTGTCCTGTTTCATTACCGGTATTACTCAATTGAGCTTCTTGCTTCTCTGCAACTTTCACCTGTGCCCACATGGCTTTTTCTTTCAATTTACGCTGTCTACTCTCAATATCATCACTGCAATACTTAGCATATCTCAAAACCTCATCAACTGTGCTATTCTGCCAGCAAATCATATGCTGCTTAATCATTTCACTTATCTCTGGTTTCAATCCATACACAAATCTATATACAAAATGACTCATATCCTTCTCATTTAGTGTCTCATAACCACTGTACTGTTTGAAAACTAACAACAGCCTCTCGTAATAAGCATGCACTGATTCTTTACTTTCTTGTGTTGTTCTGTCTATTTTTACCCAATCTGTTTCTTTTGATGGAATCTTATTCTTCAAAAAGGTAATTACTTGGTCATACTTCCTCATCACTTCTGGTCCTGGCGCTCCTGTTTTAGCATCCCTTGGATATTCTACAGTTGGCCAATCAATAGTAATCTTACATTCTGTCCACAAATCAGCTGGCACTACTATATCAAACAATCCATCTAAGTCTATCCACAACACTTTTGAAACTTTCACAAATCTCTCCACTTGTCTGTACCATTCTACTGGCTTTTCTCTCAACTTCGGGAAGTCATTTGTAAATGACAGTATATCCTGTCTGGTCCATGGAACATGCACATAACTACCACCTGGAGTTTCTCTCATCGGGTACTCCCTTACAACTGGTTCCTTATCTGTCACTGCAAAAGCCAAAGATGCTTTATCTGTTGTTTTCTCGTTCTTTTTCGTCCATCTATCCACATCACCCCATTTTCTCAGTAAAACAATTAACTCTTTTATTTGGGTCAGTCTTCCTGATGTGTTCAAATTCTCTATATCTTTTTCACAAAAATCTACTCTGTATGGTTTCTGCAACGTTCTCACTTTTACAAACTCTACTCCTAGTTCATTTGCTGTCTCTTCCAATTTGTCATGTAAATTTCTAGCTCTCCATGTAAGACTTTTGCACAAAAACATAATCTCATCATCCTGATAATTTTTTTATTTTTCTGTACCAATGGTTCCTAAAATCAATTCTTCCATGTCTATTTTCAACCTAATTACATCTAATGGTTTTACTTCTGTTTCTTTTGTTTTTAGCGCTTTCATCCATTCATTTAACTCATCTGGAGTCGGACCTACAGGCGTACTATTTAATTCTATCCAATTGTTACTTCTTTCTGGTGTCCCTGATGCAGACTCCGTCACCATAGGTATTCTCCTAATCTCATTCTCATTTATCGTCAAATTAGTAGGTGGGCTTGGTCTATAGGTACTAGCCAAATGGTGTGCACCTTCATTATTCAGTTCCATCCCTTCTCTTTTTCTTTGCAAATGTGAATTCATGGGAATCACTACAGAACGTTCATCAATTTTCTGATTCTCAAAAATTGGCATTACTGGACCTATCGTTACTGGTACAGTTACAGCTTCCATATTTTTTGTCAATGCTCTTATTTTCTCAGTCAATTCTCTTGTGGTTTTTGCTAATTCAGTTGCATTGTCACTTTCTATCTCTTCATTTTGTGAAGTTTTTAATTGATCTTGTGACCTATTTGTCTCATCTCTTCGTTCGGGATTTTTATTCCTCCCAGTTTCCTTTGGCGGTGCATTAGGTGTCACCACCGCAGAAGTCTGTTGGTATGGAGGTGGGTTTCTGTTTAAAATATCTTCCAGCAATTCGTCATCCGTTTCACTACCACCATACACATACTTTTCTATCACTACATGTTTCTTTTTCTCTGTACACTTTCTCTTTGCTTCTTCCTCAACTGTAAAAGCTGGAAACAAACCTCCGGTCATATTTGCACATCTCCAATGCTTTATTCTGTCCTCATGATTTACTCCCCATAACCTTCCAGGCACAAACTCATGATTCTTCAATCCTCTGAATCTCTCTCGCTCATACATCTCATCTTCCCATTCAGTTAAAGCTTCAAACTGTGTCGGTCTAGGTCTAGGTTCTAACATTGCCATCTTTTCTCTCAAGTTCCGTAGTACAGCCACATTAAATGAACCATTCTCAGGGAAAGCCAATGCTCCATCATTCTTGGTATATTTTGTCCAATTTTCTAACCATATGCATGTATGATATCCATATTTCAGCATCATGTTCAAAGCTGGTGATTTCGGCGGAGGAATTATTTGTCCCTCTCTAGTCACTACCTTTTTGTCTTTCTTAAAGAAATTCTTAACTTTCGACATCCATGACGTTTTCTCTCTACCATACTCATAATACGACATGATTCACAATCAGTTTTCTCCTCAAACGATCCGCAATTCAACACTGTTCTGTATGCGTTATTCCAACCAATACTAGCGCGACTCACACCAACACTCCAATCACAAACTTCCACGTCACTAGGCTATTCGACCAATCCTAGCGCAGCTTTTGTCTACGTCAGTTCTGCTCCTGTTTCCGTATGACTAGCGCACTATCAAATCCCAGCGCGGCTCTTGTCTACGTCACTTCTGCTCTTGACCCCTCCTTTACAAAATTTATCGGCAATTTCTTTTTCGACAATTCTTCGTTAGTTACAACATTTTAAAACACATTTCTATTGTCTGATTCGCTAAACCAAAGAGATAGCTTTGACCATTTACACAAGAACTCTGTATTTTCCAGTAGGCAGCGCTTACCTCTACCCTACCACAGAATTTTCAGTTTCGCCGATAAAGTAGCACTTCCCTCTACCTTACCCTTCTTTCAAGCAAGTGGTAAACCCGTTTCTCTGAGGTTAAAACACATGTGGAGACTATACTGCTCCTGAGAATTAAGGCCAGAGTTTCACAAGAAAACCGATCACTATTTCACTTACACACCTTTTATACGGAAAATGTCCCTATCATAACACAACCTGTGTTATCACCAATATGAACTCAGACAATGTACCATTCCATGTGACTTCTCTTGCCACACGTGTTCCACTTCCTACTTCCCGGAAGCGTGAAAACTTACATATAACATAACTCGACTCAACATAAAGTGTTAGACATGAACTTATCAATAATCAATAATCACCAAACTAATCTATAGTAACCATCCTCTGCTACCAAGAATTCTGATCCAGCGCTAACAATAAAAATTATTCTCCTATATGCTTCGGTCATCCAGGTACAACTATTCCTCCAACACACAAACTATATCCATATGACGGTGGGGCCCATAACACCGCATATATATTCACTTACTCATTTATTCCCTGGATTTCCTCCGTTCTTAACCTAGGAGAAAACGATTCGCTGGAAGGAGACGGGATACCTCTTTTAACATGACATAATGTTTCTCATTTGCTTTAAGGTATTCCGCTCATTGGTCGATGGACCAACTAGTAGGAATCAGTTGATGGTGATTAAGACCAGCTCAATCACAATAAACCCTTTATCCATTTACCTTAATCATTGAGCTAAAGAATCACTGAGTCATTTGTTTAAAGAATAATAAAGTTTATATAAAGTTTCGAAGCAAGAAATAAGTTTTAAGCTTATTATTCAGATCATTACATTTATCATCATTATAAGAATAAATTGAAATTGCAATGCATATCTATTAGACGGAAAAATATGGTTATCATAGCAAGAACTCTAAAAGATCAATCTATCTGTCTGTCTTGGAAAAATCTAATAGTTCTAACTGAAAAATCTATCAGGAATAAAAAGGTTCTCCAAAAGCAGCATCTTATACTCAACTGGAAAATAAAAATAGCAGCATCAGCTCGTCAGCATCAGCAACCGCAACTTCACCCTTCTACAGCATCTAACTTCTCCAGCAACTCACTCTCCAGCATCTAACCCCTCCCACCAAGAGTAGGTCTTCTTATACCCTAATTCTAGCTTACTGAATAAAATGTTGCATCTTCATGGCATGATTCTTTCTCATTGGTTCACTCAGGCCCATATACATTTTAATCAAACTTCCTTGTCTTAACCAGTTCCTTGTGGACTGTCCATGCTTGCATCGTTTCCCACAGTTCATGACATTGCTCATCCGCTTCGATCAGTCCAATTTGTATCTTTTTCTGCTACTTTTTAGATTCAACAGTTCCGTCCATTTATTCAGTTTGACTTCTCACGCTTCTTGCTGATCATCTTGGCACACATCTGCTCAGAAAGGTCACAATAGCCTTGACCATACTTCCATCTTAGCCTCTCAGCATGAACACGTGGTCATCCTTTTCCCCAGCCTCTCTCCTCTACCACACGGCTTCTTGGACATGCGTACTCTAGCTTTATGGCGGCCATTTTATATCGCTGCTCAACAGTCCCAAGCGCACTATTTTCAAAGATAAACAAAATATTGTTAAAATAAAGAATATAAACCCTTTCGTTTCCCTCCCGTCTTTCTACGTACCCCAATTAGGTATTACCTAGCAAAAAGCAACATATAAAGCCGTCCCTTACTTACCATCGCTTTATTTTGCAACCACACGTTTTATTTAAAAGCACAGATCATGCATTTATTATTTAATTAGTACGCAAATATTATGTTATGTTAGACACGTAAACAATTATAAGTTGATTATTTTGCACACAAAGTAGCGTGTTACCTTTAACCCTTTTCTATGTAACATACATTGTTGGTTATTTACTTAAACGAACATGTTTATTAATTATTTTACGAAAATTATTAAGAGGTTAAAATGTTTCCATTTACCCTGCTCCATCACCATACATTCTAAGATATGCTGCTGCTGCTTTCTTCCCAAGTTATGGCATACTTTCAGGCAGCCTAGCACCAGGCACACACCTTTACACCATCGTGTTAAGGTGTGAGTGATGTGTAACATAGGTTTTGTACTGCAAGCGTACTCTTACAGTACAAAATACTATGCTCAGACATACTTTAAAAACTGTTCCCACTAAGATTACTTAATAAGCCTGTGCTTACCTGTGTGCCCCACAAAAAGCAGTCAGACGTACTTAGAAGATATGTGTAAAGTATTTATGCAGTACTCAAAGAGTGATAAAGGGAAAAAACAACACAAGAAAAAAATCAAACCAATTTAGAAAAAAAGAGTACATTTTAATGAATAACATTGCACCAAAACAACATAAATCCAATGATTAGAGCTAGAAATATGAAGTACAAAGCACCAACTGTGGGCAACTGGTTGAATTGGACCGGGTCATAGTCAAAAGTTAAGGCCAACCGAGTTTAGATCACCAGTCGGGTACAGGGACCAGGTTCAGCCCAGTGGAAAGTTTACCTTCTGACTCAGAAACATTTTTGGAGAAAAAGTGGACATAGACGAGTTATTGGCAGGGCAACCTGTAAGTTGGATCCAAAGCGAGGCTTGGCAATGGTGGGCAGCTGAAGAGCAGGGCCCAGGTGTGGTCATTGAGGAAGGTGGGAGAGATCCAATTGGGCGGAGTCTGAAGTCCGTGGCCAGGAATGTCCCAATGTCAATCAGATACTATTCGGCGTCGGTCCGAATGAAGCCATAGAAACTTTTCTGAAAGTTAGATAACCTTCAGCTGGTCAAACCAGCAAGTTGAGGATGACCAGTGATTTGGCATAGATGGCTGTGGCTTCAATGGCGATCCCAGACTTCGTCGATCCTCCAGATAGAAAGTTGCAAAAGGTTTTTAAGTCCCACTTCTTGCAGTTTTGGGGGCAGAAGGAGTACACTATAACATCAGCAAAGGGTCCACAACCTGGGGGCACCATTTGGGGGTTGGGACTCATTCCAAAAGAGACCAGCAGCAGGGTCTAGGGCAGGTCCAGCTGGAATTGATCAGCTGAGAAATTGCAGGAAGAGAGGCCTCTGTGTCTCTGTAGCTCAAACAGGTCAGTCAACTGACCCTTGGATTCACCCCTGGGGTCCTGAGTGCAAAGCAAGGTCTAGTCTTGCCTAAGGTTTCAGACAGGAGGGCAGTCCTTTATCTGATATTCACAGATCGAGGAGTGTTCTGAGGAGGATGCCACATTTATGCCCAGTGCCAGCCTGTGGATGGGGGAAACCCCTGGCTCTTTTCTCTAACTCACCAATGGTGTAAAAGTTTGCAGGGGTGGCCATGTCTACTTTTGAAGCACTTCCTGTGTGTTTTACTGTACCCTTCTTTCCCTAAATCCAACATGGCAGAACTTTCTCCCCCTGGTTAGAGCTCCCTATAACCACTGAGAGGTGAAGGCTATTTTAATTGCTAAACCCTCCCTTGTGGTCACTCCAACCTAGTTCTGGGGCAGCTCCTCTCCCACATGGTGTGGTGCCAAGTTGTCGAGGAAGACTAAATGGAGGCAGGCTTAGGTGTGACCTCCATCTGCCACTGATAGGCTAGGCATAATTTGAAGCTCAGAAAGGGGCTGGGCACAGCCCCCAGGCCATCCTGCCCAAAGAAGAAAAACAACTCACCACATTCAAGTCCTTTGTCCACTGTCTGGGAGTAATCTACATCTCACCCACAGGGGAGCCATCAGCAGTCATGTGACACTGAAACCTGGCAGAAAGGACCTTTTTACTTTAGGCAGGAAAATACCAACTTTCGAAAAGTATAATTTCCAAAATAGTAGTATAATATCCAACTTTACAGTGTTACTTTATTTGGTGGCACTGAGTGCTGCAGTCCAATGGTAGCATTTAATTTGCAGGCTCTGGATACAAGTAGTGCCATTTACTGGGGACTGATGAGTAAATTAAAGGTGTCAATTAGGTGAAAGCCAATTCTAATATGTTTAGTGAGGGGAGCACAAGCACTATACCATTGGTTAGCAGGAGTAAGGTGCACAGAGTTCTACAGCAAAGAAAAATAGGGTTCAATGAAAAGTACAAACATTCCGGGTGACCCTGCAGGAAAGTTAAATTGCGAATGCGTATGTATATGTGGGATATACTTTTGCCTGCTCCACATATCTGTAGGATGTGGCTGATATTATGAAACATGCACACCTGTCTGGAACTGTCGCAGGGATGCCCTGTCATGTAATTCTAGGTTATAACCTTGTTACAGACAGGATGTTGGTTGGTGTGTTGGTTGACAATAGCGGTTACTATGAGACAAGAAAATTCAAACACACAATTGATGAGCTCCCTATGTCGGAAATCTTTGTTAACACATGTTTTAGAGCCAGGTAGTAAGATAATTTTTGTGTCAGTTTTGTTGTGCTGTGTGCAAGCCCCATCCCATGTTTGTCTGATGTGAAGGCATGTTTAAATGATGTGATGCAACTGCTGAGGAGACCTATGCTGAGACATAATTGTATTTATTTTCCTTACCTGGCCTGATGACAGTGGCTTCTGCAACAGAGAGAACAGCTGGCGAAGGTTTATTATATTGAGAATGTGCTTCAGCATGAATGAGCTTCAGACTTGAGCCAGGTCCGCCACCAGCTATAGTAGCTGTCACCAGCATCCTAGTGTACCTCTCCTTCATATATGTCCTCTCGATTAACCACTTCTTCTTGCTGTCCCCCACAGTGGACTGTGGGTCCATACTCCTGAACTTGGATGTACAGTGGATGCCGGGTCAAACAAAGGCAATCCAAGCACATCTAAGATTACCCCATAATGACATATGATAGACGGTATCCACATCTGGGATACTAACTGAAGACGTACTCTTAATCATATCCAAAATCCTAGCTCTTTTCTGGAGAAACAGATAAGGGAACTGTTAATAACAAATGACCCTGTTGGCCTTGAGATGACAAAGGCATGAATCCTTATTTTTCTTGAGCACTTCCTGGACTCAGCTAACTGCACTGAGGGAGAACCTTGTTCATGTGAGATTACAACATGAATGAGTCTATCAAAAGAAGCAGCAATTAAATTTACAATCATTTAATTCATAGTCTTCCTGGCGGCACTTACCACCAAGTGGACTACCTCTTGAACCCTTTGCTCAGGTTCCTATGAGGTACACTACTGCCAACATTGTTCAAAATTCTTATGCTCATCGATCGATGAATCTGTTTTAACAGGCAGTGTAGTAATGTTGTATTTGTATCCTCCATTTTAAAGGTATGGACAATATACTTAGAATAACAGGCAAGCAGCTTAGAGGTAATTAATAGGTAATGCAAATAAACAAGAAAATTCAATTGAATAACTAATATTCTTAGCCTATGATATTCTTCTAATAATGTTTTAAATAATTCATTATCTAAACTTTCCTTCTTCCCCATTTTTGTACTATCACCTAAAAACAAAAAAGTAAACTCTAGACCAGTCACAGATGTAGAAAACGTATCCCCTCAAGGTGCCCTACAAGATACACAAGGAAAATACAAAGACCGCCCAACCAGAAGTCATTGTCTGAGAAAACCTCTGTGTTTGACGCCATCTTCTGGTTGAGCAGTCTTTGTTTTTCCCTGCACGTCAAAATTTCTGCACCTAACACGAGAGAGAAATGGAATGCAGGTAATAAAACCCTACTAACTCCCGGGTCGGTCCCTCGACCCTCCCAGGATACAGGCCATAACCAGGAACTATGGACCTAATTATGATGTCGGGCAGAGTGCCTCCGACCAGCTGTCGGAGGCTTTCCACCCGACACCGTAGGTAGAAGTCCGACTGCCGTTTTAGGATGATGGCGGTCGGAGTGAAACTTGCGGGGGGATTCTGATGCGCTTCCGACGGGCTCAAGGAGCCTGTCGGCGCATCAGAAGCTCCCATAATCTCCTAATGACAGCGGAGCAAGGCTCGGCTCTGCCGTCAGGATTATGATGGCACTTTCCGGCAGCCTTTTCATGTCGGTCTTTCTGACATGAAAAGGTTGTCGGAAAGTGTCTTTGGGGGCTTCTAGCAGGGCCCCCTTACCCCCTGGCCTTCCGATATGGGGCATGGTGGACACCTATGGTGCTCCCCCTAAACATCTCTGCACCATGTGGCAGGCACAGCATGGTGCCTGTAACACAGTGCAGAGATGTTTGAAAACATCTATTTCCCAAAGGCAGCCTGTGCTGTGGGCTTTTCCACCCGCCGTACAAGCTGCCATTGGGAAATTAATGTTTCCGACCGCTCATTGGGCGGTCGCATTGAAATCTTGGGGTCGGAACCGCCGACTTATGGTCGATCATTTCCAGACCGCAATGGTTTCAGGTGGATGCAAGTCCGCCCGACATCGTAATTAGGCCCTCTGTGACAATTGAGAGCAAGCAGGAAGCCGTCCTTCATCAAAAAACAGTAAAGCAAACAGAAGTCTCACTTTTAAATTAAGCAAAGAAAGAACGTACAGATGAAATTCATAAACTAACATATTTGATCCATTTGAAAAAAAAATCACTTACCTCCTGCTAGAGCAGAAAAGAAGGGAAATGCTGTCTGGGACTACAGTATTTGCAATGCTGATACTGGTGAGGTCAGAGGACTCATTGTGAAGAAATTGTTCCAAGAAGCATTGTATTTTGCTGTTGAATTTTCATTAGAACTCTTAAGAAGCCATATTGTAATCTTTTTCACATGTGCTTTGTCTTTGCTGCTAGAGATTTCAGTAAGGATGTTGTCTCATAATTGAGCCTCCAATCTTGTAATTGATCCCTGTGACTCTAATATTATGCACATAAATTCTGGAGGATACCTTTCTGCCAATGATTTGCATATATTAGCATGGAGCAGGACATCATAGGTTTTAACAGTCATAATATTGCAGCATGCTTTTTTGTGAATACGGCAACTTTTGAGTTTTATACTCAGGTTGTAATATTATGCATGTGTAATATCATTTTCACAAATGTATCTTTGTGAATTGGGTCCAATATTTGTTGTGTTGTGGAAACAGCTGGCTGTAACAGAACAACGAGTAAACGCACATTTTTAGGAAGGGAAGTTTTTAGCAGACAATAAAACAGATTGCTGAGATTGCTGTAATGGATTGCACCTGAGCAATTAAAGAAATCAGGCCACCATCTCAGGTATACATTCTCCTTGCAAGAATAATAAGTTTGCATGTTTTATGAATTCAGGAATGGGTTTGAGTCTGAATAACACATGTGCTTTTAATGTGTTAATATTGAAAAAGTTGATGTCAATGTGAATAATGATACTTGCACATATGGAAACGAAATTTGCCCATTGTGAACTCCGAGTCAACCCTGACTCAGAAATACATAGTTAGGCAGGCCCTGAGACACAGTCCCGAGGTCACTGATTGACAGATCACAGGTGGGTAGCACATAGCCACCAGACAAATGCGCTAACAGGAAATCTCAGATCAAACCCACAGATAGGCGCAGCGACACCACAATGGTCCAGGGAGATTGACCCCAATAAAGCACACATGGCCCGAGGGGTGCCCGTGTTCCCAAAACACCATAAAGTCAGATGCCGTATAAAGTTAGGAACACTCAGCCAATCAGGACACAGTACACGCAGTGATCACGCGCTCCCCATGCCGGACATTTGGGCATGTTATCTACTGGCCGCATTGTGTCCACGCAAGCTTAACCACGTAGATTCTACATCCAAAATGATAATTTATGGTCCAAAGACAGCAGTCCGCATTTCTTTTCAAAAAAGGACTGGTAGAACCTCTTTATTACACCCAATGAACTGCATATGGCAGACCGATTGTAAATTGAGGCAGACCTCGGACCCTATGCCTGTAACTGTTCTCCCGGCCACACTGTTTAATTTAACGAACTGCTCCTTTTTTGCCAAAGGCCTCTTGTCTCTTGTTTTTCAAGGTATTTCATGTTCAAGCAACATTTGTGCTGTATTATTTTACCTGATTTGTGACATACAAGCATACATTTCTAAGGACACCATATGTTTCATTTTATTCCTTAAGTGGTGTCATCTTTTTTTGGGCAAAATAGCGCAATGTAAATTTTACTATGCATTTGTGTTAAAATTAAGAGTTTGTACGTATGACCTCGAAACATTGCAGTGCAAGTGACTAAAGGCCTGATTTAGATCTCGGCGGATGGGTTACTCCGTCTCAACGGTGACAGATACCCCATCCACCGAGATCTAAATCAGGCCCTAAATCATGTACATTGGCTACCAATCCGCAAGCAGATCAGATTTAAGATCTGCTGCATTGTGTACAAAGCACTAAACGGCAACGGCCCTAGCTACTTAACAGATAGACTCACCCATTATCAGTCATCTAGAACACTCCGTTCGCTGCTACTGGTGCCTCGTGTTAAGAAATCCCGCATAGGTGGCAAAGCATTCCATTACTTAGCCCCCTCCTACTGGAACCAACTCCCAGCCACCTCCGGAAATGCCTAGACTATCTATTATTCCTTAAGCTCCTTAAAACTGAGCTTTTTTTAAATCCTTTTCTTCACCCTACTGCAGCACCTCCGTAGCGCGGAGATACCCCTCTGGGGGTGATTTGGGTGCTTTACAAGTCAAAAAATAAATAAATAAATGTAAATAAGAGTGTACTACAGTAATGAGCCCACTCTTTCCATGTCTTGTTCACAATGAAGTCCTGAGTTCAAGTACATTTCTTTAGAGTACTCCCAACAATTGTCACCGTTTGAGCTCACAAAGGATGACAGACCATGCCACATCATGTTTGGACGCCCTCCCCTAAGTCCCTTATTATAAGCTGAGGATCCCTGTGCAAAAATCAGTTGACCCAAGAGACAGAACTTTAAGTTGTATGATAGTCTTTGCAATCTTGGTGTTTTATCAGGAAAAACCCCTGTAGAGAAAGCAAAACATGAGGAATTTGGGGTATTAAATAACAATTGCACATGTTATGCTTTATTTTCAAGTTCACTCGATAAATACCTCACCCTAGTATAATGGCATTTACTAGGTCTGATAAATTCTTCACCCTTTTCTGACCCACTTGTAATTAGGATCTTAATGTTTTAACATATCCTGGATGTCTTCTTCCACTGTGATTAGGTCCCTATGTTCACAAAGATAGTTCCTAAATCTATAATGTATATCTCAACATATATCCTTCAGAGATTGGATACAATTGCTTCAGGGAGTCCCATTTAAACCTAATTCCCAGTGGCATTCAAGCATCCGATAAGAGCATCTGCTGGTCAAATTATCTTCAATTTCACATTTAACTCATTGCTAGGTCACCTTATGCATGTTTTTTGAGGGCATGTATACCTATGTAGGTTGAGTATACAAGTCCAACATTTCAGTGTTTTCTTCTTTACCAATGAGAAAACTGTTAACAAAACTGCAACTGGTGTAGGGTTGTCGGGGTTGCTTATGTATCTATCACAGGAGTTGTAGCCCAAGAATTTGATCTGGGCTGTTCTTACTCGAGAAAAGCCTAGGCTGATTTACAGAAGGAAGAACAGGATGAAAAGGGACTGTTCTCTCTCTCTGGGCAATTGTATTCCTTTTCTGTCCTCCTTCTTCAGTATCTTTGCTTCAAATTTCGCTCCCACCTTTCTCGAAGGGAGGCTTCAGGGAGAGGATCTGCTGCCGGTTTTTGTTTTGAGATGTTACTGCTGGCTCTGGAGGACACCAGCAGAGCGATGTGTCATGGTGTTTTCTCAAATGGGGGGGGAGATGCTACCTCCTCCTCCTATGCTCATTCACAATATTTCTGCTGGTTTATCTTACTGCTTTCCAGGTTCTTAGTGCTTTCTCTCCCCTCAAAGTTATTTGTTTTGCACCAAGGTAGTGTGTGTTCATGAAAAGGGCTATCAGGGTTGGTACTGCAGTGAAGTCAGTTTTCTATGTCATCTCTCCAAAAAAAAGGTGTAACCTCTACATTGGTAAGGAACGTTATATCTTTATAGCTAAGACTGTTTGGTGGGCATTGTACTCACACAGATGCCATCCTTACCTCAAGGATTCAGAATCTTGGTAAATGTGAGGCCAAAGGCTTCAAGTGAGCTTCGACCAGCAGGTGCAGTTTGACAGGACAGTGGTGCTTTACATACTGAGTGGAATGGAAGACGGTATGGTAAAAGAACATTATAAATTGGGAGTGTTGGCCACTATAATGACATTGGTAGTTGTTAGAAACAGAGCTTATGGTTGGCTAGGATATGCACCTAAGCCAAGAAGAATCCACCACTCTAGTCAGGGTAAGGGAGTTACACATCCAAAATAATCCCTACTCACCCCCTTGGTAGCTTGGCGCAGAGCAGTCAGGCTTATCATCAGAGGCAATGTGTAAAGCGTTTGCGCAACACACTCACACCTTTAATACAATGAATACACCACAAAGAGACTCCACACAATATGATATAAAAATATGTTTCTGTATTGCATACAAACATAGACTAAAACAACATAAACCAATAATCACACACGTGTACCACCTTGCTTAATACGTTTTCCTTTTGAATGTAACATGCTTTTGTAAGAAACATGTAAGCTTGTAATATGCATAATATGTCTTAAAAACTTAATAAACAGATCAAACAAAAAAATAAACCAATAATCACTTTGCCAACTAGACAATTGTCAAAACATCACAGTTAGTACGATACGATAAAGTCTTATGTGTTCCACACGTTATGAAAATTACCCTCAGTGCGTATACAAGAAAAATCCTGAAATAATATTTGTTATCCTAGCAATGCCAAGTAAGAACTGCACATATCATAACATCAGGGCATGAAATTCAGCAGTTAGGTTTGGAAGAGAAAGCACATGAATCACCAAACATCCCTGTAGTACATAAATCACCAACTATGGTCATCACATACCATCAGTAATACCTCAGTTACAAAATACCATCATAAACAGATAGATACAGTGCACCTGCACCTCTATTATATGTTAGGCAGTAATGTGAGCACCAAGCGTAGGTTACAGGAACACCTGCACACCTACTACAGTGACTACGGTAATACAAAGGAGAATCAGCAAGATCGGGACCTCCATCGAGGATTGTCACCCCATTCTGCTACCTGATTCAATTTATCAGGGCCCCCACGGCATGAGCAAGCATGGGGGAGGGGGCCCACACTCTTAAGATAAAAGTGGGGAGACCATGCTGAGGTGAAGGATCCAGAGGCAGCTGCCCATGAGCATGCAGTGTAGCAGTTCCTCAATAATGCTGCCAGAGCCGGCCCTTTCTCTGTAGCGGGAGCCGTCTCTATAAGGCTTTGTGGTGGCAGCCCCTGGCACTGATGCGGCCCCTCCTAGGAGCGGCTGTTAATGATGCCAGCAGTAACTATGCCCCCCCCCAGGGACTCGTGCTCAGCAGCCAATGCGGCTGCTTCGGGAACCTCCCTGTCACCAGACAGCGCATCGGGAAGAACGGCAGCATGTCGCTGAGCAGGGGCACGCTGACCCTGAACACAAAGCGCCCCTTCACAGAGGCGGTCTCTCCTGTTGATTTTACTCCAGCAGTGGAGAAGGCTTCTGCAGCATTCCGGCACCCTTGGGAGCAGTGTCACGTGACACAGGCTGGCTGCTTACACTGTAGGGTCACCTGGGCAATGCGCTGGTGATACCTTCCAGCTTCTTTCAGCGCAGCGGTACTTCAGGGCACACGCAGCACAGAAATCTCAGCTGTGCAGCTCGTAGAAGCCATAAACATTGATTGGGGGCCAAAACAGCCGACGCTCACCCTGCGCTGGTCCCGGGTGAATAAACCAGCTTGTACTAGTCCTCCTAAACAGGAGAACGCTCCACATGCTGAAAGTAATTTTAAGATAGTAAGAACAGAGGGGAACAATCCCTGGAGAACATTGGGGGTGCACAGGGCAGGCAGCAGGCCCTGCAAAGGCTGCAAGGTAACCTGCAAAGTGGCAGTCCCTTCCAGCAGCCTAGCAGGCAAGCAAATCAGCACAACAAAGCAAGCAGTGCCTATGGTGGTTTCTCCTGGCAGCACAACTGTCCCTGGCAATGTGCACCATGTAGAACCAGCAGAGTCTGGTTACAAGTCCCACGCAGTGTCTAAAATCATGGGATGAGAGCCCCTGTACTTATACTCAAAATGTCTTTGATGTGGAGTTAACTTCAAAAGAACCTTAGAAGCGCACAACACCCCCTTTCAACCCAGCCCTGACTCCAGATGTATGGTAAGGGATAAATGAGCCCATTGTGTGAGTTCAGGACACAGCCCATACAAATGTAAGTGCACCCCACCTCCCTCTCCCCATCCCAGAAAGACCATTCAGTATGCAGATGTTGCCCTGTTACCCCCCAACCTCCCTGTGTGATGGCTGACTGGAAAGTATGCACAAAGCGTAGCTGTCACTCTGCCCTAGACGCGGATTGGAGTCAGGCTGCAGAGCACAAAGTGTCATGAGCACATAGAAGTGTCCACTTTCTAAAAGTGGCATTTTTACAATAGTAATGAAAAACCCAATTACACCAATAAGCAGGATTTATCACCACTATTCCAAACATACCAAACATGGCAACACTACTCATATCTGATCAAAAATTACCACTTACAAACATATAAGGGAATTCCCAATGCTAACCTATGAGAGGAGCAGCACTATTTGTAGTGAAAAACGAAATAGGTGGTTTGTCACTACTAGGACATGTCACACAATAAAGGCATATGCCCTACCTTTTAGCTACACAGCACCCTGCCCATAGGGCTACCTAGGGCCTACCTGAGGGTTGACCTATATGTAGTAAAAGGGGAGCTTCAGGCTTGGCAAGTAACTTTAAATGCCATGTCACTGTGGCAGTAAACTGTGCACGCAGGCCCTGCGGAGGCAGAGGCCTGAGACAGGGTTGAAAGCCTACTAATGTGGGTGGCGCAAGCAGCGCTGCAGGCCCACTAGTAGCATTAAATTTACAGGCTGAGGGTATATGGGATACCACAGTACAAGGGACTTACAGGTAAATTAAATATGCCAAACAGGTGTAGACCAATCATACCATGTTTAAAGGAGAGAGCACATGCACTTTAGCACTGATTAGCAGTGGTAAAGTGCCCAGAGTCCTAAAGCCAGCAAAACAAGTCATGAAAAATAGAGGAGGAAGGCAAAATGTTTGGGGATAACCATGCAAAAAGGGCCAGGTCCAACAGTGGTGCTTCTCACGATAGGGAAAGTTGGAAGCCTTCATGACTATGGTGCTTTACATAATGGGTGAAATGCATCATGGCAATAAATAACCAGCATCAATCACCACCATGTGCATCAACCCTATTACCCTGTTTGTGACACTGGCACAGTAAAAATGTCTCTGTCCCCAGGAATAGCCCTGGTCTGTTTGAGAATCAGCAATCACTTATGATAGGCCAGCACTTTGTGCAGTGGTGTGGCACATCTGAGCAGCCCCTTGCATGAAAGCACATGAGCATCAGGTTTTTAGTAACACATTGGCATAGATAAACACCTTCTAATGTAATTGAACATACAGTCAACCTTTTAGCAACCCTCGTATATTGAATATACTGAAGAATATAATAACCGCACACTTGAATATAATAGGCTTTATTTCTATGTTATTATATTTTCAGAATATGAAATATGAATATGTAAATGGACCAGGAACAGTGATAGGCATTATGTCCTGGCACCGTACTTAAAACTTGTGTTATTACATCTAAATTAGGATTTGTATGCACATTTCCTCCCGGTGGACACAATTAATGAGATAGCTTACTGATCCTTTGACACAAATATTTGCCGAAGGGCGAATTCAATCTGCACCAGGCAACTTTATCATAAACACATTTATTATTGGCTTCCACTAAGCAATATTGCTCCAGGATACCATGATAGCAACAGAGCTAGCTATTCGAAGATTCACCTTTTTCCTATAAATAGAAGCCTTAAAAATATAGAGGGTTCCTGCAAATACTTTTGAAAAATATTGGCTTCACAGTCTGTTATATCCTGCTTATTTAGTCATAAGTATCCAAGTTTACCTATCTCCCTGCTGCTCAGCCAGAGTGAGTGTTGAGAGTGGAATGTTGGTGTGTCTGTGATGCTTGGAATGTTTGGGTGCCTGTGTGGATGAGTGGTGACAGTTGAAAGATAAGCTGAGCAGCAGGCAGGCTGCCCCTGGTAGGGCTGTAGTATAAGGACTACCAGGCTCAAGGGCAAATGTGCATGGAAACCTACAAATTGTACTTGATTGCCATCCTGCAACTTGAACTTAATAAAGAAACCCTTAAAATACAACACAGCTACGTCTGGTAAGATACAACACAGTCTAATACTCAAACTCACAGACTGAAGTCACACCACGTCTGGTTGTGTTTCCAGATATTTTCTCCGAGGACATGCCAAGAACTCACACTACTTTGCTCCCTCAGTGGAATTTGAGGCGGATATGATACTTTCTAAAGAGCTGCTTTCGGTTCCCGGTCCTGCCGTGGTGAAAGGTGTAAGTCACATGTTTCCTGCAGCCCTTCCTAAGAGCTCGACATTGCTCGTGCTCTCACCTCCTCTTTCTTACAACCTGGACGAGCGCGCGCACCTAATTGCTGACCTAATGTCCTACCTAGCTGTTCTTTGATGTGACTGTGAATCGCGCCATTTTGATAAAATAAATTCAAGTGAATGTTAGTGTTACATGGCACACTTTCACATTTAGAGCTTTAGGAACATTAACAGCGTGTTCCCTGGAGGAATAAGTAATACACCTGCTAGTATTCCTAATACCATTTCTTGAAATTATATTTAAAATCTGAACCAGAATAGCAAGTGCAGAGCATTAATTGAGTCATCGCACAATTTTGTAGTAAAATATATTCACAGATAAAAAATAGAGCCGGATTTCTGAAATGCAAATGGAGTGACCTTTACCGCGATATCACCACCCTTTTGACTCTGTATCGTATTTTTGCATTACTATTCCCATGGCACAAACGCTCCTCGGCAGATAAGAAGATGAAATGTTTTCATGCGCAGGCACACATGGCCCTTGTGTGAGCTGTTAACATTCATTATCCCTTTGGTCCAAACATAATGTGAACCTTTCCTTTGTTCTTTGCCATCCGCCACTTGATGCTAATAACATTAAAAGACGTGGGTTGAATTTCTCATTAATAAAAATTGACAAAAAATTCCTTTGGAGGGTTCAATGGGCTTTTGTTTGACATCAGAGCATGCGTCACGGATTGTCTTTCACCGTCGTCCCGGGAGACGTGGGGAAGGCTGCGAAGATAATTATTGAGATTTCACCCCGCACCAGAGGCTTCAGAAAGGTTCTGGCGTGTCTTGTGCATTGTTGTCATGGCAACGGAACATGGCCAGTGGACATCAATCTTCTTCTCTCTTCAGATAGACTTGAAGAATGATACACCTAGAAGCTTATAGCAGGCTTCATTGTGTTAGGGGAAAACATATAAATCTTGGGGACGGATGGGAAAGCGGAAGAAAACATATACCACTTGCGGGAGGCAAAAGAAAAATGTAATTATACGTAGAAAGCTAGCGAAAAAATGAGGACCACCACCTGGTCATAATTAGACCTCACAAAACATGGAATTCAATTTTGTTATATTGATATTTATGTTTAAGGGATTTGTATATTGGATGTATCTAGCCTTAAACTAATCAGCATTAAAAATGTGGCTCGCTGGCCTGGACACTGATTTTTTTATGCTCCCCTACTGAACTTGCTTTCTCTGGTTGTCAGGACAGGAGCTGTGAATTAGATGGTGGTCTTCAGCCAGCCTACTACCTTGTTGTCACACTTATTCACCCACTTCCCTGTTCTTGACCTTTTGTGCGCTAGCAAATCAGCAGATGGGGAGGTATCCATCAAAACTCCTTTTATAGTTGGACTACTGAACATAACTTTTTTCATCTTTTACTCCAGAAACTTGCATTATATCCTATCAAGTCAGTAGTGACGGCTGAAATTGCATTTCTTTTCCACATGTAATATGCATAATTTTTACAAACATGATGGACTGTTTATGCTCACACATACAAAGTCAAGAGGTAAGGTACATTTTTTATTATGCATGATTAATTAAAACCTTTGCAACAATAAAACAATATTAAAATTCACATTAAAATTACCCAGTTCAATGTGTTACTCATCTACAAATCCTAAAATACACGTATGTCAAGATTAAGCAAACTGATTATAATTGTCCTTGATCAGGTAGATTTTAAAGTGCTTGTGCTTCAGGAACAGATCAAGCCGTATGTAGTTGACCTGAATTGAGCAACAATGTTCAGAAACAAAGCAGTGTTAAATCCATCTTTAAACATTGTTTAAGAATGCACAAATCGGTATAATATGATCAGCAGATCTTAAGGTGCTTGTGCTTCAGGTTTAAATAAGCTGGACATTGTTTCTTGAGCTGGGCAAGTCTCAAAATGCTTATGCTTCTGGATCAAGTAAGCTGATCATAATTGTCCTGAATTAGGCAACAGTTTGCAGAAACAAAGCATTATTAAAGTCCACTCTGGGCATTGCTTTGGATTGCACAGTTCAATATGGTACTCGCCTGCAGATCTTAAAGTGCTTGTGCTTCATGATCGAGTAAACTGGACATGATGTCTTAGTTGAGCAGATCTCAAAGTGCTTGTGCTTCGAAATCAAGTACACTGATCGTATTTATCCTGGACTCCACTCTTAAGCTTTATAGAAGGTTACGCAGGACAGTATAGTGCTCATCAATTGATTTGAAAATGCCTATGCTTCAGAATCAGTAGGCTGGTCATTATTGCCATGGAGTGAACAGATCTTAATATGCTAACACTTCAGGATCAGGTAAACTGGTCCTGGCTTGGATGGATCTTGAGGTGCTGGTGCTTCAGGAACAACTAAACTAGATTTAATTGTCCTAAATTAGAAAGGATGCTGGTTCTAGAGCTAGTAGTCTTATTTCAGGCTGTCCTTTTGCACATCTTACCATCATTAATCAAGACAACAGTAATCTATAAGCTATAACTTTTAGTATTTTGAGCTAGCATCAAGCAGTACCCTGACCAGCTGCATTTGTTTGTGCACGCAATATCTTTTTGTACCTCCCTGTTACTAAGTCAAAAAATGTTGTAAGCCGGCAATTTAGCTGTGTCTCAGCTGGGTTGAAGCACAGCTTTACTGCCTGCCTGCAGGTCCGGATACCGTGCTGCTTAAAAAAAGGCTGTAGTAAACTATACCTAATATCCCTTATATTGGGGCAGATACAGATGACATGGATAAGGTCCTCCTTACCGACTCCGCATAGCCGACAGGACTGCAAACTGTCTCTCCTCTCCCAAGGTGGCAGATGAGGGGTAATCGGAATAACACCAAGTCGTAGCTTTAAGAACTTTTCTTTCGTCTTTATTTTGACCTCATTTTGAGGTAAGATTGCGGTTGCAGTATTCCATAATCACTAAGCATTAACCAGCCGTGTGCCCTTTTAGCAAGTATTTCCTTGTCCTCTAAGGCGGATACGATTCGTGTTGATTGTTTCACGATTTTTTCAAAAGACGAATGGTCAATAGGGGTTCCCCAGAGATCCGACAATCCCAGTACTTTAAGCGAGTCAAACAGATAGTCCCTAGCTGGAGATTTTCTGTGGCGGAGCAACTCGAGCCAGAGGTGGGAGTTTAACGAACCAACCTCTGCGCTGCAGATCTTGTGCCAACTACTTACGTACACACCCCTTCTTTCCACCGATTGTTTTTGAAGTCCAAATTCCAGCCGTATTTGGGCTGGTGAAACGTATTTTGGCAGGTGGAAAATTGCTCTATAGGAGTTGGCTATCACTATGTCCATGACTGCGGCATCCTTACCTTGGAGAGATTCACTCCCATATGTTAGAGTCGGCTGCAATTTTGCTCGCAGCACCTGTAGCAAGGGGTCAAGTGTTAAGTCGGGCAGTTTGTCCTTCAGTGCTTTCAATCGCCAGGTAAGTCGCAGTTCCTTTCCCCCGAAGAGACTCCAGCTGTGGTTTGAATGTGGTTTTGTGGTCCATAAGTACTCCCAGATATTTGTAGCAGGTTGCCGAATCCAAGCCTTGTCCGTTTAAATGCCAATTAATCCTTTTCTTTTTTAAGTAATTTACTGCCATGGTCTTAGTTTTCTTAAGATTTATTTGCAGGGAATTCTTTTTTGAAAAGGTATAAGTTGCGTTCAAAAGATGTTGAAGGCCGATTGGGGTCCGACTTATCAACACCAGATCGTCCGCATACAACAAATTTGACAGGAATATGTTCCCCAGTTTTGGAGCATGAGAAGAGCACTTGTCCAGTCGCCTGGCAAATCTGCTAGGAAAAGATTGAATAATAAAGGCGCTAGTACGCAACCTTGTTTTAACCCTTTAGAACTCGGGATTTGTTTAGAAAGGTGCGTTCCTGCTCCTAGTTTGATCTTAATCCACGTGTATGTGTGCAACAATTTAAGCTGGTCCAGAAGTGGTTTCGGTATCCCCCAACTTTCCAATTTTTGCCAAAGTTTAACTCGGTCAACATGATCGAAGGCAGCAGTATAATCAATAAGACAGAGGAATAAGGGGGTTTTGGCCTCTTTAGCTGCATCCATTAACAAGGTTAATGCCATGATGTTTGTTGTGGTTCCTTGGCCCCGGCAAAACCCTGTTTGATTGATTGGAATGATGGAGTTTTCGGTTGCCCACGATGTTAGCTCATCCAGAATTGTTCCTGCGAAGAATTTTGCCTCCACGTCAATAAGGGCAATTAGCCAGTAATTGCTTGGTAGTTTCCTGTCGCCCTGTTTGAAAATTGGACTAATAATGGATCCTTTCCAGGACTCCGGGATTGTTGTTGTGTCCTTTATATCTTTGAAGACTGGAAATAGGGCTTCACTCCAAAACTCCACATCATGTTTATACAGCATTGGTGGAATGCCATTTGGACCTGGGGTGCCTGTAGGTCTGCCCCTGGATATTTGCCTCTTTATGTCAGTTGGCGTTGGACCATAATGTTCTTCTTTGGCGGAGAATGAAGTATTTGAGCCTTCCGGAGGGACTCCCTCCCGGAGATGTTTTTCACTTCCTTGTGGATCATGCTGCTTGACTGTAATGAGGCTATACCCTGTCTTTGCCCTGCTAGTGTCACCCCTGTTCTCTGTCATATTCCCCATTTCGTTGTCTACCTCGCCTTTGTTTCCAGCTGTGTTGTTAAAATGGTTGAAGAGGTATCCAGCCCAAACTTCCTCTGTTTTATTGGAGCTTATTCCAGGGTGATTTGGATGTTTAATTCTATTAATTGTTTGCCAGAACCTGGCGCTGTTTTTTTGTTTGGCTTCATGGAGCAACTTGGCCCATAATTCGTCATTCTTTGATCTTTTCCTTTCCCATTTCTTCCTCTTTATTAGTGCCTTCATTTTCCGTAGAGCGTTTTGCAAGTCCCAGTTTAATGGATTTTTAAGCAGCTGTCAAAGTCAAGAGGGAAATCTGCTCAATGCATTTTGCATATTTTCTCAAGTCATGCTCGAGCCAGTCTCCCACCAGCGAAAATAGCACAAAAAGTGTAATGTTGGAAGGTGTCTTATTAGCAGGTGCAGGGAGGTACCTACCCCTAGTAATAACACCACAATCACAAATAAGATCCAGTCAAGTCTCAATAAATTAATCCTTGCTCAACCATTGGTACCTTGACTCACGAGCAGTCAGGCTTAACTTAGGAGATAGGTGTGTAAAGCATTCAATATCATCAAAACAGTGAATAAGTAAGACACAGCACACAATAAAAATCCAACACCAATTTATAAAAATAGGAAATATATTTTATTTTTAAAATGATACCAAAATGACAAAAAAACAATGTAGGGAACCAGAGATATGAATTTTTAAAGATTGAATGTAAAAATGTGCTTTCTACTGCCAAAAAGTGAAAAATGCCAATTGCTGCTATCTGGTCTCGCTTGACCGGTATCAAGTCAAAGTTTAGGGTCAACTGCGATGGAGCATGGGTAACTTATGTTGGGAGCTTGAGGCCGGTCAAAATATTACCTTCGCACTTAGTAACTTTTTTGGTTCTTTTTCCCTCAACGACGAGTGAGCCTTTTCAGCAATCCAACTTTCAATTCGACAATGGCAGCCTGCTTCTGCCAATGCCTTGGAGACCCTGAGGGTCTTTGTCTTCGTCGTCGATGACAAAGAGCTCTGGAGCTTTCAGCGAGGCAAACCTGAATTTCAGGCCGAATTTCAGTTCAACGTCACCGGCTTGACTCTCGTTGTCAGGTCGATGAGCTTATGGAGCTTTTTACCAAAAGTTGTCCGAATGTTCTGAAACTTCTGGATTTTCTTCCAGAAGGTCTCTTGAGGATCTTTGAGGGTCCGCAACACCAGCCAAGGGTCCAGAAGCTCTGAGTTGCCATTCAGAGGATTGGCCCTACAATTCACAATGCACCTGGTCGAATCCTTTAAATTCCAGGTGAAGCTGGTCAGTTGGGCTTGTTTTTGGTGGAGCTGTTGTAGGTGACTTCCTGAAGCTTTTTTCTACCTGTTGCTTTCAGGGAGTCCACTCCTTAATAATGTGAAGAAAGGCAAAGTCCTCTTTGGTGAAGCCCAGACGGTGCAGCAGGTGCAGCCCTCTGAGTGCAGTCCTCTCTTGGTGCAGAACAGGGGTTCAGTAGGGCAGCCCTTCTTCTTTTGATATTTCCAGGTAGGGATCTGAGGTGCTGTGCAGCTCTCCCATATGTATTGCAGTTTCATGGCTGGCAAGAAGGGGGGCACCCCTGACCAATGGGGTTCAAGTTGCCACCCTCTGTGATAGTGTTCCGTAGAAATGTGGGATATTTTTTCCCAGAATGCACCATTTACTAAAAATCAAAATGAAGAAAATCTCTCCTGGACGTTCAGGTATGGCTAACCCAACCCACAGTTGTGGCTAACTTTTCCCTACACTCCCCTTCCAGCAATTCTCCTAATTGAATTACAGCGGCTCCCATCTGGCTGAGGGTGCAGGAAGTGGGGGTGGGCATGGTTCCTGTACTATCTGTTTTGCTCCATTTGAAGACCAGTTTGGCTACCCAGCCCCCTTCCTGTCCTGGCTTCTGCAACACAGATCTCCTCCCACGAGATGGTCTTTTTGTTTCAGCCCAGGCCACTTCACACCAAATGAGGAGCCTGGCTCAGCTTCTAAAAGGCTGGCCACTCAGAAGAGGCTGCTACAGGGCTGTTTTTGGTAACTTCAGGAAAGCAAGTTCTGAAACTTCTTTCCTGCAATAGCTATAATAAACCCACCTTCGTAGGTTGTTGGATTTATTGTAACTATTATTTTGATACTTAGAATTAATGTTCCAGCTCACTCCTGTCAAAAGTTTAGTTTGATTAAAGTTTAATAAAGTTCTAATATGTTAGCCTATGGAGCTAGCACACTACAATGGGGAAAATGAAATTGGCAGTTTTTCCCCCACCAGGGCATATAAAACATCTTTTATAATGTCCCTTCTTTGTAGAACAAGCCACCCTACACTTGGGGCACCCTTGGCAGACCTTATGGGTGACTTATATGTAATTAGAAGGTAGTTTTAAACTTTAGAAGAGCTGCCTTTAAAATAACAGCAGACACCACAGCAGTGCACACTTAAGTGCATAAAATCCACTAGGGTCTCTAAACCTACATACACTGCCATATACTAGGGACTTACAGGTAGGGTGTCAGAATCAATTGCAATTACACCTAATAACCATATATCTTTTAAATAGAGCATTGGCCCTGGGCCTGGTTAGCAGAGCCTAGGGCACACTCAGAGTCAGTAACTGTAGAAAGCTGGCTCTCTATATACTATAACAAAGCAAGTTATAGTGTGCACAGAGTTCAGTGGATCCCCAAAGGCTTACAGAGGTAAAAGTAGATAATACCTTACTCTATTTGTGGTAGTGTGGGTGAGCAGTAAAGCTTTATCAGAGGGTAGTGTTAAGCATTTATTGTACACACTCAGGCAAGAAATGATGTCACACACTCAAAGACTGACCTCAGACCAATCGTTTGTATATAAAATATTTCTTTAGTTGTGTTTTATTTTTAGAACCAAGCAGGACTTGGTACAGGTAAGTAGAATTGTAAAACAGGTTGTTCAATATAAGCAAGCCGGATGAAATGGACTTTGTTACAGGTTTGTAAAATATTTACAGATAATAAGAATTTGTAATTACTTTGTGATTACTTTTCAGATTACTCTTGAGAGTACTTTTTAGATTACTTTTTCTACTCATTGTGGTATGCCTAGATATCACACTGGGAAATTTCCTAGACAAAGGTAAGTAAAATAGTTTTGCTTTAAAACACAGTTGCTTAGGTCTCCATACAAACAAAACTCAACACAGAACTTTTTCAGAGGAAAACAGTCAATGCAATCCTATGGAGATAAATTAGGTTATTGGGTTGCAGGTAAGCAATCGGTCTTTGGGTTTCTGGGGTTAGAACAAGGGTTCTCCAAGGGTCAAGGATGCACTTAAAGAGCACCCTCAGCAGCACTAGGGTGGCCGGGTGCAGAGTGCTGAGGACCAATGTTAGCCTATGGGGCTAGGGGGCCATTGGTTGGTGGCTGCTCTCAGACAAGCCACGGGGTTGAGGGAGCAAAGCTCCTAGGGTTAAGCTCAGGGCAAAGGAGATCCGAGTTAGCACACAAGGTGCACCCACAGCGGCACAGGGGCGGCCGGGTGCAGGGTGCTGATTTAGCATCGGGTGCCCTGTTGGTTTCAATGGGAGATCTCCAGTCGGAACAAACACTGCAGGTTCAGGAAAGGAGGCTTCCTGGAGGCGACCACCGGTTGGAGAGGTAAGTTGGGATGCAGGGGGTTGCCTGGATCCCATTGGTTGGGCCAGTAGAAATGGCTGACAGCCGGTCCCAAGTTTTGGTCTGGCCAAGATGCCCAGCTAGGGGGATGTCATGCGCCAATGTCAGTAAAAACTCTTTGTACATCTGAGGCACCACCACTATCCTAGTGGCACCAGGGTTGGGGTTTCTGGCCTCAGTAAACAGGAGTCCCTCCTCCTAATAGGTCCTGTGGGTTTCACTAACATCTCCCTTTTCCTGTGCAGCAGCTTGCTGTCTCAGGCCTTCAAGAGTTAAACAGGACTGCTGTCCAAGACACAGCTGTTCCCTAGTGGGTCTCCCTGGGCCTAGGAGCTCAACCTGGTAAGGGTCAAGTTCCATCGGCTCAGTTCCCTCTGGGGCTGACAAGTCCTCTCGCTGAGGAGAGGGGTCCTGAATTTTTAGCTGTCCAGAAGCTGATTCCCCATGTTGATCCATGAAATTAGGATTGTGCTAAAGTTAGCCTATGCTGTCATCCATTTTGTTATATGTATCCATTTTGTCTGTTTACTCTCCATTGCCATCTGCCAGGGACTTTCTAAATGCATGTGTGAGTGTGTGTCACCCGGAATTATGCAAACATGCTTACGTGCAAAGCTAAAGGCTTGTCACAGTGGAAATGTTTCATGCACGCAGGTGCTCTTTGACCCATAAATGTTATAGGGCTATAAATATATTCTTTGCATATGGGTGAGAGGTTTATGGCTTAACAGCGTTTGCATATCAGTAACGAAGAGAACTTCCTCAATATACCCTTGTTTGCTTAAGGCTTGGATGAAAGTATAAAAAGCTGTATTGCAATATATGTTAGCAGTTCCCTCTCAGACATTGTTCATGTCTGGATGACGGAATTCCACTCTTGAGTGAAATTAACTTGCCTTTTATTTTTTCTTCAGTGTCAATCCTCCTTTATGAATACGTAGACTAGGGGTGATTATTCTACACCGATGGGATTGGGAAAAATCTCATTTCTACAAATGGCGCCCGAACAGGGACCCCATTGAATACTGCAGCTGGACCAAGAAGAGGTCATTTCGACAAGGCGAAACCACCAAGGGGGCCCCCACATAAAGAGACTTGTTCCTGTGGCTAAGTTGACTGTTTGGCCGATCGACTTGACCTTTGTGGCGGCTGTTGGTGTCAACTGGGGTCCTTTTCGATTGGCAAATTGGACCGGAGGATTGACAGGTGGAAGTTGAAGATTGTGATCAGGTAGGATCGTATTGTTTGATTGTTGATTATCTCCGTTTGGATTGTATGGTTTATAAAATATTTGCAAATATTTTAGACAGGTAATGTGAGAAATGTTTTCTCCTGTTTGATATTTTTGATATATATTTACAATTTTACATAAACATGCCTGTTTTTAGTACGTCGACTATGTTGTTGTTGTTATGATAAAAATAGATTATTAGAACAAAGACAACCAGCACCGATTGAGGGTACCCCTAATTATGAAATGTACATTAAACACGGTATTTCTTCCATATTGTTTAGTACTTTGTGGAATAAATATACTAGGGATAATAAGTCTTTGCAGTGGCCAGATAATGGTACTTTTGAATATAATAAAGTACAGTATTTAGAGGAACAATTATTTAAAAGGAAAAGTAGACAAAGTATGTTTGATACATTAGGATTATGGAGAAAAGAAATAAAACAAAGACAAATAAGGGAAGAGAAAACTAAAAAGAAATTGGAAGAACAGACACTTTTACAAACAGTTAACGAACTGAAGTTAAAAGAACATGAAGAAAAAATGAACTGTGAAAATAGACAATTTAGACTGCAAGTACAAAAGGCCTATGTAATTAGAGATGATCAGAAGATTCAGAAAGTGGACGATGAGGACTCAGAATTTGAGGACCTACTATTTCGACCATCTCCTCCACCTTATGAATCTAATATTGACGCAAATAATGTGACCCCTACAGCACCGCCAACACAACCCCCACGATACATCCATCAATTCCTACAGACTTGAGGTCATCCTTTTTAGATATTAATCAAGACACACTTCCAGTCACTCATGATATCATCATAAAACAAACCAAACCAGTTCAAGGCAGTCAAAGAAGTCATAGACTAACGACAAATGATAAATTAGTCCTAACCGAGAAAGCTCGTGACTGGGTCCAAAATACAGATACAGAAATAGACGAAGTCCTTACTTCCCTCAGACAAAATGATCAAATGACCCAACAGTATATAATAGGTCAAATGGCAGATGTTCTCATAGAAGACTGTAGGACTACTACAAATGTCGAAGCACCACCAGTCCTCAATAATATATGGACCATGTACAATGCAGGTAAATTAACAATTAAATTAATACAACAAGCTGTACAACATATTTTCACACACAAAGACAGACTTCGAAGACATAGATCAGAGACCATAAAAGCACTTCCAATGCGAGAAGCAACACCTATCTATCATCCAAGAATAGGGGATGGAGTGGGTGCCAACGCGGCCCGTTTTCAGTTCCAGTGGATTTATACTCCCTGGAAACGAACTGACGTATTAACCCTTAAGGCTTCCTTACCTGACCCTCGGAAAAATCCCAGTGCCTTTTATGAAGAAATGACTGCAGCCCTGTCCTCATGTGTTATGACTCTTACAGACATTGACATGTTTTTCGGACTCACCCTACCCCCTGATCTCTGGCGAATGGTCCGGAAACAGGATCACGCCGATTTTGGAGGTACATGGGGTGAGATAGTAGCAGCTGACGCGCATAGGAAGCAGGAGAAAAACCAGCGGAGATTATTTTGAACTTGCCAAATAAAATAATTGACTGTATGAAGGAAGTAGTACCCCCCAAAAAAATATCCTGGGCAAAACTAACCGCTTGTAAACAAAAGAAAGATGAAACAACATCTGATTTCTTCACTAGGTTTGAAGAAACATTCCATGACAATAGTGGGCAAGACACAACATCAGATACCGGAAAACACTTGTTTGTGGATAAATTTGTGGCAAACTTATTACTCGATATTTCACAGAAATTACGGTTAGCAGAAAGTACATGGGCGACATCCACCCCAACGAAGATACTGGACATGGCCCAGTACTACGAAAATCAGGTTAATGACGATAAGGACAAAAAGGAGGGTAAAAATAAAGACTTGAAGACTAAAATATTGTTGCAACATGTTTATGGAATGTCTAGGAATAGGGGTCAGGGAGTATCAGCTTCCGACCCACCAAAACGGTTTATGCAGGATCCATTACCATTAGACCCTTTGGGACACAACCAATGTGCCTACTGTATGAAAGAGGGACACTGGCAGTCCGAGTGCCCACTACTGCGACGACCGGCTCCATGGAAAAACGCGGCAAGAAAGCCTGGGCAATGGCCTAATACTAGAGACAAGAGAAATCACTTTGACAACAAGGGGCCCACAAAAAATTATTATACCGATGACTTTTCTGAACAAGATGTAACAGGAATGTATTTTAACTAGGACAGCGTAGGACAAGAGGAGGGATCAGTTGCAATACCAGTAGATCAATCAGGCCCATATGTGACAGCCGAAATAATGGGACAATTACAACCATTTCTAGTAGATACTGGGGCTACACGAAGCGCCATTTCTCAGCAATTGATCCCTGGGACTCCCTTGTCTGGCCATAACAATTTATCTGTTGGTTTCGCTGGGAAACCTATCCTCAGTCCCGTGTCAAAACCATTAGACCTTACTATCGGTCCTTTCACTACTAACACGCCCTTCCTCCTAGCACCAAATTGCCCCGACAATTTGTTAGGATTAGACCTGTTGAAACATTTTCATGCTCACATATACTGTTCACCAGATGGGGTCTACATCACATTCGGAAAGGAAGAAAATGACAAACAATATGTTAATAAAGATGTGGAACACCTACTGTCTTCAGTACCATCTTCAGTATGGGCGAACAATGACACTGATGTCAGGTTGTTACCCATTGATCCTGTCCAGATCCAAGTTAAACCAAATGCAGTCTTACCAAGGGTTCCCAATTATAAGATTTCTCAGGAAGGTGCAAATGCCTTAGTTCAAATAATAGAGGACATGACCAAAAAGGGAGTAGTTGAGGAAACAAGAAGTAATATGTGCAACAGCCCTATTTTGCCCATCCTAAAACGTACCACATCTGATGATGCAACACAAAGGGTTTACAGGTTCATTATAGATTTGCGCGAAATAAACAAAATAGTGATTCCACAATTTCCTGTAGTTACAGATATTACAACATTACTCACAATGGTCCCACCGACAGCATGTGTATTTTCTGTCATAGATCTTAAGAATGCATTTTTCTCTATTCCAATAGCGTCCTCTAGTAGATATTTATTTGGGTTCTCAATAAAGGGACGTTCATTCCAATTCTGTCGCGCTCCACAGGGCTATACAGAGAGTCCGAGTATCTATAGTCAAGCGCTTAAAAGACAACTTGACACGCTGCAGTTGCCTTCAGGCGCTGTATTGTTGCAATATGTCGATGATTTACTCATAGCGGCAGATAACATAGAAATATGTACCAATGGCACCTTGTTACTACTCCACCATCTTGCCAAACTAGGACACAAAGTATCTAAGAATAAACTGCAGTTTTGTCGACCTGAGGTCACCTATTTAGGTCACCTCTTGTCAAAGGAGGGAAGGACGTTGACCCAGGACAGAATCAAGACTATCCTACACACACCCATTCCCCGTACCCAAAAGGAAGTTAGGGCCCTAATAGGCATAACATCCTACTGCCGACAATGGATTTCCAATTTTTCCCTAATCATCAAACCTCTTCTCCTCCTTACCACTCAGAATACCCCATTTCCCTTACCTTGGTCCCCAGAATGTCAGAACGCATACCAACAGCTTCGATCGGCGCTCTGTTCCTCCCCTGTCCTTGGCACTCCTGACTATACGAAACCATTTTTTCTCTATGTTCACGAGCGTGCAGGTTGTGCACTCTCAGTCCTAACCCAGCCACACAGAGACAAATTACGCCCATGTGCATACTTTTCAGCAGTATTAGATCCTGTGGCCAGGGCTCTTCCCGGGTGTTTGAGGGCAGTGGCTGCGACTGCCATCTCCATCACACAGTCTGCAGTACTCGTACTAGACCACAAACTAACGGTCCTTGTCCCCCATTCTGTAGATGTGTTGCTAAATCAAACTAAGACCCAACATCTCACTAGTGCTCGTCTCACTGGTTATGAACTTACCTTGTTGGCACCGCATATCATACT
The DNA here is from genome assembly GCA_963921515.1 of Calotriton arnoldi. Classification (NCBI taxonomy): domain Eukaryota; kingdom Metazoa; phylum Chordata; class Amphibia; order Caudata; family Salamandridae; genus Calotriton; species Calotriton arnoldi. The sequence continues at coordinate 811,212 of CAWUFW010005964.1, read as the reverse complement.
CAAACGCTGTTTAATCTTAAACCCAGCTACCCTTTTACCCTTACCATCAAAGCAACCCACTGACATGCACGACTGCATTTTTTCCACAGAAGAACAGACAAAAGGGAGAATAGATCTTTCAGACACACCCCTACTTGATCCTGATGGTGACCTCTATGTAGACGGGTCTTGTTTCAAATTACCCGATGGCACCACCACAGCAGCATACGCCATCACCACACTACAAACTATTGTGGAGACAGCCCGTATTCCCTATCAATCTGCACAGGCAGCAGAGGTTATCGCATTACTTAGAGCATGTGAATTAAGCCAGGGACTCAATGTGAATATTTTCACAGACAGTCAATACGCCTTTGGTGTTGCACATAATTTCAGACGTCTGTGGAAGGAAAGGGGCTTTCTGACATCACATGGCAGAAAAATACAGCATGGGGAGTTAGTTCAGAAATTATTAACAGCCCTGACACTACCAAAACGCATAGCCATCATTAAATTTAAAGCACACCAGAAAATAGTGGATGACGTAGGCCACGGCAATGCCTTTGCTGATAGTACGGCGAAAGACACAGCGCGCAATCAGCAAGATAAAATCTGCGTGCTATATTCACAGGCAGAAAAACTCGCAAATGTACATGAGGAAGTGAGAGAAATACAACAGATGGCCACTAGAAATGAAATAGAACACTGGGAAAAGACAGGAATATTGGATAGCGAAGGGTGTTGGAGAAAGGGCCCAGACGGGGACAAGTGGAAACTACCTAGTTCCTATGTACTGCCATTCGTAGTGATGGCCCATGGCCTGGCCCATGTCAATGCAAAAGGTACAGCTACACAGTTAGAGCAGGTATGGGACCACCCAGATATTAAGAAAACAGCTGAACACCACGTTAAACATTGCATGATATGCCTGCAACACAATCCAGGAAAAGGGTTAACAACTCCAAAAGGAGGGTTCTCCCCGCCCAACGCTCCATTTGAAGTACTACAAATGGACTTCATTGAGCTCGAACGTTGCCATAACTTGAAATATGTTTTGGTCATCGTGTGTGCCTTCAGTAAATGGGTAGAGGCCTATCCCACGAAAGACAATACAGCACTCACCACAGCAAAAATATTGTTAAAGGAGTACTTTCCCCGGTTTGGAATTCGTAGAATTTTATGGAGTGACAATGGGCCCCATTTCATTGGACGAGTGATCAAACTAATAACTGACAGTTTAGGCATACACCAGAAGTTTCATGCTGCTAATCATCCACAGTCCGCAGGACTGGTGGAGAGATATAACGAAACTCTGAAACTTAAACTAGCAAAAGTCCAAGCCTCCACAGGCCTCAAGTGGCCTGATGCCCTGCCCCTAGCACTCATGTCCACTCGTGCAATTGCCCACAGTAGATCTGGCCTTACACCACATGAAATAGTGTTTGGTAGGCCAATGAATGTGTGGGGACCACCACGCCCGAAAAAGATTAAAGAACTTGAATACCCTATATTATTGGATTATATGAAAGAACTGACAGACAATCTCTCTCTGATTCACCAACAGGTACACGACTCACTGCCAGATAACTCGAAGGGTCCCGGACACCTCCTACAACCCGGTGACTGGGTCCTCACGAAAAATTTCCAGCGAAAAAAGAATCTGGAGCCCCGGTGGAAGGGGCCCCCGGAACAGGTCTTGCTGGCAACCCGAACAGCAGTCCGAGTCACCAACAAAAAGAACTGGGTCCACGCAACGCACTGCAAAAAGGTGCCAACAGGCTTGGCCCAGGAACAAAGGCCTGAGGACGCAGAAATAATACATAGTGCCCTCAGCGAAGAGAAAAAGGAGGCGCATTTTTCCACGGCCAACGAACTACTTTTTGCTGACCAAACAATACCTGGACGTGACAGGTACAACTTGAGACCACGGAAATAAGAACTGAATTGGGACACTGTAAGAAAGGGGTCCGGCGAGTCTGGTCCAGTTAGAGGGCCTACTTGACAGGAGATCCTGTGTCACAGAAGCGGCCAAACTAGGTTTGGTGCGGTTTGTGACTACGGGACCCCCTGAATCCGTGAACATACCCCCCCCCCAGTGTTCCCATTTTCCACATCGAGACTTCTGAACGCTGATGAACAGGATTAAAGGTTGCAAAATAAAACGAACACCTAGAAAACTCTACATCGACGTCCTTGTGCTGAATCCTGGGACAGAGACATTTACTGCAGTATCCACTGTGTGGCCTCGAAATCCTTGGAAGAGTAAGGTTGTTGTGATCTGTCTAGGGGATCAATTGAAATTCCCTGACCTCTCTCCAGAGGGCTACTACACTGGGCCTGAGCTATATCACTTAAAAAGGCAGGTCCTGATACAGGTACTGGAAGCAATAGGCGAAGAATTAGTAAAAGACATCCCATAAGTATCCGAGTAGGTGACCATTGAATGGAAAGAATTAAAGGGTACACAGTTCGAAAAGACACCCAGGATATTGAAATACGCATCACTACCCTCTGCCCAGGACTTGAACTAATATCAGAAATCAGGTCTCTTTGGCCACGGCGGCCACACACAAGCTTCATAGCAGCTCGCTGTCTGGGAGGCGCACTTCAGTTCCCGGATTTTTCACCAACTGGTTACTACCGGGGTCCTGACCTCCAACCCCTGAGACAAGCGATATATGACACTATCTTGAAAGCTGTGGGAGACGAATTGGTGGATGATATGAACAATTAATGGCAGACACCATCACTTGGACTGCTAAATGGACCCCGAATGAGATCTGCATCCTTCTCACAATAACTGCCCCCGAACGACCTGTTCCGCATACTTTGTTGTTCTGTTGCCCTCGACATCCTCAGAAAAGTAAAATCCTCTCCATCTGCCTGAACAGTGTACTTTTTCCACCCTCCTGTTGTGTCAGTGACATTATTTCAGGGCAAAGACTGCAGACCCTTTGGTTGAACATTTGTGACGTGATTTGTAGAGTAATTGGTAACGAACTGATAAAGGATTGAATAAAATAAACAATGGGGGACCACCAACCCATACTCCAGCCCACCGCACCCGGCTGGTCTGGACGCAAGAAAACAATAATGTGTTTGACAATAGCATTACTTTCTACTGTTGGTATCTTTGTAACAGTATGGATGTTGCATATCAGGTTTCCCATACACTCATTACTAACACCTACCCCCACACCCCTAGAACATCTCCACGTCGACTTACCCCCAGAAGAAAAAACCCTAAGGGAATGGTATTTGGATAACACGTTTATCCAGATCCTCCATCAAAATCACCTTGTAGTCAACACGACCAATTGTTGGGTATGCGGTCTGCTGCCTCACTCTGCCCACCAAGCCATCCCATTAATTCCTTACCCATTTTCTATCTACGCCTCCTGTGTATCATGGAGGATACTGGCACAAGAAGCACTCCGGACAAATATATGTAATATATATACTGCTCATACCATGGCACACCATGGTATGAGCAGTTCATTGACAGTTTCAGGAATAGGTCAGGTAACGTGTCATACTCCCAATGTAAGAACACAGAAATGACTATAGTAGAGTCGGACGAAATAGAGGCGTTCAATAACTCTGGAAGGATTACCTTTTCCAGGTTAACTAGGAGGGCCCGGCCTCTGCAGACGCTATCACTACATGTAATTCCACGAACAGGGGTGATTTGTATAAAAGGTCTGGGGTCCATTCAACTAGGTATTAGTATATGTTCCACCACAATTACCCTAAACACCACCAACAGTCCATTACTTATAGCTTCCCAAAACACGTACTTTATCTGTGGCACAAGAGCATATGGGTGGCTACCACTCAACTGGGGGGGTGTCTGTTATTTAGGATTTCTGTTACCACCAGTGTATACAGCCCCGTCCTCATATCACAAGCGCCCACTAATATGCCCTGCCCGATCACCTGTTCACCACGCTAAGAGATCAATTGATATTAGCGGAGTGGATCAAACCGATACGTCACTACAGGAATACGTTGACTTCAACCTAGGTTTCTTTTTTTTCATTGGTCCTGTCGTAAATAGCAGAAAGCTTAGACGACTAACAAGGGTGGTTGAGGCAGTCATAAATCAAACAGCGGGAGCGCTAAATGACTTAACAGCAGAAGTTCAGGCTAATAGGGTGGTAACCTTACAAAACCGTTTGGTTTTAGACGTCATTCTTGCTGATAGGGGCGGAGCATGCCGCATCATAGGGAGCAGTTGTTGTGTTTACATACCCGACAATGCCCCCAATGTTTACCAAGCCATCTCCAAATTGCATAAAATAGCTGCCGAAATACACCAAGAAGTAGGGACCTGGATGGTTCTGGGGCATCCTCACATCCTGGGGCTGGAAGTTACTGATTATAGCAACCTGCATTGGAGGTGCTATACTTGGATGTTGTATTTGCGCTCAGTATATGCCGCTGATATGCTCGAAATGCATATCAGCATGCACCTCTTGCACCCCACAAAAGATAAACAAACAAGACACCCACAAATTATCAATGCTTAGAAAAGAGGTAGACGACTTAATGAACATAGATGTAGGCAGCCTGTATGATGATGCTTCTGGAGGTGCCCAGGAACTAACCACCCAGGACCTTGCTGCCCTAACCGCCCCCTTAACAAAAGTGCCTACACCTCCTGTCGATTCCGACTACACATGCATGCTCTCCCGTGCTCAGTCCTCCTACTGCTTTACGTCCCCAAACTCACATCGCCCCCTCTGCCGGTTCTGACCATGCATACATACCCCTCCGGATTTGAAAACAAAATGTATTTAGCAAAGGCTAAAAGGAGGGACTGTTGCTCCGTGAAATTAGGATTGTGCTAAAGTTAGCCTATGCTGTCATCCATTTTGTTATATGTATCCATTTTGTCTGTTTACTCTCCATTGCCATCTGCCAGGGACTTTCTAAATGCATGTGTGAGTGTGTGTCACCCGGAATTATGCAAACATGCTTACGTGCAAAGCTAAAGGCTTGTCACAGTGGAAATGTTTCATGCATGCAGGTGCTCTTTGACCACATAAATGTTATAGGGCTATAAATATATTCTTTGCATATGGGTGAGAGGTTTATGGCTTAACAGCATTTGCATATCAGTAACGAAGAGAACTTCCTCAATATACCCTTGTTTGCTTAAGGCTTGGATGAAAGTATAAAAAGCTGTATTGCAATATATGTGAGCAGTTCCCTCTCAGACATTGTTCATGTCTGGATGACGGAATTCCACTCTTGAGTGAAATAAACTTGCCTTTTATTTTTACTTCAGTGTCAATCCTCCTTTATGAATACGTAGACTAGGGGTGATTATTCTACACCGATGGGATTGGGAAAAATCTCATTACTACACCCAGTCTTCTTGCCTTTTCTCTTGGAAGGTTGGGCCATTCTTCCAGGCTCCAAAACTTCTTTTTCAGCCTGTGCTCGGCTCTGTGCTCTAGTCTTGACACACTATCTCAGGGATTTCTAGCATTGCTGCATGGGTTTTCAATTCTACCTCAGTCCATGCTGAGGTCTCCAGGTCGTTCCTAAGCAGACAGGCAGCTGTAAGTCTTGGAGAGACCACTACCTGTTTCAGGCCAGTAACCCTCCCACCCAGTCTAATGTTACCATAGCCATGGCATGGTCTGTAGTAACACTGTCAGTGTTAGTGACTGGATACGTTTTTCCAATCAGGTATTGCTCTGGGGAAACCAGTGTATCTCTCACCATGGTGACACTTGCACCTGTATCCCTCAGGGTTTCTATTCTAGTCCTATTAATCCAGGGGTATTGCAAGCACTTTTTCAAGTTCGGAGGCCACACAGCTAAAGTGGCAAACTCAACTTCCCCTTCTGTAACTAAAACAACCTCAGTGTGAACCCTGATTTGCTCTGGGCACACTAGTGATCCCATCTGGAGATTGGCTACACCAGTACTAAGCCCAGTGGTCTGCCTTCTTTCCCAATTCTTGAGGAGAAATTAGACCTAGGTCTACCAGATGTTGATGCAACTTTTCATTAGTGCAATTACTTAAAATGTGTTCCTTCATATAAATATTATAAAGCCCAGTAAAATCATGCACATTATTTCCAGTTAACCATCCATCCAGTGTCCTAACTGAGTAGTCCATGAAGTGAACCCAGGACTGGCTCTGGGTTTTTTGAGGCCCCCTGAATCTAATCCTATATTCCTCAATTGTGAGCCCAAAGCCCTCAATCAGAGTGTTCTTTGTGAGGTCATAAGACCTAGTATCTGCCCCAGTAAGGGTCAAGAGTCTGTCCCTGCAGGTCCAAAAGGAGTGCTACCAAAGGAATGCTCCCCAATGCGAGTTCTTCACTTTTCTCATTTCACAGGCCCTCTCAAAGGCTGTGAACCATTTGGTGATGTCATCACATTCCTCAAAATTAGGGACAATCGGGGGGGTGGCCTAGCGAGCCATCATGGCGGTCGCACTGTAGGCGAGCTCCGCTGAGCCCGTCCTTAAATCCTTCAATTATCCTGCTTCGATGATCTTTTCTGCTGTGGAAGCGCTGTGAGGGGGTGCGGAGTGCCGTGGGTAATCGTCGGCAGTGCCATCAATCAGCCCCGGGCGTGCTCCGGCCAGTTCTGTCGAGGTGCGTGGCCGGTGGGGGGCTGTGACGAGGCTGCGGCGGTGTGGAGCGGCTGGGCCGGGCGCAAAAAAGACTAGAGTTGGGCGCTGCCCGGCCCTTTGGCGCAGACATCGTGCCTCTGCTTGGGGCCCCTATCGACTGTGAGGCGGCGGACTTTGCAGCGTGGATGTGCTGCTACAGAGAGGTGAGGCGGCCTGGTGAGTCTGCGGAGCGACCCTCCCCCACGTCCCTACGTAGTTCTGCCTTTCTTAGGCCCTGGCTGTCCGTTTCTCTGCTGGTGCTCCTAGCCATTGGATCCTGCGGGTTTGTTTGGACCCCACTCCTGTCTCTCTGCCCCCCTCCAGTGGTCGGATTGGGCCATGTCCGGTGGGGGATAGATTGGCGGTGCGGTGAGGTGATGCACGCCAGGGGGGACTGTGCGCGATTCAGATGGCCTCTGTGCGGGGGGCCTCCTGTGTGTGCCCCGTGGTGCCGCTATCGGTCTCCGGTACTGGGTCCCTGCTTGTAGTGGAGTGGCGAAGGACACCGTGCTGGTGAATTGTTGTGCAAGGGTTGCGCTGGTTTTGTGGACCGGCGTAGAGCCCTCCTCCCTCCTCTCATATCCATACAGAGATCTGCCGCTTTCAGGCCTCGAGGGATCCATTGCCTCTGCGGAGCCCTTAGCCGGCCTATTTTTGGGGGTGCGTGTGGACCCCGTTCTTGTAGCCCTGCCCCTGCATCGGTGGTCAGATCGGGGCACGAGCGGGTGGGGTGGTGACGTACTTTGGGGGTGTCCGTGAGTGTTGTGGCCGGCTTCTGCACAGCGGGCTCCCGGCTGTGTGTGGCGTCCTACACTTTCCACCCATCCTTCTCCCCTCAACTGTATTGGCCTACTATTGGCGGTCATATCGGGCCGCGTGCACATTTAGGGGTGTTTGAGTAGCTGTGGGTGCTGCACTGTGGTCCATCCGGCCTTGGGTGGCGGAGCCATCTCCGGTGGGGCCGTGGCCTTCTTCCCCCCGCGTGTGCCTTCCTCCCCACTGTAAGATCCGGCAGCCGGGTCGGGCCGCGAGTGGAGTGAATGCGTGGGGGCTCCTCAGACATCCTGTGCGGCCCGGTCGGGGTGGCATGTCTCATTGACCGGAGGCCTACTCCTGTGTGGTGGTGACGTGCCCCTCCCGTGTAGGGGCAGACTTGGTGTGGCCTTTTTTAACATCAGTGTAGTGTATACTGTGGGGTGGTGGTTCCATCAAGGGGCCGGAGTCAGGGTATCATCATGACAAGGGATAAGCACACCGAGGGCCCGGCTAAGCAAAGCACCATGGACCGCTTTACTGGTCCCGCGGCCTCGGCTGCGGAACAGGCGGGTGCGCAGGGAGGAGTCCCGGACAATGCTGCCCTTATGGCGGCAATTACGCAGTCCCGCACAGCCCTTGAGACTAAAATAGGGGAGGTGGGTTCCGAGGTCTTACTCCTCCGCCAGGACCTGCGCAACGCTACGGAGCGCATTACAGCGGCTGAAAACAGGGTCTCTGGAGTGGAGGACTCTGTCAGTACATTGCAAAAGAAAGTAGCGTCATTGGAGACCCTCACTAGGGGTCTGGCATCTCGTGTTGAGGATGCGGAAGGGAGGGCATGGAGAAGTAATTTGCGCTTTGTGGGGTTCCCGGAGGGCTGTGAAGGGGGGGGACATGGAACAGTTCTTGACGAAATGGTTAGTTAGTTGGCTTCCCCCAGAATCTATGTCTAATTGCTTTATCATTGAGAGGGCGCATCAGGCCCTCATGCAGAAGCCGTCACCGGGAGCACTACAACGACCAGTCATAGCGAAAATCCTAAATTATCATGATCAGGATGCTATCCTGAAACAAGTCCGCCTTAAGGAACCATTGCATTTTGACAATGCCCGTATCCTTATATTTCCAGACTATACTCGCCTGGTTCAGCAGAAGCACCAATCCTTTATGGCGGCGAAGGCCCGCCTACGTGACTTAAAGCTGCCATACGCTCTCCTGTATCCTGCTAAGCTGAGGGTGGTTTACCAGTCACGGACGCTGTTTTTTGATTCCCCCGAGGACGTCTTCCAATGGACAGATGAGACAGTACGGGTGCGTTCGCACACACCGCCAAGACTAGAGTCCGACTCGTCAACGAGTGAATCCACTCGCAAGCCACCTAAACCCAAAGTTAAAGGGAGCAGGCGCTCAAGATCCAGACGCCGCTCGCAGTCCCGTGGTGATGTCACTAGATCGGCCTCGTGCCCCGCTCGGGGAAGCCGGCCTCGTAACTTCCTTGTGACTCTCCTGGTGGACAAACATACATGCATATTTGTTTAAGCTGTCGAAGCTTATGATCGGGCTACTATCCCCCGTCAGCCTTTGCGGTCCGGGGGCCAGCCGGGGTTTCATGGGGGGGGCTTTTGGGGATCCATTGGCGGAGGTGGGCCGGTGGCTCCCGTTGGGGTCACCATGCCGCCTTCACCGCGACAGGTACTTCAGTGGTTTCGAGGTATTGGGGTGGGGGGTGGGGGTTTGTGGGGATGTTCTTGTTCACTATCTGTAAGTCTTCTAATCGTATATCAGATGTTTTTTGTTCTAATTGTTACGTTTTGGGGGATTGTTCTGATTTTACTGCACTGTCATATTGCTGCTATGTGCCGCTGGGTATTTATATGTCGCCGCAGGTCCTGCTCATTGTGTGTATTGTTTCTCTAGATGTCCGTCTCTGCTGTTAGCCCATGGCCTACTGCCGGGGCCCTTAGGATTGTGAGCTGCAATGTCAGGGGGGCATTGGATAAAGTGAAGATGGGGGCTATCCTTCACCAGGCAAAGCGCTACCAGGCTGATGTTCTTATGTTGCAGGAGACACATTTATTGGGGACCAAGGCCCTGTGCCTACGGCGATACGGGTATTCCCAGGTTTTCCACTCTGGGTTCACGATGGGCTCCCGTGGGGTGGCTCTCCTTATTCATCGCAGGGTCCCATATGTTCACTACAAGACGTGGGCGGACACCCAGGGGAGGTATGTTTTTATCCAAGGATCCATTTATGAGGAACTGGTGGTACTGGGTAGTGTCTATGCCCCTCCTCCTCTGTCCTGGACATTGGCTGAACGCATTATGACCTTGTGGGCGGATGCCCCGGATGGAGTGACGGCAGTGGGTGGTGACTGGAATGATGTGATGGATGGGGTTCAGGATAGATGGCGATGAGGGGGGAACGTCAGCTGCTGGTCAAACAACTAAATTATCCTCCTTGGTGTCTGGTCTGGGCTGGGTTGACTCCTGGAGACGGCAGCATGCGGAGGAGCGGGGTTATACATATTTCTCTGCGGTGCATGAATCGTTCTCACGGTTGGACTATGTCTTTGTACCGGCTGCAGTGGCTGGGAGAGTAATGGATGCGGAGATCCTTCCCAGGGGTCTATCGGACCACTCCCCAGTCGCACTCATGCTACGGTTCGGCCCTGTGAGGCCACCTTTTCGTTGGCGTCTCTCCCCCTGGCATCTGCAAGATGACCAGTATAGGGATCATTTGGGACAGGCCGTTGATCAATATCTGGATTTTAATGTGGGCTCGGTGGCGAACGCTACACTGTTATGGGAAGCGATGAAATCTACTATTCGGGGGGTGGACATATCTTATTGCTCTGCGGCACGGCGGTCTAAGAAGGAGTCCCTGGTGCGCTCGGAGGCCCACTTGTTGGAATTGGAAAGCGCAGGTAGGGAGGATGGGGGGGCCCTGGCGCATCGACAGTTATTAGTGGCGAGACAAATGCACACAGACTTATTGCTGGATGAGGCTCGTTTGGCATGGCTGGCGTCCCGTAGTAGGATCTATCAGGGGGCGATAAGTCCAGTAAATTGCTTCATCGTCTGTGTCAGGGGGCTGCGAGTTCTTTGGTCCTCTCGGGGCTTTTGGGGCCGGATGGGAGGGCATTGGGTGATCCCTCAGTTATTGCTGAGAGCTTTGCGCACTACTATGCCGATTTGTATGCCCCACAGGAGTCCTTGTCAGAGGACATGGTCCGCCGATTTATTTTGGATCTTCCGCCCCGGTCTCTCTCCAATGAGGCTCGGGCGGAATTGGATTTCCCACTCACGGTGGGAGGAACTGGGTATGGCATTGGGGGAACTTAATTCTGGGAAGGCCCCAGGGCCCAACGGATTCCCCTGTGAGTTCTTTAAGAGATATTTTTTTAAACTGGGACCCCATCTCCTTTGGGTTGTGGAGGAGGCGCGGGAGCTTGGATGCCTTCCAAGGGACTGGAGACACGCCGAGGTGGTTGTGTTCCAAAAGCCGGGCCGCCCTCCGGACCAACACTCTTCATACTGCCCCATTTCGCTGCTAAACATTGAGGCCAAGATTTTGGCCAAGGCCTTGGCCATTCGCCTTCGCTCCCATATCACCTCGCTGGTCCATCTGGACCAGGCGGGCTTCATGCCTCAACGGGCGACACAGCACAATATTCGGCGGGCGCACATCGCTATAGACTCGATTCGGAGGCTGAAGATGCCAGCGGCTCTTCTCTTGACCGATATGGATAGGGCTTTTGATTCCCTTAGTTGGACGTATCTCTTTGCGCTTTTGGATAATTTGAATTTGGGCCCACGCTTCTTGGCCTATTTAAAACTTCTTTATACACATATCACGGCATCGGTCCGGGTTGCGGGAGCTGCCTCCTTCACTTTTCCTATTGGGCGGGGTACCCGTCAGGGGAGCCCGCTGTCACCATTTCTTTTTGCCCTCGCGATGGAGCCCTTGGCGGCTTGGGTGCGGATTGACGCACAAGTGGCGGGCTTCGAATGGGCACAGGGACTATCGGACCGTATGGCACTCTACGCGGACGATGTTCTTTTCTTTTTGACTGACGTCAATAGGACGGGCCCTAGATTGCTGCGTATTATGGAAATATTCAGGGAGACCTCCGGTTTATTTATGAACGCAAGTAAGTCCGTGCTGTGGACATTGGGACGTCCGGTAGAATTGGGTACCTGGGCCTCTGCGGTGCAGGTCACCGCGGTCGGTATGAAATATCTGGGGGGTTTTCTGTCTGATTCATCGGGGGAGTCCTGGGATCGTAATGTTGCATCGGTTTGGGCGCGGGTGCGCGACGAATTGAGAACGTGGTCTCATATGCCCCTTTCTCTTCCAGGTCGGTCGGCCATCTTTAAAATGGTCTCGTTGCCGCGTTTGCTATACCAGCTACAGAATCATCCATTCCCTGTTAGGCCCTCTTGGTTCCGCCAGGTTAATTCGGTCCTGGGACAGTTTCTTTGGGCAGGAAGGGCACCCAGGGTAGCGCTACGGACATGTTTTCAGTCCACGTATTGTGGTGGGCTGGCCACCTCGGATGTCCAGTCCTACTATGTGGCCTCGCAACTCCTGATATTGAATGAATGGTGGTATGGGGATCGCTCTGATCCAGCATATGCAGTGGAGCGGTGACAGCTGGGATCCTATTCCTTACATACGGTCTTATATTCGGCTTCTATCCGCAAGACACTGCCGTCCGCCACGAGAGTAGTTTTCCAGGTGTTGAGGCAGGCCCTGCGCAGGATGGGGTGGTGGGGCAGGCTGACACGGGAGACTCCCCTTTGGTCCAATGGTAGATTGCCACAACTTGCGGGCCTGGGGGGTTTCCGAGACTGGGATAACATTGGGATCTCTACCCTAGGGGACGTTATGCGTGGCACGGTCTTAAAATCTTTCCAGGATCTCCAGTATGACTATCAGATGCCGAAAACACAATTTTTTTAATACCTGCAGTTTAGACACGCCATCCTTCCCAGCATTGCGGAGTTGGAGTCTCTTCCCGAGTTCAGTCCTGTTGAAGCTAAAGTATTTATGGGTGACCTACGAGACCATAACATTTCCAAGATATATCAAACTCTGGTGACAAATTGCCCCACTACTTTAAATAAACTTAGGGCGAGGTGGGAGGATGACCTTGGTCCCCTGGATGAGGAAGACTGGACGGAAGCGCTTGCGTCCCCTCGGGGAGTGGCGATAGCCATGCGCCTTCGGTTGATCCAATTTAATTATCTTCACCGTGTATATTATACTCGCATCAGGCTGTGGAGGGCGGGCTTGATAGAGACCCCGGTGTGCCTACGATGTGGCTCTGTGGATGGTACCCTGTTTCACACAATTTGGCAGTGCGCGGTGCTTGAAAGGTTCTGGCGGGGGGTTTTGACCTGCCTTGCTGAGGTCTTGGGGTGGGAGCTCCCGTACTCCCCTAAATTGGTGCTGTTACATATAATGGAAGAGGTGGGGGGAAATATTTATAAGCGCCATTTGATGCTACTGGGCTTTACGCTGGCTAAACGGGACATTGCCCGTAAGTGGAAGGCTGGGGCTCCACCTCGGCTCTCGGCTTGGAAGAATGGTTTAGATTTCAATATGGGTCTGGAGGTTCCTATCTTTCAGGCACGAGGGTGCCCGTTGAAGCACTTTAAGATCTGGAAGAGGTGGGCGACGTATCGGGGTTTGGACCTAGAGCCCCCTGCCGTGATGGATGTGGCAGTTGAGGGTTAAGTGGGGCAGGAGTTGTGGTTCTGGACCTCTAGGGTCCTGCGGATAATGTTTCTTCATGTGTAGGCGAATCTGTGTTATTATCAGTGTGATGCAAAGACAGTGCAGGGGGTGTGGGGGGGTTTGATTCTTTATTATTTCAATTTTTGCATAATGTATATATTAAAAGTCAACGCAATATGTTAGGTGTAACATGTGGCAGTCTGTCTCTGGGTTACAGAGCTCTGCACTGTATTTGACAATTGACATAAAAACTGTTTAAAAAAAAAAAAATTAGGGACAATCCCTTTGGGGATTTTGGGATCATAGGATTGTTCTCCGTCCCTATCTATTAAGTTGCTGTCACCATTGATGGGAGCTAGGCCCATTTCTGCTCTTTCCTTTTCTTTAGCCGGGAGTCTGGTCTCTAGGTCTAATCTTTTGGCCAACCTTGTTAAAAGGTTGGTCTCTTCATTGAGGCTGTCCTCAATGGACTCGGAAGTACCTGACCCACCTGTGTGGGATCTAGGTGCTGTGCGTAATATTCTTGGTGTCAGGGGGACACAGGGACCCTGTCCTCCCTATGAAGTGTGGGGGGGTTGGAAGTTATCCTCATCCCCTCCATTTCCTTCCCCATCTGAGTGATCCTCACCTTGTTCAGATTGTTGGTCCTAGGCTTACCCTGCCAAGAGCTTCGCGAGCTTTTGCTTGGATGGGACCACACAATAATATTTTTGAGTTTGCATAGAGACCTTAACTCTATCATCTCTAGATGGCGGTAAGGGGTGAGGCCGAGCTCCTCAACCATGTTCTCGATGCCACTTGGCATTTTTTCACTAATAGTTGGGATCTTTTTAAGAGACCTAAGAAAAATTTCTAAATCCTCTTACCCCTAACTATTATGAGAAATTTGGAAAAATTGCGAATTCAAAAAATTCAGAATTCTAAAGACAATTTAAGAGTTCTGTTGTGTGATCAGGTGTTGACCAAGTCAGTCCAACAAATGCAAAGTTGTAGACCCCACCGCTGATCCACCAATGTAGGAAGCTGACCATGTATATAGTATACCAAAGTAAGGTATAGTGTGCACAGAGCCCAGTGGATCCCCAAAGGCTTACAGAGATGAAAGTAGGTAACATCTTACTCTCTATTTGTGGTAGTGTGGGCCAGCAGTAAGGCTTTATCAGAGGGTAGTGTTAAGCATTTATTGTACTCACTCTGGCAAGGAATGATGTCACACACTCAAAGACTGAACTCAGACAATTGTTTGTATAAAAAAATATTTCTTCAGTAGTGTTTTATTTTTTGAACCAAGCAGGACTTGGTACAGGTAAGTAGAATTGTACTTTTCAAAACAGGTTGTTCAAAATAAGCAAGCTGGATGAAATGGACTTTGTTACAGGTTTGTAAAATATTTGCAGACAATAAGAATATGTAATAACTTTGTGATTACTTTTCAGATTACTCTTGAGAGTACTTTTTAGATTACTTTTTCTACTCAGTGTGGCATGCCTGGATATCACAGTGGGATATTTCTAAGACAAAGGTAAGTAAAACAGTTTTGCATTAAAACAGTTGCTTAGGTCTCCATACTGGACTCGAAAGAGTTCCAAAGTAACGTCCCACATCATCCTAATAAAAATGCTCATACAATGCAAACTTCAATGATCGCTTATTATTTCATACAAAATATTTGAGCATATATGGCTGTCATACATATAGCTATTTATCAATAGTGGTGAAAAAAGTGAGATACGTGAATTAGGTGAAACAAGGTGGCACAATGGAAATATCAATGTAAGCAACAAGAATTTTTCATATATACATATATACCGAGAGTATATCAGTCTGTCCTTTAATAATCATTTCTGTTCTCCTTAGATGCCCTGGTGATAATTATTTCAACCGTAGGGAAAGGGAACTGACGGACATGACATGGAGACACGTTGACGTTTCGACCCAGAAATGTGCGCGATTTCAAAAGACGTCACGGCGGGTCTTCATCAGGACTGAAAGCAAGGACAGCCAAACTAGCGACTACATGGAGTGTTCCTGCGTATCTACGGTTGAGGATTGTGTGGAGTAGGTATTTTCTTGCTTAGCCATCCTGTATGCCTCTGCTAGGTTTGTGTATTGACTGTCTGGCTTTGGAGTGACAGGGGCTGGGGATGTGCATTCTGTTCAGAGAGCCACTTGGGGGGGGAGGGCTGAGGTGTGTCCTGCCTTTCCAGGGTGAGTCAGGGCTGGGCTCAATAGACCTGGGCTGCATTCAGAGTAGGGGGAGGAGATTTATATCACACCTGAATGGGCCTGGTCAGCCTGGGACAATGCTGTCTCCACCTCCTGCCAGGAAGCTGCACCAGAGAGGACAGAACTGGTTTTGGCTGGGCAAAGAGCTTCTCTGCCACCAGAGAACAATGGAATTTGTGCTATAAAAAGTGGGGCCCAGACCCCAAACTTTTAGATTACTTCTGGAATTCAAGCGGAACCTTTGCCAAGGAGAAGAGCTGGAGAAACTGAAGAAGAAGTACTGCCCCTTTGCTGTGTGCTGCCTGGGTTGGCCTGCAGTGGTTGTTTCTGCCAAGGAAAGGACAAGGACTTTGCTGTGTGCTGTGTCCCCTGTTTGAGGAAGAACTCCAAGGGCTTGAAGTTGAGCTTGCCTCCTGTTTTGAAGTCTCAGGGATACAAAGACTTCACCCCCAGCTCCCCTGACATTTCCTTGCTGGGAGTACTGACCTGCCAAGAGCTGCCTGCTGCTGTTCTGGGCATCCAGAGTTTGTTCCTGCTGTTGGGAGCTGGAAAAGTAACACAACGACGAGAAGTGCGACGCATCCGCACCTGTTTCCACTGCATCGCCGAAGAAACTGACACAGCGCCTGCCCGCGGTGGGAGAAATCACTGCACGCTGCATCGAGTGCACCGATCTATGAAGTCCAAAGATCACTGCACTGATACCGACGCAGGCCCTGCTGTGCGGCTGCAAGAATCAACGCTTCGTGGGACCGCAGCTGGAGAACCCAAGGCAACGCCCTTGCCGCCGATGCATCCCCGATCCTCACGCATCGCACCGGGGCGCCAAGTCTACATAGACGCTGGGGCTGCAGTAAGAAACTCATGCATCACCTCTCTGCACAGTAAGAAACCGACACATCACCTTCCCTTCAGTAAGGAACCAACGCATCACCTCCCCTACGTGGCAGTAAGGAACCAACGCATCACCTCCCCTGGAGTAAGGAACCGACTCATCACCTTCCCTGAGCGTAAGGGACTGACGCATCACCTTCCCTGCAGCTGCTTTGGTTTATGATTTTGACGCATCCAAGGAACTTTGTGTTGAAAGTGACGCATCTATAGTTTGCTATGGACAGCACTGTTTCTACCTTTAAAAAGTCAGATTTTGATTGTGGATTTTTGTCGTGTTGGTCTTGTTTGATTTAGATAAAGATTACTTATTTTTCTAAACTGGTGTGGTGTCCATTTGTAGTGTTTTCACTGTATTACTGTATTTATTTATTTATTTATTAATTAAAATTGTAAGGCGCAGCAGCTGTATGTGTGCACAAGTGCTTTACACTGCCTCTGAGATAAGCCTGTCTGCTCGTGCCAAGCTACCAAGGGGGTGAGCAGGAGTTATTTTAGAAGTGTATCCCCCTTACCCTGACTAGGAAGAAGGGTCCCTACTTGGACAACGGTGCAAACCACTGCCAACTACAGACCCCCATTTCTAACAGTTTCTACCCCAGACAGGACTCTGTTCACCATTCTTTGGAAGGTGGTAGGAGCATTTTTCAGACCAAATGGCATCACTTTTAACTGAAACTGACCCTCTGGGGTGGAGAATGCTAACCTCTCCTTTGCTCCTGGACTTAGGGCAATCTGCCAGTAACCTGAGGTCAAGTTAAATGTACTCAGGTACTTTGCAGCCCCCAACCTATCAATGAATTCATCACCTCTAGGTATAGGGTGAGCCTCAGTCTTAGTGACTACATTTAAACCTCTGTAGTTCACACACAACCGTAACTCTATCTTTCCCCCTTGGGCAGTGGTTCCCAAACTTATTTGACACCCGACTCCCTTGACCTATTGTCCGTTGGCCACGGCTCCTCATTATGTTACTTTTTTTGGGCGGTTGGGGGGGAGGGGGGGTGTAAGCCCAGCCTCGGGAGTACTTCCATTTTTCTCCCTAAAAATATTTGGGATGAAGCCGATGAAGGTATTATAATCATGGACGCTGGGAAAGTGTGTCAATGGTAGGCTTTGATGTGTGTGACAGGTAATGGTAAGACCTTTAGGTCAGTACTTCCATGTAGTCATTTCACTCACAAACGAGTTTTGAAGAACTATTGCTTTAACACCAGACTTTGCATGTATGCCTGCTTGTGCACGTGGTGCTCTGTCACTAACATATGTTGCTTTATGCTACAAACTGCATTGTTTGCATAGATGGGGATATGTGGCATTCCGGCTGCATAGTGTGATTGTACAGGTTGCATGATGAAGCGTGTGAAATTCTGGGAGCATGGAATGGAGTGGTGGCAATCACAAAACTAGGCTAATGTGGCGAATGGCCCTTGAACCTGTCACCCCCCCCCCCCCTCTCTCTCTCTCTCTCTCTGAGAGCCTTGCTAGTCTAGCAGGGAAGGAAAAGCAAACCACTTCACTGGTAGAGATATGCCTCCTTCCATTCACCCTCAACTTGCAGATACAGGGCCACCTGGTATAAACAACACTAAAAAACACAAAATGCCAAAACTGAAATAGCATGTGTTACAGTTTACTATGTGCAGCATACTTCACTGTGTGTTGTGGTAAAGCTTCAGATACGATAACAGCCAATATGGAAAGGCACTGTCCAGTGCAGTGCATTACTCACTTTACCAGGATGCTGCCAGGACATATTCTCCGTAGGTTTCTTTGTTATCTGGGTCAGGTCACTCACTACCCTGTGGTGTTACTACAAGAGGATTTGTAGGACCAATACAGGGGCACTGTGTCCCCTACAGCAGAGAGAAGAAAAAGCCGTGAACCAGACACACAGAAAGTGATCCCCTGCAGAAACTGCTCAGGTGATAACGCAGAGCCCCAGCTCCAAGAAGGTTGAGCACACTACAGGCCCAAGTTTGGACCACATATGAATGAGCATGCAATTACCAAATGTAACAGTAAGCAGTACAGTTTTTTAAAGTATTTTGAACGTATTTGTTTTAAAGGGAAAACTCTTGTTTAAAGTACTGGTACGAATACAGCTTTTTTGTTAAATAGTGGGCATTTGCATGATCTATATGTAACTGCTACAACGCAATTGGCAACAAGAACATGTGGTAGTAAATATGTTCTTGCATGTTTAAATGTTGCAAATAGGCTGCAATTTAAAATAACATGAGGTTAAGGTGCCTGCAACCAAGATCTTTGTGTACCCAAGAAGTTCTGTGGAGGGGGAAGGGACGTACCTGTCTATCCTCTTCAAATCTGTGCACACAAAGTACTTTAGTCAGTGTGTTATTCCAGTTTTTATTGTTCTTAATACTTTGTGCTTATGTTATTTAATCTTGAAGCTTCACAGAATTCTTACCTCACAAACACACAGGTCAAGAGTGCGCAGCTGTACACTGAAGGCTTCTTTAAAGGCAGGGTCTATTCGCCAGACACACTAGTCAGTCTCCAGCTCTACCATAGCAGCCATCACTGTGTTCCCAACATGTAATCAACACTTCAGTAAAGGCTTCCACTGGTGGTGTCTGCGCCTCCTCCCTGCTCCCCTTGTAAAGCCCCTCCTGGCAGCCCCTCTCTCCACCCTGGCTTCTTTCTCCTCCGTCTCGGCCTGCTCTTTTAGCCCGGGCCTGCCAGGTTCAGCCCAGGTCTCTGCACAGCAGCTGCCACCGGAGCTTTATTTACAAACATTAGGAGTGACTTTGGCCCGACCCCGGCGGCCGCTGTAGTTACTGCGCCCCTCTGCAGTATTTCCCTGTTTGTGTGCAGGCATGCACTGCTACTTTGGATTGCGGACTTTCTCTACAAGGAAATTTGTATTTGTTAATCGATTTTTGTATTTAATGGAAATTCCGCACCGTTCATACCACATACTGTCTTGAACTATTGATACGTCGGGATTAACAAATGAATTTGGTTCCCTAACTGTGCGTTTGGTGCGCGGCGCCCCTGGATTGTTTTTACGGCGCACTGGGGTGCCGCGGCGCACAGATTGGGAATCACTGCCCTTGGGGATTAGGTTTAGGCACCAGGTGGGTTGCCACCAATGACAACATCATGTACACATCACATGGTGATATCTGGGGTCAAGGAGAACAGCCCAGCAAACCTTTCCAACACAATCTTACATTGAAGTTGCAGTCTTTGTGTTGCTGGCCTGTCACCTTGGGAGAGAATACAACTCCCTCTACTGACCCATCTTGCACATTGGTGGGGAGGAGGTTTGGCAGAGGCTCACTCTCCTTCTCTCCTCTTTCATCGGTGACCATCAGCATGGTCATGTCTGCCCTGTCTTTGTGTGGTTTCAGTCTGGTCACATTCAGGACCCTGTGGGGATTCCTGGAGGTGCCAAGGTCCACCAAGTAGGTGACCTCACCCTTTTTCTCTGAGATTGGATTGGGTCCAGGCCACTTGTCCTGGAGGGCCCTGGGAGATATAGACTCCAACACCCACACCAACTGACCTGGATGGTACTCAGGCATAGTAGCCTTTTGGTAATACCAATGCTTTATGAGCTCTTAGCTGGCCTCCAGGCTGCTGTTTGCTTTTCTCATGTACGCTGCCATGTGAGATCTTAGGCCTAGTACATAGTTCAGCACATTCTGCTTGGCTTCCTTGAGAGGCTTCTCCCTATACTCTCTCCCCAAACATAATGGTCCACTTACAGGATGCCCAAACAGTAACTCAAAGGGGCCAAAACCAACCCCTTTGTGTGGCACCTCCCTATAAGCAAACAGCAGGCAGGGGTGGAGAACATCTCATCTCCTCCTGAGTTTGTCAGAAAAACCCATGATCATTCCCTTCGGGGTCTTATTGAATCTTTCCACCAGACCACTGGTCTGGGAATGATATGGGGTGGTGAACTTCTAGGTAACACCACATTCATCCCACATCGCCTTCAGATAGCAGACTAAAGTTTGTGCCTCTATCTGAGACTACCTCCTTTGGGAAACCTACTCTGGTGAACACATCATGTAGGGCCTTAGCCACTGTGGGAGCATTGACTTTCTTGAGGGGTATTGCCTCTGGATATCTGATGGCATGGTCAACTACCACTAATATATACCTATTGCCTGGTGCAGTTGGTGGGTCTTGGGGATCAACAATGTCAATCTTCACCCTTTCAAAGGGAGTTCCAACTCCTGGCAATGTTATAAAGGGAGCCTTTGGCTTGCTCCCTATCTATCACTGGCTTAACAGGCTGCACAAGAGCTATAGAACTCCTTTACTTTGGCAGACATGTTGGGCAGAATAGAAATGACTTGACCAGCCTATTCCAGGTCTTGGTCTGACCCAAATGTCCTGCCAAGGGGATGTCATGGCTCAAGGTGAGGAAAAACTCTCTATCCTTCTGGGGAACCAACACTCTCCTGGTTCCCCCTAATTTGAGATCCCTGGCCTCAGCATATAGGAGTCTTTTCTTTCAGTAGACCCTGTGGAATCCACTGACATTTACTGTTCTTGCCTGGAGGCAGTCTGTCTCAGGCCCTCAAGAATGGGACACTCTCTTTGTCCCTGACACAATTCATCTCTCGAGGGTCCACCAGCTCCTTGCAATTCTGACAAGTCAGACAGATCTTTGCAGGGGTGAAATCCCTACCTCAGAGTCCAGATCCTCCCCCTCAGGATTGGATTCCTCTTAAACCTCTAGAGCTCTTTGGGTTGGCTCACCAGACCAGTGTCCTTTCTCTTGTCATTGGATGCTTGGCCCATTGTTCCAGGTTCCAATTGTCAAGCACTTCCTTGCTGAACACTCTGTGACCTACAGCTACCCACTCAGGGAGGTCCAGCATATGCGCATGCATCTTCCATCCCATCCTTGACCATTGAGAAGCTTCAAAATCCTTTCCCTCTATTGGGACCTCTACTCGGAGAGCAGGAGACACAACTACCTTCTTAGGGCCTATCACATTTCCCCATTCCAAGCCTACCATTGCCATGGGATGGAGCTTGGCACTGCTGTCTGCATAAGTCACCTGGTGGAATACACCAAGTATGATCTGGGGAAACCTGTCTGTCAATGACCATAGTCAAGCTCGCATCTGTGTCTTTCAGAGCCTCAATTTCAGTGCCGTTTATCTTAGGCCTGTGCCTGTACGTCTCATTGATTGGAGGTGAGGCTGCCAGGTCTGCAACTTCCACCCCATCCATGGAAACTAAGGTTACCTCTGTGTACCCCCTCCCCATCTCTGGGCCAACTTCTACCCCAACACCTACAATAGCAATCACCAGGGACTGCACAACAGTGGGGGTCTTCTTGCTGCAGACAGCATCTCCTCTCTTCTGTGCTGGCTGAAAACATTCATAACACTTTCCTGCCTTTGCAGGGTCAAAGGACTTCCCATTGATACTCCCTCCCCTTGAAAGTGGAATGGTGCAGGGATTCCCTACTTGTGCAGGTGTTTGTGGACCTTAAGAGGACTCTTTTGTTTTTTTAAATCTTGGCTACCCAGGGCTTTCCCCTGGTAGGGGTCTGTCCTCCTTTCTTTTGATCACCCCCCTGATGTTTCTTTGGAACCCTGATACAAACCCACTCATCAGCTGTCTCTCTCAGTTCCCTAGGACCAGACATCTTAGAGTCAACCAGATACTGGTGTAATTTCTCTGAGGGACAATTACTCAAAATGTGCTCTTTCATGAACAAATTGTAGAGTCCCTCATAGGTACTTACCTGGTAACCCTGTACCCAGCTCTCTAGTGCCTTTACTGAGATGTCAACAAAGTCCACACAAGATTGGGTGCTGCCTTTCTGGGTGTCTCTGAACTTCATCCTGTGCTGCTCTGAGGTGAGACCAAACTTTTTGATAATACATTGTTTTATGAGCGGATAAGATTGTGCTTCCTCCTCTTCTAGGGTCAGGCTCCTATCCCTCCCAGCTACTGGGATCAACTCACACAGGAGTGAACCCCAGTATTAAGAGCTAACCCTCCTCGTTTTAGGGGCCCTCTCAAGTGCTGTCAGCCACTTCTCAATATCATCTCCCTCCTGGTACTTAGGGAGACTCCCCTTGGGCAGCCTTGGGTCAAATACACCACTCCTTGACAACTGAAACTCTTCTTCACTGCCATCATCTCTTCTCTCTTCTTCTCTTGCCCACTTCCTGTTGGCCAGGGCCAATTTCTTTTCCTCCACGGCTATGTAGGCTAACTGAACCTAAAGTTCTCTAACTCTGACGGACAGTTCTGCTTCCTCGTTGGTGGATCCCACCGCTGCAGGCTGGGCCCTGGTTAGTGAAGTAATGGACAGTTGTTCATCATCCTGCTCCTGGAGGTTGGAGGGATCAATCTCCCCCTCTGTCTCTGGAGCTTACTCTATTTCTTCTAGCACAGTATGTCATTTTGCGACTCGCAAACTGAAATTTACAACAGTGTCTCAGACACTGTTTGCGATTCCTAGTGGGATCGCAAATTGACTGCCTCTTTAATATTCATGAGGGAGGTGCAATTTGCAACCCCATTGGGAATGGCTAGCACTCCAAGGGACGGTCGCCTGCTGGGGTAAGCAGACCACCATGTCTGTGACTTCTTTTTAAATAAAGCAGTATTTTATTTTTTAAATGCAGCCCATTTTCCTTAAAGGAAAACGGGATGCATTTTTAAAGAAAAATGAAACGTTACTGTTTCATTTTTTAAGAGTTGGTAGTGGTCCGTGGGACCACTGTCTGCTCCTAAAAAATATTTTCACTGCCAGTCACAAAGGGGAAGGGGTCCCCTGGGGACCCCTTCTTGTTTGTGAGTGGCTGACCACCCATTTGAAATGGGTGGCAAACTGCGAGTGTTTTGCGGATGCATTTGCGGCCATAAAACAATCTTACATTGATGTGCGAGTCGCTATTAGAAAGAGACGCCCTTGGCACGCCCTTTCCTAATACCGAGTCGCAAACCCTATTTTGCGAGTCGGTAATAGGTTCCTGACTCGCAAAATAGGATTTGTAAATAGGGCAGACCTATTTTGCGGTCGCAAACGGGCCGATTTCCCGCTTGCGACCACAAAAAACGGTCGTACATGTGGCCCACAAAAACTTTGCAAACATTGAATCAAAACAAATTAGAAAAAAATTAAAATTAATTAATAAAAAATTAGTCAAACTGAGGCAAAATCCTAAACTTACTACTTTTGGTATTCACAAAAGGCATTTAGTAGTAGTAAAGTTAGGAATCCTAACTTTATTACTACTAAATCCCTTTTGTGAATAACGAAAGTCGTAAAGTTAGGATTTTGTCTCAGTTTAGTAGTAGTAAAGTTAGGAATCCTAACTTTACTACTACTAAATGCCTTCTGTGAATACCAAAAGTAGTAAGTTTAGGATTGTGTCTCAGATTATCTGTGAATCGGCCCCAGAGTGTGCAGCAGGTGAAGTCCTTATGAGTGCAATCTTCTCTTGGTGCAGACCAGGGGATCAGCAGGGCAGTCCTTCTTTTCTTGATAATCCCAGGTAGGCATCTGAGTTGCTGTGAAGCTCTCCCATATTTATTGCAGTTTTTGGGCTGACAAGATGGGAGCACCCCTGACCAATGGGGTTCAATTTGCCACCCCCTGTTATGACCACTTCTTTAGAAGTGTGGCATATTTTGTCCCAGAATGCACTATTTACTAAACAATAAAAATTGAGAAAATCTCTCCTGACAGTTCAGGTCTGGCTAACCCAAGCCACAGATGAGGCTAACCTTTCCTTTCCCTCCTCTTCCAGCCCCTCTCCTAATTTAATTACAGGGGCTCCCATCTGGCTGGGGGTCCAAGAAGTGGGGGTGGGCCTGGTTCCTGGACTATCTGTCATTCTCCCTTTGAAGACCAGGTTGGCTACCCAGCCCCCTTCCTGTCCAGGTATCTGCAGCAACAGATCTCCTCCCACCAGATGGTCTCTTTGTTTCAGCCCAGGCCACTTCACTCTTAATCAGAAGCTTGGCTCACCCTGTCAAAGGCTTACCAACCAGAAGAGGCTGCTAAAAGGTTGTTTTTGGTAACTTCAGGAAAGTAAGTTCTGTATCTTCTTTCCTGTAATAGTTATAAGAAATCCAACCATGGCAAGTTGTTGGATCTATGGTAACTATTATTTTGATACTTTGAATAACGTTCTAGCTTACTCCTGTCAAAGGTTAAGTTTTATTAAAGTTTAATAAAGCTCTCCCATATTAGCCCATGGAGCTAGCACACTACAATGGGGAAAACTGAAATTTGCAGTTTTTTACTCACCAGGGCATATAAAACATCTATTATAATGTCCCAGCTTATAACAAGGCACCCTACCCTTGGGACACCTAGGGCAGACCTTAGGGGTGACATATATGCAATTAAAGGTAGATTTAGACTTTGGAAGTACTTTTCATTGCAAAGTCGAATTTGGTCACAGTTTTATTTTAAAAGCTGCCTTCAAAGCAGGGCTGCCTTTAAAAGACCCGTGAATCTGAGTTTAGGGATAGGGCCATTTGTAAAACTCAGAATTTTTGAATACCATTGTGCCATTTAATTACAGTAAAGTTTTACCAAAAGTATTTTTTGTAGACACTCACAATAAGAACTCAAATGATAATAGAAAAATGTAGTACCATCCTGCATTTCTAAATGTCACTAAATAAAAAGAGTACCCCACATGTGTAGGTAGGCCGATTGCCAATGACAGGAAATGGCCAAAACATAGTCATTTCCAAAAACGAAATACTCTGGGAGACCCAGGCAGGTGTGGATTATGTAGATGTTGCCAGTTTGTCCTACCTAGCATGCCCCACGGACATCAAACGGTCTTTAAAAACACAATGTCCTCATATTTGTGAAGGATCAAACACCAGAATGTATTGTTATCCTGTATTCCATCTATAATCCGGAATAAAATGATAACCCACATGTGTAGGTGGGAAGATCTTACGGGAATGGATGTACTACCATGTCAAGCGACTTTGAGATGAAAAAAATGAGGACAACATTAAAAATTAACAGATGGCTGGAGTGTTTAGGCCTGGGGTTGGCTGGCATTGAAGGAATGCTACTAACCACAGACATATGTTTAAACTAGAGCCTAACAAGAAAACAGGGTGGTGAGGATTTTATGGATCCCACAATGTTTGGTAACCCAGAATGCCCCACAAATATTTAACTAGAGCTAAAAAAACACAAATATGCCGCAAGATGGCTTAATTGGTTGGCCCTCAGGTATGGCTAGCACCCACACATGCCATTGTTCCAAATTCAGACATTTTTGACAAATATACATCCGGTGGTATTTGGGGGGTGAATTTCATGGATCTCATCAGTTTTGTATTACCCACAATGCCATGCAAACTTCAGTCAAGATTACTTTAGGGGATGGCTCAAGTTTGCTTGTGTATCCCTAGATTGGTAGGTTCCCTGGTTGCAGATCGAGGGCCAAAATGCTGCAGCCAGTTTTCATGCTAAGTGTAAGCCCCTAAGAACCCACAGAGTAGTTCAGAACCCAGGCCCTTTGGGGACACATTCACTCGGTGGATTGTAAAAAACACAATGGTAAAAATAGGCTTCTTTGGCAGACAGGAGGAAAGGTGAGTTGGTGAAGTAAGGTGGCCAAGGTAGAGGGGAAACAGAGATAACGCTTTGCCGATGATAAAGTTCTTCATATGATGCAGTATTTACTCTCTTTGGCATAGATGGACACATGCACTGTAATAAGGGGTAAGAACTCAGTTGAAAAACAAGAAAACATTGCTCAATGTCTTTTCTTCTGTTTTATTAAGACATTACCTAAGGTTACACAAAGAACCTGGACTACACTGGTTGAGTTAAATTGGAATCTGATGATTTGTTTGTGTTTTGGTCAGAGGCTGCAAAAAGGACCTATCCTTTCTCACGTATTTCTCAGATTCCCACTTTGACTACATTTATATGACCTCTCTGCAGGGACTTCTGTTTTCGGAATCTATATCTTTATTTGCACATCCATGATATTTGAACAACAACACCAATCCATATAGCAACTATATTATTGTCAGTTGGTTAGGGGTGGCCACTATCAACCTAATAAAAACAATCTGGGTAGGCCAAAACACAATTCTTAGTGAATTGTTCCTCAATCCCCGGTATCTATGGCACAAGCAGCAGGCAGTTCCCCAGAGAAATGTGTATTAAGTTCAAGCATTAAGCATATCTACAGTCAAGAAAATAAGACAGTATAATTCCCAAACCAATTTAGAAAAATAAGGAAACAAAACTAAACAAAAAGATACCGAGGTCTTCAAAACTGAATGTGGGAAACAGGAGATATGGATTTTTAAACTTTAATTGCAGAAACTACCTAGAAAAAGTAAAGCTCCATTAGAAAACAATAGTTCATGGTTGACTGGGAGAAAGGCACGATTACAGTCAGATTCTGATGGAGTGGAGGTCAGATACATCAAGCCCGGCCAATGATTTTACCGTCTGAATTAGCTCCTGAAATGGAAGTCAAAATCATTCAGCTGAGGAAGGTTCAAGGCTGAGGCCAGCAAGGATCCTATGAAGTTGAATATGTCATCATCGAGGCTCTGCTAAAACTGTTTTTTTTGGCACCAAAACCTTGGATTGAGATAAATCTGTATTTTGTAGCCATTGAGGATGCTTTGTACATCAGATAGATTTGCCACTTTGCCCCAGTCTAAGGCTTTATCTTCAAGTTTGGTCACTTTCTTAGTTCTCAAAATGCTCCAGTGGGCAAAAGCTGGAAGCTGTTCTGCCTAAGCAGGAAAATAGAAGTCTGGATACCTACACCACAAGTTCCTGCTGAACCGGTTTTCAGTGTGGCAAAATGCTCTGTGCAGTACAAACTTGGTTGTCTTGCCCGACTTGGATGGGATCTCCATGTGCAACATCAGCACATTGTGCCAGTCTTTCATAGGTGGGAAAATGACTAAGTGCTGCTTTGCTCTACTCCTGGGAAAGTTCCATCTGGTCAGTCCTTCAGCCCCAAGCTCTTCTGGACAGGCCTATAGGCACCAGGAATCTCTCCAGTCTGTTCTTAGGAAAGGCCCAGTTCACTGGGGAGAGCTTCCATCTGGCAGACTTCTCTTCAGCCCCCTAGCCCACACCCACCTGTTTAGATGACCTTTCCTCCCATATGACAGTATCCAAACTGGTATTATGTCTAGCTGTGAATGAAGTGTGTCAGTCAAGGCAAGACCGCAGAATGAATATAAGAGGGACCCTTTGGCGATCTTCAACTAAAAAGAAGAGGTGTTGAGACTGTCCTTTGTTCTGCCAGGCGTTCCTGACCTTTCCCATATAGATGGCCCCTGCAAAGTAGTCAGTAGTTAACACCCCACTGCTCTTTCTGAGCTCAGAGTTGGGCAATTGTCATCTGAGTCAGGGTCAGAAACTCTTCCAGGCAAGCATGTGTATTCCACCTCTGGAGGTGTGCTGAGTGGCAGAGATTTGCGTGGGGAAAGACGAAAGGGGAGGTACAGGAGCAGTGATTCGCGTAATAAGGATGAATTAAGAGTTTGGGGTTTAAGCACAATATATGTTAGTGTTGAATTATTGTTATATGTAAATGATATGGGGTTGATGAATGTATTTTTTAATAATTTTTTAAATAATTGTAGATACCCCTGAGGAAGGTCAACAAGACCGAAATGCATTGGGTGATATAAAATAACGGATGAATGAAGTTTCTACACGTGCCTATGATGAGTAAGTGCCTTCAGTGAACACCAAAATGAGTAAGTGCCTTCTGTGAATATCAAAATGGTAGTAAGTTTAGGATTTTGTCTTAAGTTAGTTCTGTGAATCGGGCCCACACTCTCTCAACCATACTTATTCATTCTTCTCTCTTCTTTAGGACTCTTGTAACAAGTCCTGGACCACAAAGGAACTTGCTTACACAATGATGTGATCCATTCCAATAAATGATACATCCCTTTCCTCCACAACACCTATACCACAGGTCAGAAAGGGCTTGGATGGCTTCAGTTTACCAGAAAGAGCTGCACCTCCCTTCTCCTGTATTGCAGCAGGCCAGGAGATTAGAAATATATATATATTAGTGCTATTTTAGCTAAAGGGACAGTGTGCAGTCTCTTATCTCTACATCTCTCCACAACATTGAACTCATGGTTCAAGGTAATTTCAAAAAGGAATGAAAATGCCCTCTGCATGATAGTTGGATATGCGTCCCTTAGTTCCCTAACTCTAAGGGAATCTGCTTGCCTGATTTTTTTGGCAGCAGCTCCCAAGAAATCTTTAGTGCGCACTGAGGCCTAGGACCAAAATAGACTGTAAAACCCACAGCCTGTCTCGGAGTTTAAATAAGTAGTACCAAAAGCATAGCCATTTGAGGATATGAAACTACCGTCTGTGTCCCTAGGACATGTCGAATGAGTGATGATGGTAGAATACCTTTTTAAACTTATTAGCATGAAGAAAGGCCTTTTCCTTTCTCACAGAACTCAATGATGTGCCAATTGAAGTACTTGTGTAAAGTTCCACCCATATGTCATTGCCAAGACCCCGCACTAACATCCGAGTGTGAATATCAAATGTGTGTTGTTTGTATGGCACCTGCTAACAGGACTTCATCTTGGTTATAGGTGTAGGTATCATAAAGAGCAGTGGGATGTTATGTTACGTTATGTAAATGTTGTTTTTTTTTAAAAAAAATTATTGAGCGAGAATAGCAGACATGATAATCAAGGTATATACAAAAGACAAGCTTACATAATACCCAATCTCATATTAAAATAGACAATAAATAGTGCCAATTCATATTCTATTTTACATGATATAAAACCAGTAATCTATAAAGCACATCCGACTATCACCCAAGAAGTACAAGTCAAGATAAACAAGGTACAAGAAATATTACCACAGGCTGGCCTCATCTTGATAGTTAAAAGAAAAAAAAAGAAACCCGCAGTTTCTGAATTGAAACCCCTCTCCTTACATTATGCCAGAAATAGCCACTTTTACATGTTATCATTTGTATAAATGGGCAAAGCATAGCCCTCCCAGGTCTGCCGAAACCTACAAAGCACCCCTACCCTTTTCGTGTAGGCTTCTTCAAATTGGTAGGCCCGATCCAGCTTACGAAGCCACTGTCCCACTGTAGGCACCTTCTGGGATCACCAATTTTGCAATACCAACGATCTGGCTACCGCTATGGCCGTAAAAACAAAATATTGCCTATGTTTTGGTAGCTGACTGATTGGATAAGAAAAGCCAAACAAGGCCAGCGATGTTGATGGAAGGATTAGCATTGACATACAGAGACTGATAAACCTGAACACCTCCTCCCAGAAATGTTGTAATCTAGGGCATGTGAAGAATATGTGTGACCAGTCACCTGTCTCAGCCAGATTACATCTAAAACATGTGTTCGGGATTGAAGGAAAGCATTTATGTAGTGTGAGGGGAGTATAATACACCATCCATCTTGAGAAAGGACATCCTTTTAAAGTTGGCTGCCCTCAGAGCCCTATGCCCAAGCTTGCACACTCGTTGCCATTCCTGAATAATAAACCAACAATCAGATAGCTGAGCAATTTTAGGGAGCATTGTTTCAAGGAGACTCCTATTTATGTCCTTGCGCAGTAGCCTGTACCAATTGCCAATTCCAGTTAAATTCATCTCGAAGGCTGCTTTTAAGATTGTTCTTACCCTCTCATTGACTGTTTTAAATTATTCGAGAGAAAGCTTGTTATCTGCCTGAAGCTTAACCATAGATCACGGCCCTGAAGACCGCATTGCGCTACAAAAGCTTCCCATGTTTTCAAATTAGTGCCTTCGTAGAAGTTACCTAGCTTACAAAAGCCTAACATATTAAATGATTGCAATCCAGTACGCGAAAGTTGAAGACCCCATAGTTCACAATCTTGGAGAGAGGTATATGCATGGCATGTTGGCACATTGTAAAATGTATCAAACTGCTGCATGCGATTTAGAAATATGATCACAACCTTATATCTTGTCATTTTAGGTAATTTGAGGTGCGCAAGAATGCAGGTAACTTAATTGCACTTTCTGTTAACATATGACTAAATAAAAAATTATCAAAATTCAAGGAAGGGGCCACTAGCTGCTTTATTAAACTAAGTAGCGCAGCTTGATATAAGTAGATAAATGAGGTAGTGCAAGCCCCCCCTGCTCTACGTCCAGTTGTAAAATAGATAACTTAACCGGAGGTTTCTTTTTTGCCCAAACAAACTCACGGATCACTTTATCTACTTCATTAAAATATGAAATTGGTATTTTTAAAGGGAGATTTAAAAACAAAAAATTTAGTAAGGGAAGTATCGACATCTTTACTAGGGAGACGCGACCTATTATGGTCAGTAGTAAAAGCGACCATCTATTTAAAAGATTTTTGATTTTATTAAGTGTTTTTACATAATTTAAGTGAAAAAGTTGAGAGAAGTCGGCTGTAACGTATAGGCCTAAATATCTAATAGGTCTTAAAGGCAGACAGAAATGTCATCCCTTCAGGGAGATCGGCTCCCGATGAATTGAATAAGAGAAGCTCCGTTTTCGACTGATTGACCTTGTTACCCCCCAGCTCTGTAAACGCCTGGATTTCTCCAAGGGCCAACTGAATGTTCACCTTATCTGGGTTCAAGTACAAGATCAAAAATTCGGCAAACAGCTTCATTTTTGCCATTCCTATTATGGGAGCCCGCATTAATATATTAGAGCGAATCTTTATCGCCAGTGGCTCTATAAAAAGAGAAAATAGAAGGGGGGAAAGGAGGCAGCCCTGCCTAGTACCCCGCCTTATCATCACTTCTCCTGCTAGATCTGAGTTTATGATTATTTTTGCACTTGCCCCCTTATAGATTCCTTCTAACATCGCAATCAGGCGGAGTGGAAAGCCAAACCTCCCTAAGATGAAAAAAAGGGCCTGCCAATCCACCAGATCGAACGCTTTTTCTGCATCCATCATTAAAATGGCAGCACTAACCTTCCTAGCTGAAAAAAAAGTCGACAGCTTGAATAAAAAAAATTGCATTTGCAGCCATCGATCTACCAGGCAGGAACCCTGTTTGGTCCGCTTGTATTACCTGTTGCGCACAGCCCGAGATCCTATTCGCCCAAATTTTCATAAACAGCTTATAATCTACATTCAATAGACTTATTGGGCGGTAGGAGCTCAGGTCATTAGGGTTCTTATCCTTCTTCAGAATAGAGATCACAACAGATTCCTTAAATCTGTCCGAGACGGCAGTCCATCCATAATCTGATTAAACAGGGATACCAAAAACGGAGAAAGTTCCTCTAAAAACAACTTGTAGACTTCAATCGGTATCCCATCGTTACCACTTGCCTTGGCACTAGCCATTTCTCTTACAATTTTCTTTAGTTCTGCCAATGTAATCGGTTCATTCAGCACTCTACAGTCTTCTTCGGGGATCATAGGCAACTGAACTGTCGCAAAATAATCCACAAGAGCCTGGATGTTAACTAGCTCGGCTTCCGCATAGATCTTCCTAAAATGAGACACAACAATTTCAGCTATTCTATCCTTATCATTAACCAAGCTCGCAGTGCTAGGATCCCTTATTTGTGGGATTATTTGTCTACTCTGATGTGTTTTTGTTGACCAGGCTATAAATTTACCTCTGTGTTGGCTCTCTTCGTAAACCTTTTGTTGAAATGCTTTGCTCCCAGAGATCTCCTCCAGAATAAAAAAGTTTTTTAGTTGCTCTTTCGCCCTTAGTAGTTCCTGCTGGAGAGCCTCTTCCTGAGAATCTTCTGGGGCCCTAGACATAAGAACTTCCCTAGCCCGAGCAACAGCCTTCTGAAGGCCTGCAATCTTATGTTGCCTTAGTTTGAAGAGGTTCGCCATGTATGCAATGACCCGTCCCCTAAAAGTAGCCTTAAAAGCCTCCCAGACCATAAAACCTGATGCTGTGTTAACATTTTCCTTAAAAAACCATTGTATAAAATCACGGGTTTCAGCAATCCATATTGGGTCCGAGAGCAATGCTTTATCAAAATTCCACCTGCCATTATTTGTTTCCCTAGGGGCGGGTAAATATGTTACCAAGGATACTAAGGAGTGGTCTGAGAATGAATTAGAAAAGATAACAAATTCCCCTCTTGTAAGATGATTACTTATCAAAAAGAAATCCAGTCTGGATGCTGTTTTATATCTAGCTGAGTAGCACGTGAACTCAGTAAGGCCCGGGTGGTCAATCCGCCATGGATCTAATAGGGCGAAATCTTCTTTCATAATTTGTAATAATCTTGCTGTCTTTGGCTTTAATTGCTGCTTACTCTTATTGAATGTATCCAGACCAAGATCTTGAATAAAATTAAAGTCCCCACCCATAACTATAAAACCATGAGCGTTTGACAGCAGATCATAAATCTGTTTCAAGGCCTACGTGTCATAAAAAATTGGCCCGTAATAATTAAGCAGCACAAGGGCTACTCCACCAACTGAGACTTCGACCCAGATCCATCTCGCTCCCTCATCCAGAATCACCTTTCCCAGCTCCCAGTCTAGCGCCGAAGAAAGTAGAATACCCACCCCACGTACCGCAGCATGTGCCGAAGCAAAAAACGCATGAGCATATTTCTTGGGGAGAGAAAGGTTAGGGGAATTAGACTTAAAATGTGTCTCTTGTAAAAAATCATCTGAGGGGAAAAGGATCCTAGCCATTTCAACATTGCTTCTCTTTTCTGTACAATTAAAAATCCAGTCACATTACAAGAAATTATCTTTAATGGTTGTGTCATATTTCAAAATAAACCATGCCACCATAACAAGTACATGATGTACTCTCTCTTATGCCATACTTCAAACTGTACTGTCTCTAATTATAAGGTTACATATAGCACCTTAGTGACATGGAGACTGCTGCATATCCCTTGTCCCCTGAGCTTGATTATGTTACCTTGTTGCTCAAACACTGGATAATTATACCAAGCGAGAATAATACCTATAGCAAAAAAAAAACTGTAATAGAAGCTATACCCAATACATCCACACCCCCCCAAACGGAGAGCAAAGTGCAAATGGCAGACCTACACACACTTAAAGTGTTCCCTAAAGTGAACTCAGCGCCTAAGTGACTAAAGTGCTTGAGGTGCAAAACGATCATGCTTGTGTTTCCATTGCTGAATGCAGACCCAGGAATCTGAGCAACGACCTCCGCCAAATACCCCTCCTTTCATTATTTTCCATTTGCTTGAGTAATCGTTTGTAGAAGTTCTTGGGCTTCTTCAAGAGTGGAGCAGAGATGGAACCTTCCTTTCCATAGGACTTTCAGTTTAGACTGCTGGGCAATTGAAACCTGTGCTCCCGCGCTCTTGAATTGACTCATCATACCCACAAAGTCCCCCCGTCTACGTGCTGCCGCTGCTGACATATCGGAAAAGCCTCTCACTTTGGCACCGTTAGGTAGAACAATGTCCTTCTTTTGAATTGCCTTAGTTAAAAAAGCCTCCCTGATGCGGTAGTCAGAAAAGTTCACAATCATCGTCCTGGGATACTTAGCCCCCAGGAGTTTCTGGGAGGGGACTCTGTGGGGCCGCATTACAGTAAGGTCCTCTGGTGCTTTCTCAAGTATGTGGTCTCTGATCATTGACTCTATATAAGCCACTGGATTAGACTGGCCATCAAGGCGTTCACTATCCCCTGGAATCCCTGTGAAGCGCAGATTTGAACGTCTAGCATAATTTTCCATCTCATCCATCTTTAACTGCGAGGCCTGAAGCTTTTTCTGGAGAGAGACAATATCAGAGTCACATGACAAAGAGTGGTCCTCAATGTCGGAGACACGCTGCTCCAGTTCCTTGAATCGTTCTGGTATTTGCTGGACCATAGACTCAATTTTGTCTAATCTCTGATGTAGTAAAGAGAGCTCCTGGGCTTGCGAGGTTTTACAGTCGCATATTTCTCCCAAGATAGCCTCGAAGAGCTGTTGCATCTGGTGTGCCAAGACCAGTGAAGGCTGTGCCATAGGGGTGCCCCCCCGGCATAGCTGCTTCTTGCCCCACGCCGACTAGACGAATCCAGCTCTTCGGCCCTGGATTGCATCAAGAGACTGCGCTGTACTAAGGGAAACAAGAGTCTTGGATCACCTGGGTCACCTGATATTATGGACTCATATATAGGAGCGACCAGACCTGTCCCTTGCATAGACTGTGCAGCCTGTTTAGGCTGTATAGGCACGTCTGGGCCTCTTTCTTGGGTGGGCTGTCCTCTGTGTCCCAAAGTATTGCCAAATATAATTTCCTGGTTAACTTGAGCAGCCTCTCCAGGTGATGTCTGACCGGGAAGGGGCACCTTGGTGACCAAATGGTTTAACTTACGATTTTTCATGAATACAGGATAGTCTTTGAGAGAACTAACTGCCTCAAAAGTCCGGGTATTGAGCTCTGTAATTTTTCTTGCAGCCAATTGTGAAGCTCCAGCCTCGCTAATGACTTCATTGTCTGCTTGCTGAATGCTAGAGCAGCGCGGGGCAGCCTCGCCCAGTGTCTCATCTAACGCCACATCCGCCGTCTTCTGGATGCTCCCAGTAGCAGCAGCATCCTCTAGGCCAGGGCCACTACTACTGACATCTATTTCTGGTGAGGACCCTGAGGAAGTCCCTGAGGAGGTAGGTGACGGGGGGAGGAACCTGGGAGTGCAAGATCCATCCCAGAGCTCAGAGTACTCCTCGCCCCACTCTTTTTGATTAGCTCGTCCTCTCCTCGCTGCCAAAATGCGAGATTGTGCTGCTTTTCTCCTTGCCTTCTGAGACAGCGGTGGAGGAGAGGAGTCTTCAGCTGTAGGTCTTACACGTGTTGCTGATCCTCTCAGGACCATCTGCCGCTTAATTCCCAATCGTTACCTTCAGAATATGTAGCTCTCTTCTAAGCTATAGAACCCTGTACCTGGTGAAGCACCCAACCGCAGAACTGGTCCAAGGGCACCAGGGGGTTACTCAGCAAGTTCAAACAGTTTCTTCAGCCATAATGCCGTCGACCCACTGAGTCAACTCAACCAAAGCCTGTGGGGTTACCTGACCTTACAAGTAGCAGTACACTGAGAGCACTGGGAGCACACAAATGTCCTGGCAAACACCCTGGCCGAGTTTCTATGCCCTTTTTTTCCCCCTTCCCAGAGCCTTCTCTGACCTTAATGGTGATACTGAGCAGAGACCGCACCACACCCAGTTACCTCATGAAATGAAATGCCGGTCGTGTGTGGCTGCTCTCGCCATATCGCGTGGTCCTTCCATATCCTCGCGGTGGTGCAAAGAACTTTTCGTTTTCCCAGCTGCAATATTCCAAAAGTTCCAAGTGACGACCTTTTGGGCTCGGTTCAGCGTTGCTCCGCTCTGCCACTGCGCACAGCACCGCGTCTTGCGTCTTGCTGCATTCACGACCCGGAAACAAACGTAAGAGAGGAAGGGGAAGGAGCAACGTGCCTCAGCAGCAGGGCATTGGGCTCACCTGCTGCCAAGCCTCACTGCCACGTTATGTAAATTTGTAGAGTGCAGCTAATCACTCAAGAGTGTATCCAAGTGCTGAGTAGGGCAGGCCTGAGGGTGGAGGAGGAGATCATGCCTTTTTTTGTCTAGAAGAGCCATGTCTTGAGGTTCCTTAGGAAGTCCATGAGGGAGGGGGAAGTTCTGAGGTGTTTCAGGAGGTCTTTCCAGGTATTGGCAGCAAGGTATGAGATGGAGCATCCTCCTCTTCTGGTCTTCTTGATGCAAGGGGGGTGTGCTCTTGCCTGGGACGCAGATCAAAGGTGTCTGGTGGGTTTGTAGAAGTTTAGGCACTGTTGAGGTAAGCTGGACTGGTGTTGTGGAGAGTTTTGTAGGCGTGGGTCAGTAACTTGAACTTACATCTTTCCTGGACTGGGAGCGAGTGGAGATTACTGAGGAGTGGAGAGATGTGGTTATTTCGTGGGATGTTCAGGATGAGTATGGCGGCGGCATTCTGAGTGGTTTGGAGTCGGCATAGGACATGGGCTGGGATTCCAATGTAGAGGGCGTTTCCGTAATCAAGTCTACTTGTGTTAAGAGCCTGGTTGACTGTTCGTCTGGTGTTCAGTGGGATCGACTTGAAAATCTTGCGCAGCATTCGCAGGATGTGGAAGCATGATGAGGAGACGGCAGTGATATGTCTGCTCATGGAGAGGTTGGTGTCCAGGATGGTCCGGAGGTTCCTGGCATGGTCCGTAGAGGTGGGTGGGAGCCAAGTTCGGAGGGCCACCAAGAGGCATCCCAGCGGGAGTGGTTGTTGCCAAAGATTAGGACTTCGGTTTTGTCTGTGTAGAGCTGAAGAAAGTTGTTTTTCATCCAAGCAGCGTTGTTGCTCATGCAGTTGACAAAGTTTGCTTTGGTGGTGCTGGTTAAGTCGGTAAGGGAGAGAATGAGCTGTATGTCGCCGCCGTAGAGTACTATGTTGATGTTGTAGACTCTGACAATGTCCGCAGGGGGCACCATGTAGACGTCGAAGATTGTTGGGCTCTCCATTTTGGATTGCCCTTGGCTTTGACATGGAACCAGATGAAGGTATTGATACAGACTCCCCAGACAGTGGAAGTGAATTGCAACACACCAATGGTATACTGAGCACCAGGTAGTGCTAAGTGAAATAGTAACCTAAGATCATGAAAGAGATCCCTCTGTTTAGGAAAAGAAGGCCTCACCCACAGCTTGTGACATGCTTCATTATCGGGCTTTTCCCACACCCTAAAAACATTCTTGTGCTAGGATGGTCTCAACCACGTTGCTCAGAATATTATAATTAGTGATTGGAATATTTCAGGAATGTTTATGGTTAAACTGCCTAGGGAATAAGCCCATGCCATGAGTTTATTCTGCCCTACCTTTACATGGTTGAAAAGAGGAGAATTTCCAAGTGATGCTAATGGGCTACTGTTGATCCATCATCCGTGATCATTGCATAGTCGGCATATTGTGCTCAATCACTAGTACCCAACTGAGTCAGAGGCCTTCATCAGGACTAAAGGATACCTATATTATAGTCATGTCCCTAAAATAAGTCAGTCATGTTTGTGGACAGACATAATGAGACTCACAGGCAACGAAAAATACTAATGTAATACTTTGCCACAGGTATTTTTCTGTAGCTAAAACAGAATTAAAAAACACTGCTTATTAAACAGATACACAGTTTTTTTAGTATAACTCCAATCAGGCATTGTTGAGTGAATCATGGCGCACAGTGAGGCACTGCACATGAAAGTGCAAAAATGTGAAAGAAGAAACAAGCTGCTCCTTCCTGTGAGCTTACCCTGTGCATTTACGATAATTTCTCAACACAGGGATCGAGGAGGAGCATCTTCCTGTAGCCAGAGAGTGTGGAATAAGTAAACTTACTAAATCCCATCTTCATCCAATAATTGGTTGCACTTTAGATTTATTACCCTTTTAAATGCAGGAGTACCACAAACCATTAAGATGAATATCTGTGCATATCATTGATAAGGGATTAAATTGCACAATGTGTCCAATTTTGTTTGGCATTGATGGTGGTCATAACATACAAATAAATTACCCGTAGTGCAGGCATGAGTACCCATACAGTACAACTGGTAATAATGACTAATATCATAAATGTGGATTGAAAGTGTCTGCTATATCCCATATTGATTTAGTCAAGAGTCAAGGCCAAATGAATAAAAGACCCCTCAGACATGCAAACACACAGTAGAAAGCTGTCTTTTATATTTACTAATTTGATCGAGCGACAGATTCCACTGAATGTGCCCTTCAAACCTCTGCCACCGATCCAGGGTGCACAGAGGTAGCCTACCAGATGCTTTCACTAACACTATCTTGTGGCCTTCAAGCCTGCAATGGTCACACAAAATCGGATCCCTATGCACACCATACCTACAATAGGCCAGGACATACTAGTAGGATCGACTATGCCCTTGTATCCCTGCCCCTATGGAGCACTGTGGTCGATATGATGGTGATTACAAGGTCTGATAGCGACCACAACGCCATTCACTGGACACTGGCTGGCATTACACTACACCATAAGTCCACTCCATTATCCCTCAGTAGGGATATCGGCCCAGCAAACAATAGACGCACACTGAAATGGTCCTGAGTTGCTATTCAGCCCAAAACCTCTCTACCTCCCTGGGAGACATAGACAGTTTGACCGATACTGCTTCAAGAAATTAGTATATTTCTGCCATATTCAAGGTCTTACACTCTACTGTCAGCGAACACTTCCAGTCCAGCCATAGGAGGACCTGCCAAAATACCAAAGTTAGCATCTCATGGTTTAATAAGGGCTGTATAGTAGCCATAAGGAATCTGGTCTCAGCCCTGAAAAGTGGAAGATGCGATGATCTGATAAGGGCTAGGAGAACTCAGTACAAAGAAGTTCAGCAGATGGCCCGGAGTTTGTGGGATTTCCATCTTTGGGATCTTATATTTGATGCAACCAAGTCTAATGACCTAAAAGCATTTTGGAAGTTTGTACCCATCTGGATGCAACCTAAACAAGGCACAATGAACAACCACATACAGCCTCAGACATGGTGGGAGCATTTCTCAGCACTCTATGACACGGAAGGGGAGGTAGACTCTCCCCTCACTGATCCACATGGGCCAAGGAGATCTGTTTCAGAATTGGATCGAATCATAGATCTAGAGACAACCAGGAGTGCAATTAGGAGCATCATCCCAGGAAAAACTATGTGGCTGAATAGAATCCCTGGGGACCTCTTTATTGCACATATTGATAATTGGGGCATGTATTTGAATAAGCTTACTAAGGCGATCCTGGAGGATGCTGAGATCCAGCTTCCTGGAAAGCTGCAGAAATAGTACCGATTCACAAGAAGGGATCAAAGGACACCCCATTTAATTATAGGCCAATTAGCCTGCTAGACGTCTCCCAAAAAATATTTGCCAGAGAGATTCTGCTTTCCCTTGGAAGGTGGATGGAAGAGGCTGATGCCCTCTCTTATCTCCAGGCAGGGTTCAGGAAACAAGTCAGCACCATAGATCAAGTGCTTTGATTTATGACCATTTACCGGAAGATGGTGGTCATACAGAAAGAACATCTTTATGTCATCTTTGTGGATCTAAAAATGGTGTTTAATCTAGTCCCACATGACAAATTTTAGGAAATGCTTAGAGCCAAGGGGATCGCCGTCCCACTACTTGACATCTTATTGCGCTTGCACTCGGATACCTTTGCGAAAGTTTGGTGCGTACAGCAAGAAGAGCTTACCTACCAGATTAGGTTCAGATGTGGGGTGCATCAGGGCTGTGTATTGGCCTCCACCCTTTTCTCATTGTATCTGAACGATGTTGTGGCCACTATCGAGCAGTGTTGGGATGACACTCCGATTAGAGCTGGTCACAGAACTCTGATACTGCTACTTGTGGATGATACCTTGTTGGCATCTAGGTCTCCAAAAGGCATACAGACCTTGATGGATATGTTTGCTGATTACTGTAGGAAAAGGGATCGAGTTGTCAACCTGGGCAAAACAAAGTTCATGGCCATCAGCCCTCACAGAACCTTCAGAGGGTCCATCACATTTGAAGGCACTAGTTTGGAAAGGGTGACCAAATTTGATTATTTGGGCATTAGGATTTCTTCCAAAATTGTTGGCTCCCCAAATTAGGAAAAGTGCCCTTAGCCTGTTACACTATGCCTCAAGGGTCCTAAGATTATACTAGTCTTCCAAAACCAGGCAGATTTCACCAGCTCTCAACATTTATTAATCAAAGGTGGTAGGGAGGGCCTTTTACAAGACCAAATTATGAGGCCATATGGGGGTCGCAACTGTGGCAACTGGAGAAAACAACTTCTTAAGACCAATTTCAAACCTACCTAAGAGATCCCCCAATCTCCCATTGCACTGGGGTACTGGTGTAAAAACACTCGGAAATCAAGCTAGATTTAGACCGATTACTTACTAGCAGAGACTGAGGTCTACAACGGCCTTAGACACCGATTATTGGGCCTTCAAAGAGATAGTGGCTTTGGATAAGGGTAACAAGATCAACTGGCTAACTTCTCAAAAGTCAATCTTATCTCAATTGGGTCTAAAAGTTTTTTGGGGCATGCAGCCT
Source organism: Calotriton arnoldi (assembly GCA_963921515.1). Classification (NCBI taxonomy): domain Eukaryota; kingdom Metazoa; phylum Chordata; class Amphibia; order Caudata; family Salamandridae; genus Calotriton; species Calotriton arnoldi. The sequence goes on along the minus strand of CAWUFW010005964.1, from coordinate 770,914 downwards.
TTCAGGAACCAACTTCCAAAGGACCAGCTCAAAGAACTGTACTGGGGTTATGTGTGGGGCACAGAGGTACGTGATAGGAGCTCAGGTCCTCTCACTGATGATTTTAGGGAACTTAAGTACAACCATAGGTTTGAAGCATTTCTGGACTACATCTCTGTACTGCTAGTTAGGAAATTGTACCTTCAGATTTGGTTTGGCACCCTCCCTGTGATGCCTACAGGCAGATGAGACACTCTTGCATTACCTTTTTTTTGCCCAGGATATGCCCGCCCTAGGAAGAGGTGGATTGTATCCATTTGCAGACAACTTGGCTCGAGATAGTGCTTCACTGCCCTTATGCTGCTGCATGCTGAAACAAATGAGGCCGGCAGCCAAGTACTTACACTGGAGCTGGATCATCCGATCGAACACTTTGTCTTCTCAGTAGTTTGTTGTTTTTTGCAGCTTAAGCTGTCACTCAGGGTCAGGCACCCTAGAGTCATGTGCCAACGGTTATGGCCCGAATATTTTGTTTTGTACTGTTGCACCTTATTTCAACTACATATATAAGCTGCTATGCTTTGCTTCTGTATGGATGGCTTTATGTGCAATCATTTTAAAATAGCTATCTGTAAGCCCATGCATAGGCCTTTTTGTGAGCCTTAGAGTGTCTTTTGGGCTCCTTCCGACTTGTATACAGTCTATTACTTCAATTTACAAACATTTATAGATAACTGCTTGTAATTCTTATATGTTGTTGTTGGAAAACGAGGCAGCATGTGTGAGGCCTGCACAAATAACATGACTACATTTGTCCTTCACTGGGAACCAAACACCCAATTGTAGCGCCTGACTCTCAGAGGGTAGCGTTGCAGAGCAGTCTGAGGCTTTACTCAAGGGAGGTGGTGTGGGCTAGTAATCGCCATTTGCAGGTGCGCAGAAATAACACTCAATAATTGATTGTCCAGTCTGTACTTTGCTTTATAAAAGTAAGAGTACATTTATTAAACACACACACACTACTCAATACTATGCACCAATTTACAAATATACATAAGCTGTTGGAATTACTTTGTGACATTGCGTAACATCTCCACCCCTCCCGCAGGGGGGGTTGGGTCTAGTACCACCACTCCCATGTATGCACATCATCTTGCCCCCAATGCAGTTAGTTGAACATAACCTGGAGCGAGGGCCCTGCGCACTGGCACCATCCCAGTGGCGACCCACCCCATTATCTCAACACGCATTAAAAATAGGTTCACCTGCCCTAGTGACACATAACCCTGACTGAGCATCTTATATTGACCATACAGTATGCACCCCTACATCTTCAGGGTTAACAGTCTGGGTTGTTCCTCACTTAAGCGCAGCAGCAAAAATACATGTTCAAGCATTACTTTGGAATGACAGTACTCATCACCTCTGTTGGACATTAGAATGCATTGCAATTACGGCCACTAAAGGCATCACAGATGAAATCACAGGATTACGCATATACAGCCAAACACCCTAGCAGAAATGTCTGGCAACATAACCCCACTTTGCTTATGACATCACCTTACAAAAGTACTTCACATTACACATGTGATCTTCAGTCCCTCTAAAAAAAAAGAAATAACCGTTAGTAAATGCAGCTCTGGTGCAATTACACCTCTTCGCCTTCAAGAGATGCCATTCACAAGACATCCCCAACTCAACCCTTCACTCTGTGAAGTACTTCTCAATAGACCCTCAGCTGTAGAACAAACGTTCCAGCCTAGAAGGTGTTCAAATGCTGGCTGAGCCCTTGAGGGGTTATCCTTTTTAAGTCCCCAAGACACTTAGGGTGGGACTTTTCATCTTCGTGCTGGGGGAGACTGCGTTGCTCCTGCAGCTCCCCCGGCACCTTTGCATTCATGTGGTGGTGACCCCGTCCTCCTGGGGCCACCACTAGCAGTGAAAACGCGGTTTTTGCCCTTGCAGGCCGGTTCTGGCCTGCAGGGCATTATGGGTACCTTCGCATACTTGATGAGCGGCTCTCCCGCTGTGCCGGGGAGAGCCGCGACCACGCTGGCGGCCTCTGCCGCATCCTTTCCTCGTTGAGGGGCCCGGTCCCACCCGACCCCCAGGTGAGTTTAACGGCGCGGGGAGCCCACCCCCGGCCGCCTTGCCAATCTTCAGGGGCCCGGTCCCACCCGGGCCCCTCCTTCCTTTTCCTGGGTCCCGGTCCCACCCGGGACCCCTCGCATCGCCTGTGGTCTTCTCCGGGGGGCCCCGGTCCCACCCGGGACCCCCGCATGGCCATTTGGTGGAGGGCAGCCCGGGGAGCCCACCCCCGGCTGCCCCCGCCGGCTCCCCGCTCGGTCAGCACACTCGCGTGCTGCCGCGGGATCCGGCAGTGCAGAGGTGGTCTGCCCGCTCCAGCGGGCAGACGTGCAGCCTCACGCCGGCCCCGCCTGACCTCGGGGGAGTGCAGCGGCACTCCCCCGGCCTCCTTCTCTTTACGGGCCTGGGGATGGGGCCCCGGGCCCTGGGCCAGTTTCACGGGGGACGCGACGACGCCCCCCAGCTTTGCTTCGGGGCCCGGAGATGGGGTCCCGGGCCCCTCCTCACGGGGAGCGCGCCGGCGCTCCCCGACAGCTTCTTCGCCGGGGGCCAAGGTGGGCTCCTGGCACCCCGTGGGCAAATCTTCACGGGGAGCGCGACGGCGCTCCCCGGCTGTGCTTCGGGGCCCGGGGATGGGGTCCCTGGCCCCCAGAGACCTCTCTGCAGGGGGGGGCGTGACGGCGCTCCCCCACCTCCACCTTCGGTGGGGGACAGGGTAGGCTCCTGGCCCCCTTTCAGGGCATTTTTCACGGGGAGCGCGACGGCGCTCCCCGGCTTTACTTCCCTTTGGGGGGGCAGCCCCCGGGACCTGACCCACCCCGGGGGCCTCTCTGAGACTGGCGGCGGAGCCCCACGTGCTTCGTCATCGGTCTTCTTGGGGGTCAAATGTCGCCTACCTTCCGGGGGCCATATCTCAGCCCCTGGGGGTCCGATCTGCCCCATTTTTGCGTCTTCTTGCTCCTGGCGGCGGCCCCCAGCCACTGGGAGCACTCTCCTTCGCCCTCCGGGTCTTCAAGAGGGTGCATTCTGCAGGGAGCGGTCTTCACTGGCTCCCTGTGGCAGACGTTCGCCTGGCTCTCCTCCTGGGCCTCTCTTCTCCCTGCGCAGAGGCCCCTGCTTCTGTGCACCGGTCCTGGGCTCTTCTTCTGGCGCTGTTAGGAGCCTGGGGGGCAGTCAGGGGGTTCCTCCTTCCAACTGCCCATGACCAGGCTCCAGCACCTTCCGCCTCAGCAGACCACACCCCAGAGAGAGCTCTCTTCCTCTTCCAGTACTTTTTCAAAGTTGAGTAGGGGGGCTGGCAGGAAGTCTCTGTTTGTCCTATCAAACAGCGACACATCACTTCCCTGCCCCTGCTCCCTCCTTGTCCAGCCTCTGGGTTTGTTCAAAATGGCGTCGTCCAGGGTCTCTGGCCACATGGTCTCTGAAACCAGACCCCTTCCCTCCTCGCTGCCTTCCCTCCTTGGTGCAGCCTCGTGCCTGGCACCCAGTGATAGCTGCTGATGGATGAGCCTGTAGCCCCACCCATCTTCTCTTCGTGGAGAGGAGGCCTTAGCTTGTGGAAGAAAGGTTATCAATCCATCCAGCTGAGGTCAGCCCTCAGCCTGGCCCTGGTTATGACTGACTCAGAGAAATGTGACATTTCTGGATGACCCAAAAGCAGTACAAATATGACTTTGGACTCTACAGAATACTTCTTTTCACATCCGCTACAGTGGACTTTAGTGCGTGTCTGGAATCTGTAGGCCTTAGGAAAGTTAATCTAGCACATGGGCTCCACATCCCCATAGGGGAATAATGAAGTGAAAAACACAGTAAAACACACTGACTTTCCCTGGCATGTTCCTTCCCAGTGTATAAGGCCTATTCCGTGTCACCACCCACTTCTGCATAAGTCCTGCCACATCATTCACTTTGTAGCTGCTCCTGGACTGCGCACGCCAGGAATCTCCCCTGTGCAGCCCCTACACGTGTGCACACGCATGTACACAGGTGTCTGCATGTACCCAGCCCGGTGCCCCTTACTCCAGCTGCTGCGCAGCGGCCTAGTCAAGCTAGGGGGACACCAGTAAAATCCACATGCCGTCTCCTTCATCATGAGTTCACTGTGGATGAGTCCCAATTTATGAGGCTCTCCCACAGTAAAAGCTCAACACATAGGTGCTCAAAAGCGAAAAATCCGGGCGGCCCATAGTGTCAGAACCACCTTCTAACACACGCCGCGCCCAGCTGATTCCTACAGGGAAGAAGTAGCCACTCTACATGGGTATTCTTCCCGTAGTCAGCGATAACTAGTTATAAGGGGTTCTGACCAGACCCCCTTACTCACCAGTTATCCGCTCAGACCACCTACTCCTCCCATCCATGAAATCTCCACCCATGACAGGGATCCCAGACTACCCTAAGAACCCTCCGGGCTCTAGGTTAGATACCTCTAGGTCACTCATGGTCTACATGGACTTGGCCTCACTAGGCCCACCTTTGCCCTTGGGCATGCAACACTATGCCTACCCCTTCTCTGTACAAGGGTCCAGTGCCTCAGCACCGAAGCGGTCTTCGGGGATAGGTCTACATCCCATCCCCTGGGTCACTAGCTGGTCTCCCTTCTGGAGTTTGGTCCAACCAGTACCCTCTCTCCGTTTGGTCCTTGCACCCCAAAGATGCAACCTCTCTGGACCCTCACCCTCAGCCTGCCGCTGAGGTCATTCTGCTGCCACCACCCTTTTGGGAGGACTGGCTTCCCTAAAGAAAGCACAGCCACTTGTGCTTTCCCCACACAGAAAAGCACCCTTTGGCCACTGGCCTGGCTCCCTGATAGGACCTCAGACCGGCCTCACCACCACACTGGCAGTGCCAGGGAGGAACACTGAGGGTGCCTCGTCAGACATCCTACAGCTCATTTCCCCCGTCAGTAGCTCCACACGGAAACTACCCCGGGAACCTAGACCCCTTCTTTGTTCTCCGCTGCGAGAACAGGGCCTATGCACCCTTCCCTCCGAGAGGCGCGCTCTCCTCCCGGAGTACCCTTAGAGAGCCTGTGGGCCCCGAGTTAGCTAGCCCTGGGCCCACCTCTCATGGCTCTCCCCGGTCTCCCAGCAGCGCCTTGGGAGACCGCCCAGGGACCTACATGGTCCCTGGATGGCCTGCACCACCCCTTATGAAGAGCAGGGTCCCTTCCCTAAGATAGGCCCCACCTGCCTTCAGGGTAGTACTACCACACCAAGCCAGGGACCCTAAAGATCCCGGCTAGGCCTGCACCACCCCTTTGCGAAACACAGGGTCCCGTCACTTAAGATAGGCCCCACCTGTGTTCAGGGTGGTACTACCTTGCAGAAGTCCACCTCCTGCATCGAGCTGGGGAACACCCTCATGCTCCTGGTCCTTGGGTTCAAGTCCCACAGGACCTACCTGACTGGTCACCTGGCCAGGCATCGCCCCAGCCACCACCTCAGGCTCACCACACTAGCTCCAGGGTGACATCCAAGCTCAAAAACTACCCCTCCTTTGGGGCCACCCATCACCATGGGCCGCCCCGGGGTAACCACTCACCGGACACTGACACCTCAGGGTCCGCCACTAACCCTTTACCTGGAAACCAGGGAGTACATCACCCCCACTCAGATCTCCACTGGATCAGTTACCTAGCCCACCTATGGTACCTAGGGGCTACCACTACACACCATCACTCAAGAACTACCCTCCTTTGGGGCCACCCACTACCAGGGGCCACCCCTGGGTCGCTCACCTCCCCACCAGTTAACCTGGGGGGCCTGCCGGACACCTAACTCTACCACACCCTCCTCCCACCGTGGGAAAAGTTCCTTGGGGTCCCTCACCATGGGAACCCCTGTTACTACCTGGGGTAAAGAAACCTCCTGCCCCACCCTTCCAGTGGGTTTGGCCTGCGCCAATGGCAAGTAAACTTTCAGCGGGGGAGGGATACCTGGGGCCCCTTCTGTGGAAACACTCCCTGCCCTTAAAAAGCACGGTAATCTCCCAGGACCCCCTCTCTCTCCTGTCCCCCACAAAGGTCAATCCACCCCTTCACCCCCACCTGTGATGTAGGTATCAGTTGCTGTCCCTATCTCTTGAGGAGACATCCTCCTCATGCAGGTGTAGTGCATGTAGTGTTAGGGTTCAAAGGTGTACAATATGGCTTAGAACATTTGTATGCAATCATTTCCTGGAAAGCACCATCCCGCTAGCACATGATAATCAACATAGCGCGGTCATATCAATACAGTTTACATTTAAACAATAATATCTTCACATGACACATATGTGCGCGGGGCTTTCCTTTCCCATACCTTTAGTTCACATAACCAAAACTTTGAACCCTTCTCAGAGCCCTGCGCTCTTCCATTTGCTCATTACTGCATAGGTAATGTGTGGCAAAACTGGACTTATCAAATGCTATAAATGCGCACCAGAATGGGATACTATGTTTCCCGCCGCTAGACACCAATGTTGGAAAACGAGGCAGCATCTGTGAGGCCTGCACAAATAACATGACTACATTTGTCCTTCACTGGGAACCAAACACCCAATTGTAGCGCCTGACTCTCAGAGGGTAGCGTTGCAGAGCAGTCTGAGGCTTTACTCAAGGGAGGTGGTGTGGGCTAGTAATCGCCATTTGCAGGTGCGCAGAAATAACACTCAATAATTGATTGTCCAGTCTGTACTTTGCTTTATAAAAGTAAGAGTACATTTATTAAACACACACACTACTCAATACTATGCACCAATTTACAAATATACATAAGCTGTTGGAATTACTTTGTGACATTGCGTAACATCTCCACCCCTCCCGCAGGGGGGGTGGGGTCTAGTACCACCACTCCCATGTATGCACATCATCTTGCCCCCAATGCAGTTAGTTGAACATAACCTGGAGCGAGGGCCCTGCGCACTGGCACCATCCCAGTGGCGACCCACCCCATTATCTCAACACGCATTAAAAATAGGTTCACCTGCCCTAGTGACACATAACCCTGACTGAGCATCTTATATTGACCATACAGTATGCACCCCTACATCTTCAGGGCTAACAGTCTGGGTTGTTCCTCACTTAAGCGCAGCAGCAAGAATACATGTTCAAGCATTACTTTGGAATGACAGTACTCATCACCTCTGTTGGACATTAGAATGCATTGCAATTACGGCCCCTAAAGGCATCACAGATGAAATCACAGGATTACGCATATACAGCCAGACACCCTAGCAGAAATGTCTGGCAACATAACCCCACTTTGCTTATGACATCACCTTACAAAGGTACTTCACATTACACATGTGATCTTCAGTCCCTCTAAAAAAAAGAAATAACCGTTAGTAAATGCAGTTCTGGTGCAATGACAACTCTTCACCTCCAGGGAATGCCCTTCTCCAGACATCCCCAACTCAGCCTTTCACTCCATGAAGCACTTCTCAATACACCCTCAGCTATAGAACAAAAGTTCCAGCCTAGAAGGTGTTCAAATGTTGGCTGAGCCCTTCAGGGGTTATCCTTTTTAAGTCCCCAAGAAACTTAGGGTGGGACTTTTCATCTTCGTACTGGGGGAGACTGCGTTGCTCCTGCAGCTCCCCCGGCACCTTTGCATTCATGTGGTGGTGACCCCGTCCTCCTGGGGCCACCACTAGCAGTGAAAACGCGTTTTTTGCCCTTGCAGGCCGGTTCTGGCCTGCAGGGCATTATGGGTACCTTCGCATACTTGATGAGCGGCTCTCCCGCTGTGCCGGGGAGAGCCGCGACCACGCTGGCGGCCTCTGCCGCATCCTTTCCTCGTTGGGGGGCTGGTCCCACCCGGACCCCCAGGTGAGTTTAACGGTGCAGGGAGCCCACCCCCGGCCGCCTTGCCAATCTTCAGGGGCCCGGTCCCACCCGGGCCCCTCCTTCCTTTTCCTGGGTCCCGGTCCCACCCGGGACCCCTCGCACCGCCTGTGGTCTTCTCCGGGGGGCCCCGGTCCCACCCGGGACCCCTGCATGGCCATTTGGTGGAGGGGCAGCCCGGGGAGCCCACCCCTGGCTGCCCCCGCCGGCTCCCCGCTCGGTCAGCACACTCGCGTGCTGCCGCGGGAGCCGGCAGTGCAGAGGTGGTCTGCCCGCTCCGGCGGGCAGACGTGCAGCCTCACGCCGGCCCCGCCTGACCTCGGGGAGTGCGGCGGCACTCCCCGGCCTCCTTCTCTTCACGGGCCCGGGGATGAGGCCCCGGGCCCTGGGCCAGTTTCACGGGGGACGCGACGGCGCCCCCCGGCTTTGCTTCGGGGCCCGGAGATGGGGTCCCGGGCCCCTCCTCCCCTCCTCATGGGGAGCGCGCCGGCGCTCCCCGACGACAGCTTCTTCGCCGGGGGCCAGGGTGGGCTCCTGGCACCCCGTGGGCAAATCTTCACGGGGAGCGCGACGGCGCTCCCCGGCTGTGCTTCGGGGCCCGGGGATGGAGTCCCAGGCCCCCAGAGACCTCTCTTTCAGGGCATTTTTCACGGGGAGCGCGACGGCGCTCCCCGGCTTTACTTCCCTTTGGGGGCCAGCCCCCGGGATCTGACCCACCCCGGGGGCCTCTCTGAGACCGGCGGCGGAGCCCCACGTGCTTCGTCGTCGGTCTTCTTGGGGGTCAGAGGTCGCCTACCTTCCGGGGGCCATATCTCAGCCCCTGGGGGTCCGATCTGCCCCATTTTCACGTCTTCTTGCTCCTGGCGGCGGCCCCCAGCCACTGGGAGCACTCTCCTTCGCCCTCCGGGTCTCCAAGAGGGTGCATTCTGCAGGGAGCGGTCTTCACTGGCTCCCTGCGCCAGACTTTCGCCTGGCTCTCCTCCTGGGCCTCTCTTCTCCCTGCGCAGAGGCCCCTGCTTCTGCGCACCGGTCCTGGGCTCTTCTTCTGGCGCTGTTAGGGGCCTGGGGGCAGTCAGGGGGTTCCTCCTTCCAACTGCCCATGACCAGGCTCCAGCACCTTCCGCCTCAGCAGACCACACCCCAGAGAGAGCTCTCTTCCTCTTCCAGTACTTTTTCAAAGTTGAGTAGGGGGGCTGGCAGGAAGTCTCTGTTTGTCCTATCAAACAGCGACACATCACTTCCCTGCCCCTGCTCCCTCCTTGTCCAGCCTCTGGGTTTGTTCAAAATGGCGTCGTCCAGGGTCTCTGGCCACATGGTCTCTAAAACCAGACCCCTTCCCTCCTCGCTGCCTTCCCTCCTTGGTGCAGCCTGGTGCCTGGCACCCAGTGATAGCTGCTGATGGATGAGCCTGTAGCCCCACCCATCTTCTCTTCGTGGAGAGGAGGCCTTAGCTTGTGGAAGAAAGGTTATCAATTCATCCAGCTGAGGTCAGCCCTCAGCCTGGCCCTGGTTATGACTGACTCAGAGAAATGTGACATTTCTGGATGACCCAAAAGCAGTACAAATATGACTTTGGACTCTACAGAATACTACTTTTCACATCCGCTACAGTGGACTTTAGTGCGTGTCTGGAATCTGTAGGCCTTAGGAAAGTTAATCTAGCACATGGGCTCCACATCCCCATAAGGGAATAATGAAGTGAAAAACACAGTAAAACACACTGACTTTCCCTGGCATGTTCCTTCCCAGTGTATAAGGCCTATTCCGTGTCACCACCCACTTCTGCATAAGTCCCGCCACACCATTCACTTTGTAGCTGCTCCTGGACTGCGCACGCCAGGAATCTCCCCTGCGCAGCCCCTACACGTGTGCACACGCATCAACACAGGTGTTTGCATGTAACCAGCCCGGTGCCCCTTACTCCAGCTGCTGCGCAGCGGCCTAGTCAAGCTAGGGGGACACCAGTAAAATCCACATGCCGTCTCCTTCATCATGAGTTCACTGTGGATGAGTCCCAATTTATGAGGCTCTCCCACAGTAAAAGCTCAACACATAGGTGCTCAAAAAGCGAAAAATCCGGGCGGCCCATAGTGTCAGAACCACCTTCTAACAGTTGTCTTACAATTTCACGGCCTACCTACAAGAGGGCATGGTGTAGCTCAGTGTTAATCACTGACCAGGCTAGCCTTGTTATAACCCTGCCACCCACCTGAAATCTATTATGGAATGGCTTATTTTACTGATTTTATGATCTTTTGGATGCCTTTATGGTGTATAACTGATACAAAGTACGTTTGATTGAAAATGGAATATCAGACCTTGTTGATGTGAGCATACCTGGAAGTGTATTACCTTCATTCCTGAGCTGCAGGGTGTCACAAACATTAAAGTATGAAGGGATGTAGACAGTGCTGTCATTGTGGGCCATTAGCAACAGGTTTCTGATTAGTCTTTCCTAATACTACCATTAGGATGATGGCAGGGGAATGGGGGGTGAGTCAGCAGATTCAGTAGTTAGCTGTAGGGAAGTTTCTTCACCCTCAAGGGATGCATTCGCAAAAAAACACAACAACAACAAAAACAAAAATGGCCTGGTACCAGCTCTTTCTTTTGAAGAAAGTGAAACTCTTTCTTCCAGAAAGAAATTTCAGAACTGCTTCTGAAACCCACGTACTCTAGCATCTGAATGGAGGTCATGCTCTGCTCAATAACAAACACAACAGCACGTCTCATCCAGGACCTGAAAAAATATGATCACCCCCATTCTCATGGCTCCCCTTACTGGAGTGCACCATCTTCATACCAAGAAACACCCCTGCTTATTTTGAAGGCAAGCTCATCCTCTCTGGTGGTTCTGTGAAGACCCACAGCCAGGACATTATCAGACTGCAGTCGTAAGAACAGACTAAGAAGTGTAAAAAGAAAAATCAAGACAGCAGGTTTTTTCCATCTATGCACCCAGGGTTTCGAACAAAATCCATGTATTCATCAGGACTGCCACAACTCTCCTCCAATTCAGAAAAACGTTGAGCTGCACCTCTTTAAAGATCACTACATCACAATGCATTAACAGTTAACAAATCAGCTAACTCTCCTATCACTTGTTTATCTGTACTCTGTACGGTGCTTCACTGCTTTATGGCTCGCTCTGCTGTATGAAATTTGGGTAATTTGTTGAGGGGGTGGAAGCCCCACTCAAGCAACAATCACAATCCAGAATCAGTAGAACCGGAGATATTCAGTTTAAAATTTTAAGTGATAGCACCTAAAAGCTCAAAGAGCCACTCACAGTCATCTGTTCACCTTAGACTGGGGGAAAGTCACACGTTCAGGCCACCAATGATGGAGCATGGGTCGGATACAGGGACCAGGTTAATCCTGCCTCCAAAGTCCAGCATGGCGTGAACAGTTCTGTTCGCATTGGAAAAGCCCGCGAGGAGCAGGCTGAGCGTTGCGGAAGGTTGTCGCTGTAGCACAAAGAGTAGTTCAGGCATCGCAGACAGTCATCACTGAAGCATGAAGACTTGGTCATGTGTCGCGGATGGCTGTTGCTGTAGTTTCACGTTGGCAGTCATTGTGATCTGCCCTGGCTGTAGCGCGAAGTGCAGGTCATACATTGACAGTCATCGCTGACGATTGCTGTTGTTGCAAAGAGCAGGTCTCACCAGAACTTTGAATTGGGGATTGTCGTGGGCAGCAGAGTATCGGTGAGAATGGACAAACTTCAGGATTTTTCAAATGTTCTTTGGGAGAAGTACACTCTGATACAAGCCAAGGGTCCAGGACCTGGGGAGGCACCTCCTAGGGATCAGTGGCTCACTCCAGCAGAGGTCAGCAGGTCCTGGTAGGCCTACTTGCAGCAGGTCAGCTGGGCAGTTACAGAGAGGCCTCTGAAGCTTGTTATGTTCCTATAGCACACAGAGGAGGTCAGCCAACTGACCCTTGTAAGTATTAGCCTCGGATGAAGGCAAGCAAGTCTCGTCTTTCCTTTTAGACAGAAAGGCAGTCCAACAAGCAGCAGGGCAGTCCTGTGGCAGCAGTCCTCTGGCAACATGGCAGTCTTTCTTCTGCAGCTGCGGAAGCTGCAAGTAAGAGCGGTGGGGTGGTGGGGCCGGCTGGGGGGGACTTTGAGAGACAACCACAAGGAAAAATTAAATAAATAATTAATCTTCCCTCGTGGTCACTTCTCGAAATCCCCCCCTGCCGGCCCCACTTCCACAGGTTCAGAAGTGTGCTGAAGAGTGGCTCCGGAGGTCCAACATTTACACCTGGCACCAGACTTTGTGTGGGGGGACTCCCTGTTCTATCCCCTCATAGGGTTCTGGAAGATTCTTCCCCTTCCCCTGTCAAGGCTTCAAACTGTCTGGGATGACAAAGGACAGGGCAGGTCTGGTGTCAGGTTCCTCTGTGTGTGCAGAAGGCAAAGCTCTTTGAAGTGTAAGGGGGGCTGCGTACAGCCCCTCCCCATCATCCTGCCAAGATGGCCCATGCTGTCCACACCTAAGCTCCTTTTGTGATACTCTGTGGAAGCACTATACAAACCCAACAGCAGAGCCATTCCCAGTGATGTGACCCAGAACACTGGCAGTACGGGCAAATGGTTCGGACAAGAAAATGTCAACTTTCTAAAAGTGGCATTTTCAGAATTGTAAGTTGAAATCCGACTTCACCATCAAAGATGATTTGAAATTGCAATTCATATGGGAGTATACAGCATATCTATATCTGCTCCTAATCCAAAGTTATCACTTATTAAATGTAATAAGTAATAATGAAATGTAATAGGATAACCCAGTGTTAGTCAATGGGAGAGATAGATTTTGGGAGTTTTTTACTACCAGGACAGGCAAAACCTAAGTACACATGTCCTACTTTTTAAAATAAAATGCACCTTACCCTATGAGCCTGAAGAGTCTACCTTAGGGGTGACTTATGAGTATTAGGAAGGAAGGTTTAGGCCTGGCAAAAAGGTTTATTTTGCCATGTTGAAATGGCAGTTTAAAACCGCACATGTAGGCTGCAGTGGCCAGCAAGGAGGCGTATTAGAGTGCTACTTTAGTGGGTGGCACAATGAGTGCTGCAGCCCATTTGTAGACCTTTAATTTGCAGACTACCATCCCAGCATTTACTACTATTTGCAAGAGGTCACAATCCCACCTCATTAATATTCATACAGCTGTTGGTTTGTTGACCTTTAGATAATTCAGCAGTGTGAGAGCTTTGAGTGTTCTAGGAACCGAAAAGGGACACCTCAACCACCCTTGTTTGTTCTTTGTTGTTCATAAGATGTATGATTGTTGACGAAATCCAATAAAACCCCATTGAGCTCTTGCCATACTAACTTGAAAACTTGTGCTGACTTCAAAGGCTCTGAACAGAAACCTAGAAAACAAATATTTAAAATCCTCTCACATGACAGCATTTGTAGGGCACTGAGCACACACAAGCACCAACATTATTGTTTTATGCTGGAAATGTGGCCTTCCAGTACAAAATACTATGCTTAGGCCAATGCTTAATTTGAACCGGTGGTTTCCAGTGCTCTGCACCGGAACTTAATTGTCAACACCGGCACTTTTGACAGTCAGCACTGTTTATCTAAATTAAAGATTAACACAACATTAGTTGTTTATTATTTCGTTGAACCATAAAAATGACTAAAATCTGCTGCCCAAGACATTATCGTAGCTTTGGGGTCTGGAATAGTCTGAAATGTCATACTTGTAGGGTGTGTTGATTATTAGTTGTGTTGATTCCTTCACTGGCGGCAAGCTTAGGGGCAAGGAGAAGGGCAAGCTGCAGTGGCATCTTGAAGAGAGCTCCAGCACTTATTTTTTTTTACAAATTAGGCACTGGCTTAGACATAAATTTAAGCTTTTCAAGCTGCGTATCCGACACTGCACATTAAAACGTGCATGGAAAGTTAGACATGTTTTGAAGAAATGGAGGAAAGGAAACGTTTCTCAAACATTGCTCCTGCCTCTAGGAGACGTACATTTTTGATACAATGCCCAGGCCACATTTTCATTATACACGGCTTTGTGTCACAATACTTGAGTGGTTACATGGGAATGCCCATGTATCAAGCATGATACTTACTCCACTTGATGTGAAGTAGTGTGTAGCAGCGCAAACAGCTACTTTGCGTTACATGAAGTTTACTTTCCAGTGCAAATCAGGACTTTGACTGGAAGCTAAATCCCAATTCAATACTTTGCCTCCGCTAGAGTCATGTTTTGTGACACTGCTCGTTGCAAAGCCTTGATAAATCTGTTCCTTTGACTACAAAAACTTGCACGTGAAGTTCCAGCAGCGCTTCATCCATTCATGCACAGGTGGCATTCAGTTACAGTGGCCCTAGTGACCCCGTGCAGGAAGAGGCAGAGGACATTCTTGTTCCCCAAGCATCCACGAGAACACACCAGGACCAAAGCAGGGACATGCAGTCAAACCCCTACCCTAATGTAGCAGAGTCCCTTCCCTGCCGTGTGGAAGCAATACGCTGGAGGGGTGGCACTGAGAGCAAAGCTCATGCTAGAGGGATCACAGAGAGAAGAAACAGGACCTGAATGCTTCTTGAAACGTATGAGCATCGCAAGCTAAAAAATATAGCCTCCTTCCTCCTAGTAATATCCGCTACACTGGGAATGTGCATGTCATAAGTCTGTGACTACTCACAGTATTGCACGGTATTTTTGTTGGTGCACACCTTTGTAGTCAGGCACCCTAGGCCCAGAATGGCTACAAACTGCTCAATATACGCCATAATGACATAATATTACTTGTAATCAAATACATTTATAATTGTACATTTTAATCAAATTCAAGATTGTATAATATATTCTTTTCTGATTTCAAAATCATAATGCAAGCTTTTGTCTCTTCTTAAACTATATCTATGATAGTTGTTACCATTTAGTTTAAAATGTTGGGGCATATTATCAAGGGCTCTATCGCCGCTTTAGCGGGACTTTTTCCTGCTAAAGCGGCGATAATTCAAATGCCCTATTAGCAAGCTGTCGCTAACTGCTGATAGCGACAGCTTCTAGGCGATAGCGACCGGGTTGGGTGCCGCTTTGCATGCCAGCGATATTTATCGCTAATGGCATGCAAAGTAGGCGTTCCCAACCTAAAAGCGACTGGAAACAGTCGCTAAGGTCGCTATCGCCTATTAGCGAGGCAGGGGAGGTGATTAACGAACCAGCGCTAAACACGTTTAGCGCTGGTTTGTTAACGCCTGGTCTAAACCTGACTTAGCCATGTAATCCAATGGGAGGTGGATTACATGGCTAAATCCCCTCGCCCTATCGCCAAGCTAACACTGGTCACAGTGTGAATATCGCTTGTTTTCAAGCGATATTCACACTGTTCTCTAGGTTTCTATCGCTTTGGAGATAAGCGTTGCTGATAGCACGCTATCTCCGCGATAGAAACTCTGCGATAGCCGGCGATAATTATCCTAGCGCTAACTGCGCTTAGCGATAATTATCGCCGGTTATTGCTAATAGGCCCCGTTGTTCGTAAAATTTCCAAACCTTAGTTAGGTAATTGTTTTTTACTCAAAATGTTATCATTTTGTTCACCTTATAGTTAATTTTCCATAAGTTCAATTAAGTTTTTTTTTAAATATCAAAAACATAAAATATCTCTTCTATTAATTTCATAACTCGAAAAGTTTTTCTGTAGCTCACAAAACACGTGTTGCCTGATGTTTGTATTAAGAACGATAAAAACACAAGTAGGTAATATTACAAAGATCTCAGGGGCATATTAGCAATGCCTGGCGATAATTATCGCAAAGCGCAATTAGCGCTTGGATAATTATCGCCAGGCATCGCCGGTTTCTATCGCGGAGTTAGCGTGCAATCAGCAATGCTAATCTCCAAAGCGATAGAAACCTTGGAGAACAGTGTGAATATCGCCTGAAAACAGGCGATATTCACACTGTTCCCCAGTTTCAGCTTGCTGATAGTGCGAGGGGACTTAGCCATGTAATCCACCTCTCATTGGATTACATGGCTAAGTCAGGGTGGGACCAGGTGTTAGCAAACCAGCGCTAAACGTGTTTAGCGCTGGTTCGCTAATCACTGCCCCTGCCTCGCTGATAGGCGTTAGCGACCTCAGCGACTGTTTCCAGTCGCTGTTAGGTGGGGAACGCCTACTTTGCATGCCATTAGCGATAAATATCGCTGGCATGCAAAGCGGCACCCAACCCGGTCGCTATCGCTTACAAGCTGTCGCTAACAGCAGTTAGCGACAGCTTGTTGATAAGGCGATAATATTATCGCCGCTTTAGCGGGAAAAAGTCCAGCTAAAGTGGCGATAATCGCCTTGCTAATATGCCCCGCAATCTTTTTGCAGTGTTGACAAAGTAGCAGGAATCGACGGTGTGGAAGGGGAATGGACGGTGACGCCCTCCAAGATGCCACGGTGAGCCAAGTGCTTATATGAACATCTGTCTAACTTGTAGGTCACGAGTTCAAATCATGTCAAAACCAGCTCAGGCTTTCATCTTTCAGAGAGTAATAAAACAGAGAAATTGCATTTAGGTAACATCTATTGTTTACAGCACCTCAAACAGCAAACACAGCCCAAAGTGCTCCACAGAAGAGAATTATGATTATATTACAAAACATTTACTAGATCAGTCGTACCTAATGTGATCATAATTTGCATGGGAGGGCATGCACAGGAGAACAGCGAGGTTACTCTTCCCCATACCATTCCCAGATTATGGGTTCTGAGTTTAAATGCACAAACATCATTTCTGTGAAATGGAAAAATAACTAGATTGCCTTGTGTTGTGTTCATAGGGTAATAGAACACTACCATTAATGTGAAATGTGTTTTGAAAATTGCTGCATCTCCCAGATAATCTACTTCAGTGACTTCAAATGTTTAGAGTGAGGAAGCATCAATCTTTTTTAAAATACATTTTAATAACGTGCCCAGTAAATGTGAAGTGAACGAATAGAACTGACATCACAGGTTGCTAGGTCTAATCATTCAGTTTCCCTTATGTCTTCTCTTGTGCTGAATGACTACGATTCCATAAAGAAAAGAGAAAGGCAGATCTAATATCATCCAATTTGAAGACAATTAGTGTTCAGGTGGGATTGGAGCAGAATCACAATATGGTTGGGAGAAGTAGGTTTTTTTAAATTATAAAACATTAGGAGCAAGGCCAGACTGGCAGGGTGGGGGCTGGTTTTGTTAGTGAGGGGCTGGTTTTGAAGCAGTGCAGCAGTTTTAAAAACACTGCAAAGGTCCTTGCATATCCAGGAGTTTTCGGGCAACAATAAAAGTGTCAATATAACTCTGCTGATCAGTGTACCTGCTGGGGAGAGATGGGAGTTTTGCCTTGTGGCAGATTTGACTCATCTAAGATAGCACAGAGTGTTAATATGCCTGCTGCAAAGAAGAGTACCATGCATAACAAAGAACAGTATTTTATATGCATAGCTCAGTGGGTTACTGTTTTTGTCACAGAAATTCTTTTGTTACTGTGCAGTTCATAAATTACAATCTTAACCTAGCACAGTGAGCTATGAACTGCCATCAAAGAGCTGCATGCAAACTGCACGATATAGGTTAGGAAGTTATGTTTTTTTCTTGGTCATTATTCTGATGTTGCTAAAAAAGGTTTGTTTGAGTAGAAAAAAAGTCCTATCATTAAGGTCAACCCTAGCCACTGTGATATGTTCTGAATCCTGAGTTCGTGCTTCTCCAGACCAAGCACTCTTAATACATGCCAGTATGTATGACGTGTATCCTACACCTTTGCCTTATGTAACATTTTCTATACACTAATTTACACATCATTCATTTTCTCTGTGTGAGTGATGTAAATTGCTCCGACACCCTATACTGCTATGAGAGGCGCTATCAAACAGATGAAATACATGTGAGAGAAGGGCTATGGAGAGATGTGAGGCACTGTTGGAGGATGATAGTGAGCGAATCATTGAAAAGCTCCAACAAAGATTGTCTTATCCTGGTGCACAGTAAAGTCATAATTTACTAATCTTTAAAAGCTAATAAAATTGAATATATAATGAGAAATGGATTGTAGAATGCACCAATTTTTCCCAAATTTTCTTGGGGGGAGAACTCCACAAAGCCCCTTTGTAATGGTCAAGTTTGCTCGCTGCACTCGCTATGCACCGTACGGGGGCTGATCTGACAATATTCGCCAGGGCTACTTTGGGTTCCCAGTCTGGCCCTGGCCAGGAGTGGATGTACAAAGCCATTTTACGATCTCACCCCCTTCAAATCATCTAATCACAAGGTTTGTGATCACAGAATGGCTTTTAGTTAGCAATTGAATCCATTTTGAGATATGGAAAAGCCTTTCCAATTTGGCAAAATGAGTTTAGCGACCCACGCCGAATCGCAATTAGGATCGAGTATACCCTCCTAATTGCAAATCGTTATTGCATGTATCAATGGTTTGAGACGAAGAGTGAGATCAGAAACCATACGTCAAGGAAGGTGGTAACTGATTTACAAATGGGAATGTGTCCCTTTAAGACATCTTCCCATTTGTGAATGGTGTCAGGTGATTTCAGTGGAGCAGGCAGTGGTCCAAAGGATGTTTTTTTTAAAAGCAGCTCTATTTTCTTTAAGAAACATGTTTGTTTTAAAAAATCGCTTTTGGGAATGCAATCACAGTGATCGTGGTCTGCCATTCCTAGTAGGCCACTTTTTTTCAGACATCATTCTTTTGTAACCAATTCTACTGTAGGCAATCACAGGGTTGTAAATAGCTACATGCCTAATTCATTTGACAGGTCTTTCTTCACCCTCCTTCAATTGAACACTTTGTAATACATCCTAATAATGCATAGGTTGCACTGCAAAACTGGAGACAGATGGCAAAAAGTTGGTGTGCAATTTGCAACTGCTTGATGTAACCTGTCTCTTAGTACATTTGGTCATAAGTCGGTATCAGAAAACATTTGACTGGAGCTAAGTTCTTGCTGGTAAGTTAAGGCAGCGCTTGGTGCAAACACCTTTTACACTGTATCATGAAAACAGATTTCTGAATGAGGTAATGCATGAACTAATGTTTGTGCATGTCTGTTGTGTGGCATTTTGTTATGGTGGTTTGTGTGTTTTTTGCGTTGTTTGCGTTTTAGTGTTGCATTATTGCAATGTGATGTTGTGATATTCTGTGGCTGTAGTGATGTGTTCGGTTTTAACTGTTTTTTAGTCTTGTCTTATATTTTAATTGTGTTGTTTTTCTGCTTTGTGTGTAATTGTGTTATGTTCTGTTGTTTAATTTAAAGAGCTCAGCAAGGGGGCTTGGCTAAGCGCTGAAGAAGATGGCCGCAGACTAGGGCAGCTCCAAAGGAGAATCCACCAGAAACACCCAAAAAATCCGATTAACTGATCCGTAACTGGGAAGCCGGAGATAGCAGTGTGCCCGGAGCCAGCACTGAGGCGATTGCGGCGGTTCCGGTGCGAGAAGAGACCGCGGGCCGATCCCGGACGTCAGGCCTTCTCGGCCGGTGAAGCCGCGACCTAGCGTGAGATTCAGAGGCGGAAAGAGGGCGGCGTCAAGAAAATACAGCGGAACACGAAGAGAGGTGATCGCGAAACGAGGAGGCTGTAGCCGTGTCCTCCCGGTAAGCTCCCCCCCGAGTGAAGCAGGGAGGAAGAAACAAAGGGGTCGAGCAACCGGAGGTGCAGGGGGGGATGAAGGGCCCAGAAAGAGCTGCTGCGATGAGCACTCGAATAGCAGGCGCTCTGCCCCCAGCCCATAAGACCGGGGCAAAGAGTCGAGGGGCCACAATATAAAGATGTGAGGGGAGGCGAGGAGTGGCCATTTCGGAGTGAGGTGGGGGCCTTCTCCTACCCCCTTTCTCCCTCCCCCTCGGAGGCGATGGAGTGAAGCTGAACAGGCCCCCCGAGATAAGGAGAAGCTGAGTGACGCGAGGGGGCACGTAGGGAGGCTAAAATAGTGAATTATACACGGCGTGGAGCCCAAAGAGTTTGGCGCACAGTCCTCAGGATCCAGTCCCAGGACGCAAAATAAGGAGAGTGGAGCGGAGGCCCTCGGCACACACAAGGAGGCCTCTGTGAAGACTCGGGACACACGCCACGCACTGAAGGTCCGAGGACCACAACCGCACATTTAGCACAAATTCTTCCCTGCCATACAGAGTAATCGGAACCCGAGTGGAGCAATTCAGTGCAGTTTTTCAGGGTCAGAGGAGATTGCGTGGAGCTAAAGAGACTTGTGGAAAAGGCAGAAGTCGTGAAGCAGAGTTGTTAGGGCGGGAGAAACCCGACAGGCCGAGTGGAGAGGATTTCCCCCCCCACGAGCAGGCGGCGGAGAGTATCCCCCTTACTTCGAAAAACACGTAAACCCATATACTTCACTCACCCTCCGAGGATGATGGGGGGGAGGGGGACGAAAGGAGGACACCAGACTAAATGAGATAAATTCACAACAAATAGAACCCAAATGGCGGAAGCAGAGACAACGCCCCCGATCACTTCAGCCACCCAGCCGCACGCAGAGACAGATGAACCCTCCCTAAAAGACATCATGAAAGCAATAATGACTGTACGCACATCCCTGGAGCAAAGGATGGACACTGTCACGAACAAGTGGCACTGCTCAGGGCAGACTTGGGGAAAACGAGGGACAAAGTAACCACAATGGAAACCTTGGTGACAGTAATCCAAAAAGACTCACAGTCCACACAACAGCAAGTGAAGAAACTTCAAGCTACATGTCGTGACCTCAAAACAAAGCTTGACCAATACGAGGGAAGATCGCGCCGGAACAATATTC
This sequence comes from Calotriton arnoldi, assembly GCA_963921515.1. NCBI lineage: Eukaryota > Metazoa > Chordata > Amphibia > Caudata > Salamandridae > Calotriton > Calotriton arnoldi. The sequence continues at coordinate 750,218 of CAWUFW010005964.1, read as the reverse complement.
GCATTATTGGGGTACAGGAGCGGGTGGAAGAACCAGGAACAGATCTATTCGTTGAAGACCTTATAACCACTCACCTGCAACCAAAGAGTCTCTCGAACTTCTTCTCCGTAGAAAGGGCGCACCGGGTCCCGGGCGGGAGGCCTAAACATGGAGCGCCACCCAGACCCATCCTGGCCTGAATATTCAACTTTCGAGACAGGGACACTATACTACATGCAGCCAGGAGTGGTCCACCTGTCTGCTTTGAGAACAGTGAGATAACATTTTTCCCTGACTTTACTGTAGGGGTCCAGAGACAGCGGCGATCCTTTAATGAGGTCAAGCAGGAACTGCGGAGACGTGAAATGAAGTATTCCATGTTGTTCCCTGCAAAGCCAAGGGTGGAGGCAGAGGGCAAAGCTTGGTTCTTTGATAATCCGGAAACAGCGAAGGAGATGGATCAGTCGCAACGTACTAACGGAAATGGCCAGAGTCCAGAAGAGGAATAACAGGGGAGGCTGACGCGCTCGGGGGAAACTATACGGACACAGCTGAATAACCAAATGTTAGGTGAGCCAGGAATTACCTAAAGAAAGAACTCTAAAAAAAGGAGGGACAGATTCATACGGACTTCAACCTGGTCAGGAATGGCATTAACTGGTTCCCTAGAGACAGATGGGGGGCCTGGTGGAGACAGGGAAAAAGCCCTGCAACTCCCCCTTAGATGATACAGAATGGGCTAGGGCAACAGGCACACTGCATAGCTGGGGAATCGGGCAGTTCTAAGCCCGGATTTCAGGGAGGCAGGGAGGGGGGTACTTGTTATTCACTGTTGAAACTTGGTAATGTCATGGGATGGGAGGGAAAGGGAGGGTGTGGGGAATCTTAAGGCATTGGGCTTTTAGACAGAAAACTATGTTGCTTGACAGGAAAAATGGAAATTGTTGTTCCGATAAACCCGTTGCAGGACACAGAAACAGGGGAGACCAACCATATCACACGAGATGGGGTAAATCACTTTCGAGGGTCAAAGGGAAAATGAAAGCTAAAGACCATGTCAGAGGCGAATGAGATGGGCAAGAGCCCGGGACTGAGGCTTCTCTCCTGGAATGAGAATGGGCTGGGGGACAGAATAAAAAGAGGTTTTTTACTCCAATACATAAAGCGCACTCCCCTGACATAGTTTTACTTCAAGAGACGCACCTCGTTGGCAACACCTGTAAAGCCCCAGATAGATGGGGATATAAATTGATAGCGCATGCAGGTTTCACCACGGGCTCAAGAGGGGTGGGGATATTGCAAAGAAAGACCTTCCTATTAGTGGTGAATCATACCCTGGTAGATGCATTAGGAGGATACGGGGCAGTGTCGGGGTCATGGAGTGGGAGGGTGGTAAATATCGTCTCGGTCTATGTTCCCCCAGCACTACACGCACAAACATTCCAAGATATAGGAGAAATACTGTTGGAGATGCCGATGGGAGAGATCCTGATTGGGGGAGATTTCAATGCTGTCCTCTCTGTGCACTTAGATAGACATCCACAGCGAGCCACACAACAAACTAACTCTAAATTGCTAGAATTCCTGAACGCGATGGGGCTGGTAGACGTTTGGCGCACCCACAATCCAACAATACACGTTTTACTCGGGTGCCCACAACAGTCTTTCAAGAATAGACTACATAATCACACTGCAAGACTAAATGGGGAAGTTCAGAGAGATACGCCATATGACAAGGGGGATATAGGACCATTCACCGTTGTGGGCGGTCTACTCAGACACAGGACCCCGTCAGGGGGGGAAGGACGAAGATTGACCCATGGTGGCTCAAAATCCCAAAAATAAAAAAGAGTTTGTACGAGCAACAAAAAATTATTTTGAAGAAAACACGGGTCGGTCCAATCCACATTAACATTATGGGAGGCGTATAAGCCAGTGATAAGGGGACAAGCTATCTCCTCAATAGCGGGGCACAGAAAAGAAAAAAAGGCACCCTTGGAAAAAGTTGAGGGTGAACTCCTGCAAATCGAAGGAGCCCTAACCGACAACAACGCAGAGGAGACTAGACATATCCTAGCTATTAAAAAAAAGAATACTTGGAATTGGTCACAGAAGCAGCCTGGACCCAACATACGGCAGCAAAGGCACAAAATATATGAATTTGGGGATAAGACAGGGAAATTGCTTGCCTCCCACAAAGCACTCCAGTGTGCCCACTGCTATACGACCTAGGTAAGAAGGCACTGGCCAATATAGCAAGACTGCGTCCCTTGCTTTATTGGCGGAGAATCTGGTGTACCCCAGAGCTGGCCAATTATGCTGCAGGACTCAGGGACTTAATCAGCGCTGATCGTTTCCATAAGATGAAATGGTTGCGGGGGATTAGAGCTTCCCTGATTAGTCTCGGTATGGCCCCTCTATGGGAAAATCCGGCAGGCACTCCGTTCCCCCCGAAAGCGGTTTTAAAAGCTAAATACTGGGAATGGGTGGCCCAAGGTGCTTACAGGAATTGTGACACTTCCTCCCTTACAGGGAGTTTCCTTGCTGTTAAGCCAGCACCGAGTTTTGAGCAATATTGGGACACTATTACCAAACCGCATGATCGGAAGCTTTACTTCCAATTCAGGGTGGGTTCATTGCCAGTAAGATCATTCATAGCAAGATGGGGAAAACTAGAAGCTGACTCCTGTCCTATCTGTTTCACACACCTGGAGTCCTTAGCTCACTTATTATTTGCTTGCCCAGCCTATGCTGCCCCACGCCGAGTATGGCTGATGCCAATTTGTAAATCTCTAGGCACCAGAAGGAATGAGGTTGCCCTAAGACTATTACACTCTGATACATCTAGTACCATTGTTATTGCCTTGGCAAAGTTTCTGAGTTGGGCTTGTGCCATTCGATCGCATGTTCTCTCTTTAGGCTGATGGCGGCTCCTATTGTTCTGTTCCATTGTATGAACCGTAGGTGCTGGCCACATGTAGGGTGGCCTGTGTTATAGATGATGATGAATTGAGCGATGCTAGCAAGGTTTTTACAGTTTTATCAACTTCGATCACATTTGTAATTGTGTACTTTTTATTGTACATATGACTAGTTTTAACTTTATCTAAACAAATTTATGTATCATGTAGTATGCTTTGATGACATATCTGTTGAATAAAGCTATTTTGTATTGGATTGGATTGGCTTGCCTGGTTAGACTGGCGCGAGCAAGCCAATAGGATAGTCACCTCAATAACTTTGAGAGAAGGGGAGCAACTTAGAGATCCCAAGGAAATAGCGGATGCATTCGCTACATACTATAGCGAGGTTTATTCCCCCTCTGGGAAATCAACAATGGAGGAGGCCAGGGAACTGCTTGCGGACATGCCCATCCCTGCTCTTGATGCAGAGGCCCTGAGTCTAACAGAAGAAGACATATCGGAGGAAGAGATAGCACAAGCGATCCGAAACATTCGATCGGGGAAAGCATCGGGGCCCAATGGCCTCCCAATCGAACTGTACAAAATCGCAGCAACCACGTTAGCCCCCCACTTGAAAAATATGTACATGGAGAGTCGAAGGCAAGGGACACTGCCCGAGGACCAACGCCTTGCCTCCATAGTGGTGATTCACAAGGAGGGAAAGCTAAAAGACAAATGTGCATCCTACCGGCCCATTTCGTTGATTAATGCGGAAGCAAAAATCCTTGCCAAATTACTGGTTGATCGCCTTATCCAAGTCATCCCACGATTGGTACACCTGGACCAATCAGGCCTTATGCCAGGAAGGAATACAGCGCTTGACCTCCGTAGACTTAACGGAGTACTGGGAAGGGTGGATACAATACGGGAGGATGCAGTGGTTATGTCACTCGACGCTCGAATGGCCTTCGATACCATAGAGTGGCCTTACATGTACGCAGTGTTGGAAAAAATGGGGTTTGGTCCCAATTTCAGGGCATGGATCAAGCTGCTTTTCTCCGACCCCATTGCGCAAGTAGTGGTCAATAACACAACGTCCATTGATCAAGGGGCTGCGATGGTCTGAGGAATGGGAAGATGGAATATCCTTATACGCAGACAACAGCCTCTTATATTTGGCATCCCCCAAAAACTCGATTCGCAGGGTGTTAAATATATATTTGCCAACTTCGGGAGGTACTCAGGCTACAGCATAAATTGGTCCAAATCCACCATATATTTGTTACATGGGCAGTCCCCGGCACGTCCCACGACATGTCAGGCGGAAGTAGTAACGGAAGGCTTTCGCTATTTAGGAGTGTTCATAATAGATTCAGACCTCTTTTATAACCGTAATTTATTGCCCCCCCTGCGGCACCTGCAAGACGATGTACACCACTGGAAGACGCTGCCCCGCTCCCTGCTAGGAAGGGTGGCCCTCTTTAAAATGATGGCGCTCCCCGCTTCCTGTACATATTGCAGAGCACACCATATCAGGTGCCCCCCAAATATTTCACAGCAATAGAAAATGAACAAAGAAGGCTACTGTGGGGAGAAAAGCCAACGAGAATCGTACATCAGAAATTAGTCCGGGGGTGGTACGATGGGGGTATCGCATTTCCCGAAATACGTAGATACTATTGGGTGTCCCAACTGGCAGCCATTAATCAATAGGTGTATCAAATGCCTGAGGATCCCTCATATCGTCAGGACAGATACGTTCTAGGAAAGAGGGGACTCATGAAGGCACTCTATACCTTGCCCCGTCGCCTAGCTCTAACAGGTCCAACCAAAACCACGGTCCAGTTCTGGCACACGGTCCAGAAACAGATGGGCTGGGATAATAGGATCACGCAGTACACCCCACTCTGGGATGCTGAAATGCTTGGAGCCATGGGAAAGCATCAGGGCTTTGACAAATGGGACCTCATATGGATATTCCAGGTGGGAGATTTGTGGGTGGGGAGCGACATGCAATCATTTGAACTGCTCAAGCAAGAATATGAACTATCTAATGCAGAAATGTTCTGCTATTTGCAGATTGAAGATGCATTGCAGGCGGTGATTCCTAAGGGCACGGCACTCCCAGAGTCTTCTCCATTTGAAGATAGAATCCTAATAGACCACATGAATAAGAAACTTATATCCCTAACGTATCAGAAACTGGTAAATAATTCCCTGGACCCCCGCACCACACTCAGAGGAAAATGGCAGGCAGACATTGGGGAGCTAGACGAAGATAATTGGCAAGACGCCCTGTTGTTCTCAAAGGAAGTGGCCATATCGAGTAAGTTCAGATTAATACAATTAAAAATACTTCACAGAATATATTACTCGTGCACCCGCCTAGTTAAAATGGGCAGAACAGAGGATGCTACCTGTGGGAAGGGGTGTGGCCTGGAGGGAACATACTACCACATGGTATGGGACTGCCCCCGGATACAACAATATTGGGTTACCATAATACGGAAAATGTCAGAAGTCACAGGGATAGAATTGACCCCTGACCCTGGCTGGTGTCTCCTCAACATATGGAAACCAACAGACCTCAACGAGAAAGGTAGGATCTGTGTCACATTGGGACTCATAATTGCAAAACGTAATATTGTTCAACACTGGGGGGGGCGGTAGTGCCATGCCTGCGAGATTGGTAGAGGGACCTAGACTGGTGTATGGTAGCCTAAAAAACGGTATATACAGGCAGGGGATGCCCCAAAAAGTGGGAACAGATCTGGAACATGTGGAATATGTACCGTGGGAATCTGTGTGCGATCCCGGCGGGGGAATACTGCGGAGAGTGGACCAGATGGAAGAAACCACATAGCAGTAGTGACATAAGACAGAAGGCAAGAAACTGGTTGGACAAAAGAGTTTGCCCTAGAACATGGAAAATGTACAAATAATTGTTACGGGGTTTATGTAATGTGAAAATTGTATTATGACCTGTCACACTTAACCCCTTCGATGCTCATGACGGAGCGGTTCCGTCATGAGCATCGGTTGGGCTGTGCTTATGACGGAACCGCTCCGTCATGAGCACAGCCCCTGGGGGAAGCGATGGCGCTCCCCCCCTGGGACATCGATCTTGCCCCCACAGAGGGGGATGGCAGCGGAAGAGTTTCCGCTGCCACCCCCGGCCCCCCCCACGCTTCACCATGACGTCAGCACGCACAGCGTGCGCCGACGTCATCAGGAAGCGCTGGACACGCTGGAAATCATTTCTTTCCAGCGCGTAAAGAGGGAGGGTGAGTGTTTGTTGGTGCGGTGGGGTGGGGGCCCCAAATCTTGATGCCTTGAGGCATCGGGGGAGAGGAAACTGTGTTTCCTCTCCCCTGATGTCTCAATGCAGGGCATACCTGGTGCACGATCGCGCACAGCGTCGCGATCGTGCACCAGGAATGTCCCACTAGACACCAGGGATTCCTTTTTTTTCGGTAAAGGAAGCGACCCCTTGGGCAAGGGTCGCTTCCTAAGGGGGCAAATAATTTAAAGACTTTTCTGCCCCCCCTGGGGACAGATCGGCCGATTTTTGGCCGTTTGTGGACCCAGGGGGGGCAGAAAAGCCCACTAGAGCCAGGGATTTAAAAAAAATTAAATTGGAAGCGACCCCTTGGGCAAGGGTCGCTTCCTGGGGGGTCAAATTATTTTAAAGTATATTCTGCCCCCTCTGGGGGCAGATCGGTTTTTTTATTTGGCCTTTCTGCCCCCAGAAAACCCCACTAGACACCAGGGATTTTGTGTAAATGTAAATGGAAGCGACCCCTTGGGCAAGGGTCGCTTCCAAGGGCTAAATTAAAAAAAAAAGTATATTCTGCCCCCCCTGGGGACAGATAGCCTGATTTTTTTGGCGTTTCTGGACCCAGGGGGGGCAGAAAAGCCCACTAGAGGCAGGGAATTTGTTTTTTTTTTAAATTGGAAGCGACCCCTTGGCCAAGGGTTGCTTTCAGGGGCCATTTTTAAAAAAAATTATATTCTACCCCCCTGGGGGCAGATCGGTTTGTGTATTTGGCCAGGGGGGGGCAGAAAACCCCATTAGACACCAGGGAGAGTTTTAAATTTTAAATGGAAGCGACCCCTTGGCCAAGGGTCGCTTCCTTATGGGCCTAAATAATTTTTAAGACTTTTCTGCCCCCCTGGGGACAGATCACCTGCATTTTATGGCATTTCTGGCCCGGGGGTGGAGGGTAGAATAGCCCACTAGAGCCAGGTATCTAAAAATAAATAAATTGGCCGCTTCCAAGGGACATATATTTTTTTATGTGTATTTGGCCTTTCTGCCCCCAGTTGGGTAGTGACATAGAGTGTTATAATGTTGTTTTATTTCTTGTGAATTGCAATTGTAATGCTTTATTTCTCCTTTTTTGTTAGGTCAAGGCTTTTGCTTTTTAGACTGTTCCAGGTTGCGGTTTTGTTACTGTTTGCGTAGTTGCATGTGTTTGGTAAGAGACTTTTTTTGTACAATGTAAATGAGTTTTATTTCTCTGCATGAATGTGTTTCTTGCGAATGGTGTAATAATAGCAGTATGTTTGGCTTCTGTTTTTTGAGTGTCAAAAACTTTTTGCATTTGTGCTCGATGTGTATTCTGTTGTATTGTGAGTAATTGGTTTTGTTTTTTTCTTTCTTGTGGGATATCGTTGGTTTTTGCTGTGTCTCTGCAGAGTAGGTGCTGGTGAGTGTAGCTGTCTCTTGTAAGTGAATCGTATAGTTTTTGAGTATATAGATCTTTGTGATAAAGGCACACATTTTTTTACTTACTTGCTTTGCACAGTGTTGGTTGTTGTTGACTTGTTTGTGCAGTCTCCTTTCTTAATAAGGATAATGGCTAGCCGCAGGATTACTGCTCAGCAGGTTGTTGGTATGCTTTTTGAGTCTTCCTCTGACCATGGTTCAGAGACTGACTCTGCATCTGAGGCAGAGGAGACAGGGGACGATTCATGCAGTGAGTTTTCTCTCCACATGGAATCATCGGATGATGAAGCTACTCTCAGTGCGGATTAAGCTACTCTTAGTGCAGATGAAGTGCCTGTGTAAGAGGAGGACATTGATGTGCCGATAGTGCGGCAAGAGGCATCTGGGCTGCAGCCTGGGGCTGCAAGGCTTCATGTTGGTGTAGTGCGGCAAGAGGCATCTGGGCTGCAGCCTGGGGCTGCAAGGCTTCCCGTTGGTGTAGTGCGGCAAGAGGCATCTGGGCTGCAGCCTGGGGCTGCAAGGCTTCCTGTTGGTGTAGTGCGGCAAGAGGCATCTGGGCTGCAGCCTGGGGCTGCAAGGCTTCCCGTTGAAAGTGCTGACCTCTGGGTTGCCCCAGGCATGGTGCAGCCGGCATTGCCAGACTTTACTGGTGTTCCAGGGTGTAGAGTGAATACTGAAAACTTTTTGCCGATAAATTTTTTTCAGTTTATGGACGATGTGTTTTTGGCAGAGATTGTTGAGCAGACTAATTTGTATGCCGAACAGTTTTTGAGGGACAACAGTGCCAGCCTTAAGCCCCACTCTAGAGCTACCCGGTGGACTCCCACAAATTTGGAAGAGATGAAGAAGTTCTTGGGTTTAACTTTTTTGATGGGCTTGCTAAGGAAGCCATCAATGTCTTCATATTGGTCTACTAGTCCCTTGATGGCAACGGATATATTTCCGGCAGCCATGAGTCGTGATAGGTATTTGCTTCTGCTTTGGATGATGCATTATGTCGATAATGGTTTAGCGTTGCCACAAGATCACCCTGAATGTGACCGTCTTTTTAAGATTCGGCCTGTCATTGATCACTTTGTTGATCGATTTTCTGAAATCTATGCTCCTGGGAAAGAAATTGCAGTGGTTGAGTCTTTGGTGTTGTTCAAGGGTCGCTTGGTTTTTAGGCAATACATTCCTAGTAAGAGGGCACGCTATGGAATTAAGCTGTATATGCTGTGTGACAGTAGGACTGGATATGTCTCTAATTTCAGGGTGTACACCGGTAAGGAATCCAGGATTAACCCCCCTGGTTGTCCGTCCACTTTTGGAGTGACTGAGAAAATTGTGTGGGAACTTGGTAGAGGATTTTTTAACAAAGGCCACCATTTATATGTAGATAACTTCTACACTGGTGTGCGGTTGTTCAGGGAATTGGCCAAAGTGGACACTGTTGCTTGTGGCACAATCCGCTCTAACCGTACAGGTTTCCCAAAAGAACTTGTTTGCCAAAAGCTTGTGCGGGGACAGTGAAGTGCATTGCGTTGCGAGGAGCTTCTAGCTGTGAAGTTTTCAGACAGGAGAGATGTCTACATGCTGACTACCATCCATGATGAAAGCACTGCACCTGTGACTGTTTGGGGTCACATTGCTGAAGTGCGCAAACCTGTGTGCATTTTAGACTATAATAGGCACATGGGTGGTGTTGACAGAGTAGATCAGAGGTTGGAACCTTACGCTGCTCTTCGTAAGGCTTACATTTGGTATAAGAAGTTGGCTACCCATCTTTTCCACTTGGCAACCTTCAATGCTTTTGTTGTGTTCCAGGATTCTTGTCCTGAGTCAAAGATGACTTTTGTTAAGTTTCAGGAGTCTGTAATAGGCAGCCTTGTTTTAGTGGAACAGGCAAGTGTTCCTAGAGTTGGAGTGGTGGAGGATGTTGCTAGATTGAAAGATCGCCACTTTCCTGATCACATTCCTCCCACACCCTCAAAAGACTTTCCCAGTAGGAGATGTAGAGTCTGTTGGCGAAGAGGTATGCGGAAGGAGACTCGTATGTACTGCCCCGAGTATCCTTCTAACCCTGGGCTGTGTGTGCCTGCTTGTTTTAGAATGTACCACACGCAAAAGAATTTTTGGGAGCATCCATGAGTGGTAAAGTGAACTGCCTGGCCTCTATTGTTTAATATTTTTTGTTCAGTTTCAAGGTTGGCATTTGTGTAGTGTTTTTAGTTTCAGATTTTGTGTTAGTAGATTTGTATTTATTTGCAATTTGTTTGTGTTTTCTTATTTATATTAAAAAAATCCTAAATGTGATGGCGGTATGCGTGGAGTGGCGCTTGTGTGGCGGTGTGCGTGATCTGGCGTTTGGCTGGCGGTGTGTTTGGATTGGCGCTTGGCTGGTGGTGTGCGTGGACTGGCGCTTGGCTGGCGGTGTGTGTGGACTGGCGCTTGGCTGGCGGTGTGCGTGGACTGGTGCTTGGCTGGCGGTGTGTGTGGACTGGCACTTGGCTGGCAGTGTGCGTGGACTGGCGCTTGGCTGGCGGTGTGTGTGGACTGGCGCTTGGCTGGCGGTGTGCGTGGACTGGCGTTTGGCTGGCGGTGTGTGTGGACTGGCGCTTGGCTGGCAGTGTGCGTGGACTGGCGCTTGGCTGGCGGTGTGTGTGGACTGGTGCTTGGCTGGTGGTGTGTGTGGACTGGCGCTTGGCTGGCGGTGTGTGTGGACTGGTGCTCGGCTGGTGGTGTACGTAGACTGGCGCTTGGCTGGCGGTGTGTGAGTAGTGACTAGCTGCTGGTCACTACACACACTGCTAGCCAAACGCCACTCAACGCAATCCATGAGCTGGTGTGGTTGCTGTGTCAGGAATGTGGGCATGTGAAAGTGATGGGCCCTTGAATGGCGCTGTCTGCTGGTGTGAGTGTTGTAATGTGCTGGGCCCGCGGCTGGCGTTGTGAATGGTTTTGTATGTGTCACACGTATGAAAGGTGTATGAATGGCCTGTAAAGAGGTTGGTGCCTTGTCGTGGCTTTACAGCTCACGAGCTGTGAGTCAATGGTTCAGTTTCTCGTCCTTTCAATTAACAGTGCATTTCATTTTTGTGAAATCTCTGGTTAATACAACTGTATATACTGAACCATCACTCACCCTCGTGCCAAATCCAACCAGTATGTATGTGTGCGTGAGGAATAGGTGGTTGTGCATAAAAATGTCTTTTCTGTTTTTGTCAAGCAGGGTGTACCTTGTCCTTTTCGGTGAATGTTGTAATGTGTTGGTTTTGTGCCTGGTGGTGTGAATGGTCTTGTGTGTATCATGTATGAAAGGTGTGTGAATGGCCTGTAAAGCGGTTGGTGCCTTGAAGTGGCTTTACAGCTCACGAGCTGTGAGTCACTGGTTCAGGTTTTTGTCCTTTCAATTATTGACAGTGCATTTCATTTTTGTGAAATCTCTTGTTAATAAAATGTTATATACTGAACCATCACTCGCCCTCGTGCCAAATCCAACAAGTATGTGTGTGTGCTTGAAGAATAGATGGCTCTGCAGTAATCTTTGTCTGTTTTGTCTCTCTGCCAAGCTGTACATTTCATCTAAGAATAACCTAACAACTGTAGTTTTTGTCGTAAACTAAACACCCATGGGAGTGCATGGTGATGTCTCTTTTGTGGATTCCAACAAGTTATCTTACCCACAATGTCCTGCAAACCTCAAAATGTTACTGCGACATTTTCCTTGCATTATTGTGTCCAAATTTTCACACTGCAGAAAGTAACAACAAATTTCCAACCCCCAGCATTTCTCCAAGTATCCCAATAGAAATGGTACCTCACTTGTATGGGTGGGCCAAGTACCCGCTGCAGGGAAGGGCCAAAAACCTATTGATGCGACATTAAAATTACCTATCACAAACCAACCTGGTTTTGCATGGGGGTCCCATGAGTTTTTGGCCCGGGGCTCGCAGCCATCTAGGGAAACCTACCAAACCCACACATTTCTGGAAACTAGACACCCGGGAGAGTCCAGCGAGGTATGGCTTGCGTGGGTCCCCCATCATTCTCCTACCCAGAATCCCCTGCAAACCTCAAATTTTACCGAAAATTTCACTTTTTTCTCACATTTCTGTGGTGGAAAGTTCTGGAATCTGGGTGGATCCACAAATTTCCTCCCACTCAGCGTTCCCCGAGGTCTCCCGATAAAAATGGTACCTCACTTGCGTGGGTGGGTCAAGGACCCGCGACAGGCAAGGGCCCAAAAGCTATTGAGGCAACATCAAAATTACCTATCACAAACCAACCTGGTTTTACATGGGGGGTCCCATGGGTTTTTGGCCCGGGGCTCGCAGCCATCTAGGGAAACCTCCCTAACCCACACATTTCTGGAAACTAGACACCCGGGAGAGTCCAGAGAGGTATGGCTTGCATGGGTCCCCCATCATTCTCCTACCCAGAATCCCCTGCAAACCTCAAATTTTACCGAAAATTTCACTTTTTTCTCACATATGTGTGGTGGAAAGTTCTGGAATCTGCGTGGATCCACAAATTTCCTCCCACCCAGCATTCCCCCAGGTCTCCCGATAAAAATGGTACCTCACTTGCGTGGGTGGGTCAAGGACCCGCGACAGGCAAGGGCCCAAAAGCTATTGAGGCAACATCAAAATTACCTATCACAAACCAACCTGGTTTTACATGGGGGGTCCCATGGGTTTTTGGCCCGGGGCTCGCAGCCATCTAGGGAAACCTCCCTAACCCACACATTTCTGGAAACTAGACACCCGGGAGAGTCCAGCGAGGTATGGCTTGCGTGGGTCCCCCATCATTCTCCTACCCAGAATCCTGTGCAAACCTCAAATTTCGCTGAAAAATTCACTTTTTTCTCACATTTCTGTGGTGGAAAGTTCTGGAATCTTCGTGGATCCACAAATTTCCTCCCACCCAGCGTTCCCCCAGGTCTCCCGATAAAAATGGTACCTCACTTGTGTGGGTAGGCACAGTGGCTGCAGCAGGAAATGGCCCAAATCGTACTCTGGAGACTTCAAAATTACCTACAGCAAAACTACCTGGTTTTGGTGGGGGGGCACCTGAGATTTTGGCCCCGAGCTCGGCGGCCATCTTGGGAAAGTACCAATCCCAAACATTTCTGAAAACTAGACACCCGGGGGAGTCCAATGAGGTATGGCTTGCGTGGATCCCCCAACGTTTTCCTACCCAGAATGCAATGCAAACCTTAAATTTAGCTGAAAAAACCACATTTTCCACATATTTGTGTGTGGAATCACCGTGCCGGCACAAATGTCCTACCACCCAGCGTTCCCCTTGTTCTCCCGAGTAAAATGATACCTCACTTGTGTGGGTGTCCAAAGCAGAATTAGCTAAAAACTTATTTTTTTAAAAATGTAGCGCTTAGAATTCTCGCTGCTATACTCGAAATCCCTATGTTTTGGGCTCTTCCTAGCCACAGGCCTTTGGCCCACCCACACAAGTGAGGTATCATTTTACTCGGGAGAACAAGGGGAACGCTGGGTGGTAGGACATTTGTGCCGGCACGGTGAGTCCACACACAAATATGTGGAAAATGTGGGTTTTTCAGCTAAATTTAAGGTTTGCATTGCATTCTGGGTAAGAAAACGTTGGGGGATCCACGCAAGCTATACCTCATTAGACTCCCCCGGGTGTCTAGTTTTCAGAAATGTTTGGGTTTGGTACTTTCCCAAGATGGCCGCCGAGCCCGGGGCCAAAATCTCAGGTGCCCCCCCACCAAAACCAGGTAGTTTTGCTGTAGGTAATTTTGAAGTCTCCAGAGTACGATTTGGGCCATTTCCTGCTGCAGCCACTGTGCCTACCCACACAAGTGAGGTGCCATTTTTATCGGGAGACCTGGGGAACGCTGGGTGGGAGGAAATTTGTGGATCCACGAAGATTCCAGAACTTTCCACCACAGAAATGTGAATTTTTCAGCGAAATTTGAGGTTTGCACGGGATTATGGGTAGGAGAATGATGGGGGACCCACGCAAGCCATACCTCGCTGGACTCCCCCGGGTGTCTAGTTTCCAAAAATGTGTGGGTTAAGTAGGTTTCCCTAGATGGCTGCGAGCCCCGGGCCAAAAACTCATGGGACCCCCCATGCAAAACCAGGTTGGTTTGTTATAGGTAATTTTGATGTCGCCTCAATAGCTTTTGGGCCCTTGCCTGTCGCGGGTCCTTGACCCACCCACACAAGTGAGGTACCATTTTTATCGGGAGACCTGGGGGAATGCTGGGTGGGAGGAAATTTGTGGATCCACGCAGATTCCAGAACTTTCCACCACACATATGTGAGAAAAAAGTGAAATTTTCGGTACAATTTGAGGTTTGCAGGGGATTCTGGGTAGGAGAATGATGGGGGACCCACGCAAGCCATACCTCGCTGGACTCTCCCGGGTGTCTAGTTTCCAGAAATGTGTGGGTTAGGTAGGTTTCCCTAGATGGCTGCGAGCCCCGGGCCAATAACTCATGGGACCCCCGATGTGAAACCAGGTTGGTTTCTGATAGGTAATTTTGATGTTGCTTCAATAGGTTTTGAGCCCTTGCCTGTTGCGGGTCCTTGACCCACCCACACAAGTGAGGTACCATTTTTATCGGGAAACCTGGGGGAACGTTAGGTGGGAGGAAATTTGTGGATCCACGCAGATTCCAGAACTTTCCACCACAGAAATGTGGGGGAAATGTGATTTTTTTGACACTTTTTTAGGTTTGCCAGGGATTCTGGGTAACAGAACCTGGTGGGAGGCAGTCAAGTCACCCCATCCTGGATTCCCCTGGGTGTCTAGTTTTAAAAAATGTATAGGTTTGCTAGGTTTCCCTAGGTGCCGGCAGAGCTATGGTTCAAAAACTACAGCTAGGCACTTTGCCAAAAAAGGGTCATTTTTCACTGCGAAATTGACGTGTGTCCACGTTGCGTTTTGTGCCGTTTCCTGTCGCGGGCACTAGGCCGACCCACACAAGTGAGGTACCATTTTTCTCGGAAGACTTTGGGGCTCGCGGGGTGGGTGGAAATTTGTGGATCTACGCAGATTACAGAACTTTCCACCACAGAAATGTGGGGAAAATGTGATTTTTTTGACACTTTTTTAGGTTTGCAAGGGATTCTGGGTAACAGAACCTGGTGGGAGGCAGTCAAGTCACCCCATCCTGAATTCCCCTGGGTGTCTAGTTTTCAAAAATGTATAGGTTTGCTAGGTTTCCCTAGGTGCCGGCAGAGCTATGGTTCAAAAACTACAGCTAGGCACTTTGCCAAAAAAGGGTCATTTTTCACTGCGAAATTGAGGTGTGTCAACGTTGCGTTTTGCGCCGTTTCCTGTCGCGGGCACTAGGCCGACCCACACAAGTGAGGTACCATTTTTCTCGGAAGTCTTTGGGGATCGCGGGGCGGGTGGAAATTTGTGGATCCACACAGATTCCAGAACTTTCCACCACAGAAATGTGGGGAAAATGTGATTTTTTTTTACACTTTTTTAGGTTTGCAAGGGATTCTGGGTAACAAAACCTGGTGGGAGGCAGTCAAGTCACCCCATCCTGAATTCCCCTGGGTGTCTAGTTTTCAAAAATGTATAGGTTTGCTAGGTTTTCCTAGGTGCCGGCAGAGCTAGGGTTCAAAAACTACAGCTAGGCACTTTGCAAAAAAAGGGTAATTTTTCATTGTCAAAATGTGGTGTGTTCACGTTGGGTTTTGAGCCATTTCCTGTCGTGGGCACTATGCCTACCCACACAAGTGAGGTACCATTTTTATCGGGAGACTTAGGGTAATTCAGATTTGTAAAGCAACTGTTATTACCTATTGACTTTCGATGCATTCTGCCTTCCAAATGAAAAACATTGTGTAAAAAAGAAGTCATTTTAAAAAATAACCGATAATTCTCATGCTAGTATGAGTATTCCCAATTTCGGAAATGTGCAAACATCTACTGTTTCTAAACTCTATATTTTGTTCCCATTTCAGAAATGCATAGGTGTCTTTCATACCGATTTTTCCATGTATACATTTTCCCACAATAATTGCTATATACCCGGTACATAATAAAAAACCATTGCAAGACGCTGCTCAGTTATTGGCTCTGGGTTCGTCGGGTTCTTGGTGAACCTACAAGTCCTATATATCCCCACAACCAGTACGGTCCAGCGGATTTAACGGTATATTGCTTTCAAAGAGCTTTCATAATTAGAAGAAGTTACAGGTGAAAACGTTGACACAAAAGGCTGTTTTTTTCAACAAATTTTCAATTTTTCCTATATTTAACTGTTACTTTCCATAAAGAAACCTTGATGGATCTACACAAATGACCCCTTGCTGAATTCAGAATTTTGTCTACTTTTCTAAAATGTATAGCTTTCCAGGATCCATTATTGCTTTCATACCCATTTCTACCATTAACTGGAAGAAGGTTAAAAGCACAAAAAATTGCAAAAATAGGCTATGTTTCAGAAAAATGCCAAAACTATGTAAAAAATATTGGTTTTCTGACAAAAGTCTGTCATTCCCTAACAGCTGGGAAAATGGTGATTTCAGCCCCACAAACCCTTTTTTGATACCATTTGCAGGGAAAAACCCAGACGCTTTCATTTGCAGCCCTTTTTTCGCATTTTTCCCAAAAAACACAAAATTTAGCTGTGTTTTGGTTAATTTCTGGGACCCCTCCAGGGGAATCCACAAACCCTGGATACCTTTAGAATCCCCATGATGTTGGAAGAAAAGGACGCAAATTTGGCGTGGATACCTTATGTGGTTAAAAAGTTACAGGGGCCTAAGCGTGCACTACCCCAAATAGCCAAAAAAAGGCTTAGCACAGGGGGGGGAAGGCCTAGCAGCGAAGGGGTTAATAAAAAGATTTTCAACAAAAAAAAAGAGCTCAGCAAATCCTGCAAAAATTCCAGCCAAAAATAGTACATACCTTTAAAGCTTTTGTAACAAGCCACTATTGACCACTATCTAAAGTCTCTTTAAGACACCATTCTTGCCAAAATAGTGGCAAAGACCATGTCATAAATTAGCATTTTCAGTGCTCACTTGAGTGACACTACCCGGGATTGTTGCATGATGGTGTTAGACTAGGGAGGAAGTTATTGCATTTTGTTATGGCAAATAGAAACCTAGAATTATGTGCAAGTGTGCTCATGATGGAACCATTCCGTCATGAGCACACTATAAAAAAATCCCTCTGCTGTAAACAGCAGAGGGATTTCCCTTTTTTTTTTGTTGCTTTGGGAGGCGGGGAAGAGCTTCCCCAACCTCCCAAAGCATGGATTTTGTTTTCATTGTAATGACGATTGCGCGCATGGCGCGCTGTCGTCATTACAATGAAAACGAAACTGAAACGTAGTTTCAATTTCACAGTTTCGGTGCTTGTGGGCTATCTCAGACCCTGAGCACCGAAAAACATGGGAGAGGTATCGTTGGAAAGGGGAGAATCTCCACTTTTCAATGGTACCCTTCCCTATTGGATCCCTGCTTGGGGATCGCCCCAGGAGGGCGATCCCCAAGCAGGGATCCACCCACTAGCCACAAGGGAGGGGGGAGCGGCCCCTTGGGCAAGGGCCTTTGCTCCCCACATACAATTTTACCAGACAGCCTTTCTGCCCCCTGGGGGGCAGATGGGGGCAGTAGCCCCCAATCGAAAGCACCCTAGGCGACAGGGATTTGTTTTTATATGCCAGGGGTGGGGGCTGCCCAGAATGGGCATGCCAATGCCCCACCCTACCCCCCAAAGAAGGCATAAGACTTTCTGCCCCCCCAGGAGGCAGATGAGGGCAATAGCCCCTGATCTGCCCCCCCGGGGGGGCAGAAAGCCCACTAGGCCCCAGGGATCTTTTTTATTTTATATATACGTAGGGGTGGGGGCTGCCCAGAATGGGCATGCCAATGCCCCCACCCCAAAAAAAAATGCTACATTCATTCTGCCCCCCCTGGGAGGCAGATGGGACAAAAGCCCCTTATCTGCCCCCGGGGGGCCAGAAAGCCCACTAGGCACCAGGGATTTTTTTTCTCTAAAGTTTGGGGCCGGGGCTGCCCAGAATGGGCATGCCAGTGCCCCCACACCCCCACTAAAATTCACAGTCTTTCTGAACCCCAGGAGGCAGATGGGGGCAGTAGCCCTTGATCTGCCCCCGGGGGGGCAGAAAGCCCACAAGGCACCAGGGATTTCTTTTTTATATACGTAGGGGTGGGGGCTGCCCAGAATGGGCATGCCAATGCCCCCACCCCCCAAAAAATTGCCACAGTCTTTTTGCCCCCCCTGGGAGGCAGCTAGGGGCAAAAGCCCCTTATCTGCCTCCCGAGGGGGCAGAAAGCCCAATAGGCATCAGTGAATATTTTTTTTAATTCAGGGGTGTGGAATGCCCAGAATGGGCCTGCCAATGCCCCCACCACCCCCCAAAAATGCCACAGTCTTTCTGCCCCCCCAGGAGATAGATGGGGGCAGTAGCCCCTGATCTGCACCCCCCAGGAGGCATCAGAGAGCCCACTAGGCACCAGCGATTACACTGGATTTGTTTATGCTTGGGGGTGGGGGCTGCCCAGAATGGGCATACCAATGCCCCTACCCCCCAAACAAATAGCCACAGTCTTTCTGCCCCCCTTGGGAGCATATCGGGGCAAACCCCTCCACCCCCCGATTTCCCCCCCCCCCCCCGAGGGCGGAAGAAATCCCACTAGGCACGGACTTGTTTTTAGCAATGTGCCTACCTGTGGGTTTTGGGCCCTATCGCAGCCGGCACATAGGGAACCCTAGCAAACCTGTACATTTTTGAAAACTAGACACCAAGGGGAGTCCAGGATGGGGTGACTTGTGTGCCTCTCACCAGGTTCTGTTACCCAGAATCCCTTGCAAACCTCAAAGTTAGTTTAAAAAAAAACACGTTTTCCTCACATTTCTGTGATGGAAAGTTCTGGGATCTACGTGGATCCACACAATTCGACCCACCGCGCAAACTCCAAAGTCTTCTGATAAAAATGGTACCTCACTTGTGTGGGTAGGCCTAGTGTCCGCAATAGGAAACGGTCCAAAACGCAACGTGGACACACCACATTTTTACCGTGAAAACTGACCCTTTTTTTTGCAAAATTCCTAGCTGTAGATTTTGAACCCTAGCTCTGCCGGCACCTAGAGAAACCTAGCAAACCTATAAATTTTTTAAAACTAGACACCCAGGGGAATCCAGGATGGGGTGACTTGTCTGACTCTCACCAGGTTCTGTTACCCAGAATCCCTTGCAAACCTCAAAGTTTGTAAAAAGAAAACACATTTTCCTCACATTTCTGTGATGGAAAGTTCTGGAATCTGCGTGGAATCACAAAATTCCTCCCACCCCGCATTTCCCCAAGTCTTCCGATAAAAATGGAGCCTCACTTGTGTGGGTACGCCTAGTGCCGGCAACAGAAAACGGCCCAAAACGCAACGTGGACACCACATTTTTACAGTGAAAACGGACCCTTTTTTTGCAAAGTGCCTAGCTGTAGATTTGGAACCCTAGCTCTGCCGGCACCTAGGGAAACCTAGCAAACCTATATATTTTTCAAAACTAGACACCTAGGGTAATCCAGGGGGGTGACTTGTGTGGCTCTCAACAGGTTCTGTTACACAGAAACCCGTGCAAAGCTGACTTTGTAAAAAAAAGAAAAAAACCCTCCTATTTTTGTGATGGAAAGTTCTGGAATCTGCGTGGATCCACAAAATTCCACCCACCCCACACTCCCCAAAGTCTTCAGAGAAAAATGGTACCCCACTTGTGTGGGTGGGGCAAGGGCCTGTGACTGGGAAGAGCCAAAAACATAGGGATTAAGGGTATAGGACCGAGAATTCTAAGCGCTACATTTTTTTAAAATTACGTTTTTAGCCAATTCTGCATTGGACACCCACACAAGTGAGGTATCATTTTATTCAAGAGACTGAGGGGGAACGCTGTGGGGTAGGACATTTGTGCCGGCACGGTAAGTCCACGCAAAAATATGTGGAAAATTAGGTTTTTTCAGCTAAATTTGAGGTTTGCAGGGGATTCTGGGTAGGAAAATGTTGGGGAATCCACGCAAGCCATACCTCGCTGGACTCCCCCGGGTTTCTAGTTTTCAGAAATGTGTGGGTTTGGTAGTTTTCCAAGATGGCCGCCGAGCCCGGGGCCAAAAACTCAGGTGACTCCCACTTGCAAAACCAGGTTGTTTCGTGATAGGTAACTTTGAGGTCTCCTCAATACGTTTTGGGCCCTTGCCTGTCGCGGGTACTTGACTCACCCACGCAAGTGAGGTAACATTTTTATTGGGAGACCTGGGGGAATGCTGGGTGGTAGGAAATTTATGGATCCATGCAGATTCCAGAACTTTCCCACACAGAAATTTGAGAAAAAAAAGTGATTTTTCAGCTAAATTTGAGGTTTGCAGGAGATTCTGGGTAGGAAAACGCTAGGGAATCCACGCAAGCCATACCTCGCTGGACTCCCCCGGGTGTCTAATTTTCAGAAATGTATGGGTTTGATAGTTTCCCAAGATGGCCGCCGAGTCCAGGGCCAAAAACCCAGGTGACCCACCTTGCAAAACCAGGTTGTTTCGTGATAGGTAACTTTGAGGTCTCCTCAATACGTTTTGGGCCCTTGCCTGTCGCGGGTACTTGACTCACCCACGCAAGTGAGGTAACATTTTTATTGGGAGACCTGGGGGAATGCTGGGTGGTAGGAAATTTGTGGATTCATGCAGATTCCAAAACTTTCCCACACAGAAATTTGAGAAAAAAGTGATTTTTTCAGCTAAATTTGAGGTTTGCAGGGGATTTTGGGTAGGAAAACGTTGGGGGACCCACGCAAGCCATACCTTGCTGGACTCCCCCGGGTGTCTAGTTTTCATAAATGTATGGGATTGGTAGTTTTCCAAGATGGCCGCCGAGCCCGGGGCCAAAAACCCAGGTGACCCCCCTTGCAAATCCAGGTTGTTTTGTGATAGGTAATTTTGATGTCTCCTCAATATGTTTTGGGCCCTTGCCTGTCGCGGGTACTTGACCCATGCACGCGACTGAGGTACCATTTTTATCGGGAGACCTGGGGGAATGCTGGGTGGTAGGAAATTTGTGGATCCACACAGATTCCAGAACTTTCCATCACAGAAATGTGAAGAAAATGTGTTTCTTTTTACAAAGTTTGAGGTTTGCAAGGGATTCTGGGTAACAGAACCTGGTGAGAGCCAGACAAGTCACCCCATCCTGGATTCCCCTGGGTATCTAGTTTTCAAAAATGTATAGGTTTGCTAGTTTTCCCTAGGTGCCGGCAGAGCTAGGGTTCAAAATCTACAGCTAGGCACTTTGCAAAAAAAAGGGTCAGTTTTCACTGTGAAAATGTGGTGTGTCCATGTTGCGTTTTGGGCCGTTTCCTGTCGCGGACACGAGGCCTACCCACACAAGTGAGGTACCATTTTTCTCTGAAGACTTTGGGGAATGTGGGGTGGGTGGAATTTTGTGGATCCACGCAAATTCCAGAACTTTCCACCACAGAAATATGAGGAAAATTTGTTTTTATTTTTACAAAGTTTGAGGTTTGCATGGGATTCTGGGTAACAGAACCTGGTGAGAGCCAGACAAGTCACCCCATCCTGTATTCCCCTGGGTGTCTACTTTTCAAAAATGTATAGGTTTGCTAGGTTTCCCTAGGTGCCGGCAGAGCTAGGGTTCACAATCTACAGCTAGGAACTTTGCAAAAAAAGGGTCAGTTTTCACTGTGAAAATGTGGTGTGTCTACGTTGCGTTTTGGGCCGTTTCCTGTCACGTGCACTAGGCCTACCCACACAAGTGAGGTACCATTTTCTTGGAAGACTTTGGGGAATGTGGGATGGTTGGAGTTTGTGGATCCACGCAAATTCCAGAACTTTCCACCACAGAAATGTGAGGAAAATGTGTTTGTTTTTTTACAAAGTTTGAGGTTTGCAAGGGATTCTGGGTAACAGAACCTGGTGAGAGCCAGATAAGTCACCTCATCCTGGATTTCCCTGAATGTCTACTTTTCAAAAATGTATAGGTTTGCTAGGTTTCCCTAGGTGCCGGCAGAGCTAGGGTTCAAAATCTACAGCTAGGCACTTTGCAAAAAAAGGGTCAGTTTTCACTGTGAAAATGTCGTGTGTCCACGTTGCGTTTTGGGCCGTTTCCTGTCGCGGGCACTACACCTACCCACACAAGTGAGGTACCATTTTTATCGGGAGACTTAGGGGAATACAGAATTGTTTCAATGCATTTCTCCCTTCCAAATGTAAGACAATGTGCAAAAAAGAAGTCACTTTGAAAAATGTCCTATAATTCACATGCAGGTATGGGTACCCACAATTTCGGAGATGTGCAAATAGCTACTGTTTCTAAATTCTATGGGCCTCATTTATGAGAAGTGGCGCATCGCTGCGTGAAAGCAGCGATGCGTCACTTCTCAGTGCGCCCTCCTTGCGACATGATGGATGCGTCATATTTACTGTATGACGCATCATGTCGCAAGGAGTTACAGATACGTCAGTATTTCTGACGTATCTGTAGGTGCAAAAGTGACGCATTGCTGGTGTGTGTCACAAAATTGATGCAACTCCAGCAATATGTCCTTTCACATGGGGCAAGCCCCATGTGAAAGGGCCTGCGTCAGTTTTACGCCTGCTGTGAGGCAGGCGTAAGATATTGACGCATTTGCACCCTAGAAGTGGCGCGGTGAAATCTCGTAGATTTCACTGCGTCACTTCTACGAGGATTACTTACGTGAGAACGCCCACCCTGCATACATTATACCTGACGCAGGTATAATGTAGCGCAGGGGTTTACAAAGTGACGCATCTGCTTAAATGCGTCACTTTGTAAATAGGGCGCAACAGGGGGCATGTTTTACGCCGCCGATGCGTCACAAAAAGTGACGCAACGGAACCGCAAAACTGTCGCAAGACCTCATAAATAAGGCCCTATATTTTTTTCTCATTTCAGAAATACATAGGTGTCTTTCTTACCGACTTTTCCCTGTTTATATCTTCCCAAATTAATTGCTATATACCCGGTACACAATAAAAAACCGTTGCAAGACGCTGCTCAGTTATTGGCTCTGGGTTTCTCGGGTTCTTGGTGAAACTACAAGTCCTATATATCCCCACAACAAGAAGGGTCCAGCGGATGTAACAACATATTGCTTTAAAAAATTGGTCATACTTAGAAGAAGTTACAGGTGAAAAATTTGACACAAATGGCTGTTTTTTGTAACTCATTTTCAATTTTTCCTATTTTCAACTGTTAGTTTCTATAAGAAAACCTTAAAGGATCTACACAAATGACCCCTTGCTGAATTTAGAATGTTGTCTACTTTCCAGAAATGTATAGCTTTTCAGGATCCATCATTGCTTTCATACCCATTTTTACCATTAACTGGAAGGAGGTTGAAAGCACAAAAAAATAGCAAAAATAGGCTATGTCCCAGTCAAATGCCAAAACTGTAAAAACAAAAATTGGTTTTCTGACAAACGTCTGTCAGTCCCTGAAAGCTGGGAAGATGGTGATTTCAGCACCATAAACCCTTTGTTGATACTATTTGCAGGGAAAAAACCAGATGCTTTCATCTGCAGCCCTTTTTTCCCCATTTTTCCCCAAAAAAACAAAATTTAGCTGTATTTTGGCTAATTTCTAGGTCCCTTCCAGGGGAATCAAAGAACCCTGGGTACCTTTAAAATCCCCATTGTGTTGGAAGAAAAGGACGCAAATTTGGCATGGATACCTTATGTGGTCAAAAAGTTACAGGGGCCTAAGCGCGAACTACCCCAAATAGCCAAAAAAGGCTTAGCACAGGGGGGGAAAGGCCTAGCAGCGAAGGGGTTAAAAAGATTCTAACGCAATCCCTTCATTGCCATTACTCTAAATTAACTAGTTGGGTCACCCAAATTACGTGCTTTTAAAAGTACTTGAATTTAAACGGGCATTGGTTAATTTAGGAAAACAATGAAGGGCCTGATTTACAGAAGTAAAATGACACTTTTGTGTAAGTTACTATTTTATTGGGTTTTAACAAGTAACGAGTTTAATTTTACTTATAGTAATTTTACGACAAAATGTTCTCATAGTGTGTGAATACCAAAAAATAGTAAGCTTACACAAAGGTGTAAGTTTATCTTTTGGATCGGGTCCATAGATTGCAGCCCAGAAAGAGTGTGTCTGGTATTCCTGCATTAAATATTCTCATGTGTCCACATGAAAGTAGTAAACTTTGTGAAATTGAACTTGGTGGTGTTAGCACAACAACTTGCGCTGCGGTAAGTAACACCATGAGAAGATCCTGAATCATCGACGTCAGTTAAATCTCTTTAATTCGGACAATGTGGGGGAACTAGGGGGCTTAATTACAAGGCCCTTGCGCCACTTTTGCGTCATTTTTAACATGGGAAAAGTGACGCAAAAGTGGCGCAAGGGGCTTGTAAATCTGCCCCTAGGTATTTGCTTCGACTCCGGAAGAAAACGAGGAGGGCAGGTGATTTCCGTTCCCCACTCTGCTCTTACTACCCTCTGCTTCATTGTTGTAGGAACGGCTGGCTTTTAATAGCTCAATTTCTTCATTCTTGGATGTTCATCAACTTTCCTGACTCACCCAGTCATGTACATATAGAATGGAAAAGAGAGAAAGAGGATGAGAGTCCAGTGAGAGAGAGGGAGAGATACAGGGAGAGAGAAAAAGAGATAGCGTCAAATAGAAAGAGAGAATAAAAGACAGCAGAAAGGGAAAGAGAAAGACAAGAGAGGCGAGACAAAGATGGACCGAGAGCCACAATGTGGTATTCTCCTCTTGTGCGTAGCTCCTGATGTGACATGTTTTGTGAGGTGAGCACGAGAAGGAGAATGTCAATGAAGGAATGTTGAGGGAGAATGTGAAATACACCTGTGATGGTTAGAGGAGCGGGGTTGGCGAGTTAGAGCCGGCTGGGGTGTTCATTAAATATACTTTCTTCTTACAACTTACCTCGTGTGCTGAGAGCGTGATTATTGGATCTTCACACACAGTGAGAGAAAAAGTGAAAAAGGGATAAAGGAGGTTTGTTCCACAGCTTTTGTAAACAAGAGCTTGCAAAGCCAATAAGTCTTTTGTAAATGATACTTCATTTATTAGAGTCTGAGGGCCTGATTTCGAGTCTGGCGGTCTTCCGACTGCCAGACTTGCAGTGGCGCATTATGTATTATGACTTCTAAAGTCATTGCGGCGGTAGTCCCCTCAGCTGAGCCAGGGATCATTTGTTCCCTGGTGGTGCCGCTGGAGCGCCACAACGCAATATGCTGAGCGGGGACTGGCGCAGTCCCGCTCAGCATATTACGAGTTCCTGGACCACCAGCCTTCCTGGAAGTTTACTTTTGCGAACCGGGCCCTTTGTGTGTAGCTCTTTCTTATGAAATAGCGGGCATGTTTGCAAACATGAAGAATACAAATAAAACCTCTAGTGCAAAATTAAACACATCAAAAACCTTCTAGATATTTGTTGCAAACAGATATTAGAAAATGTTAAATATAAGTCAGTTTAAAAAAAAAAAAAGGCTGCAGTAGCTCGGAATGTGTAGAAACATGCATTCTAACTTTTCTCTATCTAAAGAGTGCAAAAAAGAAAGCTATTCTCTATGCTTGTCATTGTAAGCTATTAAATAGAGCAGAAGAATAAAGCAATGTTCCGTTTTCGTTGCCTTACACAGCTGCTCCAATTATGCTCTGTGACCTGGCTTGCCTTTCACTTGAGTGTTGGCTCTGGCAGCAGACATTGAGTTCTGACGTCTTTTCTTTATAATCGGCGAATGGGTGCGTCTCAAGTTGCTGATAATAAAGAAATAGGAGACTACCGTTTATACTGGGATTACAGAATCCCATGTACTATAATAATGAAACAGTTATTTTATATGGAATGATGAGTTGCCATATTGGGATTATTACTATTTTATAGAACAATAGATATATGGACTTATAAAATGGACTTGAACTTGACAATAGAGAAATCCGTGCTGTATTTAAATGTTAGAGACTTTGGGCCAGATGTACAACCCTTTCATTTAGCGCCTTGCAATTTGCGACACATTGCGAGTCGCAAATTGCGAGGCGCTAAATGAAATGTACTACAGTGAGTTTACACTGTTTTGCGATTCCCAATGGGGTCGCAAATTGCGAGGCTCATTATTATCAATGAGCCTCTCGCAATTTGCGAGCCCATTGTGAATGCCAGCCCTCCCAGGGATGGTGGCCTGCTGGGCTCAGCAGACCACCATGTCTGGGACTGTTTTTTAATAAAGCAGCTATTTATTTTTTTAAATGCAGCCCGTTTTCCTTAAAGGAAAACGGGATACATAAAAAAAAAAAAAAATGAAATGTTTTTGTTTCATTTTTTAAGGGCAGGCAGTGGTCCATTGCCTGCCCTTAAAAAAATATTTAGCATGCATCTGCAAAGGGGAAGGGGTCTTCCCATTTGCAAATGCGTGGTAATTGCGGTCGCAAAACATTAGTACATTGTTTTGAGACTCGCAATTTGGAAGGGAACGCCCCTTCCAAATAGCGAGTCGCAAAATATATTTAGCGAGTCGCAAAAAAATTGCGACTCGCTAAATGGGCTATGTACATGGCCCAATATGTTTTTGCATGCGCAAACGGGTACGCAAAACCCGTTTGCGCATGCAAAAATGGGTCGTACATCTGGCCCTTTGTTTTTTTTAGGTGAGCTCTTTGTCTTGTCACCACTGTAATATAAACACCAGTCTGCATGGAAACTTGCTTTTGATATGCTTCCATAACTCACATGTATGTGTACTAACTATGGGCTTATTAAGTGAGGAAACTGGTTCTTGCATCACACTGGGGATTTTGTTGTGAAACTTCGTGTGGCTATCCTAATGTAATATGGAACGTATGGGTGTCTCACCCAAACGTGACCCTACTTGCAAAGTACATAATAAGAAAAAACTAGTCCCTTTTGATGTTGTTGAATTGGTTTCACGATTTATCGCATGGTGTAGGGAATTCAAGTACTTTGGCTTATATACTATAAGGTTTCTGGCCCTGGTGAAGTCAGTGATGATGAAAAGTGTTGACTAGAGCGAGTTAATAATTGATTGAATTAAGAAAAAATGAAACATCAATAGTGACTGGAATTCTTATTCTTGGAGTATCTTATGTGAAGAGTGCTCGAGGATGTTTCGTAATGTAATTTGTTTACATTACTAGCATTTGCTAAACATTATATTAAAAAGCACGGAACAAAATTGGTTTTATATTTCTATCTTTTTTAATATTCAAAAAAAATATTTTTTATGATTTATTTATACATAAAACATATGTGTGCATTTGTTTAAGCACATAGGGGCTAATTACGATGTCGGTCGGACGAGCATCTCGACCAACATCTAGTCTGAAATGGCACTGCCTGGCAAGGGGTTGGCAGTCCCGCTCATAATGATTCGACCGCCTCCATTGTGGTTGGAAAGTGTCTGCAGCACAAGCCACAACTGAAAAAATACACTTTTAAACATCCATGCACTTTGTGGCAAACATATAAACCCTTAGGGGTCGATTCCGATTCGGGCCGGAAATTTCTCCGACCGAGCCGGACCCGGAGAGATTTCCGACCGAATCGGACCCATGCAGTCCGACCGAACGAGTACGATGCGTCCGTATGTTATCGGACTCGAGTCGGTCGGACTCCCATTGAAGTCAATGGGAGCCGGTCGTACAACGCGTACGCGGGCTCCCATTGAGTCAATGGGTGCGAGTCGGACAAGGGCGCCCCCTACAGCGGGTACGCGGCGAGCGATTCGCGCCGTACACGCACAGGTAGGGGGACCCATGGGTCCCCCTGTGTGCGACTCGCGCGGCTACGCGTACAGGGGGTCCGACACGGACCCCCAAAGTACGGCTCCGACAGCTCTTTCGAGCCGGAGTGCGCGGCTCGGTCGGACTGCTCGCGGCGCGCATCGTACTTACCCGGCCGGGAAACGTCTCCATTGCGCGGTGCGAGTCGAGTCCGAGCGAGTCGGTCGGAGCGGTTCGAGCCGGGAGCGAGTCGGTCGGAGCGGTCGGGACGCCCGGACGAGTCGGTCGGCGATTTCGCATCGTACTCGCTCGGCCGGACCCGCGTACGGTTCGGTCGGGAAACAGGGCTCCGAATCGGATCCGGTAAAGCCGAATCCGATTCGGAGCACTACCGGCCGAGATCGGAATCGGCCCCTTAATGTTGTATTAAGGGTTTATATGTTTTTTCCTTTATAGTCTTTTATTTTATATATTTAATTTTTAACCCGGATGTGTTTATATCTTTTTCTCAAGGAAAAAATAACTGGTTGTTATGTAGCCACATTTATCTTTTTACTTTTTTATGGATTTATGGGGTTTTCCTAAAGTATTTATTTCTATTTTCTATTTTTGGGCGTTTGGATGGATTCCCTGGATTATTGGAGTTGTATCACATGTTCTACTTCCTCTGCCTTACACATGTAAAATATGTACATAAAATATTTTTTATTTCATAAATTAGGTGCAAGTTGTAGAAGTTGTAGGAGTAAATGGTGGGGAAGTTAATTAAATATTATTAATTTATTATTACTTATTTGTTAATAATAAGGGGCCGATTCTGATGCGGGTTGGAAAAGCTTCCCGACCGAGGGCCTGATTCTGATGCGGTTAGGAAGGCCTCCTAACGGCATTTGCTCCTTCCAAATCGGATCGGGAACGTGTCTTCCCGACCGAGGGCCCAATTCTGATGCGGTTAGGAACAAATGTTCCCATTGAAGTCAATGGGAGTTCAACCAAATCGTATCTGGAAGCATCCGGATGCATCCTACTCCGCCGGTCGGACTTTCCCGATCCGAGTGGGTCGGAAACCATTTTCCAACCGATTCGGTCGGGAAGCTTTTCCAACCCGCATCAGAATCGGGCCCTAAATGTTTAATTAAGATTTAATTAAATAAAATGCTGAAAATAATAATTTTTTTATTTATATGTTTGGTGTGTGTTGTTTTTTTGGTAAGGATAATTGGTGAGGTGGTAATTAACTATAATTATTTCAGGAATACATGTATACTATTATTATTTTAAGTAATAATTAAATATGTAACATATGTAAAAAATATTATTAAAATAACATTTTTATATATGTGTTGTATTCTTTGTTGAGGTTTAAGTTATAACAAATTTAAATTTAAGTAATTATTTGATAAAAATTATGTTATTTATTATTGTATGTGTTAATCATGTTTTTTAAATGCAAATAATATTTAACTTGTTGAGAATATGTTTTTGTATTTCAATTATAATATTATTTGTGGTTGTTTATGATATGTACTTAACATTGTAATTAAGGCTCCCGGTTTTCCTTTTAAACAGATTTTTACATATAAATGCAGACGGAAAACTTGTTTTCCTTCGTCTGTATTTATAAATATAAATGGAAAAATACTGACAAACCAGACAAAGTGCTTCAGCTCAGGGTTTCCTAATCTGATGCATAGAGGAATGCAGGCTGCTCTCTGCACATGAAAGGTGCCCTACTAAGAGGGCGGACTCTTAGTGCCGCATTTGGCACTCTCCCTTCACAGGTCATTCATCAGGACCCCTGGAGGGAACCTGGGGTAGTCATCCCCATCCGGCATGCTCTCCAAGTATCATTTCTGGGTGTGTGAAGCGTCTCGTTGTCTGAGAGTGCTTCCCTTTATTAAGGTGAGCTCGGGCAGTGTTGAAGACTGTTGCTCCTGCCTCCGGGTGCCTTCCCCTATTGAATGTGCATTGCTTTACTTGGGTCCGCGCTGTCAGCAGCCCCTTGTCTTCAGGTTCACTCCAGAGGGGAAGTGGGAGGGGGAGGAGTGCGCTGCTTTATTGTGTACACATTTTCGCAGCCCCATTGTTGCAGGGTGCAACACTTTCGGCCAGTTAATCAATTTAAATGCTTTCAGTGGGTAATCCTGGACTCTGCATCGGAAAACCATCATGTGATTCTGGGCATATCACTTAATTTCCACATGCCTGTAAACAATGCATATGAACAGTAAAATTTAACTGGCGCTCGGGTAAAGCTCTCCAATACCTCTGGGCCCAGTTCCACTGTACTTTGTGTTGGCTCCGGGGGGAGAATGTTTCCGATGTTGAAACAAAGCATTTCGCACCCTCCTCCCCTCAAAAATATTAACACTCACCTTGCGTTTTAGCAAGTTATAAATAGATATTTATCATAGTGTACGGTGGAAATGTTTCTCCTCCGTTCAAAAAAAATGGAAGAAAAATCTGTCAAAATAATTCCTATGTAGGTCTAACTAATCCCAGGGAAGTTGTTCTGCAATGAGAAAAAAGAATGGGTTGCTCCCTCAAAGACATAGCTTGACATTTGGCCTCTGTCTTTGAAGGCACATCAAACTTGACTAGATAAGAACAGGATTTAAGGGTCCCTAGGGTGTACAGACCCACAGTAAAGGTTTTCTCGTGCGTTACTCAAGGTCTGTTTAGGCCTATGTTCTCTTTAAATTATTTTGGCAAAGTTTTCAGATGAATATATTGTGTTTACTTAATTTGATGTGTATATAAATATATCTAAACCTATAACTGAGTGCAAGTGTGCAGTGGCTATTTAAATAAATGTGAAAAAATACTAGCTGCAGCGTCTTCTTTTGCTTGCGATAAAAATAAATGTGGATAAATACAGATAAAATGACCAAAAAATAAATATGGATAAATACAGACGGAAATGTTAAAAAAATAAATACCATAAAACCGGGAGCCCTAATTATAATATTTTTTCATTTTATATACATTTTAATATAAACTATATTTGTATTTTTTTTTACATATTTATAATTTTTAATTGCTTATTATGTCTTTGAAAATATTTTGTTATGTTGAAGAGAATTTGTTTGTTTCTAATGTTGTACTGACTGGAGTACGAATAGTAAATTCTACCCCTCCACAATCCAATACATTCCCTACTTTTGCACTCACTGGAGTGGGAATAGTAAATTTTACCCCTCCGCAACCCAACACTTTCCCTGCTGTTGCACTCATTGGAGTGGAAATAGTAAATGTTGCCCCTCCGCAATCCAACACTTTCCCTACTGATGCACTGACTGGAATGGGAATAGTAAGCTTTACCCCTCCACAATCCAACAGTTTCCCTACTGCTACTTTGAATGGTGTGGGAATAGTTCATTTTACATGTCCGCTATCTAACACTTTCTCTACTGTTAAACTGACTGTAGGGGGAATTGTAAATTTTACCCCTGTGTGATGTAACAGTTTTACGACTGTTGCATTGTGTGAAGTGGGAGGAGCGAATTTTATACATCCATAGTCCAACACTTTGTCTACTTCTGTATAAATTGTAATGGGAATATCATATGTATTAAATGTAAAATGTTATCATTTATTTTGTATTGTTATAATTTATATTATTATGTTTTTGTTTATTTAAAATTATAATATTTATAATTATTAATGTTTTTAACGTGTAAAATATTTTTATTAAATTGTAAGATATTTATGCTGTTTACTTTTTAATTTAAATTAAAATGGCTTTTAAAAAAAAATATGTTCTTGGTATATGTGTATACCTGTGCAACAAATAAAACCGTTTAAGTGATCCCGAGCGTCCTGGTGCTTGTTCTGTGTGTGGACAGGCGTGTTGAAGAGATATGTATATATATATATATATATATCCAATCCATTTTACACTACGTGATAATAATGCACTCTCAGGTTCCAATGAAGTAAGAAATCAGGAAGTTTATTTCCACGCTACGCGTTTCGGCAATGAAGCCTTGTTCACACAATGGAAAGAAAACACCAAGTCACCATTAAGTACACCAACACATCCACCTTACAGCATTCAACATAGAAAGAGGACTATGTACAACATGGTCTCTCCCTAACTCGGGATCTGTGGTGGCCATTTTGGAACTAGTTTCCATATATTCATGACCTACTGCAATCTGTATTGCCCGCGGTATGATACTAATACCACGCTGCTAAATTAAAAATCGAAGCGTAAATGCCGTGATGTTACAAGCGGACATTGTAAACATACCTGGTTAAAATACTTTTCCCAACATTAATGCCCAAATGTAATGATAGTGCAGAAACGGACAAAATACAATACAACAACCAGACATATAATAGCCAGTGCATGCGAATCAAATCATCATCTTGTTCATGTATTGCATATAAGATGTGTAATTGGACACTTGTCCTACGGTCTATCCTCTGCACCTGGTCTACGTAGTACATCGCGTTCCTCTATGTGATGTGAAAAGTGACGTGAATAGTCGTGTAAGTGAATACACAGTGATCTACCCTCTTAATACCTCCAAACTATTATCCAAAAGTGGAATATTCTATATACAGCCTTGGTAATAGTTGCATGTAAGTACGTCGTATTATGTTTCTACTTCCATGTACAAGACGACAAATGTCGTGGAACTCCCCAGATAAGGAGTTCACCAAACATATGTAATCCTGAAATATTGTATACCATATACCAGCTGGGCGCCAGTCCTCAATGACCAACTCCCAACCTGTACCTATAATGGACCTCCCCATTTCCCACACGCACTACCGTATGTTCTCTAATGTTTAGGCAAGTGCCATATCAACTGAATGGGTCCAGTTCCAAAAGATACTATATCTGGCAAGTGCCCCTACTTTTCCAGGCTATAAACAGTTCTATATGAAGGAAAAAAGGGCTAGAAACCAATCCAACCCTAGGTGACAAATCTTGTCTGCCATGATACCAACTCGTGAAGTGCCTCCGGAAAAAAGGTTAGAGAACCCGTGAATGTGACACTACCCAAGTAGTGTGGGTCCCTGCCTTTCCTCCTGTAGTGAAAGAAGAGAGAAAAAGAAGAAAGAAAAACATGATCAGTGCAATTAAAATCAACATCCGTTTAACAATATTATCATGTAATTGCAATATATACATTCTCTATAGCTGCTAAGAAGGACCTTGTAAAACTAGAGCACAAATTACATTTCATACAAGTGTATTCTTAATTCTTCGTCAAGGTTTAAACCCCCCGGGGATTTAGTCTGGAGGTCAATGATGTACCTGGATTCCCGCTGTCTGAGTTTCAATACCCTGTTACCTCCCCTCGGGGATCTTGGGATATGTTCCATGGCAAAGTAACTAAGGCCAGAGTTATTGGAGAAATGATGGTCCTGAAAATGGCGCGCTACCGGGTACTGTTTGTCCTGATTGGTGATGGCCCACATGTGTTCCAACACCCGTTTCTTTGCTGGATGGACTGTGCTGCCTATGTATCTTAACTTACAGGGACACTCCAAACAATAGACCACAAAAGGGGTCCCACATGTCAAAAACTGTGTAATGGTTTTCACTCTGCCCCCTCCATCTTGATACTCTTTTTTCATGGTACTGTTCTTGCACGCCCTACAGTGTCCGCAAGGAAAAAAGCCTTTGAGTCCTTGGTTTCTCATGGTATTGTATTGCAGTAGGTCATGAATATATGGAAACTAGTTCCAAAATGGCCACCACAGATCCCGAGTTCGGGAGAGACCATGTTGTACATAGTCCTCTTTCTATGTTGAATACTGTACGTGGATGTGTTGGTGTACTTAATGGTGACTTGGTGTTTTCTTTCCATCGTGTGAACAAGGCTTCATTGCCGAAACACGTAGCGTGGAAATAAACTTCCTGATTTCTTACTTCATTGGAACCTGAGAGTGCATTATTATCACGTAGTGTAAAACGGATTGGATTGGTTTACCGGGTGCTCTCCCGGGGTATGCACCACCCTCCACGGGTCCGTAGTCTCGATAAGAGCATTTTGGAAATTGGATATATATATATATATTTTTTTGTTATATTATTACATTATTTAATAAATTCAGAAATTATAATATAGATTAAAGTTATTAGTTTAATGTTAGTTTTTTAACTAGATATATGTAAAAAAAAAAAAAAATATATATATATATATATATATACATATGCAAAGAACTCCGTCCAACAGCATCCAGATTGTCAGGAAAGACGAACACGGACCCAAATAGCTTCGTGCAAAAAAGGTTATTTATTCTATTCCATATCGGCACCACGCACCGCCATGACGCGTTTCGACCCAAAAAGGGCCTTGATCTCATACCGAATAAAGGGCTTGAAGCTACATGTTGGTGTCGGAGTGCTTCTCGCCGATTGGACACAGTTGTGAGCATGGAAGATATTGTCGGCCGTCCTGCCGCCGAGAGTGCACCACCCCGTTCACCTAGGGGGCCACAGGGGTTGGTATTCACCTGCCTCACCATGTGGGGCACCAACATTGGATCTAGGGAAGCGCCCGCCCGCTGAGGCTCATCTGTGGGCTTTTCAATTTTACCAGCAGTACATTGCCTGCACTGAAAATGGAACATAATTCCGGCCGGAACTACAGCTCCCATAACACTATGCGAAGTCTCATCATGAGCAGCCCAGTAGGAGGCGCGCAATTTCCGTGTATTTAGGGAAGCTGTGACCGGACTGTGCTTGGTTTCCTGTCACCACCAGCCTTTGATAAAGAAGATATTACTTCGAAACGCGTCAGGCAGCAGTGGTTGACGGCTGCGAAAGGGATCAGCTGGACGGTGCTTCTCATACCGAATAAAGGACTTGAAGCTACATGTTGGTGTCGGAGTGCTTCTCGCCGATTGGACACAGTTGTGAGCATGGAAGATATTGGCGGCCATCCTGCCGCCGAGAGTGCACCACCCCGTTCACCTAGGGGGCCACAGGGGTTGGTATTCACCTGCCTCACCATGTGGGGCACTAACATTGGATCTAGGGAAGCGCCCGCCCGCTGAGGCTCATCTGTGGGCTTTTCAATTTTACCAGCAGTACATTGCCTGCACTGAAAATGGAACATAATTCCGGCCGGAACTACAGCTCCCATAACACTATGCGAAGTCTCATCATGAGCAGCCCAGTAGGGGGCGCGCAATTTCCGTGTATTTAGGGAAGCTGTGACCGGACTATGCTTGGTTTCCTGTCACCACCAGCCTTTGATAAAGAAGATATTACTTCGAAACGCGTCAGGCAGCAGTGGTTGACGGCTGCGAAAGGGATCAGCTGGATGGTGCTTCTCATACTGAATAAAGGGCTTGAAGCTACATGTTGGTGTCGGAGTGCTTCTCGCCGATTGGACACAGTTGTGAGCATGGAATATATATATATATATATATATATATATATATAACTTTTCAAATATTTGTTTAAATCAGGGGTGTGGAATTTAATAAAATATCTACTTGTCCATGGGGCAGGTTGCTTCATAAATCTACGTGTCCTGTCACAAAATCCACTTGTCCTTTTTGTGCCATGTAATGCAGAGAAAAATTATGGCAGCAATCTCATTTTATATATATATATATATATATATATATATATATATATATATATATATATATATATATATATATATATATATATATATATATAAATAAGAGGTCTGAAATATCCTCTCCGATTATGCCAGGGCTCCTTCCATAGTAGGGGTTAAATACTAGCAATTCCCTTATGTTGCCACGTTTCCGCAGATCTACATACTGGGGCTGAAGATAGAAGTAAGCAACAGTTCCAGGGTTGGACTACCCTTTTGAGTCTGTGCAGACCTACTAACTTGCATGATTCAAGGGTTTTCACTAACTCTTCTCTAATCTTTTCCCATACTGAGAAAGATTGGACATTTACTCCTGACAATGGCAGACATAAAACTTCTTCCAGGGTTGGGAAAAAATGTGGTTGGAGGGAAAGTGAACTTGCAAACACTCAGATTTTCGCATGAGCAAATCTACACCTGGATATTTGCTCATGCTGAAATGCAGTTCACAAATATTTTTAGGAATACTATTTCTTGCCCTACTCGTGTAAAGTCTTGTGAATTCACAAAAGTAGTATATCTGCACTTAATGCAAAGACATGGGTGCACTTTTGAGACTTTATTTAATAATTGGGCCCCTAATTAGGTCTGGCGTTAACCATTACCTTTTGTGTTTATTAAAATTCTGTCTCTCGCTCTCTCTGTCTATCAGCTAGCTTCACTGTGAGTGACAGCATTCTGTTCTTTCACAAGGAGCATATCAACACACAGTCGTTTAGTTCAGTGCCAGGAACTACTGTGGCAAAACAATTTTTGCTTTTGCCAATGTTTGTTATGATGGTGAGGGCCCTGCAGCTCCCAAAGCAATAAGGTTTTACAAAAACCATGCCAAAACAAGTCACACATTGACAAAACAAAAAGGCTGACCAACAATTTCAGACCTACTGACTTTACCAATGCTTGTTTATTTTTATGTTTCCATAATCTTATTAAAAATGGTTACACTGATGTTCCATTATAAATATTTTTGGGAAATACTAGCATACATCAACACATTATACTAAATGATGTTGCAAAGAAATGGTGCCTAAAATTTTACAGTATAGTGAAATGTTTTTGCATTTTTTTGTGAACATTTTATTTTGAAAGCAAAGAATCGTCAATCTTGCTTTCAAGCTTCTGCCAATATTTGCATCTAATCAGAAAGCATTCTGGGAGCAGTATACATAGCCTCATATTGCTAAACATTGAAAACGTGCGTACATGTTTTTATACTGGAACAACTGTTAGTAGTGCAGTCTGAGCTTACAACATTTACTTAGAGCGCTCACCCTAATAATAAAAGCTTTGCATTAATGAACCATAAATACAAGTTTGAACAGCATTAACACATGGACACAAATATCACCTTAACTGCAGTCAATGCCTTTCACTGATCTAGAATGTGGTACTGTAAACTGGCAGCCAAAGGGTTTGTCAGGGGTGTGGAATTTAATAAAATATCTACTTGTCCATGGGGCAGGTTGCTTCATAAATCTACGTGTCCTGTCACAAAATCCACTTGTCCTTTTTGTGCCATGTAATGCAGAGAAAAATTATGGCAGCAATCTCATTTTATATATATATATATATATATATATATATATATATATATATATATCATATATATATATATATATATAAATAAGAGGTCTGAAATATCCTCTCCGATTATGCCAGGGCTCCTTCCATAGTAGGGGTTAAATACTAGCAATTCCCTTATGTTGCCACGTTTCCGCAGATCTACATACTGGGGCTGAAGATAGAAGTAAGCAACAGTTCCAGGGTTGGACTACCCTTTTGAGTCTGTGCAGACCTACTAACTTGCATGATTCAAGGGTTTTCACTAACTCTTCTCTAATCTTTTCCCATACTGAGAAAGATTGGACATTTACTCCTGACAATGGCAGACATAAAACTTCTTCCAGGGTTGGGAAAAAATGTGGTTGGAGGGAAAGTGAACTTGCAAACACTCAGATTTTCGCATGAGCAAATCTACACCTGGATATTTGCTCATGCTGAAATGCAGTTCACAAATATTTTTAGGAATACTATTTCTTGCCCTACTCGTGTAAAGTCTTGTGAATTCACAAAAGTAGTATATCTGCACTTAATGCAAAGACATGGGTGCACTTTTGAGACTTTATTTAATAATTGGGCCCCTAATTAGGTCTGGCGTTAACCATTACCTTTTGTGTTTATTAAAATTCTGTCTCTCTCTCTCTCTGTCTATCAGCTAGCTTCACTGTGAGTGACAGCATTCTGTTCTTTCACAAGGAGCATATCAACACACAGTCGTTTAGTTCAGTGCCAGGAACTACTGTGGCAAAACAATTTTTGCTTTTGCCAATGTTTGTTATGATGGTGAGGGCCCTGCAGCTCCCAAAGCAATAAGGTTTTACAAAAACCATGCCAAAACAAGTCACACATTGACAAAACAAAAAGGCTGACCAACAATTTCAGACCTACTGACTTTACCAATGCTTGTTTATTTTTATGTTTCCATAATCTTATTAAAAATGGTTACACTGATGTTCCATTATAAATATTTTTGGGAAATACTAGCATACATCAACACATTATACTAAATGATGTTGCAAAGAAATGGTGCCTAAAATTTTACAGTATAGTGAAATGTTTTTGCATTTTTTTGTGAACATTTTATTTTGAAAGCAAAGAATCGTCAATCTTGCTTTCAAGCTTCTGCCAATATTTGCATCTAATCAGAAAGCATTCTGGGAGCAGTATACATAGCCTCATATTGCTAAACATTGAAAACGTGCGTACATGTTTTTATACTGGAACAACTGTTAGTAGTGCAGTCTGAGCTTACAACATTTACTTAGAGCGCTCACCCTAATAATAAAAGCTTTGCATTAATGAACCATAAATACAAGTTTGAACAGCATTAACACATGGACACAAATATCACCTTAACTGCAGTCAATGCCTTTCACTGATCTAGAATGTGGTACTGTAAACTGGCAGCCAAAGGGTTTGTGCTGTAGGGGGCTGGGCCTACTTGTCCTAAGGACAAAATACACATGAAAACTTGTTGCCCTTGACCCCAAACAATATGTCCCGGGCGTCGGGCTATAGGAATTCCACATCCCTGGGTTTGTGCTGTAGGGGGCTGGGCCTACTTGTCCTAAGGACAAAATACACATGAAAACTTGTTGCCCTTGACCCCAAACAATATGTCCCGGGCGTCGGGCTATAGGAATTCCACATCCCTGTTAAATATACATGAAATCTGGGGCGTGGCTTAGCCGGCTGCAAGATGGCCGCACTTTGAGTGGGCTCTGCCGGCCAAGC
Source organism: Calotriton arnoldi (assembly GCA_963921515.1). Taxonomy (NCBI): domain Eukaryota; kingdom Metazoa; phylum Chordata; class Amphibia; order Caudata; family Salamandridae; genus Calotriton; species Calotriton arnoldi. The sequence goes on along the minus strand of CAWUFW010005964.1, from coordinate 711,962 downwards.
CAACAATCCGATATAATCCTGCAGACTGGGGGCGGTTTGGAACCCCCCTGACTGTGCATCAAGGCACCTGCATCTTGGGAAGTGTAGTGATAGCCTCATTTTTAAGCTGCGGTGTGGCAGAGAAGCGGACGCCTCTACGTGAAGCTGCGGCCTGTGCGAGGCAGCGTGGCTGGGCCTGAGAGTTGCGGGGGACAGGCACAGCATGGCGGACCCTGAAGAAGCAGAACCAAGTGCCAACATTTGAAGCTGCTGCGGAGACGTTGGCTCGTAGGCGAGCAGAACTGCGGCAGTCTAGAGTGCTCGGAGGCCGGCCCAAGACGGGGACACACCGCTGCATTGGATCCGGAGAGCCTGCCAAGTAAGAGGGGCGGCCGCGGTGGAGAGCGGGCCGAGGTGGTGAGGGGGCGCAGGTGTTGGACCGCGGGGCCTGGGAAGACGCGGGGCGGCTGTGGGTGGGGCCTCACCCCGTGTTCGCTGGGCCCTGCAACGGGGACGCTCCGTGAACCCCGCTTTGGCGTGCCTTCACTGCAGAGCTGCCCTGTGGTGCGTGCCCGGAGGCCTGGGTGCGGGCCTGTGAGCTGCTGCCCTGCATAGCGGCAGGGACGCTGCCGTGAAGAGCTGTGGCGGCTTGAGTTGGCGCTGAGGAGGAGGGGCTGACTGGAGGATCGTGCAGGCCGGACTCTGCGTGATTGCCCTGACACGGTCAAGGCCACTATATCTATGATGATTGCGGTGAGGGGTCCTTGAGGCTTCCCTTCCCCTCCCCCCTCTACGCAGAGTAAAGAGACTGCTCCTCGGGAGCAACGAGCAACGCTGGCACGACTATGCCGCTTGGGCCGCATTGAAGGAAGTTTGTTGGCTGCCGGTGGGCCTGCACATAGCCCGGAGAGACACTTGGCATAACGGAGGGAGCCTAGAACCCATAGGGTTGAGAGTGGCCCTGCGGTAGGCTGCTGTTCTGCCCCTGTGCTGCTGCTTGTCTGGATCACTTTTATTGCCACTACTGTACTAAGCATTGACATTCCCTGGCTGGCCGGCACGAGTTGGGTCGGGCGCTTCGTCCTAATACTGGCAGAATCTGGTGGTGAGCTGCAGCCTGCAGGTGCTGCTGGGAGGCACGGGACCTGGCGTTTTGACTACATTTGCGCTCTGTGCCGCTGACAGCGCTGGATTTCACTGTCCAGCCCTCCCACTGGGTACAGAGGGGCCGAGTACTTGAAGTGTATTGCATCTGTCTGCGCGGCGGAGGCGCAGGTCTGCCTTCTTTGCGGGTGGTTGGCGAACTGTTTGCTGGTCCCCCCTTCCTCCTAGTCTGCGGGCAACATGGGCAAGGCAGACGCCAAGCAGTCTAGGCTGCCATTTGAAAATAAAAGACAGACTCACCAGGAGGAACCCCCCCCCAAGAGGCAGGTGAACAATCCACTCAAACCGAGGCTGGCGCAATGCGCGACGACGATCTAAAGGCTCTATTGCTGGAGGTCAGGGCCAGCATTGGCGGCATTGATTCTAAACTCGACCAGCTGTCTGCTCGTCTCGATTGTGTGAAGACCAGGGTGGATACGCATGACACTAAAATCACGCAGCTGGAGGCGAGGGTGTCCGATGCTGAGGACGCGATGACAGGGGACAGGCAAAAGTTGCTCCAAATGGACAAGGTGCTAGAGCTGATTAAAGCAAAGAATGAAGATTTGGAGGCACGCTCCCGCAGGAGCAATCTCCGCATCACAGGTGTGCCTGAGTCCTCCAACATCACAAGAATGGAGGATTACGTTGAATCCCTCCTGCGGGAACTCTTTGGCAGTGTACTCTCGTCTGTCTTCATAGTGGAAAGGGCGCACAGGTCCATGGGACCGCGGCCACCGTCGGGCATGCCAGCTCGCCCGATAATTGCTAAACTCTTGAATTCCCTCGACCGTGATGCTGTGTTGCGCGCGGCGAGCGAAAAGGGTGAGGTACGACACCAGGGAAATGCGCTGGCATTCTACCCGGACTTTACGCTGGCGGTGCAGGCCGCCCGCTGTGAGTTCCTCCCGGCCAAGTGGATACTCCAGAAGAAAGATGTGCAATACGCCCTGCTCTATCCTGCCAAATTGAGGATAAAAATGGGAACGCAGACGCAATTTTTCAGTGATCCTAAGGCCGCGCTGGTGTTCGCCAAAAAACTGTAGAAGCAGCAGCGGAATGCATCTAAAACTCCTGAGCGCACCGATGAAGGAACAATAAGTGACAATGATTAGTTGAAATGCCTCAAATTGTTTTACACTGTACATTGGTCCACGACGATGCCTGCACTGTGTGCTACTTGTGTCCTATATACTGGCGACAGGGCTGCGCCCCCCGGATGCGGGGTACGCTGCATGGTTATAATGTTTTTGCAATAATAATGTCCTACTCTTAACGTGGCTTGGCCACCCTGTTCCTAGACGGGGGTGTATGCCAGGTGGAGCCAGGCCCCTATGAGATAACTCCCTTTTTGTCTAATGTTGGTACTTCGGAGGTGGGCGGGTGGTTTTTCACAACCTGATTGGGGGGTTGGTGTGGGTGGGTTGGGTGGGAGGTGGAGTTCTCGGCACGAGACGCACTGTGCTGTTGTTTTGTTTTCTCCTGCTGTTGGGGAGGTTCAGGAGTTTGTCTGCATGTTGCAAGGCTTGCAATTTGAAAGTCCTACAACCAAGGTTGGAATGCTAATGTTGGGATATGAGGTGCAGCTGTTTGTACGTGTGCCCGTGCTCCCAGGGCGGCGCTCCCTAGGCGTAATCCTGTGTTATGTGCCCATGTTCCAGAGGGTTTGGCATGGCTAAGGTCACTTGTGTGACATGGAACGTTCGAGGTCTTGATGACTACCGAAAGTCTAGGCTGGAACACGCATACCTCACGAGGCAAGGGGCTGATATGTGTATAATGCAGGAAACTCACCTGACTGGTGACACTATGTCCCGGCTCCGAGCACGATGGTGGGGGGAGTCTCATTCAGCGACATACTCCAATTATAGTAGAGGGGTCTCAGTGTTATTTAGATGAGAGCTACCCTGGACTACCGTCAGAACAGAGGTTGACAAAGAGGGAGGGTACCTCATTATAGCGGGAATATTGTATCAGCAACCGTTAACATTGGTAGCACTATATGGGCCCAATCAGGATGACCCGCACTTTTTCCCACTGGTCTGGAGGTTGATAGCGAGCATGCCTCCTGGAGCTGTGATATGGGGGGGGATTTTAATGTTGTGCCGGATGGCCAGCTCGATCACTCTGGGGCTAGACAGCACCACCCGCAAGCAGCGGATGCGCTCAAGGCAATTATTGAAGACAACTTGCTGGTGGACATATGGCGGCGCATGCATGCTGAGCAGAGAAGCGGTACCTGTAGCTCTAAGCATTATGGGTCTTGGTCATGCATTGACTACTGGCTACTAACAAGAGACGCAGCGACCTGGGCGGTGGCGTCTGAACACTTGCCCAGGACACTATCGGACCATTCCCCGGTGCGCTTGACATTGACAGTTCCACAGGCACTGCCACATGCGTTTTCTTGGCACCTTTCCTCCTGCGCGCTGCACGATACTGCGTTTCGCACAGAGATTCGTACTGCCATAACAGACTAATTCACTAACATTGAGGGATCGGTAGAGTTGCCCTCCACGTTGTGGGAGTCATTTAAAGTGGTGATTCGTGGGGAGTGCATTGCGAGGCAAGCTGGGGTGTTGCGAGCAATTCAAGGCACGCTGAGTGGAGGCCGAGATCAAGAGGCTAGAGAGGAAGCAGGAGGCTAATCACAACCCGATTACTCTGTCAGAGATCCGGGGGAAAATAACTGAATATATGGAAGAAGCTGAGAGAGAGGTAAAATATCTGGGGAAGGAGGCAGCGGCGCGGCGATATGGGGAGGGAGATCGTCCCGGGAAAAACGCTGGCGAGTATGCTGCGTAAGCCACATGCTGCATCCTATATTCCTGAATTGCAGGACAGCAGTGGCCACTTGGTTACCTCACTGGACTCCCTGCCGGGAGTGATGTCCTCCTTTTATAAAAAGCTGTACACGTCCGGAGACACTGCGAGTGAGGCTGAACTGCAAGCCTACTTGGATACTATAGAACTCCTATGGCTAGGCGCGGGACATAGGGAGTATCTAGACGATCCAATTACTCCGGAGGAGGTTGTGCGTGTCATCTCTGCTCTGCCGGCCGGGAAGGCGCCGGGCCTTGATGGCCTTACTCCCTCCTTTTACAAAGAGTATGCAGACCTGCTTGTCCCCCACCTCATAGAAATGTTCCACGAATCTCTGGAGCTTGGTGTGTTTCCAGCATCACTCCGCGAGGCTTTAATCGTCACAATTCTAAAGCCGGACAAACCGCCTGAGTTGTGTGATACGTACCGCCCCCTGTCCCTCATCAACATTGATGCAAAAATGTACGCTAATCTTCTGGCTAATCGTATGCAACCACTTATGCCCCTGATCGCCTGCCCGGATCAGTCGGGTTTCATCCCGGGTCGCGGGACGTCACATAATTTGTGTACTATATTTTTTGTAATGCACTACCTTAGCCCTGATGTGAAGGTGGTGGCGGCACTACTTGACGCCACAAAGGCGTTTGACACGCTCGAGTGGCGATATTTGTTCTCGTTAATAGCTAGATTGGGGTTTAGTCCTGGGTTTATAAAAAAAATGTGCTTGCTTTATACCCTACCGTTAGCTTGAGTGGGCCTTAATGGACAGATCTCAGATATCTTTGTGATAACTAGAGGAACCATGCGGGGGTGTCCCCTATCTCCACTCCTGTTCACCGTAGCCATGGAGCCTCTAGCTGCCAGGCTGCGGCAACATCATGCAGAACGCGGAATTGGGTTTACTACTAGGGGCCTGTTGGTGTCGCTCTATGCTGATGACATCACAATGTACATTAGAGATCCCAGCGTTAATATATCTCCAATGACGCGCAAGGTTATAAGATTCGGGGGCACTCTGGAGTGCACGTCAACTGGAGTAAGTCTGTACTTTTTCCCCTGACCGATACGACCACCCCTTGCCCCACGGAATACCCCTACAGATGGGCTACCGAGCCCACAAAATATCTGGGGATTTGGTTAAGCTGTGATGTGGACGAGATCGGGAGAGCAAACTTTGGCCGCGCCGTCGAATGGTTTGAGTCCAGAGTGCAGATGTGGAGAGGGTTGCTGCTATCCCTGGCGGGTCGCATCGCAATAGCAAAGATGATTGTTTTGCCTACGTTTTTATACCTCTTTGTAAATGTCCTGATTCCCCTTAAAGCACAATTTTTAAAAGGCTGAGATCTGGCCTTGTGTCGTTGGTATGGGCGGGCCTCCAGCCCAGGGTTAACTACGAGACGCTGACTCATCCCCTGGCGAAGGGTGGAATGGGAGCCCCGGATCTCCAAGCGTATGCCTTGTGCGCGCAGGCCAGCTATTTGCATCATTGGCTGTACCCGGTTCCCTTTCAGCCGCATGTGGCGGTGGAGGGAGATAGGGTTGCGCCGTTGCCACTTTCTACGGCTGTATTTGACAAATATAGGGCATTGCACAACGAAATTGACCCGGTGGAATGCTTGAGATGGGCTTGGGGAGCACTTCGGTGCCGCGTTGGCCTCAGGATACTGCACGCTCCGTCGGCCCAGTTGGCTGCGAACCCACTTTTTCCCCCACTGCTAGATAAGGGAATGGCTGACAGGGCTTCGGAGCTGGGACTGAATACTGTGGCGGACTTGTTTGTGTCGGGGAGGTTCCTGTCCTCGGCGCCCAGCCCGGTGGCGTGCAAGCCGTCGGTGCTTGATACGCTACTTTACTATCCGATGCGCGCGACTTGCAGGGCGCTATATGACACCTTCCCGGAGCAGCCTCCAATATTTGAAGCGTTAGAACACCTGCACACCATAGCGTCCCCCAAGAAACTGGTCACCAGATTATATTCCATTGTTATCCATTCAGCTGCACGCGATCCCCCCCATGCGAGGGTGGCATGGGAGCAGGAACTTGGCACTGAGATCTCAGAGGTGGTATGGGCAGCCTGCTGTGCGCAGACGGAAAGATTGTCCCCAATTATAAGCTACGGCTAATTCATTTTAAGTATTTACATAAGATGTACCGGACCCCGCTGCAGATGCATAAGATGGGGCTGAGCGATACTTCCTGCTGCGCCCGCTGTGCGGCGCCTGGCGCGTTGTTCCTGCACTTAGCCTGGGGTTACCCGAAAGTGGCTGGGTTCTGGGGCGAGGTGTGTGAGACGATTGGAGCTATAGTGGGGTCTCCTCTGGACCCGGATCCGATGACTTGCCTGTTAGGATGTGTTGACAAGGTAGAGGAGGTGAACCGTAGGCTGGTTGCACTATTGACAGTACTAGCTAAGCGAAGAGTGTCGGTGCATTGGGGGCGCAGGTTGGCGCCGCTGAGGGCTGTGTGGCTGCGGGATGCTGCCTATTGCCAGGAGCAGCTCACAGCGTACTGGGAGCTTATTCCAGAGCGTGTTAGACCAGTAGATATCTGGGAACCTTTTGTTGCATACCTGAGGGAGATAACTGAGACGGAGTTGGTGACCCAGACACAGGAGAGTTGATTTGGCGGAAGCGTAGTAGGTGGACAGCTTACATTGGTACAATGAACTATCTTTGGGAGATGGACTGTCCACAATGTTGTAGATGCTGGGAGCGGCTGGGGGGGGGGCGGCTGTAATGGCACAACAAACATGTCGGTGATCCAGGGAATTGCGGTCTATGTTGTCGTACACTGAATATATTGCAGCACCTAAATATTTGTTTTTATGACATGGCAAGCCTTAATGTTACTGTATTTGCCTTTTCAAAACGCTAATAAATAAAATGTAAAAAAAAATAATAATAAAAAAATATATACATGAAATCTATTTTATTTCTATAAAATTCATGTTATTATAGTTAACATTTAATATTTAAATTTCAATATATTTTGAACAACAGTATTTAATACAACGATATTAATGACAATGATATTTTTTTTCCGATGTTTTTGTACTTACCATTATAAGTATAGGATGACGATGTTTTTGACAACAATATTTTGGGAGGGCGATATTTTGAGAAGGGGTATTTTGTCAGTGAATTAATTTGCTTATTAAGTAACAGTGCATACACTAATGAGATGTTTGTATTTTGATTTTGACCATTTATTGTGTGTATTTGGCTGAATGGTGGAGGACATGACTTAAAAATACCATGCAGCGTTGGTACCAAAAATATTTTTTTATCAATGTTAAGTTTCTCATTTAGTAAGAAGGTGTCTTTTCTATGTCTGATTACTAAAGGGCTGTTTGCGAGTCTGGCTGGCCACGGACTGCCAGACTTGCGGGGGCGTGGCGGTGGCGGTCTTCCGAATGCCCTATTAGGACTCGGGCGGTGGGACCGCCACAATCGTCAGGGATCAGAGATCCCTGGTGGTGGCGCGGCAGTCTTGAGGCTGCAATAAGCTTGGTGGGACCGCCGTGGTCCCACCAAGCATTTTACGAGTTTACTCTCTGCCATGGTTTTCATGGTGTTTCCTCCTCCATGAAAACTGTGACAGAGAGGAAACAAAGGGGGCCCTACAGGGCCCTTTTTGCCTCAAGGCCTGGGGGTGCATGTGGGGGGGGGGCACATGGTGTGCCCGCCTGTGTGCATGCACCCCAGTCCCTGCACGGCATGGACTGCAGCAGTCCATGCCGTGCAAGTACTGATTAAAAATGTTCCCATGGCGGTGCCCATTTCATAGGCAGTGCCATGGGAACGCCAAAGAACTGCCCGCCAAACACAAGAAAACTCATAATCTGGCCGGCGGTTCGCACACAGGTTTGGCAGTGGGGCGGTCCTGCCGCCGCACCATCAAACTTGTAATCAGGCCCTAATTGTGTTGTGTTGTGTTATGTCTATGCCCTCAATTATTTTAGGTGCTACTGGTGTTTTCCTGGCTGTTGTTCGTGCTCTAATAGTAAATATTTTTAGGATTGATAATCCAGGGAGTTGCCCTTTTGCTTGTTCAGAACTGTTTGGCATAAACCTTTTAAGCATCTTTCTTGCTGGCTCTTGTGAGTTCATACTGGGCTCATTTATGCCCTGTATAATATAATATACATTTTAATGATAGCCCTGCCACAGCATAGTTTGAATAATATTTGGTGACTTTCCTGTGTGTTTTCTCACCTGTGGTACTCTTCTTACTATAAGTATATCCTCTATAGTTTAATAACAGCTTCCCTTTTTGGGATTTGATTTATTTTGCTGGTTTCAACATTTTCTTGGTGGGTTTTAGAGTAACACAATATATATATATTTTCCCAAAACCAAATGTGTTTTAATATTCTTACATTGCAGGTGCATATTTTAACTTACGTTCTGGATGTTGTCTTTACTTCAGTTTATTGTAGATTGTTATTTTGCAGGCCTGTTTAGTGTTGTTTTTGGCACTGTTTAATTTTGTTGTAATCTGTGATTGGGAGGGATTAGTTAGTTTTGTCGGTTTATTTTGTAATTTATAGATTAGGGCCTGATTACGATGATGGTGGGACCGCCACCGACAGCCCATCAGTGGCGGTCCCACCACCATCGTAATACTGATCAACACCCTCCACATTAGAATGGCGGGCAGATGGTTGGAGGTCGGAGAGACTGACTGCCACGAATCCGATGGGCTCAAGGAGCCCGTCGGTTCGTCGGAGGGACTTGTATCCCTACAACAGTGGCAGTGACTGCCAGGCAGGCCATAGGGATTACAATGTCCCTTCCTGCCGGCAGTTTCATGGCGGTTTACCTGCTATGAAAAAGCAGGCTGAAAGGGAAATTGGGGGCCCGTAGCGGTCACCACTTCCTCCCTGGCCCTCCGACAGGGCCCCTGGGGGGCACCAATGGTGCCCCCAATATATCACTGCACCATTTGGCAGGCACCGCATGGTGCCTGCCACATAGTGCAGGGATATACACAAGGTGCATATTTTGTACTGCAGAGTTTGCTGCAGCCCGCAGCACCCGCCAAAATACAAAATATACACTTTGCATCATGATTGAGGGTGTAGGACCGCCGACAGCTTGTCGGGCAGTCCTGATTCCCACCAGGATGTCCGACCGCCATCCTAATCAGGCCATAGTTAGGAGTATTTCTGTTTTACTTTAAATATATTTAAGTGTTCACCGCCACCCTCCCCGGTCCACCGCGGGTCAGTTCCCGATTGCGTGGAGGGAGTAGCGGCGCCGCAGGCTTCACTTCCGGTCGGGGGCAGGGCAGAGCCACACGGTCAGCAGTCTAGCTGCTAGACCTATAAAAAACACATGGCTTCCGCTTCGCGCAGCAGACGCGCAGCGGAGTAAGGGTACAAGCGGTGCACTTTGAATTGCTCTATCCTGTCTCGTAACAGTTTTAATTGAGTTACTCTGTAAAAACGTGCTTTTTAACGGTTTTTAATGTGTTTTATCCAAGTTAGGCACTTTGCTTTTAGTGTTTTTAAGCACCTCGCACCTTAATATTCCCCTCCCTGCCATCTCCGATTACCGACAGTGTTCACCGCCACGCTCCCCGGTCCACCACGGGTCAGTTCCCGATTGCGTGGAGGGTGTAGCGGCGCCGCAGGCTTCACTTCCGGTCGGGGGCAGGGCGGAGCCACACGGTCAGCAATCTAGCTGCTAGACCTATAAAAAACACATGGCTTCCGCTTCGCGCAGAGGACGTGCGCAGTGGGCACGCCGCCGGCACGCCAAAGGCAAGCCCGTCTGCGCCCGTCCACGCCAGGACAGGGCTAGGGGCTATACCCCATGTCCTTTTCTCCCCAGAAAAATTATTTTACTCTTGTGACCTCCTTTATCGTTTAAGTAAGGCTCCCAACAAAAATTGTCTACATTCCTTGTCTTTAAACAATAACAGCTCTACTTGCTCTCACTGCCCTTTTAAACTTGGTCAGTCCTTGAAGACGCAAACTTTATCTCAGACCCCGGCACCCTATGAAATGTTCTTGCTAAACTGCAGATCCCTCCCCAAACATTCTGTACAAATCTCTATGTTTTTATAGGAAAAACTCCCTGATGCCTGGTTTTAACCGAGACATGGCTCAACAATGAATCTGATCCTGTCCTTGTACAGACTCTTCCCCCCGGATACTATATCCAGTGGAAAGACCGCAAAAGCAATAAAGGAGGGGGCTTCTCGCCTACACATACCTTTTCAGGCCCACTTATTTATCGCCCCCCCGGCATCTATGGGCAGTTTCTTAAAGTCCTGCCCGAAACAGTTGCTAACGTAGCCAGCACCCCGTCGAATTTCACTGTACTAGGAGACTTAAACATACATCTAGATGATCCCACCAACTCAGTCGCTTCTGAGCTGGTTAAGAACCTCTCAGCACTCCAATTTAAACAAAGAGTCTTTGGAGCCACACACGCTAATGGTCATCTGTTGGACCCTATCTTTACGAACAGTGACAAACTCTCCATGGGGGTTCTCTCCCCCTTACCCTGGTCAGACCACTTCCTGATTCCCTTTTCATGGTATATCAGAAGCCCATCCTCTTCGTTCAGCACGACCAGCAGCCTGGAACGTACATGGGCCAAACTTCCCTTAGATCAGTGGATCTCACCTCTAGAAGCCACTAAGCCTGCAGTCGAATCTAACCTCATCACAGCTAACATCAGGTTTAATAAATGGATCGAATCCTCTCTAGACCAGGTCCTCCCCAAAAAACACTCCCGGAAAAAAGTCAGGACAAACATCTCCCCGTGGTACTCCCCCATGCTCCGTGAGCTTAAACAAACCTGTAAAAAATTAGAAAGAAGATGGAGAAGGGACTACGCGGTGTCCAGTAAACTCAATTACAGAGTCTATCAAATCCTATAAATCAGAGATTAAACTGACACAAGCATCTTACTATGGGGAAAAAATTAACCTAGCAGCCAACTCCCTGCGGGAAATCTTCCGTATTGCTAAGACACACCTCAAACTTACCCCTCCGCAAGCCCCCACAGAGTGTGCTCTTACTCGCTGCAACAAACTGGCAGACTTCTTTTACAAGAAAATTCAGAACATATACAGCACTTTCCCTCTCTTGATACATCAAAATGACCTGTCACAGGTGGACACCTTTCAGCCCAGCACCAATGTCCTGTTGGAAGAAATCCCCCTGATGGATCTCAAATCTTTACAAACCATCTCAGCCCTTGTAAAATCAGGCTCACTGAGGGATCCTGCCACCCCCCACGTTCTAAAGCTAGCTGCAGGAACAATTCTTCCAGTAATCCTGGAATTGATAAACTCATCCATCTCCTCTGGTATAGTTCCCCCGCCCTGGAAATGTGCAATGGTAAAAGCACTTATCAAAAAAACGAATCTGGATCCTGACCTCATGGGGAACTTCCGTCCCATTTCCCTCCTGCCCGTGATTAGTAAAATCCTCGAAAGACATGTCAATTCTGTCCTATCAGAACATTTAGAATCCAACAACCTTCTGCACTCCTCACAGACTGGTTTTCGACCCCAACAAGGGACAGAAACAGCCCTTCTAGCGGTGGCTGAAGAATCCAAGAAAATTCTGGACCAAGGAGGTACAGCGGCTATCCTCCTCCTTGACCTCAGCGCCGCGTTTGACACTGTCAATCACAGCATCCGGACTCCTAGGCTTAGGAGTCTTGGAGTGACGGGGGTGTCATTACCTGGCTGCAATCTTTCCTGGAGGACAGGTTTTTCCAGGTCTTTGAAGGCAATACCTTCTCAGAGCGTATGCCTCTCAGCTGCGGTGTTCCTCAGGGCTCCTCCCTGAGCCCTGCACTATTTAATGTGTACATGAGCCCGCTGGCTGAGATAGTCCGTCCATTCGGGATAAAAATAGTGACATACGCCGATGATACACAACTCATTGTGGCCCTAAACCACACTGATAATGCATCTTCTGGTCTAGGTCCGTGTCTTGAGAAGATGGCTGAATGTATGGAATGCTCCTGCCTGAAACTAGACGGCGAAAAAATGGAGCTGATGCTCCTTGGAAACTCTCCCCTGTTCGATGCATGGCGACTGTGGCCAAAATGCCTTGGCCCTGCTCCCACACCTAAAAATCAGATAAAAAGTTTGGGTATGTGGCTGGACCGCTCTTTGAACCTTGAACCTTGAATATCAAGTGACAAAGGTATCAGCCACCTGCTTTGGCATTCTCAGGATGCTCCGAAAAATCCTTCCTCTTCTTCCCTTCTTAGCCAGAAGATTGATGGTCCAGGCCCTCATTCACTCACGCCTTGATTATGGGAATGCTCTATATCTAGGTGCCCCTCAAGCAGCTACCGCAAAGCTACAGATTGTCCAGAACTGTGCCGCCCGTCTGCTTCTGCAGACCCCTTATCGGCAATCTGCCAAACCTGCATTGAGGGTGCTCCATTGGCTGCCTGTATTGGAGAGAATCACATTTAAAGCCTTATGTATCACTCACAAGTCCTTTTGGGGGAAAGGACCAACAATCATTCAAAATATTGTTTCACAGTACTGCCCTAACAGGAACTCCCGCTCGACCAACCTACTCCTTGCATCAGTCCCAAAAATTAGAAGAGCAAGAAGCGGTGGACGTTCCTTCTCTTATAACGCTGCTAAGCTTTGGAGCACCCTCCCTTTCAATCTCCTGACCTTCCGGAAACTCCTTAAAACGTGGCTGTTCCAAAAATTTGCATAAGTATCTGTGTTCTACTCCGTCCGCTGATGTTGTGAGCGCTGGGATGCCTTAGGGTAGCTATGCCCTTTATAAGTGTTTCTTCATTCATTCATTCATATTTAATGTAATATTGTTTGTTTTCTTTAGTATTATGTTCAATATTTTGTTTTTTTATGATTTTTGTTAGGTTTCCTCAGTTGTAATGTGTAGGTGATGTTTGTTATTTCTTTATTTTAATTTTGAAGAGAGTAATGAATAATTATTAAATTCATTATGCTGAACCCACAAATGTTACTAAAGAGATATTAAAGGAGTCAGTTTACCCTCTTGTGCACAGGTGTCAGAATTCTAACTTAAGCAAATATTATTGTATGCAGTAATTACGGGATGTGACGCAGTTCACATATCCTGCCAGATTTCAGCAATTCAAACCTACCAGAATTTGAGAGGGAAAAAAAGGACAGCAATTGCCAGAATATTCAGATTTTGGTGTGATAAGCACCAAAATCTGAATTTTGTAGGAAAGTGCCTATTTTTGACATGTTCACCCCCACACACACACACACATTTTTTTCCACTAGAACTGATGTTCTTGACTAGATGTGCACTGGGTTCCTGCTAAAAAGGCCTCAGTGCCAGTGCTCTTTCCTTAAAAACAGCAACATGCTCAATTCTACCCCAATTGGCAAGGACTTTAACACATGTGTAAGTCTCTGGTAAATGATACCTATGGTGCCCAGGACATGGATATTAAAGAGGGTCCCTATGGGCTGCAGCATGTATTATGACACCCAAAGGGACCCACATCAAAACCGTATGCAGACTGCCATTGCAGGGTGTGTGAAAGGGTGCAAGCACTCCTGAAAACACATTACACACTCCCAGTGTGCAATGCCCAGGTACACTGCATATCTTATATGTAAGTCAAGCCTACAGCAGGCCTTAGAGCCCTAAGGCAGGGTGCATTATATTACATGTGAGGGTATATCTGGATGAGCAGATATGCGACTGTGGTGTCTAGATCCATAACTAAGACATTGCAAGTGATCAGGATGCCATCTTAAATATATGTACCGGGCACTGGTCATAACGAGTTACCCACCTACATAATGGATTCACTAAAAATAATGGTGTTTGGTATTGAACAGCTCATCTCAATAAATCCATACTGATGCCAGTATCAGATTTATTGTGATGTGCACCCAGAGGGTACATTTGATGTGCCCCCTGAAAACCTACTAGTTCTCTAGTGTGTTGGCTGATGGGTATCACCCAGTCTGCTACCACAGGCAAATTTCTGACCCCATGCAGGTGAGAGCCCACTCTCTCAGAGGCCAGAAACAATGCCTGCTCTCGGAGGAAGATGGTGACACCTGCTCCAGCAGGGAGGCTTGTGATGTAGCAGATCAAGGCCAGGGGCTTCAAAGCCTCTGCAGCCTTTGATATGCCACAACAGCTTCCCCCCAGACCGGGAGAGAGTCACCCACTGCCCTGGGGCCCATTTCACACGAGAGCAGATGCGAAATTAGATAATCAGTAGGTGTGTTGCACTTCAAGGCAAGGCACACCCCTAAGGTGTGCCACCTGAAGTGAACAGCCAAGAAAGGATTTCACCAATGTGGATTTGGTGAAACTAGGAACTCTGAGTCAGGATTATTCCCATTCTCCACAGGAAGTGGTTATATAGGGGTTGTCGTCACCCCAGGGGTAAGTAGCCCATTGTCTACTTTCCTGCACTCCTCTAAATACCCCAAAATCCAGAACTTAGAGGTCCCTCTGACAGCAGGAACTCAGTTTCATCTACCTGGGAACAGAAAATCTATACATAAGAGTGGTCCCGCATACAACTAAGCTCTTACCCTGAACTTGGTGTCAAACCCTGCCTTGCTGCTGGAACCTCAACAATTGCACTGACCTGGCTCATCTGTGCATCCTCCTATGTCTTTGAAGAACTGTCCAGTGCTTCACCAACTACTGAGCATCTCCCTTTGGGGTGGACAAGCCATCCCCCTGTATCTGAAGGCACCATCCCCAGTTGCCCAGTTCTTAGTTTTGCTGGCCTTTGGTCCATCAAGGGAGCATCTTGCCAGGAGGAGGTCACTGAGGTTCCAAGAGGTCGGCCCCATCTCTCCAGTGAGTTTCGAAATGCTAGACCCTCCAGGAGCCTCCCTGCAAGAATACCCTGGGTACTGGAGCATTAGCCACAACCAAGGCTTGTTCAGGGTCCAGCCTGGACACCACCACCACCAAAAGCTGACCTGCATTGAGAGACTTCAGGTCCAACAAGGACTCCACTGAGAGTGGCCCTGCTGTCTTGTTTTCTTTCCCTCTCCAGGTCCACCCAAGAACCGTGAGAGCCTAAAACAGCAAAACACCTCTGCACCTGAGCCCCTCAGCCCAGGTCCACAGAAACCAACTTGCCCAGATATACTCCTAAGTCAAGCCCTACTTTGGGTTCTGCCGAACATGTTCCCAAGTCCCCACTTGCAGCCTTTTTGTTACTGTGGTTTTGGTAACATTTGATCCGTTTGAGCTAGAAACATATTTTTTTTTTGTTAAAAGCTGGAGAATAGGCAGAAAATGGCTTATGTGGCAAATGCGGCAAATCCATAATTATACAGAAAATGCAGCGACTGCAAAATTGCATAATTCCATTTCTCCTAAGAGGCATGTCAGGGTTCATGTGTACCGTATACGTGGGCTAGATTCTTATTCAACATGGAGCACATTTATAGTAATTACATCACAAACCAAGGGGTGTCTGTACAGTGCACACCCTGAATGCACGTATCTGAAAGTGCTCTGATGTGTGATAATAAGTCAAATGTATGTTAGTGAAATAAAGCATTTGCCTAGGATCACACAATTTGGTCAAGCGGGGAAGCCAGACTTGATCTTAGGTTTTCCAGTTTCTCACTGTACAATTCAACCTCTGCATGGGTATCTCTTTATAATACTAAAGCTTAATGTTTCATCTTCAATTTTTGGAGGGTGAGTCTAGAGTCTGGGTGACAGGCAGGGTCCACACTGTAGTTTTGGCAGTTTTACATAGCATAAATCTTGGCCATGGACATAAGAGTTCTTCACAATAGACACAGACTATGTTAATTTCTTTTCCAACACAGAGATTTGCCCGGATTCACAGCATGCTGATTTCAGGCTGGGACTCAAGCCTGGCTCCACAAGATGCATGGTGGGCAGCTGTAACCATTTAATTTGGATAAGAGTTATTCCTTTTAGAAGCTTGTCTCTCAAAAGGTGGCAATAGCGAGCAGCGAAAGCTTACTCCAGGAGGTAATAAAGGTATTGGAACTCAAATAGAGTATGTCATATTATTCATACCCAATTAGTACCTTATCGAGCCAGCCTAGCTATGTCTTTTAAAAGGGACTGATTTACAGCAAGTAGTTATGGAATAAAACTGAAAAAATGTGTTCTGTGACTAATTGTCCCCCGGTACCCAACAAAGATACCTCTGTGCTTCCAAAGTGTCCTGCAAAGTGATAACAGACAGAAAACCTTGCAAGACGTAAGTGCTGTGAGACCCAAGGAAGGGGCTAGATTCAGGTAGGAAAGGTGGAAAATCTACAGTTAACTGACGGGCCTTTGACTGGGCCTCTTGGTGAGGTGATTTTTTTCTTATTGTGGAGAAACTGGGCTCCTTACTTGGGCTGGCTTGGCTGCTGGTGCACAACCCAAAAGGTTGCTGCAGCCTTCAGGGTTGGTTTGCACAGTTCTTCAGTTCCATTGTCAAGCGACAGTAAGGAATTCAGATGTGTGATGTCGATGTTTACCTCAGAAAACCATGCGCATGTCGGACTGGCCACATGCACAGAAAAATATGAGTCAAGGCAAAGTCAGCTAGTAAAATCACAAAAGTCATTCAAACATTGTCTGGAAATTGCACTCAAAAGAAATGGTTGCTCCATACCTTTTATTATCGACAGTGGTGCATTGATAAACATTATGCCTGAGGAGAAGAACAATGAACTGTCTCCATTGCCTCGTCTCACACCGTCAAAGACTAATGTGTATACCTGGGCTGCATCAATGCCATTAAAGAGTCAAGGTTCATTCGTAGCAACCATTAAACACAAAAGGACAAAAGTACAAGCACCCATTCATGTACTTCAAGGTACTACATCAAGTGCCTGTTTACTCATTTTCAATACTCCAGTTGATATGGGACTAATATCTATGAACTACAGCATGAATTCTCATTACAAAAAAGTAAGTCAGTTCCCGATGTTGTTTCATGGATTGAGAAAACTTAAGACTATGAAAGTGCAACTGCATATTAATGAGGATGTTCATTCTGTTGCTCAAAGACATAGACAAATTGCATTTCATCTATGAGAAGCTGTTGAGAAAGAGCTTGAGACATTACTAAAGCTTGATATCATTGAGCAATCTAATGGTCCAACTCCGTGGGTTTCGCCCATAGTGGTAGTGCCCAAAAAGGATAGTGAAGGAGCTGTACGCATCTGTGTTGATATGCGCCAAGCCAACAAGGCAATTGAAAGAGAACAACATCCCGGTCTGGACATTGCCGATATGATCACGCAGTTGAATGGTGCTAAAGTTTTCGCTCACCTTGATCTGAACAAAGGGTATCATTAATTGGAACTCAAAGAAAATTGCAGGTACATTACCACCTTTTCTACCTATGTTGGTTTCTTCAGATATAAACGATTTCATTTTGGTGCGTCGTCAGCAGCTGAACATTTCCAAGATGTCATTCGATGTATTATATGACCTGCCATGAATGCTTTCAATTACAGTGATGACATATTAGTTTTCGGAGCTACACAAAAGGAACATGATAAAGCTCTTACATAAGTGGGTCATTTATTTGCTGATGCAGGTTTAACTTTGAATGATGAGAAATGTGAGTTTCACAAAGCAGAACTCAAATTCTTTGGCCATATCTTTTCTGATGGGGGTATGACACCTGATCCAATCTTTGTCAGCCACCAATCCCCCACAAGATGTTACCTTGTTACGTTCATCCTTGGCATGGCCCGTTACTGTTCCTAATAAATACCTGATTTTGCCACAGTACTTGCTCCCTTGAGAAACTTAACAAAAATAAATACTTCATTTGACTGGTCACATAAATGTGAACAAAGTTTTAAGAAAATCAAGCATGCAAATGAGACCGCCACTGAAATGGACTACTTTGATCCAAAACTTCATACAGAGGTTGTTGATATCAGCCGGGTCGGGTTGGGCACAATCCTTGCCCAACACAGTGGACACCCAAATGCCGAAGGCATATTGTGGCATATGCAAGCAAATATTTGTCATAAACAAAACATGCCTATTCGTAACTGGAGAAAGAAAGCTTAGCAATGGTGTGGGCTTGTGAACATTTCCACGTATTACTATATGGAAAACCTTTAATTCTTGTAACGGATCATCAAGCATTGCTTACCATCTTTGGCAACCCAAAAGTCGAGATGCCTCCTTGAAATGAGCATTGGGGTTTGCGATTATAGGAATATGACTACACTATTGTGCACCGACCAGGGAAAGATCAAAACCCTGATGACTGCTTTTCACAAGTGCTAATACAATGCCCTGGTAACCCTTCCAAATGGCTGAATCCTACATTAACTTCATCTTAAAGTTCAATACACCTGCTGCTATTTCATTATAACAAATCATTGCTGCAACAAAGATAGTGACATGTTGATGCTAAAAGACATTATTGCGCATCAATCTTGAAAACAGCACATTCGACCTCTCACACGAGACAACAAGTATCAAAAGTTCAAAAATTTGAAAGATGAACTGTCCACTACTCAAGAAGGTATTGTCTTGAGAGGTTCAAGAATTTTCATACCGGAGATTCTGCGACAACAAATAATTGAAGTGGCCCATGAAGGACGTCGTGGAATTCTCGCCACAAAATGAGCTCTCCGAGATCGAGTTTGGACTCCTTATCTTGACGAGAGAGTTGAAAGAATGTTGAAGGCCTGTCATTTGTGCAATTGTTTATCTCCCAAAGCCACTCAACATGCCTTGAATATATCTGATTTGCCAAAACATGTATGGGAGAGATTTACTGCTGATTTCTTTGGTCCTCTTGGCAATGGACATCACCTGGTGGTGGTGATCGATAAATACTCCAGTTTTTCATTGGTAGATCTCTCATCAACCTCTCAAGAAAGAGTCATCGAGAGGTTAGATGGCATTTTTGCAACATGGGGTGCTCCTTTAATTCTAAAGTTTGACAATGGCCCACCATTCAACAGTCGAGAATTCAGAGACCTTCTTAATCATCTCAATGTGAAGCATCAGAAAGCCACACCTCTTTGGCCACAAGCAAATGGCATTGTCGGACACTTTATGAGCACACTTAAAAAGACCGTCCAACATGCTACACTGGAGAAGCTTGATCTGAAGTCCACTCTCCATGCTGCTCTTCAAGCTTACCAGTTGACTCCTCATTCAATGAGAGGCGAAAGTCCTGCCACCTTGATGTTAGGGGGGGGAGGGGCATGACGACCAAGTTACCACAATGGACCTGCAGAGGATCTACAACAGATGGTGAACTTCGTCAAAAAGAGTTGTGGCAAAAGCAAAAGAAAAAGGATATTCCGACAAACGTTGATGTGCCAAAAACATTACTTTCAAGTTGATCGAGTATTGGTGCGACAACAGAGAAGACGCAAATCTGATGCTCCCTTTGATGCTGAACCTTTCAAAGTTGTGACTAGTAAAGTACACATGGTGTCTGCTGATCGTCCTGGAAAGTTCATTACTCGAGATTCTTTGCACTTCAGCAATCTGCCTCATCATTCGCCAGTACCTTATGTCAACAATGAGACTGGTTTGATTGAGACTGTAGAGAACCCTGTGACTACATCTGTCCCTACATCACCAGTGCCAGTCATGGACACTTCTCTCTTCCCAGCCTCAGAAGACATGATCTGGGCATTTGGTCAGAGCTCCACGATGACTTATCGAGGAGTTGTAATGTATATATATCTATATATGTCTGTAAAAACATTAATTTTTTTATTTAACAAGGGAGGATATGAAGTTTCTTGTCAGTTAGCGATGATGGGACCTTTTGGTTCCTGATGGACTGCATAGAACTATGATGTAAGTGTTTGGATGTGGTGAATAGAATTCATGTTTAGAACGTTGAGTTCAGGGTTACACGCACAGGAATAAAGACTTCTAATACTAAGCTCCGTGTGTGGCGTATTCACTTACTGGTACCCAGGCTGTGGAGGATGCTGCATGTTGCACCCTGTATCCATTTACTTCTGGGCTGGTTTCCATTACAATTCAATAATAGAAAAACTTCAGCTGTTGCATTTATAAGATCCATTGGACTCTTACCTGTCTCAGTGTTGTTGTTATTTTTTTTTGTTGCAAAAAGTCATTAAAGAAGCTGACCACCTGTAACTTCAATTTCCACCCCAAACAAATTCCCAGCTATGCATAATTTCTTGACCTCACCTGCACTGTACCTACAATCACAAAGCAATGTGTTCCTACTCCATCCTAAAACATTTGTCATAATTCTTGCACTTAGTCTCCCCTACATGACATCACCAAGTTACTTCAGTTATCTGGAATGCCTTTCAGTCTACGATCTAGGAGGAATTATGATCAAAATCATGATACATACACATACCACATCTTCACGCCTAAACTTCTCAGAGTTTTGGTGCAGTGTTCTGTCATGGAAGCCTTGTCTTACACTGAAAGACAGACTTACTTTCAATTCCCTCTACCATCCTATACAATGTAAAGTTTTGCACTATTATAAAAAACTTACACTCAGTTCATCAGTATCCAATTTCTCCTTCCTAATGATTTTTTTTTTAAACTGTACAATTTTCACATATGACTCTTTTGTCAGCCTACTGCAAATGAGCCAGTGCCTTCATGAGAGCATTTTGCAAATGTTTTTCCATGGTAGTTGTGTTCAATGCATAAATAATTGGCTACCAAGCAGATTGGGGCAGATTTACAAGCCCCCTGCGCCACCGGTACGTCACTTTTTCTGTGACGTACTGGTGGCGCATTTCACTTCTCCATATTTACAAGGAGAGGAAAAGCCACCCTGCGTGACTTTTCCTCTCCTTGTAAATATGGCCCCTTCACACGCAGCACTTTGCGTGGAAGGGGCATTCCATGGGTGTTGCTGTGGGTGTTCCCACGCAACACCCATGGAACGAGACACATTTCCAGATTTACGAGGAATCGTAAATCTGGAAATGTGTGTCAATGCTACGCCTCCCCAAGGGAGGCGTAGCGAGGCACAACGAGGAGAAATGTTTTCATTTCTCCTCGTTTTTTCCTCTTTCAAAGCATGCTGCATTCTACAGCACGCATTGAAAGAGGAAAATGCCTGTAGTGATTGTTTTTGTGCAGGAAGGTGCCCCTTCCTGCACAAAAACAATCTACCCATGACACAGGCATCCTTGCACCATGGTGCAAGGGTGCCTGCGCCGGCGCATGGCTGCAGTTTGTGCGCCAGCGCAGGGGAGAGCAAAGGAATGCAACATATTATTGTAAATATGTTGCATTCCTGTGCATCGGAAGTGCCGCAGCGTGGCGCAGCCAAAGGGCTTGCGTTGCCGCGCTGCGGCACTTCCTTGTAGATCTGCCACTGAAT
The DNA here is from genome assembly GCA_963921515.1 of Calotriton arnoldi. Taxonomy (NCBI): domain Eukaryota; kingdom Metazoa; phylum Chordata; class Amphibia; order Caudata; family Salamandridae; genus Calotriton; species Calotriton arnoldi. The sequence continues at coordinate 690,693 of CAWUFW010005964.1, read as the reverse complement.
ATCTTAGCTCTCTGGAACAACACTAGGCAGAACTCATTTTTTTCTAAAGAATCTGTGTTGCAAACATTTGAAGAATGACACAAATAATGCATCACTTGGAACATAATATAAAACTTAAAATTTAAATTGTAGCCATGAACAGCTGATGTATGCTTTGCACTTTCTGCATCTGTGCCCACCATTGCAGTTCATTTTAAAAAAAAAGTTTTTTATTAGGCCAGTACAAAAAAGCAGTAAAGCAATATATATATATATATATATATTAGGAGCAAGCATTGTAGAAATTACTTTACATATCCGAGAGAAAGGAGGAATAAGAATAGAGAGCGAGTCAAGAAGAGAAAGTAAAACATAACATTACATTAAGAGGGGATTCATTGAACGAACAGAATACAATATTTCATTGAAGCGTATAAAGGGGGAAAAAAAGAATTCAAAAAGAGAAAAAAATACATAGTAATGATATTGTGCTTAAAAGGATCTAACATTTTGTAGCAGATATCCTGATTGCTAAAGGTTCAGCCGTTTGGCCAATTTCCCCCAAATTTTTTCCCCAAGTTAGCTTTTCCTATGACCTTTAAGAGTGTAGAGACTAGACTCCAAATTATAAATTGCCAAAAATCTGGCTCTCCAGATTTCAAAAGACGGGGGTTCTATATTCACCCAATTGGAAGCAATACATAATCGGGCCACCACAACTGCCACAAAAATCAGATAGCGTCCTTTCCTTAGTACTCAATTATTTTGAGTCTCATCGATTATACCAAGCATCATCATTAGAGGGCTAAAGATAACAGATGTGCCAATATTATCATCAGTCAAGAAATGTTCCATCCCCCTATTAGCTGTCTTTAGGGCACATAAAAAAAACATGAAGAATCTCCGCCTGTCCAGCCCCACAACGCTTGCATTACCATCGGCTTGCCCTCCCGATTTAGCTATCTTTGCTGGAGTGTAATACAAATTGAAGATAGTTTTGTAATGCTGTGCCTGGAGATTGGATGAGAGTAAGGCCTTCTCTGCCATATCAGTGGAATCCTGTAACGATAATCCCTCCTGAATTACTCTTATATTCCATTTTTGATTCTGGGTCTCCAAATCATCTGTTTGAGTCTCAAGGAGCCAACCATATAGGACACCAATTCTATTCCTCCTGCTAATTGCCTCAAGTAAAGAATTCTTTATCATCATGCTCAAACAAATTCTTCTTTCTACTCAAAAAAGTCTCGAACCTGTAAAAACTTTAAAAAATGTGCCCATATCAGCGTAAACTTATTTTGTAGTTCTAGAAAAGAGCTAATTTGAGAATCAGTATAAAAATCATCTATTTTACTTATCCCTTTTGTCCTCCATCTTTCCATTACTGTATCCCAAAAAATGGAGGGTAGTAATAATGAAGCTGACGTCGGGATACAGTAGCAAATTAAACCAAGCTGAGGAGATCGTCTGACTTGCTTCCACACTTTATAGGCAGTTACCAGGACCTTAAATCTAGTTTTTCTGGTATAATAGCTAGTTTCTACATTCTTCAAAAAGCATCACTTTGTTTCTGAACCCAGTAACATTTGATAAATGGATGGAGCCTCAGCGTCGTCTATAGTATCCTCACCATTTATCAAAATACCCATATTTTTTAAAAGAGAGGCCCAATAACAAAATGTAAAGTTGGGTATTGCCCAGCCCAAACGATTATTGGGGAGGGTCATATATTTCATTGCCCTTTGAGGTTTCTTCTGACTCCAGATGGAGCTGGAGCATAACGCTTGTAGTTTTTGAAGCTGAGTTTTATTAAGCTCCAAAGGCACAGCTCGAAAAAAGTATAATACTTTTTTCAGAATGCTCATTTGTAAAACATCGCATCTTTCCACAATTGAGAGGTGCAGGCATTCAAATCTGTCAATCTCTCTTAATTTTCCTGAGGAGAGGGAGCCAGTTTACCTCTACCAATTGGTCCAAGCAAGATCTAACTGTAATCCCTAAATATACTGCCTCGTCCACAACCCTTGGATCATCAATAGCGGCTTGTTCAGTACAAATAATCTTGCTTTTAGTTGCGTTTAGCTTATATCCAGAGAATAGCCCAAACTGTTTAGCCACCTTCTCAATTTCCACTACCGCCAGTGCCGGTTCTGGAGTAACAATGACTATATCGTCCACATAGGCGAACACCCGGAACTCCTCCTGTCTATGAAAAATAGATTTAATAGCCGTGTTGCGTTCAAGAATAGTTAAAAATGTATTAATATACAAAGCAAAAAGAAGGGGGGAGGAGGGACAGCCCTGTCTTGTACCTCTAGAGTTAGGTATTGAATCTGATTCAAAACCCATTGCACAGATTTTAGCGGTGGGCGTTCTATCCATAGCCCTTATAGCCATCATAAACCCACTCCCGAATCCTTGCCATCCATCACTGCCCAGAGAAAATCCCAAGAGACACGTTCAAATGCCTTCTCAGAATCCAGTAAGATCCGGCCAAGTGGAGCTTGCTGTACCTTAGCCAGGTCAAGTAATGTAACAACTCGTCTTATATGGTTGACCGTGCCTCTTCCAGGGATAAAGCCATGTTCTCTGTGGGATACTAGGGGGGTGATGACCCTGACTAGATGGCTTGCCAAGATCTTTGCATAGATCTTACCATCCCAATCCAGTAAAGATATGGGTCTGTATGACCCTGGCAGCGTGTGTGGTTTATCCAGCTTTCTATATATGTCAATATTTGCCAAATCCCAAGAGGGAGGAGCCTGGCCCTGCTGGGCAGCTAGAAAAGTAATCAGCATATCACTACATAATTCAGAGAAGAAAGTTTTATAAAACTCCAGAGGAAGCTTATCGAGGCCAGCTGCCTTGCCCAATGCCAATGAGCAGATCGCCTCCCATATCTCCTCCAAAGTAATGGAGCGTCGAGGAGAGCTTGATCTTCTCCACTGAGCTTACTTCTATACAAGTCTTGAAACAGTTCCTCATAGCCCTCATTAAAAGTTACTGGCCCCTCTGTATAAAGTTCTTCATAAAAATCCTTTAAGACATTCAGAATTTCTGATAGTGCTTCCACTAATCTACCAGATCAGTCATTAATAGGGGCTATACTCCGCCCCACCTCTTTTTGCCTAATACGTCTAGCCAGGAATTTGCCTGTAGTCTCACCATATTCATAACATTCCTTTTTGTACAGCAACATTTTACTAGCAACCTACAAACTCCAATGCTGGTTTATTTTAGCTTTACAGACTGTGACCACTATATGTGCCTCAAGAATATCCTGATTATTTTGTAATCTCTGTGTAAGGATGACCTCAGCCTTCTGAAGATCCTCGTATAGTCCCTGAATAATGTTCTTTCTTTGCTTCTGCAAAAACAACCCAAGCTGAGAGGCTCTCCCCTTATTTCAGCTTTTAGAGCATACCAAACTATTGGACTAGCAGATGTGTTACAATTTATTAGCAAAAATTGTGCCAGCCAGATTCTGATATGGCTGACAAATGTTAGATCTAACAAAAGCTTTCTGTCAAAGCTAAAGGATCCTCGAGGTCTAATAAATCTGGCCAACGGGGTCTCTAGTATCAAAGGGCTATGATCTGAGGAGACTCTCAGGACGGATTTAATCCTGACCCCAGCCACATGGGTCAAGGACATACAAAAATAGTCTAGTCTGACAAACTTGTTATAAGGAAGAGTAGAAAGTAAATCCAGGGTTGGGGTACAAATATTTCATCCATACATATATTAAACCATGGTTTAAAATTAATCGCCGCAGTACCCTATAAACCTTGGGTTTCCTTCCAGTATAGTTTCCGCCTGTCATTTGAGTATGTGACACCTCAAGATGAATATTCAGGTCCCCACAGAGAATCAGGGGCACTGGCCAAGATGCATGCTTGACGTTGAGGAAATCCAGGATCTGCGCCTCATCAGTATTTTAGCCATATACCGAACACAGTGAAAATGTAGTTATCCCAAAGCAGCATTCAACAATCAGCCAACAGCCTTTCCTATCTGCTAGCATCCTGCCCGCTGTACAAATAGAGTGTTTAGTGAAAATAGGGACCCCTCGAGTTGAAGTACTCTGCAGTGTACAAGCTAGCAGAGTATATCCTAATTCAGTTAGCATCCTGCGCTTCCCCCAAGGAATGTGAGTTTCTTTAATGCAGACAATATCCGGCAGACTTAACCCTAGTTCCAGAGCTACTCTATGCCTTTTACCCCTATCGTTAAGCCCACATATGTTGATAGAGCAAATGCGGACTCTATCCAGAATCATCACTTATGCATTAAATACAGACAACCCAATCCCTTCATCATTGAGATGAAAAATTGCCAGCACTTGAACCAGAAAAAATACATCGTTATCATACCTATGATTTCTGATTTATGCAACAAAGTAACATTCTCTTGATTAATCCACTTAACAGAGTGGCTTATTTTATTTTTTTACCCCCCCGATCCCTTCGCCCCACCCTTCTCCCTCGCCTCCCCAACGCAGCACACCCCCCTACCCAACCTGACCCAACTCATGACATCCCTCTCGCTCCCACTCTATAGAGCCTCCCACCCCATACTCAACCTCAGAGGCTTTCGGACCACTAAGGTCCATTATGATGGAAATCGCTCCTCCCCTAGACCAGACCTGAAATATTACTAGCTATAAAACCTTAACTCAGACTAAAAAAGAGAGTGTGATAAATGTATGCATTATACAGCCCCTTGTTACAGACAATTCCACCAATAAGTCCCCATAGGTGTCTAGGACTCTAGGTTCTTCAAAAACTCTTTGGCTTTAGTTTCAGAAGTAAAAAAGTGGGCTTTATCCTTAAAAATGACCTTGAGCTTCACAGGATTGAGTAAAAATACCTGAGCCCCCTTATTCTGAAACATTGGAATTTGCTGTCTGAATTGCCATCACTTCTCTACAGTCATCTGACAATAGTCAGGCCGAACGAAAAATCCATGCCCCTTCCCAGATCTTTTCCTGTCTGGCCTTGCAATATCACACAGGGCCTGATGCACCCAAAAATTATTCAAAGAGATTAGTAGTGCCCTAGGTCTTGAAACTTCTTGGCCTGGTCGGGCATATATTATAAATGGAAAGCAGTGAGCCCTCTGTACTTCACGATCCCAGATCCATTGAGTTAACTTCGGGAGGGCTTCTGTGAAGAGTTCCACAACAAATTTACGAGCGTCTGACCCTTTAACTCCCTCCAGAATCCCAAGTATCCTAAGATTATTGCGTTGCTGATGGTTCTCCAACTCAGCAAGCTTGCATTGAGTGTCCTCCTTTTGAGATCTAAGCAGCTCAGTTACTGTTCTTTGTGCTGTCAACTCGCCTTCCAATGTAGAAATTCAGTTCTCTGCCTTCCTGATCAGTTCAGCAAATTCTGAGCATGATTTAGCCACACAGCGAATAGCGTTCTGCATTTTATGGCAGGCTGTTTGAGTTCTCTGGCTCTCTAAACTTGTCTCCTCACGATGTTCCAATATACTTTGGTATATGGCGTTAAGCAAGACTTCTTCGGCCCTGGCCTGAACAACTGGGCAGGCCTGAATCCCCTTCGTGGGGTGTTCCACAGAAGCGTCAAGCACCGGAGAAAATGAGTTATCCCAGGATAGGGCACCTGTGCCTTCATGCCACTACCTCGTACCCGATTGAGCTCGCTTCCAATCCTTGCGAGAAGCATGACCCGACACTGAAATCTGTTCCTCCTCCAAGTGCAGACTACTTGACCCACTCCATCCACTCCCAAGTGAATCACCCCCTGAACTCCGCTTGAGTATGTGATGCTTCTCATCGCTAGAAGAATTAGAAGGGTGAGACAGGTCCCGCGGGGAGGCATGTCGTCCATCTAATTCTGAGATCGAGGGAGGGAAGCGAGAAAGGCACCAGGTAAGTCGACTGCACCAGAGTAAAAATCGCCAAATAAACCCTGAGACCAAAGAACTATATGCTGCCCAGACCATCTTTGTTTAAATTACGACCATGAGTCCGTAAAAACATCCTAAACAGTAGAAGCTTGATCTGATCGGGGAGAGACGCTGCTCGGCCGACTACTCGGCCGCCATCTTGCCTCTCAGTGTTGTTGTTATTTTCAGTCTACCTTTACACTGAATACAACAACCTGTAAAATCATGCCCAAGCTTTGACCTTGTTATGTTATGTTAGGCCGCACTTATAACACGTACGGATACTCAAGAGTGTCCCGGCACGGAACCCAACTCAGGAGACAGAAAGGGGGGCGAGAACAGGAGCTGAATGTTAATTAAAAAGCAAGGTCTTTAACTGCTTTTTAAACAGCCTGAGGTCTTTAGTGTTTCGCAGTTCGTACGGGAGGGCGTTCCAAGCTTTGCCCGCCTTAAAAGAAAGAGAGCTACCCCATGTTCGAGCTACGCAAAAACAGGGGATAACTGCGAGGCATTGGGCTGCTGATCGCAAATGTCTGTGGGGCGCATAAAAGTTAAAGCGTCTCCTTAGATAGGGCGGCCCCGACTTGTATAGGACACCATGGGCAAGGGTGAGGGCCTTAAACAGAACACGGTCCCCCACAGGGAGCCAATGCAGATCCCGAAGATGTTGTTTTATACTTGATCTACCGTGTTTTGAATGATTTGCAGCTTTTTCAGCTGGTATCCGGGGAGGCCAATATATAATGCATTGGCGTAATCAATGCATGACAGGATGAGGGCACGAGTCACCATTTCCTTAGCCTTGCTGTGTGGCTGTTCAATCTGTTGGCAACAATCCGAAGGATTTTTCCTAAACTACCAGGAAAACCCTTACGACATACCAGTACATCCCTTAATCTGATCAAATAAGGTTACCCTTGCTTGTTTCCTGTCTCATTACTTGTCTTTCCGCTTGCAGCCAGCTACTGTCCTCTGCAGTTCATGTGAAATGCGGTTTAATCTTATGAGCAACCAGGATTGCATCTTCTCCTGTTATTGTGCTAAGTGTCACCTTCCAAATCCCCTGTTCATGCCTTCTCTTCCTTGAAAGATGTCAATACCCTGCTGGAGAAACCAATGGAGGGAAAATTGGAAAATAAAAAGTAGTAATAAATGATGTTTGGTAATTTACCTGTTCAGCTGCCAATCAGTTGTCTTCTGATTTAAGTGACTGAATAGAGGTTGGGGGACAGAGAGTTCTAGTGAGGTTTCAAATTGAAACTGGATGACGATTATTGAAATCTGGAAGGGGTGCAAAAATGTTTGTGGGAAATAAGGAGGTTTAGACTTGTGAATCATAGAATTTGATAGTATATCTGGCTAGCACTTGTGTGAAGAATATTGGTTATGTGCCATGAAGCATCTTAAAGACCAAGATTAACAGTTTGTAAAGGGCTTGGTGGGAGTTTTGTTTTAGGAAAAAGATTTGTACGTCAAAGTGAATAACCTTTTTTAAGGGGGGAGAGGGAATAATGGGCCACTAAGGGTATATGATGGTGCTGTCATTACTTCTTGAAGACAGTTTATAAAGGTTTGACCTGAGGAAAAGGAAGAGGAGGATAGGTTATTGAACCCTTGCTGCAATGGCCACATTTGACATAAATAATGCCATTCACTTACAGGAAGTAAAGAGTCATCCAGGGATTATGGTAAATAGGGACAAAGTCAGAGTATCGTGAGAAGGTGGGAAGATCTGGGGGAAATGGCTAGCACCGTAGAGAATGGAAAATAGTCTCAACTATAACAGATTGCAGCAAGAGCAACCAAAGTAGCTTCCAATGTTGGATGGTGGATAAAGAGAAGAGGAGAGGTAATAGGACTGAGCCTCTATGAAGAAGAATTTAGTGTTGGTGGGCCTAGTCAAATATTGATATATTATAGGTTATAGGTTCTCTATTCCAAATCAAACATTAGGAAAACAACTATCCCAAAAGTCTAACAAAGTCTAGTGCTACTTAACATTCCTACAGGACAAAAGGGTGATTGCTTAGATTCCCACACAAAAAGTTGTTGGTGGAACTTACTCCTCTCGGTTTCTAGTCTACAAGCCATATGGAGAATTCAATCCCACTCTCACCTAAAGAAAAACATATTACAGTAGAACATTATGAGCAAAGGTTCAGTGATTACCTCAGTTTGAAAATACTTCCTGATAAATCTCAAGCACAGGCCCCAAACAGAAGAGTCAGTGCAGACATCTACTGGTGTCATCTGCAACAAAATCCACTGGTATTTCATTTGCTCAGGTAGTGATCCTAAAAAGTACATTCCTAATTTCAATGAGATTATAACACCCATGGGATGGGCATTGTCTTTAGAAAATATGGGGAGGGAAGCAGACTTGGGGACTGAAGGTCTAATGGCGATTACTTTGGATGCAAACCTGAAGGCTTGACGTGCTAGACACTCTCACCTTTAAAAGCCAGTGCAATTAATTCAATCCCCTTAATCCCTGTAATGGTAGAGCTCCTTCTGCATCATTGTTCATTCTTCAGTGGGTTCCCAGTCTGGATTGGGAATTACATGGGTCTTTTTTGCACAGTCAGAAAAGATTTTAAGGCACACAGAATCAACATGAAGGTCCATTCCAACTCTCTGGCAACCTATTAAATGAGAGTGAGACCTGGGTGAAGGCTTACTCATGTTTTCTGTCTCTCTGTGCATCTCAACTCCCAATGATGGAGAATGTTTTCATGTCATGAACAACACTTTGCCAGAGCAACATATCCATTGAGTCTTACTATTAATGATGCTATTCATTTGACTGTGGCATAGATATTCTGTTGATAATTTTCACAAGCTATGTCGCTATAGTACTAGCATTTTCAACAGCAAGAGTAGCCAATTCTTTGGTACTTATTAAAAGTTTGCAATTAACTGGGATTTATCAGAGCTGCCGGTCATTAGCCTTTGTATTTGAGTGATTGTTGTGTGCATTTTCAGAGCAAGGTTATATTTAGTATAATCGGATGGTCATTAGCCTTTCTGTGACTGACAGTGGATGCGGTCTTAAATAAAACTTATTCCATGTTGATCCACAACCATTTCTGGTGGCGTTGCACCTGAACAGTGAAGGAGCAGATGGTGGAATGGGAGAAGTTTCTATTGGTGCGATATCATTCATCAGTCTAACTCTAACCGCGGTTGCTATGTGCCTGAGCTATGGGAGGTAAATCCACCAATTTCACAGCAAAATCTCTATTACCACCCTCATCTACATCAAGCTCTATATTCAAATGTACTCATAATGCCTTATTTCTTGTGCAGAATAAGGGAGCTTGAAAGAATATCACGAAATTGTTAGTCCCAGAAAGAGACCAAAACAATGTCCAAATACTTGCAGTGGATTTACCCTTCATAAAACAACTAGATTCACATTCCAGAAACATGAGCAGGAATTCAGTCAATTCAGCTTGTGTGCGCAGCAGGACCATCGATAAAGTTACACATAAAGGAACACTGCAGAGTGACACACCTATTTTTGAGCCACTTTGGGAGACATGTTATGGTCTAGAAGGAAATTAGACCTTTTTACTTTTCCTAAGACGATGGTGGTCTAGGTGGTGCTCCCTTGATCCCCAATGGGATGTTCTAGCTAACTAGAAGGTGAAATCAGTGTTTCCGAACCCATGAACAGAGAAACCCTTGAGCCGAGGGTGCTGCCAGGGCGGAATGCCAAAAGTCATTTTCCCAACCATGAAGTCTGTTGAATATACATGATGCAGGAAGTTTAAAGTCTTCAGACAGTTGTATTTTTGTAAAGTACTCCGATATATCTCTTTTGCTTTATAAACTGATGGCATTGTTTGGTGAAAATTACATGTTACCACGATAAATTATACATCTACAAATTTGATTTAAAATATATAGAATTACATATGGCTGAAGGGCTTAACACATGTTCTGTGTGCTTTAACCTTATACTTTACCTTAATATATTCCTGACACACCTTTCTTTTTCACCCGGAGCCGGAAGTGCTGCAGCAGAGCAGAGTGCCGAGTCGCTGCTTGCCACTGCTGCTCCCGAGAGCCTGAGTGACGAGAGCCAAAGCATAGAGGGGGGACATGGAGAACGAGACATCGAGCATTGTGGGATCGTGCCAGCTGAAACATTGGATTTCACCACTCACTGCTCGCCTCCCGGTCCCGATGGGGCTCTGCAGGGTACAGTCCCAGCCTCTCCATCTGCTGTAAGGTGGGTGCGGTGTGTGGCGTGAGCATGACAGCTTTAGCAAGCCGCCACAGAGTGTGTGTGCCGAGGATTCCACTGAAGTGGCCCACTAGGTCTGGGTGCGGCTTGTCAGGCCTTGATCTCTTCGCTCAGCCCCGCAGCAGCAGCGCCCCAACCTCTTCTTTGGCAGTGAACTCCCAAAGTTCAAGAGGGTAGCTGGGGCATGCGGAGTCCTTTTTAACCCAAGCCTACCCTGCTTCTGTAGCAGCAGAACACCTGAGGAACCTCGTAGCCCAGTATTTACCACACTAGACTCTGGATTTCCTCAGCACAGCAAGTACAGCATGCAAGCACAGTAAGTGCACAGCAAGTCAATGGCTTTAGCCGGCACCCGCGGTAAGCGAGCCCCCGGACCCTGCAGAAGCGGCTCAGCTAGGCTAAGTGTGGCCTGCAGGCCCCTGGTGTGTATCACTTGCAGTACCACAGTTGGAATTAGTGGAACAAGCCTATCCACCCAGAACTTTTGGCATAAAGGACAAGTCGGGGGCACGCAGGCAAAAGTTCTAACAACCTCTTTGCCTCTTATACAGCTTATTAAATAGCCCCCAAATCCACCACAAAAAAAACAACGAGGCATCAGCAAGCTTCGAGAGGGCCTCAATTGGTAAACTTTGAGAGGAAGCCAGCGCCGGCCCTTCCTACTAATGACTGTATTAAACCCCACCCCCCCACCCCCTCCCTCAGCCAAAGTTAGGAGCCTTTGATACAGTATTATGGTGCCTAAAAGAAAACCTGCCACTCGCTCAAACTTAGACTCTGAAGAGAAAGTCATTTCATTGCCAATAATTAAAAGGTTCACACGGAGCATCGTTCTGCTGCAATCACCTGTGAAACCTCCTATTAAATCCCCTCAAACAGGCCTCACCATGCAGTTTTTTCAAATATCTGCAAGATCAAGATCTACTCCAGCTTCCTCTACTGCTGGGAAAGCAGAAGGATTAAAAGCAATCAACCCTAGAGCTGGCCCAAGCCTGAGCATGATTAGCATCCTCCATCCTAGCAAGCTCAACCTGAAGCGCAGATCGCATTCATGTCCAGGGGAGACGGGTGCGCCTGCATTTGGCTCTATTAAGGTTCATCAAGATCCCAAAGATTTCAACATCTCTCTCATAAGTCAAGTGAGGGAGACCGTGACGTAAATTCCAACGAATACTCACAACTCATTGCACGCCAGGGAGGCCTCTAAAAAAAAGGGTGGGATTCAAGTCATTTTTGCCCTAATACACCATCGCAGCACATCTGGTTCTGAAGAATTAAAGCAGGAAATCCTTTCAGCCACTCCAGGGCCCACCCCACATGCAACTGGCCTGAAAATGGGTGATCTCACAGTCTCCTTCCTACAAAACCTGGAGTCAAAAATAGAAAGAACACTAGAATTAACTCCAAAGTTGTTTAGAAGGCTGGATGGGGCAAGGAATCTCCCCAGAGACACAGGTTTTCAATGGCAAGGAAGATCTGCATTCAGCAGCCATAAGCATTGCACAAAACTCTATAGCAAGAGCCTTAATATGGCAGTCCACAAAAATGGATGCTCGAATAAACTTTCTGCAATTGATCGTGCAGTGCCTGGTGAACCTAAGCTCCAGGATGAAGGCAATGGAAGAGAAAATCCTTAGTAATCTGGCCACAAAGTCCTGCTCATGTGCAGCAATTATTGATAGGTGGGCCACTCTCCTGGAGATTCTCGGGGAAATTGTAGAGACACTCAGGGAGCGGGAGGGCACACCGAAAACTACCAGACTAACAGCTCGGGACAATTTCATGCAGAGCCCAGCAGGAGCAGAGGGGTCTCCCCCAAACCCAATAATAAATCTAAGCAACAGCCACAAGTCTATCAAGGTTCTTCTGAGCCCACTGTCACGGCTCGAATTGTCACCCGCCCAATCGGGGGCCGTGCCCCGTGACACAGTTGAGCTAAAAAAGAACAGCAACATCACCGTGGCAACAGTCAACCCTGTGTTGCCAGATGCCCTCTATCTAGGAGAGCCAAGAAAAAGCTGAGGAATCGGCATAAAAAAGCTAAAGCTAAAAGAAGGATGGGAATGCCATCCACCCTGAACAGATGGACCAGAGGAAACAACAATGAAAAGCCACTATATCCAATTTTTACCTTCAAACAGGGGGCTAAACTAGGGGCAACAAAAGATGTAGCAGTTCCAGGGCATAGGTCTTGTCTTCATTCCAGTAACACACAGGAATCCCAGGATTTCCTTGTGGCTAAACCTGTCCCCGAGCTGAAAGATGCACCAGTCCTATATCTCACGAAGATGGATGCCAGTACTCAGGCCTTTGCAGCTAATGCCTCAAGTGCAGCGGAGTCATTCTGCCCGGTATGGACTCCCATACTTTCACAGCCAAAGTCCACGATGCAAAAGAGGCAGTCCCCATTTTCATGAAGGTCAGCCAGCTGTCATACTGGAAAAGTTCTCGGGGGCCCATTTGGCCCTGGCACCTCAAACCTCAAACAAGGAAGTGTCTTAGGAACAGTAGTATCATCAGCCTCCAATGAAACCCCCCACTACTATGAGGTTGTGCTCACCCCAAGATATCATATCAAGGGCCCTTATGACATCCTGAATAGGAGCAACATCCTTTGCCTATTTAAACACGTAACATCCCTGGCTCAAATTCATTCAGATGACTTGGAGCGGATAAAATCCCTGAACCTTCCCAGGGACACCCATGGTGACTGAACTCTGGTGGGATTCCACCAACAGCGACTCCAACTCACAGTACTTAAGGAATTGCAGCAGCTGGCTGATTGGGGCATAGATGTCCAATCCTCTTTGCTTGAGAAATATCCATATGTCCTCTACCCCACTAATGGGTCAAAGGGGGTCCCCTCAGTTCTGCGGGGTACTAATAGCAACATCAAGGGTGGCAGAATCAGTTAAATACAATATTGTGCTCCTACTGACATCAGGATCACTTGCTGTAACAACCAACGGCCCGCGCACCCTCAGCCACCTATAGCTGTCCCCATAGAGGTTTAAAGAACACGAAGGCAGCACTCCTAACAACAGGCTCAGTCAGACGATTAAGCACGGGCAAAGGGGGGATGCCCCCAGCCAACAACAATTGTCAATTATCACCTTGAACATAACTGGAACCATGAAAATCTTCGAAGATAAGTCTATCTATGACTATCTATCCAACTGTACCATCATGAGTTTTCAGGAGACTTGGGCCACGAAAACTACACCGCTTGCAAGCTATTATAAATTTCATGTTACAGATACAAAAGGAACATATTCGGATGACCATCTGGAGGTCTTTCAGTCTTTTTAACACACGCCCGAAAAATTGCTGACATTGAAATGTTAAATCATCTGCTATCCAAGTTTTACTCATAAAAGGCCTAAAGCTTTACTCCCAATCCCTAAGTCTGCTGTTAATCAACTGCTATATTAATCCCGTGCAGCATCAGAAGAAGGATACTTTTGATTCCCTAACAAGAAGGATGAATGACCTGCTAATTAAATATTACTCTCAACAGGCAATCATAGTTGGGGATTATAATACGAGGGACCTGGACAAGACACTTAATCCCCTCATGCGAGCGGGCCGGGTTGCTCCCTGTTATATACGAGCTCCAGACGTGGATAGCTTCAGAATAACTTTATTCCATAAAATAGGCAGGTACAAGTATGCAGCATATGCAGCGCCTGGGTAGCATTATCTGCTCCCTGTAACTGCCGTTCCTCAACCACTAAGACTTGACGTTTCATATTCCATGGAACGCAAAGCCTGCACAGTATTCTGTTCAACCTAACACAATACTACATAGACATAACACATCCCCCTCCCCCTTTTTTTAAACATAGAGCTAGAAGAGAAAGGAAAGAGAGAAAAAAAAAGAAAAGAACAAAAAACAAAACTTTATACAATTTGTACAAATACCATGTAAATGGTCAATTAAATATGCATCAAAATGGAAAATTCTCTGAAATATAATCTTTTAACCAGACAGGAGGTTTTTTCTCTCTCTTGGACTGCTTAGACTCAGAGACTACTTCCTCTTGACTAGGACCATTAGAGTTCTCGACTTCACATTCTGAATTGTGTGACCTCAAATCATGTGAATCATCCATTTCGTTCAAAATGTTACCATCCACATTTCCTGAAGAATTAATATTATTGCGCGCACCAGAGTTTCCATTAACCAAATTGTCATCAAGGTCGCACAATTCATTCGGTACCAGATGAGTAAGAGGAGAGGGTGCTGAACATTTGGCTATCCTCTTGAGGTTCCAAACCTTATCATCAGTAACACGTACCGCATTGTTCCAAACCTTCACAACTTCCACGGGTTCATAAAACCAGCTTTCCTCTTTGGGAACCTTTCCAGGTTTTTTAACCCTAACCCATTGGCCACCAGCTATTTCAGATTCCTTCACACCATGTTTAGTGTCATACCATTCCTTCCTCTTAGCTTGCAATGAATCTGCTCTTTCTCTTACTGATTCTTCTGACCAGTGCAAAACACTAGCCCTGAACAACCAACCAGAAGTCAATTTTGTCCTGGGATTTCTCCCACGCATAAGAATAAATGGTGAATAACCTGTCACTTCACATACCAATACCCTGTAGGCCCAAACCATTTTTAGTACTTGAACTTCCCAATCACTTTGTTTTGCAGTCAACTGAATAGTGTTTTTCATAACCCTATTAAAGCGCTCCACCATGCCATTGCTGTTTGGGTTGTACAATAAAGTAGTTCTATGTTTGATTCCAGTTTACTGAAATATTCCTTTGCTTTATTAGAAGTAAACTGTACCCCGTTGCCACTCAACAAAGTAGTGGGAATACCTTCAATTTGCAATGCGTGATCCAGAAACTGTAGTACTGTTTCAGTGTCCACCCTATCTTCCAATGGGCCATCTTGAGAACATATCCATAAGCACTAAAATGTGCTTCTACTCCTTTCCAGTGGGACCCATGATGTCAATAGCAATACACTCCCAAGGTGACGTAGGTCTTGTCGTGTAGTTCCTATAAAACCTATATAGGGTCTGCGCGTTTAGACAACATACACTGCAGGATTGGTGTCAGACTGACTCTAGACACTCCTACCGGGTATGTTGCTCTGTGCACCAGCTAGCTCACAGTGCCACTAGAAACTCCTCTTACCAAGGAGAGAATAGTTCTTGGCAACTATTGCACATGACAACCCTAATCCCTCAGGACTGTGGAAACAGTGTACTACTTTTCGCACAGTCACTCGTGCTCACTCAGTCTCAGAGAGATACACAGAATAAACGGTATGGACGTATTTCAATAAGCATTTATTGAACAGTCGTTATTCTAGTGTAAAATAGGTGTGCTGAAACAACCACTAGACAGAAACAGATATAAATGATTAAAAGCATTAAGAAAGTAAAAGGATGGTAGATTTCTACCATTTTTCTATAACCATGAATACAGGCAAGTATTTAAAATACATGACAATAAAATGCGTACTCCTACGATGCTAGCCTAACTAGATGTACCCAAGTGTACCAAGCATGGGCCCGATTCACAGAACTAACTTAAGACAAAATCCTAAACTTACTACCATTTTGGTATTCACAGAAGGCACTTACTCATTTTGGTATTCACAGAAGGCACTTACTTACTCATTTTGAGTAACTTACTCATTTTGAGTAACTTACACATTTTGTGTAACTTACTCATTTTAGTATTCACAGAAGGCACTTACTCATTGATGAGTAAGTGCCTTCTGTGAATACCAAAATGAGTAAGTTACACAAAATGAGTAAGTTACACAAAATGAGTAAGTTACTCAAAATGAGTAAGTAAGTGCCTTCTGTGAATACCAAAATGGTAGTAAGTTTAGGATTTTTTCTTAAGTTAGTTCTGTGAATCGGGCCCAGTGTGTAGGTGTTAAGTCAAGAATCCCTCTAGGATAAAGTCAACCCCATTACCTGAAGTGAGAGACGGTTGGACCCCGTCTTGGTCTCCAGTTGGACACCCCGCAAGGGATGTTACACCACTGTGAGCTGGAGTATCTGCATGCAGGAGCCTCAGCGTCTCGCGCCAGTGTGTCGGCAGGGAAGTCCTGATCTCCTCTTTCTTTCTCAGCAAGATGTGATGTTTTTATACCCAAGGTACCCCCAGGGGTTCTACCTTGCTGTGCCATTGTCGGACTTAGGATGACGTCAGGAATGAACCTTGTACATAGTTATTATGCAGGAGATGGTAGTCCTGCTGAGTTTCCAGGAATCCAAGAATCCTCATGCATAATGTATGAGGCTATTGTTCAGGGAAAACCCCATGTTCTATAAGCAGTACCTTAACTAGGTAAAGGGTCAGTCCTAGAAGCCCGTTATGTATGTAATGTAGAGACAAATATAGGTAAAAGGTTGGGATGTTACCTGAGCCTATATTGGGGTACCTGTTACTGGAATATAACAGTCTGGCCATCTCACCTAAAGGTTGTTTGATTGTGACTAATGATTTATCTGCTACTTTGCATATCTCACAATTGCGCACAAATGTTTCAATATCACCATCCATGCCAGGCCACCAAAATGAACTTTTGACAGTTTGTTTAGACCACACAATACAAAAATGTCCTTCATGACATAAACCAATTATGGACAAATGCAAACTCTTCGAGGGAGCTACTCTTTCACCTCTCCAAATATTTTCACCCTGAACACATAAATCAAATCTAACTTCCCAAAAGGGTTACGAAATGTTCTCCTTCCCCATTTTCCTTGGCCATCACTGTTTAAGGTGCATTTTGACTTTACACAATTCCTCATCTTTCTTGTATTCCTCCTCCCATTTGTCCTTAAGAATACCACTGTCACCAAAATCCTGCACATAAGCAACTTGATATGAATTCCATACTTCATCCTCACATCTGCCAAGTTGTTTAGGCATTCTAGATAGAAAATCAGCCATAATGGGTTTTTTTCCAAGTACAAAATCCATTTTATAACAATAATCCAGCAATCTGCCTAGTGACAACTTGGTAAGTCGCAGCGCCAGGATACCCGCAGGGTGACAGTTTTTCACGCTATATAAATCTATGATACAATACAATACAATCTGAAAGATAATCTAGCTACTATTGCAGATGTGTTAATAGTGCCTTCCGTGGTGAATATTTTCACTAAAGGTTTGTGGTCACAACGTAAAGTGAAACATTTACCCCACACAAATGCCCTGAAATGATCAGCAGTCCAAACACAGGCCAAAGTCTCCTTCTCTATTACTGAGTACTTTTCTTCAGTGCGGGACAAACTTCTTGATGCATACGCTATGACGTGTTCATTACCGTCAACATCCACTTCGGCAAGAACAGCACCCAAACCCTTGGTACTCGCATCAGTTGTTATTACACTGTGGGCATCAGGGTTGAAACCTTTCAGTGAAGCAACTTTTGCAATACATTCCTTGATATCGCAAAATTCCTGTTCACATTCTGGTGACCACTCAAATTTGTTTCTATTCTTTAATAATTGCCTAATATTGTACATTCTTGAAGCAAAATTGGGAATATACTTTGAACAGAACTCTGCAAGACCAATGAAAGATCTAACTTCATCTTTGCAATCAGGGGCAGGTGCACACTTAATAGCATCAATGAGGTTAGGTTTTGGTCTGGTTCCTTCACTGTCAATAACATGACCCAGATAGGTGACCCTACTACTGGCAAATGTACATTTAGTGTATTCAATACTTGGTCAATTTGATTCCAGAATGGTTAAAACATCCTCCAAAGATTTAATGTGTTCCATTTTGTCTTTACCGAACACGAGTATATCATCCTGAAAAACGTTTGTGTGTTTGATATTGCCAAATAATTTGTGCATTAGCCGTTGAAAAACGGCTGCAGCCAACGCAAAAACAAAGGCATCCTTTTGAATTGGATCAACCTTGCGGTGTAATAAAGGCTGTGAATTTCTTGCTATTCTTAGAAAGAGGAATCTGATGGTATGCAGCAGACAGGTCAATTGCGGAGAACCACTTGGCTCCCTCCAACAAAGACAACATTTCATTTATCTTGGGCATAGGGAATTGATCAACTATGATGTTGTCATTCAAATTACGTAAATCCACACACAGCCTCAATTTCCCATTACTGCGTTTAACAACCACTAAGGGAGAAACCCACGCTGAGGCTTCTACTGGCTCTATAATATTAGAATTAACTAATCTGTCAAGTTCCAGAGCCACATCGTTCCATAAAGCGATTGGTACATTCCTAACTTTATGAATTTTTGGTATGGCTCCATCTTTAAGTATTATTCTGTATCAAATCCCTTCAACTTACCTATCTTTTTCTGAAAAACTGACGGAAACTTCTTCAAAAGTCTTTCACCCACTTTCGTACCTTCATCCGTAACCAAAACTTGTTCTACACCATTTGGGTCAAGAATGATATGTAGGATTTTCTGGTCTTTCCACCCAAGAACAGATGGACCTTTTCTTGAAATTTACAATTTGCCATAGGAATGACGATTCTTAAATTTGAATTTGAACCAGCGATAACCCACCATATCAATTTTCTCTCCAGCATATCCTTCCGGTTCAATATCAAATGGAAATAATTTGGTACCCACTTTACTTATAAAGTTCTTTTTCCATACCACTTCATTCACAATGGAATATGGTGAGCCGGAGTCAGCATAAATTTTAACACACACAGCACCAATACAGATCCAACACTCAGGTTTGTTCTCTATCAGTAGACACCTATCCCTGATGTTCAACACCAACTTCCTTTTTAACTCAGAACTGCATTCCGAAACATACTCATCGTTACTGCTTAAATCACAATCCGAGTCCATTCCATCTTGAAAACATTTCACAGACTTGGACCTTCTTCTGCATACCTTTGTGTAATGCCCGACAACACCACAAGAACTACACTTAACTTTTCTTGCTGGACAAGATTTTGTGAAACCAAAACGGTCTAGGCTTCTACATCCGTAACATTTAGGTGGTTCTCTGTTTGACCTGTAGCTATTCCTCCCTTCATATCTTTGCTTACTGGTAAAATTTGGTTTAGCTTCTTATTTTGGATACAGTGTCATTTTCCATTGTTTCTGTATTCGAAGCATTCACACATCTGCTAGGCGTTTCAGCTTTACGAACAATAGCAAGATTGTCATCTAAACAATCATCCCCATTCATCTATAAACGCTTCTGAATGGCCGGATTATGGGCATGCATAACCACCTGGTCCCGAACGAAATCCTCCAATAGCCCACCAAACGCACAATCAGTGGCTAGTTTCTTCAACTCACTCACATAACCATCTATAGACTCTGCTTTAAGCTGTTTCCTTTGAAAGAACTTATAGCTTGTGATGCCTATACATACCTTTGGGGCAAAGTACTTATCAAGATTTGCTAACGCAACAGTAAGCACATTACTATCACCTCCACCAGCAACCGGTTTGTTCATTTGATTGTACGTTTTATCCTTGTGGACCTAAAGAATGTAATAAAATGCGCTTCTTGTGCTGAGCAGACATTTTCCCATCCGAATCCACAGTTTCAGTATAATTCAAGAAGTACTCTTTCCATTCTGTCCATTTAAGCGCTGGTTCTGATCCACCAGGCCAAAAATCTTGAGGAGGACATAAGGTAAAAGTTTGCGGACTCATATTTTTTTGATGTCCTTCTACTTTTGCCAAATACAACAAGCTATGTGGAATTGTTCAGTGTACATGAGCTCTTACACTGTCCTTTCATCACCACAGTGTGCTTGAGAAGACTGTTATAAGTACTCATTGGAGATTAGGAAAATTGAACTCTATTTCAATATGAGTAACAGAGAGGGAGAAAAAAATAACAGAAATCACCTCTAGTCGACTGGCTTGCTGCTTGAAAAAGGATTCCGGCTTGCAAAGCTTGAAGATCCTTGACGCTTTTCTTCTTAAAATGGCTGCCGTACATAGCATCAACACGCACGACGTCGAGGCTGCAGTGACGTCTGCTCACTGGTCAGGTTTCAGACGCTTGAGTGTGCGCGAGGGAAAAGCTCATTGCTGGACAGCTGCCGCCTGGCTTCCCGCGAGCTGTAAGCGCAAGGGCAAGTTGCTGGGCAGCAACTGCTTGAACTTCCCGCAAGCAGGGTGCGTGAGGGAGTCCCCAACGTTGCAACGGTGAGCCCAGATTTAAAAGAGCAAAAATTTATGTCGCAGCTCCTCAATTAAAGTTTACAACAGCCGCTCACCAGGCAGACTTCAAGACGGTGCTGAATTATCGTCCTTCCGTGTATGTGCTGCGCCAACTCTGCCTGTTCTTAAATATTTTCCTCCGTCCTTCACTCGTTTTAGTCCAAAAAGATTCAGCTCTTCAACATTTTCTGTTACATATGAGGTCCAAACGTGGATAGCTTCAGAATAACTTTATTCCATAAAACGGGCAGGTACAAGTATGCAGCGTCTGGGTAGCATCATCAGTTCCCCGTAGCTGTCGTTCCTCAACCACCCAGACTTGACGTTCCATATTTCATGGAACGCAAAGCCTGCACAGTATTCTGTACAACCTATCACAATACTACATAGACATAACACTCCCCTTCTTGCCTTACTCTATAATCATAAGCTTAGTTCAACCCACACATTAAAGGAAGCCCGCTTACTTTCCTGGCTCCAGAATCCCACTTTCAGGAACATATCCACAATAGACTATATCCTAGTTAGCAATAGGATTGCTCCTACACTTGAAGACTTTGAAATTGATGACAGGGACAAAAGCAACCATAGGCCCCTGTGTGCTATCCTGCAACTAGCTGTCTCCTCAGAATTAACATTTCCATCGAACAGGGAAACAACAGGAGAAGAGTGCCACACGGTTCTTCAAATAATCAAATGGCCAGCTAAACTAGGAGATAATTTTCTAGCCTGGACGGAGAAGAGAATCTTTGGCTTCAAGTCATCCACTCCAACTTCAGTAATAGGAGATTGGGAAGCTCTTGTTGCAGACCTTCAACAGGCGCTCAGGAATGCCCAAAGTAACCTTTTGAGCAATAGCCCCGCAATGACATCACAGATTCCCATCATCCTAAGGACTTAACTGTAAACACACTCTTCAGGGCTTTGATTGCCAGGAAAACAGGTGGCAAATCAGATGACGACCATTCCATCACTGCTGTTAGGACAGCCTTGAAAAAGAAAGTATGGGAGCTCAAAAGGGAGCACATCAAATTGTAGTGGCTCAAAGTCTTTACTGAAAGAAAAGAACCACTCCCGTCTGTGGAGACATATAAATCGGCTCAGCAACCCAGGAATGACAAAGGAGAATGGCATTGCCGAACAAATCTGGACACGGTATTTTGAACAGCTATACTCAACTGATTCATTGGCAGTGGTAGCTGCTTCCACACACCGCACAGAACTAGCCACCTGCACCCCTCAAGGCATTTCAATTACTGAAGGAGCAGTAATAGCGATCATTAAAAAAATAAGGAACGATGGGGCCCCAGGGCCGAATGGGATTCCTGCCCCTGTTTTTAAATCGGCATACGACTTTTGGGTGACAACTCTAATGCCCCTTTTTAATCATGCGTTCGCTATTGCAACAACGCTGAGTTCTTGGAGAGGTTCAATACTCTTTCCTATCCATAAAAAAGGAGACCGATCAAACCCGGCAAGCTATAGGCTTATTGCCCTGCTCGATTTCGAAGCCAAGGCTTATGCCTGTGCTCTCTTGAAGGAGCCGGAGACATGGGCAATGGAAAAAGGAATCCTTCCATTTATTCAGTCAGGATTCAGGCCTGACTGTTCAACTATGGACAATATCATAGCGCCGGCATACTTATCTACACAAGCTGTTAGGAGGACGCAACCTCCTTTGTTCTGTTGCTTCATCGGGTACAGCACTGCCTTCGATAGGGTGGATCGTGGAAGAATATGGGGGAAACTGTCTGCCTGGGGTATTCCGCCCATGCTCCTTAAGGCAATCATATCATTATACCAGGGGACATGGGTTCGGGTTAAAGCGAGCCCCCCACAGTAACTACCAGAGTCCCCACAAACAACGGGCTTAAACAGGGCTGCATATTGGCCCCCCTTTAACCTTTACACTGCAGATCTAGGGGCAGCCCTGCAAGTCTAGTTGCTCCAAGGCTGAGCAGGTTTTGAGTTCCCATCCTGCAATATGCAGATGATACGGTAATAATGGACCACACCAGAGCTGGCCTACAGAGAGCCCTCAATGCACTCCATCGTTACAATCAGGAAAACAATTTTCATGTTAATCAGCGCAAAACCAAGGTAGTAGTGTTTGGTAAATATCCTCATAAAAAGCTAACTCGCTGGCAATTGGGAGATCTACCAAAAGTAACAATGCCAGCTTACAACTACCTTGGGGTATGGTTTTCTGAGGGGGCCAAACCGGCCGCTCATTTAAGGCTCCTCAGTATAGAGTCCAAACGTATCATCCACACATTGAAGGGCCTAAGCAATCGCTTACAAAGTCGCTTAGATGAAGGCATATAAGTCAGTGTTATTAGCCCCGTGGCAAACCAGAAGAAAGAGGCCAAGGCTGGAGTTAGGCCTTGGGAGACCAGGCCTGGCGAGCCAGGGGGACCTAATACATTTTTCATCAGGGTCCTGTGAGCCCCAGAAGATTCACTTAAACACCACCTGAGGATGATCTTTGAGGAGGAGGACTCCCCCTGGCAAACTGCTTGGGCGGGCAATCAGCAGCCTGAAGATCAAGGTAGTAAGTTTGCATTCCCCTGATATTCTGCTAACTGCCTGGAAAAAAGGGGTAAACAAGCAGGTGTTGGTAACCTCATCTGAAAAGGATTATGCAAAACTTCGCGCTAGTCCCATCACAGTGGCCTTGGATGCATTAAACATCGGGGCAAGCACAACCCTACTTCGGTCATGACTTGACAGTCCAGGCCCGCAGGAAAATCCTCTATATGAGGCTCATTGCTCTACCAATCTCGGACTTTAATCCCGCCTGGGCCCGCAAAGAGGAGGTGGTTTCATGCAGGCTATGCACGTATCGCAAAGAATCCTAGCTGCATCTATTGTGCTGTTGCTCCAAACTGGCCAACAAGCGATGCCGCCTGCTTTGCCCCATCTTCAGGGCAAGGGGAGTTAGGAACTGCAGGGATGCCTCGTATTTGTACTTCACTGAAACCACGGCATGCACCCTGGCAAGACTGGGGAAGTTCACGAATTCCATCAAGTTCGCACTCACCAAGTTCCACAGATCAATACTAGTCCCTGAATGGCCAGCACCCAGCACTTTATCCTTTTCTCTCCGTCAAAATTGAAAGTCATCGGTAAGCCGAAAGGAGCATATTCCTGTATTTGTGCATGATAAATTCAATAAATGAAAGCTAACAAGACAGCACTCTGCAATTTATTCCTTCTTTTTTTATAGCACAGCACGCTCCCTTTCCCGCTAGAAGGAGCTTATAGCAGGGGCCTCAATTTAAAACCTGTTTTAATTGGTCTGGGACACCAAGTTTTTACTTATTTATTGGTTTTAGAATGTGACATGCTCCTATACATGATATACAACTGACTGTATTTGAGAATACGCCCATATTAACAAACAGTCGGCATCCCCAGTCGTTGCCTCTTGCACTCGCAAATGCAATGCCCACTGCCTTATGCTCACGATTGAGGCAGGGCAGGTGCCCTAGGGTGATGCAAAAAAGCCTTGTGCAAAAATGGGATTAGTGCAATGTTTTCTGAAGATTCACCCTCAGGGCATCGAAATTGTGTAGAAATGCATATACCTTAACAGAGACGATGACATTGGGGACGGGCGAGAACGGGAAAATGCCCCAGGGCGCTAAAGAAGTATAGTGCAATAAAGGGCTTGGTGCAACACTTACTGAAAGTTTACATTTTGGTAACACTGAGTGCAATAATGGGATTAGTGTAATCATTATTGTCGGCTTAACTATGATATCACCGAGGCATGACAAAAGAGAACTTGTAAATTAAATGTGGAAGAAAGGCTAATCTTTGGATTTGTTTGTATTTTATGCATTTTTATAAGTGAGGATGGAGAGTGGGGGGAGTGCATGGTTAATATAATTTTACTGTAATGATATTAATTAATCGAACAGTTAATAAATAAACTGCAAATTGCATTCCCGACATTCGCGGTGTGTATTCCTATTTGATAGCACTAGGAAAATATGTTTTAATAGTTGCCTTTATAGGTCATGTCAGTGGCTGAAAAGTCTGTGAAGCAAGGGAGTAGCCAGAAAATTATAATACCCTCCACTTTGATCCATCACTTGAACGCCGCCAGGTGAGCAAAGCGAGTAAACTCTACCCACTCTAGATGAGGTCCTTTAATCCAGCGTTCTGTCCATCTATGTCTCCATCCTTTAAGCCTGTCATGCATCCATCCATCTATATATGCATATTTTCATGTTTCCACCCATACATCCATCCTTTCACCATTCCTTCCATCTACCCTCTCATCATTACAGTCTTGCATCCATCCTTCTACTGACACTTCCAACCATTCCTCCATACTTTTTTATTAATTATACAGCATCAAGGATCTCTTACATCATACACCAGCACCTGAATATGAACAATCACATCAGCAATGTTTGTAAAGGGACAAACCACTTGATAAGGACTCTTAGAAATATCAAACCTTTCCTGTCACAAAATGATTTCAAGCAGGTGGTACAAGCGCTTGTCCTGCCGTGGCTAGACTATGGCAGTGCTACTCTCTGTGGCCTTCCCAAATACGACTTGACGCCACTAAGGGCCTCACTGAACTCCGCGGCAAGACTAGTTACTGGCGCCAAACGAAACGAGCACATTTCACCAGTCCTTAAATCTCTCAACTGGCTACCCTATGAAGCACGAATTCAGCTGAAGATTGCAGTTCTAGCACACAAAGCCCTTCACTTCAATACTCCCAGGTACCTGGCACAAAAACTTGAACTATCCTGTGGGGAGAGAGCATCAAGAAGCGCCTCTACTTTCCTCTTGAAACCTTGCATCCTTAGCAAAAAGAGAACTTGTCACCGAGCTTTCTCAGGTGCTGCCCCAAAGATTTGGAACTCTCTACCACCGGAAGTACGCAAACTCACCTTGACGACGGTGTTCAAACTGGAAACCAAAAGATTCCTAATGAGCAAATTCTTACCCTAGTGGGTTAGGCTCACGGGATCGGATGACTTTGTTCTTATTACCATGGTACCTTCATTTGATACTGATCTTCTACTATGCATATTACTGCCCCCCTCATGGCCCGCTTACTTCTGTTTATTATATGATCCCCGTTTTTACTATGATTACTTTTGCCCCCCTCATGGCCCGCTTACTTCTGTTTTACTGTATGATCCCCGTCTTTTACTAATTTGTTGTTGTCATTACACTCTTGGCCTCTCTTGTAAATCGCTCTGATATCCTTCGGGATCGAGTTCGTACTATATAAAACTTTATAAATAAAATAAATAAATAAATACATCATGACTGAGATGTGCTGGTATATCATGAACCTTCAATACAAACTCAATTCCTCCATACTTTTACCCATTCATACATCCATTCGTTTTCATCCATCCACCATTTCCCCCCCTTTTATCAATCCACCAATTCATCCTATCACCCTTCCAACCAGCCATTTATTCATCCATCCACCCATTCGTCCAACCTTTTATCATTACAGACACTTTCTTTCACCTACCCATGTAAATCTTGTTTTTGCCTTCCACCCACCAGTCCTTTTATCCTTGCATTTATCCTTTCATCCACAGTTCCTTCCTTATTTTTATGTCTTTCCTTTTGCTCTTCCTTCCGAACCTCTCTCTCACTCTCTCTTTCATTCCCTCTCTTTTTCTTTTAATTTCTTTGCTGTGGTTAACTCCATATCACTGTGTTGTTTATTGTTTATTGTTTTCTTTTACTTTTGATTTTTTAATAGCTTTTGTCTGCAGAGCTGCAGCCAGGAGAGGGTCATAAATAACTATAATTGTCAACACCACCCCCGCTTAAGCTGTGAAAGCGGGGGTTCACGACGCCACTGCTGTGAAGTTTATTGTAATAACAAAAAAAACACACTCTGGATTGCCTCCCAGTTTTGACAAGAATCACATGTAGGTTTTACACTACAAAGATTTCTATTCTTTTTCAGATTTCAAACTAAATATAAGAAAAGATGTATTATTTGTTATTTACATATGTATTTATTTTCAGTTTTCTACAGCAGGACCAAGACCCAAAGGGTGACAAAGCTCTTTACGCTGGGTCTGCCTATAGAAAAGTCTCTCCTTATATTAAAGTGTCATGTTACATATGAAAATATAAGAGGAAAAATACATACATAAATACACAGGCAAGTTTTTAAAATTGTATTTACTATGGACATAAAGGGCCTTATTGCGGTTGTAGTTTCGACTGCCGCATTACAATGCGTGCGGTCGAAACTGAAACCGGCCGGTCATTCTGGCTGGCTTCTGACGGGCTCAAGGAGAACATCTACCAGGTAGAGACCAGCATGTAATCCCAATGGACGGTGTTTCTGCCATTGGGATTAGGACGCTCGTTTTCAACAAGCTTTACATGCTGGGCTTTCCGAGATGGAAAGCCTGTTAGAAAGCAAGTTTGGGGCCCCTAGCAGGGCCCACTTCTCCGTGCGGCCTCTGGTTGGAAGCCGAGGGGGCACCCTGTTAATCCATGCACTGTGTGGCAGGCACCTTGAGGTGCCTGCCACGCGGTGCAGTGATGAACGGATCCTCCCATTCCTCAATGGGAGCTTGTGCTATGGCAGGTTTACAGCCGCAACACAAGCTCCCATTGAGAAATGGGAGTATGCGACAGCACCATTTGCGGTCGCATTGTAATTGCGGTGTCGAGACCGCCGACCAGAGGTCGGCCGGTCGGTCTTGAGACCACAACAGTGTCGGTCAGAGGCAACTCCAACCGACATCAAAATCGAGCCCAAAATGTGTGATGCACAAAAGACTCCATTCACAAAGTCATTGCAACTGATTTTGCAACTGCAAATTGTCGGGTGCTTGGATTTAGACCCAGGGTTTGTCACTTTTAACCTCTGGCTATTAGTAGTAGATTTTTTTGCTATGAAAGATTTGTAGCATGATATTCAGTACTTGATATTCTGGCACGATTCCCGTAATAGGGTAACGTAACATAGGTGTCATTGTATAATATCCTTATGCTATGAAACCTATGTCTATGATGTTTGTAGAATACTTAGTTCTGTATAAATATACATGCATTCTAATATAATTTATTAATATTGATGTTTTGTTGATCAATAGCATGTATAGACTATAAAGAAAATAGAAATCTCATTGCTAGCAAGGTGTTTCGATGTGCATGATTGTCATAATTTATTCTCACAAAAATCTTGGTAAACAAGTGTAGTCTGTGTACAAAGCCTGCTTTTTAGCTTGTAGCTTAAATGGAATCTTTCTATTCTGGAGGACATTCTGAAGAAAGAGAGTTAGATATGATTCCTCTGCCCATGGACATTCACTTTGGAAAAATGTGAGGGCTGCATTCACAGAAGACAGTATACAAAATGTATGTGGGGGCTGTATACACTTTTTACACAATGAGAGAGAGTAAGACATGAGCTTGTTTACTCATTTTTTATAGGATGTTAGGCGTTTTCCTTGCGTTTTCTTTTTTATTATTTGTGTCTTCTAATGCTCTAATTATCCTTGCAATCACTGTTTGCCATTTTTGCTACCCTGGAGTAGTAAGTAAACTAAAATTCAAGACAAAATAACACTGCTAGTGTCTCTGTCAGGTCTATGCCATCTCCATACTGGCTAGTCCTGTGTAGTAGATCAGGTGGCTCAGTGAGACCCCTGTCTGTTCTTCCACTCTGCAGGCTGTCAAACTATCTACTCATCGCATTGCATCAACTGTCCAGATGAGTGAACAAGCACTGGCAAAGCCAACATGCATGGATTGCAAGTTCAGTTATAGGCTAGACCTACTGGTTTTAGCAAATGTAAGAAATGCCAGGTCCAAAAGCAATGCTTGCTGGTAGGTGGTATTTGTATAGAGCAATGACCATAATTTGTAAAACAGTTAGCAGTAAGTAGATTGGAGGAATATACAGTGTAAGAAGAAAACTACTAAACTGGTAGTATGCGTTTACAAAATTAACAGTATTGGCAAGACACAAAAGTAAACCCCAAATATACTCCAACAAAATTAATGACATACATGTTTATTTTGTTTGCAGTTCTGTTATCTACGGATGATAGTTATTTCAGTTATTTCTATTCACTACTTTGCATATACCCTCGTGCATTTTCAAATGTGCCTCGGATATGGGGTGTGTTAGGCAAAACAAGAACATTGTTAGGAAGGCACAGGTAATCTATCATTGAGGACATACAGTATTACCATTAAACAGGAAAAAGTTCCTTGTAAGGCATATCTTCAAAAGGTGAAGTAGAAAGGAGGTAGGAACTGGGTGGGGTTGGGGTCTGGAGTTAAGGAACATCTCAAGAACCTCCATTCCCGCATCCTGGGGGATGTTGGTGTACAAGGACTCTACGTCAAGAGTGCAGAGAAGGCAGTCAAGGGGATCAAAGGGGAGGGTTTCTACAAGGTTGATCATGGCCATGGTGTCTTTGATGTAACAGAGGGTATCAGGTATGAAGTCTTTGATAAAGTCACTTGCCTGGGGTAAGGAAATCGGCTGATTTCCCTCTGCCTTGCCACGGTTGCTCACCCTTATTTTTCACGTGTTATTATTCCCTTGTTTCATGGACTCTCGCATTAAATACCTATCTTTATATTAAAACATTTGTTAATTCCAATTTTTATTATTAAATTGTGAAATTGTAATTCTGCATTCCAATATGTGTGGGACCCTTGTTCTCTGGAATACTTGGACTTGTCAACAAAGGGTGGAAGTACATTGGGAGGACCCAGAGTATTAATAAAGAATCTACTGCACAATTAATTTCATATCAATCAGACCAGAGAAGAATGTAGTAAGTAAATTAGTCTTTCATTCATTTGGTTGATAGGAAAGGACTTAATTTCAGACGGTTTACATGAAGTCATTAAGATGACTCCTACTTCTTTCTGTAAAGAGTGGTGGAATAAATTGGGTTATTAGTTGAGGGGTATGGAAGCCTCACTCAAATAATTAGCACAATCTTTGTCGGGATGAACCACAGAAGTCACTAACTAAACCTGTGTCTAACCCTCTGGTAGCTTGATACAAAAGCAGTCAGGCTTAACTTAGAGGCAATGTTTGAAGTATTTATGCAGTACTAAAACAGCAATAAAGTGAAAACACAAGAAGAACTGTTGCATATTGCGTTTACTTAGTTATGAGCTTACCTAGTGACGTTCGGTAGCTAGGTAATTGGAAATTAGAATGTTTGGATGAGGTTGTGAGGTAAAGTGGAATGTTGTACTACTTTTATGTTTTAACAATGTTTTGGGATGCTGGCTGGAGGCGACAATATTCTGCTCCTCACCCTGAATAAGGTTTTTGTGGAAACTCAACTTAAGCCAAAAACCACAAAGCACCACTTGTGATTATCTAGTGGCGCTGGACCAAGGTAAAGTTTCAGGTTTAAGCCAACTGCAATGGAGCGTGGGTCAGGTACAGGGATCAGGTTTGTCCCGCTAAATCTGTGTAAGTAGTGGATGGGTGGGTGCCTTAAACAACACTGATATTTGTGACCAATCTTGCAAAACTATTGGTTGCTTTTGTGGCTTGAAAAGGGAGTTGACGGTGTGTGCTCATTATGAAGTACTTTCCCTGTGAGAGTGACACTTGTGAGAGTCGATGCAACCTTAAATCTGATGTGCCCATTAGTAACCACGATTGGCTATTAATACAAGCCTTCGTAGGTGACAAACCTCCAACAAAGAGAAGAGAGGAGTGTTTTTTGCAGTGGAGCACAAACTTGTGTTGCATATGTGAGAGGAATACCAATAAAGAACAACTATTATGAGTGGGTGAAATACCGTAGTGAGATCCCCAGTGAAGGATTCCGCTTACAGCAGTATTAAGATCTATGGACCAGCTCCTATAGAAGATCCTTGAAATAATTAAATACTTGTCCTCCACCATTGATACAGGGGATAGGTTATCACCCTTGATGAGATACAGATTACTTCCTTAGTCCTCCTGTTGGTTTATGTGAAAGTATGCAATCGCTACCTAGTACTGAAGAAGGTGGTAAGGAATTTCATATACCACTGAAACATGCGTCAACTAGTTCTGTGTCCAGTCCGGTAACATGACACCATAAAAAGAGAACTATAGAGACCACAATAGTGTATTTTATTATGCTATTTGTCTCTCCGGATTGGTATATAAGGAATGAGTGTTTTGTAGTGTGAGTGGGATGTGAGGGGAGTGTGTGAATAGGAAGTGAAGTGGAGGAGTGGTGCTGTGCAGTTTGAGCATTTTAAATCTATGTGTGTATTTGTAAAATGTTAAAAAAATTAAAAAGTGTACAACTCAATGCATGTAATGAAGAAATGTATTTACATTTGTTTTGTAATGAAAAATGAATAATTGATTTTTTGTAAAGAATATAAAAACATAAATTGAAAAAATAATTATATAAATAAATAATACATGGCATGCCTTTATTAATATGCAGTAGGGTCTGGTTCTGTTGGATTAATTCCCTGTAGAAAGTAATATAGATAGGTAGGGCCCCTTTTGTAAAAATAATTCGTGTGCTTTATCCCCTGGTCCCATACCTTGTATTCATATTTGAAGGGGGTCCCTATATATTTTCATCGTCCCGCTAAAGAGTCAATGTGAAGACCTCATTTTTTGCATTGGGAGGGACCAGAAGGAGTTGAGTTCAAGTAGCAGCTCGGCCTCGCGGACAGTCGCTGTTTAAGCACGAAGAGCCAGTCATCGCTGAAGATTCGCTTTGATGGTCAACTCAGGCTGTCAACATGAAGTGTAGATCTGGCTGAAGCCTCAAGGAGGCGGTTATCATGGGTGACTGTTTTTCAGCACAAAGAGATCACTTTGCAGTTGTGAGGAGTTCAAAACTTCTGTATCTTCACCTGTTCTTCAGGAGAAGTACACTCTGATGCGAGTCAAGTGTCCAAGACACAGGGAGAACCTCTTGGGGATCAGGACTCACTCATCTAAGGGAATCAGCAGGGCTCACAGTTGCGACCGAAATGTCTGGCAGGAGGGGGGGGCGGGGCGTCGCGCTAGGAAGGGGGTGGCGCGGGGAAGGGGGTGGCGCGGGGAAGGGAGGGTTAATTATAAAAAAACAACTTACCTCCGGTCCCGCGCCGCGTCTCCTCTCTCTGCTCCTCACAGGAAGCCTGCAGCCTCCCTCTCCTCCCCTAAGCCAATCACAATGCTGCAATGGCAGCATTTTGATTGGCTGGCAGGCCGACCGCACAGGCGTCTATGGGGAGGCCGTTTTCTCCATGCAGGCTGCCTACATGGAGAAAACGGGAGAGTGCCTATGACTGGTTTGGTCAGCCCTGGGGCCGACCAAACAGTCAGCGCCTACAACAGTGGGCAAGCCACTACTGCCCTGCCTGGAGCTGGACCCGCCCGCCCCCAACCAAACCCTTCTGCTTTCTCGCAGTGCAAGAAGCAGAAACATAAAATGGTACTCATAATACCATTTTATGTTTCTGCTTCTCGCACTGCGAGAAAGCAGTGGGGCGACACTCCTCCGCTCATGTGGAGGAGCCGCCCTTGAGGGCTCAGGCAGGTTCAGGCAGGTCCAGTTGGTACTAGTCAGCTGGGCAGATGCAGGAATTCCCCTGGCAGCTTGCTGTGTCCCTGCAGCTCAAACAGGTCAGCCAACTGACCTTTGGAGTCACTTCTGGGGAGCCTGGGTCCTAGGCAAATAGGTCCAGTCTTCCTTCTTTCTTTAGACAGCAGAGCAATCCTTCTTCTGAATTCTCTACAGGTCCAGGAGTGTTCTGATGAGAGGTTCTGAAGGTGCTGTTTTTATCCCCAGTGTCAGCCTGTGCATGGAGAATGCCCCGTTTGTCTAACCTTCACCTTTTCCTGGGTTTGGCTCCAATCTGTATAGGGTAGCAAAGGGTGAGCAGGCCTAGGTGTGAACTGCATTTGTCAGTGGCAGGGCAGGCAGCCTTTAGAAGTCAGGTGGGTGGGAAAGGCCTGAGGCTATCCTTTGAAGCTGAGGAAGGGCTGAATACAACCCCCCAAGACACCCTGTTCAGAAGAGCAGCGCCCTGCCCCACACCCAAGGCGATTTTAGTTCACATGCCTGGAAGGAAGACACAAAACACCACACGAGATCGATTCATTGTAATGCGACCCTGGCCACTTGCAGAAAGGCACATTTGCTTTAGGAAGAAAAATGCCAACTTTCTAACAATTGCATTTTCAGAATAGTAACTTGAAATCTGACTTTACCATGAAAGAGGATTTTAAATTAATTACTATTCATGTGAGTGTAAGCAGCATTTCTCTATGTGGTCCTAAACTGAAGTTTTCACTTATTAATTATAATAAGGTAACCCAGTGTTAATCCATTACAGCAGTGAAAAACAACTTTAGGAGTTTTTTCCTGCCAGGACATGTAAAACTTAAACCAACATGTCCAACTTTATAAATAGCATGAATCCTGCCCTAGGCTTTCCAATTTTGAGCTTCATTACTATGTTTCCAACTTTTAAGGTATGCTGTTATGACTGGGTTATAGTTATGACTTCTGGGCAGGAATCTGTTTAATAGATGAAGATATTAGATACAAAAGTAATGCCAAGAGTGCTGCTTTTCAAATATAGCCCTGCAAAGTCCTACAAAAAAATGAAGCTGAAAATTAAATGTGCTGTAATAAAAACTTTGATGGAAGTGGGAAAATATCCAGAATTTCTTTTTATTGATTTAGATCTCATCAGAGATCAACAACATTTGCAATAAAATGATGATTTCAAAAAGAAATTTAAATACCAACAATCACAACACATATCCTTCACAATTAATACATTTTTAAAATGATTTAAAAAAATGCAAAAAGATGATAGCAAACTAATTTATTAGGAGTAAACTTTGCCTTAACAATCAGTTCACCAGTTTAAAAAAAATTACATTTAAAGAGCAAAGGTTTTATAAATTGATTTCTACCTTCCACAACTATCACATTCAAACAAGTGAAGAGTACATGCTTGTTAGTTTGGAGCCCCCCCATTACAGAGATCACATTCTGGTTTTGTCTTCTATACCAGACCAGCATCTTTTACAATCAGTTCGAGTTAGGATACCTAGTGTCAACATACGTATTAATTATCTGACAGTATGTTCCAGAGGAAACGTTACTCGGGTCTGCTTAAAAGATATACTATCAGAATAGGACTTGCATGTTTTAAGGGGTGAGCAATGAGTAATGTCACCAGAATAGCTTATTCTGAATAACTTAAGTTGTGCAGGTGTCCACGCCTGCCATTGGTGAATTGTACACTGCAATTGAGTAAGTGTAACCCTTAGATTATCATTAAAGGTATAAATATTTGCTTTTGCATTAAAGGTTTTCTGCTTTAAATGATCTCTCAGGCTGCCATCAGAAGCATGTAATAGATTGTAAGCCCATCCAATTATATTTATCAATGATATAGAAAAAGCTCTGATAAGAGCAAATTCCAGACATAAAGCTTGGACTAGGACTGTCTGACTAAGAGAAATTATCTTCTGAAGAAACTTTCCTTTGTACAAATTCAAAAATGACCATTTGTAAACAGCATGTACCAGAGGGCACAAGGTAGGATAGGAGGAATCTTTACTAGATACATTTCCAAGAGAGCTTTAAAATGGCACCTACCATAAGAACTATAGCACTTATTAAGAGTGCCAGTGTGGGCTAATGCCTTTTTACCTAAGTGCAATAAATTTGATCTATTTTCTAAAGACACACATTACCTTGGTCCAAGAAGTATTTATTTTCAAAAAGTTAGCCCCACGTATTTGAATAAAGCATTTACATTTCACTGAAGTCCAATAGGCATAAGGTCGAAGAATCATCAGCTTACAATATCAAATGCTGTTGAGAAATCAGCAAACACAGAATGTAAGATTTGGGATTTAGACACCACATATTATCAATAAGGGTTTGGACTATTGCAGTGTTGGCTATCAATGAAAGTTTGGGTCTGAAGCCCGCCTGGGTTTGTGGAATCACTCCAACTGAGTATGCCCATTCCTGAAGATGTTCGAGGAGACTGTATGCAAAGATCTTCCCTTTGGCATCTTGAAGGGTAATTTGGCGATTATTGCTAGGTGAGGAACAAAAACCCTTTTTATTTAAATGAACAATTATACTGCACGTCCATGAGTATGGAATTTGACCTGTGGCATAACAAAATATAAAGAGAGGGGCAAGGATTTTGATCCGAACTTCTGAATCCTTCTTCATCACGTTTATTGGGATCCTATAAGGACTCATCACTGCAGAGGATCTTGCTTTTTTTTTATACGAATCTCAATCTGTTTTGCCTTTGGAGGTTTTATTGCCAGTTGAGCTCATACTGTTTTATGACTAAATTGTGTGCCTAGATTTCTGAGAAGTAATCAATTCATTCTGAAGGAGAGATGGAAATTGAAGGGGGAGCTTGTTTACAATTTGTAAACTTTGCGATGACCTGCCAAAAGGTTTTGTGGTTTTTCTGCTGTGCTGCTTGTTGAAGATCCAACCAATTTTGATTTGCTGTTTTTTTGTTGAACACAAAACTAATGTTTCTCCTTTTTAAGTAAAACTTATAATTCATTGACCCCAGAGACTGAAAATGTGATAAACCGTTGACGAATAAGCTTATTTAATTCACAGGGAAGGCCTGCATCTTTTGGATCTTTAGGGAGTGTTCCCTTCTTCTTTGAAGGCTTGGTTACTCTCTGAATCTTGTGTACAGCAGCTGACATTCTATCTTTGAATATTTGGATAGGATTGCCTTCCTCTTGTACATTTGAGTCCCAAAAGGAGGTAAGAAACGTATTCATCATAACTGCGGTAGAGGAATTCCAGATGATTCGGCTGTGTTTCTAAGCTATTGTTGCTGTACCATTTCCTTCATTTAATTACCAAGACAAAGTCTGCTAAAAGTGTAACTCAAGTTTTAAGTATATGATTGCATGGTCACTGTCTTTTTACAAATTCAGTATGAAGTAGTGAGAATGTATAAAATAGATTGTAGCTGGCAATAATATAATCAATCATAGACAAACCAAAAACACCCTTTATCATAAATGAAGACGGGATATCCCTATCTACTCTGCCATTTAGAACCACCCCATTTATATGTGATAGTAAATCTATAAGCAATCTTCCACATTATCTGTTGTTTGCTTTGGTGGGAAAACAGAGATGGGAATACTCCAAGCTTCATCAAGTTCCATGTTTTTATAGGCAGTAAGTTCAGCATTTGATATTTTTACCTTAAAGTCACCCATTATAATCATCTGGAAGATTTCTTCGCACTCTAAGATGGATTCAATTAGTTCAAAAATCTCTATTAATAGAACTATCTATTGTAGTCTGGGAGGAACATAAATATTGACTAGGAATAGAACAACTGTGTAATAATTGCTTACCTTTGGCAGGTTGATATTAATACATTGTACTTTGCTACAGGAGAGTGATATTACTTCGAAATCCCACTGGAACTCTACGGAGAGAAGTATAGTAACACCACCCCTACCATTGCCTTTCTTAACCCTCTGTCCAGGAATGTCAATTACATAATAATTTTCCATGTAAAAGTTAGTTATGGACCAGGTCTCTTGAAGACAAATAATTGACAGATTAAGATTTGTTAATCTATTAAGTTTATCTGTTCGCAAACCTGCTAAATTCCAGGAGACTATCCTCAAGTTGCTGCTAAAGGGGGAGTTTGGAAACCTTGTTTGATTTATTTTCATTCAATTTACTGGAAACCCAGGACCAAGAAACATCAGCGTTTTTATTAACTAATGTAGGCTGATTTCAATTTCCTATTTGTCTTCCCTCTTAACGTGTACAATAAATGCGTCAGTGAAACCTTTGTTGTATACACTGTCACTTACAGAGAAGAAAGAGAGCAAAGAGTTAGATTCCCTTTCATAACCCTGACAGAAACTCTGAGTTAAGGGAGGAGAGTGGTTAATTCCTCCTACATCAAAACTATTTTTACATAAACTTTCAGTCTTGTAGAACTATTTAAGGGATCAGATTAGAACAGAATTCTATTTGTGCAATGGAAAAATCATACTTCTTAGGAAAAGCGACAAACTTTATTTCTGACGAAGAAAGAGAGTGCAATTGTGGATAACTGTGAAGTTACTCTAAAATGATTTGTCTATTTAATGGCTTATATTATTTGAAAAGAGATCAATTATCTCAAGGACTCAGAAGATATTAGATGTAGCTGCAGTCTTTATTGACTTGATATTTGAAATTACAAATGGGTCTGCTCAAAAAGATGACTGACCTTCCAACAAAGGTTTTAGGCTGAAAAATTCAGGAGCATGTGTATTTGACGCAATTTGCAACTCATCTGTAAGTATGGGAAGGGTAATAGGGGATACCTATGCCTCCTGAATAGCAATGTTTTGTGATATATTTTTGCTTACTTCAGCTATTTTATTTCTAGACCGATCACTTATTTCAATTTGTGGATTAAATTCTATTCTTCCAGAGCTTCTTTTGGTAATTCCATGATTTGCTTTTCTTCTTTTACACTGTTTCTTTGTTTTTTAGAGTGTCTATCTTTCTTATTATGACTTCTTTTCAGGTTGAGGGGCCACGTGGCACAGTGATCAAATGTTCTTTGTCACTAGAGTCTTATGCTTATTAAAAATGGGAAAACAAGAAAGGCGAGCTGGAGCGGAAGACAATTTCTGTATTGTTGCTGTTTCTGAAAATAACTTTGGAAGGGATTATCCCTTTCTTTTCTCATTCTCCT
Source organism: Calotriton arnoldi (assembly GCA_963921515.1). Taxonomy (NCBI): domain Eukaryota; kingdom Metazoa; phylum Chordata; class Amphibia; order Caudata; family Salamandridae; genus Calotriton; species Calotriton arnoldi. The sequence goes on along the minus strand of CAWUFW010005964.1, from coordinate 653,668 downwards.
TCCTTCCTTTTGATTTCATTTTGCCTGTTTGAGTTGGACTCAACAATTTATAAGGATTCCAATCCGGTGCTGATTCTGCTCCTACCTGCGCGATGACAATTTGACCTCCAGCTTTACTATAAGTATTTAGTGAGGATGAAGAGCCATATTGACTTGTTTGAGATTTTAGCATTGCAGTTTGAGTTTCAAGAGTATGGTCAGAGGTAGAAGTTACGTTTTCAAGATATGTTTCATAGGTTCAAGTATACTTTGCAGGGCTGCAAGGCTTCAGAGAGATGAATATAATCTCTAGAAGGATGGAAAGAAGACAAAAGAGGAAAGTCAGGTGAGCATGAAAGATTACCCACAGTTTCAGAGCTGTTACTTGGCGTGCTATTGAAGAGCTCTAATGTCCTGCCCTATGAATGGTTGAGGACTACCTTAGGGGTGACAATGACAGCCCGTCTGCGCCTGTCCGCGTCCGGAACGCGTCCAGCCACAAATACTGCCCAATTTTCACAAAGGACAGGCTTTACGCGAGAAACTGTCTTGAAACTCAATAATAGCCCACACAACTGCAAAGACTCCATCGATGTGGCTAAATGGAGTGGTCCCATCAGCTGTTGAATCTGCAGTACAACTCTTGAACCTACTCAAACTACACCGACAAGTAAAAATCTCAAACCGACCTACCTGCGAGGAGGGCTGATTAATGCCTGTTCACTATGTAAACATGCCCAACACATTAATGATCTTATTCTTAACGACAACCTAGATTGTCTCTTCATAACAGAAACATGGCTAAAATCCTGGTGTAATCCAGACATTGTCTGTGCCCTTCCTCCGAACTACCTTATTCATAGGCTGGACAGACCTGAACATCGGGGTGGAGGTCTGGCTATTATTTACTGCAGATCACTGAAATGCTCAGTATTTGAGATATCTGACCTCAAAGGAGCAGAGAGTATTGATTTTTGCTTCCAATTAGAGGACTCCTTTGCCTTCTCAGGAGCCTTGGTCTACCGCCCACCAGGCCCTAATAATATCTTTTTAGAAAGTATAGGCGACATCGTCAGTGCACTTGCTCTTAGATTTGCCAATTTCACCCTCCTAGGAGATTTCAATATTCACCTAGATGTTCAAAGTGACCCTGGGACAATTCAGTTCCGAGAAACCATGGCCACGCTTGGCCTAAAGCAGCACATATTGACCTCTACCCATGATGCAGGTCACACCTTGGATGATATCTGCTCAAACCTTACGACCCTTATTGTTAAGGAGCCAGTCAGCCTCACCTGGTCTGATCATAAGCTTATACACTTGGAAATCAGGCGTGAGCCTATGACAAAACACACAGGCCACGCATATACCAACTTAACTCCAAAGCCTAGATGGAAGGATATGGCTGCCCATCCTGACCTCAATCTTATAGCCTCAGTAGGCAAGCCTATACCAACAGGAGATCCAACTGAAGACAATAAACGATTCACATCATGGCTAATCAACCTGAAGGATCACTTCGCTGCATCCGGTTCTGAAAACAAATGCGTGCTAAAGAAGCCCTCGGCCCCCTGGTATACCAAAGAGTTAAAAGAAATGCATAGCCACTGCAGAAAATTGGAACGCAGATGGCGACTTAAATATAATCAGACAAAGCGTACCAATTTCAAGGCCGCCCTTAAAAACTATCATCAAAACATAAAACTCGCCAAGAAATTGTACTTCACTGAAATGCTCGAACAGGCAAATTCCAACCCAAAAACTATTTTTAAAATTGTGAGCTCCTTTTTAAACCCCACGTCACTTAAACAAGAGATTCCCCCTCACAGGCTCTCTGTGACCGCTGTAGGAGAGTAGGATCTGCTTCACATGGGTACCCCCACTTTTTGCTGATGCTTCACTGTTTTTCGACCTTAGTCTGGCTGGGGCCCTGCTAATCAGAACCCCAGCCTAGCTGCTTCCTCTCTAAAATGGTTTCCATGTGCCTTAGGCACATCTCTGATTGGAATCTGGAGTGCCCTTATAAGTCCCTAGGATATGGTATACTATGTACCCAGGGCATAGGTACCTCAGAGGCCTACCAGGGGCTGCAGCATGTATTGTGCCACCCCTGGAAGGGCATCCAAACTGACACCACAGGTCTGCTACTGCAGCCTGGGTAAGGTGGTGCATGCACCCCTTACTGTGATATAGGCTACCTATATCACTATATACATACACACATATAAACCTATAAGTCACTCCTATGGCAGGCCTTATCAATCCTGAAGGCAGAGTGCGTGGTTCCTATGTGAGAGGGTGCCCCTGCATCAGCAGGGCCCCTCTGCAGCGTTCGGAGACCCTTCTCTGATGCTGTTTGTAGTGCAGCCTGACCATATACTCTTAAGCGCATTATAACCTCGCGTTAAATGCTAACTTTGGGATGGCTGCACGGAAACATGTCGTGTTTGGTGTCAAACATCTTGGAATACTACCCCCCCGGCCAGTTCTTGGGGTCAAGGAGTGACTCCCCTGCTTGGCAGGCACCAAAGAAGCAATTGTCCGGTCTGCATCGCTGAAGCTCCCGTCGGACGCCGAAGTCCTTGCATCACCAGAGGTGGATTTCCAGACTTCCCCGAGGCAGCCCTGAGTCCCCAGCAAAGCAAAGCTGAGGCCCGTAGCTGTCGTGGGTAACGTGGAACCGTGACCCCTGGACACCGAACGCATTTGCAAGTGCATCCTCTTCTGGGTCTCCCACGAAGTCGTGCTTTGGGCTCCGAGTAGCCCCAGCCTCCAGCACCAACCACACCGAAGATCACTGGCCTCCACTCCACGAGTGTCCTGTGAGCCAGCTCCACGTGCACCGTCTCAAGGCTCCTTCGCGGTCGCTAGTCCGTTGGCTAGTAGGCCCTCCCGAAAGCCAATCTTTTTCTGCTTGGGCTCCCTGGTTGCTCCAGGTGTGCCCTGACTTATCCTCGCTGCGTGAGTCCCCCAGACCTTGCTGGTCTGCAACATCGTCCTTCTTCGATTTCCACAAGACTTGCCGTTGCCATGGCTTGTTGGGTCCAATCCGGTCGCCTTCACCCCTGCAATCGACAGACGTCGTGGGACAGCTCGAATCCAGCTCCTGGTTGTCGTCGACGCCTCCTGGACCTCGTGGCTGAAGAGTCAAGACGACCGTCGACCTACCTGAAGCACTCGACATCGGTGGACATCTGCTCATCGCCTTCCTGGTCACTGGCTAGTGACCCAGACTCTGTCCCCTCTGCTTTCAGGTTCTTCAGATCTTCGATCCACCTTTGGATCCACCCGAACACTTTCGACTTGGCTGCCAGCAGCACTTTGCAGCAGATCGCCATTGAAAGCGACGACGAAACCCGACCCCGAAAGACACCTATGCACCCGGCTTCCCTGGGTGAGGTAACTCGAGTACTCCGGTGCTCCCATGGGTATTGACACTAGAACAGCCTAGTTCTCAAAGGGTTTGCTCCAAGTCCTCCTCTAAGTGTCCCTTTTCTTTTAAATTCTAATCGCGACTTTCCCCATAGAAGTTAACGGTGGTTCGCGGTTGTGTTCATACACTGCACGCGTCCCCCGTGGGTCCCCTGTGTCACTGCCTTGGGTGGTTCCTTGTGGTCCAAGCACTTCTACAGGCTCTAGGCCTTGTGTCTAGCTCAGTCGTGGTTCTTATACCACTTTATTGGTATATGGTTTGGTACGCCCCTGGGGCTCAAACTTGTATTTGTGCTATTACTGTAGATAACTAACTCGTAACGTATGTACTTCGAACTCTAGCCTCATAAAGAGACTAGAGGGGTGTGTTTAGTAATAAATACATATATTTTGAATATATACCTGGTGTGGTCCTCTTTCATTTGGTCACTCAAGAGATTATAGACTGGTAAAACAAGCTGCTTTACATTCCTTCAAGACTTAGCCTGAAGGCTGCTCTCCATAGCTACCACTAGGATAGCTTTCAATAAAGGTTGTCTTTAACCTATCTCCAATAAGGGGTTGTTTGGACTGGTGCAAGGTGCCCACTATAATTAGTGGACAGCATATGCCAGGCCAACTTCTCACATTGGTGTGCAGCGTGTGGGATTCCAGCTTGCTATTGTTTTACCAGATAATCTCAATTGAATTGATCAACTGAAAACCACTAAGGGTACCTAAGGTACATATAAATCAAGCTTAGTAATACAGTAAGTTCTACTGAACTTAGAGTTGTGTGTTAAGGGACAGCACACCCTTTCTACAACTCAAGAGAGTTTAGTAGGCCACACTAGAGTAGGTAGTGCATACACCACACCTCACTAGTGATGTCTTCAAAGCCAGGACCCAGTGAGTCCTTGCCAGAAGCCAGTGAGCTTCTTCCCTCCAAGTATGATAAACTCCCATTCTTGGAATTGAAAGCATTATGCACTACTAGGAAATTGAAGACAGGCAAAAGTGCCAGCACCCAACACCTCAGGGAGGTGTTACTAGCTGATGATCTCAGCAGGCCCCTAGGGTCTGAAGGGGTAGGCAAAGAGGGTGGGGCAGAAGATGAGGAAGGGGCCAGGGGTGAAGAAACCCAGGCCCCCCCCCTCTGAAACTGGCCAGGAAGGTGAAAATGACCTTGCCCTGGAAAATCCAATTCCTCCTGTGGAGGAGGGAGAGGATCAGACTGACCTCCCCTTTGTCCCCCCAGGAAGAGTTCTGAGTGTGCCCAGAAGGTCTAGGTCTCCTTCTCAGGAGTCTAACCACTCTGACACCTCAATAGGGTCCTCTGTCTCCTCTCATAGGAGGGAATCCTCTCATGAGAGGAGAAAGAGACTGATTCAATATGAGCAAGCTCAACTTGAACTCAGGAAACAGCAATTGGCTATAGACAGGGAGTCCCTAGATCTCTATAGAGAGAGACAAAAGTTGGGACTAGAGTCCCATGGTGGCAGCAGTTTCCCCAAAGATAGGGAAAGGTCTTATGACCATAGAAACCTGAGCAAGATTGTCCCTCCCTACCAGAGTGGGGATGATATCCACAAGTGGATAACTGCTCTAGAGAGGGCCTGTAAAGTACAGAGGGTCCCTCAGGAGCAGTGGGCAGCAATCTTGTGGCTCTCCTTTGCAGACAAAGGTAGAGACAAGCTCCTCACTGTTAGAGAGGAGGATGCTGATAATTACAAAGTCTTGAAAAGTGCTCTAATTGATGGGTTTGGCCTAACCACTGAACAATACAGGTTACAGTTCAGGGATACCCAAAAAGCACAGACTCAAGACTGGGTGGACTTTGTTGATTGTTCTGCCAAGGCTCTGGAAGGTTGGTTATTGGGCAGTAAGGTATGTGACTTCACAGGATTGTACAATCTGATAATGAGGGAGCAGATTCTTAATAACTGTCAAAATCAGCTGTTGCATCAGCACCTGGTAGACTCTGATCTGACCTCTCCCCAAGAATTGGGAAAGAAGGCAGACAAATGGGTCAGAACCAGGGTGAAGCAGAAGGTACAGAACCAAGGTGGTGACCCTAAGAAGCAAGATTCGAAAACCTCTGACAAGGGTGGGGAGAAGGGTAAAGATCAAAAGTCTTCACAAGGCCCCCAAAAATCTTCTTCAGGTGGGGATTCACAGTCTACCAAAGGGAAAGGCCATGGAAACCATGGTGCAAGGTCTGTAAGCAAAAGACCCACTGGACCAGTGATTGCACCAAGTCCAAAGACTCGACTCCAGCCCCCACCAATGCCCCTAAGGCACCTGCTCCCCCTAGTGCAGTTACAGTTGGTGGTGGGACTACACAAGCCAAGGGTTTAGTAGGGTTGACCCTGGGTAAAGAGATGAGCTCTGACCTAGTCAGAGAACTCACTCAGGCTGTCCTAGTCTGTGATGGAGGCATGGATATGACCTCCTCTGTGAGTCCCAGTAATCTGGGCAAGTACAGACAACAGCCTTTAATCAATGGAAGAGAGGCTTTGGCATTTAGGGACACAGGGGCAAGTGTCACCATGGTGACACAAGACCTTGTGAATCCTGGGCAGATTATACTTGGTGAGATGTACCAAGTGACCAATGCTAGCAACGTCAGAACAGACCATACTCTGGCAGTTGTTAACTTCTCCTGGGGAGGGGTAACTGGCCTTAAGAAGGTTGTGGTAAGTGCAGACCTACCCGTTGAATGCTTGCTTGGCAATGACTTAGAAACTTCAGCTTGGGCAGAAGTGGAGCTCAGGACCCATGCAGAAATGCTGGGGATCCCTGCAGATGTGTTTGCTGTGACCAGGTCACAAGCCAAAATGTCTAGCACTGAACAGGCCTTGGATTCTGGAATAATGGACCAAGTGCCCTCCAAGAAGAGGAGTAGTAGGGTAAAGGCAGTGCCTTCCCCCTTGGCTCAGAAGGAAGATCAGTCCCTTGAGGGGATGATCTCAGTCCTGAGGAAGGAACTGTCCCAGAGGAGCTTGAACCTGAACAGGTTGAGTTCTTGGGGACAGGGGGACCTTCCAGGGCAGATCTGAGCCAGGAGCAGCAGAGCTGTCCCTCTCTTGAACCCCTCAGACAGCAAGCTGCTGCTGAGGCTGCTGGGAAAGCTAGTGGTCCCCATACTGTGTATTGGGATGATGGACTCTTGTACTCAGAGTGTAGAGACCCCAAGCCTGGTGCTACCAGGAGGTTGGTTATACCTTTGAAGTTCAGGGGCTTCCTATTGACCCTAGCCCATGATATTCCCTTAGCAGGTCACCTGGGCCAGAACAAGACTTGGGACAGAATTGTCCCTCACTTTCACTGGCCCCACATGTCTAAAGACACCAAGGAGTTTTGTCGCTCCTGTGTAACCTGCCAGGCCAGTGGCAAGGCAGGTGGCACTACAAAGGCCCCCCTGATACCACTACCTGTGGTGGGGGTTCCCTTTGAAAGGGTGGGGATTGACATTGTTGGTCCCATGGATCCCCAAACAGCATCTGGGCACAGGTTTATCCTGGTGGTAGTGGATCATGCCACCAGGTACCCAGAGGCTATTCCCATTAGGACCACTACAGCACCTGTGGTGGCAAGGGCCCTCCTGGGAATTTTCTCAAGAGTGGGCTTCCCTAAGGAGGTTGTATCAGACAGGGGTGCAAACTTTATGTCTGGGTACTTAAAAGCAATGTGGAAGGAGTGTGGAGTGACTTATAAGTTCACCACACCCTATCACCCACAATGCAATGGTTTAGTTGAGAGATTCAACAAAACCTTGAAGAGCATGATTAAAGGGCTCCCAGAAAAGCTTAGGCGAAGATGGGACATACTCTTGCCCTGCCTTTTATTTGCGTACAGGGAGGTGCCTCAAAAGGGGGTTGGCTTCAGCCCTTTTGAACTTTTGTTTGGTCACCCTGTCAGGGGTCCACTGTGCTTGGTGAAGGAAGGATGGGAGTTACCTCTCAAGCCCCCAAAGCAAGACATAGTGGACTACGTACTTGGTCTCCGCCCCGGATGGCTGAGTATATGAAAAAGGCAACTAAAAACCTTAAGGCTAGCCAGGAACTTCAAAAGGCCTGGCATGACCAAAAGGCTGTACTGACTGTTTATCAGCCAGGACAGAAGGTGTGGGTGTTGGAGCCAGTGGCCCCAGCAGCTCTCCAAGACAAATAGAGTGGACCCCACACCATTGTTGAGCAGAAGGGTGAGGTTACCTACTTAGTAGACCTAGGAACACCCAGGAGTCCCCACAGGGTTCTCCATGTCAACAGGTTAAAACCATATATGGACAGGGCAGACATGGGCTTGCTCATGGCTACTGATGAGGGACAGGAGGAAGAGAGTGACCCACTCCCTGACCTGCTCTCACGGAACCCTGGTGATGGGTCAGTGGATGGTGTAGCCTTGGCAGGCAGCCTCACTACCCAGCAGCAGACTGATTGCAGACAGGTGCTCAATCAGTTCAGACACATATTCTCACTGACACCCAGTCAGACTACCTGGTGCACTCATGAAGTGGACACTGGGGACAGTCTGCCTATTAAAAATAAGATTTATAGGCAACCTGACCATGTCAGGGACTGTATCAGGACAGAAGTCCAGAAGATGTTGGATTTGGGAGTTATTGAACCCTCAGATAGCCCTTGGGCTAGTCCAGTGGTCCTTGTGCCAAAACCTCACACCAATGGTGGGAAAAGAGAGATGAGGTTTTGTGTGGACTACAGGGGTCTCAATGCAGTCACTAGGACTGATGCCCATCCAATACCAAGGGCAGATGAGCTAATAGACACTTTGGCCTCAGCCAAGTATCTAAGCACATTTGACCTGACAGCTGGCTACTGGCAGATCAGACTAGATGATGATGCAAAGCCAAAGACAGCATTCTCAACCCCTAGTGGGCATTATCAATTTGTGGTGATGCCCTTTGGTCTGAAGAATGCACCTGCCACTTTTCAGAGGTTGGTGAATACAGTCCTTACAGGTCTGGAAGCCAATAGTGCAGCATATCTAGATGATATTGCTGTCTTTAGCTCCACCTGGGAGGATCACCTGGTCCACCTCAGAAATGTTTTACAGGCCCTGCAGAAAGCAGGCCTGACTATCAAGGCCACCAAGTGCCAGATAGGGCAGAGTCAGGTTGTGTACCTGGGCCACCTTGTGGGTGGAGGCCAGGTTCAACCACTGCAGAGCAAGATCCAGACCATCATGGACTGGACTGCTCCAACTACCCAGACTCAGGTGAGAGCCTTCTTAGGCCTGACTGGGTACTATAGGAGATTTGTCAAGGGGTATGGATCAATAGTGACACCCCTGAATGACTTAACTTCCAAGAAAATGCCCAAAAGGTTCAGTGGACAGTTAGCTGTCAAAAGGCATTTGATGACCTGAAGCAGGCCATGTGCACTGCTCCCATTCTACAGAGTCCTGATTACTCCAAGAAGTTCATTGTTCAAACTGATGCATCTGAATTGGGGGTATGGGCTGTACTGTCACAATTGAATGATGAAGGTCAGGATCAGCCAGTAGCTTTCATTAGCAGAAGGCTGACCCCTAGAGAGAAACGTTGGTCAGCCATTGAGAGGGAGGCCTTTGCTGTGGTCTGGGCTCTGAAGAAGCTGAGGCCTTACTTGTTTGGTACTCACTTCCTTGTTCAAACAGACCATAAGCCCCTCTTATGGCTAAAACAAATGAAGGGTGAAAACCCCAAACTGCTTAGGTGGTCCATTTCCCTACAGGGGATGGACTTCACAGTGGAACATAGACCTGGGAGTAACCATGCCAATGCAGATGGACTCTCTAGGTACTTCCACTTAGAACATGAAGACTTAACTGGGCAAGGTTAGTTTAATGTCCCTACGTTTGGGGGGGTTGTGTAGGAGAGTAGGATCTGCTTCACATGGGTACCCCCACTTTTTGCTGATGCTTCACTGTTTCACGACCTTAGTCTGGCTGGGGCCCTGCTAATCAGAACCCCAGCCTAGCTGCTTCCTCTCTAAAATGGTTTCCATGTGCCTTAGGCACATCTCTGATTGGAATCTGAAGTGCCCTTATAAGTCCCTAGTATATGGTATACTATGTACCCAGGGCATAGGTACCTCAGAGGCCTACCAGGGGCTGCAGCATGTATTGTGCCACCCCTGGAAGGCCATCCAAACTGACACCACAGGTCTGCTACTGCAGCCTGGGTAAGGTGGTGCATGCACCCCTTACTGTGATATAGGCTACCTATATCACTATATACATACACACATATAAACCTATAAGTCACTCCTATGGCAGGCCTTATCAATCCTGAAGGCAGAGTGCGTGGTTCCTATGTGAGAGGGTGCCCCTGCATGAGCAGGGCCCCTCTGCAGCGTTCGGAGACCCTTCTCTGATGCTGTTTGTAGTGCAGCCTGACCATATACTCTTAAGCGCATTATAACCTCGCGTTAAATGCTAACTTTGGGATGGCTGCACGGAAACATGTCGTGTTTGGTGTCAAACATCTTGGAATACTACCCCCCCGCCAGTTCTGGCGGCGGGGGTAGCATTCCACCCTTCTAGAGGGAAAGACATGTACACACCGGTATGCCCGGTACTGACTTTCCAGAGCCCTGGCATCACAAAATGGATGCCGCTGCCACAGACACAAGTCTGGCCTCCTGCTGCTGACCGAAACTCCGGCAGGAGAGGCATTGACAATAGGTTTCCTGTCCCAGGGAGGTGTAACCACCTCCCCAGACAGGATAGTGTGTATTGGGGCTGGGCGGGAGCACTCTCTGGTGCTTTGAAGTCCTGCACTGGGGGCACACTTGGTGTCCCTGTGCATATCCCAGTTCAAACCGGCTCAGGGGCTTCCACCCCCTGCTCTGGCGCGAAACTGGACAAAGGGAAAGGGGTGTAACCACCCCTCTGCCCTGACCCTCCCATAGGTGGGGTCACAGAGTATGTCCAACCCCCTACCTTAGTATAAGTAGGGGAACCCAGTCCTTAGGACTTTAGATTTACCTGGACGAAACTCTGACACAGAATCCTGGACCTTCGACGATCTACTTCAAGATTAGAGGACTGAAGAATCTCCCTTGGGGTCAAGGAGTGACTCCCCTGCTTGGCAGGCACCAAAGAAGCAATTGTCCGGTCTGCATCGCTGAAGCTCCCGTCGGACGCCGAAGTCCTTGCATCACCAGAGGTGGATTTCCAGACTTCCTCGAGGCTGCCCTGAGTCCCCAGCAAAGCTGAGGCCCGTAGCTGTCGTGGGTAACGTGCAACCGTGACCCCTGGACACCGAACACATTTGCAAGTGCATCCTCTTCTGGGTCTCCCACGAAGTCGTGCTTTGGGCTCCGAGTAGCCCCAGCCTCCAGCACCAACTGCACCGAAGATCACTGGCCTCCACTCCACGAGTGTCCTGTAAGCCAGCTCCACGTGCACCGTCTTGAGGCTCCTTCGCGGTCGCTAGTCCGTTGGCTAGTAGGCCCTCCCGAAGGCCAATCTTTTTCTGCTTGGGCTCCCTGGTTGCTCCAGGTGTGCCCTGACTTATCCTCGCTGGGTGAGTCCCCCAGACCTTGCTGGTCTGCAACATCGTCCTTCTTTGATTTCCACGAGACTTGCCGTTGCCAAGGCTTGTTGGGTCCAATCCGGTCGCCGACACCCCTGCAATCGACAGACGTCGTGGGACAGCTCGAATCCAGCTCCTGGTTGTCGTCGACGCCTCCTGGACTTTGTGGCTGAAGAGTCAAGACGACCGTCAACCTACCTGAAGCACTCGACATCGGTGGGCATCTGCTCATCGCCTTCCTGGTCACTGGCTAGTGACCCAGACTCTGTCCCCTCTGCTTTCAGGTTCTTCAGATCTTCGATCCACCTTTGGATCCACCCGAACACTTTCGACTTGGCCGCCAGCAGCACTTTCCAGCAGATCGCCATTGAAAGCGACGACGAAACCCGACCCCGAAAGACACCTATGCACCCGGCTTCCCTGGGTGAGGTAACTCGAGTACTCCGGTGCTCCCGTGGGTATTGACACTAGAACAGCCTAGTTCTCAAAGGGTTTGCTCCAAGTCCTCCTCTAAGTGTCCCTTTTCTTTTAAATTCTAATCGCGACTTTCCCCATAGAAGTTAACGGTGGTTCGAGGTTGTGTTCATACACTGCACGCGACCCCCGTGGGTCCCCTGTGTCACTGCCTTGGGTGGTTCCTTGTGGTCCAAGCACTTCTACAGGCTCTAGGCCTTGTGTCTAGCTCAGTCGTGGTTCTTATACCACTTTATTGGTATATGGTTTGGTACGCCCCTGGGGCTCAAACGTGTATTTGTGCTATTACTGTAGATAACTAACTCGTAACGTATGTACTTCGAACTCTAGCCTCATAAAGAGACTAGAGGGGTGTGTTTAGTAATAAATACATATATTTTGAATATATACCTGGTGTGGTCCTCTTTCATTTGGTCACTCAAGAGATTATAGACTGGTAAAACAAGCTGCTTTACATTCCTTCAAGACTTAGCCTGAAGGCTGCTCTCCATAGCTACCACTAGGATAGCTTTCAATAAAGGTTGTCTTTAACCTATCTCCAATAAGGGGTTGTTTGGACTGGTGCAAGGTGCCCACTATAATTAGTGGACAGCATATGCCAGGCCAACTTCTCACAACCGCATTGCGGATTTCTTTGAGGAAAAGGTCCAGTTGCTGAAAAAAGACTTCCCCCTCCCCTCTTTTGTCCCATACTCACTCTAAGATCGGCCCTGACAGTGACCGACCCTCCCTCCAAGTATTTCAAAATCCCATTCTAGATCAAACACGTCACGCACTTCTGGCTGTCAAATCAGGGTCACCTTTTGACCCCTGGCCCCCTCTAATCCTACATGCCCTGATAGACACTGTCAACCCAATTATCCACAACATAAAAAACACTTCACTATCTACTGGGGAGGTTCCTAATGAGTGGAAATTTGTGGCAGTTAGACCTCTGCAAAAGAAACAGCTCGCCGATCCTACAACCCTCTCTAATCTCAGCCCCATTTCCCTCCTTCCTTGCCTAAGTAATATCACGGAAAAATTGGTCAATTCACAACTTGTGACCTACCTGGAAGGAGCAAATATCCTACACCAAAGCCAATCGGGTTTTAGATCACAGCATTCCACGGAATCAGCCCTTTTGTATACGGCTGAATCCCTAAAAGCGGCCCTTGACCAGGGAAAAAGTGCTGTGCTGGTTCTATTGGACTTATCAGCCGCTTTCGACGTGGTCTCGCACGACATTCTTCTTGACTGCCTCGAAACCTATGGCATTTCCCGCCTTGCCCTGGCCTGGTTAAAATCTTTTCTTCAAAACCGAAGGCAAGTCATTACCCTCGGGCAATATCAGTCAGCAGAAAAGCCTCTGCTCTCCGGGGTCCCACAAGGTTCGATCCTCAGCCCAGCACTTTTTAATGCATATATGGCCCCACTGATTAGGTTAATATCGTCCTTCAACATTGAGACCATCTCACATGCTGACGACACACAGCTGGTATTGGTCCTAGACAAAAATACCACACTGGCTGAGGAAAACCTCTGCCACTGCCTCACAGTTGTTTTTCATTGGATGAAGACCAACCATCTGAGATGCAACTCTGAAAAAACAGAAATCATGCCGTTAGGGAAGGGAATAATTTCTGTCCCAGCCGATGGTGGCCGGCTGATACCCCTCCTCCCCCTAACACCGTAACTGAGGCCAGAAACCTGGGGGTCAGATTTGATTCTGCTCTGTCTTTTCATCAGCAAGCGCTATCTGTAGCAAGTACCTGCTTTCACTTAATCAAATCACTAAAAAAGTTATTTAATCTACTTCCCATTACGACGAGGCAGACGGTTGCAACAGCCTTGATTACTTCTAGAATCGACTACTGCAACAGTCTTTATGCAGGAACTAATAAATCAGTCCTTCATGAACTTCAGATGGTTCAACATGCTGCAGGAAGACTGGTACTTAAATGGCCTAGGAAATCCTCTGCATCTGCCACCCTTAAAACTCTGCACTGGTTACCTGTCCACAAAAGAGTACTGTTCAAACTCTTAACAATTACTTTCAGAAGCTTTCATTCCTTTGGCCCCCAGTATCTTCGATTTCGGTTCACCCATTATGTACCTTGCCGCACGCTTAGATCTTCCAACTTAAATCTATTAAAACCTCCATCCTTCAGATGTATTTCTAAAGGAGGCAAATCCATTGTAGTATTAGGCACAAAGGCGTGGAACCAACTCCCTAGTAACCTCCGTTTCATTCAATCTGAAACCGTTTTCAGGAAGTCCTTGAAAACCTGGATTTTCACTGCCTCAGATGCACTATGTAAAGCTCTGATTTAACCCCTTCAGTCCAGTTCTCAATTTTTGTTACGTTATGCCCGCAACTCAATCGACTATAGCGCCATGATACTCCTCGGAGTGACAGCTGCGCTCTATAAATACTCTAACATAACATGTATTAAGAAGATTCAGCCTGGTAAAAGGTTTATTTTGCCAGGCGGAAAGGGCAGTTTAAAACTGCACTATGAGCAGCAGTGGCAAGCCTGTGACATGTTTTACAGGGCTACTTTAGTGGGTGGCACAATGAGCGTTGCAGACCCTTAGAATTTTATCCCTGGTTCCCAGGGGTAAAGTGCACAGAGCTCTAATGTCATCAAACACGAATTCCGCAAAAACAGGAGATGAAGGCAAAAACTATGGAGAAATATCACGCAAAAGATGTCAGGTCTAGCAAGTGGTGTAGACAGTGACCTAATAAATGTGTCATGGGCCACATTTCTAGCAAGAAAAATGGATCCTCCTTGCTTCCAATCTCAGGGTTAGTGAATGATATGCAGTGGGCCCCTTATACTCTTGGCACAGGTGCCACTGCACTCGCTACTCTAAGGATAGCCAATGATAGCTGTACGGGTAATAAAAGGTAGATTTGGAAACTATGGGATGCGTTGGCACATGAAAATCTGACAGGTAACAGTCATGTTCCGACAGACTTCACCACAAATAAATACTAGTGGAATAATCGTATTCCTATCAATATCAAATAATATGCAAGGGTTTATTATGAGAAGACAAACACGATTACAGGCCTATTAGTTGCAATCAGTGATAGGGCCATTTTACCTCATCGGCTCGCTAGCAGGTTTATTTGAGTGACAGCAGAACGCCATCAGAATACTGTCCCAGTAGCCTAACATTATGGCGGCCGCCTGATGAAATGTAGGGATCGATGGCCTGAGAAAAGGAAACTTGATCATTTGAGTAAAAAAACAACTTATTGTTTAATAGATTGCACATTTTGTCAGAATATATCCTGTGATGCTGCAGGCAGTAAACTTTTCTGAAAGATCTTTTTGGATTCAACGCATTTATATATTTTCTTTTAAACAACATATGCTACAAACACAGAGTATGTTAATTTTTAACTATAAAGTGACCTATAACCCAGATAATTGGGTCCGCCACATGGTACATTTGCAGAGCACATTTATTTCAGAAGACGTTTTTAAATAGATTTTACACCTTTGTCACACTATATCAAATCACTGAATTTATAATAATTACTTAGAATTCTCAAGTAATTTTAGGAAAGTAAAACCATTTACATCCTGCGCCTGTGGATTTAATGTACGTCCTCATGCATGGAAGGCACGTGCTTGGGCTGCGCCACACGCTCGCTGTGATAGGACTGGCCCATAAGACGCCTTTGAGGTAAAAAGAGAGGCAGAATGAGGGGGCCACTCGGTGCTCATAGGTGTTAAGAATAGCCAGGCAACAGAAGTGAAAAGCAGCAGGGGCAGAAATGTAATTAACGGTTGACGGAGGAAGGCTACAGCAAAATATACAAAACATCTTCAAAAGTAAATAAAAAATGAATTACTTTTCCCCAGCACTATTTTACCCTCTAATGGCAGAAAAACTGTGCATATCCGGAAAATGCCACACAACGGTCAATGGCTGAAGAGCACTGCCACAAAATCCTTTTTTTAATGTATTGCATGTTGTATGATGCAGTGTGTCTTTGTTGTCGTGTGTAGTGGTGACACCTGCGTCTTGCCTGAGAGTTAAAGCTGTCTTTAGTCAAACCCTTTAAATGACTTATAGTACAATGCTGCACCTTTTGTGAAAATGCCAAGTCAATAGCAACAATAAACCACTTCATGAATAATTATTGACTTGCACAAAAATGTCAAGTCTGCAAAAAGTTCAACGATCTGAGAAAAGGGTGGAAGAATTGCACCAGGCGATCCCAAAAGCAAAGATGTGCACACCACACAAGGTGGCTCTCAGCGCATTCCACTTCTACAAAATGGCAGCACCCTACCTAGTGCTGTATTACACAAGTAACTCCAAGGATACAAAAGCTCTTTGCACTCATTTCAGATCCTTCTAGGTCACTTTGGTATTACGGAAGGGATGGCAAATGCCTGTGCGGATTGTTTTGTGATGCAGATTGTGTGTGGGCATTTCTTGTGTCCATGCATCTGAAGGCTGTAGTCCTTCATTTGCATGGGTGTGGCCCATGCAAATGAGGAAATGCATTTCCCTCCATGGCCAAAATCATTTATCGATGCAGGAGCAAACAGAGTCCTAGGAGGCCAAGTGCCACCTAAGATGTGGCTCACAATGACTGCTTCCCTGAGATCACCTTTAACGCACGGCACAGAGCCCCCTGGCATCATCCACAAGGGGGCACAGTCATACCTGCAGTGTTTCAAACCTAATCACCATCTTTCAGAGCTGGCCAGTTCTCAGAACAGGCACCAGTTTACTCCTACACAGTAGGCAGTCATTTCTTTTACAGCACTGCTGGTCGTGATCCCATTCTACGCCAGGTGCCACTGATTATGGTGCGTCTGATGCAGACTTGAACCGTGCACCACCTTGACATAACATGGCCCCTGTTGGCAACACACTGGCACATATAAGGAGCAGCGAATGAGCGCAGAAGTGCCAGGAACGGAAAGCTTAGGCTGTGGTTCTCCTAACTGAACTGAGTGATAAAGATATTGACACGTTACAGATCCTCAAACCAATCTCAGAACGTTCTTTGGTGGGATCATGCAACTGAACCCCCATGTTAGTGCTGTGAATGTCTTTTTAGATGGCAAAAAAGCACTTGATTCCTTGGAGTGGGAGTTGATTTTTGCGCACTTGCAAAAATAGGCATGACTTTTCTTACGATTAGACTGATGGTGGGAGCGTGAAAGATCGCGTCCTACGGAACGTGCCCCAAGGCGTCCTACACTTGGAACATGAATATATTATTGCTCGACCAACTGTTTTGATATTTCTTTGATGACCGGATTGGACGAATGGGAAACACTCTGTGTGACTTTTCTTCATTAATTGGAGGTCCCACGGATTTCCTCACCATCTGTGGAGCCAAGAGAATACATTATCAGTTGCATTACGGTTTTTATTGCCCTGATGAAGCCCTATTTAGGGTGAAACGCGTTGGCTGTATCGGCGTCTTGTTGCTTTGAATCAAGCAATTAATACAAATTGGATCAACGTTATTGAAGAGTCCGGAGAGATTTTGTATAGCACTTATGCTGTTTTACCTTTGTGTTGCCTCTTTGTGCTTTCTTTTCTCAAAAATAGGCATGGGCATCGTATTTCTCAGACTGGTCCAACTGTTGTACACAGCCCCCATGATGCGAGCAAGGGTTAACGGAGTCACAACGGAGCATATCACTATAGGTAGAGGGACTCAGTAGGGGAGCCCCCTCTCGCTGCTGCTATTCACAGTGGTGGGCTTAGCCATTGGCGTGTGCCCTTTGGGAACACCACTCTCATAGGGGCTTAAAGGTTCCTAGGGTATGTGCTGATATAATCTGCATATGCAGACAGCATGCTACTGTATATCAGGAACCATGATAGAAACTTGCTACCAGTTCAGGGCGTAAGATACCAGAGACTCTATATTAAAGATTAACAGGAACAAGTTCATCATGTTCCCTCTCACTGCAGCTACGACACAGTGCACATTAGATTTCACACTGAGATGAATGGAACCAGTGCAATATTTAGGGATCGAAGTACACAGTTAGCCTGCACATGTCACCCAACAAATCTAAAGGGTAGTGATAAGTAGGTTAACTCATAACACTGAAAAATGGATCAGACCCACTGTTATTTGTGGGCATGATAGCCATTATGAAGATGGTTGTCCTTCCTCGTTTCCTTTTTGTGCTCCTAAATATACCCATTCCACTAAAAAATAATTTTTTTTACACTTTGCAGCAGTTACTTGTCAAACTTGCATGGAAAGGAAACAACCCTGACATAAATGGTCAACACTGATGTTTCCATATAGCAAAGGAGGTCTAGCTGTCCCAACCTGGAACTGTACTATAACTTTACGCAATGTCATTTCACTCTTACATAGAAAGAGATGTGGCAACACAATGTCACTGGAAGCATCTCTGTTTGACTACCCTACCAGAAAAAGTAATATCATAGACCCGGTGAGATCCACGATCCATGCATGGAGATGACTATTGAAACGCATGGGAGGCACATTGATGTGCACCACAATAATGAAATAAATTGATGCACTTGGCTACCTATATGCCATGGGGGGTGGGGGCATGAGCAAGCAATTACACGGGCTACAGACTGATATCATGGGAGATCTGTTCCAAGACAGTACTTTCATGACACAGACTCTTTTTCAGGAACGAGGACCTAATTAAACCCCTCTGGACCGCTTCCTTTACTACAGATTGCAGTATGCTTTCAAACGTACCTTTGGGAGCATTGTTTGACCTGCTCACATGTACAATTGAAAATGTAAGCACTAGGCACATCATATCTTGTTTATACATGCTAGCCAAACAGGTCACTATCAATGATTGAACGGCAAAACTGGCAAACAGACCTACAACAGCCCATCACTGACGAACAATGGAAATACTGCTGCTCTGCCACAAAAAACATCTCACTAAACAGTAGACATTGACTCATACCTTTCAAGTACATCCAACGGTACTACTCCATGCAATGTAGGTTAAACACTACAGACTCAAGGAAAATTCAGGCTGTCCTAGATGTCAGGAAGAGGGGACTGATTTCATAAATGTCTCTTTGAGCTGTTCAGCTCTCCTAAACTATTGAAGTGTAAATTTCACAGAAATAAGCCAAATGACCAAAGTCATTGTGCCATGTGGCCTCCTAAGTGCCCTGTTATATTCTCTATTCAATTTCCCAGAACTTGTAAAGCGCATGGCTACCTGAATCGGGCTTCCCAGCGCTGTCAGACTGAGAGGAGTGAGTGAGTTAAAAAAGAATAGGAGAGACTGAAGGGAAAAGATATGCCTTAAGTTTTTTTCTGAACCTCGCAAAATTGTCCTCCATTCCGAAACTGGTAGGCAAAGAGTTCCAAAGCCTGGAGGTGAGGTAGGTAAAAGACCTGCCCCCACTCCTAGCTCTCTTGATTCTCGGGACAAAAAGCAGTCCACAGTTGTTTGATCACAGGTCCCTGATGGCATGGTAGTGGGTGGCCATTTGCTGCAGGACAAATGGGCCTGTGCTATTCTGTGTCCGATATAAAATTCATAGTGCCTTAAATTGTACTCTGCAGCTTATGGCAAGCCAATGAAGCATGTTTAGCGCAGTGCCACCTGATTGTGTTTTCTGGATACCTAACAGCATCCGGGCGGCAGCATTTTGAGTGATCTTTAGAAAATGTATTACTGATTGGGGCTGCCTAAGTACAATGAGTTCACACAATCAAGGCGGGACAGGATTAGACCTTGAATAATGATTTTAAGTGATTCTACTGGGAATCACTTCAAGACCTTTCTCAGAGCTCTCAAAAAGCCGAAACAGCTACCAGCCACCTTCTTTGCTTGGAAGACCATAGTTAGTTGGTTGCCCAGGGTCATCCCCAGGCTTTTTCTGACTTAGAGGATGGGCGCTCTCCTAAGGGAGATGGCCAGATGATCTGATCCTAGAGCATTGGGTTATTTCCTAAGACCAGAACCTCTGTTTTTCCACCATTTAATTTCATATAGCTGGTTGCCATCCTCTCAAACACCTTTGCTAGGCAGCTGTTGACTCTCATGGAAATAGAGTCCAAATTTGGTGACAGCGTAACAATCAGCTGGGTATCATCTGCATAAGATACCATCTTGAAACCGAAGGAACATATGATATCTGATAGGGAGCGGACATAAATGTTAAAAAGCATAGGGCTCAAGGACAAGCCCCGCGGGACACCACAGTACAGCTGATGGATGGATGAGAGGAATAGCCCCTAGCTGACCTGGAAGCTGCGTTTATCCAGAAATGAGGCCAACCACTTCAGGACATTCCCTGTAATACCAGCTTATTCCAATCGGCAAAGAAGGGTAGGAGACCGTATCGAAAGCGGCACTCAGGTCCAGAAGGATCAGTGGCACTGATCCACCTTGGTCGACGGCCACTTTCAGATCCTCTGTGGCCCTTAGAAGAGCTATCTCTGTACTACAGCTCATGCGGAAACCTGTCTGGGTAGGGTGAAGAATGTTGTTAGTTTCCAGATGATCGGTGATGCATCTGTTGATCAATTTCTCTAGCATTTTGCTAACACCAGGCAGAAGGAAGATGGGTCTAGGTTGGGTTTCTTTAATAGTGGTCGGATGATGGCATGTTTCCATTCCATGGATACACTGCAGCTCTGCAGGGAAAGATTAAACAAATCAGTCAGAGCAGTAATCATTGTATTGCCCCCCTTCAGTAGGGTGTCGATTGGAACTGGATCAAGCTAAGAGCCTAATTTAATTGAGATAGCCACAGCCGTGATATCCTCTAAGGTTGGTTGCGGGAAAGTAGCAAGCAGTGTTTTAAAGGGCTGTTGGGCTATGTTAAGAAAATTCCTGTGACAGCCAGGAAATTCACTGCTATAGCCTTACTCCTGAGGATAGGATCACAGTTATTTAGGTCTTTGTCTGTTTGAGGGTCTGTTCAGACTCATTAGGCCCGTGGATATTTTGTTGTATTGTAAATTACGCATAGCCAGGAAATGGTGTAGGGGGGTCACCGCCCACTGTAGAAGAATGGAGATGCGACCTCTCATTTTGCAGTGTAGCATCGGAGAACTATAGCTTATTGATGCTACCACTATCTAGACTACGTAATACATGGACATCTTATCATAAGTACCTGGCAATAACAACATAGATGACTCCGCCGCCATCACAGCCATGAAAAGAATCATCTAAGGCTTTCCTGAACTGTAAGATATACGTTGTGATTATGTTTCGGCCTGCTCACAGCTCATCACACTGTCGAGGGACATTGTAACCCAATAGCTTTCACTGTTAGCCCCACAATGGACTACCTAACTGTGAGAAGCTGGATTTCTGTTGCAGTAACCCCCCCCACACTTTTTGCCAGACTACTGATGTACTTTGACTTGATGTGCCCTGGGTCCCTGCCAATCAGGTTCCCAGGGCCTGTGTTCTTTCCCCAAAACTAACCCAAACCCAATTGGCATCTCTGACCACAGGTCAGCCCCTGGTAAATGGTACCACAGGTACCCAGGGCACTGTGACCAGGGAAGGCCTCTAAGGGCTGCAGCACTTATTGTGCCACCCTTAGAGGTCCTGTACCTTCACACTCACACACTACCTTGGCACAAAACAAGGTCCCGTTCCCGGACTTTTGGATTCGTGGGTGGCCGTCTCTTAACTGTTCCCTTGAGCATCTCTTGGATATTATTTGTATTTTTTCTGATTATTATAATGGTATTGCGCGAGGTTTGACCTAGCCACACCTCAGAGTTACAGTACCTTGGCAGGCTGCGTGTCTTGGTGCAGAACAAAGTGAAGAGTCGACATGGCACACATTCCTGCGTGCCATGTCTACAACCCACTGCCCTGGCATAGATCAGTCACCCCTCTAGCTGGGTGCCCTATACCAGTGGTGAGGGTACAGGTGCATGAGCCCTGTACCCCCACAGTGTCTAAGTCCATTCTTATACATTGTAAGTGCAGTGCTGGCATTAAGAGTATATGGTGCTGGGAGTTTGTCATTACGAACCCCACAGCACCATAATGGCTACACTGAAAACTGAGAAGTTTGGTATCAAACTTCTCAGCACATTAAACCCACACTGATGCCAGTGTGTGATTTAATGAAAAATGCACACAGAGGGCATCTTAGAGATGCCCCCTGAAAAACGACCTACCACTAGTGTCCAGGCTGAGTGGCTGCTTTCAGCTGCCACCCCCAGACATGTTTCTGGACCCCTGGGTCGAGAGCCTGCTGCTCTCGGAGGCCTGAAACAATGCACATCCTGGGACGAGATGCCAAGCCTCCTCCCCCAGGATGGGCAGGGTCACGGAGGGGAAGCTTCAAAGGCTTACCGCCTTTGTGAGCTTCCCCAGGCCACTTGCTGCTTTCAGCAACTGGTCCCCACTGGTTCTGATCCCCACTGTGGGGGGGAGAACTGGCAGGAAAAACAAGCGAGGAAGAGAGGTGTGCCCACCTCTGCCAACTCCACCCCTCAGGTAGGGGAGGCGAGGTGAAGCACAACTCTCAGTCCCCGCCATCTGCAGATGGGTGGACCCAGCCAACCAGGAAAAGGCTTATGCCCCCCTCCCACTGGAGGGTGGCATAATAGGGGGTGTACCCACCCCAGGGAAGGGACCCATTGGTCCCAACCTTTTACCTACCTGTAACGCCCCTAAATCTAGTATTTAGGGGTAACCCTGAACCTTGCTTCCTCAGACAAGAACCTGCAAGAAGAGAAGAAGAAGGACTGAACAGCCGTGCCGAAGCTAACCACTGGCTTGGCCCCAGCCCTACCAGCCCTACCAGCCTGTCCCCACCTCGAACCTGCTCCAGCGAAATTCCGGTGTGTCCTGCAGCCAGCAACTTCAAGAAACTCAGAGGACCTGCCTGCCTTCAATTCCAAAGACTGTCTCCCATGAAAACCGGATTTGTTCAAACACCAGACTCCAGCTCAGCAAGGATCTGCGAGTTTGCACCACTCTGCACCCGACGCCCATGGCCAGAGTTCGAGCGGCCCAACACCAAGAGGAGGTCTTCCCGGCGATCCTGACCCAAGATCAGTGACCCCTGACCTGCCTCAAGCCTCCAGCTGATGCCTGCAGCCTCAAACCGGAAGGTCACACCAACCGCAACCAGGAGCTGGTAAGAAGAGCCGACCCTAAAAGGCACCCCTGCACCTGACGCCCCATGGCCTTGGGTGGCCCAACCGATGGTGCCTAACCAACGCCCAAGATCCCAACTTACCTCTCCAAGTGGTGGTCGCACCCAGAAGACCTTCGTCCCCGAGCCTGCAGTGCTTTTGCAAACCGGAGACTCCCCATTGAAAGCTACGGGGCTTCCGACGCCAAAACAGCACTCTGCACCCGGCCGTCCCAGTGCCGCTGAGGGTGCATGTTTTGTGCTGGCCTAAACCCCCATTTTCCCTGAGCTTAAGTCCAGGAGCTTTGCTCCCACAACCCAGTGTCCTGCTCGTTAACAGCCACCAACCGGAGGCCCCCTATCCCCCATTGGATAACATTGGCCCTCAGCACTCTGCACCCGGCCGCCCTAGTGCCCCTGAGGGTGTAACAAGCATGCATCCTTGACCCTGGGGGACCCCTGAGTCTAACCCCAGAACACCAACTCCCACAACAAAGTACTTACCTTTAAACCGATAACACTATTTTCCTCCATAGGATAACATTGACTGGTTTTCTATGAAAAGTTTCTAAGTGTGGAGTTGGAAAACCTAAAGAAATTCTTTAAAATTGTAGTAACTAACAAAAACGCTTTTACTTACCTGTTTACAAGAAATCTCCCAGTGTAGTATCCAGGTATACTACACTGTGTAAGAAAAGTAATCTGAAAGTAATGTACTGGTCATTTTACTAAAATGCCCATTCAAAGTATATGAACTGTATTTACAAAGCAAGCATTCTCAGTAACAACACTGTAAGTCAAAACAAAGTACGTATACAATTACAATCCAAACTGTATTACAACTGTATATTTACTGCAAAGTATTTATCACTTACCTGTGCCAGGCTTGCTTGGTTCTAGGAAATAAAATAACTAAAAGAATATTTTTATACAAAAACAATTGGTCTGAAGTTCAGTCTTTGAGTGTGTGAATTCATTTGCTGACTGAATGTGTACAACAAATGCCTAATACTGTCCTCTGAGAAAGCCTTACTGCTCGACCACACACTACCACAAATAGAGGGTGAGGTGCTATCTACTTTAACTCTGCCTACCTTTTGGGTTCCGCTGGACTCTGTGCACACTATCAGTGGCGTCACTAGGTGGGTGCGGGGGGTGCGAACCGCACCGGGACACCATCACATGGGGTGACACCTTTCCCAAATGAGACTATTTACTAAATAGTCTCATTTGGGAAAGGTGTCACCCCATGTGATGGTGTCCCGGGTGACACCATGAGTTACCGCACTGGGTGACACCAACCCTAGTGACGCCGCTGCACACTATACCTCACTTTGGTATAGTATATACAGAGTCAGCTTCCTACACTAAAATAAAGGTGTACCTAACGATTGTATCAGCACTTGGAAACCAGCATAATACACTCCACATGATATGATTAAGTGCCTTCCTATGTTTTCTCAGTACGGAGGCTTGTGCTTTTCCTGTCAAGCAATGCTTTCCTTCTCTTCTTTATTGCTCAATCATTTGAAATGCAATAATAAGGAAAAAAAAAACTATGACGCACAAGGATCTTACTCTATGACACATCTGAATGGCCCAACATTCACAGCTAAGATGCATCTTGGGGAAAAAATTGCTGGGTGAGAAAAAATGCTTATAATTCCTTTTGTTGGGTTTTGTCTATTTCTCATCATCCTTTTCTCTCTCCCGGCTCCATATTTTTTGTTATGTTCAACAGCGGGAGACTGGTACTAGCAGAAAAAGCAGAAAATGTCTTGCAGAAGCTGTTACACGGATCTGTGCCACAGCAGAGAGACATTTTCTGCTCAAACCAGTCTACAGCCGGTACTTCTTGTGACTTGTTTACACATACAATTTCATGCAGATGACCAACACAACATATTTTGCACAATTTGTAAAATGTTTGCAAAACACATGCTTTTTACACGAAGTCCACCTTTTATCTGATGTCACAGCCACAGTCTCAAAATGCAATATTTGTTACAGTGTGACTTCGTGCTCTGCTCATCTCTCCGTTTTAATTTCAATTCTTAATTGAATTTTACATACACACAAGCGGGATTATACAATATAACGGCCACAGTAACAATCCAATGACTTAATAAGTCTCATACACGTAATGTACTTTGAAAACACCATAGATCCAATTGCAAGATTTCAACACGGGGAAGCAGCTGCTTATCAATTCTCTTGAGTCCACTTGTGTCAGCTAATAGTCTTGATTAAACTCTTCAGAACTGTAGATTGTTGCGATCCTTTACCCATGTGGCCACCCAGTCTCAATGTTGCATAGCCCACCCTCACCTGAAAGCAGATGGTATCCCCCTGCCCATCTCGAAGCGGACTTGACGTAGGTTTCACCCATTCCACCGTAAGTCAACTTCTTAATTTCACATATTACTAAGTACTCTCCATCATCTACCCTCAGCTGCAAAACCTTCACTAATTTATATGCGCTATAGTTCAAGCACTCGAAGTCAATTGTATGTACATTGTGAATTTATGAAGTATTCATGCCTCTAATATAACCTCCACAAACAAGGAAGCTACATCACAACTCTTCCAATTGCTGTAATTGTTCATTCAGTTTGTAGATCATCTTCTCGTAAACTGCAATTTCATGCATATCCTTCAAACAACTTTGATATGAAGCTATAATTGTAGTGTCCTAGTGCCTTAGTATTCCTACCTTTGCAGGTGCAAGAGTAGTAGACAGCAGCCTTTTAGAGCACTGTGATTGCGCAGGTAGATCCGGCGTGTTGTGAAATAGAATGATTTTCTCAGTCATGGGTGCAGTTATGTTAGACTCATTCCGTAATGAGTTCCAGGAATAACACCAATAGAATGGCAGAGTTTGGAATTCCCATACAACAAGTACAATATCACATTTCATTGTAACTTAACATTGCATTTGGTGTCTGGAGAAGAACTTGTCAATTAAGGTGGAGTAGAGCCCAGCACAGCTACTGTTCCTTTACGGTCTCCCAAGTATACAAATATTGGAAGATATGTGAGGTTGGCAATTCGTTGCGATGATTCATCACGATTTGTTTAGTGCAGTGGTACAGATATTGGCACCTCTGACATCATTGTCTTGCTGGAGTGTCTTTCTTGATTTCACCTTTCTTTCTATTATTAAGTAATTAATATAATGTATGCCTTTCTCAATCCATAGTGACCAATTGATCTCTCTACTGCCAACTCGGATCAATCTGTTTCTGAATACCGAGACTTTGGAGTGTATGTCCCCTAGGATTTTCAATAATTTATGGGCCTATACAAGAATATTTTGTGGAAATCAATATAGGATTACCCCATGGGCCTGTCCATTGATCTTATATATAAAAAATTGCTGTCACGTTTGCATGTCAGAATATGTTGTTCTAATTCCACCCAATTCTGTATCTCTTTCTGCATCTTAAATCTATAGATTGCATGAGCAAATTGGTTGACCAACCAGTATGTTTCTGTATGGGGAAGATGTAACCCCTCGCTCTAGTCACCACATGGAGTTTAGGCATCTTGAGTCTCTGTCTATTTCTGCCCCACAAAAAAGTCTTAACTTTGTTGTTAATAGCTCACAATGTTTGTCTGTGATTTTAAAGGAAGCATACCAAAGAGATAATTGAACTGAGGCATTATGTTCATTTTTACAATCTGAATTTTACCCAAAAATGACAATTGCAAGGTGGACCAATTCTCGAGTTCTCTGATCAGATTATCTGGTGGTGGAGTAAACTTATCATTTATCACATTCTTTTATCCTCTGTTTATGTATATTCTAAGATATTTAAGATAAATCTGCATCCATTGGAATGGTGCATTGCCTAGAAGCTATTATCTCACCTAGTGTCAGTGGCAGAGCCTCTTACTTAGACCAATTAACTTTATAGCTAGAGAATTCAGAGAAGGTATCAATCACCTCCATGAACGACGGTATAGAGGTAGCAGGTTTTGAGAGGGCAACCAAGATGCCATCCACATAATATAGTGCCCTTCTTTTATCCAATGGTTGTCAATATGTGTAGTATGTTGATATCTTTACAGACAGATATAGCAAGCAATTCAATTGCCAATAGCAATAAAAATAAGGGGCAACCTTGCCTAGTGCCTCTATGTATCTGAAAATATGGGGACCACAAATCATTGCAATTTACCGAGGCTTGAAAACATGGGACAGGCAACAGCACGACCTAATCACACTGCCTCTTTGTGCAAGGATTGCACAATGTCTAGTAATATAGATGATCATGATGACAGTTCAAGTGCCCTAGGGCATCATCAGGAACATTGCCAGGAGGGAGAAGTGGAGGCAACCCTGGCAATAGCCCAGCCACAGATGTAGCAGCATCCAACAAGATACCTTGAGAAAGCCCAGCTGAAGCCACTCGTGGACCAGATGTCAGCGCTACAAAGTCCAAGGGTACCATGGAATATCCATTGATTATGAAAGTTAAAACTGGTGTGTGTTCTGTTACGAACTCTGGTGTAGATCCATCAGAGAATTCTCAGCCTGGTGCTCTACAAATCTCCCTGTTAGCCTCCGCTATCTCATCCGGTACTGATTTCATATATTTCAGTCATTGACACCCCTAACACAGACGTTGGTGACCCTGTGTTAATCAGGAGATGCCGAGCAAGATGGCCCTGAAAGTGAAAAGATGCAAAATGAATCTAGTACCGTATTTGCCACACAAGGGTTGCTACGGGGGACACGCCACTAACTATGCAATGGGATGCCAAGTCCATGCTCAATCTAATCCATGAGGAAATAAGAGATCTTAAACCTTCACAAACTACAGATATAGCAGCCCTGCATATCAGACTCTCGAAGATAGAGGAGACCATGGCCCAAATCCTGGAGAGGCTAAAGAAGCTCAGGCATGGATTTCGCATTTAGAGGACCAAGTTACCACAATGCAGGAAAAGGTCGCCATATTTCTGAAACAAAATTCCTCAATGGAGTTTAAGTTAGAGGAACTGAAAAATAATTCCTGAAGTACTAATCTATGCATTGTGAGGGCTCCAGAGGGAGTCGAGGATCAGCAAATGCTCCAGTGGGTTGATGCCTTTATTAAAACACATGTTCTTCCAGAACATTCTGGGGACCTTACACTTACAAGAGCTCATCGTGTGCCAGCACATCAGCCTCCAAATCAGAAATGTCCTCATACAATCCTTGTTAATTTTGGAGACTATCGTGTGAAAGAACAATTATTAACTAAAGCCATCAAGCAGAGACAGTTTAGCACGCCAGAAGTTCCTCTCTGTCGCATATTTCGCGACATGTCAGCATCAGCAGCTAAACAAAGGAAGGAATTTGTAAAAATGCTTTACTTGTTCAAAGCACAGGGCACTCAGGCAATGATTGCACAGCAATCCAAATTGAAGGTGTTGGTGAAAGGGCAATTTCATTTATTTTTCGATGTTTCTGAGGCGCAGGAACTGTTACAGCAGATCTCTAATTAGTCCTAGTTAAGCGATGCATAGCCTTAAGGTCAAGCCATAGTTATTCGACCCCCCTGAAATTGTGATTCACTTATGGCTTTGATCACAATCAGCGACTTAGCAATATTTTTTATTTTGTTACTTGATCCTGTATTTTCTTTTTGTCCTGACAGGGGTGGGTTTGGAGGAGGAAGGCGATAGATCTTGGCACAGTGACTGTGCCAGTTTTCACGAGGGTGAGCATATCAGGTGTGAATGGGAGGGCGAACCACTCACCACTGCTTATGGAGGGTGAGAAGGTTTGGGGTGGGGAGGGCTGGTGGAGGTATGTGGTGAAGAGGTTACTAAAAAGAGATCCAAAATTGCGATTCATCGTTACATTCTCCAATTGTAGAAATGCAAAATGTTAATCTTTTATAAAGGGGGACATGGCCACCGAGTCAATTCCCCCACTATCTCACAGGGTGCTTGGATCGAGTTCAAGAGACATACTAGAGGTGCAGAGCAGATATATAGTTGGAGTAATTTAGATTCCATTATGTATGAGTGGATCATCTACAGTCTAGCCATTTCTAGGTATGGGTGTACTCGGATAGGAGAGAAAAGATGATGACGAATAATATCTTGAAGGTAGTCTTCTTCAATGTCAATGGCCTTAATGATAAAAAAAAAACTAGGGGCAATGGAAACCTGGATTACAGCCGAGAACTCGCCTGAGATGTTAGTCAAGGAAACTCATATACCCATTGGAAAATTGTCGGAATTCTCTATGTTTAAAACCTGGGCAACATACAGGGGCTTCTCTTCCTCCCATGCGGCACATCGGGGCACTGCGATCTTTCTGGGAAAAAAGCTGGGTGCTGAAGTGGTCGATCTCTCTAGCGATAAAAATGGTTGGTGGTGCTGGGTTAGCTGCTTGGTGGGGTTTAGATGTCTTACATGTGTAAGTTTTTATGCCCCAGTGAAAGACAATGCTATGCCCTAAGAGAAGTTATTCCAGTCACTATTAAAAATTCCTCGTGAAGTGATTATTGGAGGGGATTAGAACTGTTTGCAAAGCCTGAAATTTGACTCCTCAGCTAACTTAAAGAGGCAGTTAAAACCAAAAACTCTTAAAGGTGTGCCAAACTACTAGAAGATTCCGAGATTAATTGACCCTTGAAGGGAGGCATTTCCTACAAAAATTGTCTATACTTGCTTTTCAGTAAGATTTTGCAGTTCCTCCCGTATAGATTTTTTCCTACTTTCAAAGGCCCTGGTCTGTAACACTCAACTAATTATACCTAATAGTTTCTCCGACCATGCAATGATTGTTTTAGAGTTTGAAATGGGGAAAGCCTTAGTACACCCCAGATGCTGGGTTCCTAACAATCACTATTTACACGAGGAAGGTTGGGTGCAATTTTGTAAAGCCGAGATAATGGAGCTCTTAGCAATTAATCATGGGACTGCCTCCCCTAGCATTGTATGGGGTGCCTTAAAGGCATACATCAGAGTGTTGGGGTTAGGCAAAGATGCGGAAAACATTAAAAGGGATACCTTAGAAAGAAATGTTCAGGAAAGCTATGAATGCTTTTAAAGAAATTCATCTGTGTTAAGTAAAAGAAAATTGGATAAGGCTAAACAGGCACTGAGTGAGGCATATTGCGTAAAATGTGAAGTGTTAAACCGTGCCTACACGCAAAATGTTTATGAAGAGAGCAACTTTGCTGGAAGATTTTTAGCCTGAAAGGCTTGCAAGCAAGCTGTCAATAATCGGACTGATGTCCTGAAATGCCCCGCCACTGGTAATAGGAGTAAGGATTCGGTAAGGGTGGGTAAAATTATGTTGGACCATTATAGATGGATTTATACACAAAACCAATTAGTGGATAAAGAATCGCTAGAAAAGTTTTTAGCGGGACATAATATTCCGACCTTATCTGAAGTTGAAGGGGTGAATATTGTGCAACCCTTTTCCAAAGACGAACTGGTCGAGGTAATTAAGAATTTCCCAAACTGTAAAAGCCTGTGGGCCAGACGGCTTCTAAGCGGAATATTTTACAACTTTTGTAGTAGTTTTAGTTGATTATTTTATATTGGTTGCCAATACGAGGCTATGGGGTGGTCCTATCCCAGTGTAATTTTATAAGGGGAACGTAGTGAGCTTTTTCCAAAACGGGAAGGACGAGGAGGATCCAAATTCATATAGTCCAATTACATTATTAAATACTGATTATAAAGTCATTGCAAAATTGTCATCTAATAGATTTAACTTAATAGCATCTAAGTTAATCCATCCAGACCAGAATGGGTTTATTGCTGGGAGGCAGCTCGGGACAAATACACACTATCTGGCCAAAGCATTAGATTATTTCGTGACTAACGATACATCTGCCTTAGTGCTTCTGTTAGACGCGGAGAAAGCATTCGACCTCATGGTCTGGGAAATGCTATTTTGCATTGTGTCTAGACTCAGTATTCCACCCGAGATCACAGGGTTGATACAAAGGATGTATTTCAATGCAGAAGCCAGCATTATTGAAAATGCAGTAGAGGTGGGGAAAATACAGGTTTTGCGCTGAACCAGACAGGGCTGTCCATTATCCCTTATTTTTTTTGCCTTTTTTATTGAACCATTGGCAATAGCGATTAGAGAAAATATTGACATCCATCCCCCTCTGCCACAGATGGAGAAGATAAAGCTCTGTGCCAACGAAATTATGTTAATCCTTGACAGTAGTAAGGGCACCCAGGAGAAGGTATTTGAGACTTTTGCACAGTTTGAGAGACTGGGAGGCTATAAAATCAAGAAGAAAACCAAAATAATATTGTGTGGATGCAACCCAGAGGTTCTGCATCCAGATATAGCCTCATGTGTGAATCGATACCCGAAAAGATATCTGGGTATTAGATACTCATCATGGATTGAGGACCTATATGATCGGAATTTTTCCCAGCTTCTATTAAAAGTACAAGATCTATTTTTATGATGGAACTCTCTCCCTTTAACCATTCTGGGAAGGGTTTCCGAATTGAAATGTCCATTCTCCCGTTGTCTAATTTTTTTGTTTTTGGCCATCCCATGTGTTTTAACTACATCCTTTTTTAAAAAGGTAGAGACTATGTTTACGTCTTTTATCTGCCCCAAAAAATCACCAGAATAGCACTAAGCACTTTATATGAAGGGATGGAAATAGGTGGGTTGGTGTTCCCCAATCTTAGGGATTATTATTTTGCTTACTTTGCACAGTACTATTCCAGGTTTAAAGCAAAACTCCACATGGGATTATTTTTTACCTGTTTTATGTAGCTGATTTGTATAGAACATCATATAGGCAACGTGCTAAAAATTGTGAAGTCACCCAAAAAAGTTTGGTATTTGAGTTTGCAATCGTTTCTTCAGAAACATAGGGCTCTTTTTAGGAGAGCCAGGTGTTAACTTGGCACCAGAAATTGTCCAAAAATGGGCAAAAGTATGGTTTAGGAAGCTATCGGACTTCCTTTTGGCAGAGAGAGTGCTTAATATTTCAGAAATCCACAAGTTAACCCAAAACAATTTTCTGCTCCTTGGCTCATATAGAATATTGTAGAAACTATTTAGCAATCTGGACTTGTGTCAGATAAATTAAATTGTAGTAAAAATGTGGTTCTCGCACTATTCGAAACAGACGAAGATAAAAGTCCCGGGGAATGGAAAAGGCAGTTTGCTTCTTTAAAAGGTCCGATCTCAACCAAAGAGTAATTAAAAATGGGAAAAATATGAAGGTTTGGAATTAACAACTAGGATGTGGGAGGAAGTCAATATACTAAATGTTAGCCTGTTAAGAGGAGCCAATTGGCGATGGATGTTCGTTTTTAGTAAATGGCTCTTATATAGAACCCCGAAATTTCTTGCACAAGTAAATCCTAACCTGCGAACCACTGTATTTGTTACCTTGATGGGTCTGTTGCCAACTGGGTATAAATAATTAATCAGTGTCCTCTTATCCAGGGATTCTGGAAATACATTTTTCAGTATTTAGAGATCGATTGGGAAGTTAAGTTTGCCTTTAGTACTTGGTTGAAAGTTTTGGTGTATGACCCTGCCCTTGGCCCGGTCAATAAATGGACAAAATTATCATAAGTTGCAATGGCTGTGGCCAGATCCCTCCTGCTTCAAAAATGGCAGACACAGCAGGTCCCAACAATAGGGGATTTGCTATGAAGAATGAAGCAAGTCAGAAACAGTGAAAAGTTATATGCAACGAGAAATGGGGGAACCAAGAAATTTGATACATTATTGGGGCGGCTTTTTGAGTGAAAACAGGGGTTTGAGCAGATGATTGGATTGTCCTATTGCTATTTTTGCACATTTAGCTCTAGAAGTATTTTATGTACTTATAATCACTTATTTAGGGTGCCTTTAGTGCTATTTATTCTGGGTTTCATTCTATGTGGAGTTTTCAGCTAGTACTATTCTCTTAACCAATATTGGATGTATTTGATTATGTAATGTGTGTCTATTGATGATTGGAGCATGAACAATATTTATGAATTTTTATGAATTGATGTCTTGGTAAACCATATTTTGGATCTCAATAAAAAAACAAATTGTGTATTAAGAAGGGCCATTGACACAGTCGAATGCTTTTTCAGTAATAAGTGTGCCCATGAATTAATGTTTGTGTCATCTTTCACTTGCCACTTGAGGTGCAATAGTATCTCTAAGTGAATATTATTATTATTATTAGCATTAGAAAGTCTTATATAGGGTTCAGCTACCCACACGGGGTTACCCAGCATTTTAGCGGCAGGTA
The DNA here is from genome assembly GCA_963921515.1 of Calotriton arnoldi. Classification (NCBI taxonomy): domain Eukaryota; kingdom Metazoa; phylum Chordata; class Amphibia; order Caudata; family Salamandridae; genus Calotriton; species Calotriton arnoldi. Next base: position 620,905 of record CAWUFW010005964.1, on the reverse strand, counting down.
GGGTCTAACCAGGCCATGCTGAGTCAAAACATTCAGGTCTTCAGCTGTTTTCGAGAAGTGGTTAGTGATGTGCAGCTTCTCAAGGGTTCCAGTAGGGCATTCCACAGCTTAGGGCCCTGGTATCCATTTGACTCTGGGAACAGTGCTTGGGGTTAGGTCACTGGAACGTAGGGGGCGAGCCAGCTGATATGGTCTCACCATTTCGTAAAGATATCGAGGGCCTACTCCTGATCTTACTCTGTGCACATAGCAGAATTGAATCTGTTTCTCCACCACAAGCCACTGAAGCTCGCAAAGGAGTGTTGAGGCCAATGCACTTTCAGGAGTCTGTAGAGCAACCTAACAATAGGGTTTTGACCACTTGCCTCCGACTCATGGAAGCTTTGAGTGTTCTCAAATGGAGTACGTTGCCATAGTTCAGTCTCGACAAAATAAGTGTCTGGATAACTGTCCTTTGAGCTGGGATTGGGAGCATAAAGATAATTTTCCACAGCTGTTTCAGGACGGTGAAGCAGGTAGCGGCCTTCTACATTACCTGAGGCTTCATTGACCGCTTTCAGTCCAGCAAAAAAACAAGGTTCTTAACCTTATAAGCTGGAACAGGAAGAGGACCCAAGGTTTCTGATCAGTGTTGTGGACCCCAGAGGTGCGGGTTCTCTCTTAGCACCAGTAACTTGGTCTTGTCTCTGTTAAGTTTAAGTGAGTTATTACTCATGCATGTGGCAACCAGACCCAGGCTGAAGTTCAGAGCCTCAGGGTTGTGGTCCTGGGGAGATGTCAGGGAGAAGATGATTTGCATATCATCCACGTAGGAGAATAAAGTGAGCCACAGCTTTCTACCAGGTCAGCGAATGGACGGACATAGATGTTAAATAGTGCCAGGCTTAAGGCTGATCCTTGGGGAACTCCTGAGGTGGGGCGTGCCATGTGGAAGAGGCGCTGGCTGAGGAAACCTGGAAAATATGATCCTTTAAGAAAGATGGCATCCAGGATAAGACTGTTCAATGGAGACCCAGAATGGCCAACCTCTCTAGAAGCATTGCCTGAGACACAGTATCAAAGGCAGCGCTCAGGCTGAGTAACACCAGCACTGCTTTCTCGCCTTCATCCAGGAGCTGTCTGAGGTGTTCTGTGACTCCTAGAAGGAGCTGATTTGGTACTGTGTCCCACTCTGAATACTGACTGAGAGGGATGTAACGAATTTTGGGACTCCACAAACATGGAGAGTTGTTTCTTGACTTGTTTCTCCATAATTTTAGACAGAGTGGGGAGCATACAAATCGGTCTGTAATTGGACCAGGTGGAAGGATCCAAATTTGGTTTCTTAAAGACGGGCAGAACCATGGCATGCTTCAAAGGCTGTGGAATATGCCCGTCCTGTAAGGAGGAATTGAAAAGTCCCACCAAAAGCTGCATGATATCCGGGTCCAAGGTGCTGAGTTTAGCTGGGGGAGAGTATCTTTAGGGGAGCCAGATGTTATTGATTGCACCAGCAATAGAAATGAAAGCAAGTGCAAAAAGCCCATTAATTCAGTTTCTGGTGGGCTAGTGTGGTAACTGAGATGTTCAGATCCCAGAGACAGGAGACAGCAGGCTAATGCTGGACTGGGAGGCATCCCTCCTGTCTGACGCCAGTGACAGTTGGATGTCCTACACCATTTAACAAAAAAAAGCAACAATTCCTCGCACTGAAGTTAGGACACTGCAGGTGCTAGTGAGGTGCTATTTGGGTCAAAGACTTCCTTTACTACTCTAAAGAGAGTATTGGGACAGTTTTTGGCCGAGGTACTTTGGCCTGAATAAAAAGTAGCCCGGGTGGCTCTTCAGAGACCATGATATTTTCTCAGTGCTGTCTTATATCTGTGTTTACTTCCCTCATTGTAAGCGAGCCTCCAGGACCTCTCCAGGCCCTTAAATCTTGCTTTCTCTGGCCGTAGTGCCTCAATAAACCATAGGGCAGGTGTGTGGGGCCTGGCTGGGTGACTACGTTTAGTTGGCAAGACAATATCCAGTGATTCCCGCAACCAGTCATTGATCCTAGACTGATCCAACTCAGCCACTAGTGCTAGGCTGGGCATTGTGCTCCTCAGTTGGCTATTGAGAGCCAAAATGTCTAATCTTGACCAAGCCTTGGGCTTAAACTGTGGTCTCTCCCTCCCTCTTTGTAGAGAAGAACAGGTCTTGACAGAGAAAGGTACTGCATAGTGATGTAAGCACAATAGAGCCAGAGGAGGGGCAGTGTCAATATGTTTTATATTGGAGAAGATGGCATCCTGCTTAGTGGGTTGATATGGAGTTAATAAGATCCAAGTTCAATGCCCTGAGGTACTCAATTAAGGTCTGGCCAGGACCACAAAGGCTATTCTCTAGATGGATATTCAGATCCCCTAAAAATATAAAGGTGGCAGATCTGAGGAAGAGGGGGGCGAGTAGGTCAGTAAGCAATGTACACCAGTTGCTGGCATATCCCGGTGGGCGGTATATTAATGAGCCAGATATTGTGAATTTGGGTGTGAGTTCCAGCGAAAAGGACACAACTTCACTGGCTGATATAGATAATTCCTGTATGTTGCATTTATATTTTTTTTTTACACAATGGCAATCCCCCCTCCTGGTTTACTAGGCCTATCCCTCCTCACCATAGAATAATTTTGTGGCAAGGCTGCAAAAACATCGGACATGGAGGTCTCTTGGAGCCATGTTTTTGTGAGAAACATGACATCCGGAGCTTGGTCCACCACAAAATTCTTAAAAGTGCTGCTGAGGGTTTTGAACGAACATTAAGGCTATAAAAGCAGAACTTACTTTCTAGCCCCAAGCGTTGAGTGGTGGCCTCACTGCTCCCTGAAGTAACGTCAGAGGTTGCATTGCCCGTTATGGGTTGCAAAAGGTTGTCGTGTGAATTAAATGAAAAATTGCAGGTCGTGTAGGTTTGTTAGCACTGAAGTGGGTCAAGTGAAACCCAACAGGCTTCTGAACAGGTGGGATGGAGTGCTCTCAGTTGTTCGTCAGAGAATGTCATTAGATCTGACCCAAAAGGGGCTGGCACAGACAGGCTTGACTTAGGCGTGTCTTTGGCGTACCAGTGGCAAGTCCGCGCTATGGCCATTCCTAAAAAGGAGCGTTCAAACCAAAAACGAGCCCGCTAACCGAGTCGTGGCGCGACCCCAAAAAGACAGCTAATAAAATATTTAGGAGCAGGGCAATTAATAGAAGATGCTCAGGGGAAAAGCCTCTCCTGTGACGAATGTATTAGCAAAGTGATTTGTGTTTTAGTCTGTCAAACCTTTACTAATATCTTCATATCTGAATTGATGACGGAAATGGGCCAATACTGGCACATCTTAACAAGTCCCTTTGGCTTTGGAACTAGGATATCTTGGCTCTATTGAATTCTCCTAGCATGCGATCTCTCTCTGATGCTTCCATAGAAACAGTATTATTAGTTCCTTGGTAATTTGAAACTCAGTGGAAAGCCCATCTTCCTCTGGCACTTTATTCATTGCTATATCATCTACTGCTTTCACATTCTCCTCTTCTTTAATTTCCCATCCCAGTGACAGATTATGTTAAGTGGAGAGGCTCAGAAAACATATGTGGTGCATAAATATCTGTTCCTAAATATAGGTGTAAGATGCAGAACATGAGTATACATGTTAATAAAAAATGGAAAAAGTTTTTGTCAAAAGAAAGTTTCTACTAACTTCATTTGCTGGTATTGCTCTACATGCTACTTCTTATCTCAGTTACAAGGCTAACAATCTGCCCACCTTCTCCTTCTCTCATAATGTTTTTGTTTCAGATGGAAAATGTGGTTTCTGTTTGCGGGGTATAATTATTGCTCAGGTCATACTTAGCTTTAATCAAAGATCTAAGTGTGTCCTGTGTAAAAGAGTTTTTATAATCTCGGGTTAATTGCATGTTAATATTACACTTCCATCTCACCCTTTTGTTTAATTTTGGCTGCATCAGCCATTACATTACTTCTGAGACAAGTCTTTCCTGTCACAAATAAAATTTGCCCTGAGGTGACAGACCCATCATTCATGTCTAAATATCTTTGTAAGTGAGATCAAAGACGTTCATTGGCCTGTGTGTTTTTTTATCTAGAAACATTCATTCACCAATGAACTGTGTGTGGTTTTATTATTCCCAGGTCAAGAGCAATAACTATTAGATCATGATCTGAAGTACTATTGGGTAATTTAGATGCCGCTAATAATTGTACGTTTATAGTGGTCAATATCAGAACAAAGTCAAGGGGGCTAGTCACAAAGCTAACTATACATGTGAGTAAATCTACACATGTAAAGTTACTCTTACACTTTTGAGTAACTTTACTACTTTTGGCTATTCACCGTTTATGAGTATAACGTTACTCACTTACATGTCCCAATCCCTGAAATTGGGATTGGAGTCAGTGTGAACGTCAAATATGACCATAGAGTTATTCCTTAGTAGTTTGTTTTGGAGGTTCCGCAACCTTAGTGGAGACCTCCGCAGTCGGGGCTGGGAGCTCTCTATGATAAATTATAAGGAAATGAATGTTTTTGAATGCAAAATGTTAAAGCTAAATTTTATACATGTATTACTGCACTATTAACTACATTTTACGTTACATTTTTTAATACATTTAAGGATATTAAATTAAGTTAAAATAATTTTTAAAGATTTTTTGAAAGAAAACAAATCCTTCTAAATAAAAATATCTATTTCTATTATTTTTATTGATTATATATCGAAAGTTGCAACTATTTAAGTAAAAAATGTATTCATTTTAGTTTAATAATTTTTATTAACATTAAAATGATATTTTTTGTAAAATGAAAAAGGGGTGTTCAATTATTTCAAAGAAGAATAATTTTTTATAATTTATATTCGATTTCTTTAACAATAAAATAATCAAAAAATTGTCTCTCTTTCTCTCTCTCTCTGCAGTTTGTTTGGAGCACTATGGGAATGCTAGTGGTGGAGCCCCCGGAGTTTGTACCAGGATGAGGAACAAGGATGACAGCAGTGGAGTTGCGAGGATCCCGCAGCGGGGCGGTTTTGAAGACTACCATCACGGGGTCTTGGTTTCCCAAGTCTAGAAAAGCCTTGCCCAGGAGACTGGCGCACTCCGGTGACTGGGCACCGTGGATGCCTATGCTGAGGCGGTGAGGAATGTTTGGCAATAGTATTTTTTGTTTATTGGCCTCATCCAACCCCGCGGTTTTTGTCCATTTTGCAATCTTTATTGAGTGCTGCTTGTTACTATGGATATTACGATATATTGACTACCTATAGACTGTTTTTGTTGCTCTCTGATATATTATGTTGACTATTGGCACCAGCATTTTGCAGCTCTTAAATGAACTCTCATATGAAGTACTGCCCATGAACTTGAGACCGTCATTAGACCGCCACACTGAACTATGGGAGTGGTAGTCCGTTCACCAGGAGTAAGATATTTTAGCCGTACATCACGCAATTGATGCAATCTAACTCAGCGGTGTGATGGTAATCAGTTACTACGATGTGTGTGTGACGATTCACACTACTGCGTTCTTTCGTGGGCACCCTAAGACTGCTTTTCACAATTCAGCCCACAGACTGTATGCCGGCTGATTTTAATCATTTGCAAGAACTGAATTAGCGCAAACACGTCTCTATTTTCAATTGATAACAGCTGCAGCATAAGTTTTATTCATTTGTACCATATTGTTTTGTTTTATTATGTGAAGGGCAACTTTTTAAAGAAAAATTGTCGTCCCCATATATTAATAAGGTCAAAGGTGTTCCCCCTACAGGCTTGTGAAAAAATTAATTTGCGCACATGTTAGGAAACGCAAAATGGCCTATTGATGTGACGAACACATACTGTTGATGCACTATGCAATAATTAGTTTCAACATGTAATTTCAATTAGCGTTTTATATTTACAGTGCTATGACGTGTTATCATTGGCTTTAGTCCTTTTCCGATGTTTGTTTTTGTTTGCCACGAGCGTGTTTATTTAAAACAAACCGCAACAGTATTTTTTCAATGTCTATGAGGGCCGTTTAAGGAGGGAAGGGCTATATATACTCCCAGATGTAGGGCGACAATTTGATTGACAAAGGCTTCTGCGAAGCCGAAATGCATCTCTTTTTACCGCGAGGTCGAGTGAGACCCAGAGAATAAAGAAGGCCATAAAACAAACTTCCTCGAGTACGTGCCTTCTTCCTTGTTGGAGTGGGGTGGTGTGTTCATTAATCTACAGCGGTTGCGGTTTACCGCTGATCACGTACCACCAGTCGACTTGTGGCTCTACCCTTTGACCGCAGTTTGTTTGGAGCAGTATGGGAATGCTAGTGGTGGAGCCCCCGTAGTTTGTACCAGGATGAGGAACAAGGATGACAGCAGTGGAGTTGCGAGGACCCGCAGTGGGCGGTTTTGACGACTGCCAGCACGGGGTCTTGGTTTCCGAAGTCTAGAAAAGCCTTGCCCAGGAGACTGGCGCACTCCAGTGACTGGGCACCGTGGATGCCTATGCTGAGGCAATGAGGAATGTTTGGCAATAGTATTTTTTGTTTATTGGCCTCATCCAACCCCGCGGTTTTCGTCCATTTTGCAATCTTTATTGAGTGCTGCTTGTTACTATGGGTGGTGGCGGTCGCATCCTGATTTGGTGTGCGGGACCGCCGCATGTATTGCGTACGGTCCCGGTCTCCACCACGATGGCGGATGGACTCCAGTCCGTCCACCATCGTAATCGGCCCCTGAATTAGGATACAGTACAGTGGCGTATATTGAAGTGGTATAGAGGGTAGTGGCATACATTACAGTGGTATACAGTGGGATCACATAGAATGGATTGTGGTAAAGTAGAGTTTCATTTTGTATATATTCAAGAGTGTATCTGATTTCACTATACTGGTGTACAGTGGAGTGCTATAGACTGGAGTGTGGTGCAGTGTAGGAGCATATATTGGAATATCATATACTGAAATAGCGTACAGTCATGTGGCATACAGTGGACTCTGGTACAGTAGAGTGGAGTAAGGTGGAATAGTATACACTGGATTGGAGCACAGTGGAGTACCATACAGTTGGGTGGCATATAGTTTAGTGATGTAGAGTGGGCTTATGTAAAGTTGAGTGTGGTACAGAGTAGACTAGCATATACTACAGTGGGGTACAGTGCAATAGGGAAAAGTGTTATGGTGTATACTGGATTAGCATCAAGTATAGTGCCATACACTGGAGTAGCGTAGAATTGAGTAGTCTTGTGTGCAATAATGTTGTTTAGTGCGTGAAATCTTCAAACGTATATTTGAGTGGCATATACTGGAGGACCATAGAGTAGTGTGTTGTGCAATTAAATCGGGTTAATTATCGAAGCGTAAAATCTAGTAATATACAGTGAACTGTCGTTAAGTGCAGTGGCGCAGAATGTAGTCTTGTAGAGTGTCATAGCATACAGTGAATTGCAGTACATTACAATGGTGTATACTGCATTTCAGCACAATTGAAAGTAATAGAGTGGAGTATCTTGCACTGAAATAGCGTACACACCAATGCTGTACTATGACGTAGGGCACAGTCAAATAGCATATAATGGAACAGGATAATTCAGAGTTGTGTATGGTGAATAGCATACACTTGCGAGCAGTACAGTGTAGGAGTGTCCAGAAACCGTCATACACAAAAGCATAATAGGATACAATGGTGAACAATATAATAGCGTAGAATATAGTTTTGCAGACTGGAGTGGTGTACAGTGGAGTCCGGTGGAGTAGAGTGGACTAACATAAGTAGATTAGCGTACAATATAGTGACGTATACTGGAGTGTCATAAAGTGTAGGTGCATACTTTAAATAGCGTACAGTGGAGTTCCGTAAAGTGAATTGTCATACAGTAGAGTGGTGTAAAGTGTAGTGTGTACATTAAAGGAAACATAGGGTTAAAGTGTGTGATAAAATGTCAATTTTATATCTGCAAAATATATATTATAATATGTAAATGTAAATTTTCTGGTTGTATATGTAAATAGTGTAAGTAATGTTAAACCTATATGTTATAAAACACACACTCATATATTTTGCTATGGTGTACCATGCTAAGTTCACAGTATACATGCGGCTCACAACTAGGTATGTGATTGGTTCATGGCTGTGTTTACCAAAGGTAAAAATCAGCCATGTAGTTTTTAGCACGAATTTCCTTTAATGTGCGGTCAGTGTTTTGCTGACTTTTGGCTTAGGGTGTTACATGGAATTAAGTATTAAGTTTCATTGTTGCTAACAACTTAAAACTTTATTTCAGTGGTAATAGGCTGCCTTTTTTGTTTATAAATGTGTAGATATCTTCGACCTTTGGGTTTTTAAATGTTTTCATCCTTAATAATTTTGCACCCATTTGCTGAATCTCTGTGAAATTTAGCATACTTGTTCCACCAATTTCATTGTGGAAGAAGTAAATGTTATGCAGAGTTTAGTTAAGGGGTCAAATGAAAAAGGGGGTCCTAAAACATGCTTAATTGAAATGTATTTCACATACACTTTTGCATTTTCCATCCTGCAAAAACCGTCAGTCGCACTCTGTTTCAATGTGGCAGGATTACATATTATAGTGCCCACGTGATTATTTTGTGTAGTTTGGGTAAGTAGTGTGACTAATCTATAAGTTTTAAGGTATTTAAAGTTAGCTATATCTGTTGATATTTTAGCGAAATATGGGTGTATTTCATGATAGTACCACATTACATAATGATTACAAGTCATTAGGTGATTGTCTAATCACTGATTTAGAAAACTAAAATTCAGCTATGTTGTTTTTAGGTACACTTTGCCTGTGTTCTGCATTACACCTTCCAATGCAGGTAAGTATTTGGTGTGGTACATTTGTCCTAACTATAACCATTTTAGAAATGTGGTAATAGGTAGATCAAAATATTTATAAGTTTCTATATATTTTTTAAAAAATACAGAGTGTGGTAGTACCATGGTACCCCAAAAACATTTTGTAAGGTTAACATTTTTCTTTTTAATTTCTATAAAGTTTTATAGCAGTGTACTCTAAACTGCATTTTTTTTGTAAAGCAGCGTGGTAATGTTTTGCAATTAGAAGGCTACTCCGTACACTTTATTTTAACATATTTAAATGGGTAAAAAAAATACACCTTAGCACACTATATTTATAAAATATAGTGTCTTATAGTGGATTTGCAATTTCCTTTTTGGTACCACAGTACTCCCGATTTCTTTTTAAAATATATAAACTTATAAGTATTCATCCCTACCTATCACCACTTTACTAAAGTGGTAATAGGTATGGGAAAAATACCAAACCTCATACTGACCTACATTGAATGGCATAACGTAGAACACAGGGAAACTCAATCTGAAAACAACATGGTTGCCTTTTAACTTTTGTAAAGTCAGTCATTAGCCAATCATGTAATGATGTACCCCAAAGAATGATCTGTGCACCATAATATATAATCCTTACAAATTTCATAAAAATCTGATTGACGGTTTCCGTGCACCGCGAAACAAACAAGTCTGTGTAAAATGCATTCGATTTTATGCCTGTTTTGGGACCTCACTTTGTTCTTTGCACTTCCTTGACGAAGCACCAGGAAGCTTACAGGACTCCAAGAAAAAAACAGGGGCAATAGGTCTGCAAAGTTTTGCAGACATTCGTCAAGAGGGTGCGAAGTTATTAAGGAACAAAAAAGAAAATCCCTATTTCCGGTCACACGAACTATAACTACAGAGTAGCCACTCTGTTATATATATATATATAAATATATATATATATATATATATATCACCTTATCACTTCCTCGAGAGAGCCGGGACACGACAGCAGCGGAGCACGCCAGAGTCCGAGAAAGCCCTGTCTGAATTCCAACTCACCGCGCAGAAAATTGCACGCTCACACTCCTTCCGCAAAATAAGGCACAGTTCCAAAGTGCTTGGGATCAGTTTATTCACGGTACTAAGCCGACAAAACCCAACGCGTTTCGGCGTGAACGCCTTGATCACGGGGCAAGAGAGGTGCAGAAAGAAGCAAGTGAAGTGCAGAAAGAGGCAACAGAGGTGCAGAAAGACACAAGAGAGGTGCAGAAACAAGCAAGAGAAGTGCAGAAAGAGGCAAGAGAATTGCTGAAAGAAGCAACAGAGGTGTAAAAAGAAGCAAGGGAAGTGCAGAAAACAGAGGTGCAAAAAGAGGCAAGAGAGGTGCAGAAAGAGGAGAGAGAAGTGCAGAAAGAAGCAAAAGAGGTGCACAAAGAGGCAAGAGGGGTACAGAAAGAGGCAAGAGGAGTGCAGAAAGAACCAAGAGATGTGCAGAATGAGGCAAGAGACGTGCAGAAAGAGGCAAGAGATGTGCAGAAAAAGGAAGAAGGGTGCAGAAAGAAACAAGAGAAGTGCAGAAAGATGCAAGTGAGGTGCAGAAGGAGGCAAGAGAACTTCAGAAAGAGGCAAGAGAGTTGCAGAAACAGATAAAAAAGGGTGCAGAAAGAGGGAACAGGTGTGCAGACAGGCAAGAGAGGTGCAGAAAGAGGGAAGAGGGGTACAGAAAGAGGCAAGAGGGATGCAGAAATTTGCAACAGAGGTGCAAAAAGAAGCAAGAGCAGTGCAGAACGAACCAACAGAGGTGCAGAAAGAGGCAAGAGAACTGCAGTAAAAGACAAGAGAGGTGCACAAAGAGTCAAGAGAGGTGCACAAAGAGGAAAAAGGGGTACAGAAAGAGGCAAGAGGGGTATAGAAAGAAGCAAGAGAAGTGCAGTAAGAAGCAACGGAGGTGCTTAAAGAGGCAAGAGGGTACAGAAAGAGGCAAGAGAAGTGCAGAAAGAAGCAACAGAGGTGCCGAAAGAGGCAAGAGAGGTACAGAAAGAGGAAACAGGGGTGCAGAAAGAGGTAAGAGGGATACAGAAATTTGCACGAGAGGTGCAGAAAGAAGCAAGAGCAGTGCAGAAAGAAGTAAGAAAAGTGCAGAAAGAAGGAAGAGAGGTCGAGAAATAGGGAAGAGGGGTGCAGAAAGAGGCATGAGGGATGCAGAAATTTGCAAAAAAGGTACAGAAAGAAGCAAGAGAAGTGCAGAAAGAACCAAAAGATGTGCAAAAAGAGACAAGAGGGGTGCAGAAATAGGTAGGAGAGGTGCAGAAAGAGGCAAGAGGGGTACAGAAAGAGGCAGGAGGGGTGCAGAAAGAAGGAAGAGAAGTGCAGAAAGAAGCAACAGAGGTGCTGAAAGAGACGCGAAGAGTGCAGAAAGAGTCAAGAGAAATGCATAAAGAAGCAACAGAGGTACAGAAAGAGGCAAGAGGTGTAGAAAGAGGCTAGAGAGTTGCACAAAGAGGGAAGACGGGTGCAGAAAGAGGCAAGAGGAGTGCAGAAACAGGCAAGAGAACTGCAGAAAGAGGCAAGAGAATTGCTGAAAGAAGCAACAGAGGTGTAGAAAGAAGCAAGAAAAGTGCAGAAAGAGGCAAGTGAGATGCAGAAACAGGCAAGAAAGGTAGAGAAAGAGGGAAGACGAGTGCAGAAAGAGACAACAGGGGTGCAGAAAAAAGCAAGACAGATGCGGAAAGAAGCATGGAAAGTGCCGAATGAAGCAACAGGGTTGCAGAAAGAGGCAAGAGAAGTGCAGAAAGAAGCAACAGAGGTGCAGAAAGAGTAAGAAATGTGCAGAAAGAGGCAAGAGAAGTGGAGAATGAGGCAAAAGAAATGCAGAAACAGGCAAGAGATGCGCACAAAAAGGCAAGAGATGTGCAGAAAAAAGCAAGACTTGTGCAGAAAGAGGCAAGGGAAGTGCAGAAAGAGGCATGAGAAGTGCAGAAAGAGGCAAGAGAAGTGCAGAAAGAGGCACGAGACATGCAGAAATGGGTAAGAGAAGTGCAGAAAGAGGGAAGTGAGGTGCAGAAAGAGCACGAGTGGTACAGAAAGAGGCAAGTAAGGTGCAGAAATAGGCAAGAGAGGTGCAAAAAGAAACAAGAGAAGTGCAAAAAGAGGCAAGTGAGATACAGAAAGAGGCAGGAGAGGTACAGAAAGAGACAAGAGAACTGCAGAAAGAGGCAAGAGAAGTGTAGAAAGAGGCAAGAGAAGTGTAGAAAGAGGCAGGAGAAGTGCAGAAAGAGGCAAGAGAAGTGCAGGAAGAGGAAAGTGAGGTGCAGAAAGAGGCAAGAGAGGTACAGAAAGAGGCAAGTGAGGTGCAGAAAGAGGCAAGAGAGGTGCAGAAAGAAGCAAGAGAAGTGCAGACAGAGCCAAGAGAAGTGCAGAAAGAGGCAAAAGAAATACAGAAAGAGGCAAGTAAGGTGCACAAATAGGCAAGTGAAGTGCAGAAAGAGGCAAGTGAGGTGCAGAAAGTGGAAACAGTAGTACAGAAAGAGGCAGGAGAAGTGCAGAAAGAGGAAAGAGTAGTGCAGAAAGAGGGAAGAGAAGTGCAAGAAGAGGGAAGAGAAGTGCAGAAAGAGGCAAGAGATGTGCAGAAAGAAGCAAGAGAAGTGCAGAAAGAGGAAATAGAAGTACAGAAAGAGCCAAGAGAAGTGCAGAAAGAAGCAAGAGAAGTGCAGAAAGAGGTAAGAGAAGTGCAAAAAGAGGCAAATGAAGTGCAGAAAGAGACAAGTGAGATGCAGAAAGAGGCAAGAGCGGTACAGAAAGAGGCAAGTAAGGTGCAGAAAGAGGCAAGAGAGTTACAGAAAGAAGCAAGAGAAGTGCAAAAAGAGGAAATAGAAGTGCAGAAAGAGCCAAGAGAAGTGCAGAAAGAGCCAAGAGAAGTGCAGAAAGAAGCAAGAGAAGTGTAGAAAGAGGCAAAAGAAGTGCAGAAAGAGCCAAGTGAGGTACAGAAAGAGGAAAGAGGTGAGAGAAGCGCAAAAACAGGGAAGAGAAGTACAGAAAGAGGCAAGAGAAGTGCAGAAAGAAGAAAGAAGTGCAGAAAGAGGAAATAGAAGTACAGAAAGAGCCAAGAGAAGTGCAGAAAGAGGCAAGAGAAGTGCAGAAAGAGGCAAAAGAAGTGCAGAAAGAGGCAAGTGAGGTGCAGAAAGAGGCAAGAAAGGTACAGAAAGAGGCAAGTAAGGTGCAGAAACAAGCAAGAGAACTGCAAAAAGAGGCAAGAGGTGCAGAAAGAAGGAAGAGAAGTGCAGAAAGAGGCAAGAGAAGTGCAGAAAGAGGCAAGAGAGGTACAGAAAGAAGAGAGTGAGGTGCAGAAAAGAGAAAGAGAACTGCAGAAAGAGGCAAGAGAGGTGTAGAATGAAAAGAGTGAGGTGCAGATAGAGGCAAGAGAACTGCAGAAAGAGTCAAGTGAGGTGCAGAAAGAGGCAAAAGAGTTACAGGAAGAGGCAAGAGAAGTGCAGAAAGAGGCAAGATAAGTGCAGAACGAGGCAAAAGAAGTGCAGAGAGAGGCAAGTGAGGTGCAGAAAGATGCAAGAGAGGTACAGAAATAGGCAAGTAAGGTGCAGAAATAGGCAAGAGAGGTGCAGAAAGAAACAAGAGAAGTGCAAGAAGAGGCAAGTGAGGTACAGAAAGAGGCAGGAGAGGTACAGAAAGAGACAAGAGAACTGCAGAAAGAGGCAAGAGAAGTGCAGAAAGAGGCAAGAAAAGTACAGAAAGAGGCAAGAAAAGTACAGAAAGAGGCAAGAGAAGTGCAGGAAGAGGAAAGTGAGGTGCAGAAAGAGGCAATAGAGGTACAGAAAGAGGCAAGTGAGATGCAGAAACAGGCAAGAAAGGTAGAGAAAGAGGGAAGACGAGTGCAGAAATAGACAACAGGGGTGCAGAAAGAAGCAAGACAGATGCAGAAAGAAGCATGGAAAGTGCCGAATGAAGCAACAGGGGTGCAGAAAGAGGCAAGAGAAGTGCAGAAAGAAGCAACAGAGGTGTAGAAAGAGGGAAGAGAAGTGCAGAAAGAGGCAAGAGAAGTGCAGAAAGAGGCACATGAGGTGCAGAAAGTGGAAACAGTAGTACAGAAAGAGGCAGGAGAAGTGCAGAAAGAGGAAAGAGTAGTGCAGAAAGAGGGAAGAGAAGCGCAAGAAGAGGGAAGAGAAGTGCAGAAAGAGGCAAGAGATGTGCAGAAAGAAGCAAGAGAAGTGCAGAAAGAGGAAATAGAAGTACAGAAAGAGCCAAGAGAAGTGCAGAAAGAAGCAAGAGAAGTGCAGAAAGAGGTAAGAGAAGTGCAAAAAGAGGCAAATGAAGTGCAGAAAGAGGCAATTGAGATGCAGAAAGAGGCAAGAGCAGTACAGAAAGAGGCAAGTAAGGTGCAGAAAGAGGCAAGAGAGTTACAGAAAGAAGCAAGAGAAGTGCAAAAAGAGGAAATAGAAGTGCAGAAAGAGCCAAGAGAAGTGCAGAAAGAAGCAAGAGAAGTGTAGAAAGAGGCAAAAGAAGTGCAGAAAGAGCCAAGTGAGGTACAGAAAGAGGAAAGAGAGGTGAGAGAAAGCGCAAAAACAGGGAAGAGAAGTACAGAAAGAGGCAAGAGAAGTGCAGAAAGAAGAAAGAGAAGTGCAGAAAGAGGAAATAGAAGTACAGAAAGAGCCAAGAGAAGTGCAGAAAGAGGCAAGAGAATGCAGAAAGAGGCAAAAGAAGTGCAGAAAGAGGCAAGTGAGGTGCAGAAAGAGGCAAGAGAGGTACAGAAAGAGGCAAGTAAGGTGCAGAAACAAGCAAGAGAACTGCAAAAAGAGGCAAGAGGTGCAGAAAGAAGGAAGAGAAGTGCAGAAAGAGGCAAGAGAAGTGCAGAAAGAGGCAAGAGAGGTGCAGAAAGAAGAGAGTGAGGTGCAGAAAGAGAAAGAGAACTGCAGAAAGAGGCAAGAGAGGTGTAGAATGAAAAGAGTGAGGTGCAGATAGAGGCAAGAGAACTGCAGAAAGAGTCAAGTGAGGTGCAGAAAGAGGCAAAAGAGTTACAGGAAGAGGCAAGAGAAGTGCAGAAAGAGGCAAGATAAGTGCAGAACGAGGCAAAAGAAGTGCAGAGAGAGGCAAGTGAGGTGCAGAAAGATGCAAGAGAGGTACAGAAATAGGCAAGTAAGGTGCAGAAATAGGCAAGAGAGGTGCAGAAAGAAACAAGAGACGTGCAAGAAGAGGCAAGTGAGGTACAGAAAGAGGCAGGAGAGGTACAGAAAGAGACAAGAGAACTGCAGAAAGAGGCAAGAGAAGTGCAGAAAGAGGCAAGAGAAGTGCAGAAAGAGGCAAGAAAAGTACAGAAAGAGGCAAGAAAAGTACAGAAAGAGGCAAGAGAAGTGCAGGAAGAGGAAAGTGAGGTGCAGAAAGAGGCAATAGAGGTACAGAAAGAGGCAAGTGAGATGCAGAAACAGGCAAGAAAGGTAGAGAAAGAGGGAAGACGAGTGCAGAAATAGACAACAGGGGTGCAGAAAGAAGCAAGACAGATGCAGAAAGAAGCATGGAAAGTGCCGAATGAAGCAACAGGGGTGCAGAAAGAGGCAAGAGAAGTGCAGAAAAAAGCAACAGAGGTATAGAAAGAAGCAAGAAAAGTGCAGAAAGAGGCAAGTGAGATGCAGAAACAGGCAAGAAAGGTAGAGAAAGAGGGAAGACGAGTGCAGAAAGAGACAACAGGGGTGCAGAAAAAAGCAAGACAGATGCGGAAAGAAGCATGGAAAGTGCCGAATGAAGCAACAGGGGTGCAGAAAGAGGCAAGAGAAGTGCAGAAAGAAGCAACAGAGGTGCAGAAAGAGTAAGAAATGTGCAGAAAGAGGCAAGAGAAGTGCAGAAACATGCAAGAGAAGTGGAGAATGAGGCAAAAGAAATGCAGAAACAGGCAAGAGATGCGCACAAAAAGGCAAGAGATGTGCAGAAAAAAGCAAGACTTGTGCAGAAAGAGGCAAGGGAAGTGCAGAAAGAGGCAAGAGAAGTGCAGAAAGAGGCAAGAGAAGTGCAGAAAGAGGCACGAGACATGCAGAAATGGGTGAGAGAAGTGCAGAAAGAGGGAAGTGAGGTGCAGAAAGAGCACGAGTGGTACAGAAAGAGGCAAGTAAGGTGCAGAAAGAGGCAAGAGAGTTACAGAAAGAAGCAAGAGAAGTGCAAAAAGAGGAAATAGAAGTGCAGAAAGAGCCAAGAGAAGTGCAGAAAGAAGCAAGAGAAGTGTAGAAAGAGGCAAAAGAAGTGCAGAAAGAGCCAAGTGAGGTACAGAAAGAGGAAAGAGGTGAGAGAAGCGCAAAAACAGGGAAGAGAAGTACAGAAAGAGGCAAGAGAAGTGCAGAAAGAAGAAAGAGAAGTGCAGAAAGAGGAAATAGAAGTACAGAAAGAGCCAAGAGAAGTGCAGAAAGAGGCAAGAGAAGTGCAGAAAGAGGCAAAAGAAGTGCAGAAAGAGGCAAGTGAGGTGCAGAAAGAGGCAAGAGAAGTACAGAAAGAGGCAAGTAAGGTGCAGAAACAAGCAAGAGAACTGCAAAAAGAGGCAAGAGGTGCAGAAAGAAGGAAGAGAAGTGCAGAAAGAGGCAAGAGAAGTGCAGAAAGAGGCAAGAGAGGTGCAGAAAGAAGAGAGTGAGGTGCAGAAAAGAGAAAGAGAACTGCAGAAAGAGGCAAGAGAGGTGTAGAATGAAAAGAGTGAGGTGCAGATAGAGGCAAGAGAACTGCAGAAAGAGTCAAGTGAGGTGCAGAAAGAGGCAAAAGAGTTACAGGAAGAGGCAAGAGAAGTGCAGAAAGAGGCAAGATAAGTGCAGAACGAGGCAAAAGAAGTGCAGAGAGAGGCAAGTGAGGTGCAGAAAGATGCAAAGAGAGGTACAGAAATAGGCAAGTAAGGTGCAGAAATAGGCAAGAGAGGTGCAGAAAGAAACAAGAGAAGTGCAAGAAGAGGCAAGTGAGGTACAGAAAGAGGCAGGAGAGGTACAGAAAGAGACAAGAGAACTGCAGAAAGAGGCAAGAGAAGTGCAGAAAGGCAAGAAAAGTACAGAAAGAGGCAAGAAAAGTACAGAAAGAGGCAAGAGAAGTGCAGGAAGAGGAAAGTGAGGTGCAGAAAGAGGCAATAGAGGTACAGAAAGAGGCAAGTGAGATGCAGAAACAGGCAAGAAAGGTAGAGAAAGAGGGAAGACGAGTGCAGAAATAGACAACAGGGGTGCAGAAAGAAGCAAGACAGATGCAGAAAGAAGCATGGAAAGTGCCGAATGAAGCAACAGGGGTGCAGAAAGAGGCAAGAGAAGTGCAGAAAGAAGCAACAGAGGTATAGAAAGAAGCAAGAAAAGTGCAGAAAGAGGCAAGTGAGATGCAGAAACAGGCAAGAAAGGTAGAGAAAGAGGGAAGACGAGTGCAGAAAGAGACAACAGGGGTGCAGAAAAAAGCAAGACAGATGCGGAAAGAAGCATGGAAAGTGCCGAATGAAGCAACAGGGGTGCAGAAAGAGGCAAGAGAAGTGCAGAAAGAAGCAACAGAGGTGCAGAAAGAGTAAGAAATGTGCAGAAAGAGGCAAGAGAAGTGCAGAAACATGCAAGAGAAGTGGAGAATGAGGCAAAAGAAATGCAGAAACAGGCAAGAGATGCGCACAAAAAGGCAAGAGATGTGCAGAAAAAAGCAAGACTTGTGCAGAAAGAGGCAAGGGAAGTGCAGAAAGAGGCATGAGAAGTGCAGAAAGAGGCAAGAGAAGTGCAGAAAGAGGCACGAGACATGCAGAAATGGGTGAGAGAAGTGCAGAAAGAGGGAAGTGAGGTGCAGAAAGAGCACGAGTGGTACAGAAAGAGGCAAGTAAGGTGCAGAAATAGGCAAGAGAGGTGCAAAAAGAAACAAGAGAAGTGCAAAAAGAGGCAAGTGAGATACAGAAAGAGGCAGGAGAGGTACAGAAAGAGACAAGAGAACTGCAGAAAGAGGCAAGAGAAGTGTAGAAAGAGGCAAGAGAAGTGTAGAAAGAGGCAGGAGAAGTGCAGAAAGAGGCAAGAGAAGTGCAGGAAGAGGAAAGTGAGGTGCAGAAAGAGGCAAGAGAGGTACAGAAAGAGGCAAGTGAGGTGCAGAAAGAGGCAAGAGAGGTGCAGAAAGAAGCAAGAGAGGTGCAGAAAGAAGCAAGAGAAGTGCAGACAGAGCCAAGAGAAGTGCAGAAAGAGGCAAAAGAAATACAGAAAGAGGCAAGTAAGGTGCACAAATAGGCAAGTGAAGTGCAGAAAGAGGGAAGAGAAGTGCAGAAAGAGGCAAGAGAAGAGCAGAAAGAGGCAAGTGAGGTGCAGAAAGTGGAAACAGTAGTACAGAAAGAGGCAGGAGAAGTGCAGAAAGAGGAAAGAGTAGTGCAGAAAGAGGGAAGAGAAGCGCAAGAAGAGGAAAGAGAAGTGCAGAAAGAGGCAAGAGATGTGCAGAACGGAGCAAGAGAAGTGCAGAAAGAGGAAATAGAAGTACAGAAAGAGCCAAGAGAAGTGCAGAAAGAAGCAAGAGAAGTGCAGAAAGAGGTAAGAGAAGTGCAAAAAGAGGCAAATGAAGTGCAGAAAGAGGCAAGTGAGATGCAGAAAGAGGCAAGAGCGGTACAGAAAGAGGCAAGTAAGGTGCAGAAAGAGGCAAGAGAGTTACAGAAAGAAGCAAGAGAAGTGCAAAAAGAGGAAATAGAAGTGCAGAAAGAGCCAAGAGAAGTGCAGAAAGAAGCAAGAGAAGTGTAGAAAGAGGCAAAAGAAGTGCAGAAAGAGCCAAGTGAGGTACAGAAAGAGGAAAGAGGTGAGAGAAGCGCAAAAACAGGGAAGAGAAGTACAGAAAGAGGCAAGAGAAGTGCAGAAAGAAGAAAGAGAAGTGCAGAAAGAGGAAATAGAAGTACAGAAAGAGCCAAGAGAAGTGCAGAAAGAAGCAAGAGAAGTGCAGAAAGAGGCAAAAGAAGTGCAGAAAGAGGCAAGTGAGGTGCAGAAAGAGGCAAGAGAGGTACAGAAAGAGGCAAGTAAGGTGCAGAAACAAGCAAGAGAACTGCAAAAAGAGGCAAGAGGTGCAGAAAGAAGGAAGAGAAGTGCAGAAAGAGGCAAGAGAAGTGCAGAAAGAGGCAAGAGAGGTGCAGAAAGAAGAGAGTGAGGTGCAGAAAAGAGAAAGAGAACTGCAGAAAGAGGCAAGAGAGGTGTAGAATGAAAAGAGTGAGGTGCAGATAGAGGCAAGAGAACTGCAGAAAGAGTCAAGTGAGGTGCAGAAAGAGGCAAAAGAGTTACAGGAAGAGGCAAGAGAAGTGCAGAAAGAGGCAAGATAAGTGCAGAACGAGGCAAAAGAAGTGCAGAGAGAGGCAAGTGAGGTGCAGAAAGATGCAAGAGAGGCACAGAAATAGGCAAGTAAGGTGCAGAAATAGGCAAGAGAGGTGCAGAAAGAAACAAGAGAAGTGCAAGAAGAGGCAAGTGAGGTACAGAAAGAGGCAGGAGAGGTACAGAAAGAGACAAGAGAACTGCAGAAAGAGGCAAGAGAAGTGCAGAAAGAGGCAAGAAAAGTACAGAAAGAGGCAAGAAAAGTACAGAAAGAGGCAAGAGAATTGCAGGAAGAGGAAAGTGAGGTGCAGAAAGAGGCAAAAGAGGTACAGAAAGAGGCAAGTGAGATGCAGAAACAGGCAAGAAAGGTAGAGGAAGAGGGAAGACGAGTGCAGAAAGAGACAACAGGGGTGCAGAAAGAAGCAAGACAGATGCAGAAAGAAGCATGGAAAGTGCCGAATGAAGCAACGGGTGCAGAAAGAGGCAAGAGAAGTGCAGAAAGAAGCAACAGAGGTGTAGAAAGAAGCAAGAAAAGTGCAGAAAGAGGCAAGTGAGATGCAGAAACAGGCAAGAAAGGTAGAGAAAGAGGGAAGACGAGTGCAGAAAGAGACAACAGGGGTGCAGAAAAAAGCAAGACAGATGCGGAAAGAAGCATGGAAAGTGCCGAATGAAGCAACAGGGGTGCAGAAAGAGGCAAGAGAAGTGCAGAAAGAAGCAACAGAGGTGCAGAAAGAGTAAGAAATGTGCAGAAAGAGGCAAGAGAAGTGCAGAAACATGCAAGAGAAGTGGAGAATGAGGCAAAAGAAATGCAGAAACAGGCAAGAGATGCGCACAAAAAGGCAAGAGATGTGCAGAAAAAAGCAAGACTTGTGCAGAAAGAGGCAAGGGAAGTGCAGAAAGAGGCATGAGAAGTGCAGAAAGAGGCAAGAGAAGTGCAGAAAGAGGCACGAGACATGCAGAAATGGGTAAGAGAAGTGCAGAAAGAGGGAAGTGAAGTGCAGAAAGAGCACGAGTGGTACAGAAAGAGGCAAGTAAGGTGCAGAAATAGGCAAGAGAGGTGCAAAAAGAAACAAGAGAAGTGCAAAAAGAGGCAAGTGAGATACAGAAAGAGGCAGGAGAGGTACAGAAAGAGACAAGAGAACTGCAGAAAGAGGCAAGAGAAGTGTAGAAAGAGGCAAGAGAAGTGTAGAAAGAGGCAGGAGAAGTGCAGAAAGAGGCAAGAGAAGTGCAGGAAGAGGAAAGTGAGGTGCAGAAAGAGGCAAGAGAGGTACAGAAAGAGGCAAGTGAGGTGCAGAAAGAGGCAAGAGAGGTGCAGAAAGAAGCAAGAGAAGTGCAGACAGAGCCAAGAGAAGTGCAGAAAGAGGCAAAAGAAGTACAGAAAGAGGCAAGTAAGGTGCACAAATAGGCAAGAGAAGTGCAGAAAGAGGGAAGAGAAGTGCAGAAAGAGGCAAGTGAGGTGCAGAAAGTGGCAACAGTAGTACAGAAAGAGGCAGGAGAAGTGCAGAAAGAGGAAAGAGTAGTGCAGAAAGAGGGAAGAGAAGCGCAAGAAGAGGGAAGAGAAGTGCAGAAAGAGGCAAGAGATGTGCAGAAAGAAGCAAGTGAAGTGCAGAAAGAGGAAATAGAAGTACAGAAAGAGCCAAGAGAAGTGCAGAAAGAAGCAAGAGAAGTGCAGAAAGAGGCAAGTGAGATGCAGAAAGAGGCAAGAGCGGTACAGAAAGAGGCAAGTAAGGTGCAGAAAGAGGCAAGAGAGTTACAGAAAGAAGCAAGAGAAGTGCAAAAGAGGAAATAGAAGTGCAGAAAGAGCCAAGAGAAGTGCAGAAAGAAGCAAGAGAAGTGTAGAAAGAGGCAAAAGAAGTGCAGAAAGAGCCAAGTGAGGTACAGAAAGAGGAAAGAGGTGAGAGAAGCGGAAAAAGAGGGAAGAGAAGTACAGAAAGAGGCAAGAGAAGTGCAGAAAGAAGAAAGAGAAGTGCAGAAAGAGGAAATAGAAGTACAGAAAGAGCCAAGAGAAGTGCAGAAAGAAGCAAGAGAAGTGCAGAAAGAGGCAAGAGAAGTGCAGAAAGAGGCAAAAGAAGTGCAGAAAGAGGCAAGCGAGGTGCAGAAAGAGGCAAGAGAGGTACAGAAAGAGGCAAGTAAGGTGCAGAAACAAGCAAGAGAAGTGCAAAAAGAGGCAAGAGGTGCAGAAAGAAGGAAGAGAAGTGCAGAAAGAGGCAAGAGAAGTGCAGAAAGAGGCAAGAGAGGTGCAGAAAGAAGAGAGTGAGGTGCAGAAAAGAGAAAGAGAACTGCAGAAAGAGGCAAGAGAGGTGTAGAATGAAAAGAGTGAGGTGCAGATAGAGGCAAGAGAACTGCAGAAAGAGTCAAGTGAGGTGCAGAAAGAGGCAAAAGAGTTACAGGAAGAGGCAAGAGAAGTGCAGAAAGAGGCAAGATAAGTGCAGAAAGAGGCAAAAGAAGTGCAGAGAGAGGCAAGTGAGGTGCAGAAAGATGCAAGAGAGGTACAGAAATAGGCAAGTAAGGTGCAGAAATAGGCAAGAGAGGTGCAGAAAGAAACAAGAGAAGTGCAAGAAGAGGCAAGTGAGGTACAGAAAGAGGCAGGAGAGGTACAGAAAGAGACAAGAGAACTGCAGAAAGAGGCAAGAGAAGTGCAGAAAGAGGCAAGAAAAGTACAGAAAGAGGCATGAAAAGTACAGAAAGAGGCAAGAGAAGTGCAGGAAGAGGAAAGTGAGGTGCAGAAAGAGGCAAGAGAGGTACAAAAAGAGGCAAGTAAGGTGCACAAATAGGCAAGTGAAGTGCAGAAAGAGGGAAGAGAAGTGCAGAAAGAGGCAAGAGAAGTGCAGAAAGAGGCAGGAGAAGTGCAGAAAGAAGGAAGAGAAGTGCAGAAAGAGGCAATAGAAGTGCAGAAAGAGGAAAGAGAAGTGCAGAAAGAGGGAAGAGAAGCGCAAAAAGAGGGAAGAGAAGTGCAGAAAGAGGCAAGAGATGTGCAGAAAGAAGCAAGAGATGTGCAGAAAGAGGAAATAGAAGTACAGAAAGAGCCAAGAGAAGTGCAGAAAGAAGCAAGAAAAGTGCAGAAAGAGGTAAGAGAATTGCAGAAAGAGGCAAATGAAGTGCAGAAAGAGGCAAGTGAGATGCAGAAAGAGGCAAGAGAGGTACAGAAAGAGGCAAGTAAGGTGCAGAAAGAGGCAAGAGAGTTGCAGAAAGAAGCATGAGAAGTGCAAAAAGAGGAAATAGAAGTGCAGAAAGAGCCAAGAGAAATGCAGAAAGAAGCAAGAGAAGTGCAGAAAGAGGCAGGAGAAGTGCAGAAAGATGCAAAAGAAGTGCAGAAAGAGGCAAGTGAGGTACAGAAAGAGGAAAGAGAAGTGCAGAAAGAGGGGAGAGAAGTGCAAAAAGAGGGAAGAGAAGTGCAGAAAGAGGCAGGAGAAGTGCAGAAAGAAGAAAGAGAAGTGCAGAAAGAGGAAATAGAAGTATAGAAAGAGCCAAGAGAAGTGCAGAAAGAAGCAAGAGAAGTGCAGAAAGAGGCAAAAGAAGTGCAGAAAGAGGCAAGTGAGGTGCAGAAAGAGGCAAGAGAGGTACAGAAAGAGGCAAGTAAGGTGCAGAAATAGGCAAGAGAGGTGCAGAAACAAGCAAGAGAAGTGCAAAAAGAGGCAAGAGATGTGCAGAAAGAAGGAAGAGAAGTGCAGAAAGAGGCAAGAGAAGTGCAGAAAGAAGAGAGTGAGGTGCAGATAGAGGCAACAGAACTGCAGGAAGAGTCAAGTGAGGTGCACAAAGAGGCAAAAGAGTTACAGGAAGAGGCAAGAGAAGTGCAGAAATAGGCAAGAGAGGTGCAGAAAGAAACAAGAGAAGTGCAAAAAGAGGCAAGTGAGGTACAGAAAGAGGCAGGAGAGGTACAGAAAGAGACAAGAGAACTGCAGAAAGAGGCAAGAGAAGTGCAGAAAGAGGCAAGAGAAGTGCAGGAAGAGGCAAGTGAGGTGCAGAAAGAGGCAAGAGAGGTACAAAAAGAGGCAAGTGAGATGCAGAAAGAGGCAAGAGAGGTGCAGAAAGAAGCAAGAGAAGTGCAGAAAGAGCCAAGAGAAGTGCCGAAAGAGGCAAAAGAAGTACAGAAAGAGGCAAGTGAGGTGCAGAAAGAGGCAAGAGAGGTACAGAAAGAAGCAAGTAAGGTGCACAAATAGGCAGGAGAAGTGCAAAAAGAAGGAAGAGAAGTGCAGAAAGAGGCAATAAAAGTGCAGAAAGAGGAAAGAGAAGTGCAGAAAGAGGGAAGTGAAGCGCAAAAAGAGGGAAGAAAAGTGCAGAAAGAGGCAAGAGATGTGCAGAAAGAAGCAAGAGAAGTGCAGAAAGAGGAAATAGAAGTACAGAAAGAGCCAAGAGAAGTGCAGAAAGAAGCAAGAGAAGTACAGAAAGAGGTAAGCTAAGTGCAGAAAGAGGCAAATGAAGTGCAGAAAGAGGCAAGTGAGATGCAGAAAGAGGCAAGAGAGGTACAGAAAGAGGCAAGTAAGGTGCAGAAAGAGGCAAGAGAGTTGCAGAAAGAAGCAAGAGAAGTGCAAAAAGAGGAAATAGAAGTGCAGAAAGAAGCAAGAGAAGTGCAGAAAGAGGCAAAAGAAGTGCAGACAGAGCCAAGTGAGGTACAGAAAGAGGAAAGAGAAGTGCAGAAAGAGGGGAGAGAAGCACAAATAGAGGAAAGAGAAGTGTAGAAAGAGGCAAGAGAAGTGCAGAAAGAAGAAAGAGAAGTGCAGAAAGAAGAAATAGAAGTACAGAAAGAGCCAAGAAAAGTGCAGAAAGAAGCAAGAGAAGTGCAGAAAGAGGCAAGAGAAGTGCAGAAAAAGGCAAAAGAAGTGCAGAAAGAGGCAAGTGTGGTGCAGAAAGAGGCAAGAGAGGTACAGAAAGAGGCAAGTAAGGTGCAGAAATAGGCAAGAGAGGTGCAGAAACAAGCAAGAGAAGTGCAAAAAGAGGCAAGAGATGTGCAGAAAGAAGTAAGCGAAGTGCAGAAAGAGGCAAGAGAAGTGCAGAAAGAGGCAAGAGAGGTGCAGAAAGAAGAGAGTGAGGTGCAGATAGAGGCAAGAGAACTGCAGAAAGAGTCAAGAGAAGTGTAGAAAGAGGCAATAGAAGTGCAGAGAGAGGCAAGTAAGGTGCAGAAAGAGGCAAGAGAGGTGCAGACAAAAGCAAGAGAAGTGCAAAAAGATGCAAAAAAAGCACAGAAAGAAGGAAGAGAAGTGCAGAAAGAGGCAAGAGAAGTGCAGAAAGAGGCAAGAGAGGTGCAGAAAGAAGCATGAAAAGTGCAGAAAAGAGAAAGAGAAATGCAGAAAGAGGCAAGAGAGGTGCAGAAAGAAGAGAGTGAGGTGCAGATAGAGGCAAGAGAACTGCAGAAAGAGGCAAGTGATGTGCAGAAAGAGGCAAGAAAAGTACAGAAAGAGGCATGAGAAGTGCAGAAACAAACAAGAGAAGTACAGAAAGAGTAAGAAATGTGCAGAAAGAGGCAAGAGAAGTGCAGAAATAGGCAAGAGAAGTGGAGAAAGAGGCAAAAGAAGTGCAGAAACAGGCAAGAGATGCACACAAAAAGGCAAGAGAAGCGCCGAAAGAAGGAACAGAAGTGCAGAAAGAGAAATTAGAAGTGCAGAAAGAGCCAAGAGAAGTGCAGAAAGAAGCAAGAGAAGTGCAGAAAGATGCAAGAGAAGTGCAGAAAGAGGCAAGAGAAGCGCAGAAAGAAGCAAGAGAAGTGCAGAAAGAAGCAAGTGAGGTGCAGAAAGAGGGAAGAGAAGTGCAAAAAGAGGCAAGAGAAGTACAGAAAGAGGCAAGTGAGGTGCGAAAGAGGTAAGAGAGGTACAAAAAGAGGCAAGCAACTTGCAGAAAGGGGCAAGAGAGGTACAAAAGAGGCAAGTGAGATGCAGAAAGAGGCAAGAGAGGTGCACAAAGAGGCAAGAGAAGTGCAGAAAGAGGCACATGAGTTGCAGAAAGAGGCATGAGAGGTACAGACAGATGGAAGTGAGGTGCAGACAGAGGCAAGAGAAGCACAAAAAGAGGCAGGAGAAGCGCAGAAAGAAGCAAGAGTGATTTGCGCACCATTAGTACCAATTTAACACCCACATTTAGCAGTAAGTAACAGTTGACCATTCCAGCTTTGCAAAGGACCTTCCACCACGCTGTAACACTTGTCGCTGCATTTTTGGTAACGTTCGAGCACGTTGAGCTAGAAACAAGATTTTTTTGTTCAAGTCTGCAGATTATACAGCAGATGATGGATTATGCAGCAAATGCGGAAAATGGATAATTATGCAAAAATCAGTGCAGCCAAACAGTCGCATAATTCCAGTGGCCTTGCTTCTCCCTCTGACTAGGTCCGGAAGTGCTCCTCAGTGGTTCCTTCTTTTTTTTGTCTCATTGAGTTTATAGTTTAACTTCTATAGAGACGAGGAAGACTAAACCTGAGGTTACCACTCCACAACACAGACTACCATACCACATAATTACTCACTTTAACACATAATCCCACTCTACATAATTCCTATACACTAAATACCACATACTTTCTATCCACATAATTTCACTGCACAACATACCACATAATTCCACTACACACAACGTACATTCACTCCACTCCAAAAAACATTAGTAAAAATCTTTTACATTTACAACGCCATTAGCTCTAACTCTCGCAAATGCGAAACCTATTACATTGCAAATGCTTCTTTAACTACTAGTCGCGTTTGCAGAGTGGTGGAGAAAGGGGGCTGGGCCTCCGACCAGCGCTCAGGAATTCCGCTGCGAAGGACTTACAGGAGGTACCAGGAGGGCTTCTTGGCCCCTAAAGTCCCTCAGGAGTAAAGTGGAATTCATACCCCAACCCATAGTGTGCCAGGAAGGCGCATTTGCAGAGTGCTGGGGAAAGGGGGCGTGGCCTCCGAAGACCTCTTAGCAATACCACTGTGTGGGACTTACTGGAGGTAATAGGAGGGGTAGTAAGCCCCCAAAGACAACCTTAGGGGCCAACTACCCCTCCTATTACCTCCAGTAAGTCCCATGCAGCAGCAATGGTAAGTTCTCAAAGCATGCCACGCCCCCTTTGCCCACCAGTCTGCAAACGTGCTCCCTGGCGTGCTCTTAGATGGGGATTGAAGTCCCCTTCGCTGCTGGGGGTCGTTAGGGGCTGACTAGCCTACCTGACACCTCCAGTAAGCCCCAGATAGTGGGATTGCTGAGAGTGGACACAGGCCACGCCCCCTTTCTCCACCACTCTGCAAACGCACCTCCTGGCGCACTCTTGGTTGGGGGATAAAGTCCCCTTGCCTCCTGAGGGTCCCTGGGGGCCAACTAGCCCACCAGGTACTTCCAATAAGTGCCACACAGCTGGATTGCAGAGAGGTGGTCCGAGGCCATGCCCCTTTTTATACCACTCTGAAAACGCGCCGCCTGGCGCACTGCTGGTGGGGGGATGAAGTCCACTTGAGGGACACAAGAGGACCTCATCGCCCCACCAGCAGTGCGCCGAGAGGCGTGTTTGCAGAGTGGTGTAAAAAGGGGCATGGCCTCAGGCGTGGAGGTACCTGGTGGGCTAGTTGGCCCCCAGGGACCCTCAGTATTCAAGGGGACTTAATCCCCCAACTCAGAACGCACCAGGAGGTGCGTTTGCAGAGTGGTACAGGGAGGGGGCGTGGCCTCCGGCGAGATGCCGGCTTATTTTTTTAAATATTTTTTATAGAAGGGGGGCTGTGTGGCCCCCTTCTTTTAATATTTTTGGGGCCCTGGGGACCCCATCCCCCAGAGCCTGACCCCTTTTTTTTTTTTTAATGAAGAAAAAAAACGGGAAGGGGGCCGAGCGAGCCCACCTCCGAGGACGATTTCGGCCCCGGGGACCCCATCCCCCGGGGTATGGCCTCCTTTTTTATACATATTTAAAGGGAAGGGGAGTCGTGTGGACCCCCTTCCCTGGGCCATTTTTGACCCCAGGGGCCCCATCCCCCGGGGCATGGCCTCTTCTTTTTTTTAATATTTACTGGGAAGGGGGGCTTAGGGGGCGCGTGAGGCCCCCCGCATATAATTTAACAGTGCCCCGGGGAGGTGGCGGCCCCCGGGGCTGCGGGGGGCCACGTGCCCCCGCATATAATTAAAGAAAGCAGTGGGGAGGTGGCAGTCCCCGGGGCTGCGGGGGCCCCCATGGCCCCAGCTAATTTACTAGGCATAGCTCCCGGGACCTGGCCCACCCAGGGGCTTACAGATAACGAAGCGCAGGAGCTCCCGCGCTTCTTTTTTTAAAATTTTCTCTGCAGGATTCGCGCACCCAGCGCGAATTCTGCCGATTGCTTTTTAAAAAAATGCTTTTTTTGCAGGCCTAGGGGGTCAGGGTGTTTTTACCCTGCCCCCTTTTCTTGTCTTATTATATTTTTTCCACTGTTTTCTTGTGACTCGGTTACCGAGTCGCAAGATGGCTGCCAACACTTCCTGATTTGGAGTGCTGACAGCCAATCAGATCTCAGGATGAGATGTGTGGTTAGGCTCCGCCCAGATATCCATATTTTTTTATTTTTGAATTTCTTAGAAACTACTGAACGGATTTACACCATTTGAAAAAAAGCACGCTTTCTAGACCAAGACCCACCTTTTTGCCAAATTTGGTGTAATTCCGTTCAGCAGTTCGGGCTGTAACCTGTTTCAAAATTCCTATGGAAATGAACATGGGGAAAACGCGTTTTGGGACCCCCCTTTTTTCTCGGCCCCCGCTTGACGAATCACCCCGAAACTTTCAAGACAGGAGCTGACCGGTCCGCTGCATTAGTTTTGAAAATTTTGCGAAGATTCGTCAAACAGTGCCAAAGATATTGGCAAATCAAAAAACGCTTTTCCTATGGAAACTAGGTCCTAACTATAACTACCTACTGGCAACCGCCAGTAGGTAATATATATATATATATACATATATATATATATATACTGACGACTTAATATCTGTCATTGATAATCAGGCATAATTGGTTTTGATTATAATTGTTGAAACTGAAAGAACGCGCTCTACCAAAGAAGGAGTTTGTTAAGTCAAAGTGAGACCAGTATGTGAATCATGTCCAAATTCCCATTAGAAGATGGCCGATTCCTTAGTGAAGAAGTAGTGCTTTACATATTTTTGTTGTCCACTTTTTATGTCTCTCAGCTTTCACATTGTACGTGATTTGAAAGTATATGTATTCAGAGAAAAATGTAATGAATTAACCCGTGATCAAGGCGTTCACGCCGAAACGCGTTGGGTTTTGTCAGCTTGGTACCGTGAATAAACTGATCCCAAGCACTTTGGAACTGTGCCTTATTTTGCGGAAGGAGTGTGTGCGTGCAATTTTCTGCGCAGTGAGTTGGAATTCAGACAGGGCTTCCTCGGACCCTGGCGTGCACCTCTGCTGTCGTGTCCCGGCTCACTCGAGGAAGTGGAAAGGTGATATATATATATATATATATATATATATATATATATATATATTCACTGAAAAAACCATAGGTTTTAGGGATAGTTATAGTTAGTTGGACATTGCACTCGTACAAAACCCGTGAAATTCCCCCGTTATAGTTAGTTCAGCTAACTATAACTCGCGCCCCACAATGCACTGCTGATGATGTCACATATTACATCACTCATGACATGGTCAGTGACATCACTGATGACATCTCAAAAGACATCACTGATGACATCATCCAGTGACTGTTTGTTTCTGTAAAGTTTAAATATTTTTAATATATATAGGGAAAGGCGTATTGAAGAATGAGTGGGTGTATAAGTGTCTGTATGGATGATTTAGTAGGTGCGTGACTAACTCTATAAGTGAGTGATTAAACGTATCTTACTGAATGCATGGGTTAGTGACTAAACTGGGTGAATGTCTGTATCCGTCTGTCTGTTGCTGTGTAAGTGGTGCATGGGTTTGTGAATAGCTACATGAGTGTCTATATGAGTTATTGATTGGTTGTCTGAGTATCTGTATGGGTGCCTGAGTGTTTGTGTGGGTGGGGTGTGTGCGACTCTGTGCATAGATGTGTGAGTGGGTGATTCACCGGGTGGATGGTTTCAAGAGTGCATCTGTGATAGACTGTATGGGTGGGTAAGTGTGTGTAAGAGTGTGTTAGTGAGTGAATGTATGTCCCAGTGGTACATGTGTGAGTAACTACATATGTGAAAGGCAGTATATATGTGTGTTGGAGTATATAAATAGCTATAAGTGAGAGTGTGTGATTGTGAGAGTGACTGTATGGATGAGTGTGTGCTTGTATCAGTGATTGTATAAGAGCGTAAGAATGTGCTAGTATTTGTATGAGTAAGTGAGCTGGTGTGTGTATAACTGTATAGGTGAGTAAATGGCAGTGTGTTTAATTATTTGCATGACTGACTAGGTGTGTGAGTACCTCTATGGATGAGTGGCGGTGTTTGAGTGTCTATATAGGAGTATGAGTGCATATGATAGTCCTGTACTGAGTGACCGTAAGTATGAGTGACTGTACGGGTGAGTGAGTGGATGTGTGTGTAGACCTAAGAATCAGTGAGTGGGTATGTAGTTATTGGTGTTGGAGTGTCTATGGTTTTGCGAATGGCAGTCTGTAATTTAGAGTGGGTGTATCAAAGGTTATATTAGGGTGTGAGGAGGTGCATCAGATTATCACGTGGATGATGTCATCAGTGATGTCATTTGAGATGTCATCAGTGATGTCATCAGTGATGTCACTGACCATGTCATGAGTGATGTAATATGTGACGTCATCAGCAGTGCATTATGGGGCGCGAGTTATAGTTAGCTGAACTAACTATAACGGGGAATTTCACGGGTTTTGTACGAGTGCAATGTCCAACTAACTATAACTGTCCCTAAAACCTATGGTTTTTCAGTGAATTTGTAAGGTTTTTTAAATGCTAATTTCTAACTATAACGTGCCTGAAACCTATGGTTTTTTCAGTGAATTTCAAAGGTTTTTTAAATGCTAATTCCTAACTATAACATGTCTGAAACCTATGGTTTTTTTCAGTGAATTTCAAAGGTTTTGTAAACGACAATTTTTAAATGTATTAATTGTTATATTTATTTTTTTGATACTGATTTACTACATTTTTTTAAACTATTTATTTTTAGATATTTTATTTTTTAAATTACATTGTAATTACATTATACATTACATTACAAAATATACTTTCTCAGAATGAATTACTTTAGTTTAAATACTTTGCAAATAGGCAATAGACTTTTAAGTACAGTAGTTACAGTTGTTGCAATGGGCAACACAATTTCAAACACAATGCAACATTGAGCTCAATGTGAATTTCTAGTTAAATGCAATTAGTTACTTTATGGATTACTTTTCTAACCACAGGACTGGATCCTAGATTCAGTCATGGGACATCTCCTGTAAACAGTTGAGTAAAAGCGTTTTGGTTACAGTAGTGATTTTTAAGGAATATTATTGTATTTTAAAAGTTGACACTTAGAAACTTTTTCACATAGAATCACCAATGTTATCCTATGGGAGGAAATTCACTTAGCAGGTAAGTAGTGTTATCGTTACTTTTTCTTACTCAGTGGTGGATCCTGGATCCAGCACTGGTGCATCTCCTGTAAACAGTTGAAAGAATGCGTTTAAGTCATACAGGCGATTTTTAAGGAATATTTGTAGTTTGTGTAAATCGACACTTTGAAACTTTTCTGCTGAAAACCAGACAATGGATTCCTATGGAAGGAAATACAAGTTACTGGTAAGTACGGTTAAAATTACTTTTCAGGATCAGTACTGGGCTCAAAGATGCAGCACTGAGGTCTCTCCTGATAACAGGTGAGTAAATCGGAATTCGTAGTTCGGCTGATTTTAGAGGAATATTTGCACAATGGTGAAGGAAGGGGGTGGGGCTGAGGTGACATGTCTGCAAACATGCCCTGTGGCGCGTTTTAAGTTGGAGAATTAATTCCTCCTCAATCCCGAGGGTCCCTAGCGGCAAACTAGCCCACCAGGTACCTCCAGTATGCGCCAGAGAGCTGCGTTGCAGAGAGGTGTTCAGAGGCCACGCCCCTTTTTACAACACTCTGCAACGCAGCTCTGTGGTGCTTACTGGAGGTACCTGGTGGGCTAGTTGGCCCCCAGGGAAACTCAGGATTGAAGAGGAATTAATTCCTGAACTTAAAACTCGCCACAGGGCATGTTTGCACACATGTCACCTCAGGCCCCGCCCCCTCCCTTCACCACTGTGCAAACGCGCCCCGTGGCGCGTTTTAAGTCGGGGGATTAACTCCCCTTGAATCCTGAGGGTCCCTGGGGTGCAACTAGCCCACCAGCTACCTCCATTAAGCGCCACAGAGCTGCGTTGCAGAGAGGTGTAAAAAGGGGCATGGCCTAAGAACACCTCTCTGCAATGCAGCCCCCTGGCACATACTGGGGGTTCCTGGTGGGCTAGTTGGCCCCCAGGGACCCCCAGTATTCAAGGGGAATTCGTTTCCCCTCTGCAAACGCGCCAGGGGGCGCGTTTGCAGAGTGCTGCCAAGGAGGGGGCGTGGCCTCCGGCGCGATGCCGGATTGTTTTTTTTTTTTTTAAAGGGGGCTGTGTGGCCCCCCTTTTTTTACCTTTTTTGGGCCCTGGGGACCCCATCCCCCAGGGCCTGACCCTTTTTTTTCCTTTAAATTGAAAACGGGAAGGGGTCCGCGTGGGCCCCCCTCCCGTGGCCTATTCCGCCCCCGGGGACCCCATCCCCCGGGGCATGCCACCATTTTTTTATTTTTTATTTTTGGAGGGGGGCTGCGTGGCTCCCCTCCTGGGCCACTTCTAGCCCCGGGGACCCCATCCCCCGGGGCTGGCCCTCTCCGTTGGGGACCGTGGTCCCCAATGCCCCCACGGTCCCGCCGGCTCCCCGCGTCCTGCGGGAGCCAGCATTGCTTTTCCATAAGGGGAGCTGCTGACATGCAGCTCCCCTTATGGAAAAGTTATCCTGCTTTGCTTCATTGAAGCGAGAGCAGGTTTCCCTGCTCTCGCTTCAATGAAGCAAAGCAAGTTTGCAATGACAGGGCGGGAGCCGCGAGGCTCCCGTCCTGTCATTGCAAACTACAGTGTCCCGGGGTGGGCACCCGGGACACTGCAGGAGCCAGCCCTGGGGGGTGGCGGTCCCCAGGGCCACCACAGGCTCCAGGAGGGGGGCCGCGTGGCCCCCCTCCCATGTCTTTAAAGCCCTGGGGAGGTGGTGGTCCCCGGGGCTCGGGGTTCCGTAACGGACCCCCGCATTTACATTATTAGTGCCCCGGGGAGGTGGCGGTCCCCGGGGCGTGTGGGGGGGCTCAAGCCCCCCCCACACAGGTTCATTAAATTAAATTAAAAGAAGCCCCGGGGGGTGGCGGTCCCCGGGGCTGCGGGAGGGCCGAGTGCCCTCCCGCACCATTTTGAAATAAAAGCCCCGGAGGGTGGCGGTCCCCGGGGCTTGAGGGGGCCTTAGAGGCCCCCCAAGCATTTTTCTTAACCCCCGCATGCCCCCGGGACTTGGCCCACCCGGGGGCCAAATAACAAAGAAGCGCGGGAGCCCGCGCTTCGTTTTTTTTTTTTTTCTCAGCAGGATCCGCGCACCCAGCGCATTTTTGCCGATTTAAAAAAAAAAAAATTGGGGGGAGGGCCCTGGGGGTCCTTGTAGGACCCCCTGAGCAGGCCTAGGGGGTCAGGGTGTTTCTACCCTGCCCCCTTTTTGCGTTTTGCACCCTTGTTTTTGTCTTTTCTTGTGCCTCGGTTCTACCGAGGAACAAGATGTCTGCCAACACTTCCTGGTTTGGAGTGTTGACAGCCAATTACCATACAGCTCGTGATCGGGAGGGTACGCGAACCCTACGCGGCCATAGATATATATGTGATTTTATTTTTGTTTTTCTCAGGAACTACTGAACGGATTTACACAATTTAAGCAAAAGGCACGACTCTGAACCAAGGGCTACCTTTTTGCCAAATTTGGTGTAATTCCGTTCAGCAGTTCGGGCTGTAGCTGCGACTAACGGTTCCTATGGAAAAATGAATGGGGAAAACACGTTTTGGGACCCCCCTTTTTTCTTGGCCCCCGCTTGACGAATCACCCCGAGACTTTCAGGATAGGAGCGGACCGGAGCGCCCCAACAAGTTTGAAAATTTCGCGAAGATTCGTCAACCGGCGCCAAAGTTATTTCAAGTAGAATGTTGCGGATTTCCTATGGAAAATAGGTCCTAACTATAGCTATCTACTGGCGACCGCCAGTAGATAATGTATATATATATATATATATATATATATATATATATATATATATATATATATATATATATATATATATATATATACATCCAACAGCCTCGTTGCAATTTCCTCCAAATTGCAAAAAAACGAGCGTAGACCCAACGGTTGTGCAAGATGTTTATTGCCACCAATTCAGTCCGCCATGACGTGTTTCGGCCGGTTTACGGCCTTGATCACAAGATATATATATATTTTTTTCTTTACAACAGCCCCCACAAGGAAGAGCGAATGCAGGCACTCCCGGTAAGCAGAATTTTCTTTTTATTCATAAAGTCATGGCACAATGTCCGTCCTGACGCGTTTCGGCTGATCCCAGCCTTTGTCAAAGTCCATCGCATCTTTTTTTTCTCCAATTTTGCAGCAGATCCGCGGGTCCACCTGCAAATTTGCAGCAAAATTAAATAAATAAATAATTTTAACCCCCACCGGGGTACCTGTGGGACCCCCCACCATATCTGGGGGTAAGGGTAGTCCTACCCTGCCCCTATATTTATATATATATTTATACATTTATATATATATATATATTAGAACACCTACAATTGTAGTAAAAATCTACATTTAATTTAAATGTAAGCAATTATTAAGTAAAATGATTTCATTTTATAATAAATAATTGTTTTGTTTAAAATAAATTAAATATGGGTTGATGCTTTTAATTTTTTTAAATATAAACAAGGGTAGTAATGTTTTTTAGACATGAGAGGTGGGCAGTGAATAGGATTAGCTAGGAGTTTTTAACATTCATAGATCGGTAGTGTTAGTATGGAGTTTTTAGGGTTAAGGGGTGAGAAGTGCATGGGGCAATAATGAGTTTTTAGGGTTTAAAGATGGGAAGTGTGTAGGGGCAGTAATGTGTTTTAGGGCTCTGGTGGGTAATGGTGAGTTTTTAGGGTTCAGGTATGAGTAATGGACAGGAATAGTAAGAACTTTTTAGGGTTCAAGGATAGGTACTGAATAGGGGTAGTAATGATTGTTTTAGAACTAGGGGACATTTAGAGTATAGGATAGTAAGAAGTTTGTATGGCTCAGGGATGGGTAGTGAATAGGGATCGTTTTTGGGGTCAGGGATAGGTAGTGTATATGGGTACGGGGTAGAAAAGCTATAATGTTGTGCATCATTGGATGCAAGACAACCACTTTAAGCATGTGCCAAAAACTGCTGTTCACATATGTGAAGCCTTGACAAAATATCAGTTCACCACACTCTGGCCTCAAGTAGTTCGATTGAATCCAACCAAGGAAATTGAGAGTAATGTGGGACTCCAATCCTCTCCCTTCCACAACAGGTAAATCAAATCACCATAAATGCTTTTTACACCATCAAAACTCTATGTTGCATCTTTTCAAATCTGGGGTTCTCTTAGAGGGCACATGCCTTCATTGTCTTTTTTTCTATCAGACCTAGATTATGCCAATTGACTGTGCCTTGTGGATGTACTGTACTTATTTTGTAGGCTACATTTAATCCAGAATATAGCTGCCAGGTAACGTTCACACTTCTGCATGGACACCCATATCTCTCCAACATTTCAAGCACTTCAATTGCTGTTGGTGGTTAATGGTATTTGCATCACTCACATGGCCCTCCTTAAGCCGATGTCCCTTCTGCTCATGCTTTGCACCTACCTGTCAAAAAATGAAGCCTCAATCCCAAAAAATCTACTAACCATCCCCTATTTTAAAAATCTTACCTGGTGGGCCCTTCATTTTCTGCAAGATGGGCAAGCTCTTGAGCTCAAACCCTCCTATAAGAAAGGATGAACCACCTCAAATTCTGGAGAGTGGTAAAGACCTGACTTAGGTCAGACAAGAAGATGGTACCTATCTATAAGCACGACTCTATCTTACTTTCACCGTTCCGCATCACTAGGTTATGTGAGACAGAATTGAAGCACACCTCCGACCCACAGGCGTGCCACACAAAGCTTCCCACTAAATCCACATTCTACTAACCAATAACTAATCGGGTCGCCCATTTTGCTGCGCTGAAATTGAACAAAGCCATGAGGGGAGGAGAAAGGAAAGCTAAAGCTGCCTCCTACTCAAATGACTCGTGCAAGTTAATAGTCGAATGACAAGGTGAATTGGAATCTTCGCCTGTCCCAGCTGCTTTTGTAAAAAATGTTTCCTTCCTGACATGGTAGTGGATTACACTGGCAAGATATTCTAGGGTTAACCCTTTCCATCTGTTGGACAGCAAGGAGCCGTCCGATGTCACGGTGGGCGTGTGCGTCGGACGGCTCCTGCCGTCCTAGCACCCACCCACAGTGGGCTGCCCTGCATGCTGCCCCCACCGGTGAGGGCAGCGGAAGCCCTTCCGCTGCCCCACCCAGCCTCCCCTCAACATCATCTAATGATGTCAGCATGCACCGCGCATCGATGTCATTAGAAGCAACCGGATGAGCTGGAAGCCATATGCTTCCAGCGTGTCCAAGGAGGAGAGGTGAGTTTCTCCTCTGGGAGGCTGGGGAGATTTTAAAAAGAGGCATCAGAGGAAAGGAAAGGGTTTTTCCTTTCCTCCAATGTCTCTTTTCAGCATTCGTGCTGCACGATCGCGCAGGAGGCACGACTGTGCAGCTGGAATGCCCACTAGATCCCAGGGATTTTTTTTTGTTTAATTTAAATGCTTGTGTTTTGGGGAGCGGCCCCTTGGGCAAGGGTCGCTCCTCTTTGGAGAGCAATTTCTTTGGCCTTGGGCAAGGGTCGCTCCTCTTTGGGGAGCACTTATGGAGTGAATATTTTGGTCTTTTCTGTCCCCCTAGGGGGTAGATCAGCCTTATGTTTTTAGGCCCATCTGCCCCCTTGGGGGCAGAACCCATTATCAATCAATCAGGGAATTGTAAGCGCGCTACTCACCTGTGAGGGTCTCAAGGCGCTGAGGGGGGGTCCGCAGATCTGTTTAGCCGAAGAGCCAGGTCTTGAGGGTCTTCCTGAAGGTGTTCAGGGAGTGGGACTGTGTCTGATGTCTGCCGGTAGCTTGTTCCAGGTCTTGGCTGCAATGTGAGAGAAGGATCTTCCTCCTGCTCTGGCTCTGTGGATGCGTGGGGTTTCGGCCAGTGCAAGGTTGGAAGATCGGAGGTTTCTTTTGGGTACGTGGAAGTTGATTCTGTCATTGAGGTATTTGGGTCCGTTGTTGTGTAGGCATTTGTAGGCGTGAGTGAGGATTTTGAAAGTGACTCTTTTCTCCATGGGGAGCCAGTGGAGACTTCGTAGGTGTTGCTGATGTGTTTGTGTTGGGGGATGCCGAGGACGAGTCTGGCGGCGGTGTTCTGTATTGTCTGGAGTCTGTGGAGTAGGGACTTGTTGATGCTGGCGTAGAGTGCATTTCCATAGTCCAGTCTGCTGGTGATGAGTGCGTGGATGACTGTCTTCCTTGACTCAGGGGGAATCCACTTGAAGGTCTTGTGGAGGATGCGCAGGTTGTTGAAGCAGCTGGAGGTGACGGCGTTGACCTGTTGGTTCATGGTGAGTGATGAGTCGAGTACGATGCCGAGGTTCTTGGCTTGGTCTGAGGGGGTAGGTGGGCTTCCAAGGGCAGTCAGCCACCAGGTGCTGTCCCATGCAGAAGGGGTGGTACCAAGGACGAGGACTTCTGTCTTCTCTG
Organism: Calotriton arnoldi; assembly: GCA_963921515.1. Classification (NCBI taxonomy): domain Eukaryota; kingdom Metazoa; phylum Chordata; class Amphibia; order Caudata; family Salamandridae; genus Calotriton; species Calotriton arnoldi. Next base: position 583,973 of record CAWUFW010005964.1, on the reverse strand, counting down.
CGTTGAGCTTCAGGCAGCAGTTGGTCATCCAGATTGCGACGTCTTGCATTCCTTTCTGGAAGTTGAGTTTGGCAGTGGTGGGGTCTTTGGTGAGGGAGAGGATGAGCTGGGTGTCGTCGGCGTAGGATACGATGTTGAGGCCGTGTTGTCAGACGATGGCTGCGAGGGGGGCCATGTAGATGTTGAAGAGGGTGGGGCTCAGTGATGAACCCTGTGGGACTCCGCAGGTGATTTTCGTGGGGTCGGTGAGGAAGGGTGGGAGTCTGATCCTATGGCTTCTTCCGGTGAGGAATGATCGGATCCAGTCCAGGGTTGTTCCTTGTATGCCTGCATCATGTAGTCTGGCGACTAGTGTACGGTGGGAGACGGTGTCGATGGCCGCTGATAGGTCGAGTAGGATGAGGGCTGCGGAGTGGCCTTGGTCCATGAGGGTGCGGATGTCGTCTGTGGTGGCGAGTAGGGCGGTCTCTGTGCTGTGGTTGCTTCGGAATCCAGATTGGGACGGGTCGAGGACGGCGTTCTCTTCAATGAATCGTGTCAGTTTCCTGCTGACTGTTTTCTCTGCAACTTTGGCTGCGAAGGGGAGGAGCGAGATGGGCCGGTAGTTCTTGAGGTGGGTGGGGTCAGCTGTGGGCTTCTTGAGCAGGCGTCTGACTTCTGCGCGCTTCCAGTCGTCTGGGAAGGTGCCTGTTTTCAAGGTGGTGTTGATGGCGTGTTGTAGTTCGGGTGCAATGGCGGCCGTGGCTCTGTGGTAGATGTGAGGGGGCAGGGGTCAGTGGGGGCCCCCGAGTGGATGCTTTTCATGGTCGAGGCGGTGTCTTCGGCCATGATCAGTGTCCAGTTGGAGATGGTGGGCTGGCTGGTGTTTCTGGGGGGCGGGGGCCGTCTGTGGCGCCTGGTGGATGGTCGATGAAGTTGTCGTAGAGGTTTTTGATCTTGAGGTGGAAATAGGTTCCAAGCTTGTCGCAGAGGTCTTGGGATGGGATGATGTCTGTGGCTTCGCTGCATGGGTTGGTGAATTCCTGAATGACACTGAAAAGTTCCTTGGAGTTGGTGGAGTTGGCCAGGATTTTGTTGTGGATGAAGTTCCTCTTGGTGGCTCTGATCTGGTTGTGGTAGTACATCGTGGCGTCCTTGTAGGTGGTGTGGTTTTTGGTTGTCTTGGTGTTTCTCCAGTTCTTCTCCAGGCGTCTGCAGGTGCGTCTGGCTTCTTGGAGAGCTGTAGTGAACCAAGCGGCTTTCCTGGGGCATTGTCTATCAGGATTGCGTAGCGGGGCGAGCTCGTCTGCGCAGTTGAAGATCCAGATGCGGAGTTCTCTGGCTGCGTCATTTGCGTCGGGTGCCCAGGTGTGGTTGTCTCGGGTGAGGGTGGAGTTAAGTTGCTTATCGGTAACCTTGCTCCAGTTCCTTCGAGGTGGGCGTGGGGCTGGTTTGGGTGCCTTGGGTTTGTTGATGGCGAAGTGTACGCAGTGGTGGTCGGTCCATGGCGGCTGCGTTGTGTGGCTGAATTGGACGCTGTTTCCTGCCGCGAAGATGGGGTCGAGGGTGTGTCCTGCTCTGTGGGTCGGTGTGTTGACGAGTTGTTTAAGTCCGATGCTGGCGAGGTTGTCACGAAGGATAGTGGAGTTGGGGTCGCTGGGGTTGTCGAGGTGGAAGTTCAGGTCTCCAATGAGTATGTAGTTTACTGAGGCGATGGCGTGGGGTGCGATGAAGTCGGTGATGGTGGAGGCAAAGGGTGTTCAGGGGCCGGGGGGGTCTGTAGATGAGGGTTCCTCGGAGTGTGTGGGGGTGGTCTGGATCTGGATGTGCAGGTGTTCGGCGGAGGGGAAGGTTTCGCTGGAGGTGGTGAGGCGGAGGGTGCTCTTGTGGGCGATGGCGAGGCCCCCCCCTCCTGGGTGGTTGGGGCGGTCTTTCCTCTGGATCTTGTATCCGTCTGGGATGGAGGTGCTGATGTCGGGGGCGGAGGATGCGTTGGTCCAGGTCTCTGTGAAGAAGGCGATGTCGGGCGAGAGAGAGTCGAGTAGGTTCCAGATTTCCATGGCGTGTTTGTGTACGGAGCGTACGTTGAGGAGGATGCATTTTAGGGTGTCGCCGGTGCTGGCGTCGGAGGTGTTGGAGGCCGGGGTGGCGGTGAGGGTCTGGCGGCAGTGGAGGCAGGAGAACTGGATGTGGGTCGTGTTCGGCGAGGCCTGTTGCCATTCTCTAAGTCTTCCAGGGTTGAGTGCAAGGAGGGTGGTGGTGTCGTAGCGATGGGTAGTGGGAGGTCCAGGGTTACTGGCGCTGGCCGCGGTCGGGTCACGGATGGGCGCAGACGGGCTTGCCTTTGGCACACCTTCGGTGCGCCGGCTGCGTGCCCGCTGCGCGACCGCGCAGCGGCCGCCATTAAGTAGGGGAGGTGGGAGGGAGGAGAGGCTGGGAGGCAGGAGCAGGGGAATTCTGGGGGGGAATTCCGGGGGGTAGGGGCCGCAGGGTCAGCAGCGGCGAAAGGCAAAAGGAACAGGCAGGCACGAGAAAATAAAAACAGTGGTGGAATTAGAGCAAGACACAGATAGGCACAATAACAGTGGCACAACAGGGAAAAATTAAGAAAAGAAAACGGCTGAGAAAGGTTACGGTGGTTGCAGGCAGTCTGGTCCCAGTTGGAGCGAGCAGCAGGCGCTGGAGCGGGCAGCAGCCTCGAACCTCCCAAGGAGGAGGTCGGGGTCTGGAGGCAAGAGACGGCACAGCGGAGCTGCGTGGAGAGTGGACACCAGGGATTGTTTTTGTGTTCTTAGGGAGCGGCCTCTGGGCAAGGGTAGCTCCCCTTTATGGGGTGAATATTTTGGCCGTTACTGCCCCCCTCGAGGGCAGATCAGCCATATGTTTTTAAGCCCAGCTGTCCCCAAGGGGGGCAGAATCCACTAGACACAAGGGTTTTTAAAATGTTGGTGTTGGGAAGTGGCCTCTTGGGCAAGAGTTGCTCCCCATTGACGAGGGTAAATATTTTGGCTGTTTCTGCCCCCTTTGGGGGCAGATCGGCCTTATGCTTTTAGGCCCACCTACCCCCCAGCTTGGCTGGTGGATTGTGTGTGGACTGGTGCATTATTTGCATATGTGATTGTAATGTTATATTTCTCCTTTTTATTCTAGTGCAAAGCTTTTTATTCTTTTTTGTGGTTTCGGCAGTGGTTGATCTGCAGTCCTACGTAGTTGCATTTATTCAGTAAGAAAAACATTTTTGTTGTGTTTACTCCAAATGAGTATTATTGTCATGCATTTTTTAGTTTTTTGTAAGTGGTGTCATAATAGCAGCATATTTAGTTAGTGTTTTGAGCATGAAATTCTTTGCGATGTGTTTTGCGTTGTCTTCTGTGTAATTTTCTTTTCTTTTTATTGTTTAGTGGGATATTGTTGGTCCTTGCTGTGTCTGTACAGAGTAGGTGGTGATGAGTCTAGCTGCTTCTGGCAAGTGAGTGGTATAGTTTTGGAGTATATAGGTCTTTGTGATAAAGCCACATTTTGTTTATTACTTATTTTACAAAGTGTTTGTTGTTGTTGACTTGTTTGACAAGTTACCTTTATTATTAAGGATTATGGCTAGCTGCAGAATTACTGCTCAGCAGGTGGTTGGTATGCTTTTTGAATCTTCCTCTGACCATGATTATGCGACTGAAAGTGCGTCTGAGGGAGAGGAGGGAGTACAAGATTCTGGCAGTGAGTTTTCTGGCCACGAGGAATCTTCTGATGATGAAGCTACTCTCAGTTCGGATGAAGCTACTCAGTACGGATGAAGTGCCTATTTTAGAGGAGGACACTGATGTGTCGATGGTGCAGCAAGAGGCATCTGGTTTGCAGCCTGGGGCTGCAAGGCTTCCCATTGGAAGTGCTGGACTCTGGGTTGATCCAAATAGGGTTATGCCGTTGCTGCCTGTCTTTAGAGGTGATGCAGGGTGTAGAGTGAATTGTGAAAATTCTTTGCCTATACAGTTTTTTCAGTTGTGTATGGATGATGTATTTTTGTCTGAGATTGTTGAGCAGACTAATTTGTATGCTGAACAGTATTTGAGGGACAACAGTGCCAGAACTTAGGCCCCGCTCCAGAGCTACCCGGTGGACTCCCACAAATCTGGATGAGAAGAAGAAGTTTTTCGGTTTGACTTTTTTGATGGGCTTGATAAGAAAGCCGTCCCTGGCTTCATATTGGTATTCCAGTCCATTGATTGCAACGGGCATATTTCCTGCAATTATGAGTCATGATCGGTATTTACTTTTGCTTCGGATGCTGCATTTTGTTGATAATGCTTTGGTGTTGCCAAGAGATCACCCTGACTGTGACCGTCTTTTTAAGATTCGGTCTGTTCTTCATCACTTTGTAGATCGATTTTCAGAGATCTATACTCCAGGGAAAGAAATAGCTGTTGATGAGTCTTTGGTCCTGTTCAAGGGCCGTTTGGTTTTTAGGCAGTACATTCCTAGCAATTGAATTAAGATGCATATTTTGTCTGAGAGTAGGACAGGATATGCCTATAATTTCCGGGTGTACACTGGTAGGGATTCCACTATTGACTCCCCTGGTTGTCCGTCCATTTTAGGAGTTTCAGAGAAAATTGTTTGGGAACTTGCTAGAGGACTGTTTAACAAAGGTCACCATTTGTACCTAGATAACTTCTACACTGCTGTGCAATTGTTTAAGGAATTGTTCAAAGTGGACACTCTTGCTTGTGGCACAATCCGCTCTAACTGTAAAGGTTACCCAAAAGAGCTTGTTTGCAAAAAGCTTCAGAGGGGACAGTGCAGTGCCTTGCGTAGTGATGAACTGCTAGCTGTGAAATTTATGGACAGGAGGGATGTGTACATGCTGACTACCATCAATGATGACAGTACTTCACCTGTGACTGTTTGGGGTCAGGTTGCTGAAGTGTACAAACCTGTGTGTATTGTACACTACAATAAGCACATGGGTGGTGTCGATAGAGTAGATCAGAGGTTGGAACCTTACACTGCTGTTTGTAAGGCTTACATTTGGTATAAGAAGTTGGCCATCCATCCTTACAATTTAGCAACTTTTAATTCTTTTATTGTTTTCAAGGAGTGTTCTCCAGCGTCAAAGATGACTTTTGTTCAGTTTCAGGAGTCTGTGATAAGCAGCCTTGTTTTAGTGGAACGGACAAGTGTTCCTAGACTTGGAGTGGCGGAGGATGTGGCTAGATTGAAAGATCGCCACAAGTGAGGTATCATTTTACTCAGGAGGCTGAGGGGAACGCTATGTGGTAGGACATTTGTGCCGGCACGGTTACCCCACGCAAAAAGTTGTGGGTAATTTGATTTTGTTCAGCTAAATTTGAGGTTTGCAGGGGATTCTGGGCAGGAAAACGTTGGGGGGTCCACCAAGCCATACCTCCCTGGACTCCCTCGGGTGTCTAGTTTTCAGAAATGTGTGGGTTCGGTAGGTTTCCCTAGATGGCCGCCGAGCCCGGGGCCAAAAACCCAGGTGAACCCCCTTGCAAAACCAGGTTGTATTGTAATAGGTAATTTTGATGTCTCCTCAATATGTTTTGGGCCCTTGCCTGTCACGGGTACTTGGCCCACCCACACAAGTGAGATACCATTTTTATCGGGAGACCTGGGTGAATGCTGACTAGTAGGAAATTTGTGTCAGCCAGGTGATCCCACAACTTTCCCACACAGAAATTTGAGAAAACTTTTATTTTTTCAGTTAAATTTGAGGTTTGCAGGGGCTTCTGGGTAGGAAAACGTTGGGTGGGGGGGTCCATGCAAGACCTACCTCCCTGGACTCCGCCGGGTGTCTAGTTTTCAGAAATGCGTGGGTTTGGTAGGTTTCCTTAGATGGCCGCTGAGCCCGGGGCCAAAAACGTAGGTGAACACCCTTGCAAAACCAGGTCGTTTTGTGATAGGTAATTTTGATGTCTCCACAATACGTTTTGGGCCCTGCCCTGCCGCGGGCGCTTGGCCCACCTACACAAGTGAGGTACCATTTTTATCGGGAGACTTTAGAGAATGGGGGTGGGTGGAAGTTTGTGAATCCACACCGATTCCAGAACTTTCCATCACAGAAATGTGAGGAAAATGTATTTTTTTGACAATGTTTGAGATTTGCAAAGGGTTCTGGGTAACAGAACCTGGTGAGAGCCATACAAGTCACCCCATCCTTGGTTCCCCTGGGTGTCTAGTTTTCGAAAATGTATAGGTTTGCTAGGTTTCCCTAGGTGCCGCCAGAGCTAGGGTTCAAAATCTACAGCTAAGCACTTTGCAAAAAAAGGGTCGGTTTTTAGTGTAAAGATGTGGTGTGTCCACGTTACGTTTTGGGCCGTTTCCTGTTGAGGGCACTAGGCCTACCCATACAAGTGAGGTACCATTTTTATCGGAAGACTTTGGGGAATGCGTGGTGGGTAGGATTTTGTGGATCCACGCAGATTCCAGAACTTTCCATCACAGAAATGTGAGGAAAGTTTTTTTTTTACACAGTTTGAAGTTTGAAAGGGATTCTGGGTAACAGAACCTGGTGAGAGCCACACAAGTAATCACATCCTGGATTCCCCTGGGTGTCTAGTTTTCAAAAATGTATAGGCTTGCTAGGTTTCCCTAGGTGCCAGCAGAGCTAGGGTTCAAAATTCACAGCTAGGCACATTGCAAAAAAAGGGTCTGTTTTCACTGTAGAAATATGGTGTGTCCACGTTGCGTTTTGGGCTGTTTCCTGTCATAGACACTAGGCCTACCCACACAAGTGAGGTATCATTTTTATCGGGAGACTTTGGGCAATGCGGGGTGGGTGGAAGTTTATGGATCCACGTAGATTCCAGAACTTTCCATCACAGAAATATGAGGAAAATGTGGTTTTTTTTACACCGATTGAGGTTTGCAAGGGATTCTGGATTCCCTTGGGTGTCTAGTTTTCAAAAATGTATAGGTTTACTAGGTTTCCTTGCATAAAAGGGTCAGTTTTCACTGTAAAAATGTGGTAGGTCCACATTGCATTTTGGGCCGTTTCCTGTCGCGGGGACTAGGCCAATCCACACATGTGAGGTACCATTTTTATCAGGAGACTTTGGGGAATGCTGAGTGGGTGCAAAATTGTGGATCCATGCAGATTCCAGGACCTTTCCATCACAGCAATGTGAGGAAAATGTGTTTTTTGACAATTTTTGAGATTTACAAGGTATTCTGGGTAACAGAACCTAGTGAGAGCCACACAAATCACCCCATCCTGGCTTCCCATTGGTTTCTAGTTTTCAAAAATGTATAGGTCTGCTAGGTTTCCCAAGGTTCCGGCTGAGCTAGGGTTCAAAATCCACAGCTTGGCACATTGCTAAAAAGGGGTCCGTTTTCACTGCAAGAATTTGATGTGTCCACGTTGCATTTTGGGCTGTTTCCTGTCGCGGACACTGTGGCCTACCCACACAAGTGAGGTAGTGTTTTTATCGGGAGACCTGGGGGAACACAGAATAGTAGAACAAGTGTTATTACCAATTGGCTTTCTTTGCATTTCTGCCTTCCAAATGTAAGACAATTTGTGAAAAAAGAAGTCATTTTGAAAAATGACCCCTAATTCACATGCTTGTATGGGTGCCCACAATTTTGGAGATGTGCAAGAAACCACTGCTTCTAAACTCTATATTTTGTTCCCATTTCCGAAATATATTGGATTCCTTGGAACCTATTTTTCACTCTTTATATTTTACCAAATGAATTGCGATATACCCTGTACACAATGAAAAACCATTGTATGACGCAGCTCAGTTATTGGCTCTGGGTTCCTCGGGTTCTTGATGAACCTACAAGTCCTATATATCAACACAACCTGAAGGGTCCAGCGGATGTAACATTATATTGATTTAAAAAATCGGTCATACGAAGAAGAAGTTACAGGTGAAAACGTTGCCACAAAATTGCTGTTTTTTTCTACTCAATTTCAATATTTTTGATTTTCAACTGTTATTTTCTATAAGGAATTCTTGAAGGATCTACACAAATGACCCCTTGCTGAATTCAGAATTTTGTCTAGTTTTCATAAACGTATAGCTTTCTGGGATCCATTATTGGTTTCATACCCATTTATACCACTAACTGGAAGGAGGTTGAAAGCACAAAGATAGGAAAAAATAGGCTATGTTCCAGTAAAATGACAAAACTGTATAGAAAATTTTGCTTTTCTGACAAAAGTCTGCCTGTTTCTGAAAGCTGAGAAGATGGTGATTTCAGCTTTGTTGATGCCATTTGCAGGGAACAAACCAGACGCTTTCTTCTGCAGCAATTTTTTCCCATTTAAAAAAAAAAGAAAAAGAAATAGCTGTATTTTGGCTAATTTCTGGGTCTGCTCCAGGGGAATCCACAAACCCTGGGTACGGTTAGAATCCTCAGGGTGTTGGGAAAAAAGGGCGCAAATTTGACGTTGGTACCTTATGTGGACAAAACATTATAGGGCCCTAAGCGCGAACTACCACAAATAGCCCAAAAAAGGTTTAGCACGGAGGGGGGAGGGGGGAGACCTAGCAGCAAAGGGGTTAAAGGGGGTAGAAAGAGACTTCCTTATAGGCATTCATCAGGGGGAAGCTAGGGCCCTCAGCTGCACCTCGAAGCCCTCTTCCAGTCAAGTCAATAACTACCTTGCAGTTTCCTTTCTCTCGGCAATACAGCTTAATTATTCTGACGAACTTCTGTGTTGCTCTATCAGTTAATATTGGAGGGAATAAGTAATCAGTTCAAGTCTAACTTCTGTAATTAAACGAACCGGTACTAGCATTATGCAATCTAGTTTTTTTTAATGTTCACTTCAAAACGTGACTTTCATATATTTCGTACAACGCTGGCATTATACTATTTATTTGGATATGTATTTCAAATATTTATTAGGTTCAACATTTGAAATATCAAAAATAGATGAAGTGTACGAAAAAGAGCCTTGGAGCATGCTTTTATCACTAACAAAAGTTCTATGGAAACAGTATTGGACGTTATGATTACTTTTTGTCTCCCTGGAAACAAAGTGATGCTAACAGGCATGACTTTTAGTACGGTTAATTATATCATTAGTGTCAGCGCGCTTAATGACTCATAGATACCTTCATAAGCCTAGCGCTAGGATTGTTACCATGGCAATGGATATATGACGGCCTTGTTTTACGTGTACGACAAGAAAATGTTTTATAAAGGTGAACTAGAGAGTGAACCGCAGATTTGTGTCACGCTCGCAAAACGATGGTTTGCAAAGTGTATTATTGTACATTCATTTGCAACGTTCTCGAGAGGCGAAGGCTCACACAGATATGAATTCAGTTTAATAGATGGGAATGAGTTGTTGTCAGTAGATTTGCCTAAGTATTCAGTTAAAGTGCAGTAAAAATACCCGCCACACACAAGGACACTGACATTTATAAATATATACCTTCATGGATGAGGTTAGTAAGACCATTCATTTTCCTTCTTTCGCAACAAACTCTTTTAGAGTGACATTATTCTAAATGAAGCACCTCGACAGATTTTTAAGTTTCATGCAATAGGTCCCAAAGTACACAACTAAAATATTTATTAATAGTCCCCAATTATGATTAGGGTTCCCGGTTAAATGGGCTTTATGTTTTTTAACATAGCTGTCTGTATTTATCCATATGTATTTTTGGCCATCTTATTGGTATTTTTTCCATATTTATTGTGTGTTTTGAGAATAAATGGAGTCATAAAATGGTATATACAACATTTATTTAACTCAGGCGCGCACTCATACATGGATGCCTATAGCGTTTTAGCAAATTAGGCTGCCATATAGAACAGAATACTACACCCATAAGTGCATAGTAGTGTTATAATAGAAATGTATGTTAACATATGCCTGTATTTAAGGAAATCTGATCCTGTTTTGCAAGTCCCCATTCTGTCTGTCTACTCAGTTTTTACCTGGAATTCATGAAAGTTTGAGCCAATCCATAAAGGAAAGACCACAGTAACTGCTACTGGCAGCAGCGGCATGCACATTGTGTGCACAAAGTGTGTGCGTTTGCCCTCTGGACAACAGCTAGAGGACAAAAAATGATGTTGAAAAAGAAATTGTGCCAGACACGTAAAAGAAAGGGGACTTAAAGCTGAGCAGGAATCCTCAACTGTTGTAAATGGCCCTTCTTGTAGGGTTACCCCATACATTTTGGCTTCCTCCTCCTCTTTTTCTGACCCTCTTTTTATTGGCTTTAAGACTCTGAGCACTTTACCTCTGATGACCAATGCTAAAGTGCATATGCTCTCTTTGCTAAACATGGTATAATTGGTTTACAATTGTTTGGAGTGTTTGATTTACTTGTGAATCCCTTGCAAAGTGGAATATCATATAACCAGGGCCTGTACTTCAAATGCTACTAGTGGGCCTACAGCACTAATTGTGCCACCCACCTAAGTAGCCTTTCAAACCTGTCTCAGGCCTGCCACTGCAGGGGCTGTGTGTGTAGTTTCTGTCACTTCGACTTGGCATTTGAAACTACTTGCCATGCTTGAAACTCCCTGTTTATTAGACTCAAATCATCCCTAAGGTAGGCCCTAGTTAGCCCTAAGGGCAAGGTGCTGTGTAATTGAAAGGTAGGACATTTACTGGTATGTTTTGCATGTCCTGGTAGTGGCAAACAGTCTATTTTGTGTTTCACTACTGTGAGGCGTACTCCTCTCTCTGGCTAGCATTGGGAATTCCTTAATACACTTTAAAACTGTAATTATTGATCAGAGAAGAGCAGCTTTTTCATGTTACATATGTTTGCAATGGTAATGACAAATCCTCCTTACCGGTGAAGTTGGATTTAACATTACTGTTTTAGAAAAGCCACTTTTAGAAAGTGGACATTTCTCTGAACTTACTGCTCTATGTGCCTGACAGCCTGTCTCTATTACACGTCCGGGCTGGGTGACAGCTACACTGTGTGCATTCCCTCTAGACAGCCACAAACACAGGAAGGTGAGGCTCATCTGCATTCTGAGCACTCATCTGCATTCTGATGGGTCTTCCTGGGCAGGGAGGAATGGGAGGGGCTGACACACTTCAATAGATAGTGCCCTGTCCATACCCAAAACACTGATTTACCCCCCACAGATAGCCTGTAAGACAGGACTGGGTTGAAAGGGATCCTTGTGCACTCCAGAGAGCTGCTTTGAAGTCACCCCCTAAATCAAAGGCACCTTTGGTGTAAGTACTGGGTCTCTGACCCCATCAAATCAGACAACTCTGGATCTTGAACTGAACCTCTGTCAGAAGGACTGCTGTGCTGATTAAATGACTCAACGGGACCTATACCTAAACCTATACATTTTTAACTGTGATAGTCAAGTACCCAATCTGTTTACATATTCATAGAGAAACCTAAACACTCACCATTAAGTTGTAAACAAAATCTACTTTTGTTTTTTATACTAACAGCTCATTCAAGCTCACTGTTCCAAGTACGTAACCTAGAGAGAAACATATTTAGATAATAAACACCTCAATCTCTCCCTGTGATACTCAATACCTAAATATCTCCCAAAAGCCACCCCTCATCCAAGCTTACCTCCTATATGTGTTATTTAATGTTATCCTCCTTTAACTCATGCAGCAAATAGAGTCCTATGTGTGTAGGAAAGTACCCTGTAGCTAAATAACATCAGCTAGCATCAGATTTCCTGATAAAAAGTTTTATTCAAACCGTCTAATCATTATAAATCCCTTCATAATATTGACCCTCATTTATTTACCCAGACGTATAATTGTACAGGCCATATTTATAACAGCCATGTTATACTGGCAGACGTGCTGTAAGTGACCTCCAATTTTAAACACCACACAGTACTCAAAAAACAAAAAATAACATCTTTCCTTTGAATTCAAACTCATTAAGTCTTGAAATCAGCCACAGTCACAGACATTAAACAAACAATAATCTGAATACAACTGAACACCCAGGTTTATCTGATACCTGCAGGACACTAATGTTCTAATGTAAACAGACAATGCAAAGAACATAATTAATATTAGCTGGATATCGTAATATAGTTTACACATTACTAAATACTAATCATAAAATTACTCTAGCAGAAACTAACAGCAGATAGACATACTGTTCACTACATATAGATGAATGATCAGGCAAAGATTTTACGGCAGACACTAAAACAAGATGCCATCTTAAAGGGTTTCAAGAGCCTAGATTCTCCATAGTATTACTGCACACTACCAAGCTATCAGGTTACTGTTTCCCACACATAAATGCGAACACCCACTCGCAGTCATGTCCAATTGCTTTAATTCAATATATATCAAAAGTAGAACACGTCTCGAAAAATTTGATACAGAAAACCATATAGCAAAATACTTTTTAAAACACACTTCCACACTCACATTTATGACAAGTGGCTTATCCGAGTTCGATCTCACTGAAGAAATAGAAAATAGTTTTGCAGACCTCCTCACAATAATCTAGCAAAGCCTCATGGTGTCCTTTTGGCCTACTAATAAAATGTCAACATTTCTCAGTGCAGATTGAGCTCAGCTGTTCCTTTCCCCAGATGTGGCGTTACCCAACATGATATCCTTTGTATAGTTAGCAGTGGGATCAGGGAAGTGTTCACAATCACATTTCTCCTGTTGGATCTACATTGACAAGTTGGTGAAAACAAAAATTAAACTCTAAAGCTACTGGTAAAAATCCTGTCTGTTCAGAATTGCTTGGAAGTACCTCTAGCTCAAGGATATGAGCAGGGTAGGCAAACTTAAATTTACCATTCAAGGGAACAGATTGTCTTAACAACTAATTCAGTTAGTGGATCATGTTAGTCCATGTGTTTGAGTTCGCAGTTCAATTTCTAGGCCTGATCAATTTATTTTCTCTAGCAACAGCTCTATTGTTTACCACTGTGCTTCTTGCTTTCTAAAAGCAAGGAGCAAGAAAGACTCACCCATATTTATCTTTTCCTTGCATTGTCAATTCTTAGGGAGCAATGTGTTTGGTAACTGATTATTTGATGGTCAAAAACAGTTTGATGTCCTTTCTTCCTGCACAAGTCTCCAAATCGTTATTGTCTACTGGTTTTATGAATGAGGTTATGTTCCCTATTAATAACTTTTTGCAATTAGAAGCTAATGGAGATGGCTTCCTGGATGATATTTCCACAATAAAAAATTGCATGCTCTCTGTTCTAAATGCAACACAATAACAAACTACTTACTTGAACACTCAAGGAAATAATTTACAGTGTTCAGATATCACAGATGACATTGTTATGGAGGTCAGCATCTAAGAATAGTTATGAGATGTCAATCTCCAATAGCATTGGAGGTACTACATTTTGTACTCACCTCCATAGGGTCGCCACATGGGCTGCAACCTCCTTGTTTGTTGGAACCAAATGATTTGTTATCAGGGTGTGTTGGAGGCACAATGTTGTTCTGATAAAAAAAACCTTGATTCCCTATATTCTTCGAAGTATATTAGAAAAGTCCTTAGGTTAACATAAACAAATCAGTTTATTAAGCCAGAGATAGCCGCATGTTTTGGCTTATTGTGTCTAAGGGCAATACGGAAAACCCTATTCCCAATAACCATCATATACAACAGGAAGTTTGGGTGGAACACTTCTCACGCCTATATTCCGACGATATGGCCATTACGGACTTACACATTAATCAGGATGCCCCAACTGTAGACAACACTGCTATTGACAAGACCGTAAATAACCCTTTACTAGTTTTTAGTTTAGAGGACACTATTTCTGCAATCAGCAAATTAAAAGCAGGCAAAGCCCCTGGACCCGACCTGATACCTGGGGATCTGTATAAATCTGAACCAATGATATGGGGACCATACATAAATCTTCTGTCTAACAGTATATTGGCTGGTGGAGATATTCCGGAAACTTGGAGGGGAGCAGAGGTAATAACTATCTTCAAAAAAGGAGATCCTGCTATCCCCTCCAATTATAGACCCATCAGTCTAATTGACAATCTTCAGAAGATTTTTGCCAGGCAAGTTTTAGATAAATGGATGGATGCCAATAAGGTGTTGTCCCCTGCTCAGGCGGGCTTCCGTGCTAGAATTAGCACGTGCGACCAAGCCTTCAGGTTTTCCCTGTTGGCATCGAAATACGTGCTACTTAGGAAACAGCGGCTCTATGTAGCATTTGTGGACCTGCGAGCCGCCTTTGATCTGGTCCCACGTAATTTATTGTGGAAGACCATGCTTGAACAGGGGGCCCCAGAAAATCTGGTGTCTATAATTGCCAGATTGCATAAGGACAACTATGCCCAGATCAGGTGGGGAAGAACGGGGAATTGACAGAGAGGATTTCGATCCAACGGGGGGTGCGTCAAGGGTGCGTTCTCGCCCCCACTTTGTTTTCCCTGTTTATCAATGATGTGGCTAGTTATTTAGTGGGTTGCATAAACGATGCCCCTTCGTTGAACGATGCAAAACTCCCCATCCTGCTCTTTGCAGATGACTCTTTATTAATATCTACAACTCCTATGGGTCTACAGGCACTACTGGATACATTTCTGAGCTTTTGCCGCGAGAGGAAATTGGAATTGAACACCACTAAAACTAAATTTATGGTGTTCGGAAAAGTACGGGGAGGTGTAAGAGAGGTTAAGATCTTACAAGAACCATTGGAGCGGGTAAAAAGTTTTGATTACTTGGGCATAGGCTTAAATGATACACTTAGCTGGGAATATCAGCTGAGGAAGAGTTTCCTGATACTATGCCAAAGATCTAAATCAGTACTAAGATTCTTAAAAAAGTCATATACCCAACCTCTTTCACCGGCCCTTGAAATTTATCGCGCAAAAGCCCAAAGTGGTGCCTTATACGGAGCAGAGATATGGGGATTTAACTCGGTTAATAAACTAACGATTTGCGAGAACAATTTCGGATGGGCTCTCATTTCGCTACCTATCACTACACCACTCACTCCACTCTTTTGTGATCTTGGGATAAAAAGAATAGGCGATTTGGCCGCCCTGAGACCATTAACTTATTGGCTGCGCCTCTGGACCATCCCGCAACTAATTGATTACCGTAATTCTTTACGGGAGGTCCTAGCACTAAATGGGGCAAAACAACTACCGTGGTTCAGACATATTGCCAAATGGTGTAAATTACTGAACCTGACGGCCCTGTGGGAGCACCCAGAAAAGGCCATTAGAAGCGATATTTTGACCCTCAAAGCTACTTACTGGAGTGTAGTAGGGGGGTTATATACCAATAATCAAAGAAGTGGTCAGTTAACATCTAACTTTTTAAATGTTAAATCAAGTTTTTGTTCGAACCCTTTCTTGATTTGATTTCACCCCCCTTGCCAAGAGTCTATATATTAGATTTAGATACGGTAACCTGCTATTGAAATTTCCAGGGAAAGAGGCGACTGGCCTGGTTTTAGATCTTTGTCCTGCTTGCCGTGAAGCTCATGAATCTGAAGAACACATCTTGTTTTTTTGTACAAAGTATAGGCAGTTGCGCAGGAAATGGATTAGACCACTATGTCTCAATCTGGGAGCTAGGCAGCACCAGATTGCATTTAGGATCTTAAAATCTGATACATCTGGGCCAATAGTTTTTGCTCTCAGTCGCTTTCTATTTACTTTCTGGTTGATCCGTAAAAAGTTCTTATTATAGTAACGAAGTCGTTTTTAATCTTTTTTCTCCCTACGCTGTATATGTATTTTAAAAATTAAGTAGGTATACATGGTCCAGTATTTTAAATGATCGGAAGACTGTATAGCACTTTCTTTTTAGTTTGATTATGCAGAATGAATTTTTATACGTCGTTTTATTTTGTTTTGGGATGTCATCTGTACTTGTGCTCTAAATGGTTTAATACTATTTTAACTGTACATATATTCGTGTTTTATTTTTTGTATACTTTGATGGTGTTTTGTACAAATGACCGAATAAAGTAATAATACATACATCCATACTACATTTTGTACTCACCTCCATAGGGTCGCCACATGGGCTGCAACCTCCTTGTTTGTTGGAACCAAATGATTTGTTATCAGGGTGTGTTGGAGGCACAATGTTGTTCTGATAAAAAAAAACCTTGATTCCCTATATTCTTCGAAGTTTATTAGAAAAGTCCTTAGGTTAACATAAACAAATCAGTTTATTAAATGCATTCTGAATAATCGTGTAAATACTGATTTAATTACCATCCTAATGACATAGCAAACCAAACTATGTTGCAATGTGGGTTAGTTGATATTGTTTATAATTATGTGCAAAATCTAATACAAAATTGGATACATAATTGTATGTAATGATATGGTGACTCCAGTAAACTTTGTTAGAGACTGTTTGACCTGTCAGCCTTAGGGTGGTCTCCCCTCAAGCGTTTTGCCCCTCTTCCTTCATTTTGTAGCACTTATTTTTGTTGGCCTTAGAACTTTTTGCCCTTTGCCACTACTAACCAGTGCTAATGCTTTTGTGCTCACTCCTCTAAAACATGCTTAAATTGGCTTATTCCCAATTGGCACATTTAATTCCCTTGTAGAGTTATATACCGTATACCCAGGGCCTGTAAATTAAATGCTACCAGTAGGCCTGCAGCACATATTGTGCCACCCACTTAGGTAGCACCTTAAAATATGCCCCAGGCCTACCACTACAAACTGAATACAGTTTTAAACTGCCATGTTAACTTGGCAAGAAAACCCTCTTGCCAAGCCTTAAATACCCCTTTTATTATATATAAGCCACCCCTAAGGTAGGCCCTTGGTAGTCCATAGGACAGGTTGCATTGTAATTAAAAGGTTGGACAAGTACCTTTAAGTTTTACATGTTCTGTTAGTGAAAAACTACTAAATTATTTTCACTAGGCCTACCTCTCCTATAGGATAACATTGGAGATTCATAACTACATTAAATACGCTGTAATTCCCAATTAGGAGCAGGTAGCTAAGTGATGTTTGGTGTCTTTAGAATTGTAATGAAAAACCCTACTTAATGGTATAGTCGGGGTTTTTGATTAAAATTTTGAAAATGCCACTTTTAGAAAGCTGGCATTTGTCTGCCCTCAGACCTTTTGTGACTGGGTGTAACTGACAGTAAGACAGTAGGTGTGCTTGAATGGGCCATCTGTTTTCAGGATAGGGGGGCAGAGCTGAACACAGCCCCACTTGCAACTAAATAGGGAGTGCTCTACCTTCACACAAAGGACATATCACCTCCACATTGTCACTGCAGCCAGCTTGGAGCCAGGGCAGGGGAGTCAGGAAATTCCATGCACTTTAAAGCCACTGTCTAGAAGCTTATCCCACCTTCCAGAAGGAGGGCACCAGGGTATAAATATACGACCTCAGACACCAACTCTTCAGTTCACTCCTGAACCTGCAGCAGAACTCTCAAAGGACTGCCTGCTACTGTGACTTACTGTGCACTCTGCAAGGCAGTTTTGTTGTGCCTGGAAGGACTGCTTGGCTGCCTGGAGCATGCCCTAGACCCTCAGAGGCGAGCCTTGCTGTTGAGCCCTGCATCATCACCTGAACCCAGGACTTCCAGAGTGATTGCAAGATCTACTTTGCTGGACTCCTGTTCAGAGCCACAGAGACACAAAATGTTCCCACCAGCTTGAACCCATACCTGGATCCAGCCTCAGTGAGTCCTGACCCCCTAAGTGCTGCCCCCCCCAGTCCTGAACCCTTGGTTGTGGTGCTAAAGGTGCCTAGATGGTCCAATCCCAAAACTGAGGACGTAGAACATTTTTGCTTCAAGAACCAGGAGGAGACTGGGAACATTATGCTCGCCTGTCCGCATGAGGTGCTTCGCTGGTCGGATAGACTATGCAGCTTCTTCCACTGCATTCTTCTCCGAAGCAGCAAATCCTTTTTAGCGGTTATGTGTTCAGCTACTGCTCTCTGCTTCGTCCCGCTGGAGATTTTCGACTTCTAAAAAAAAGAGACTTAGGACCTGATTATGAGTTTGGCGGTCAGATGGACCACCAAATCCATGCTGGTAGTGTGGCTACCGCAGCACTGGCGGTCTGACCACCCTATTACAAGTTGGGCGGTTGGACCGCCAGTGGACCACTCCTATTGCCAGGGATCCTGGCGGTCTTGCAGCAGTCTGAGGCCTCCAATGTGCTGCCAGTGCTGCTGCAGCACTGCCTAGCATATTACGAGTTTCCTCACCACCACAGTTTTCATGGCAGCAAGCTGCCATGAAAAGTGTGGTGTGAGGAAACTAAAGGGCCCCCTGTTGCCTCAGGGCCATGGGGATGCATGCAGGGGGGGGCGCATGGTGTGCCCCCCTGCATGCATGCATCCCCAGTCCCTGCACAGGATGGACTTAGCAGTCCATGCCATGCAGGAACTTGCTTTGGCGCTCCAAGCCTCACCACCTGGGTCCGCCAAAGCACCACCCGGCAGACCATGAGAAAACACCTACCTGGTGGGTGGTCGGCGGACAAGTTTGGCAGAGTGGGAGAGGGGCGCTGGTGTGGCGGCCCGCTCCCACACCACCAAACCCGTAATCAGACACTAAGTCTGAGCATAGAAATCTTCACCGCGGCTTCGACCCAAGGCTCCCCGACGATAACACTCCCTCCTTGGACACCTCCTGTAGCCTTGCCCCGCTGAACTTTACCTTCCTGGAACACTTTTTCCCAGAATTTCAGAAAGTCCGACAGTAAGCCTTGACCGGGCCCATCCTACTTCATGTATCTCAACAGCGCTCCATCGCAGTCGGCCATATTTTTCAACTTTGACCGGTCTCACGTAACTAGATGTCCACTGTTGGTGCTTTGATCTTTTAGGCGCTAGTTTTTACTACAAACTTTAAAAGTTCATAACTCCGGTTCTACTGATTGGATTTTCTGCATTTTTATGTCAAAGAATTTCTTAAAATGCACTCTATGTTTTTAAATTGGGGTGGCGTTTTTCTTGTTATTGCTGTTTGTGTGCTACATAAATACTTTACACATTGCCTCCAAGCTAAGCCTGACCACTTTTTGTGCCAGCTACCCAGGATTCAGCACATGTTAATTTAGTAACTGTTTGTGGTTCACTCTGCAAGAGAGTGTGACTGTTGCTTGACCCCAGTCAACAAACAACCCAATTTCTCACATTGGTGTTCAGATGTGTGGATCAGGACTTGTGTTTGTGCAGTACAATACAGTAATTTGTGCAGCACAAAATCTCAGTTAAAGAATTTGATACCAACTCAAGCCTTTTTAAATTCTCCTTAGTCCCCCTTGGCTGTTCTTTCCCCTTTTTTTTCGAAATGTAAGTACCATACCCTCCTCTTGTTACCATGGAGATGGAGCTGATTCGTGTTGACAACCTCACTAGGCCTGAGCTGCAAAGGCTCTGCAAGGAAAGGGGGCTGAACGGGGGCAGGTGAGATTCCAAAGTCGACCTTCATATAGCCCTCAGCAATAGTAGAGGATGACCCTGAGGAGGACATGAACTAGAATGAGGATGAGGAACAGGATCCAGAGAGGGACCTAATGCTGCATGGAGAGCCCAACTGCCCATCAGAGGGGAACCACGATACCTAAGATGGGGCTGGGAGCAGTGTATCCTCCCAGGGCATGCTACCAAAGGTGTTGGAAGACAGGAGGGAGAAGAGGAAGCTCACGCTGCAGATGGCCAAATTAAAACTGAAGGCTGAGATGGCCTCAGCTGAGAAAAAACTACTGTTGGAGTATGAGAAAAACATGAGGGAGCTAGAGTCCTTCAGGACCCAACAGTGATGGTGTCAGCATACCAACAGTATCTGCTGGAGAGGTGAGAGTCTGCATACCACAGGAGCTGGTGCCTAACTATGTGGGGAAGGATGATATGTACAAGTGGTTTGCTGCAAATTAAGTTGTTCTAAGGGTACACAAGATTCCAGAGGAGTACTGGGGGGGTAGCTTTTGGACACACATGCCCACAATGGGTAGGGATGCACTTCTTAAACTAGAGGCAGATGATCAGACACAGTATTCCCTATGAAAGCCAAACTTGTAGCCAAATTTGGGCTTTGCCCCTGAGAAGTACCATCAGAGGTTCAGGGAGAGCCTCAAACTCCCAAACCATTGGCCAGTGTAGAGCTTGGGAAGGAGATTGCCCCAGTTATTGAGGGGGGGACTAATGAGGTTATCCTAGTGTCGCTGGGTGACAAGGAGATGGTGCCCAAAGCCCCCATGCCCTTCAATACTTTTAAGTATTGGCAGTGGGTCACCATCAATGGGCAGAGAGTGGAGGCTATGAGGGACATAGGAGCCAGTATGACTACTGTCACATGTCATCTGGTGTCCTCAGAGCATATAATACCCAATACATTCCACCAGGTTGTAGTAGCAGGCAACCAGGAGAGCCACTACCCAGTGGTTCTGGTTCCCTTTGAGTGGGGGGGTCTCAGGTATTATGAAGGTTGCTGTGAGCCCTGCTATGCGCATGGACTGGCTGTTGGGGAATGATGTGGATCACACTGCCTAGAAGGAAGTGGAGCTCAAATCACACCTGGAAAAGTTAGGGTTGCCTGAATGGGTCTGTGTGAACACTAGGTCCTCCTGGGCCGCCACAGAATCTACCGGGGAGGACATTTCCTCCCTTGGTGACCTGGCTGAGCCTGCTGGATGGCAAGTCAAATGGGGTCCCACCAGGGAGGAGTTCTGCAAGACACAGACGGAGTGCCCAATCCGTGAAGGCCTGAGGTGGCAAGCTGAAGCGCAACCAGCTTGTGACACCTCTGGAGATCACCTCATATAGTGGGAGAATGACCTCCTATATAGTGAACCTAAGGCTTCCGAGCCTGGGGCAACTCATGTGTTAGTAATTCTCAAATGTTACAGGGCCTTCCTACTGAGGCTCATGAGATACCCCTGGCAGAACATCTGGGGCAGGACAGGACCTTTGCCAGGCTTGTCACCCACTGCGCTTTATAAATACCAAATTAACATAACATAACATAACTTCTAGAGGACCCAGATGAGGAAATCCTCTGCTGCATTGTGTAGGACGTGTCTCACCTACCAGGCTAGTGGAAAGACTGGGAAAAAGCTAAAGTCTCTCCTGACTCCCATGCTTGTTGTTGGTACACCCTTTGAGAGGGTGGGCATTGAAATTGTGGACCCTTGGACCCCAAGGCATCCTTAGGCAACAGGTTCATCCTGGTGTTGATGAATCATGCCACTAGGTACCCAGATGGAATCCCTCTGAGGAATGTAACTGCAGCAACTTCTTGTGTGTGTACATGAAGTCTATGTAGAAGGAGGGTGGGAACACTTATAAATTCTCCACCCTCTATCATCCACAAACAAATGGGCTTGTTGAAATGTTCAACAAGATCCTTAAAGGAATGACTATGGGCCTGCTTGAGTCCATGAGGCAGAAGTGGGACATCCTCTTACCATGCCTGCTTTTTGCCTGCATGGAGGTAGTGCAGAAGGGAATGGGCTTTTTGATCGGGATTACACCAAGAAAGATGATGCTGTACAGACTGGAATCAAATTTTTCTATCCCTGACTTATGAAACTGTTTGAAATATAAGAGCTATCTGAAACAAAATCGCAAATTTAAGAATTGAAATTAACCATTTTAGAAAGCCTTGAGGAAGCCCTGATCCGGATGACCATGTAAGGGAGAAACATGTGTCTGCTGTTGAAAGTCTCAAACTGTAGCTTGCAACATCTCGAATAAATGATAAAAATCTAAAATCTATGAACAACAGTAAAACAAAAAAAAATCATCACCTGAAAACGTGAAGCACTCCCTTTTTTTACCAACACTGAAAAACGGAGGAGGAGGCACTTACATATTTTCACTCAGTTACAAATTGAGGTACAAAAGGTCCAATACCTTGAGATAGCATCCTCCTAACACAAGATACAAGGCAATAAAATCCAGGAGGAGAACCCTTGGACCTCTCTTCTGAAACTAAATGGTCTTTAGCCCATCTGAACCTCTGTATGGTCACCCTGTCAGGGGATTTCTCAGTCTGGTCAAGGAGGGGTGGGAGCAAGCTCCAAGACCCCTGCCCACCAGGATGTGTTTAGCTACATGCTAGCCCTCAGGAAACAGATGGCCAAGTTCTGGAAGAAGGATTTGGAAAACTTGGAGGTTAGCCAGGAGGTAATGAAGCAATGGCACGACCAAGTGGCTACCAGGTTGGGATTCCAGCCTCGATAGAAAGTATGGGTGATGGAGCCAGTGGAGCCACAGGCTCTCTAGGACCACTGGACTGGGTCCTATGAGGTGGTGGAGAGGAAGGGGGAGTCTATGTACCTGGTGGACCTCAAGTCCCCCAGAAACTCCGTAAAGTTACTCCATGCCAATCGCCTCAAATCCCACTTTAAGGGGTCTGAGGTCACCATGTTGCTGGTGATAGATGATGGGGAGGAGAAGGAGAGTAAACCTCTCCCTAATCTCCTACCAACCAAAGAGAAGGATGGGTCAGTGGAGGGTGTCAACCTATCCCCTACCCTAACCTCATAGCAATAGAGGGACTGTTGCCAGTTATTGGAACTGTTTGCCTCCCTGTTTTCCCTCACTCCGAGCTTACACACTTGACACTGGGGACAGCCTCTCGGTCAAAATTAAAATATACAGGCTGTATGATAAGGTGAGGGCCAGCATCAAAGAATAAGTCTCTAAGATGCTGGAATTGGGGGTCATTGAGCCCTCCAGTAGTCCGTGATTCAGGCCAGTAGTGCTGGTGCCAAAATCAGCCACACCGACCACCACCTCAGAACTCAGGCTCTGGGCTGTCTACAAGGTGCTCAACTCAGTCACAAAGACTGATGCTCACCCCATTCACCGAGCTGATGAGCTCATTGATAGATTAAGGGCTGCTAAGTTCCTGAGCACTTTTGATTTGACTTCTGGCTACTGTCAGATTTGCCCTGACTGAGAAGGCTAGCGAGAGGTCAGCAATTTCTAACCCAAATGGCCACTTTCAATTCAAACTGATGCCCTTTGGATGGAAAAATGCCCCTGCCACCTTCCAGAGGCTGATGAACCAGGTCTTAGCTGGGATGGACCCTTCAGTGCTGCTTATTTAGATGGCATAGCTGTATTCAGCAACACCTAGCAGGACCACCTATTTCTCCTGCAAGAAGTGTTTCAGGCTCTGCAACAGGCAGGTCTGACTATCAAGGCCAGTAAGTGCCAGATAGGGCAGGGGTCTGTGGTGTACTTGGGAGACCTTGTGGGCAAGGATGAGATGCAGCCCCTCCAGGCTACAATAGAGACTATACTGGCCTGGGAGCCTCCAAAACTCAGACCGAGGTGAGGGCCTCCCTAAGCCTCACTGAATACTACAGGAGTTTTGTCAAGGAATATGTCACCATTATTGCCCCCTTGACTGAGCTGACTTCCAAGAAGCAGCCCAAGAATGTGATCTGGACAGAGGCCCGTCAGAAAGCCTTTGACTTCCTAAAACAGGCCACGTGCACAGCCCCTGTGCTCAAGGCAACTGACTTTTCCCAGGATCTCGTTCTGCAAACAGGTGCCTTGGAGCATGGTGTGAGAAGTTGGCCTGGCATATGCTGTCCACTAATTATAGTGGGCACCTTGCACCAGTCCAAACAACCCCTTATTGGAGATAGGTTAAAGACAACCTTATTGAAAGCTATCCTAGTGGTAGCTATGGAGAGCAGCCTTCAGGCTAAGTCTTGAAGGAATGTAAAGCAGCTTGTTTTACCAGTCTATAATCTCTTGAGTGATCAAATGAAAGAGCACCACACCAGGTATATATTCAAAATATATGTATTTATTGCTAAACACACCCCTCTAGTCTCTTTATGAGGCTAGAGTTCGAAGTACATAAGTTAGAAGTTATTTAAACACAGTAATAGCACAAATACACGTTTGGGCCCTAGGGGCGTACTCAAACCATATACCAATAAAGTGGTATGCGAACCATGACTGAACTAGACACTAGGCCTAGAGCCTCTAGAAGTGCTTGGACCACAAGGAACCACCCAAGGTAGTGACACAGGGGACCCACGGGAGACGCGTGCAGTGTAAATACACAACCGCGATACGCCGTTGACTTCTATGGAGAAAGTCGGGATCGGGAAATTAGAGAAAAGGGACACTTAAAAGAGGACTAGGACAAAACCCTTTGAGATCTAGGACTTTGAAGAGTCTCTACCCACGGGAGCACCGGAGTACTCGTGTTACCTCACCCCGGGAAGCCGGGTGCATAGGTGCCTTTCGGGGTCGGGTTTCGTCGTCGATTCGAATGGCGATCTGCTGCAAAGTGCTGCTGGCGGCCAAGAGAAAAGTGTCCGGGTGGATCCAAGAGTGGATCGGAGTTCTGAAGAACCTGAAAGCAGAGGGGACAGAGTCTGGGTCACTAGCCAGTGACCAGGAAGGCGATGGACAGATGCCCACCGATGTCGAGTGCTTCAGGTGCGTTGACGGTCGTCTTGACTCTTCAGCCACGAGGTCCAGGAGGCGTTGTCGGCGACCAGGAGCAGGATTCGGGCTGGGACACAATGCCTGTCGAGTGCTGAGGTGTCGGCGACCGGATTGGACCCAACAAGCCTTGGCAACGGCAAGTCTTGGTGAAGATGTAGATCGTCGATGGTGCAGACCAGCAAGGTCTGTGGAACTCACCCAGCGAGGGTAAGTGAGGGCAGGCCTGGAGCAACCAGGATGCCAAGTTAGAAAAGGATTGGCCTTCGTTAAGGGCTACTAGCCAACGGGCTAGCGACCGCAAAAGAGCCTCGTGACGCCGCACGTGGATCTGGCTCACAGGACACTCGTGGAGTGGGGGCCAGTGATCTTCGGTGCAGGTGGTGCTGGAGGCTAGGGCTACTCGGAGCCCAAAGCACGACTTCTTGGGAGACCCAGAAGAGGATGCACTTGCAAATGTGCTCGGTGTCCAGGGGTCACGGTCTCAAGTCACCCACGATAGCCACGGGCCTCAGCTTTGCTGGGGACTCAGGGTAGCCTCGGGGAAGTCTGAGAATCCACCTCTAGTGATGCGATGACTTCGTCGTGTGACGGGAGCTTCAGAAATGCGAACCGGACAGATGCTTCTTTGGTGCCTGCCAAGCAGGGGAGTCACTCCTTGACCCCAAGGGAGATTCTTCTGTCCTCTAATCGTGAGTAGAGCGTCGAAGGTCCAGGATTCAGTTACAGAGTTTCGTCCAGGGATAATCTAAAGTCCTAAGGACTGGGTTCCTACCTTTATACCAAAGATAGGGGTTGGACTACTCTGTGGCCCCACCTATGGGTGGGTCAGGGCAGAAGGGTGGCTACACCCCTTTCCCTTTGTCCAGTTCACGCCAAAGCAGGGGCTGCAAGCCCCTGATCCGGTTTGAACTGGGGTATGCACAGGGACACCAAATGTGCCCCCAGTGCAGGACTTCAAAGCACCCGAAAGTGCTCCCGCCCAGCCCCAATACACATTATCCTGTCTGGGAGGTGGTCACACCTCCCTGGGACAGGAAACCTATTGTCCAGGCCTCCCCTGCCGGAGTTTCGTCCAGCAGCAGGAGGCCAGACTCGTGTCTGTGGCAGCAGCATCCATTTTGTGATGCCAGGGCTCTGGAAAGAAGTTACCGGACTAGTCAGAGTTAACATGTCTTTCCCTCTAGAAGGGTGGAATGCTACCCCGCCGCCAGGATTGGCGGGGGGTAGTATTCCAAGATGTTTGACACCAAACACGACATGTTTAGGTGCAGCCATTCCAGAGTTAGCATTTTACCGCGAGGATATAATGCGCTTAAGAGTATATGGTCAGGCTGCACTACAAACAGCATCAGAGATGGTCTCCGAACGCTGCAGAGGGGCCCTGCTCATGCAGGGGCACCCTCTCACATAGGAACCATGCACTCTGCCTTTAGGATTGATAAGGCCTGCCTTAGGAGTGACTTATAGGTTTATATGTGTGTATGTATTTAGTGATATAGGTAACCTATATCACTGTAAGGGGTGCATGCACCACCTTACCCAGGCTGCAGTAGCAGACCTGTGGTGTCAGTTTGGATGGCCTTCCAGGGGTGGCATAATACATGCTGCAGCCCCTGGCAGGCCTCTGAGGTACCTATGCCCGTGGTACATAGTATACCATATACTAGGGGCTTATAAGGGCACTCCAGATCCCAATCAGTGATGTGCCTAAGGCACATGGAAACCATTTTAGAGAGGAAGCAGCTAGGCTGGGGTTCTGATTAGCAGGGCCCCAGCCAGACTAATGTCGAAAAACAGTGAAGCATCAGCAAAAAGTGGGGGTACCCATGTGAAGCAGATCCTACTCTCCTACACAACCCCCCAAACGTAGGGACATTAAACTAACCTTGCCCAGTTAAGTCTTCATGTTCTAAGTGGAAATACCTAGAGAGTCCATCTGCATTCGCATGGTTACTCCCAGGCCTATGTTCCACTGTAAAGTCCATCCCCTGTAGGGAAATGGACCACCTAAGCAGTTTGGGGTTTTCACCCTTCATTTGTTTTAGCCATAAGAGGGGCTTATGGTCTGTCTGAACCAGGAAGTGTGTACCAAACAAGTATGGCCTCAACTTCTTCAGAGCCCAGACCACAGCAAAGGCCTCCCTCTCTATGGCTGACCAACGTTTCTCTCTAGGGGTCAGCCTTCTGCTAATGAAAGCTACTGGCTGATCCTGACCTTCTTCATTCAATTGTGACAGTACAGCCCCTACCCCCAATTCAGATGCATCAGTTTGAACAATGAACTTCTTGGAGTAATCAGGACTCTGCAGAATTGGAGCAGTGCACATGGCCTGCTTGAGGTCATCAAATGCCTTTTGACAGCTAACTGTCCACTGAACCTTTTTGGGCATTTTCTTGGAAGTTAAGTCATTCAGGGGTGTCACTATTGATCCATACCCCTTGACAAATCTCCTATAGTACCCAGTCAGGCCTAAGAAGGCTCTCACCTGAGTCTGGGTAGTGGGAGCAGTCCAGTCCATGATGGTCTGGATCTTGCTCTGCAAAGGTTGAACCTGGCCTCCACCCACAAGGTGGCCCAGGTACACAACCTGACTCTGCCCTATCTGGCACTTAGTGGCCTTGATAGTCAGGCCTGCCTTTTGCAGGGCCTGTAAAACATTCCTGAGGTGGACCAGGTGATCCTCCCAGGTGGAGCTAAAGACAGCAATATCATCTAGATAGGCTGCACTATAGGCTTCCAGACCTGTGAGAACTGTATTCACCAGCCTCTGGAAAGTGGCAGGTGCATTCTTCAGACCAAAGGGCATTACCACAAATTGATAATGCCCACTAGGGGTTGAGAATGCTGTTTTGGGCTTTGCAGTATCAGCTAGTCTGATCTGCCAGTAGCCAGCTGTTAGGTCAAATGTGCTGAGATATTTGGCAGAGGCCAAAGTATCTATGAGCTCATCTGCCCTGGGTATTGGATGGGCATCAGTCCTAGTGACTGCATTGAGACCCCTGTAGTCCACACAAAACCTCATCTCTCTTTTTCCACCACTGGTGTGAGGTTTTGGTACAAGGACCACTGGACTAGCTCAAGGGCTATCTGAGGGTTCAATAACTCCCAATTCCAACATTTTCTGGACTTCAGTCCTGATACAGTCCCTGACATGGTCAGGTTGCCTATAAATCTTGTTTTTAATAGGCAGACTGTCCCCAGTGTCCACTTCATGAGTGCACCAGGTGGTCTGACTGGGTGTCAGTGAAAACATATGTCTAAACTGATTGAGGACTTGCCTGCAATCAGTTTGTTGCTGGGTAGTGAGGCTGCCTGCCAAGGCTACACCATCAACTGACCCATCGTCAGGGTTCTGTGAGAGCAGGTCAGGGAGTGGGTCACTCTCTTCCTCCTGCCCTTCATCAGTAGCCATGAGCAAGCCCATGTCTGCCCTGTCCACATATGGTTTTAACCTGTTGACATGGAGAACCCTGTGGGGACTCCTGGGTGTTCCTAGGTCTACTAAATAAGTGACCTCACCCTTCTGCTCAACAATAGTGTGGGGTCCACTCCATTTATCTTGGAGAGCTGCTGGGGCCACTGGCTCCAACACCCACACCTTCTGTCCTGGCTGGTAAACAGTCAGAACAGCCTTTGGTCATGCCAGGCCTTTTGAAGTTCCTGGCTAGCCTCAAGGTTTTGGTTGCCTTTTTCATGTACTCAGCCATCCTGGAGCGGAGACCAAGTACATAGTCCACTATATCTTGCTTTGGGGGCTTGAGAGGTAACACCCATCCTTCCTTCACCAAGCACAGTGGACCCCTCACAGGGTGGCCAAACAGAAGTTCAAAAGGGCTGTAACCAACCCCCTTCTGAGGCACCTCCCTATATGCGAATAAAAGGCAGGGCAAGAGTATGTCCCATCTATGCCTAAGCTTTTCTGGGAGCCCTTTAATCATGCCCTTCAAGGTTTTGTTGAATCTCTCAACTAAACCATTGCATTGTGGGTGATAGGGTGTGGTGAACTTATAAGTCACTCCACACTCCTTCCACATTGCTTTTAAGTACCCAGACATGAAGTTTGCACCCCTGTCTGAGACTACCTCCTTAGGAAAGCCCACTCTTGAGAAAATTCCCAGGAGGGCCCTTGCCACCACAGGTGCTGTAGTGGTCCTGAGGGGAATAGCTTCTGGGTACCTGGTGGCATGATCCACTACCACCAGGATAAACCTGTGCCCAGAGGATGTTTGGGGATCCATGGGACCAACAATGTCAATCCCTACCCTTTCAAAGGGCACCCCCACCACAGGTAGTGGTATCAGGGGGCCTTTGTAGTGCCACCTGCCTTGCCACTGGCTTGGCAGGTTACACAGGAGCGACAAAACTCCTTACTGTCTTCAGACATGTGGGGTCAGTGAAAGTGAGGGACAATTCTGTCCCAAGTCTTGTTCTGGCCCAGGTGACCTGCTAAGGGAATATCATGGGCTAGGGTCAATAGGAAGCCCCTGAACTTCAGAGGTATAACCAACCTCCTGGTAGCACCAGGCTTGGGGTCTCTACTCTCTGAGTACAGGAGTCCATCATCCCAATACACTGTATGGGGACCACTAGCTTTCCCAGCAGCCTCAGCAGCAGCTTGCTGTCTGAGGGGTTCAAGGGAGGGGCAGCTCTGCTGCTCCTGGCTCAGATCTGCCCTAGAAGGTCCCCCTGTCCCCAAGAACTCAACCTGGTCAGGTTCAAGTTCCTCTGGGACAGTTCCTTCTTCAGGGCTGAGATCATCCCCCTCAAGGGACTGATCTTCCTCCTGAGCCAAGGGGGAAGGCACTGCCTTAACCCTACTACTCCTCCTCTTGGAAGGCACTTGGTCCATTCTTCCAGAATCCAAGGCCTGTTCAGTGCTAGACATTTTGGCTTGTGACCTGGTCACAGCAAACACATCTGCAGGGATCCCCAGCATTTCTGCATGGGTCCTGAGCTCCACTTCTGCCCAAGCAGAAGTCTCTAAGTCATTGCCAAGCAAGCATTCGACTGGTAGGTTTGCACTTACCACAACCTTCTTAAGGCCAGTTACCCCTCCCCAGGAGAAGTTAACAACTGCCAGAGTATGGTCTGTTCTGACATTGCTAGCATTGGTCACTTGGTACATCTCACCAAGTATAACTTGCCCAGGATTCACAAGGTCTTGTGTCACCATTGTGATACTTGCCCCTGTGTCCCTAAATGCCAAAGCCTCACGTCCATTGATTAAAGGCTGTTGTCTGTACTTGCCCAGATTACTGGGACTCACAGTGGAGGTCACATCCATGCCTCCATCACAGACTAACACAGCCTGAGTCAGTTCTCTGACTAGGTCAGAGCCCAACTCAGTTCCCAGGGTGAACCCTACTAAACCCTTGGCTGGAGCACTCCCACCAACTGTACTAGGGGGAACAGGTGCCTTAGGGGCATTGGTGGGTGCTGGACTGGAGTCTTTGGACTTGGTGCAATCACTGGTCCAGTGGGTCTTTTGCTTACAGACCTTGCACCATGGTTTTCTTTGGCCTTTCCCTTTGGTAGACTGTGAATCCCCACCAGAAGAAGATTTTTGGGGGCCTGATGAAGACTTTTGATCTTTACCCTTCTCCCCACCCTTTTCAGAGTTCTTAGCATCTTGCTTCTTGGTTTCCCCACCTTGGTTCTGTACCTTCTGCTTCACCCTGGTTCTGACCCATTTGTCTGCCTTCTTTCCCAATTCTTGGGGAGAGGTCAGATCAGAGTCTACCAGGTATTGATGCAACAGCTGATTTTGACAGTTATTAAGAATCTGCTCCCTCTTTATCAGATTGTACAATCCTGAGAAGTCACACACCTTACTGCCCATCAACCAGCCTTCCAGAGCCTTGGCAGAACAATCCACATAGTCTACCCAGTCTTGAGTCTGTGCTTTTTGGGTGTCTCTGAACTTCAACCTGTACTGTTCAGTGGTTAGGCCAAACCCATCAATAAGAGCACTCTTCAAGACCTTGTAATTATCAGCATCCTCCTCTCTAACAGTGAGGAGCTTATCTCTACCTTTGTCAGCAAAGGAGAGCCACAAGATTGCTGCCCACTGCTCCTGAGGGACCTTCTGTACCTTACAGGCCCTCTCTAATGCAGTTATCCATTTGTGGATGTCATCCCCACTCTGGTAGGGAGGGACAATCTTGCTCAGGTTCCTATGGTCATAGGACCTTTCCCTGTCTCTAGGGACATGGCTGCCACCATGGGACTCTAGTCCCAACTTTCTTCTCTCTCTAAGGAGATCTAGGGATTCCCTATCTAAAGCCAATTGCTTTTTTCTGATTTCCAGCTGAGTTTCCTCATACTGGACCAGTCTGTCTCTTCTCTCATGAGAGGATTCCCTCCTGTGAGAGGAGATAGAGCTCCCTATGGAGGTGCCAGAGTGGTTAGACTCCTGAGAAGGAGATCTAGACTTTCTGGGCACACTCTTAATCCTTCCTGGGGGACAAAGTGGGGATCATTCTGATCATCCTCATCATCTTCCACAGGAGGGATTGGGTTATCCAGGTCAGGGTCATTGTCACCCTCCTGGCCAGTTTCAGAGGGGGGGCTGGGGGTATTGGTACCCCTGGCCTCGTCCTCTTCCTCTGTCCCACCCTCAGCTCCTACCCCTTCAGTCCCCAAGGGCTTACTAAGGTCATAAGCCACCAACAACTCCTTGAGGTGTTGGGTGGTGGGGCTTTGGCCTGTCCTTAGTTTTCTCAAGTTACATAAAGCTCTCAATTCCAAGAATGGGAGTGTATCATACTTGGAGGGTGGAAGCTCAATGGCTTCCTGCAAGGATTCTTTAGATCCTACCCTTAAAGACATTACTAGTGTGGTGTGGTGTATGCACTGCCTACTCTAGTGTGGCCTACTAAACTCTCTTGAGTTGTAGAAAGGGTTGTGCTATCCCTTAACACACAACTCTAAGTTCAGTAGAACTTACTGTATTCTAAGCTTAAATTATATGTACTTTAGGTACCTTTAGTGGTTTTCAGTTGATCAATTCAATTGAGATTATCTGGTAAAACAATAGCAAGCTGGAATCCCACACGCTGCACACCAATGTGAGAAGTTGGCCTGGCATATGCTGTCCACTAATTATAGTGGGCACCTTGCACCAGTCCAAACAACCCCTTATTGGAGATAGGTTAAAGACAACCTTATTGAAAGCTATCCTAGTGGTAGCTATGGAGAGCAGCCTTCAGGCTAAGTCTTGAAGGAATGTAAAGCAGCTTGTTTTACCAGTCTATAATCTCTTGAGTGATCAAATGAAAGAGCACCACACCAGGTATATATTCAAAATATATGTATTTATTGCTAAACACACCCCTCTAGTCTCTTTATGAGGCTAGAGTTCGAAGTACATAAGTTAGAAGTTATTTAAACACAGTAATAGCACAAATACACGTTTGGGCCCTAGGGGCGTACCAAACCATATACCAATAAAGTGGTATGCGAACCACGACTGAACTAGACACTAGGCCTAGAGCCTCTAGAAGTGCTTGGACCACAAGGAACCACCCAAGGTAGTGACACAGGGGACCCACGGGAGACGCGTGCAGTGTAAATACACAACCGCGATACGCCGTTGACTTCTATGGAGAAAGTCGGGATCGGGAAATTAGAGAAAAGGGACACTTAAAAGAGGACTAGGACAAAACCCTTTGAGATCTAGGACTTTGAAGAGTCTCTACCCACGGGAGCACCGGAGTACTCGTGTTACCTCACCCCGGGAAGCCGGGTGCATAGGTGCCTTTCGGGGTCGGGTTTCATCGTCGATTCGAATGGCGATCTGCTGCAAAGTGCTGCTGGCGGCCAAGAGAAAAGTGTCCGGGTGGATCCAAGAGTGGATCGGAGTTCTGAAGAACCTGAAAGCAGAGGGGACAGAGTCTGGGTCACTAGCCAGTGACCAGGAAGGCGATGGACAGATGCCCACCGATGTCGAGTGCTTCAGGTGCGTTGACGGTCGTCTTGACTCTTCAGCCACGAGGTCCAGGAGGCGTTGTCGGCGACCAGGAGCAGGATTCGGGCTGGGACACGATGTTTGTCGAGTGCTGAGGTGTCGGCGACCGGATTGGACCCAACAAGCCTTGGCAACAGCAAGTCTCGGTGAAGATGTAGATCGTCGATGATGCAGACCAGCAAGGTCTGTGGAACTCACCCAGCAAGGGTAAGTGAGGGCAGGCCTGGAGCAACCAGGATGCCAAGTTAGAAAAGGATTGGCCTTCGTTAAGGGCTACTAGCCAACGGGCTAGCGACCGCGAAGGAGCCTTGTGACACCGCACGTGGATCTGGCTCACAGGACACTCGTGGAGTGGGGGCCAGTGATCTTCGGTGCAGGTGGTGCTGGAGGCTAGGGCTACTCGGAGCCCAAAGCACGACTTCTTGGGAGACCCAGAAGAGGATGCACTTGCAAATGTGCTCGGTTTCCAGGGGTCACGGTCTCAAGTCACCCACGATAGCCACGGGCCTCAGCTTTGCTGGGGACTCAGGGTAGCCTCGGGGAAGTCTGAGAATCCACCTCTGGTGATGCGATGACTTCGGCGTCCGACGGGAGCTTCAGAAATGCGAACCGGACAGATGCTTCTTTGGTGCCTGCCAAGCAGGGGAGTCACTCCTTGACCCCAAGGGAGATTCTTCTGTCCTCTAATCGTGAGTAGAGCGTCGAAGGTCCAGGATTCAGTTACAGAGTTTCGTCCAGGGATAATCTAAAGTCCTAAGGACTGGGTTCCTACCTTTATACCAAAGATAGGGGTTGGACTACTCTGTGGCCCCACCTATGGGTGGGTCAGGGCAGAGGGGTGGCTACACCCCTTTCGAATTTGTCCAGTTCACGCCAAAGCAGGGGCTGCAAGCCCCTGATCCGGTTTGAACTGGGGTATGCACAGGGACACCAAATGTGCCCCCAGTGCAGGACTTCAAAGCACCCGAAAGTGCTCCCGCCCAGCCCCAATACACATTATCCTGTCTGGGGAGGTGGTCACACCTCCCTGGGACAGGAAACCTATTGTCCAGGCCTCCCCTGCCGGAGTTTCGTCCAGCAGCAGGAGGCCAGACTCGTGTCTGTGGC
Organism: Calotriton arnoldi; assembly: GCA_963921515.1. Taxonomy (NCBI): domain Eukaryota; kingdom Metazoa; phylum Chordata; class Amphibia; order Caudata; family Salamandridae; genus Calotriton; species Calotriton arnoldi. Next base: position 550,556 of record CAWUFW010005964.1, on the reverse strand, counting down.
AGCAGCATCCATTTTGTGATGCCAGTGCTCTGGAAAGAAGTTACCGGACTAGTCAGAGTTAACATGTCTTTCCCTCTAGAAGGGTGGAATGCTACCCCCGCCGCCAGGATTGGCGGGGGGGTAGTATTCCAAGATGTTTGACACCAAACACGACATGTTTAGGTGCAGCCATTCCAGAGTTAGCATTTTACCGCGAAGATATAATGCGCTTAAGAGTATATGGTCAGGCTGCACTACAAACAGCATCAGAGATGGTCTCCGAACGCTGCAGAGGGGCCCTGCTCATGCAGGGGCACCCTCTCACATAGGAACCATGCACTCTGCCTTTAGGATTGATAAGGCCTGCCTTAGGAGTGACTTATAGGTTTATATGTGTGTATGTATTTAGTGATATAGGTAACCTATATCACTGTAAGGGGTGCATGCACCACCTTACCCAGGCTGCAGTAGCAGACCTGTGGTGTCAGTTTGGATGGCCTTCCAGGGGTGGCATAATACATGCTGCAGCCCCTGGCAGGCCTCTGAGGTACCTATGCCCTTGGTACATAGTATACCATATACTAGGGGCTTATAAGGGCACTCCAGATCCCAATCAGTGATGTGCCTAAGGCACATGGAAACCATTTTAGAGAGGAAGCAGCTAGGCTGGGGTTCTGATTAGCAGGGCTCCAGCCAGACTAATGTCGAAAAACAGTGAAGCATCAGCAAAAAGTGGGGGTACCCATGTGAAGCAGATCCTACTCTCCTACACATGGTATAGGGGAAGTCATCACAGCTAAATGAGGAGGGCCTAGACCAACCTTTAGCATTCATCTCTAGGATTTGCTACAGGGAACAGGGGTGGAGTGCTATTGAGAGTGAAGCCTTTGCTGTGGTCCGGGCACTGAAGACACTGAAACCATAGTTGTTTGGGATTCACTTCGGGGTTCACACAGACCACTGGCCCCTCAGGTGTCTCATGCAAATGAGGGGTGAGGTTCCAAAATTGTTGACGTGGTCTGTCCCCCTAAAAGAATGGACCTTACGGTCCAACACCATCCTGGGTCAGACCACTCTAAATGCTGATGATCTATCCTGGTTTTTCAGCCTTAGTGAATAGAATTGTAGTGGATGCAGCTGCACTAAAGGTCCTGCTCAGTTTGCACTGAATCTGTTTTAAGAGTGTTTTAATAGTCAATCTTTTAGTAATTTGTGTCAAATTGATTTGTTGCATATTACGCTATTTTGCACTTTAGAGGGAGGTTGAGAGCAGCTAAAAATACCTTTTCTAACTTTCGCCAATCTTTCCTATTTCAGGGACAGCTGGAGCCACCATCTTTGGGCAGTGCGTGCTCTACCTCTTTTTAAGGCCATATGTATTTAACGGGGGATGCTGCGCGGATGCGCCGCAGGCGTGCCAAAGGGAAGCCCATCCTCGCCCATCAGCGTCATGGAAGCAACCAGCGCCAGCCACTATGCCCGCGGCTCACCTGAAGGCAAACATTGCATATGCTACAACAAGGAACAACTGTTTAGCCTAGCCCCTGCAGTAAAATGCACTTTACATCCTCCATCACTCTCACTAAAGGACTGTTATTCCTGTCCTAAATGTGGGTTCCAAGTAAAACCTCCACCACAGGACATGGTACTCACATCTCCTCCAAATATTGGGAAAAATAATACACAGGTCTCTGCAGTCCTGATCAATGTCCGTTCACTGAAGAAACATGGTACAAATATTTTTGCTTTTCTGAGTGAGGAACTCCCAGACATGCTGTGTATGACAAAAACATGGTTATCTGAGACATACAACCCCGCAATTCAAGGGGCTATAAAGTACACAAAAAGGGCTGACTGAGTGGAATGTGGAGGGGGGGGGGGTTAGCCATGGTTTACAGAGAAAATTACGACTGCCTAATAATCCCTATTGATGCTCTTGAAGGATCTGAGGCACTTGGCTTCTGCCTCACCCTGTCTCCCAAACAATGGATGGCCAGGGTACTAATATACAGACCTTCGGGCCCTGCTGGATCCTTCCTCAAATCCTTGGGCAATGCTTTCGCACATCTGGCACTAAAATATTCTCATTTTCTATTACTTGGGGACCTGAATCTACACATGTACAAAGTAGAAGTTAGCGAGGTGGCTACACTGCTTGAAGTCATGTCTTTCCTGGAACGTACTCAACACGTGGTCAGCCCGACACATCAAGCATGTCATGTTTTTGGACTTATTTTCTCCAACATCACATTGGAAATGGGTGAACCATTTCTTCAAGTCGGGACATACCACCACTTGATTAAATTTAACTGGCTGGTCCTACTAAAAGCGCAACCCCGACAGTTAAAACCCCATGCGCTTCCAGAGCGCTTCATAGAGTCCAGCCTTTGGAGTTCACTAGGTCCCTAGAAGAGATTGCCCCCTCTCTCTTGGGCATAGTAGAGGATGATGCCTGTCTCCTGGACAACTGGACCCACGAAATAACCCATAAGTTCACACTAATAGGCCAACATATACCATGCAGAATTAAGCAGTACAGCCCCTGGTACACAGATAGTCTCAGGGAAGAAAAGAAACGAGGTAGCTCTAAAGAAATACTATACAAAAGTCAAAATAGCCAAGATGTCTCATCTGGAAGACAGGATAGAGAGAGCAGGAAATAAATCTAGGGAAATCTGTAAAGTTGTTAAAAAACTTTATGTCCCCTAAGGCTTGTGCCAGACTTTAACAACCTTCTGCTGAGTGGTGCGATCAGCTGGCTTTCTATTTTGATAATAAGATCCTGATCATCCAAGCTACCCTCTCCTCTTGCACTCAGTCTGAAGTGGCTTTTAATGGATGTAATGCAATTAAGTATATCTACCACAAATATAGCGACACTCACTAGCTTCAAACACATCGCCTCCGAGGGATCATCAGCAGCTATACGCAGCCTCAAATCGGAATCTACTTCCAATCCCTGCCCTCCCAACCTATTAGCATTAGGGGCAGGCATCATTAACCAACTGGCTAATAAGCTGCTTAATGCATCGCTGTCTACAGCAACAGTATCCCACTCCTGGAAGCAGGCTAAAATCTTGCCCCTGCTTAAGAAACCCTCGGCAGACCCATGAGAGCAATCCAACTATGGACCAATATCGTTACTACCGGCCTTGTCTAAAGTGCTGGAAAAACATGTAAATCAGCATCTCTCCCAGTACCATGAAACTAATAACTTGCTCCACTCGAGCCAGTCCAACCCTAGACCCAAATTCAGCAAGGAGACGGCACTAACGGAGGTTGTTGAATACATCAGAGGCACCCTAGACGCAGGTTGGAAGGCAGTACGGATCATGTTAGACCTGCCAAACTCCTAGCGCGTCTCTAATCCAACTGAATAGTTGGTAAAGCTTCAGCTTGGCATGTTACCTTTTTGGAGGGTACAGGACAAGAGGTATGGATCCCTCCCTTCTCTTCAAAGTCCACTGAACTGTCAGTGGAAGTGCCCCAGGGTTTGGTCTTTAGCCCTACATTAATTAATGTATATCTTACCCAATTAGCTCTACTAGCTGTAGCATTGGGAGCAAAAGTGATCTAATACTCTGATGATACTCAGCTGCAGTTCTCCTGGGGCAGGGAAGCAGAGATCCCAGGCAAATCCATCAGATCCTGCCTAACAGCTGTCTTCCACTGGCTAACCTCCCATCAACTTAAATGCAACGCAGACAAGACCGAAATACTGTTCTTCGGTCTTAATCCCCCGGAGATATGGCAGACCTTCTGGATGGATGACACACCCCATCGGGCCATCAGGGATGAACAGTGAAGAATTTGGGTGTCAAATTCCTTGGCTTTCTGTCCATCCAACCACAGATTAAAACTGTAGTAGGTGCACTTTTTGGATTACTGCGCATTGTAAGGGAGTTTTTACATTTCCTTTCATTCTCAGCAAGGAAGTTGTTCATCCAGGCACTTATATCCTTGAGGCTGGGCTACATAAATGCCCTACATTTAGAACTTCCCGACTACCTAAGCAACAGATTACAGATGGTCCCGAATATAGCGGCCCACATTCTCCTTGGCATTCCTCTGATAACCCACGTGTCCCTGCACCTGCTGACTCTCCACTGGCTCCCAATAAAGAAGAGAATCTTATTTAAAACACTTGCTATGGTCCACAAGGCACTTCACCACACAGGGGCAGGCTACCTCAGGACAACAATTAGCTTCTTCGTCCCCCGAGAAACCTGCAATCTGTCAACAGCCTCCTGGCGAGAATCCTTAAGATTCTACATTACATTCTGCAGGGAAAAAGCTCCCCCACTGAGATATGGTCAATTGATGCAATCTCACTGTTAAAGAACAAGTTAAAAACCTGGCTCTTTAAGCAGGAATAGATGGCTTAACCACACTCTGTAATTATAGCTTCTGAGCAGAGCACCGGGACACTTCTTGGAGTAACCATGCGCTATAAAAGTCATCTTTCATTAATTGCCAAGGGGTTGGGTAGTTCTCCCCACTTTCAGCTGGGGAGACACATGCTAGACCAGTTAGACTCAGGGTGGTGTTCCTTCAAACTTTTTGCCTCGCTTCCTCTATTTTGCTGGAATTATTTTTGTTGGCCTTTGGACTCTGTGCACTTTACCACTGCTAACCAGTGCTAAAGTGATTGTGCTCACTCCCCTAAAACATGCTTAAATTGGCTTATACCCAATTGGCACATTTGATTTAATAGAAGTCCCTTGTAGAGTTGTATACCATATACCCAGGGCCTGTAACTTAAATGCTACCAGTGGGACTGCAGCACTTATTGTGCCACCCACTTTGGTAGCACCTTAAAACATGTCCCAGGCCTGCCATTGCAGCCTGAATGCAGTTTTAAACTGCAATGTTGACTTGTCATGAAAACTCCCTTGCCAAGCCTTAAACTCCCCTTTTGTTACATATGTCACCCCTAAGATAGGCCTTAGGTAGCCCAAAGGGCAGGGAGCATTGTAATCAAATGGTTGGACATATACTTTTAAGTTTTAGATGTTCTGGTAGTTAAAACCTTGTACATTCTTTTTTCACTAATGTGAGGTCTACACTTCCCATAGGATAACTTTGGCGATTCCTTATTACATTTAGTAAGCTGTAATTTCCAATTGGGAGCAGGTAGCTACATCATGTTTTTTTGTCTTTGGAATTTTAATCAAACACCCTATTTAATGATAAAGTCAGGTTTTTTATCAAAATTTTGAAAATGGCACTTTTAGAAAGTTGTTCAACACAAAATGGGGCCGCTCCGAGAGTAGTGACCTAGGTGCAAATTAAATTGTGAGTGTGGGCATCTCACAAAATGTGAAGGACTGGTCTCACACACCACCAGGTGTCATGCTTCATCATTGACCAGTCCTCGCCCTCTAGAAACTCGGTTTGGTAGAGGGCGGGCATACACCTGACGACAGTGATGCACTTCTAAATTAAGTGGGGGCCCGTGGGGAGTGAGTAAGATTTAAAAACCATTATAGTTACCAAATTAATTTTTAATGTGGCAGGCAGCTATATGGTATTAAAAACAAGTGAACGGTGCTATGGGGAGACTACTGTCCCCTCACCGTTGTAGGTGCAGTCGACATGTTTCTGCTGTGTGGCCCAGTTGGGTCCGTGGCATTCATCAGGACCTAAAAGAAAAGAAAGGAGGGCTCCGTTCTTACCAGCCTTGTGGTGATAAGATGCCACTAGGTGGGGTGACCTATGTCACACTCCACCGAGAAGGGGCTCACTTTGAAGCCCTAGGACATGAACCTAAATGCCCCATGGGAGGAGGGCAAAAGGAAGACCTCTGTAGTCAGACTTGCCTCAAGGTGCGTCTCCCGTAAGTGCACCTATATGTGTGCTCCTCTCCTCCCCGACGATCGTTAGGTTCATGTCCTAGGGCTTCAAAGTGAGCCCCTTCTCGGTGGAGTGTGACAGAGATGGAGTGCTTGATTGTACTGATGATCCTGTGGAGATTGTTGGTTGTCCAGAATTTGTGCTTCAGTGTGAATTGTAAGTCGTTGCTTTGCTGATAATAGGTGATATACCTTCACCTAATTGTAAGCAGTTGGAGAAAAACACAGACAAGGAAACTAAAACATTTTTTTTCAACGAGTACAAATCCTGAATCTTATGTGTTAATAGGGGCCCTTTTTTGGTGCTGACGTTATCAGTATTTTGAGCATCAGATGTGGGAAACTGTCCAGCAATCCTGGGACTTTTACCTCCAAACACACTAGTGGTACTAAAAAAATGGATGGAAAAAAAGCGATAGTCCTTGCTTTATTAAATATGGTCAAAAAGTAGACGCAATGAGGACTATTGCGACTACAATTCCAGACAACTTTGGCAATGTGATTAGTCCTAGTCATCAGAGATTAACAGAATTAGTCAACAGGATATCTACAGTATGATTACATGCCTACATCAGTCAGGCCACCGGTCTAAAAATATGTACTTAAGCAATATTATTCAAGGGGAAGGGCTTCCAAGGTATTCGAACCAGCTAGGAGCTAATCAAAATGTAGCATTTTTTTAAGGTAAACTTGCCTTATTTACAATTTGAATGCTGTAATTTACTAGAATAAGGAAAAAACGTGATGCAATCCTTCCAGTGGCGAGTCGAAGGAGTGGTCACAGGTGGAAGTAGTCCTCGATTCTAGGAGAACTGACTACATGCGAAGATGTTCCTGGCAGTGACATCAACTACTACGCTTTCAAAAAGCTGCTGAAAGGTCCAATAAGAATGCTTGAATTATAGGATACTGGAGATAAATTAAGGCTGCAGTTCGGTAGGTGTGGTCTCCACTGTTCAGTGGCTTCCATTACATCAATTATCCAGTCGTAGAGGAGGAGTTATATTACATCTGTTTTAAATCAGACCATGGTGAAAACTGCAATGGGTAGAATGCATGTACACTAGAAGCGTCCTTTAAACAGCAAATGTGACATTTTTAAATCAGGAAAACCTTCAAAAATACTGTGTGGGAATGTAGTCTATATGTTGTAATTACATTCTAAGTAGAAAATGTGGTCTCTGTTAAAAATTGTGTAGGACTAGGGGAAATTGATTTCTATGCTAGAATTCACTGCTATGTGTTATTCAGTTTATCGACTATAATCGTGTAAATGTTGGGGATTAACTTTAACTGCCTATGCATGTTTTGTTTTCATTTTTTCATGTACAAAGCATTTTTAAGGAGACCAAATACAATAAAATTTTCTGATTTGAACTTTGTAACTTTAAGGATGGATGGAAAAAAAGGAGACATGTGGATAGCTGGTGTGTGTACTTCGGTCTTGTCTCCCAGATTGCATTGCAATTGTATTTATATTGCGCTTACCACCCCTGACGAGGCGTTGAAGCGCTTTTTGGCGAGTAGCACGCTACTCCGGAACCTAAGAGGATTAGTGGTGGATTAGTATAGAGAAATTTGAGTTAATTTGAGTGGTGGACATGTGACTCTGTTAGTTGGATTGAAAAGGATAATGGACACGTGAATGTAAAAACAGTCAGATTCACAAGGATTTGTTTAAGCTTAGTGTGCAATGACTGATCCATAAATGCCAGAGTATCTTTTTCACCAGAATGTAAAAGTAATCCAAAATTGGAGCTCTTGATAATACAGGAAAAATAACCATTTCCCATGTTATGACATGTTCAGAATTCAGGACACAAAATCCTCAAATTACAAGGTATTAGGTTTTATCTATACCCACTAAACATTGTTCATGAAATATTTACATAGTTACAGTTCGCCTTTCTGTTATTAAAGAATGCAATCCTTAGTGAAGCATTAATGCACAATAAGCTCTCAAGATAGAGACAAGCATTGGCAAAGCCAATAGGTCTTGCCTATGTAAGACCTATTTGGCTTGCTAATGTTTTCCAGCCATGTTGCACAGCAGCAGCTGAAATGCACCATGGCAAAAAAACTTTTAAAAGTGCTTTAATGAGGTTAATGCCATTAGCTTTATATATATATATATATATATATATATATATATATATATATATATTGCTTAATTTTTTTAGTTTAAAGAAAATTTTATTGCTGTGATATAAAATGCATTTACAATAAAATATAGGAATTTAACATAGAGTAGTAACTATGCAATCTGGTAAGACAATATAAGAAAAATAAAAAGAAAGAGGGAGGGAGAAAAGAGAGAGAAAAGTATTCAATGTTATTATTATATCATAACTACTATAGAATTACTCATAAGAATTAACAACAAAGCTAGAGAAAAAATCAAAACGGCATATAAATAAATTGATAATGAAAATAAATATAAATGAATTAGTTATAACTCATGGAGGTTTAGAAACTTCTTCAACTCGAGGGTTATGAGTTTGTGATAAACTTGCAGATACGTCAAGGAAATGAGTAATGGGTGACCATAGGACGTCTCTTTTGATTGCAAGTGAAATGGGATGTACATATGCTCTATCTAATCGATGGTTATAACAAACCCCATACCACCAAGCACGATAGGAGATAAGAGAACTATCTTTCCATGCCCGGGTAATCTGTTGGAAAGCAACTGCAAGGAGTAGGTCAATAATATGGAAGTTGTGAGAGGTTGAGACCCAATCCTCAGATAAAGTACCTAGAAATATATTAACAAAAGAGAAGGGAATTTGTGTACGAAATATAATATTAATCTGTTTCCAGACTTGTTTCCAAAAATCATGCACGTAAGAACATATAAATAACTTATGTTTTAAATCCGCTGGATTTGTGTGACAAGACCAGCAGGAGGGGAGAGAGTAGAGTTCATTTTGTGTAATGAAACCGGAGTAAGTAAAAGTCTGTTGTAAATGTAAAACAAAGTTTGATTGATATTAGCAGCTCTTTAAGATTTTCTAATTTTAGTCCAAATCTTATTCCACGTAGAAATAGAAAAGGAAGATTGAAGATCGGATTCCCAGTTGAGTTCCACTTCTGTTTTATCTCTAATAAGTGGAAAAGGTGATAAATGTTTGTATATCTGTGATGCAGATGGTGAGAGGGGTAGGATTGACAGAACATTTGAGGGTGGAGAGGAATGAGTGGGTATGAGAGTCACACTATTGTAAGCTGATTGAAGTAGAGAAATTAAGGAGGTGTATTTAGATGTATATGTTGAGGGAAAAGAAAAACGTGTTTGGGCAGAAGTAAATGACATCCAGGTATCATCATGATAAAGTTGCTGGATCCAATGAAGTCCTTTAAGATACCAATCTTTCCAAAAAATAACTTTATCATTTATTTTAATGTCTTTATTGTACCATATTGAGGATTGTAGGAATTTATCCCTAGGAGAAAGATGATTAGTAAGTAGAGGTTGAAGCCTTTTGCAAGAGTTATTAAAAATAGGAAGAGAAAGCGATAGAGGGCGATGGGTAAAAGATAAAGTTTCTTGAAAGGAAAAAGGCTGAAGGAAAGATTTTTCAACTGTAGTCCATAATGGTAAAGATGAGGTTTCCTTATCTTCTAAGAGCATTAAAGAAGTTTGTTTAAGAGAGAAAGTGGAATGATAGGATTGAAAATCTGGGAAATTAACACCTCCTAAATGTTTAGGGCGTTTAAGTTTATGTAAGGACATGCGAGGTATTTTGTTATTCTATAAAAAGTTTGATAATATAGAGTAAATTGTTTTAAAGTGAGAGTTAGCAATATTTATTGGGATATTGGAAATATAAAAAAAGATTATAGGAACTAACATCATTTTAATCGTGTCAAGACGGCCCCACCATGATAAAAACAAAGGATTCCATTTGGATGTGGTAGATCTTAAAAAAGAAGCAGTTCTTTTAAATTAGTTAAGATAGAATCTTTAATGGAAGATTTAAACCACAAACCTAGATATTTAATTTTATCAGCGTTCCATTTAAAACCAGAGGAGATATAGTCTGCTGAAAAACACAACTTGTTCAAAGGAAGGATTTCAAATTTATCAACATTTAATTTATAGCCGGACACAGATGCAAATAATGCTACTTCAGATAAAAAAGCCGGTAGAGACGATTGTGGGTGTGATAAGAAGAGTAAAATATCGTCTGCATAAACAGATAATTTTAGTTGGTTAGAACCATATTTAAAACCTGTGATTTGAGAGTTTGAGCGAATCTTTATCAAAAAAGGCTCAAGGGCAAGTATAAAAAGAAGTGGTGAAAGAGGACAAGCTTGTCGCACCCCACGATGTAAAGAAAAATTTGATGAAATAAGACCATTGGAAAGTACAGAGGAGACTGGAGAAGAGTATAGTAAAGAAATATAATTTATAAAGGTATGACCAAAACCAAACCAAGACAAGATAGAGAAAATAAAGGGCCAACCAACTTTATCAAAAGCTTTCTCAGCATCCAAAGAAATGGCAGCTAACAAATCTTTATATGATCTAGCTTTGGTAAGAACATTAAAAAAGAGTCTAGTATTATCTGAAAGATGTCTACCTTTAATAAAACTGCATTGCTCACGGCCAATTAACAAAGGAAGAAAATTCTCTAAACGAAGTGCTAGGATTTTAACAAAAATCTTATAGTCTAAGTTAATTAGGGAAATGGGTCTAAAATTTTTACGTAGAGTATGATCTTTGCCGTCTTTAGGTATTAAGCATATTAAAGCTTCCTGAAAAGATCCACTGGATGTTCCAGAAGAAATAAAGAAATGAAATAACTGATGTAATTTAGTAATGAGAAGGCGAGAGAAATGGGAGTAAAATTCAATAGTGAATCCATCAGGTCCTGGAGCCTTACCACGTCTAATAGTACGAATAGCATTAGTAATATCTGATTCTTGAATATCTTCATCTAATATTGAAAAGTCTAGATCCGGGGAAGAAGGCGGAATAATAGAGGATAGGTATTGAGAAATGTCGTCTGGAGATACAGAGGATTCAGGAGTATACAGAGATTGGAAACATTTAGTAAATTCTGATAAGATATCCTCATTTTTGTAAATCATGCGATTATTGGAATTGAGGATAGAGCTAATCTTAGTACACGCTTTCTTAATTTTAAGGTAATTAGCCAAACGTTTTCCAGCCTTATTTTGACCACCGTAATATTTGGCAGAAGATTTAAGTAGAAATGAATTAGCGTTGTCTGTAGAGATTTTGTTGAATTCAAATTTAGCTCGAACAAGTTCATCTAGACAAGATTTAGAATTAGTATGAAAAAAGGAATATTCTAATTGTTTAATTTGTATCATAAGAGAATGTAACTTAGAAAAGGGAAGATTTCTTTCGGCGGGATACAAAGGAGATAAAAAAATCCCTGGAAGCCGCTTTAAAAGAGTCCCAAATGATTTGTGAAAATATGCATGGATTCTCATTCTCAAGAAAAAAGGTGGTGGCAAACATTTCAAATTTCTGAGTAAAATTAGCATCCAAATGAAGAGAATTATTAAATCTCCATCTTCTGGTGCCTTGTGTGGGGAAAGAAAGATCCAAGCTTAAAGTAACTGGTGCATGATCAGAAATTAGTATAGAGCCAATGTCAGAATGTGTAATATGTTGAGTGAGTGCTTTTGAGGTAAATAGGTAATCAATACGAGATTGTGAGGAATGTACTGGGGAAAAGAAAGTATATTCTAAAAGAGTGGGGTTGCATAATCGCCATGCATCTACTAATGACCGTTGTTGAATAGTGGATGTGAACTGTGAGAACATAGAAGAGGGGATAAATTTAGATTTAGATTTACGAAATAGAATAGGGTCCATAACCATATTACAGTCACCACCAACTAATAAAAATTCATCTTGAAAGGACATCAATTTGGATAAAATTGCAAGCTAAAAGGCGGTATCCGGGGCAGTAGGGGCATAGAGGTTAAAAAGAGTTATGGGGATATTGTTAAGTAATAGTGAAACAGAGACCCATCTCCCAAATTGTCCGATTCTTGTGTGATAATCTGTAAATCAACACGTTTATGACATAAAATAATAACCCCATTACGATTTCCTGTGCCTGGGGAGGCAAAAATATTACCTACCCATTGTCTTTTAAGTTTAGGAATTTCTTTATCCACAACATGAGTTTCTTGTAAGAACGCTATATCACATTTTAAATTAGATAAATGAGATAATACTCTTTGGCGTTTTATCGGAGAACCTAAACCTTTAACATTCCATGAAATAACCTTTAGAGTCATTTATAACAAACGAGATAACATTAGCATTGCATAACAATAATAGGAACAATTAAAGATTAATAAAAATATAGAAGTATTGGTAATTAACACAGAAGATGCAGAGCCGTACCAATAATCATTAATAATAAGGAAATAAAGAATAGCAGTTATGAAAAAGGAAGAAATAATGAAGGAGATTAGAATAATAAAAGAAGAGAAGAGATAGAGAGGAAAAAGAAAAGAAAAAAGAGAGAAGTAAGAAAGAGAGAAGAAAGAGAGGAAAAGGAGAGAATACATCAATGAAAAGCGAAGAATTTCAGAAAGGAGATAAGCAAGATAAAAAGGATATAACAAAAGAAGAGAAATAAGTACAACATGGAAGCAATATAAGCCATAGAATTCAAAAATACAATGACTAACTACAAATAACATGAAAAGTATGAGGGTGGTGAGGCCACATAAGGAAAATGGCACAACTGACCGGGCAACTCAGTGTGGATCGGGGAGGGAGCACATCATCCAGTACAGACCAGGGATGACATAAAATCATATACGCAAAGTAACCGCACCTAAGAAACAAAGGAGAAAAAACATGACATGTGAGAAGCAAAGATAAGGGTATTTTAGAAAAAATATAGAACAAGATAAGAGACAACAGCCAAAGTCCTCCAGAGAGAAAAAACATATTAAGTAATTAGTAGTTTAAAAACTTTAAGCAGGAACGAATCTGGATACATCCATCTTTTCTACTCTGCATTGGTCCAGGATTCTTTGTAATAAAACAGGGTCCTCACAGTTCGTAGTTTTGTTTTTATATGTGACTTTGAAAAGGCAAGGATGGAAAAGGCCAAATCTAGCATTGAGAGCACGAAGAGCTGGTCTCATGTCTAGGAATTTCTTCCTGCGATCTGCTGTTTCTTTGGCATAATCTTGAGCAAAGAAGAGATTGGAGCCTTGCCAAGTGATATGGTCCCTGGATTTAGCAGCACGTAAGACCTTCAATAAATCTGTGTACTCCCAAAAATATATGATGACTCCCCTAGGTTTGGATGAAGACGTCACTAAAGTCGGATTTTGACCCAAACGATAAGCTTTTTGGATGTTCAAAACAGGAGTCTTGGGAATATCAAGGATTTGCGGAAGGAATGACTTAAAGAAAGAGATGGGGTCTGAGCCCTCCAAGCCTTCTGCCAGACCAAATATTCGCAAGTTATTGCGTCGATTGCGGTTCTCAAGATTTTCCACCTGTTTTTTGAGAGATAGAATGACAGAGTTCAAGGAAGGAACCTGATTCACCACAGCCTGGACATTCTCTACTTGTTGTTCCATCAGCATGACCCTATTTTCCATAGTGGACCACTTGTCATCCAAGGATTGAAGACGTCTATTCGTTTCCTCCATGTAAGGTCGAAGAGAGCGTATTGCCTCAAGAAGTACATCCATAGCATTTGGTGGAGGAGATGCAACAGGTGAAGGCGGATCCTTTTTAACCCGTTTGCCAGAAGATATCAGAGATGAAGTGGTCAGCTTCGGAACAGGAATGTTTGAAGAAAGTGGATTATCAGAGGACGTTGCTGGAGCCTCCATATGGGGGAAAGATGTAGTACTCTCAGAATTTTCCATATTTGTTGAGAGAACTGAATAAGGGTAGTGGTCTGCCAGAGATGAAAAAGGTAAAGGGGGACCAACAGCACGACGTGTGGATTTCGTTCTCCCCATAAAACTCCAGATAATAATGAGATATTTAATAAAAAGCACAGTGTCAATCACTTCAAGTGGTCAAAATACACAAGAGCTAGTGAGAAAACCAGGTCTTATTTAGACAAGATGAAGATTCATTGTAACACACGTTTCATAACAGAAGTGAGAAACGTCACCTCAGGGGACCACCATGACCACAAAAATTTGAAGTGAAAATAATGAGGAAAAGGTGTCTTCTATATTCAGTTAAGATTCTTTTCTCCAAAGGACCCCAGCACTGCAAGTCGCCATCTCGTCAGATGCAGTTATGATGTAGAAATTCAGCCGTAAAGGAGCTGAAGTAAGTAATGTTCAGTATTAGGCTGAGTGTGTTAAAAGTTGCGAGTTTGGGAAGAAAACTCGGTTGGAGTTGAAAACTGCTTCATTTGAAGGGTTTTCACGCTGCTATGCGATAAAACCAGTGAGCTTTAAGAAAACAAAATGGCGGGCGCGAGTTCCATAAGGAGAAACGCGCCGGCCGTATTTGAAGAGGAGAAAAGCTCACCAAAGCTGCACAAGGGCATAGAAATGTTCCAGAGACATTCACATCCCGGAAAGTATCTTCAAAGTGCAGCCACGGAGCTCCCTCAATCAGCGGCCATCTTCAATTGGCGTCAAGCCACGCCCCTATATATATTGCTTTTTAACCATGCAACACAGCTACTGTACAAGACAAAATCTGTCTTCTATTTGGATTTATGCTTTAAGCCATATTGTACAGCTGTGTGGCTACTGTGGAGCATGGTTGAAAGTAAAAAACAAAAAAGTGCTATAACACGGCTAGCATTGACTTTGTGATACCCAATATGGTAAAGCAGGTGTATTAGCTTAGGCAGGGTGTTACAAGATGCAGTGTAGGTCAAGAAATGGGTTCCAGTGCTCCTGTTTGTATTTTTCAAGAAAGCATTGATCTGTGTTATCTGTGATTTTGTGTCACAGTGCTTTAGTGTGGTGCAACCGGTGCAACCGCACCTGGTAGCCAGCTCGTGTGTGCTGTATTTCCACTTTTTTTTACTGGTTTAAAATCACCTTCTGCAGGTTTGTGTGCATCCAAATCATTTTATTAAACAATTGCTCAGATCAATGTTGCACTTACAATACAAGGGGTAGACATATATCAACACGTTATTCCCATACTTTTCAGAAATACCCTCATCTCTGATGGTTCACAGAACCCAGGGGCCCCCTAATCTTACATATATATAGTGTCCTTTTCCTATATCCTCCCTCCCTTCTCTTTCAGTGCCCTCTATACTCACTCCACCTACCCCAAACTTTGCTTTATTTCTGTGGGCATCCTCTGGCTTTGTAGATTACCTTTTCTGCCCCGGAACACCAATCTAAGTCGGCCTCCCATTCCCTCAAGTCTGGTATCTGGCACACTCCCCATTTTTTGGCTATATTCCTTTTGGCCACCATTGCTGCTACTTTCAACCATATTAAGGTATACTTGGGCCATTTTTCTTCTCCTGTGACAGATAATAGTAGCCATCTCGGGTCTATAGGGATTTCCACATCAGTGACTTCAGTCACGAATCTCGTCACCTCTCTCCAGAAGTCTTGTATATATTTACATTCCCAAAGGATGTGAAAAAAGAAACCTATTTCGCCACATCCTCTCACACAGTACCTAGACACATCCTGCACCATTTGATGCAATAGTGTTCTCAATGCATATGATCTATGAAGTATACAAAGCTGGACCAGGCAAAACCGGGCCCTTATAGCTACTTCACGTGGGCTCTGTACTGCCTCCTCCCAGTCATCATCCTCCAAAATTCCTAGCTCTATCTCCCACGCTGCCCTCAAAGGGTCCACCGGATTGGATGAATTGTACATTATTTTCTTATATGTAAATGAAGTGGCCTGCATAGCCATCGGGTCCATCAATAATCTGTCTTCTAATGGCGAGTAGTCGGGCAGAGTCTCCCCCTCCCTGAGTTATTGGCGAATAGCATGGCTTAATTGCATGTATCAATATCGTTCTGTCTCTGTCATTGCATACTCCCTTTGTAGGTCTTCAAAGGTGTGCTGACTCTGTTCCCTCCATATATCCTCCAGCCTTTCAATTCCCAACATTTCCCATTTTTTAACTTCTCCCAGTTGGTCACTGTCCCAAAATTGAGTTTTCCCCGTCAATTTCCCTTCCCAGCCTATGTGTTTTAGCACTTCTCTCCAGGCTCGTATTACTGTCTGAGTGTGTGGCGGGAGCTGTTTTTCTTTACTTCTACTGCACAATGCTGCCAGATATCCCCTTTTACCCATGCCCCAATGATCTGCCCTGAAAGCTGGATCCCCACGGTCCGTAAATGCCCAATCATTCACTACTATTAGCTGTGAGTCCCAGTAGTACTTGCATAAGTCTGGGACTGACAGTCCCCCCTCGTGCACTCCCCGCTGAACTTACCAAGAGCAATTCTAGAACTGCCTCCATCCCATAGGAGTTTTCGCAATTCACTATTTATATCTCGGAACACCTTTTGAGGTATTTTATATGGGGTATTCTGCAACACATATAGCAACCTAGGCAGGGACATCATTTTGAAAATAACTCCCCTGCCCATCAGGGACACCGGTAATTTTCGCCAATGTTCCACATCGTTCCCTAGTCGTTGTATTTGGGGATATAAATTGTCTGTTAGGAAGTCTTTTTCCTTTGTGGATATCTGGATACCCAAGTATGTGAAGCTTGTCTTGATTACTAGCTGAGTGAAAACCACCAGTCTCTGGGGGACTGTCCCCATCAATGGGAAGAGGAGGGATTTATTCCAATTTATTGTGTACCCCGAATAGGTACCAAACAGGTGGAATATTTGGAGCACCCTATGTACTGATCTATATGGTTTGGTCAAATACAGGAGTATGTCATCTGCATACAATGATATTCTATCTTCCCAGTTGCCCCCTCCCTGTATGCCTTGTAGTATTTGGTCATTTCGGACCAATGCGGCTAATGGTTCCAATGCCAGGGCAAAGATGATCGGCGAGAGCGGGCAGCCCTGCCGTGTGCCCTTTCCGAGCTGGAATGAACGAGACACCTCTCCATTGACCTTCACCCTCGCCTGAGGTTCTTGGCATAGGAGTTCTACCCACGCCCTGAAATTAGGTCCAAATCCCAGTCTATCTAGTGTTACGAATATGAATTGCCACTCAATACTATTGAATGCCATTTCGGCATCCAAGGAGAGCAGCACTGCCTCTTCTATTCTTACCATCTTTGTCCGATTTAACACCCCATACAGCCTTCGGAGATTAAGCCTTGTGCCCCTATGTGGCATAAACCCAGATTGATCTGGGTGCACTAATGTGGATATGACTGCCCTTAGTCTGGTTGCCAATACCTTCACTAGCACTTTTGCCTCGACATTTAACAGAGATATCGGTCTGTGCGACCCACACTCTACCGGCGATTTACCCTTTTTGGAGACCACCACAATAGTGCTGATACGTTGGTCCAAGGGAAGTTTCCCATTTTCCCTTGACTCTGGATACATATTAAGGAGATGGGGTGCAACCTTGCTTGCTACGCTCTTATAAAGTTCTATTGGAAGCCCGTTTGGACCGGCTGCCTTTCCTGATTGTAAATCCCCTATGGCACCTGTTATCTCTTCCACTGTAATATTCTGCTCTAGTGCCTGCCTGTCTTCCGCCGGTAGGACTGTGAGATTTATTTCCCGTAGCAATTCACTACAGTCCTCTACCGTTTTCGTCGTTGAGGACGTATAGAGTTCTTCATAATATTGCGCAAATGCTTCTGCTATTTCTTTACCCGTGCGATTGACTCCTCCCCCTTTAGTTTGTATTTCCACTATCCAATTTCTGTCCCTATCCCTTTTCTCCAACCAGTCAATCATTTTGTTGGCTTTGTCCCCCACATCATATAGTTTCCTTTAATTGGCCAAAGCCTTCGTTCTCACCTTTTCTTCCCCCAAGTCTTTTAACTCCTGTCGTTTGAGTTGAGTCTCTGTGTTACTGATTCGTCTTCCGTATTGTTCTTCCCTATTTCTTTCTCTAAACCACTGATCTCTGCTTCAAGTTTTTCTAGCTCTCTATTCTGTTCCTTTTTCTGGATACCAATTTGAGCCTGCGTATATCCTCTAACTACTGTCTTATAAGCCTCCCATAGCGTGGCCGCCAATTCCTCATTTTCGTGGAAATATTGCGTTGTGCATGCTTGTATTTTTTGTGCGAATTGTTTGTTCCTGAAATGCCATGGGTCTATTCTCGGGGGAAGTATATTTTTTTTTGTTGGTCTCTGTAGCAGCACTTCAACCAGGGAATGGTCAGAAATGCCCCGTGCCTTATGCACAGCTCCTCTGAATTGTCCCGCCTGTGCTAGAAACGTGAAAATATAATCTATTCTGGAGTGGCTTTTATGTGCAGCCGAGGTGTGTGTGTATTGTCGTTCCATTGGATTGGGCGCGCGCCACAAGTCGACCATGCCCATTGCTGTTATACACCCTTCCAATAATCCTCTATCGTGTGTCCCCGTAGCTCCCGTCATCCTGTCCAGCTGTGGATCCATGACTGTGTTGATATCGCCTCCCAGGATGAGCGTGCCTAAGGGCATCTCAAGTATAATTCTTCCCAATGCTGTTAGGGTGTCACTATGAAGTCTTGGTGGAATATACACTGAGCAAAAATTTCGAGTTTTCCCCTCCCATGTGGCAGTGAGCGCTGCATAGCTTCCTAACTTATCTTGCCAGCATTTATTCACTGTCAGCGGGACAGAGGTCTTAGTTAGTATCCCCGCACCCCTAGAGCCTGAGGTGTACCCCGCATGCACTTGTAATTTGTACCCATATCTATCCATTGCCTTGCAATAGTTGCCCCACAAGTGGGTTTCCTGGAGGAGCACTACATCTGGACTGTGTCTCCGAAGGTATGGAGTACCAGCGCTCATTTCATCTTACTTCCCAACCATTGACGTTCCACGTCAGTACCCTAAGAGGCATCTGGGAAAGCCAGTCTTATCTTGGTGAATAAGGATTGTCTGGCCGTCAGCTTTACTACTGTGCGGTGCTAGCTCTTCGTTGTGTTGTATGTCATCCCTTAGAGTCGACTCGTATGTCTGAATGTCTCTGTTGATATACCTTTGTGCGTTTTCAAGTTAAATGCCACTGAGCCTATAACTACTAACGTTTACAAAAAAACTTGTTAACTTGTAAAAACCCTGATCGTGGAACTTGCACCCCCTACCCGCTTCCCTGCTAGACAGGTCTACAACTACTCGCCCCCTCAACTTGCAGAGAGCAGTCGTCCCATAGAACTTGCTTCTCACTAGGGTAGGCCAGAGGCCTCGTCGGTCTTGCTCTCGCCTACATTTCCAGCCCATTTGAACTTACTATACTTTATTCCATTGCACAGAGTCCAGGGTTTCAAGTCTTAGTCCGTTTTCTCCCTTAGTCTGCTGTTCACCCCCTCCCCCATCCCCCACCCCTCAGACCATCAGCGGCCAAGGCTGTGAAGCAGGGTCTGTTCACTGCTGATCTCAGATTATTGTTTTGTAAACATGGCATCTCCTCTATTGGGTTTCAGGTTTCTACTTTACCGTATGTCAGTATCGTCCACTCTGCGAGCGCTCTCGACTCTGTCTGACTCCTCCGTACCCTGGATTTTCCTTTGGTCTGTCTTCTTTTGAGGATTTTGTTTCACCACTCGCCACCCCTCCAGCCACTCCCAGGCTTCCTCCGGCGTGGAAAAGTGCAAGGACTTCCCTTCGGTCATTACTCGCAGCCTTGCCGGGTAGAATATCATGTACTGGATGTTTTTTGATTGCATCTCTCTCTTTACTTCCTCAATACTTCGGCGCAACTTTTGAACTTGGAGGGTAAAGTTGGGGAAGAAACGGATCATTGCATTTTCGCATTTAAGGTCGCCGTGTGATCTTGCTGCTTGTAGCACCGCGTCTCTATCCCTATAGTTAAGGATCTTGGCAATTATTGTCCGTGGGGGAGCCCCTGGCCTGGATTTTGGGATGGGGGCCCTGTGCGCCCGATCAATGGTAAAAAAAGTTTGATATCTGTTTGGGTCGTAGGTGTTTTAGGATAAGATCGTCTACAAAGAGTTCAACACTGGGCCCCTCCATCCCCTCTGGCACTCCCACCAATCGTAGATTATTCCGGTGTGCTCGCCCCTCCTGATCGTCGAGTTTCGCTGCCAGTACATCCTGTTGTCACTTGAGGTGTTTCACTTGTTCCTCTAGGTTTTGAGTGGTGCCCTGTAGCTGGGTAATATGCCCCTCTGCATTGGTTACTTTTTCTGACATTTTCCGGAAGTCCACCCTCAGGAGATTTACTTCCACTGTGACTGTGTCTATTTTAGGTTCAAGAGATTCTTTCAGGTCTGTGATAGCTGCCATGATTGTCGCTAATGAGGGTTCCACTGCTCCCATGTCTACCATTTGAGCTTCCGAATCTGCTGTGTGGGGCTTTACGTCCTTCGATTGCCTTCTGGTCTCAAGGTTGCTCGCCAATGGCAGCTCTTGTGTTCCGCTGGTGCTAGGCCTGATCGCGGCCCACTATGCTCTTTGCCCCTCGTAATCAAGCACCTACGAGCAGGCCCCGCACTGCACTCCCAGCACTAGTGCGCCTCAGCTTTCCTCTGGCCGCACTCTTCTCAAACCTTGGGGCGGTCCGCTCCAGTTCTGCCGCTTCTGCAATGCCCCGGCTGTTTGCAGATCCCAGCTATCCTGTTAATTCTCTTCCTGCGGCACTCTTCAACCCCAGCTCGGCCCCCTTACTGGCAAAACGGCAATAACGCCTCCGTCCCAATCCTCGTCAAAGGAGGGCGGGAGGGAGCGAACTATGCTGTCGGATTATTCCTGGGGCGACTTCACGCCCTTCAATCGCCTCCTGGTCTCACCGGCATCAGCTCTCGCGTTCCGCAGTTGCTGGGCGTCAACGCGCGATCGCGATTTTCTCAGCGTTTCGCCCCTCGTAGCATGTTCTTCTTCCTCAATTTTGAGCTCTGGGTGTATCGGTCTACTCAGCACTTCCCTCCTCTGTAGCAATCCGGATTTAATACGGATATCGGGCTTTTCTATTCTCCGGCGCCCGGAGGTCTCCTAGTGTGCAGCCATTTCCGACTGCTCCAGGCCACGCCCCCATGTCCAGCAATGTTTAAACAACAATTATAATGGCAAGATATCTGTAATTAATGTAAGTGCTGGTGTGAGATCACAGTTATGATAAATGGTAGTTTTAACTCATGATAAAGTAACGCAGAGGGTTAATATGCCTGCTGCAAATAACGTGTAGTGCATATCACAGAAATGTATTTTATATGGATCGCTTATTAGGTTTCTGCTTTCACCACAGAGATCCCCCGACAACTGCAGCTCATCATGTACGATCCCAATGTAACACAATGAGCTATGAAGTGTCAACAAATAGCTGCATGCAAACTGCAAGGTATCGTTTCTCTTTTTGTTTTCCGCAAAGTTTCATCATGCAAATGTTGCTAAAAATGTTTTCTTTGTTGTGTATGTAAGATGATACGTATACTATCATGTAAGATTGATGTAACATTGTATGGCAGGATTGGAAATCAGAATGATGCATATCCTTTCTTCAGCAGCCGTATAAAAAAGCAACAACATGAACAAACACTTCTCAGCACTACATCTAACATGTGTCTGTGCGAAGAAAACAGTAACAAGCAACCAATGAGAGACCAGTTTCTCTTTCTCTAATCTTCCAGAAGCAGCAGCAGCAGCACTTTCTCTTTCTTTACTGTTCAGCAGCCAGATAGGTGCTGATCTTCTTCGGGGCAATTGTATGTCAAGATTGTGCCTAGCGATCCCCTCCTGCCCCACAGGTACGCCCTTATTCGCTCATATGAACATGGTTTATTTGGGGAAGTTCTCCCTTGTCTGATCTAGGGATGGGTGATAAAATGCATTCCTTTCGGCTGAGCTCTCACTTCGTTGTGCGTGGCTCCTTCAGGCAGGTACGAACTCCACAGTAGTTGGGGCCACTCAAGCTCTCTGCTGGTGGCGGCCAGTGAGACATAGTTTGGAGATAGAGGCCCAGATTCTGAAAACTGTCATTGAACACAGTCCATCCCCCAAGGAGGCTGTGCTGTGTTGCGTTACTGGTAAAAAGCAGAAGAGATCCATATTCACAGAGATATGACACTCTCCTCCCCTCTCCCTAGTGCCGGCACTGATTTCAGCTGCTGTGCGCCAGGCACACACCTTAGTGCCATAGTGTTACTGTGCGTGTCAGAGTCTAGCATAGGTTTTGTACAAGAAGGGTACCCTTCCTGTACAAAATATTATGCCTAGACACACTTCAAAGCTTTTCCTACTTTGTATGTTTGCTGTGCAATGCAGCACTCATGCAAAATTGGAAAATAAAGAAGAAATGAAAACATTTCTCCTTTTAACGCCTGCTTTACAGCGGCGTTAATTTTTGTCGCTAAACCCTGCCTACTAATATAGTAGATAGGGTTTAGCATCAAAAAGCATGATTGGGTGCATAGTAACGCCCATGTACCACCCATGTAACGCCCCCTTGACGCAAAGTAATGTGAAGCAATGTTTTGCGCTGCTTTGCGTTACTTTTCTATACAAACCAACGCTAATACCAATTAGCGTTGGTTTATTAATCCCCAAATAGGTTTAGCATTGGGTTAGTGTTACAAAAGTATCGCTAGTCCAACCCTAAACCTTTGTGAATCTGAGCCAGAGAGTTCAGTGGTAATGCACTGGGAATAGGGGGCACTGTGTGATTCATTGGTGGGGTAGTAGTCCTTTCTCTCTTCGCCATGACCTTGGTTGCTGGCAGATGATGTTATGCTAGCCTCGAACCTCTGTGCAAAGAACTCTTATGGTGGTGCCTCTGCTGGGCCTTGTTAAGCTCCAGAGAGTCTACTGTGGCGCTCTATGTATGAAGTAGGAATCCTCTCGTGTAAATCTGGGAAAACCGACAGTCAATTAAATGTTTGCACAACCTAGTGGTAAAATCTCATTTGGATTGCATAAAAAAGGATGCAATGAGACTGATAAAGTTTATGTTGCTGTTATGTATTCTCCTCCAATACAAATGCAAATGACAGTGCAAATCATAAAAAGTGCAGACGACGCAGTGTTTAAGTCTATCCATAAATACTTAAAATATATACAAAACACACCATTAATGCTCCTTGGTTCTTAGCTCAGTTATTTGAGCATACATGTGCATACAAGGTAGCACAATGTGGATTTGCAAATAAAGGAGAGATATGTCGACGTTTCGACCCCTTGTGAGGGAAAGGCTCTCCTCAGGACAAAGTCGTCTGGCTCAATATCAATATGGTGTAAAGCAAGTTGTATGAACCACCAATAACAATTTGCGTACACTGCGCAACCGCTGTGGAGGCTATCGTCAGAGTAACCACATCCATTGTGGGAGAATCAGTCTCCTGTTTCAAGTGCACTTTCAGTAAGTTCCATCCAAAATAACCGATTCTAATCTGGACTGAAGAAATGTTATTTGTGGTGTCTCAATCAAGATATATAACAATGTGAAACAAGCCGGTCCGGTCTTGCTCAAATGCCCTTCTTTCCAAATTATGTGCAATGGTCTGAATTCATTCACGGTGCCTGCCAAATGTTTTGTGCAGTCCTAGGTACCACAAGGTTGGGCAAACTTTTGATTGATCGTTGGCTTCCCCAGATTTATACGACAGGATTCCTTTTCATACAAAGAGCCCCTAGGTGGACTCTATGCATATGCCTAAAATTCTGACCCTGGTGCCCGTGGGCATGTAGGGTTGTCCTTGTGACAATATATTTGTTAAGCTTCAGGGCATGATTGATGTATTTCAAAGTCAGTTTCTTATTATTTTAGGCCTTCGACACTCACCTGACACTGTGTTGTGGTAGGCAAGAAGTATTAGGTGAAAGGCACATGGTGAGCAGGAACCGTGTGACACTGAGGGAGCTGTGTCAACATTTCACATTTAAATAGTAGGGGTGTGCAAAATTCACATAATTTCCTTTTGAAAAATTATGTGAAATTCGCAAAGTGCAAAATCAGCATTTAGCATTATATTTTAGCGTGAAAGGCATCCTCTCATCCATTTTGATGATTGTTCATGTTCTTGTGCACACACGTAAAATGTTTGCCACGAATGGCGCATAATTACATGACATGCCATAATATAATGTGCCATGATATAAATTAAAAAAATTGTGTGAGGTAAGGCTAACATAACAGAAATTACGCCTTGGCCTAATTTATAGGAGTCCCTTTTAGCTCATGGCTTCTTGTGTGATACTTGTGGGAGAACTGCAAGCATTGCTAATGCTCTTCAAGGGGATGCAATGATTCAGGAGGAGGCTCAATCCTTCCTCGAGGTTGGGCCATGCCTTACAGGGGCCATATACTCATCAGTCAACAAAGATGTTGATGAGGCCCTACCACCCCTGGACTGTCAGTTGCTGCTGCTACCAGCTCAGCTCCACTGGATGGTAAATGGGCAATAAAACCCTTGTGCTTCAAGGGCACTGAAAACCCTCCAACTTAGTCTGGGTACAAAGGAAAAGAGACCCATCTGACCACTTTGACACCTTTGACCTCCTGTAGGCGGCTTTCCTTAGACATCATAGATCTCGGCACCTCATACTCTCGATCTGGGAGGAAGTTTACCTTGGTGTTTCCAATGACGTGGTTGTACTTTGTGGAGCTCTCTTACACGGGTGAGAGTCTCTCTTGTGGCCTCTGATGAAGAGGCAGTGTCATGCAGACATTGGTGCCCCAATTCAGACCCAAAGGAGATTCACGAGGAAGACCCAGATGGGTTTGACTATCAGATATGTTTGACCTGCACCATCAAAGGTCATCAGAGTGGGTTCTGGCTGCCCAGGTCGCTGCTTATGTGGGAGGTAAGATCAAGATACCCTTGGACTCAAAGGTCTATGCCAACATTTGAGCGGAGTACACCAGACCCTTCTTTGGAAGCGAAAGTAGTCCTTACCCCAGATATTCACACTAAAATGGCAACTTCCCTTGTGAAGTTCTAGGAAGACCACAAAAAAAGGATCAATGAGGCATGGTGCACTTGTCAAGACAGTGGGGCATATTATCAAGGGCAGTATCGCCACTTTAGCGGCACTTTTTGCCGCTAAAGCGGCGAGATTTTTATCGCCCTATTAGCAAGCTGTGGCTAACAGCTGTTAGCGACAGCTTTATGGCGAAAGCGGCCATTTTCTTGCCGCTTTGCATGTCAGCGATAATTATCGCTAATGACATGCAAAGTAGGCGTTCCCAACTAAAAGCGTCTGAAAACAGTCGCAAACACAACTTCTCCCTATTAGCAATGCCCGTGAAGCGATAAAATAATTTGCGCTAACTGCGATTATCGCTGGAATCTAACACCTCTTTAAAACTTGACTTAACCATTCTAGTGAATGGGAGGTGGATTGTAAGGTTAAGTCCTCACTTGCCTATTAGCAAGCTTTTCATTAGCGCGTGGAATTTATCGCTGGATTTCACGTGCTATTGCTGGGTTTCGCCGCTATTGCTGGATTTTCTATCGCCTTGGAGATAAGCGTTGATAATAACGCGTTATCTCCGCGATGTAATCCAGCGATAGCCGGCGATAAAAAAAAACAGCGCTAAGGGGCGCTTTGCGATAATTATCGCACATCCTTGGTAATATGCCCCAATGTCTTGGGCATTCTGGGGCCCTTGAACAGGAGTTTGGACATGGCAGAGGAGTCTAAGACTTCTGGTAGCATGATCACACCTGATGACTAATCAGGCTTGGTCAAATATGCCATATTTTTACTATGTATTGATAACTGAATGTTATCCAATGAACAGTATCAGTCTCTTTGCTAAAGTAGATGTTAGAAATGGGGGTCTCTAGTTGGCAAGGGTTTGCACCTTTGTCTAAGTAGCGACCCTTCCTTCTAGTCAGGATAAGGGAGTTACACTCCTAAAATTACCCCTGCTCACGCCCTTGGTAGTTTGGCACGAGCAGTCAGGCTTATCTTAGAGGCAGTGTGTAAAGCATTTGCACATAACCAACAGTAATACAGTGTAAGCACTACAAAGGGACACCACACCAGTTTAGAAAAATATTCAATATTTTTATATACTCAAAACAAGACCAAAAACAATAAAGAATCTACAATACAGTACTTGAAAAATAGATACTTTGCAAGATGTCTTCTAAACTGCAGAAATACCTCAAAAACACAGTTTGTATGAGTCGGTAGCTCCGTCAGGGGCTACCGCGATGCTGAAAACAACAGAGTCTAATAGTTCCAGCCGACCGCATCGATACGGGCCAGCAAAAGCGTGAACAGACTGGGTAACTGTACCTTTCTCGTTGCGGCTTACACGGAGGTGCGAGCCGGTCGTGGCAACCGTCGCAGTTGCGTTGCAAAATGGAAGCGGTGCAGGGCGCGGTGTCCTCTCGATGCGGTGCAGGCAGCGGCTTGGTGACGATTGTCCATATGGCGTCGGTGAGACCAAGCCTTACGGTGCAGGGCGAGACTGTGCTCGAAGCGGTGCTGGCAGGTTGCGGTGCAGGCGACAGAGCTGGTTTGCGGGAGCTGGCGTCGGTCGGCCCAGACGGCTGTGTGGGACGAGGCGGTGCGTCGTGAAACTTTACGAGCGGTGCCCCCAACCATGATGTGGTCACGGGTGTCGAGTCAGCAGCGTCAGTGAGACCAGGATGGCGAAGTGAAGCGAGGCGTTGCGGACTGCGGTGCCTGCAGGTCATGGTGCAAGCAGCGGCTCAGTGGTGGCGGTGGCGGTCATCGTCGTCGGTGAGACCAGGGTTGTGGTGCGAGATGCAGACGGTGGGGTCTGTAGTGCCGTCAGGACACTGCGCCAGCGACGGAGTCAGTGACGGAGTCGGTTGAGGTTCCCTTCTCTGTGGCAACTGAAACAGCTGTTCCAGAAGCGGTACCCAGAGGTTGGTGAAGTCTTTGCAGTCCCTGAGGCCAGCTCGATTTCAGGCCCTTGGAGATACTCAGCACAAGTAAAGAAAGTTCAGTCCAGTCCTTTCACTGCCCAAGGCAGAAGCAGCAACTGCAGGCCAACCCAACAAAGCAACAACACAGCAAAGGGCAGTACTCCTCCTGGCAGTTCTTCCAGCTCTTCTTCTTGGCAGGTTCCTTGATTCCAGCGAGTTCTAAAGTTTAGAGGTTTGGGCCCCACTTTTTATAGCCCAAAATCCTTTGTTCTCTGGGGGCAGAGAGTGTCTATGCGCATCCTGAACCAGTTCTGTCCTTTTTGGTGCAGCTTCCTGGAAGGAGGTGGAGACAGCTTTGTCAGAGGCAAACCAGGCCCATTCAGGTGAAAGGAAATCTCCCCCCCCTACTCTAAATGCAGCCCAGGTCTATTCATCCCTTCCCTGACCCATCTAGACTCTCTGGAGCCACTGCTCCTCTCCAGTCCCTGTCATCCAAAACCCAGACAGTCAATCCACAAACCTAGCAGAGGCCTACTGGATGGCTGAGCAAGAAAATACCTACTTTCCAAAAGTGGTATTTTCAAACACAGAATGTAAAAATCACCTTCACTAAAAGATGCATCTTTAGATTCTGAGTTCAGGCATACTGAACTTTATTTTGCTACCTTGTTCCCAGTGGTAGTTAGGTTTATAAGATGTTATAAACAAACTCCCCATTCTGTCCTATGGGACCAGGTAGCCTTGTAATAGTGAAAAACGAAATTGGCAGTAATTCACTATCAGAACATGCCACACACACCCGGGCATGTCCTACATTTCACACACACTGCACCCTGCCCACAGGTGTACCTTGGGCCTACCTTAGGGGTGACTGACATGTAAGAAAAGGGAGTGTTAGGGCCTGGCAAGTGGGTACACTTGCCAAGTCGACATGGCAGTCCCAGACTGCACACAGGCTCTGCAATGGCAGGCTAGAGTTACCTTTACAGGGCTATTCATGTGGGTGGCACAATCAGTGCTGCAGGCCCACTCGTAGCATTTGATTTACTGGCCCTGGCACGCTCAGTGCACTTTACTGGGGACTGACAAGTAAATCAAATATGCTAATCATGGGAACACCAATCCATAACACAATTTACCCAGAGAGCATATGCACTTTAGCACTGATCAGCAGTGATAAAGTGCCCAGAGTCCTAAAACCAACAAAGACAGGTCAGGAAAAAATAGGAGGAAGAAGCAAAAAGTTTGGGGATAACCCTGCAAAAAGGGCCATTTCTAACAGTAGACCACCAGCTGGTAGATCTAGTGCCTTCAGAGGTGGGCCCATTGGCCCAAGGCTGTGGGTTTGATGACCCATTTGCAAAAGAGCTATGCATATTTGTCACATCGTTGAACAAGGTCCAGTTTGGAGGATATTATGAGAACACCTGATTGGTCATCTGAGTCCACCTATTTATTTCAAACCATTGCCTAGTTTGGCGGCTTGGGTAGTGAGCCAGCTTTAAAAATGCTAATCCTGACCTCTGTTTTTGACATAGAGTATAAACTGTCCTAGCTATTCTGACGGAAAGTTTCAATTGTATATTTTATATTCCCACAATGTCAATCAGTAGTGCATGAGGAGAGATTTACGGTGTCTGGTCTAGCCAGGATAATGAACATTACTTCTGTATAAATATTTTCTGTGTAACTGTGATTGGAGTAATACACCTTTTTACCCTGGTAATCGCTTTATATTTTCTTTCCCACATAATAGATTGTGAATAGGATTTTATTAATCTCCTGGAAATAAATTGCTTGATTCATGAAAGATTTTGACTCCTAACATCAACATAAGTGCGGACAAAGTTACATTTACATTCAAAATTTCCAAATCCTAATTTGAAGAATAAGGATTTTCAGAATGTTCGCCTGTAAATTCCACTTATTTGTTTATTTATTTACTTGCTTACTAATAATGTACACATTTACCAAAACAACTTTCTGGTAATAGACTAACTGTAAAACACACCTACCTCACGACTTTCTCTAAAGATTAAACAGCTTAGTATTAAATTTCCTCTTAAATTCTAGATAATTAAGAAGCCATCTGCGCTCCTTGGTAAAGCATTCCAAGACAACGCTACCCTTTTAGGCAAAGGTCCTACCACCAGGGTGAGCTTTCCTAATCTTAGGTACTTTAAGCAGACATGTCTCTGAGGTATGTAGGCTCTTAGGAGGCAGGTACCATGAAAACATTTGTCTAATGAAAAGCAGTCCTCTATTTAGACGGCCCTAAGCAGGCAAATGTCTTGAAATGGACAAATGGAGGGGCAGTATGAGAAGCAGGCGAGCAGCCTCATTCTGAACCAGTTGTAACTTAGATATAGTATAAGAAGGTAAACCAAGGAAAGGTGCATTGGCATAATCAGTTCTTCCACCTAAAGCCGTCTGAATAAATGAATAGTGGGAGAAACTGCTAAATTTTCCTCAAAAATTTGAGATGTAAAAAGCAAGTGAAAGACCCCTTAGTATTCTGGATTTTGAAAGAAAGGTCCTTCTCAAACATCACACAAAGGTTTTTAACAGTCCTGACAGCAGAAGGGTTGGAGCCCATCATATTTGGCCGCCAGCCCAAAGAACAGATTAAGTGAGGCCCGTCCATTACCATGACCCCGATTTTATCTTAGTTCAATGTGAGGCAATTTCTGGACATCGAGTCTGCAACTGCTCCGAGGCCTTAATGAAAATAGTTTCGGGACTCACTACTGTTCCTTTCAAGTTTCAGAATGACCTGTGTATAATTGGCATTACACATACAGGAAAAATTGAATGATCTAATGAGTTTAGCAAGAGGAGCCATGTACAGATTGAATAATACTAGCTTCATGAGGATTCCTGACCTCAGTGGCCGATGAATTCAATGGTGACATAAGGACCACCTGAGTACAGAGTGTTAAAAAGGAGCGAATACACACAAGGCCCTCCCTCTAACTCCAAGGCCCCATAACCTCTCCACCAGAATGTTATGACACGCTGTGTCAAAAGCCACTGAGAGGTGTAGGAGGACCAGGTTGACTACACCTCCTTGCTCAAGGATCATGCTCAACTCGTTTTTCATGGCTATCAGCATCACATCAGTGCCGTACTTAGCCTAGATTCCAGCTTGAGCTGAGTCTAGCAGGTAGTTTGTCCAGGAAGTAGCAGTGTGCTGTTCTTGGGTCTACTAATTTAAGAAACTGTTTGGTCCTGGCAGATGATGCTCACCCTGTGCCTCAGTCTACTGACCTGACATTATGGCAGCACTTGGAAACTGGCTCAATAAACGCCAATGGCATGCTACCAAGACAGGTTCCCGGCAGGTTTTTCATTAACAACTTTAGGATAGTTTATTAGCATGTGGCGGCGTTTGCATACCAGTAGCGCACTCCTGAAGCTGCATTGTGCAGGCACCCTTCTGTGCTGCAGCACCTCCCAGCCACCGTAAACGTCTCTTTCAAAGCTCATAAAGGGCTGAATAAGTGAGAGGTGTTTGTCCTTTGGGATGGCTAAAAGTGGTGGGGCACCAAAATGCAGACAATGGGCATGCTACACTGCCTGTGCGGGGCACAGGAAAGGAGTCCCAGTTGCAGGACAAACATGCAAAATACAGAGGGTTGGCCACCCTACCTGGAGTCCCCTGCCCTAGGCCTCATTGCACTATACCTTGAGTACGAAACCTCGGAGAGGCCCCTACCCGGGGCTTCGCAGCTGTTTTGTAGTGCTGCGAGGCCCTAGGGAGTGAGTGCCCCTCTCCTGGGCCTCACAGCCGTGGTGCAGCACTATGAGGCCCAGGGGAGGCGGGCCCCTCCCCCTATTCCTCGCAACCATGCACATGGCTGCGAGGCCCTGGGGATGGGCCCGGGATGGGCCCTCCCTCTCCTGGGCCTCACAGTGCTACCACATAGTTGCGAGGCCCAGGAGAGAAGGGGCACGCTGGCGCTGGGATCCATGTTGGTGTGCCCAGCACGGTGCCCTGGGCAGCTGCCCATACTGCCCATGCCTAGCACTGGACCTGGTCACAAGTTCAAGACTGGGGCACGGAACAATGGACATAATTGTCAGAGAGCTCATGAGTTACAGTTTGAATCCAGGCTAATTTGCAAAAGATGTCATTTTAAGCAAACTCTTTATAGCCAATGTCCTGCCGTCTTTTGTGCAGTGCAGCCGCTATTAAAATAAAATAGACAGTCATATTTTCAGCGTCCGTCTTAAGATCTTATCATCATTTAGACACGGCAGACGCCTGGTTTAAAGCACCATAAAATAATGAAAATGAACATTGGAAACTCTCTCCGTCTCCCTAGAGCTCCTCTCCGTCACTGAAAGCTGCAGGCACGCGGGAGCTGAACCATAGAGTATGTTTAGGGGCTCTGATTGCCCGAGTCTAGGATGGGCAGGTAAACAAATAGCAGTCACGGCGGATAGCCATCAGGATACAGATATATTGATTTTGGATGAGCCTTCATTTTACGCAGACAGCTATGTGAAATGGTTACTTTAGGCAGGTAGTACTTTGTATAAGCAGATTTGAAACAATCCTTCGTGTCATTCTAACACCCATAAATAGAGTAGGAAGGGCTTTAGGTAAATGATGCATACTTTTTGCTAAAGAAGTATAAACCGCAAAAAGCTCTCTAGTGGGATTATTAGGAGACAACATTTTATTGTGATAGTAGTTTTCCCTATAGGTTTTCAAGATCCCTTTATACGTCCTGAGTTCTAATGTACATGCCTCTCTCCCAGCTTCTGAATAGTTGTGTCTCCAGAGCTTCTCAAGCCTTTTGCATTTCCTTTTGGCCAGAGTTAATTCTTGGGTATACCAGGCAGCCGATGGCGTTTTACAATATATCTTCCTAATTTTAAGTGGAAATACCTCGTCAAAAGCTCCCCCAATCCAAGAATTTAACTGCTCAATAGACACATCTACACTGGTGTCTGGCTTGATATTTGGTTTAAATTTGTATAAGCAGCCTCTTTGTCTGGAGCTATCCAGAATGGTCCAGGCCAGATCATAAGGACTCGTCGGAGGTTGTGAGGAAGGAGTACCACCCCCTTATGCAGGTAGAACAAAATCAGCTTGTTGTCGGACCATGGAACCTCTTCTACGGCTTCCACAGTACAGGTGGCTTCTCTCTGTGGCAGTCGGGAGTGATACGAATGTAACCTCATGTATGATATTGAATGTGCTCTCTTCAATGCGAGATTCTTGGTAATGCATGAATGAACTCTTTGATCATTACCGAAACATGGATTAGGAAGGACTCTGACCCTTTTGTGGCTTTTGTTCTACTGGTCGGAAAAGTCATTTATAATGTGAATAGGCAGAACAAGGTAGGGGTAGGGGTTGCTTGCTCAGTAAAAAGACATTTGTATGCTCCCCTCTGTTGGTACCAGATGTGCAGGATGTAGAATTCCTTGAGCCTGTCACTAATTGCAAATTATAAATGTTCAGTGAAGTTTCTATTAATGCACAGGCCTCCTGGTCAGGTAAAGAATTTCATTAGCTCAGTGTGCTATTTTCCTTCTCCTCCCCCATTGTAAGCCCTGTTGAAGTGGAGAATATCAGATTTTAGCGCCCTGATGAAGGTGTTGCCGAAACGTGTGTCGGCGCTGACTACAGCAGGAACACTAGGAGATTATGATTAGATTATCTAAGAAAATTCTTCTTAAGATATATAATGATGGAAAGCAAGATATGTTGACAGCTATTTAGTAGCTTTGAACTATCTATTGCATTGAATGCGATGTGACTTCTATTTTGTATATATATGTGAAGAACTTGCTTTTCTAATTATAGAATATGTGTACTCTGGCATTTGAACTATTAGATGCTTAAATTTTAGGAGCTACCTTCTGTTTCTTGTTGCTGTAATCCTTGTATATATTCATTTTGGTATGTTGGATAATAGAGGTATGTGTATGAGTGGAGTGACTGTAGAGATATTTTAATGAGGATCTTTTTGATTGTTGGGGGTTTGTGAGATTTATATTTATTATTATTTTTTCTTTTCTTTTCTTTGATCATTGATTGTTGCTTTGAAAAACTGTGAACTATATATGATAATTTATGTATTTTTTGATTAACACTACATACACAAGCAAGTCGAATTATATTCTTCGATTAAATATGTATACATATGATCTGTGTCTGGTGTTTACATTTATAGCTTGGTCAAATATGGGGAATGACTATCCCAGATAAAGGTGAGATATTCCGCCTCATGTATGAGTTTGGGCAGGGTAGTTCATTTGTACTTTAATTGGCTTGTTTCCCTAGATCCCGCCCAAAAAGTACCTCAGGGTCCCTTCATAATTTTGAATTGAGATAAAATATTTGTATGTTAAACAAAAATAGTCAAAATATTTAATAGATGTATATAAAAATAGCAAAACTACTAACACATTTTGCAGTACTTTTTAATATATTATAATGTATATAAATAAAATGAATGTTTAAAAATACTTACATGAATAAAACATTATCTACCTACAAATAAAAAGGTATGTACTCTATAGCAATACAATATGGAAAATGTTAAAGGATTTTCACAAAAAAATCGTTGTTATTAAAATAATAAAGTAACGTAAGAATGGTATATTTTAAGACAATTAGAAAATGTGTATAACAAACAATGTAAAAAAATATGCTGAAGAAAAAACATATAAATAAACAAACACTTTATATTATAAATTACTATAATTAATAAGCTACAAAATAAAATATAAAAAGCAATGCTAACTGTTTCTGAAGATCAAATTTAGAATTCCCACAACAAACGTAACCACATTAGAGAAAACACTCCACTTTAGGATAGCCAGATTTACTATTCTCACTCAAATTTAATTACATTGTGTATAGTGTCTGACTTGGAAAGGACAGATTTTCTATTTCCATTCCAAATGTAACCACATTAGGTAAAGTGTTGGGCTTTGGGGTGGTCAGAATGACTGTTCCTACTCAAAACCTAACTGTTTCAACCTCAATAATACCAACATTGGGGAAAGTGTTACACCTTGGGGATAGGGGGAGGATTTTAATTTACTATTTCCTCTCCAAACTTAACAACATTGGTGAAAATGTTGGTATTTGTGGGGGGTCCGATTAACTATTCCCACTCCAAACTTAACGTTATTGGGGAAAGTATTAGACTTTGGAAGAGTCAGATTTACTATTCCCACTCCAAATGAAACCACATTGGAGAAAGTGATGGACTTTGGGGGGATCAAAATACCTATTCCTAACCAAACCTAAACACATTGGGGAAAGTGTTGGACTTCAGGGAAGAAAGGGGGGAGATTTACTGTTTACACTCCAAACGTTACCACATTGTGGGAAAGTGCTGGACTAAGAGAAAGCAAACTTACTATTCCCACTTCAGACTTTACCACATTGGGGAAAGTGGAAGACTTTGGGGGATTTAAATTACTATTTCAGCTCAAAACGTAACCACATTGTAGTAAATGTTGGACTTTTGAGGAGTTCAATTTACTATTGTCTCTCCAAACTACCACATTGTGGAAATATAATTGTCAGACCTGTAACTCTTGGGGTGGCTTTCCCCTGACTTTTTGCCTTCCTCCTATACTTTTTCTGACCTCGTTTTTGCTGTTATTAGGACTCTGAGCACTTTACCACTGCTAACGACTGCTAAAGTGCATGTGATCTCTCTTCTAAACATAATAATATTGACTTAGCACCAATTGGCATATCTAATTTATCTATAAGTCCCTAGTAAAGTGCACCACCTGTGCCCAGGGCCTGTAAGTTAAATGCTACTGGTTGGTCTGCAGCACTGATTGTGGTACCCACATAAGTAGCCCTTCAAACATGGCTCAGGCCTGCCATCACGGAGCCTGTGTGTGCAGTTTAAACTGCCATTTCAACCTAGCAAAACAATTCCTTTTGCCAGGCCCAAACCTTTCTTTTTAATACATATACATCACCCCTAGGGTAGTCTGTTGACAGCCCACAGAGCAGGGGGCAACGTATTTAAACAGCAGGACATGTACTTTTAAGTTTTACATGTCCTGGTAGGAAAAAACTCTTAAATTAATTTTTCACTAATGCAAGGCCTATATCTCCCATAGGATAACATTAGGATTACCTTATTGCAGTCTATAAGTGCAATTCCCAAATGAGAAGATATAACTGGTTCAAGTGCGGTCTCTCTGGAATCCTACTTTAAAACCTAAGTTATGGTGAAGTTGAATTTTAAATTACAATTTTAAAATTGCCACTTTTAGAATGTTGACATTTTCTTGCCTTAGCCATTTGGTGCCTGGAGCCTGTCTCTGGACACCTGACTGGGTGTAGTTGGCCGTTGGGCTTTGTGTATTCCTCCTAGACAGCCACACACAATGGGAGCTTAGGTTTGTTTCAATGGGCCATCTCTAGCAGGATGGGAGGGAGGTGCAGGGCACAGCCTCACCTATACCTGAATAGACTGTGCCCTGCCCCCACACAAAGGTTTGCATACCCCCTGTAGTTAGTCTAGAGGCAGGGAAGGCAGGGTATCTGTGCCCTCCAAAGGAATCACCCACTTCAAAGGCACCACTGGGTGTAAAGACTGGACCTCAGACATCACCACTTCAGTAAGCTTCTGGACCTGTGGATATTCTGCCAGGAACAAGAACTGCTCTGCTGCTGAACAACTGCCACTCTACTGGACTGCACTGTGCTGGACTCCTGCTCTGCTGATCTACTGCCCTCTTGCCTGAGTGAGAAGGACTGGACCTGCATCTCCTGACCCCAGAACACAGAGTGACTCCAAGGGCTAGTTGGCTTGCCTCCTGATCTGAAGCCTCAGGGACATAACAGGTTTCCAACCCCTGCACCTGGACTTTGCCATCTGTGAGTCTACCCTGCCAAGTGGTGCCACCCCAGTCTTGAACCCTTAGAAGTGGGCCTAAGGTGAATGCCAGCAGAACCGACGCATCTTCTCTGCTGAGCAATGCATCCCCGAGCAGAACCAACGCATCTTCTTGGCGAAGTGGCGCATCCCTGAGCAGAACCAAATGTTGTTCGAATATGAATTTACCTAGAAAAAACAAAGACAAGAGGTGTTTGGAAAAACAGGAACAGTTGGTTTAACCAAACACTATGGCCAGGAGCGCAGTTACAGAGTGTGGGACTGAGGACTATCTGAAAGTACAATCGTTTTGAACATCTTTTTTGGCGAAGCATCATAAAACAACTCATGGATCCTGTTTTATGAGTGGAATGTGGGCCTAGTTATGAAGCCATAAATTCCTCCCACCTGATGACAAATGCAGGTGGGGCTCGACCTTGCATTGACACAATGAGGGCCAGTGGGTAACATGTCCAGATGCCTGGCATGGGGTGCGCGTGATCACTGCATGTGTTGTGTGTGCTGTGTCCTAGTTGGCTGAGTGTTGCTAACTTCATGTGGCATCTAACTTTATGGTGTTTTGGGAACGGGCGCCCTCTGGCCATGTGCGTTTTATTGGGGCCAATCTCTGAGGACCATTGTTGTAATGCTGCCTATCTGTGGGACTAATCTGGGTTTTTCCTGTCTGCGCATTTGTTCTGCTGGATACGTGCCACCCCTCCTGTGACCTGTCAATCAGTACCCTCAGGCCTAGGGCGCAGGGCCTGCCTGACCACGTATTTCTTACTTGGGGTTGATGGAGAGGTTATATAGAGAAATTTTAAGAACAATGATTTGATTTCATTTTTGTACATACACGTATCATTGTGTACATCAACATCAATATTAACATACCTCCCTCTAGTTGAATTATCAACTACATCATTAACCCCATACTTCATGACAGTCACATTGTTAGGGGCTTGTCGTGTTTCAGTTTTAACTATTACTACTTCCCTAGTTACTTGCATTGTACCCAATTTGAGGACTGCGTTTTTACATCAGGAAACCCCCCCCTTGTAGGAAACCACACAAAAACAGGACAAAAATGAGAATAGGCAGCAATGACGTGCACCGTCCTGTCACCCACCAGGGGAGCCAGGAAAACCAGCCGATGTACCAGTCCTGCTCAGGGGCATCTCCCTCCTTAAGCACGTCGGTTTGTAAATGATGCAGGGCTTGGATGGCAAGCATCAGAGTCCCATTGTTCATGTCTTTGATGAACGTGAATGAGGACGCACCAATTATGACACACACCCCTCCCTCCATTGCCGTCACCAAATTCAACGCATACCGATGTTGCATCACCATGAGGTGGATGTCTCTTAGTTCTTCCTTGATTGCATTTAGACCGATCTCAGTACTGTTCATCATTTTATTTATCTCCCATCTAGTGGGCGTTTGGTTTTGTTTGCACTGTGAAGAAGGGTATGGACCCTCCCACATGTACTTGTGTGTCAGAAAACAGTCTGAATTCTTCCGGAATGTCCTAGAACTGATCCCAGCCAAAATAATAGGCAGTTCTTTTTTCTCAATTCTGATGCAATAGAGTTGCTTTTTTCTGTAGCGAATGTTGGCACAACTCTGGCAGATCTTCTCCATGAATGACCAAGGTAGGGTGTGTATGGTGACCAGGGAGCACAAGCCTCACCATCTGGGGACAAGCTGGGTGTAGGCAAATTCACCGCACTACCAGTAGATATCCATCAGAGTGAAGGTGCCCCATTCCATGTCCGGTATGTGCAGTATTGCGACACAGTTCTCATGAAAGCCGAGTGGAATCGTTCCTTTACCTATGAAACACAAGGAATACAGTGTAAGTTTCTGTACAATTAGGAATTGCCTCTTCCCTTCCACCCACATGTACCTATCTTTCTCAGTGTCCCATATTCCCTGACAGGGGTTATCTATGCTGGTAATTAACCCTCCCCTACGAGACTCATTTCTTTTCGTATCATCGAGGTGGAAGGCCCTACACTGGAACTCCATGTCTGGCGTCCATTTGTTATGAAATAAGACTGCACTAGACATGCTAAGGGCCACCCTGGGACCACAGAAGGAAGCTGGAGTGGAAGTGTTTGTGCACTGACCAAACAGTATCCTACCCTATGGCGCCCCACATGCGCATCCTATCTAGCTCTGTTTGAATCTCGCTAGTATTGGTGAAGAAGTATACTGCTGTGGGATTCATCTTGTAGTGGGTTACATCCACTACTACTCTATGGGGTTCTACTCTGCTGGGTTATATCTTGGCCCTAATCCTATATAGGTACAGGTGGAGAAGGCATTTCAGTGTTTCTCAGGCTATCTCTTGGGAACAGTAAAGCTTGTCTACACCTACTGCAGGTGGTATCAGTGAACAGACGTAGCATGACCTGGCTGACATCTGGGCACCCACGGCAGTCATGTGCTGATTCCATGTGTTGTGTAAGAGTGTGCTCTGTAGTGCATGTGGAATGCTAGTGTTGTGTTCAGTGTAATCATAGGTGAGATGGTAGAGGTCCCTACGCAGGTGCTGTGCAAATTTCTGGGTGGACTTCATTTGACTAGGCAGATCATAGACAACAAATGGATTCGGCCACACCCACAGTAAACAAAGGGTATACAATTGTACAGCAATACATACCTTGTGAAAAATAGCAGATCTTGGGGATGGATCTAGGAAAGATGTCTGCGGTTCTTCGGTGATTAGGAGATTTCTTTACTTTCAAGAAGGTTGAAAGAGTTCAGTGTAAAAGTTTGATAAAAGTTTGAAGTCTTGGACTTGCACACTTGGGTCTTTGTTAGAATTATGAGAGTGGTTTCTTGAGAGATGGTGGGCCTCTGTAAGGGTGGTGCACTTTTGCTGCTCGATTGTAGACCTGTTGGATAAGAGCTGTTGTTCGTTGATTAAGTTTAAAAACCTTTGCATCCTTATGTGGTGGAGTGGAGAGGTGTGGTGCAGCGGCCAGGGCAGCTGACTTCGGAGCACAGGGCTCACGGTTCGATCCCCGGCTCCGGTGGCAGATCAGCTCAGCACCATGTGACTCTGGGCAATAGCTCACTTAATTTCCACGACGGCCCCCAGCGCCTTGAGACCCGTAAGGGTGAGTAGTTCGCGCTTTACAAATACCGGATTATTATTATGTATCATCATCAATCATTCTTGGGAATTCCTGTGTCTTTCTTTTTTAGGGGTGTGCTTTACATTAACACGTCTTATTTTTGGTGGGACACCGGAAGGTGGACCCTGATCAGTGTGTCTACTGTTTTGGAGACAATGGGTGTTTATTCATGGGTCGCCTTAATTCCTGCTTACGGATCTTCGGCTCCCCCCTTCACCATGATACAAAAGGATATATATTGTTATGGGGTGGTTTTTGTGAACCTGTGGATGCTCTGGTTTCTTTAACTAACATTTTAGGGGTGTTGCTGGACATCTAATATCCTGTCTTCCCTAGTGAGGGAGTGCGGGGCATGCCTTTTGACCAACAAGTGAGTGGGGTGATGTTGTTTGAATGGGTGAACACGATGTCAATGAATACCATGATATGTGCAGGCCCAACAAAGGCAATACCAATAAATGCAATATCAATGTACCATAACCTGCGCCAGCATAATAATGCAAATACCCATAAATGCAATGTCAATGTATGTCATAACCTGTATCCGCACAACAGCGCCGACTCCAGCAATGACGATATCAATGTATGTCATAATCCATGCACAAATGATGATACTGTTAATAGTAAGAACAATGTCAATGCACGTTATGACCTAAGCAAACATAACCGTGTCAATACCAGTAAGAACAATGGCAATGTATGCTATGACAACTGTTTGCACAATGTTAAGGATGCCGATAAAAATGATACCAGTGACTGCCATTTTATTTCCAGAAGTTCTAATGAACTCACATCATTACAGTTGGATTCACATAAGGTGACCTCTCCATCAACCTCGAGTTCAGAGGTACATGGTTAGACAAGTCCTACGACCCACACCTATCAAATAGCAGGTTACAGGTGGGGTCTCTCTTAACCTAAAGACAAACACAAGCCCAGGGAAAACCCTGATCGATCCAACAGATAGATAGTTGCACCACAAATAGGTCCAAGAAAATTGGCCCCAATAAAACACGTTTGATCAA
The DNA here is from genome assembly GCA_963921515.1 of Calotriton arnoldi. NCBI lineage: Eukaryota > Metazoa > Chordata > Amphibia > Caudata > Salamandridae > Calotriton > Calotriton arnoldi. Next base: position 510,774 of record CAWUFW010005964.1, on the reverse strand, counting down.
AGGCTCATGTTCCCTAAAAATATCACAAAGCTTGATACCCCAGGTAGATAGAAACCAATCAGGACACAGCATGCACACCACACGTAGTGACCACCCGCTCCTAATGCCCCAATTGCTTTACTGTACCTCAACTGCATATAATAACGGCCAAAACTTTGTACACCGAGAGACTTTGAGCAGATACACTCTCTCGAAGCTCTCCAGTCCGAAGCATTGTTCCTGTTTTGCCAAACGCCTCTTGTCTTTTCATTTATTTAAGGTAAAGTCATATCCAAGCAACAATGTGTAAAGAAGGGGCGTGCTGTAATTCCGTCTTGAGGGAGATCGCAGCATACTCTGGGGTCACGTGTATATCCCTCTAGTCCCAGCATGCGGCATACAGTAGGACCCTCCCTAACGGCACTAGGTGTCTTGACTACGCACTTTTTCTAGAGGGTTCTTTTTAATCTAGTTTTGGGCTTTTCTTGCTGGTATCTTGAGCATTTCCCTAGATTCTCATGTGATTTGGTTATTTCCATTGTCATTTACCGGAAGGGTCGGGGAGCTGTCCTGTGGCCCCCATGTGTTTCTAATGTGGAGGCATCCGATATTGGGCTTACTTGCTCCCAAAGACGATGTGTGTATGGCCTTGTGTGTTGTTAGCTTAGTTACAATGCCAGATACAATGGTGAGCCTATTTCAGAGTTCTTTGCACAGAGCTGTGATGGATTTTTGCAGACTCTCCTCTTTCCGGCACCCCCTTTCCCTTCGACTACGTCCTACCCGAAATTTTTTGGGCCTGCTGTCCTTGGCTGTGTCCAGAGACTTCCAACCGGTGACACGTTACCTTAGATATTTTGGAGGGACATAACCCGACGAGCAGGCTTTGGGTGTTGGGAGAACTTTGAGGGAAAGGAGGAGGCAGAATGTTGCTCAATGGAGAGTCCGGTGCGAGGCCCGAACTTCATCAAATTTCGCCTGATGTGGGTAATGGACTAGAATGATTGATTGTTCTGGTGAGCTCCATACTGACTCAGCGCCATGTGGTGGTTTGTGAGCGGTTGGAAATTTATGCTTGCTATGGACGTTATGGGGTCTTTTGTCCCAAGTGTGCGGGGAACCTAGTTCCCGACACTGGAACATTGCCTGCTTGCTATGGACGTTATTCATTGTCCCAAGTGTGTAGGAAACCTAGTTCCCAACATTGGAACATTGCCTCATTTTGGAACTGAAAAGGGGCCTCCATTGGCCTAGAGGCTGTTGGCTGCAGTTGCTACCACAAGGCATGAAGGAATTTTGGTCCCGGGACAGAGACCTGAGAGTGGGGTCTGTTTGATCTGGTTATTGGAACCTGTCTCAATTGGACTTGGGTGAGGGGACCTGGGTGCCTGCTTTTATGCACTGGATGGGGAGCCGCCTTGCCCTCTCGTCAGACTGCCCTCCCCGCAAGGCATGGCCAGCCAACCCCGCCCTGGGGGATCAGCAGCAGAGTAGGGCCTAGGCTCCTGCGGGAACCCGAATGGCGGACTCTATTGCGGATTCCCGATCAACCCAACGTACAGCAACCCTGAGTTTCCCGACTGCTAGTAAAAACTTGGAATTCCTAATGTTGTCTTTCTAGTCTTTATTTTGAAATGTGTATTGAGGTGTACGTGAAGTGTATGTTCTGCATTGGGGGTTTGAATCTACTGCGCAGGTGGGTTTTGCAATTGTGTAAAAGCATTGCCTCCCCAGAGAGTTACCCCTCCCTGCTGAGGTCCTTGTTGGCCTGGGGTCCCTGTCTGTGGCTGCTGTTGCCACGTGTTTAACTAATCACCTGTTCCCTGCTGCGTGGCGGAGTGGCTGTTTGACCTCCCTGCGGCTTAGCGTACAGTGCATTTGCCTTACCTTGGGCTTGGTTTTGAGGATGGGGATTCTGCTGGGACTTACCCAGATTTATCGATCTCCGCTCGTGATAAGCTTTTAAGCGGCATCGGTTAGCCATGTGGCCCATTCTGTGACAATAATAACATTTCCTGAGGTCCCGCTTCTGCCACCCTCCCTGACCTCTGCCATTGTAACTGAGTTGAAACCCTCTGGGGTTTTGCGGTGGAGCCCCCTTCAAGACAGGTGCCATTTGTACGCTAGCTGCCAGCATGGCCCCCTTGAGCGTGGTTTTTTTCAACTTGTGCTCGACCAATTTGGCGGTGTTTCTCTGAGATTGCTCCTTCTTTTCCCTGTCCTTTTCCTGTTTCTTTCTGTAATAATGTAATATGTGGTGCTGTATTTCCCTGCAGGGTTTGGTGTCTAACCCTTCTACACTGTCCAATCCACTTTGTATATCAATGGGCAGCCCCTTTTTGAGTCTGTTGTAGAAAAATGCGACATGGAGGCCTTTATCGGTCCATGGCTGACCTGTCTCTTATCGCCATCATTCCCTTTTTCTGTCTAGAAAGTCTGCTATGGTCTCCCCAGGCTTTATACTTTCTGCCAACAATCTTCCTACATCTGGGCGATCAGGGAATATTTCGCTCAGGGCCGTCCATTTTGGGGGTCTGTATGAATTTAATGCAACCCCGTCATTCTCTGTGTTTGCCAGCATGACTGCTGGGATGCAGGCTCCAGCAAACACTGTGTTAGTCTGCTCTCTGATGAGACTGCTTAACAGACTTTTGACATCACTGATTGCTAGGTTTATCCCTGCGGTGTTATTCTCGAAACATGAGATCCACTTCCCAACCCCATCCATCAATGGCAGCAGTTTGGTTCTGAGCCCTTCTTTATCATCTGGGCCCAAGGCACATAGATGGTCCCTGACGCGCCCTTCTGCAGTAGTGGGCACATTTTGGCTTGGAGCAGCGCTGTGGGTTTCTCTCTAACGTAGCGCTCCCATTTCCTTAGGCAATCCTGCATGTAGGGGAAGTTTCACTTGGGATCACCCCCTCTGTGTCGGACACAGTCCTCCGCAATAGTTATGTCCTCTCGGTCAAAGGATCCTTCCTTCAGCCAGGGTCTATTATATTGGCTCTCTCTTTTGGTCCAGCAGGCTACCAGGTGGCAAAATGGATGCACAAAGGTTTTGCCTTCCTCTCTGGTCACTATCTCCCTTGGCGTCAGTTTGTCTCTACCACACGTTCAGGGGGAGCAGCGGACATCTTCGTCGCTGCTTTCCTCGTGCGCACTTAAAAGTGTCATGTTGCCTCTCCTGCATCTGAATTTAGTATGTGCATGGCTACCTTGATCCCTTATCACCTGGCCGGCCCCCTCTCCTTTGCTGATGATCTTGTGAGGCTTGAGTCCCAGGCGGAGGCCTCCGTTCTAGTTCTGCCTCAGGCACCTCTCCGAGTGGGGTTCTATACATACTCTCGCCTTCCTCAGGTGGAGGGCATGCTGCTCTGTTCTCTCAGTGAGTTCCCAGGGTGAGAGCTCTCTCTCTCCATCCTCTCCTCTAACTCCCACCTGGGTTGTCTCCCTCGTTCTGAGCTAGGTGCTGTTTTTCTGGGTAGGAATTTGTCCTCAACCTCTCTTTCTGTTGTCCCTTCGGCTACCTGAGCATACCCTGCGACTCCCCCCTCATCGTCTGATCCCAGAGGACTGGGGCCCCTCTCTTTGCCCCCACTGGTCATATCGCTGTTCAGTATTGCTATGAATCTCCGGGTCACCCGAGTGCATTCATCCGGTCGAGTGGGAGTGCTTGTTCTCTATGCCGCTTGAGTTAGATGGGTCGAGCGCGATGGATGGGGGGGGGGTTGAGCATCGGGGAGTCGGGGAGCTCTAGCACTGGGCTGGGGTGATGCTGGGATTGCCTGGGCCTGGTGGCATGTTGGCTGCCCTTGTCTAGATCTAGCAGTTTTTTGCTCGGTGGGGGGCCCCGGCTCCCTCGACTGGTGGATTGGTGTAGGAAACTGCCCCTTTTTGCATGGTTGCCCCCCACTTTTTGCCTGATGTTTGATGCTTCTTGACTAAGTGTGCCCTAGGTTCCTATTAATCAGGTACGCAGGGCCTCTGTTCTTTCCTCAAAACTGTACCTCTGGTCCCACATTGGCACTCCTCTGGCTTACATATAAGTCCCATGTAAAAGGTACCAGGGGTACCAAGGGCCTTGTAGCCAGAGAAAGTCTCTGAGGGCTGAAGCATATATTATGCCACCCTCAGAGACTCCTCCCCTTACCCATACATACTGCCAGGGCAGTCTGTGTGCCAGGGGGAGGCCCTAAAACTACAAGTCGACTTAGCACACATCCCTGTGTGCCATGTCCACCAAAACACTGCCTGTGGCTTAGGTCAGTCACCCCTCTAGCAGGCCCTACAGCCCTTAGGCAGGCTGCATTATACCACAGCTGAGGGCACAGTGGTATGAGCCCTGGGCCCATACAGTACATGTGCTATTCACAGGCATTGTAAGTGCAGTAAAGCCATTTTTAAACCATGGGCTGGGAGTCTGGCACCACGAACTCCACAGCTTCATGATGGCTTCACTAAAGACTGAGAAGTTTGGTATCAAAGTTCTCAGCCCATTAAACCCACACTGATGCCAGTGTTGAATTTAATGCCAAATGCACTCAGAGGGCATCTTAGAGATGCCCCCTATAAAACGACCTAACTCTAGTGTCCTGGCTGAGTGGCTGCTTGCCAGCTGCCACCCCCCAAACATGTTTCTGGACCCTGGGTAGGGAGCCTCTCGCTCACGGGGTCCTGAAAAAGAACATCCTGGGAAGAGGTGTCATGCCTCTTCCTCCAGGATGATGAGGAGTGTTCCCCCAAAACCAGTCCCAGGATGCTTGTTTCCGGTTCAGGGAAGACCTGGCTTGGCAGTTCGGGCTGGACTGTTCCCATGAGGCACAGGGTCAAGACTGATTTGCATATCGCTGCGTTTGAACTGGGGTGGCCAAGTGAGCTAAAGAACGATGATGGATTCAGCCCAGATCTGTGACTGGGGGTGAGTGTATGAAAAGTTTCAGCACTCCGTCCATCATCTCCTTGTGTTTGCTTTGTTCTCCCCAAGTTGGCAGGGTATGCCCAGACCTAGGTCCCTTGCTCACTTTGCCCCTGGAATCAAGCTAGCCTGGCTGATGAGGAGTGTTACCCCGAAACCAGTCCCAGGATGCTTGTTTCCGGTCCAGGGAAGACCTGGCTTGGCAGTTCGGGCTGGACTGTCCCCATGAGGCACAGGGTCAATACTGATTGGAGGAGAGGTGTGCCCACCTTTGCCAACTCCACCCCTCAGGTGAAGAACACCTCTCTGTCCCCGACATCTTGAAGATGGGGTGACCCAGCAAACCAGATAGAGGCTTATGCCCCCTCCCACTGAAGGGTGGCATAATAGGGGGTGTACCCACCCTAAGGAACAGACCCATTGGTCCTGACCTGTGCCTACCTTCAACGCTCCTAAATTTAGTATTTAGGGGCGAACCCGAACCTTGCCTCCTCAGACAAGCAAGAAGAAGGACCGAAGAGCCGTGCTGAAGGAAGAAGAGGAGGACACCAACTGACTTGGCCCCAGCCCTACTGGTCTGTCCGACCTCGACCTGCTCCAGCGGAACCCCGGTGTGTCCAGCAGCGCCCCAGAACCGAGAGGACCTGCCCTGCCTTCCCTGCAAAGACTCTGTCTCCGGTGAGCACCGGACTTGCTCAAGAAACAGACTTTGGCTCCAGCAGAGGACTTTACTACTACTAAATGCCTTTTGTGAATACCCAAAGTCGTAAAGTTAGGATTTTGTCTCAGTTTAGTAGTAGTAAAGTTAGGAGTCCTAACTTTACTACTACTAAATGCCTTCTGTGAATACCAAAAGTAGTAAGTTTAGGATTTTATCTCAGATTAGTTCTGTGAATCGGCCCCAAAGTAATTAGTACATAATTTCAACTGTCTTTAACTGTTTTACAAACCTGTAACAAAGCCATATTCATCCAGCTTTCATATTCTTATCAACCTGGTTTTGAAAGTACAACTTTACTTACCTATACCAAGTCCTGATTGGTTCTAAAAATAAAATACAACTAAAGAAATATTTTTTATACAAACAATTCGTTTAAGTTCAGTCTTTGAGTGTGTGACATCATTTCTTGCCTGAGTGTGTAAAATAAATGCTTAACACTACCCTCTGATTAAGCCTTACTGCTCACCCACACTACCACAAATAGAGAGTATGGTGTTATCTACTTTTACCTCTGGAAGCCATTGGGGATCCACTGGACTCTGTGCACACTATACCTTACTTTGGTATGGTATATACAGAGCCAGCTTCCTAAAATTGGTATAACCTAATGCGGGGATGGCAGGCATCGGAAAGCGCACCTCCATTCCTACATTTGGAGGCGGAGGCACGGTCGCCTTGCTTGCAGGTTACAGGATAGGATTGTCGGTCTGGGCTTCCTACAAAATGGCCCATAGTTCTAGCAGTGCCTCTTTCCTGGTCTTTTTTCGTCCTACATATTTGGTCCAAATGTGTGTTCTCGTGTGTTTGATGATGTTGGTGTAAAATGCTCTCCCCTTTGGCCAGGGTAGTGCGTGTACCTTAGTGTTTGCATGCGATTCGTGGCAATACCTGCCAAGTTTTTTGATCTGTGTGGGGATCTTTGTTTGCATATGCTTTAGCGGCCTCTCCATGATAGCTGGGAACATTTTGAGGAACTGATACTCTCTAGCTTCTTGGGATCAATTAATATTAGGTTCTACTCTGATCGTTGGGGAAATAAATACACAGGGAATATTGGTTTCAAATACACTACGCACTCAATATTATTTACAGAAATGCATCAGGATTAGACATTAAACGCAAACAAAAATGTATATGAAGGATCGCAGCCTGAAAGAAAGTGCAATGGTTAGTTCAAAACATGTGAATTCAGCAGAAAAACAGCAGATATGGAAAAACGATTGTTATTATTAGCGGAAAAATAGCAGATAAGGAGAAGCAATTGTAAGAATTAGTGACACCTTCAAAAGCACATTAAGTCATTAACAAAATACAACACTCAAGACAAGACATGCAATTGCAACAATTTACCAGTGCCACAACATCAAGTTTGCAGCAATTAATAAACAGAATGGAGAAAGAGAGAAGAGAAAGAACTGACAGAGGAAAAATGATGGCTTTGTAAAAAAAAACCTTTACAGCTCCTTAGCACATGACACCCGATGACAAGGGGAGGGTTTGCACGGTACAAGGGACTAAGTGAGACCAATAGTCTGTCAATATCGGCTCCGAGACAAAGATAACAACAATTTATGTAGAAACGAGGAACAACTGGACAACCACAGGCCCTCCTTGGCCAATGCACAAGCTACCTAGTCTCCAAGGTCCAAATTTTCCATAATGTCCAAATTACACCCTATATCACAGCCAGGGGTCATGTGGACCATCTGAATCATGCCCAGCGGTCCAAGCGAATAACATCTCTCACTTCTTTCTGATACCAACTGAGTCAAGAAACCAAAGGCACTGAGAAAACCCTTTAAACTAAACAATATTATCAAGGTGCTAACCCTATATCACAGCCAGGGCCTATGCACACCAACTGTATCATACCCTACAGTCCAAGTGGGTAGGCCTCGCCCCTGTATTACACAGGAGCCAATACAGGCGAGAAGTGGTCGCCTTATCGCCTGTGGTCCAAGCGACAAACAACCTTCACCTTTCCTAGTGTGTTGGCTATCGAAAAAGGTTGACCTCCACTGGATTGCCTCCGAGGCCGCCTTGTGACTACTCAGTTCGGACACATGAAGTGGGCAATATGTCAGATTTCTGAAAGTGGCAGGACGCCCAGGTTAAAATTTTTCGCTTCTTTCTAGTTTGCCATACGCCAAATGCTCGGACTAAGGATCAGATGTAGTCTATTACCCAACTGACAGCAGCTTCAGGAAAGACATCTGCCCCACAGATTCAGCAGAACTTTCAATCAATTCCGGTGTGTGCTCACCTTCCTTGCTGCGCTGATGTGAATCCATCAGTGCAGGGTCCTTTCCTTTGGCTGCAATCGGATTTGAAACAGCAATCTCTTCTATCTGGCTCACCAAAATGTTTGTCTAATATGAATTTTCCTTGAAAAAAACAAAGACACGATGAGTTTTGCAAAACAGGAACAGTTGGTTTAATCAAACGCTATGGCCAGGAGCACAGTTACAGAGTAGGGCGTTTGAGGACTGTCTCAAAGTACAGTCGTTTTGAACGTCTTCTTATACATTTCTCCAAGCATCACAAAACAATTCATTGATCCTGTTTCGGGAGTGGAATTTGGGCCTAGTCATGAAGCCATAAATTCCTCCCACCTGATGACAAATGCAAGTGGTTCTTGACTTTGCGTGGACACAATAAGGGCCAGTGGGTAGCATGTCCAGATGTCCATCATAGAGAGTGCGTTATCACATGTTTTGTGTGTGCTGTGTCCTGACTGGCTGAGTGTTCCTAACTTCATGTGGCATCTAACATTATGGTGTTTTGGGAAGGCGTGCCCCTCCGGCCATGTGCGTTTTATTGGGGCCAATCTTCTAATACCATTGTGGTGTTGCTGCCTATCTGTACGACTAATCTGGGCTTTTCCAGTTTGTGCATTTGTCCTGCTGGTTACATGCCACCCCACCTTTGATCTGTCAATCAGTAGCCTCAGGCCTGGGGTGCAGGGCCCATCTGACCGCGTATTTCTTACTCAGGGTTAATGGAGAGGTCATTTAGAAAGATTTTGACAACAGTGATTTGATTTAATTGTTGTACATACATAGATGATTGCGTACATCAACATCAATATTAACACAACGCATCACCGCTGCTGCATGGATTGGACCTGCCACATAAAGCTTGCATCGCCACTGCAACTGGCAACTTGGGATCAATGGATCTCCTTCGGAACCGCCACTGCATGACGCTTTCCCTGGCGCAAGTCCTCGCATTTCTCGTCAATGGCAGCCTCGATGATGGCGAAAACGAAACTCTTCCACGCTGCGCCTCAGCAACGCATCGCATCTCCGATACTGGCCTTCGCATCGCAAGCCCCGTCGATGGGATCCTCAATGTCAGCACATCAGGACCTCGCACCACAACCTTGCTGCATCTTGGAACTGACGCATCGCCTAGCCTGCATGACCCATCATCAAGGTAGATCCATGCAACGTTTTGCATCCAGGAATTAAGGTACTCTGCGGGCCTGACAGGGTCCCTGTAACCAGCCTGCGCTCCACCGCGATCGGCCTGAACTTATGACTTTGAGTCGGACCAGCGCGACTAGATAGCCCTAATAGCGCTTTATGCTTTTTGGCGTTAATTCTCACTGTAAACTTTAAACTTCAATAACTCCAGTTCTACTCGTTGGATTTTTGTAATTTTTGTCTTGTTTTATTTATTAATCTAATGTATATTTTTCTAACCTGGTCTTTGATCTTTTTGTGTGGTGTTTCCACTGTTTTGCTGTTTGTGGTGTTACACAAACACTTTACACATTGCCACTAGGTTAAGCCTGACTGCTTTGTGCCTTGACCAGGATTGTGGTTGCTGCTTCACCAGGGCTCACAACCCAGTCAATCAGTGACCCAATTTCCAACATTGCTGGCAGCAGTGGGATAAGGACTTGTGTTTGTGCATTGCAATACAGTAATTTGTTGTACACTACCATCCCATATCTAAGACCAATTCAATTCCATTTTGGATTTCCAAATTATCTCCCCGACTGTGGTGTCTCAAACTAAACCTGAAAGAATGGAGTTTGAGCTGGCTAACATGGGTGTCTACACTGTGTCCCTGCTCAAGGATTTCTGCAAGGAGTTTGGACTTCCTGCCAAAGGCACCACCAGTAATTGCAAAAGGCGCTAAGGGCCTAGACAGAAGCCTACTCCACACTGGTTGAAGTCCCAGGAGAGGATGATGAGATAGATGGGTCTGAGGAGGACTCTTCTGAGGAGTCACCTTCAGCGAAATGGGATTCCTTGAACCCTGGAATGGAGCCACCTGCCTGGGCAGGGAGAAGCCTCTCTTCCTACGGCTTATCCCCAGATGAACTGGCAGAAAGGAGAGAGGAGAGGGAGTTTAAGCCGAAAATAGCCAATTTAAAGATAGAGGCAGGGGAGAAAAAGGCTGAAAGAGCCCTAGAGGAAAAGAAAATCTTGTTGGCTCATGCGCTGAGTCTAAAGTAGTGAGACATCAAGGCCAGGCAGGCTGATTTCAGCACTGATGGTGGCAGCATACCTGCAGTGTCTGAAGGAGACAAAAGAGTTCGCATTCCCAAGCACATGGTGCCCAGTTATGTTGTGGAAGATGATATTGACAAATGTTTTTCTGCCCATGAATTAGCCCTAAGGGTTCACAAGATCCCAGAAGAGCATTGGGGAGGTGGTTTGTGGAAACACATGCCTACCGTGGCGTGGGGCACACTTCCCACTCCAGAGCTTGGGTACCAAACCAGGTACACCCTAATGAAAGCCATTTTAATGGCAAAGTTTGGGCTGACCTTTAAAAAGCAAAAACTCCCCAACCAGTCCTGTGTAGATTTTGTGGATTACTCCAGCAAAGCACTGAATGGTTTGGTGCAAGGCAGTAAGGTGAATTATTAATATGAGCTGCACAATCCGATTTTGAGAGAGCACATGCTCAGTATTTGTTTTCCAGAGTTGCACCAGCACCTAGTTGACAGTAAGCTTTCTGACCTCAGCTTGTTGAGGAGACAGACATCTCGGCTAGCGCCAGAGTGTCCACAAAGGTAGGTGAGGGGTGACTCCCACAAGGATGGTCAGGGGTCTCACAAGAAGAAAAAGGAGGGAGAAAAACTTAAAAAATAAGGAGTTCTCGAAAGGCCCCCCAAGAAAGTTATCAAGGGAATAGTGGTAACTAGTCCCAGTATGAGCCTAAGAAAAAGGGGTTCTTTGATAAGCAGACAGGGAGGTTTGTACCCCAATGCACAAAGTGCTGCAAGTATGGGCACTCCAAGGGCAACTACAAATGTCCCAAGAAGGCACAGCCTGCCACCGGTAGACAGACACCAGGGTTGGCAAGTGTAGCGCTCAGGGAGGAGGTAGGCCCAGTTAGCTTTGGGGAGCAGACAGAGGTGACCCTAGTTTCCCTGGGGGATATGGACATGGTACCAAAAGCCCACATGCCTGCCAATACTTTAAAATACAGGCAGTGGGTCACCATCATTGGGCAATGGGTGGAGACTCTGAGAGACACAGGAGCATGACTACTGTAAAGAGTCGGATAGTGTTCTCAGAACAGGTCGCCCTTACACATTCTACCAAGTCATAGTCACTGACAACCGTGATAGCCATCTACCAGTGGATGTGGTTCCCTTTGAGTCCGGAGTGTCTTAGGTTCTCTAAAAGTAGCTGTGAGCTGTGCATTTAGATTATCTGTTGGGCAACGATCTGGAGCACACTATCTGGAGGGAGGTAGAGCTTAGGAGTTAAGGGGATCTGGAGCCTGGAACAATGGCCCAGATAGCTTCAAGGAAGGAGAGTGTCAAAGGACGTGGGAAACAAGCCCCTGAAGTTCCCATGGTCGAGGTTGACAGGGCACCTGAGGAGTATGCCCCCAAGCCAACTGGGGAGGATATTGCCATCCTGGTTGACCTGCCTGAGCTTGCTGCTTGGCAAGTTGAGAGTGGGCCCACAAGGAAGGGAATTCTGAAATGCGCAGAAAGAGTGCCCCTCTCTAAAGAGGTTGATGCCCAGGCAGAAGATGACACCTCTGGAGATCGTGTGAGTTATTAGGATAATGACCTCCTATATAGTGAGCCTAAGCCTCCTGGATCTGTGGCAGCCCCGGTTTCTGGTGGTCCCCCAGTGTTACAGGACCTTCCTACTGGGTTTGGCTTATAACATACCCCTTGCAGGATATCTAGGGCAAGACAAGACCTTTGAAAGACTTGTTGCCCAATTCTGAATTATATGATATGATACATTTTTATAAAACAGACAAAAGCCCAAGGGCGTCTTGGCGGTGGCAGCTGTCAGAATGGATCATAGGTCCAGCAGTCCTACTAAAGTTTGGAAAGCAGCCAAGTTTGTAATGTCTTTTCAAACTGTAGTAAATTGGTCATAGATTTTAGCTGAGGAGAGAGGCTATTCCATAGTATGGCAATGCAGCAAATGAAAATCCTTCCGCCCCAATATATGCCTTTAAATTTAGCAATCACTACATTTTTGGTGAAGGTAGAAGGAAGCGTCCAAATGGGAGTGTACCTCTTGAAGCTATGCTTTAGGTATTCTGGGCCACCCTCGTGAAGGGCCTTATGGGCAGTACAGAGAGCCTTAAAAGAAATCCATTTTCAGATTGGTAGCCATTGAAGTTTATACAAAGCCTGGGAGACTGACTGAAACTTGGGAATACCTAAGAGCATGCAAGGTACTGCATTCTGAAGGGTCTGGAGTTTGTTCAACAACTGCTGCTGCATATTCACATAAAGGGCATTGCAGTAGTCAATTTTAGATAGTACAAGGGTCACTATTACTGTCTTCTGAAGTTAAAACAGGATGCATAGAAGAATTTTTTTTTATTGTCCTCAAAGTATGGAATGAGGAAGAAGTTCCTGAGTTAATTTGTTTCTCAAAGGTCAGCTTGACGTCTGACGTAATATCTAAATTCCTTACTTTCTTCACGGGAGTTGGAAGAGTTCCCAATTCCTGTGGGGGACCAGAAGGAAAGATTACTGCCAAACAGAAGAACCTCTGTCTTTCAAGAGTTACATTTAAGACAATTGATTTCCATCCAATAGCCCACTTCCGTCAGACAATCGGGAAACCTATTAGCTGCATTGTGAACATCACTTGAAATAGAGACAATTTGCGTGTCATCTGCATAAGACACTATGGAAAATACACATGTGCTGATCACGCTGGCCAGGGGCGTCACATATATATTAAAAATCATTGGACTCAATGACGACCCATAAGGGACCCGACAGGGGAGCAAAAAAAGGCCTAGATAGAAACTCGTTTTGGGCGACTGATTGTTCTCTCTCTGAGAGAAGAGCTTAAAATAGCCAAAGCAGTACCCTTGATCCCAATGTTTTTAAGGTGATCCAAGAGCACATTGTGATTGACCATGTGAAATGCAGCTGACAGGTCTAGAAGAATGAGTGCTGCTTTACCGTTGTTGTCCAGTATTTAATCAAAAGCCACAATCAGTGCTGATTCGGTACTGTGATTGCTTCTAAATCCAAACTGAGAAGAGCCTAGGAGATGGTTATTGTTTAGAAAGGAAGATAGTTCCAGGTTCATGGCCTTCTCTAACACTTTTAGCTGCCATTGGAGTCTAGAAATGGGACAGTAGATGCTGAGTATCTGAGGGTTAAGTGTGGGTTTCTTTATTAAGGGTAGCTCAGAGGCTTTCTTCCAGGATTTGGGAAAATATCCAGATCTAAACAGCTCATTGAAGATGTTAGTGAGATGTGGAGCTACTGTTTTCTGGGGTAAGCTGTATGATTGCCGGAGAACATGGACCAGATGGAGAGCCCGATTTTACTGATTCCATCAGTTTTTTTACATGCTCAAGTGTAAGAGGGGTGAATTAATTCAAGTCTTAGTTATAATGGGGGAGCTTACATCTGTAGCAACATTTTGATTGGCTTGCATGCTCAAGGAAAACTCATTATAAACCTCTTTGACTTTACATGGAAAGTAATAAGCAAGTTTATCACAAAAGGATTGATTACTGCCTGAGGTATTTTTGTTATTGATATTAGCTAATATGTTAACCATCTGAAAAAGTGCTTTGGCTGAATTTTTTGCATATTCCATTTTACCAATGAAGAAAGTTGATTTTCGGCCTGGATCACGACTTTATAGTCCCTGATGCAGTGTTTATATTCATCTCTCTCACTGGTATCTTAATATTTCCTCCATTTTTGTTCCTGTGGTCTACAGAGTTGTTTATGAGTTCTCTATTTGTCGGAAAACCAAGGGGCTGAAGGTTTGCTTTTATGGTGACTGAGAGATTTTCAAGGAGCTAGTCGGTTCACCCCAGAGCCAACCCAATTGGTGTAGTAAGATGTTGTTTAGTCCAGAACGCTCATGCAGTCCGGTTGAGTTTCTAATCAGATCTGAATGAACTATACTGCTTCATTTTTGTGCCAAGCATGTGATTCTTTGGTTTTACTGGGTATGCTAGTGGGGGACGGTTTGTTCTGGGACCCTCAACCTGAACATAACCTCTTTGTGATCTGTCCAAGTCAGTAGTAGTGTAGCCGTGACTGTTAGCAACGGGTTATTATAACCCCATCTAAAGTATGAACAGCTGAGTGTGTAGAAGCGTTGACAAATTGGGCAAGGCCTAGACTGGACATGGTATCTGTTAAATATTCAGTGTCCCTATCTGCTGAGGCTTCTAAATGAAAATTAGACCTGAAGACCCCTAGGAACTCCTTAAGGGTGCTCCACGTGAACCGCCTCAGACCAAGCATCAAAGGGTTCGAGATGAGCATGCTCATGGTGGCACATGAGGGAGTGGAAGAGGAGAGCGAGCCTCTCTCTGATCTCCTGTCTGACCTGGAACACAATGGGTTAGTGGAAGGTGTCTCCTACACTGACCCCAGAACAACAGAGTGACTGTTACCAGTTGCTCAGACAGTAGAGCAGGATTCCAAGAGAGTACTCAATGATTGTACAAAGGAAGCTCTCCGTCCAGGGGGAAGGTACATTACCATTCTGTTGAAAGACTTATTCTTAGGGAGCTCTATTTTTTTTTAAATGTGCTTTGCAGTCAGTGAAATACACAGGCAAAAATGTGGCTGCCCTGTGACTGCAGTATACAACTGCCAAATTCTCTCCCTGCTTCAGTGTATGATTTAATCTAAATAAGGAGCAGCCTGTTGGTATCGCAGACGATAGATCCGGCCCAGAGAGGATTCAGTGACAAATGCCATTTCAGGTGAATGGTATTCTGTAAAATCAGCATTTTGTTTTTAACTTTAGATCTTGCGTTGGGCACCGTTTTTTTTACCTTCCGTTAATGTCTTTACAGGACAAACAGGGTCTGAATCTTTAGGAGCTGTGCGGACATTATCCTCCACCCTAGTAATGGCTGGTGAGAATTTCCAACCCTTGCAAGAAAGGTGATCAATGCTTATGGCGTTCTAAGGGTTATAAACGGTACAAAAGGTTTTCCTACCCGAAATATTGCAGGCGAGAAGCTGATCCCTCGAGCAACTCCGTTTTTTATGTGACTGTGGGGCGCAATGACCAAGGGTTCTGCCGCTTGGTGGAGCTTGGGCATGGACGGGCGCAGCAAGCGCACCCTTGGCGTGCCAGTGGCATGGACCCAATCCGGTGTTATTTTAATAGCATGCCATCAAGGAATCTGTATGTGTCTTGGCACATCAAATATGATAGCAAGTGGACAAAGTCTCAGTTGGATTCTGCGGGTGCTGTCCCACCTGCCAGGCCAAGGGGAAATCAGGGGAAAAGCTCAAAGCTCCCCTGACCCCATTACCTGTTGTTGGCACTCCCTTTGAAAGGGTAGGCATTGACATTGTTGGACACTTGGACCCCAAGACAGCTTTAAACAACAGGTTCGTCTTAGCCTTGATGAATAAGGCCACTCGATACCCAGAGGCCATCCCTCTGAGGTCAGTGAGCCCTGATGGGGATTTTTACCCATGTGGGGTTCCCCAAAGGAAGTGCCTGAGAGAGGCACTAACTTTATGTCCACGTATATGGAGTCCATGTGGGATGAATGTGGAGAGATTCAACAAGACGTTGAAAGGCATGATAATGGGCCTACCTGAGCCCGTAAGGCATGAGTGGGGCGTCCTCCTTCTATGTCTTCTCTTTGCCTACAGGAAGGTGCCTCAAAAGGAGTGGGTTTTAGCCCTTTTGAACTCCTCTATGGCAACCATGTCAGGAGATGGGCAGGAGCAAGCTTCCAAGAAACCTCCTCAGTATGTGGTCAGTTGCATGCCAACCCTCTCCAAACAGATGCACAACTTCTGGAAAAAGGCATAAAGTACCCTTGAGGCCAGTCAAGAGGTTATGAAGCTCTGTTATGGCCAGAAGGCAAGAAGGCCACTCTAGCGGAGTTTCAACCTGGCCAGAAAGTGTGGGTCATGGATCCTGTAGAGCCCAGAGCTCTCTAGGACCACTGGACAGCCCCTATGAGGTGAGGGAGTGAAAGGGGGAGTCTACCTACTAGGTACACCTGAATACCCCTAGGAACCTTGTTGGACTTGGCCCTTTTTGCAGGGTCATCCCAGAACCTTTTGCCTTCCTCCTGTATTTTTTCTGACCTGCTGTTGGTGGTTTTATGACTCTGGGCACTTTACCACTGCTGATCAGTGCTAAAGTGCATATGCTCTCTTTGTAAATTGATGTTATGGATTAGGGATTCCGTGATTGGCATATTTGATTTACTTGTCAGACCCTAGTACAGTGCACTATGTGTGCCCAGGGCCTGTAAATCAAATGCTGCTGGTGGGCACTGATTGTGCCACCCACAGAAGCAGCTTGTAAAGTGTGACTCAGGCCTGCCATTGCAGAGCCTGTGTGCAGTCTGGGACTGCCATGTCGACTTGGCAAGTGCACACACTTGCCAGTCCCTAAACCTTCCCTTTTCTACAGATTAGTCACCCTTAAGGTAGGCCCAAGGTACCCCTGTGGGCAGGGTGCATTGTATGAGAAAGGTAGGACATGCCCTGATGTGTGTGGCATGTCCTGATAGTCAAATACTGCCATTTTCGTTTTTCACTATTGCAAGGCTATCTGTTCCCATAGGACAGAATGGGGAGTTTGTTTATAACATCTTATAAGCATAACTGACCTTAAGAACAAGATAGAAAAGTAAAGGTTAGTATGCCTGAACTCAGAATGTTAAAGTGCATCTTTTTGTGAGGGTGATTTTTACATTCTGGGTTTGAAAATACCATTTTTAGAAAGTAGGTATTTTCTTGCCTAACCATCCAGTGTGACTCTGCTAGGTTTGTGTATTGCATGTCTGGCTTTTGGATGACAGGGGCTGGAGAGGGGCAGCGGCTCCAGAAGCTTGATGAGTCAGGGCTAGGCTGAATAGGCTTGGTCTGCATTTGGAGTGGTGAGAGGAGTAGCACCTTCACCTGAATAGGGCTGTGCCTGCCTTCCACAATGACGGCTCCGCCCCCCTGTGGTGTGTCTGGAGCCAGGGCTCACACTGACAATGGAGGTTGTTGTGCACTTGCAAAGTGCCCCACAGAACTGGTTTTGGCTGGGTACAGACGCTCTCTGCCTTCAGAGAACAAAGGATTTTGGTGTATAAAAAGAGGGGCCCAGACCCCAGACTTTTAGATCACTTCTGGGAAATCAAGAGGAAACCTTTGCCAAGGAGAAGAGGAGGAATACTGCCCCTGTGCTGTTTGCTGTCTGGGGTTGGCCTGCAGTGGCTGCTTGCTGCCAAGGAAAGGAGAAGAAGGACTTTGCTGTTTGCTTTGTCACCTGCTTGAAGAAAAGATCTCCAAGGGCTTGAAACTGAGCTTGCCTCCTGTTCTGAAGTCTCAGGGACACAAAGACTTCACCACCAGCTCCCCTGAATTCCCTTGCTGGGAATTCCAACCTGCAAAGAGGTGCCTGCTGCTGTTTAGGACCTCTGGAGACTGTTTGTCGCTGGGAGCTGGGAAATCGACGCAACACCGAAGAAGCGTGTCGCATCCGCACTGGTTTTCCGACGCATCGCCGAAGAAACTGTCGCAGCGCCTGCCGCGGCTCGAGAAATCGCCACCGCTGCACCGATCCCGACGCAAGCCTGCTGTGCGGCTGCACGAAGACACGCATCGTACTGGATCGACGCATCGCGGCGCCAAGACTGTCACATCGTTTGGGGTCCGCAGTAAGAAACAGACGCATCAACTCCCCACGCAGTAAGGAACTGATGCATCACCTCCCCTGTGCCGCAATAAGGAACAGAAGCATCACCTCCCCTGAGTGTAAGGAACATACGCATCACCTTCCCTGTGGCCATTTTGTTTGCTTTGCGTGACGCATCTAAGGTACTTTTGAGAAAAGTGTTGCATTTACAACTTGCATTGAACTGAACTATTTCTACCATCTGAAAGTCATATTTTTATTACTGTATTGTGGATTTTTGTTGTTTGGTCTTGTTTTGAGTTTAGATAAAGATTACTTATTTTTCTAAACTGGTGTGGTGTCCATTTGTAGTGTTTTCACTGTGTTACTGTATGTGTTCACAAATGCTTTACACACTGCCTCTGAGATAAGCCTGTCTGCTCATGCCAAGCTACCAAGGGGGTGAGCAGGGGTTATTTTAGGAGTGTATCCTCCTTGCCCTGACAAGAAGCAAGGGCCTCCTTGCCCTGACAAGAAGCAAGGGTCCCTATTTGGACAAAGGTACCTACCTCTGCCAACTAGAGACCCCCATTTCTAACAAACCCCTTAAGGGTACTTCACGAGAACTGCCTCAAACCACGCTTCAAGGGGTTCAAGATGAGCATGTTCTAGGTGACAGATGAGGGAGTGGAAGAAGAGAGCGAGCCTCTCCCTGACCTCTTGTCTGCCCAGGAACACAATGGATCAGTAGAAGGTGTCTCCTACACTGACCCCAGAACAGCATAGGGGTGATTGAGCCCTCCTGCAGTCCCTGGTCCAGCCCTGTGGTGTTGGTATACAAGGCTGCCCTACCGGGCACCACTCAAAGACTTGGGTTCCTTGTGGACTACTGGGGCTTCAACTCTGTCATGAAAACTGATGCCCACCCCATCCCGAACTGATGAGCTCATAGACAGACTGGGTGCTGCCATCTTCCTTAGAACCTATGATTTAACTTCAGGGTACTGGCAGATCGCTCTGACTGAGGGGACAAAAGGGAGGTCTAAATTCTCAACCCCGGAGGGCCACTTTCAGTTTTGGTTGATGCCCTTTGGTTTGAAGATTGCCCCTGCCTCCTTTCAGAGATTGGTCAACAGGGTCCGAGCTGGGAGAGAGGCATTCTGTGCCTCCTACCTGGACGACATAGCTGTCTACAACTCCAGCTGGGAGGACCACCTGTGCCACCTCCAGGAGGTGCTTCAGGCCCTGCAGTAGGCCAGCCTGACTTTCAAGGCCAGAAAGTGCCAGATAGGGCAGGGTTCTGTGGTTTATCTGGCCCACGTGGTGGGCGGGAGCAAGGTGCAGCTCCTCCAGGCCAAGATTGAGAGTATCCTGGCCTGGCAACCCCTAAAATACAGATTGAAGTGAGAGCTTACCTGGGCTTATCACAGGATCCAGAAAAAGGGCTTGAACAAAATTCAAATCCTGCAAAATGCAGCAGCTCGCCTTCTTTTAGGCATTCCCAAATCAAGTCCCTTTTTTCATCAAATCTTTTGCACTGGCTTCCGATCAAGAAGCGTATTGATTTTAAAGCTTTATGCATTGCATTCAAAGCACATCATGGCACAGGCCCTGAGTTCTTTAGACAGAATTTCCAGTGGTACACCCCCTCCAGACACCTTAGGTATGCCTCAGCCCACAATATTATCATTCCCAAATTCAAAAGGGCCAAGTGGGGCGGCAGAAGCTTCATTGTTGGGACAACCAGCCTGTGGAACTCTCTCCCTTTGGAACTCAAAAGGGAATCTGAATTGTTAGCCTTCATGAAAGCACTTAAAACCTGGTCATTTATTCATTAATTGGCTTTTCGCTCTCTTTAGCAGTTACCTTCAAGAGACTAACGCCTGAACACCCTTGGGTATTGGTTGCACTTTCTAAATGTTATTTTCATTTAATTTTATTATAGGAGGATTGTTGAGCAATAGGACACCATTGTTGCCCCCCTAACAGAGCTGATTTCTAAGAAGCAGCCCATACAGGTGATCTGGACATAGGCCTACCAGAAAGCATTTGATACCCTCTAGGAGGTCATATGTACAGCACCCGTCCTCAAGACTCCTGACTTCTCCAAGGAGTTCATAGTGCAGACAGATGCTTCAGAGCATGGCTTAGGGGTGGCCTTAGTGCAGTTATACGAGGAGGGCCTAGACCAACCGGTAGCCTTCATTAGATGGAGACTACTTCCGCAGGAACAGAGGTGGAGAGCAATTGATATGGAGGCTTTTGCTGTGGTTGGGTACTGAAGAAGCTGAGGCCATACCTGTTTGGGCTTACTTCCATGTTCAGACAGACCACAGACCCCTCGGATGGCTCATGCAAATGAGGGGCAAAAATACCAAACTGTGGAGGTGGTCCATCTCCCTACAGGGAATGGACTTTATGGTGGAACACCATCCTGGCTCAGACCACACCAATGCTGATGGTCTATCCAGGTTCTTCTGCCTTAGTGAAGAGAACTCCCAAGAGGTTGGGTAGTTCTCCCCACTTTCAGCTGGGGGGACACGTCTTAGACCTGTCATCCATGGGGTGGTCTTCTCCCCAACTTTTTGCCTTCCTCCTCTACTTTTTCTGTCCTCGTTTTTGCTGGTATTAGGACTCTGAGCACTTTATCACTGCTAAAGTGCATGTGCTCTCTCCTCTAAATGTGATTTTATTGGCTTATCCCCAATTGGCATATTTAATGTACTTATAAGTCTGAAGTAAAGTGCACTACCTGTGCTCAGGGCCTGTAAGTTAAATGCTACTTGTGGGCCTGCAGCACTGATTGTGCCACCCACTTAAGTAGCCCGAAGTCGGGTTTTAAATCACAATTCTGAAAATACCACTTTTAGAAAGTTGGCTCTTTGTTGCCTGAGCCATTTGGTGCCTGCAGACGGTCTCTAGTCACCTGACTGGGTGTAGCTTACAGTTGGGCTTTGTGTATTCCTCCTAGACAGCGAAACACAGTGGGAACTTAGGTGTGTCTCAATGGGCCATCACTGGCAGTATGGGAGGGAGGATCTGGGCACAGCCTCACTTACACCTGAATAGGATGTGTCCTGCCCCCACACAAAATCCTGTATACACTCTGTAGTTAGTCTGGAGGCAGGGCAGGGGAGGCACGGTATCTGTGCACTTCAAAGTCATGCCTTGAGAAGTCTCCCCCACTTCAAAGGCAGAACTTTGTATAAAGACTGGACCTCAGACACCACCACTTCTGGACCTGTGGATACTCTGCCACGAAGAAGGACTGCTGTGCTGCTGAAGGACTGAAACTCTGCTGGACTCCTGCTCTGTTTTGCTGACCTGCTGGCCTCTTGCCTGGGTGAGAAGGACTGGACCTGCATCTTTTAACCACAGATCCAGAGTGACTCCAAGGGCTAGTTGGCTGGACTCCTGATCTGAAGCATCAGGGACATAACAGGCTTCCAACCCTTGCACCTGGACTCTGCCATCTGTGAGTCAACCCTGACCAATGGAGCCACCACGGTCCTGGACCCTTGGAAGTGGGTCTAAGGGTCTTGCCAGCGGAACCGATGTATCTTCTTTGCTGATCGACTCATCCCGAGCAGAACCAATGCATATTCTCGGCTGAGTGGCGCATCCCCGAGAAGAATCGACACATCGCCGCTGCTGCGTCAATTCGATCCATCTCAAAAATCTGCATCCTTTCCACAACCCGCAACTTGGGACTGATGTTTCACCTTCAGAACCGCCACTGCGCAATGCTTTCCCTGGCACAAGTCCTCACATCTCTCATAAATGGCAGCCTCAACAACAATGCTGAAACTCTGCTTTGCTGCTTCACCGTTAATCGCAATTGATGCATCGCCTCAGCTGCGCATTTCATCCACAATACTGGAATTCGCATCACAATCCCCCTTCATTGAGATCCTCAACGTCAATGTAAAAGGACCTCGCACTGCAGCCTTGCCACATCTTGGAACCGACACATCGCCACGTCTGCACAACGCATCTTCAATAAGAATCCGCACAACGCTCCACAACCAGGATTTAAGGTACTCTGTTCAGCGCACTTAACTGGGTCCCTGTAGTCGGCCCGCATTCCATCGTGGTTGGCCTGAAGTTCTGACTTTGTCCCAGTCCAATGCAACCAGATCTCCCTAATAGCGCTCTGTGCTTTTTGGCACTATTTCTCACTATAAACATTAAACTTCAATAACTCCAGTTCGAATCATTGGATTTTTGTCGTTTTGGTCTTGTTTTATTTATTAAACTAAGTTCTATTTTTCTAACATGGTGTGGGATCTTGTATGTGTGGTGTTTCCACTGTTTTACTGTTTAAGGTGTTGCACAAATGCTTTACACATTGCCTGTAGATTAAGCTTGACTGCACTGTGCCAAGCTACCAGAGGCTGAGCACAGGTTAATTTAGGGTTTGCCTGCACCTTACCCTGACTAGGATTGTGTTTGTTGCTTGACCAGTGCTCACACCCCAGTTAACCAGTAACCCAATTTCTAACAATGTTCATTTGGGGACCTCATAAAAAAGACCCCAGAAAACAATAAAACAAATTATAAATAAAAAAATTGTATTATAAAAAAACCAAAATATTCATAACAGTAAAAGAAAAAAAAATCACACAACCAAAAAAAGAAATGTCAGATAAGAACCTGACTTGCTGCTCCATTATTGAAAAATGAGAGGTACAGTCCCCTCCTTGCTGCAGCACTTCAGCCAATGCCTAAAGCTGTGGCAAGTGCGACTGGACAGTATAAATCGCATAGGTGTCTGCCTTGAAAGCTAAATTAAGAGATGTAAAAGCTCTGTTAATTGCACCTTCAGTCTTTTTATCTGTTGCATTTGAGGTGCTGCGTTTTCTGAGATATAGGTTCTCTGTGAAGACAAACCAGTCAAAAGGGAATCATCCTTCACAGCCACTCGGAATACATATTTGAATCCATCCCCGGGGTATGCCCAAAGAAAGGAATGTTGGAATGAAAGGCTTTTTCACACTTCCGGGAAAGTACTTCTTTAATGGCCTTATGGACTAGCAGAGAAGCAGGCTCCATACGCCTATACTGAGAGCAGAAATTGTCTTCATCGTCCTGGCTAGTACATGCCGGAAGGGGCAGGTTACAGCACAGATGCTGGGTTACTTATGTTAGCTCTATTGCCTGCACACAGCTGCATCTGTTATTCGCCTTCTCCTCTGGGGTGTCTGTGTTTTGCTCAGGATCACGGGGGAGGATTGCTCTGTTCTTGGAAGGAGGAGGACCCCCATTGCCTTAAAAGCACCTTCAACTGGTTTGTTAATCATGGATTGCAGCAATTCTGTTGGAGGCTGCCCAGACCGGTGTGAGGAGTCTCTAAAGTGATGGGAGCATCTTTCTTCCTCGGAAGAGCCAGTTTCCTCCTGCCTTCTCTTGTGGAGCGTTTCCTCTGTTCCATACTGAATGAGGCAGGCACTTCGACAGGTTGAGCCACAGCACCTATTGCTCATATTAAACTTTGCCTCCCCAAGTAACCAGGGGCGCTTCCTGTGTTCCCCAGTTCTTGAGTAACCAAGTCCCGTTCTGGGGAAAACGTGTGAGACCCCTGCCATGTTAGGGTCAGGCTCCACTTCCCGCTGCTTTTATTAATAAGAAATGCGGTTAGTTCAGGCAAGTTTGTGCATTGACAAAAATTGACAATCAACAGGACGGCACAATTCATTTACTCAAAGATTCTTAGTAAAAAAGATGACAAAACCTGGTCTGGAAACACACTTCGCACGGCAAAGAGGACGGGACACAGAGGAAGGCCTCTGGAGCAGGCCTGTCCGCTTCATCAAGGAATCTTTCAAAAGAATCTGAAAGACAATATAAAGGTGAAATAAATATCTAATAATTCTTATAAATATCACTTCATCCGTGCAAACAGATACCAAACAGGAAGAGGGAAGTGTTAGCCCCGCCTTCATGAGCACCAACTAGAAACAGGATGGTACCGGATTGGCTCTATTGGTCGGGACTAAAATTAAAGTTTAGTAGTATAGGTAAAATCTGTATCCTGTTAACCTAGAGCTAATACCGCGAAGACTGTGATGAAGACGATAGTTGAGAAGGTAACACCCTGGGTGCTGGTGTGCTTTAGGTGCCTCTATGCACTTCTTTCCTTAGTGTCAGTTCATGCCCTGTGTGCTGGTATCAGTCTTGTGCAGCCTTATTCTTGCACTCACAGCTGACAGTGCAGCAAGGACTTGGCTGTGTGCTTTCCATGCATATAGAACAAGCATTGGCATAGCCAATAGGTCTCGCCTTTGGGACCTTATAAGTGTTTAGCTATGCAGGATATTATCCTGGGTGTGTGCCGCCAGGATTTGTTGAGCTATACAACAAATAAACACACCGATGGACACATGCATACAAGTGCGCTCAATCTCACTACTCACGATGACCAGAGGCGGCTCGCAGAGGGAGTGCTGCGGGGCGGTGGGGCGGGGAGGGGCAAGGTGGGGGGGTAGTGGACTCGGACATACGACAGACAGAACTCAGAGGGAGTTCTGTCCGTTGTAAGTCCGAGTCCACTACACCCCACCCTGCCCCTCCCCCGCCATGCCCCACCGCCCCGCAGCACTCCCTCGGCGAGCGGCCACTGATGATGACATATTTTATCTCCATATTAATAATCCCTACCCTCGGTTAATGTTTCCATCTGAAGGAAGTGGCACGATTAGGCCACCCGGGTAACTCGCGACCACCTCTCAGCCTTCCATACAAATGAAGAGTCGGTCAGACAGTAGAGAATACAAACCAAGTATATTTTATTCAGGTACACTCGAGCGGAGTCCAGTCTGACCAGCCTCCTAGGATTGCTGCAGAGGGACTGACTTCAGCAAGCATGGCGATACATTAAGTACAAATCAGAACCAATAAAGACCCCCCTTAACTGGAAATTTCCAGTTGGGAGCTGGTGAACAAAGGAGGTACGGAAGGATGAGCTTCGATTCTGGGACCGGGCACATGCTGTCTCAGTACCAAGGTCACTCTGCCTGTGCTCACTGCTCTAAGGGTGGGAGCAAGCCTATCTAGTGGGAAAGGTATGCATAGACGAAAATTAGTACATCAAGACTCAACCTTGAAGAAACGAAAACTATCGCAGCTGCTTTCAGCTGAGGCAGAGAGACAGAAATTAGCTTCGATCATGGCTCAAAATGGCGGCTGAATATAAAATGGTGCAGCGAATGCCAATTTAAGACATACAATGCATGCTAAAACATTTTGTTCCAACAGACCCTCCTTTTAGCAGTTGCTAAACCATTTTATTACTACCTAGAGACATATTACATGTTGCAGAAATAAGAGCTACCACTACAAGCTGATGTGCACATGGTCAATATTCAAAGATACCTTTATCAATCAACATAATGTTGTTAACATCTTTCTGCAGCATGATCGCATTACTATTGTCAGGAGCTGACCTCCTTTTCTGAGGGGTAAGAGCATGTATACAATAAGTGCAGCCGGTGGGGAGGCAGTGTATGCAAAGGCAACATGTGAAGAAAATACCAGCAATCACTTCTATGAATGTTAGGATCTTCCAACCCCAGGAAGTGAATATACCCCAGAACCATCCAGAAAGAGTCCAAGTACCATTTTCTTGGTGTATGTCAGATGAGAGTCTATGCAACTTCTGTATGGCAGCATACACATTGGGGGCGTGGTCAGGTATGTACACACAACAGCTACTGCCAATAACGCAACAAGCCCCTCCCCGATCAGCAAGGATGACGTCTAACACCATCCTGTTTTGTAAAGTAACGAGCCTCGTAGCCTGGAGCTCAGCAGCGATATTGGTCAGTATTCCGGCTGTGGCAATAATAACCCCTTCAACAGCCCTTGTTAACCTACGAATGTTAAGGCTATTAGACAATGGGCCCCAAAAAGGTACAATACCCTTCATAGCATCCTCAAACTGTTGCAAGGTAGTATCTGTCTGATCTATATCCTTCAAGTCAATGACCCTTCTGACTCAGGACAGGTATACACTCCTACGCTGCAGCCTGTGATCTTTATGGTACGAGGGCGGAGCAACATACACCGGGAGAAGGAGAAAAGAGAGGTAACATCTACCTGACCATTCCCTAGTAAGCCAGACATAAGCTTGGGACCCGCAGACAAAATAGACATTAGGGGGCAAGACCAAAGGAGGACTATTGATCGTGCTGAGCAGGTAGGTAAAATTGCATTTGCTTTCCCCCACCTCTATCTCCCCCCTTCCTTGGACACAGAAGGCTGCTGCTGAGCTAACCACAGACACCGGTATTGGTTTGTCCTTAGTGACATTATAGAAAGATTGGAAATACTCAGAGGTATTACATTTCTGGAAATCAGCCATTTCCATTCGAAGCCATGTGTTGTTCTTTACCTTGTCAAATTTGCTCATACAGGAATTTGGGGACAAAGTACCAGAAATGTTTAGCCCTGCCTTACCTAAAGGAGTAAACCCATGATGAAAACGTATATAATCAGTCACAGTGCAGGAATCGGCAGGTGTCATAACCAAAGTGGAGCGGTGGAAGTGGTAGTGTACCATAACAAACAATTCAAACCAGCCCTCACAACTTCCAAGGTATGACAATGGCATAGACAACAAATTATCACTTTTATGAGTAACTGAGGAAAGCAATACACAAACCCAACAATTTGTTGTATTGGACACGTCATGAGCTTGATGCAACATTTGTATAAAAACATTATCTGTATAAGACTTTCTGTGTTCTCTTTTGTGATGGGCCAAAGTAACAAAAATGTGCTCAGGGGGAATGGGCGTTGTACCAACCAAAGTATGCACAGGATACTTCTCATCCAAGAACCAGGATATCCCCAATACAATTATTAGTGCAATCGCAACTACTGATGCAAAAACTATTTTACTTTTTGTGGACCAGCCCCGCACTGGACGCGGGGGTGCAAATGGCTGTTCTTCCTCAGTAATAGGCTGACCAAACGGATACATTATGAAGCAAGGAAAAGGGAATGCAGTAAAACTAACAACAAAGGGGCAAGTGTTCCCAGTGTCCATCTGAGCTTCACTGGTAGACTCCTATTGTTCATCAACGTTGGAGCTCTTGAGCACTGGCGGTGGAGCTGCTCAGTCCTAGCTCGCAATGAATCCCACGTCGTCCAGGATAATGTACCCCCCTCCAGGGGAGCACGTTTGATCTATCCTTTCCAATGTCAGAACAATGCACCAATCTCGCCTCACCCTAAACTAACACCGTTGGTACTACTGACAAAGTACATCCTAACTAATCTGACTTCTCCTTTGGTGCACTGTCCTTCACCCGAGGATGCAAATTGTACCTGGTGACTCCAGGCACAGAGGGGTCAACAAAGAGGGGCTCAGGCATAGGGGGGTCAGTGGAAAGGGGCTCCTTAATAGCTCTGATCTCCGGAGGGACTGCCGCATTTAACACTTCATTATTTTCAGCATCCGTTTGGGTCCACGTTAAAACCGCATCGCTAAATGTGATGAACTGGGGCACCTTCTCATGCTCGGAGTCCCCAATGCCCTCCCTTACCCACTGATCATAGGGCAAAGGCAGGGGTACTCTGCGGCAGTGGGTGGAGTGGATCCAATGCTTTCGGCCAGCAACCTTGATGGCAGTGCGGGTAGCCAGGAGGACCTGGGCAGGTCCCTTCCAGCGAGGTTCCAAACTCTTTTTCTGCTGGAAATTCTTCAACAGGACAAAGTCACCAGGCTGAATATCATGTCCGGGCCCCTCAGGTACAGGTGGTAGAGACTTGTGTATTTGTTGGTGAATAGAACGCAGATCTTTAGTTAACTGGTACAGGTAATCTGTCAGTAAAGGATACTCAATCTCGGACAATTTACGAGGTCGTGGGACGCCCCAAACATTCGCCGGGCATCCGAACATGGCCTCGTAAGGTGACAACCCTGTCCTAGAATGTGCTGTTGTTCTTGCGGACAAAAGAGCTAATGGTAAAGCGTCTGGCCACTGTAACCCTGTGGTCTCCTGAATCTTTGCCAATTTCAGTGTGAGAGTACCATTGTACTTCTCAACCAAACCTGCTGACTGGGGGTGGTTCGCAGCATGAAACATCTGTCTAATGTGCAATCCCTCACAAACTAGCTGGATAACTTTGGCATTGAAATGACTTCCGTTATCACTCCACATCAAACGGGGCAAGCCGAAGCGAGGAAAGAACTCCTTCAGGAGTACCTTTGCAGTCGCAATGGCTGTATTTTCTTTAGTGGGGTAGGCCTCAACCC
Organism: Calotriton arnoldi; assembly: GCA_963921515.1. Lineage (NCBI taxonomy): Eukaryota > Metazoa > Chordata > Amphibia > Caudata > Salamandridae > Calotriton > Calotriton arnoldi. Next base: position 482,830 of record CAWUFW010005964.1, on the reverse strand, counting down.
ATTTGCTGAATGCACAGACAACCACCAACACATACTTCAAATTATTGACCCTGTCCATTTCAATAAATTCTATCTGGAGGACCTCAAAAGGGAAAGTGGGAGGTGCGAAATTACCGGGTGGTGTAGGGGTACCCTTGCCAGGATTGTGCATCAGGCACACCATGCAATTTTTCACCAGGTGTGTAGCTGTCTTGAAAATGTTGTCATTTTGCCATACAGGGTCTAGCAACTTGCAAATACCCTTAGCACTGATATGAGCTGGGCCATGGGCCATTGTCACTACTGGAAGAACATATGCATCTGGCAACATCCATCTCTGCTTCCCTGACTTATCAGTCCAACATCCCTCATCATTCAAATTTGCTGTACTTTCCTGCCACACCGCTAATTCCTCCATCGTGGACTCACTCTGGATTTCTTTTACATTCTCAAGCGTATCCTCAAACATGGAGAACTCGGGCACCCACCTAGCTGGACCTGCTACAAACATTCTTCTCATTTTAGTTCGAGCTGTCTCCTTAACTGTTTGATCTGCAAAAGCATTCCCCTCACCCACCTTGTCAGTCACTCTCCAATGTGCGCTGCACTTCACAACCGCCAACTTCTCAGGTAGTGTCAGAGCGGACAGAAGCCTATGTATAAGAGGACCATTCTGAATGCGTGTCCCATGGGAAGTAAGGAACCCTCTCTCTGCCCAGAGCCGCCCAAAATTATGGGCGACCCCGAAGGCGTACTGGCTGTCAGTATAAATATTAACAACCAGTCCCTTGCTCAACTCCCAAGCTCGAATAAGGGCGACTAATTCAGCTGCCTGGGTGGACTGATAAGGAACTCGTGATGTCTCAACTACTGTACGCAGCATAGTAATTGCGTATGCTGCAGTGGTGGTGCCATCTGGTAATTTGAAACAAGAGCCATCGACGTATAGTTCCCCTTGGGGGTCAGATAAGGGAACATCAGTCAGGTCTACCCGTCCTTTCATCTCTTATTCCGTTCGGAAGACACAATCTTGTATGTCAATATCTTCATTCTCTGAAGGGAGGGGTAGTAACGTGGCTGGATACAGAGTGGCACAGAGTTTAATCGTAATGTGCTTTTGTAAGAGTATTAGCTCATAACCGGTCAGACGTGCACTGGTGATGTGCTGCGTCCTTGTCCTTTTCAAAAGTGTATTCACAGCATGGGGTACCATGACTGTGAGGGCAGTATCAAGTAAGAGTCCCGCCGATTGTCTTATTGAGACAGCCACAGCCGTGACCGCTCTTAGACAGCTCGGAATGGCTCGTGCGACAGGGTCAAGCACAGCAGAGAAATAAGCACACAGTCGTTGCTTATCCCCAAATTTTTGTGTTAAGACAGAAAGCGCACAACCACCCAGCTCATGGCCATACAATACAAAGCTTTTAGTATAATTAGGGGTACCAAGCACTGGAGCCGAGCAAAGCGCAGTTTTTAATTGCTCAAAAGACTGCTGATACTCTGGCGTCCAAGGCAGGGGCTCATGCACATCTTTTAGTGTTAGTGCAAGTAGGGGCTTAACAAGCAATGAGTATCCAGGTATCCACTGCCTGCAATAGGAAGTGATGCCTATGAAAGCGCGTACATCATTCTGAGTTTGCGGAATAGGCATTTTCACAATGGTACTGATGCGCTCAGGGGTCAATCTCCTACCCTCCTTCGACAGTAGGTGACCTAAATAGGTGACCTGTCGACAATACTGAAATTTGGAAAGGGATACCTTATGACCATGGTCGTCTAGATGGAGCAACAATTTAACCGTACTATCTCTGCAACCTTGTTCTCTGTCTGAGGCGATGAGCAGATTGTCAACATATTGAAGTAATACATTACCTGTGGGGAGCGACAAGGAACCCAACTGACTTTTCAATGCCTGACTATAAATACTCGGACTCTCTGTATAGCCTTGAGGAGCGCGACAGAATCTAAAGCTTCTACCAGCTAGGGTGAACCCGAACAGATACCTGCTATCTGGATGGATGAGAATACTGAAGAAGGCATCTTTCAAGTCAATGACAGAAAAGAACTTAGCAGAAGAAGGAATCATCCTCAAGAGAGTCGTAATGTCAGGGACCACTGGAAACTGGGGAATCACGATCTTGTTAACTTCTCGCAAATCAATCACAAAGCGATAAACATCTTCGTGATACTCAGAGGGATCCGAAGGTGTCCGTTTGAGAATGGGAAGAATAGGGCTATTACAAACATTAGCAGTCGTCTCCTCAACCACCCCTCTTTCAATCAAATCCTGCACAATCTTTATCAAAGCTTGCTCACCTGCCTGCGGTATCTTATACTGAGGAATACGGGGTAAAATAGCACCTTCCTTTACACAAATCGAAACAGGTGATATCTGCAACAAACCCACATCTGTGTCGCCTGTTGCCCTAAGTGTGGGTGGCACATCTTTAAATTCAACAGGGAGGGGTGCATTTTTGGACAGACACTGCTTAGCGCACACCACATTAGGACCCATTGTCATATAGACGCCGGCCGGGGAGCAGTAAATTGTGGCATGTAATTTCTTCAACAAGTCCAAACCCATCAAATTCTCTCCACAATTGGACGTCAACAAGAATGGCGAATCCACAGTGAAAGGACCGGTCGTCAACGCAAGAGACTTTGAAATGGGGCTCACAACCGGTACACCAGAAAAACCTACCAAAACATTATTATGGCCAGACAGAGCCGCCCCAGGGACCAAGGAACGAGAAATAGAGCTGTTCGTTGCACCTGTATCAACCAGAAACTCCTTAGTCGAACCATGCACATCCGCACTAACGTACGGACCTCGTTGGTCTACAGGTATCAAAACTGGTCCCTCACCCTGTCCCCGGCTGTCCTAGCTGTAAGACATCCCAGTCACCTCATCTGTATCATAGTCATCATGATTTTACTGTTTGCCCAGAGGGTCGTCAAAGTAGTTCTGCTCAGTACGACCCTGTGAGGTCTCAGCTGTCTGAGCCCTGTCCTGGCCACCATCTCCACGACCCCGTCCACAAGACCCTCGTCCTCTCAGGACCGTCACTTTTTGCAAAAGCACAGGGCACTCGCTGCGCCAGTGTCCCTCCTCCTTACAATACACACACTGATTCAGCCCTACCGGCGTGGTATTCCTGCTAGTACGGGGAAGCTGCCGAGCCGAACCACCACGTCCTCTTCCATTCCCTCGAGAAGCCAGCTGCAACACCACCTTTGTCTTCAAATCCTTATGCTTTTTCTCCATCTTTTCCTTGTGCTCAGTTTCCCGGTGCTCATAATACTGCACCATATTCAAGATAACAGAAGGAGAAGAGGTGGACCAGGTGCTCTCGGAAGCCTGTAATCGAGTCGCGATCTCGGGGAGCAAATTTGAAACAAATCGATTAACAAACAAACGCATACCACCCTCAATCGACAAGTCCTGTCCACTATAACTCAAAAACACACTTTCAAACCGAGTGAAAAATCAGACACACTCTCATCTTTCTTCTGACGACAGGCCGAAAGCTTGTCCCAATCAATCTTTCAGGGAGGGATAAGGGAGTGCATATAAGTGATAATACGGCCAGGCAGAGCAAGTATCTCTGCCTTAGGCTTCTCACCAGGCTTCCTGTCCGATCCCATATTTTAATTTGGTCCCAGGTACCACCCAATTCTGCAATGTGATCCTGTGTTTGTACCTGTCTCCAAATATCAACAGGAACCAACAAACCAAAGAACATTTCGATATCCGCAAGCGTCATTACTGTCGATGAAGCGGCCTCAGTCAATTCTTTATAATATGCAGTAGGATTTTTTCTGGGTCAGGTAACTGAGTTTACAAGACCTCACTCCTTTTCCATGGAGTATAAACCCACTGTTCCTAGAGACGGGCCGCTAACCCTGGTCTAGTCATATTACCATGCTGATCCCGTAGCTCAGGATGATACAGAGGATGCACCTCCCTCATCGGATACTGAGATACTGGGGTGGGGCTCTTCTCCTGTAGCCTTCCCCGATAAGCAACCAATTTTGCAAAATTACCAAAGACATGAGCAGGCTCCATATCTGTAACATACACATGATCCCTAATATAGTATATGATCTGCGATGCTGCACCCTTGAACTGCTGCTCCCAAAGACCGATCAGAGTAGGTGACATGTGCTTAAGGGCATATTGCTGCACAAAGGATTTATAATCTTTCATCACACTCCACACATCTTCCACACTGTAAATGGGGTTACGAGCCCACTGTGCTTCTTGATTAGCCACCACCTTTTTCTCTGCATCACCCACATCAGATTGGACTAATGTCCACCCCATGAGCTCCTTAGATTTCGTCCAATCTCTATCCTCAGGGCCGAGCACCAGGGTCTCACTACTCAGTAATGTTAGGGAGTTAAGGAACACAGTGGGGGTGACAACAAAGGAAGCAGGCACTAACGTCATTGTCTGTTGCGTCGTGGGCGTAAGAGCTGGAGAGAGAGACGCCGAAGTAATAGGCGTTGCAGGAGTACTAACAGTCACAGTTGCCACAGACGGCGAAGACAAAGAAAGGACAGGAGGTGCCGTGGCCAAGGCAGTTTGATCAACAGTAACAGAAGCAGAAACAGCAGAGGCATAAGAACCGGGTAGCTGGGCCTGTTGGGGAAGAGCGAGATATACACTCTGTGGGGCATACGGGGGTGGAGGTCGAGCATCTAGCAGTTCCTCTACAAAGGCGTCATTTTCTTCTCGGGATACATAAGATTTATCAATATTCAGTCGAAACCTCCTATCTTCACGTTCTATTCCTATCTCTTGCTTCTATCTATCATGCGCTACAACTTTCTGAGTCAATGTTTGCATTCTCCCGTTCCGGACCTCTTTCTCTGCTTTCATTCACCTCTGTTTAGCCTCTTTTTGCCATGTTCTGAGGGAATCAAACATTGACTGCCTACTTCTTCTCGCAAACAACTTCTCCTGCAAGAAACCAATTTTTTGTTCATCAAAAGTGCCCGTCAACGGCCACTGCAACTCGGCATTGTCCCTTGTATATTTGTGCCATAGCGTACTAAACATAATAGGGCCAATGCCACGCTTCACATACATATCAAAATTAGGAGTGCCTTCCGGAGGCGCTGGCTGACTTTCTTCCAGTCGAGCATCAGCAAAACAACAACGACAACAAGATACCAAAAAACGACTAAACACCGGCATTTTCAAAAGTAGGCCAAATTCGTTATGCTGCCGGGCAAAGTGTTCACAAACACTTTGTATCCAAATCGATCCTCAGACCGTCCCAAATGCAAATCAAAATCGGTCCTCAAACCGTACCAGAGACATACCAAAATCGGTCCTCAGACCGTACCAAAGAGAAATCAAAATTGTACCATATCCACAAAGAACCAAAACAAACTCACCTGGTGCACACAGGTCAAACAAATGTATTCTCCACTGCCGACTCTTCGGACCAAACGGTCAGATCCAAGGATTTCGCCGTTCAGGACCCCAGTCGGGATGACCGCTGGGTGAGGCACCAACCGGTCAGACAGACGGGGCACTCTGTACCTTGGGTGGGAACCGATGATGAAGCATGTCACCAACTAGGTTGGTAAGTGAGGGTCTTCCTAAACACATATGTGTTGCTCTACATACACATATCAGGAGCTCCTACCCAGTAGCTAGTTCCCTTTGATACTTGCATATAAACCCAGGGGAAGTGAACTGGCTTCTACCTTTTCCTCGCTCTTCATTTTGATTTGTATCATCTTTAAGTATGACATTATTCCACACCTATTCTCCACTCCTGTGCCCTCTCTGGTCCACTCTTTCAGCTTCATCATCATGTCCTATGCTGATGATACTCAAATTATTTCTAATATCTCAGCAAATCCCTCTACCACCCAAACGCCTTTCAGGCATGTGTGTCAGTAGTGGCAGACTGAATAACATCAAACTGCTTAAAATTGAATACCGACAAGATGTAAGTCCTCATTTTTGTTAAACACCCTCCCCTGGTCTTCTGATTAGGGGACTTCAGAGCTAGTCTTCACTCATATCTCTGTTTCTGTTGCTCAGAACCTCCGATTTCTATTTGACTACTCTCTTTCCTTCTTTGTTCATATCAATCAAGTAGCAGCTATTTACTTTTCTCGTCCTATAATGCTGAAAAAAGGTCTCTGAGTACCTACCACCGGATGTGTGCAGGAACCGCAACCTAAGTTCTGATCACCTCCACACTGGATTATAGAAGCTCTTTATTTAGACTGCTTGCATGATCTTATTCACTGCTTGCGATTTATCCAAAATGCCACAGTATGCAAAACTCTCAAACTCCCACCCCATGTCAGTCTCATCCCACCTCAGAAAACTGCACTAACTGCTGATTTTCTACTTTCAAATTCCTGGATTTGTGTATAAAGCAATTCATAACTCTGGCCCAGTCCATCTTAAACAGAAATTCACCCCTTATTTACCTTGACACTCCCTGCTGATATCATCTAAACATCTTCTGACAATTTCACATTTTCAGCATTGTCGGTCTGGTAGCAGCTCCCTCTCTTAGTTAGTGGCCATACTGTAGAATTCTCTTTCAAAGGACATTAAAACTGCTCCTCGTTATAATCTGTGATAGAAAAAAAAGAAAATGTAGCTGTTGGTCCGATCTTGAATGCTGCTTTACTTTACCTGATTTACAAGTTGCAGAATGCTACAATTTGGACAACAGCCATGCTCTATAAGCTGAATAATTTAACACTGGAAGGAATCGCCAAAAAACGGAGATCTGGTTTTCCAGAACTTCCAGTTTTGAGTCACCCTGAATCAATGAAACAATATCAGTTCTTAAACTTCCCAAGTTCCTTTAGCGTGTTCTCCATATCCATAATTCGATGCACCAGCACCTCAGTTTGGGCATCCACATTTGCCTTTGTTTGTTACACCTCCAAACCTTTCACAAAAAAGGATTCCACCTACAATTCTTAGTGACGACGGCCTTTGCTTTTAGTTCAGCATGAAGAGCAATAATAGAAGTCCAGGTGTTTCATTTCACCTGCAGACAAGTGACCTCTTAATTATCCTCTCTCAGACCCTGTTGCCTTGAGTGGAAACTGCTCCCACAGAGGTTAATTTAAGAGATTCGCGCTACAGTTCGTGCATGGATGTGTGACAATCTGAGCATGATCAGGCAACCCCTCTCCCCCCATTCTTACAGGTAGGCATGCATTAGCCGTTTCCAGTTTTGAAAAAAAAATGTGCCACTTGGTGTGCGTTTTGTGGTCTATGACGGAGGTCAACAGGTCAGCACTGATAACTGGGTAACCAAATCGCCATGAAGCCAACTTCAGCTTACGGTTCTGTCTCTCTTCCCATCTCAGCCTGTAGTTAGATTCCCTAACAAATATAAACAGTTAGCTGACAAGGAGGGCTTTGGGAATTTTGTGCCTAAGGAGTAGGCAAACAAATTGCGCCGAACTTGCTGGTCAAATCTTGCACTACTGACTCCAGTAAAAACACTGAGGCGTGTATTGTTGCAGAATGTGAGTGGGGATAGCAGGCACACCCGTCAAGCATTTGTCCCTACTAACCAACACATGGACACACAGCACTTATGCTCGTGATCCAGCGCTAACAATAAAAATACTTCTCCTATATAACTCGGTCATCCAGGTACAACTATCTCTCCAATACACAGACTATATCCATATGACGGTGGGGCCCATTGACACCGCATATACATTCACTTACTCATTTATACCCTGGATTACCTCCGTCCTTAACCTAGGAGAAGAAAAACAGTATAACGATTCGCTGGAAGGAGACGGGATACCTCTTTTTAACACGACATAATGTTTCTCATTTGCTTTTAAGGTATTCCGCTCATTGGTCGATGGACCAACTAGTAGGAATCAGTTGATGGTGATTAAGACCAGCTCAATCACAATAAACTCTTTAACATTTTACCTTAATTATTGAGCTAAAGAATCACTGAGTCATTTGTTTAAAGATAATAAAGTTTATATAAAGTTTTTAGGAAAAAATGCATAAGTTTAAGTTTATCACTCAGATTATTACATTTATCATCATTATAAGAATAAATTGAAATTACAATGCATACCTATTGGATGGAAGATAAAGTTTGTCACAGCAAGAACTTCAAAAAGATCTATCTATCTGTCTTGGAAAAATCTAATAGCTCTAAATGAAAAATCTATCAGGAATAAAAAGGTTCTTAAAAAGCAGCATCTTATACCTAAGGAAAATAGCAGCAGCAGCTTCGATCATCCGTAGCAGCAACTCCGCACCCGCAACTCATCTATCAGCAATCTCAGCTCTCTCTTCTCCTAACAGTACGCTCTCTCATCATCATCAATAAAAATATAATAATACTCATACCAACCAACCCCTCCCGGAGTAGGTCTTCTTATACCCTAATTCTCGCTTACTAAATAAAATGTTGCCTCTTTATGGCGTGATTCTCTCTCATTGGTCCATTCGAGTCCATATACATTTTTATCAAACTTCCTTGTCTTAACCAGTTCTTTGTGGAATGTCCATGCTTGCATCGTTTCCCACAGTTCATGACATTACTCATCAGTTTCGATCAGTCCAATTTGTATCATTTTCTGATACTTTTTAGGTTCAACAGTTCCGTTTGTCCATTTATTCATTTTGACTTCTCACGCTTCTTGCTGATCATCTTGGCACACATTTGCTCAGTAAGGTCACAATAGCCTTGACCATACTTCCATCCTAGGCTCTCAGCACGAACACGTGGTCATTCTTTTTCACAGCCTTTCTCCTTTTCCACACGGCTTCTTGCACATGCGTACTCTAGCTCATGGCGGCCATTTTATATCGCTGCTCAACAGGCCTAAGCGCACTATTTTCAAAGATAAACAAAATATTGTTAAAATAAAGAATATAAATCCTTTTCGTTTCCCTCCCGTCTTTCTACGTACCCCAATTAGGTATTACCTAGCAAAAAGCAACATATAAAGCCGTCCCTTACTTACCATCGCTTTATTTTGCCACCACACGTTTTATTTTCAAAGCACAAATCATGCGTTTATTATTTTATTAGTACGCAAATATTATATTATGTTAACCACGTCAACAATTATAAGTATATTCATTTGCACATAAAATAGCGTGTTACCTTTAACCCTTCACATGTAACATACATTGTTGGTTATTTACTTAAACGAACATGTTTATTAATTATTTTACGAAAATTATTAGGAGGTTAAAAAATTTTCATTTATCCTGCTCCATCAACTCCCCCCTTTGGTGATTTTTAATATCACCACAAAACCCAAGTTATACAATTCTCTCAGACAGCATATTTCTTTTATCCGTTTGCTTTTGTTAGTTTACACAACTGTATCCCTTTCAACTTGTCTCTTGGTCTTCTTGTACATGTTCTCTTTTATCTCTTCTAGCTCTATTTCACCCATTTCTCTCTCTCTCTCCTTGTTTATCATGTTTTCTTTTTCTATTTTATTCTGTCTTCTTCTTTTCTTTATACATGTAATTACAAGCTTCAGCACTAAAATTATTATGATTATCATGGTTGCTATTATTATAACTTTCCCTATTATTAATCCACTCATTCTTGTTAACCAATTTATTACTGAAGAAACCCCTTTACCAAGTTTTCCAAATGCACTTTCAACCTCCAGTGGAACAAGTTCTTTGTGCAAACTTGTAATATTCGTTATATACTTTTGTATATTTTCACTTTTATCTGGAATGTAAGTGCAACAATGTTGGACTTTCAGCATTCCACAGACTCCACCCTCTTTTGCCAAAAGAATGTCAAGGGCAAGTCGATTTTGCATCACCATAGCTCTCATGGCAACCATCTCGGTATTTACCATCAAGAACCCTCCAGCAGTATCTGTAGATAAACGATCTACCACTGTGGATAATTTCCGAATTTTAAATGCATTCAAAGATATTCCCACTGCTGGTATCAATGCACCAAAAATATCACCTACTATTTCTGAAAAACTTTCCCTTTTTCTACGTGTAAAGGTATTTATCATTTTGTGTGTTCCTTTCTCTTTTCTATCCATATGAAAAATCTTTGGAAAGACCAGGCCTAAATAACATGACCCATACCAATGGTCCGGCAACCTGTAATAAGCCCTATTACCGCAAACATAATAGATCCCTGGAAATATTGGATCTTTTCCCCTTTGAATCCCCATCCGCCTAAAATTTGATAATTGTCATGGCAAATACTGGAACCCACAAAATAATTGTCATATCTTGTTTTATTTCTTCTAATGCACAACCTTCCCTGTTGGGGCCAATCCAGAGTCATAGCTGCATTTGTCTTTTTCTTGTCATGATTGTCTTCCTCAAACGCCCAAAGAGGTGTTTTTGTCTCTTCTATCACTTTTCTTTGAAATTTCACTCTTCTTTCTTCAACCATCTCTAAAAATACTTTTTCTTCCTTCTTTAACTCACAGGTAAGGTTGTTTTTAACTATATTATCTAATGTTAACATCTTATCTTCTATGAAAAATTCACCAAACGTTTTTCCCTCTTTTATTTTGTTTAGTTCGGGAACTACAGAAACTTTCGCAAAAATCTTATCTATGTCAGTGTAATAATATTCTAATCTACCTGTTTTATAAAATAAACTTGCTAAAACACTACATGTTATTCCATACGTCAAAGGAAGGTGATGATAAGTCACACCCTCTGCTACAGACGCAGGCAATTGCATACAAACATAGCAATCTCTTTAATCCATTGTTTCTACATACTCATATAATAATTTAGTAAAAACATTCTTTGAAAAATCTGTTATTGATTTGTCTTTATGTAACTCTGCACTACTTTTTAATATAACTGGTTCTTGAGTGTTAGCTCCTTTTTCTTTCTCTGTGTGATTAGACGTTTCTACTACAGCTAAACTAATTGGAATAGTGATTGCTAAAACCACCCATACTGTCATTAATAATCCTGTACAAAAGAAGCACATCTTACACCATCTACTTAAAAACTCACATCTACATTTTCTATCTCTAGTATCCTCCATTTTGTTTTATAACCTTATTTATTTATTTTCAAGAAAATTGTGTCACTACACCTCAGAAATGACTTATTAGCCACTCTGCACTCCAATGTTTTTGTTTTTGCTTGGTACTTTCTTTTAATTCTTTTCAGAATTCTTTCTTTGTCAAATCCAGTATTTTGTCAAATCCGGTAGAAATTCGTCAGATCCAGTATTTTGTCAAGTCCGGTAGAAATTTGTTTAAATATCTTCAAGTTTGTTGCACTTCACCTTCACCCATTAGGTTTCTTTGTTCTGGGTTCTCGTGAGTGTTCTTTTCTTCTTTGATATCAGTTAAAGCAAGATACAACCATTCAGGTGATCTATACTTCGGATTTACCTTCTTTACTCTTTTCGTTTTCTGCAAATGTTTTCCACCTTGTTTTTCTTGCTCTTTCTGACTTGTTATTTCATTCACTTGTTCAGCACTTTTTCCATCTAACCTTATGATCCTGTATCTTAATTTTCTTACTTCGTTGGGCCAATTGTCTCCTTTTCTTGACCTTTTTGCCTCACTTCCTTTTTCCTCTCTTTCTGTTTTCCAAGTTCTTTTTCTTGACTCTAGTTTTTGGTTTCTTTCTTCTCCACTTTCTTCAGACTCTGTTTCATTTTTCTCTTTATTGTCTCTTATTTTGAATCTTATAATTTCATTTTCTTCCTCTACTTGTGGTTCTTTTCTTATCTTCCTTCGTTCACCTACTTCTGTCCCTCCTCGAGGTTCTTCCGAATTTGTGTCAATCTCTCTATCTGCTTTTAAATTTCCCTGTTCTTTTGTTTGGCTATCTGTCCCTATTGCTCCTCGGGGATCTTCCGATTTTTCTAACTTTCTGTTTGAAACTCTCCCTTCTTCATCTATTAATATTATCTCCGAAGGATTTTACCACAACTTGTACTTGGTTGCTCACTGTTACTATCTTCGTGCTCAGTTTCTTCTCTTATGCTTTCAAATTTCCAATTTCTTTTCAGAATTTCCTCACAATCCGAATGATCTGTATCAGATTCTGAACTGGTATCTGATATTTCCAGATGTCGACTCACATGTCGATCTTCAGGTTCTGGAACTTCCGCTATTTCCTCCACTTCTTCTGTCGTTGCACTTGTAGTTGGGTCTTCCAGATGTCGACTTACAGGTCGATCTTCAGATTCTGGCACCCTATTCGGTTCTTCTTCCGTTTCTGATGCTGAACTGTTATCCAACACTTCCAGATGTCGACTCACATGTCGATCTTCAGGTTCTGGAACTCTGATGGTGTGACTGGCATGCACCCAGTGTTTCACTCCTGCACATTTGACTGCAGTGGTTGTCACCAGGATCACCTGTCGTGGTTCGTCCCAACGAGGAACCAAACAGTTTCTTCTCCTGTGGACTTTTATGCGGACCCAATCTCCTGGATTCAAGTCGTGAGCTGGTTTTCTTTCAAGAGTAGTAGCATCCGGTCCAACCTGATGAAACACAGAACGCACCACATCAGCCAATCCTTTGCAATAATCCAGCACCAGATCATCAGTTATAGTCAGTAGTTTGTTGACAGGTACATGTGCTTGTCTCATTGCTCGTCCCATAATTATCTCATGGGGACTGAGTCCAGTTTTCCTTTCCGGAATACTTCTGATTGTCATTAAAACTAATGGCAAGGCATCTGGCCATTTGAGTCCTGTGGCTTGACACATTTTTCCTAACCTGTTCTTAATTGTTCCATTCACTTGCTCTACTATTCCAGAAGCCTCTGGTCTGTATGCACAATGCAGTTTCTGTTTAATACTAAGTGCTTCACAAATCAGTTTAATTAATTCGTTTTGGAAATGTGTTCCTCTATCTGTTTCAATCGTGACTGGAAAACCATACCTCGGAATGAATTCTCGCAGCATAAGTTTTGCTACCGTGATTCCATCATTCCTTCTGGTCGGGTATGCTTCCACCCAACGGGAAAACAAACAGACGACTACGAGGACATACCTTAGTCTGTTGCTCGGGGGCATTTCTATAAAATCCATTTGCATTCTAGTGAACGGACCTCCTTCTCGTCCTATTGTTCCTAGACTCACTACTGTCTTCCTTCCTGGATTTAACTGTTGACAAATAAGACATCTTTGACAAAGACTCTCAGCTATGGCTCTGAATTTTGGATTATACCATGTTTGTCTAAAAAGTCTGATCATTGAATCTCTCCCAATATGGGCTTGTCCATGGTACATCCGTGCCATGTCAGAAATCATGCTATCAGGCATAACTGGTCTTTCATCTCTGTAAACCCAAACATCATTTTCCTCATGTTTTCTACATCCTGCTTTTATCCATGTATCTTTTTCCTCATCATCTGCTGCTTCCTGTAACTGTCTCACCTCATCCCATGTCTCAACAGGGTTAGTAAAAAGCAAAGGACAAGAAATATGCTCTCTTTCTCGGTTCCTGTTCAAAGAAACCACATTCTTTGCACAGTACTGTGCAATCTCGTCAGCATACTTATTGCTGACAGTTATGTAGTCTTCCCCATTTTTATGTGCATTACACTTTACAACAGCAATCTGTTTAGGCAGCTGTATCGCCTCAAGCAACTTTTTCACAAAATCTCCATTTCTAATTGGCGTTCCTGCAGACGTCAAGAAACCTCTTTGTGACCAAATCTGACCAAAATCATGCACCACTCCAAAACCGTATTGGCTATCTGTCACAATCGTAACCCGTACATTTCTTCCCAACTTGCAGGCTTGAATCAGAGCTATCAGTTCTGCGACTTGGGCAGACCGTATCCCTTTCAGACAAGATGCTTCCATTACAGTTGCTACTGTGCAAACTGCATATGCTGCACTTAGAACTCCATCATTCGTTCTCAAACATGAGCCATCCACGAACAGAATATAATCTGATTCCTTTAAGGGCTCATCTCGTATATCTGATCTCGGTTTTGTACAATATTCAAGCACATTCAGACAATCGTGATCTACTTCATCCATTTCAATCACACTCTCTTCATCTGGCAATGATGTCGAAGGATTCACATTCATACATCTGTCAATGGTCACATTATCTGCACTCAAAATTACTTTTTCATACCTAGTCAGCCGACTATGTGTCATGTATTGTGTTTTCGTTCTTGTCAAGAGAATTTCCACAGAATGGGGAACATATACTCTCAGTGGATATCCCATCACTATGCCTTCACTCTGTTCCAGACTCACACAAGTAGCAGCAACTGCTTTCAAACATCCAGGCAACGCTTTTGCTACAGGGTCTAAAACAGCTGAAAAATATGCAATGGGTCTTTTCATGGTTCCATGTCTCTGTACCAAGACTGAAAACGCACATCCATCTCTTTCACTGCAATACAACTCAAAGTCTTTCTCATAGTCAGGCATTCCCAATGCTGGAGCTTCACACAATTTCTTTTTCAGCTCTCTGAATGCTTTCATTTCCTCATCATTCATTTCAAAAGGATCTTTAACATCCTTCTTTGTCAGTTTTTGCAACGGTTTGGCGATCAACGAAAAACCGCTTATCCATTGTCGACAATATCCAACCATTCCCAGAAACATTCTTACCTCTCTTTGCGTCATTGGAGCTCTCATTCCTTGAATCATCTTTATTCTTTCAGTCGTTACCTTTCGCACTCCTTTCTCAATTTTATGCCCTAAATATTGGACTTCTTGTTGACAAAACTGCAATTTTGATGGGGACACTTTATGTCCTCTTTTGGCTAAATGATTCAGCAAAGCAATTGTATCATTGACACATGCTTCCTTCGTTTTTGATGCCACCAGTAGGTCATCAATATACTGAACCATCACTGACTTTTCTGGCATTTTTAAATCTTCCAAGGATTTCTTTAGAATCTGATTAAAGATCGAAGGGCTTTCTGTGTACCCTTGAGGAATTCGGCACCATGCCAAAATACGCTCTCCAAACCTAAACGCAAATAATGGCTGGCTATCTGGATGCAATGGAATAGAGAAAAATGCATGACATAAATCAATTACTGTGTACCATTCTGCTTCACGTGGAATCTGGTATAGAATCACAGCAGGGTTCGGTACTATTGGGCAACAAGGCACTACAATTTTGTTTACCTTCCTCAAATCCTGTACAATTCTATATGTTCCGTTTGGCTTTTTCAGTCCCATTATTGGCGAATTACATGGACTGCTCATGATTTCTTTTAGAATCCCTTGTTCAACCATTTTATTTATTACTGGCGTTATTCCTTCAATTATTTCTGGTGTCAATTTATACTGGGGCGTATTTGGGTAACTCGTTCCCTCTTTTACGGAGATTTTAACGGGATCTACTTCTTTCATTAATCCTATATCTTCTCCTGTAAAGTCCCACACTTCCTCTTTCACTGTCTTTTTCAGTTCAATTGGGATTTTCTCTGCATCAAATACAGGAAACAAATCATTTACTTCTGGTTCTAAATTCACCAGTGTCATTTTATACAATACATCTTCATCTGGGGTCTGAAATGCAATTCCATCTGGAGTACAATAGATAGTGCAATTCATTTTGCACAATAGATCGCGTCCTAATAGGTTCACAGGACTACAATCGCATACCACAAATCGGTGCATTTCACTAAATGGACCAATCTTTACCTCCACTAATTTAGTAAGAGGCGTCTTAATTTGCTGATTTGATACTCCAACTACTTGGATATGTTCACCTGAGAGAGGAAGGTTTGGAATTTCCACTGACCTAACAGTAGAACGGGTAGCTCCAGTGTCCACAAGGAATGTTACATTTGCACCATTCACTTCTCCATCCACAAATGGACCAGACTGATCTACCTCTAGAGTTGCGCCAAGCACGCACTCTTCCCCCTCTCCTAGGCACCGTCAGAAGCTTTCATCCGTTTCATCCTCATCCTGTCGTAACCAATATTGAGAAATGGCAGCTGCACGCGGCAACTGTGTTACCTGCTCTCCTCCGTAGAATCCTGTTTCTGCACTGAATTTCTGTTGGTTAACACTCTTGGGAAGTGGTGGTTGTGGCACCTGACTCTGTTGAGTAACTACCTCACTCTGCACCTGTGGATTTAATGATTGATTTTCCACATTAAGTTTTGGAGGAAATTTACACTCGTTTCTCCAATGCCCTAGCTTTCCGCAGTTGTGGCATGGCCACTTTTTCTTTGCCTCATCTATGCTCATTTGTCCTTTTCCTTTACCTATATTTGGTCGAAATCTAGCCTGTCCTGCTTCATTACCTGTATTACTCAATTGAGCTTCTTGTTTCTCTGCAACTTTCACCTGTGCCCACATGGCTTTTTCTTTCAATTTACGCTGTCTACTCTCAATATCATCACTGCAATACTTAGCATATCTCAAAACTTCATCGACTGTGCTATTCTGCCAACAAATCATATGCTGTTTAATCATCTCACTTATCTCTGGTTTCAACCCATATACAAATCTATATACAAAATGACTCATATCCTTCTCATTTAGTGTCTCATAACCACTATACTGTTTGAAAACTAACAACAGTCTTTCATAGTAAGCATGCACTGATTCTTTACTTTCCTGCGTGGTTCTGTCTATTTTTACCCAATCTGTTTCTTTAGGTGGAATCTTATTCTTCAAAAAGGTAATTACTTGATCGTACTTTCTCATCACTTCTGGTCCTGGCGCTCCTGTTTTAGCATCTCTTGGATATTCTACAGTTGGCCAATCAATAGTAATCTTACATTCTGTCCACAAATCAGCTGGCACTACTATATCAAACAATCCATCCAAGTCTATCCACAACACCTTTGAAACTTTAACAAATCTCTCCACTTGTCTGTACCATTCTACTGGCTTCTCTCTCAACTTGGGGAAATCATTTGTAAATGACAGTATATCCTGTCTAGTCCATGGCACATGCACATAACTACCTCCTGGAGTTTCTCTCATCGGGTACTCCCTTACAACTGGTTCCTTATCTGTCACTGCAAAAGCCAAAGATGCTTTATCTGTTACTTTCTCATTCTTTTTTATCCATCTACTTCTCCATCTATCCACATCACCCCATTTTCTCAGTAAAACAATTAATTCTTTTATTTGGGTCAATCTTCCTGATGTGTTCAGATTCTCTATATCTTTCTCACAAAAGTCTACTCTATATGGTTTCTGCAACGTTCTCACTTTTGCAAATTCTACTCCCAGTTCACTTGCTGTCTCTTCTAATTTGTCATGTAAATTTCTAGCTCTCCATGTAAGACTTTTGCACAAAAACATAATCTCATCATCCTGATAATTTTTAAATTTTTCTGTACCAATCGTTCCTAAAATCAATTCTTCCATGTCTATTTTTAACCTAATTACATCTAATGGTTTTACTTCTGTTTCTTTCGTTTTTAGCGTTTTCATCCATTCATTTAACTCATCTGGAGTCGGACCTACAGGCGTACTATTTAATTCTATCCAATTGTTACTTCTTTCTGGTGTCCCTGATGCAGACTCCGTTACCATAGGTATTCTCCTGAATTCATTCTCATTTATCGTCAAATTAGTAGGTGGGCTTGGTCTATAGGTACTAACCAAATGGTGTGCACCTTCATTATCTAGTTCCATCCCTTCTCTTTTTCTTTGCAAATGTGAATTCATGGGAATCACTAAAGAACGTTCATCAATTTTCTGATTCTCAAAAATTGGCATTACTGGACCTATCGTTACTGGTACAGTTACAGCTTCCATATTCTTTGTCAATTCTCTTATTTTCTCAGTCAATTCTCTTGTGGTTTTTGCTAATTCAGTTGCATTGTCACTTTCTATCTCTTCATTTTGTGAAGTTTTTAATTGATCTTGTGACCTATTTATCTCATCTCTTCGTTCGGGAATTTTATTCCTCCCAGTTTCCATTAGTGGTGCATTAGGTGTCACCACCGCAGAAGTCTGTTGGTATGGAGGCGGGTTTCTGTTTAAAATATCTTCCAGCAATTCATCGTCCGTTTCACTACCACCATACCCATACTTTTCTATAACTACATGTTTCTTTTTCTCTGTACACTTTCTCTTTGCTTCTTCCTCAACTGTAAAAGCTGGAAACAAACCTCCTGTCATATTAGCACATCTCCAACGCTTTATTCTGTCCTCATGATTTACTCCCCATAACCTTCCAGGCACAAACTCATGATTCTTTAATCCTCTGAATCTCTCTCGTTCATACATCTCATCTTCCCATTCAGTTAAAGCTTCAAACTGTGTCGGTCTAGGTCTAGGTTCTAACATTGCCATCTTCTCTCTCAAATTCCGTAGTAAAGCTACATTAAATGAACCATTCTCAGGGAAAGCCAATGCTCCATCATTCTTGGTATATTTTGTCCAATTTTCTAACCATATGCATGTATGATATCCATATTTCAGCATCATGTGCGAAGCTGGTGATTTCGGTGGAGGAATTACTTGTCCCTCTCTAGTCACTACCTTTTTGTCTTTCTTAAAGAAGTTCTTAACTTTCGACATCCACGACGTTTTCTCTCTACCATATTCATAATATGACATGATTCACAATCACTTTCTCTCCTCAAACAATCCACAATTCAACACTGTTCTTTATGCGTTATTCCAACCAATACTAGCGCGACTCACACCAACAATCCAATCATAAACTTCCACGTCACTATTCTATCCGTCCAATCTTAGCGCGACTCACACCAACACTCCAATCAGAGCGGTTTCTGTCTACAGCGCACTGTCCAATCCCAGCGCGGCTTTTGTCTACGTCAGTTCTGCTCCTATCTCTGTATGACTAGTGCACTGTCCAATCCCAGCGCGGCTTTTGTCTACGTCAGTTCTGCTCTAGACCCCTCCGTTACAAAATTTATCGGCAATTTCTTTTTCAACAATTCTTCGTTAGTTACAACATTTAAAACACATTTCCATTGTCTGATTCACTAAACAAAAGAGATAGCTTTGTCCATTTACACAAGAATTCTGTATTTTCCAGTAGGCAGCGCTTACATCTACCCTACCACAGAATTTTCCAGTTTCGCCGATAAAGTAGCACTTCCCTCTACCTTACCCTTCTTTCAAGCAAGCAGTAAACCCGTTTCTCTGGGGATAAAACACCTGTGGAGACTATACTGCTCCTGAGAATTAAGGCCAGAGTTTCACAAGAAAACCGATCACTATTTCACTTACACACCTTTTATGCGGAAAATGTCCCTATCATAACACAACCTGTGTTATTACCAATATGAACTCAGACAATGCACTATTCCATGTGACTTCTCTTGCCACACGTGTTCCACTTCCTACTTCCCGGAAGCGTGAAAACTTACATATAACATAACGCGACTCAACATAAAGTGTTAGACATGAACTTATCAATAATCAATAATCAATAATCAATAATCACCAAACTAATCTATAGTAACCATCCTCTGCTACCAAGAAATCTGATCCAGCGCTAACAATAAAAATACTTCTCCTATATAACTCGGTCATCCAGGTACAACTATCTCTCCAATACACAGACTATATCCATATGACGGTGGGGCCCATTGACACCGCATATACATTCACTTACTCATTTATACCCTGGATTACCTCCGTCCTTAACCTAGGAGAAGAAAAACAGTATAACGATTCGCTGGAAGGAGATGGGATACCTCTTTTTAACACGACATAATGTTTCTCATTTGCTTTTAAGGTATTCCGCTCATTGGTCGATGGACCAACTAGTAGGAATCAGTTGATGGTGATTAAGACCAGCTCAATCACAATAAACTCTTTAACATTTTACCTTAATTATTGAGCTAAAGAATCACTGAGTCATTTGTTTAAAGATAATAAAGTTTATATAAAGTTTTTAGGAAAAAATGCATAAGTTTAAGTTTATCACTCAGATTATTACATTTATCATCATTATAAGAATAAATTGAAATTACAATGCATACCTATTGGATGGAAGATAAAGTTTGTCACAGCAAGAACTTCAAAAAGATCTATCTATCTGTCTTGGAAAAATCTAATAGCTCTAAATGAAAAATCTATCAGGAATTAAAAGGTTCTTAAAAAGCAGCATCTTATACCTAAGGAAAATAGCAGCAGCAGCTTCGATCATCCGTAGCAGCAACTCCGCACCCGCTACTCATCTATCAGCAATCTCAGCTCTCTCTTCTCCTAACAGTACGCTCTCTCATCATCATCAATAAAAATATAATAATACTCATACCAACCAACCCCTCCCGGAGTAGGTCTTCTTATACCCTAATTCTCGCTTACTAAATAAAATGTTGCCTCTTTATGGCGTGATTCTCTCTCATTGGTCCATTCGAGTCCATATACATTTTTATCAAACTTCCTTGTCTTAACCAGTTCTTTGTGGAATGTCCATGCTTGCATCGTTTCCCACAGTTCATGACATTACTCATCAGTTTCGATCAGTCCAATTTGTATCATTTTCTGATACTTTTTAGGTTCAACAGTTCTGTTTGTCCATTTATTCATTTTGACTTCTCACGCTTCTTGCTGATCATCTTGGCACACATTTGCTCAGTAAGGTCACAATAGCCTTGACCATACTTCCATCCTAGGCTCTCAGCACGAACACGTGGTCATTCCTTTTCACAGCCTTTCTCCTTTTCCACACGGCTTCTTGCACATGCGTACTCTAGCTCATGGCGGCCATTTTATATCGCTGCTCAACAGGCCTAAGCGCACTATTTGCAAAGATAAACAAAATATTGTTAAAATAAAGAATATAAACCCTTTTCGTTTCCCTCCCGTCTTTCTACGTACCCCAATTAGGTATTACCTAGCAAAAAGCAACATATAAAGCCGTCCCTTACTTACCATCGCTTTATTTTGCCACCACACGTTTTATTTTCAAAGCACAAATCATGCGTTTATTATTTTATTAGTACGCAAATATTAGATTATGTTAGCCACGTCAACAATTATAAGTATATTCATTTGCACATAAAATAGCGTGTTACCTTTAACCCTTCACATGTAACATACATTGTTGGTTATTTACTTAAACGAACATGTTTATTAATTATTTGACGTAAATTATTAGGAGGTTAAAAAAATTTCATTTATCCTGCTCCATCACTCGCATTAGGAAATGGGCCAGACGTGAAATATGGAAAAGAGTCAGTGGCGGTTTCTCGTACCGAGCGTCGGGGCTCCGCCCCCTTTACTTTTGGCCCCATCACCATCTCCACACAATAAAAACAGAGGTTGCTTGCTGAGCTGATTATGTTTAAAAAAAATTAAATGCAGGCTGCACTTACCTAAATTCGGTAAAAGGATACTTCCTTTTTTTCTGTGTTGGGGCCATAAGTAATGTACAATGCCAGCCTGAGTCACTGACGCTGAGTGACGCTGGGCATACTATTTGCCGGGCTGACGAGCTCACCGACCTGAGGTCTGTGAGGTCATCAGCTTGGGAAACACATAGCCCAAAGGATCAGTCTCCACCCCCTGATGACGTGAGGGTGAAGATAGCCCCGGGCGCTTCAGGCTTAAGCCGTGTAGTGCCGGGGCTTCACGTCAATCAGGGAGTGAAGAGCATGGCTACCCCACCCATTTCCAACTCGTCACGGGGGGGTGGTCCCACCCTGTGATGAGTTGGCAAGGGGTGGGGTGGGGTGGAGGCTGCAGGCAGGCGCGAAGCGTAGAAATTGAATCTGCGCAGTGTGTCCACAGGATTCCTGAAGACACACTGCGCAGATTCGAGTTTTCGGTTTCCGGTGCTGCATTGTATTGTAGGCTGCATCACACATGTACAGCACTACAGAGTGATGGACTGGTTGGCAGCAGACCCTGGCCGAGGGTGCTGTCTTTCCACAATGGGCCCAGGTCAGTTTATACTGTAATAATTGTATTGCTTTTCTCGGCTGTGCCATATTGTGACCTTTCCGCAGAATGACGCTCAAGCTGGAAACGCGCGCCTCGTACCTCCTTGTAGGCGCTGTAAAGGGAGGCCGGCCTCCCGGATGATGCATTAGAGGTTTCAGAGCTCAGTTGCTCCTTGACGCCCCTCGTCGTTCCAGGGCGCGCGTTGATTGCTATCAACGCGCTATTAATAGAGGCGCTTGTATCACAAGCCTCCAATCAATAACAAGGGTAATGAAGTGTGAGGCGGAAGCGGTCAATCACCCACTTAAGAGCCGAGCACAGGCACGGATGGCCGCACCGGGCCGGGCTCCTGTTAGTTATTTGTAGGATAGCCCTAAACACACACACACACCATCACACGCACACACCACACAAACACACCATCACATACCACACACACACACCACACTTCACACATACACCCGTGCAAGGCAGGACAAACACACCCTCTCATTCAAAGTCATGGCATCAACCCCACAAGTGTCAGCTCAGCCTCCACCAAGCACGCAGCCTCACTAAAACACACCGTGTGTTAACCACACAACACAGCCAGAGGAAGGCTCAGCCGTAAGCAAACTGAATTATGTTAACACTGCACACAACCATATGTAACAAGTGCACACACAGCATCAAGCACACACGGTTTCACCACTGAGCTGGGTAACAATAAAATACAGCCATACTCAACAAACGCACACAGACCACTGCTGAAGCACACACTGTAAGAAACTGGATAAAAACACAAACTCTCAATCAGTGACACACGACCTCCACATAGTCGTAATTAGGCACATACAGTCTCAGTAAAAGACACCCACAGCTAAACATGTGCGCACACCCACACGCATAATCAAACACATACATGCCGGGTCTATCAAACGAACACACACATTACATTTTACTAACACATACACAATCTTAAACATAAGCAATCAGACGTTGTCAAGCAGACATTGCATCAGACAGAATCTAAAACACACACACTACATGACTTAAATGACAAACAAAAAAACACACACGTAGGTAGGCGCATGCAGACACTCACTTCAGACTTCATACAAGCACCGTCTCGATCTGACTGTTTCACAAGCTTCACTTACACACACTGGACCGGGTGGCGGCGTGGAGTGAAGGTTGCGCAGGTGTCCACTGCAGTTGTCTGGGACTCGTGGCTGTGTCACTGCTTGCAGAGTCCAGATGGTGCCCTGCAGACTCCGAACCCTGTCTCACGAGGTGAGTGATTTGTATTTTACGGCTCCCTGTGCCCCTGAAAATGATTAGATCAGCAAGTGTGTGTGCTATAGTTTTGTTTTGTATCTCACAGTTTTAATTAGCAACTGCGTGCGTGATTTAACACATAGATGCACAACTGATGCAGTCCTTGAGAATCGTAAGAGAATGTAAGAAAACCGCAGGCAGAGAGGGGAGAGTAAGAGGGGGGAGAGCCTGGGAGGCAGAGAGAGCAGTGGGGCAGACACAGAGAGTGGCAGGAGGAGGAAGAGTGGCAGTCGGGCCGGAGACAGAGCTCTGAGTGTAAGAGGGCAGAGACAGAGGGGCAGTCAGTGGCAAGAGAAAGAGTGCGGAGCAGGGCAGAGACAGAGGGGCAGTCAGAGGACAGGCAGAGTGGGGATAGTAGGAGGGCAGAGAAAGAGAGGCAGTAAGAGAACCGCAGGCAGAGAGGGGAGAGTAAGAGGGGAGAGAGCCTGGGAGGCAGAGAGAGCAGTGGGGTAGAGACAGAGATTGGCAGCAGGAGAGAGAGGGAGAGAGACAGTCGGGCCAGAGACAGAGCTCTGAGTGTAAGAGGGCCGAGACAGAGGGGCAGTCAGAGCGGCGAGAGAAAGAGCGCGGAGCAGGGCCGAGACAGAGGAGCAGTCAGAGCGGCGAGAGAAAGAGCGCGGAGCAGGGCAGAGACAGAGGGGCAGTCAGAGGACAGGCAGAGCTGGGAGAGTAGGAGGGCAGAGAAGGGCAGAGAAAGAGAGGCAGTAAGAGAACCGCAGGCAGAGAGGGGAGAGTAAGAGGGGGGAGAGCCTGGGAGGCAGAGAGAGCAGTGGAGCAGAGACGGAGAGTGGCAGGAGCAGGGAGAGGGGCAGTCGGGCCAGAGACAGAGCTCTGAGTGTAAGAGGGCAGAGAAGGGCAGGGACAGAGGGGCAGTCAGAGCGGCGAGAGAAAGAGCGCAGAGCGGGGCAGAGACAGAGGGGCAGTCAGAGGATAGGCAGAGCGGGGAGAGTAGGAGGGCAGAGAAAGAGATGCAGTAAGAGAATTGCTGGCAGAGAGGAGAGAGTAAGAGGGCAGAAGGGCAGAGTCCGAGAGGGGTAGAAGAGGCAGATGGGTAATTAGAGGACCACTGGCAGAGCGGGGAGAGTAAGAGGGCAGAAAGCACTCTGGGTTCTTAAAATTAAAGCAGGGGCCACTTTCGGATTCAGGACCAAGTATCAGTGCTGCTCAATGGCAGGTTACGCCACAACTTTCTGACATGGATACATTATGTGTGCCAAACTGAGTCGATCTGCTCCTATTTATAGATTGGTGTCCGAGAGCACCCAAAGTACTTCAGTGAGAGCATGTTATTTCACTAGTGCTGTAAAGAGGTCTGCAAATGCAGAATACCTACTTAGAGTTTCACATTATTGCTAGTGTTAGAAACCGCATCTAAGGCTCCTTGCCGCGTAAGCTAGGTGGCTGGCACGCCATTTGATGCCTTTAACTTAGCGTGAAATGCAGTGCAATTTGCGCAACAGATTCTGCTGACAGAAGGCGAGAGTAGAGGTGAAGTGGGAACCCTTCTCTCAACAGACTCCTGAGTCCGAGTGAAGTCATCACTAACACAGCGAGGTAACGTTTAATAATGGAAAGAGTAAGCAGTTTTTTTTTTAAATGTTTGTGCTCCTGTTTTATGGTCTGGAAGGCTGCTTTTACTGTTTATTTCTCTGGTACTACCACAGTCATTGTCTGCAGCAGGTAAAGTGCATGCAATCTCCCATACCTTGCAATACACCTATATGTTCTTGGACTTTGATGTTTCTGGGGGGTACAGAGCTGACCTCGGGTGACTGTCCAATTTACAGGCAATTCTACCGATTATGCACCAGTGATGCACTGTTGTGCTTTGTTATGATTTTTAAATATTTTTTTCAGCAGTTTTTCAACTGTTGGCTTTTATATTTTATAGAGCAACAACAACATTGTAAACTGATTAATGTGATCGATGTTTCGTTGTGAGAAATAGTTATGGAATGTATTTGGGAGATGATGTATTCCATCTAGTGTCCTTTTTTCAATAAAAGCCACAATGCCGAGGCAGGATAGGACTCTCGCTGTGTATGTCTTAGTTATTACAGAAGGAAGTGTGTTTTCACATTAAAGCTTTCATGGTGGGTATTGTGCCTTACACTGCCCCTTATGTTTTTATTTTATGTTAGATATGTGACAAATAAAAATACAAGTCAGGTTTAGTCCAACACTATGTCCCTAGACTGCTTACAGGGGTGCAGGTGTACTTTACTAGAAGTGTTCAGCCTCCTCCTTACAATAATGCCATTAACAACTCAGTTGTCCTGCACCCTATATGTGATCTAGATTCTTATTGCTTTTTCATTTTTTTTGTCTAAATTAGCTTAAAATGCACTATTTGCCCTTTTTTTCTTTAAAAAATGTCTCAAAGGAAGATCCCCCTTCCCCTGATCTTGACTTATATCAGTTGGGCTCACTTGGGGCTAACTTTTTTACACTTTGAAAAATCACCAGCTGCCACTGCTTTACTTATTTTACGAGCTCAAACAGATAAGGTGAATGCTTCAACAAAAGAGCATTTTGATGGCAAATGTGCTATGTATGAATGGTACTCAGCATTGTCATCTCGAAGTCTGTTATGAAGTTCTGTGCTTATACTGAATAAGCAACTACCTATGTTATTTTATGACATTGACATCTCTTTATTAATGTAATAACTGTACTTTCACAATTGCTTTTTTAACCTTCTTGCTTTCTCAAATTTGCTTGAAAATGCACCATTTGCCCACTGTTTTTCAAAATGTTCTCGGGGGGAAAACCCCCCAGAACCCTCCTTATGGCGATTTTGGATCGCTCGCTACGCTCGCTCGCCACGATGCGCTCCACCGCACATTTTACACCCTACCTCTTTCAAATGTCACCAGCCGCCACTGGAAAAGACACAACTTTTACCTCGAGAAACAACTGGGACCCTCCGCAGAAAACGCCCTAGCTGAACTGTAATTCGTTTATTAAATTGTTTTGGTTATCATGAGCAGCGGTGGATTCTAACCCCTCACGGCGAGTGCGCCAGACAGAAGAGGCCCACATAACACTGGCCTGAGTCCTGTGAAAGGCACCGGGAGCTGAGAGTGCAGGAGTCGGCCGGTAACAGCCAATTCAGTGGCGCGTCCAGTGACTGTCTGAGCTGCCGCCTGAGAGCCTTTCCTCTTCCGAGTGTCAAACCCAGGCAGACACAAACAATAGCACAAGAGCAACACCCCAAGCAATGCCTTCTAAAAGGACGCCACTGACGTCAAAAGAAATTCTAAAATTAAAGCCCATGCTAAGGTAACGGTGGGGTAAGTATAAAACATAAAACCAGTGTCAAGCCCTGTCAATGTCAGGAGGGTGCTGCACAATCGCGTGTCGTCTTAAAATAGCAATAAAACATCTTGTTTAGTAGCAACTGCAATATAAAACAAGTTCGCTCTGGTGCAGGGAAGGACGCGAGACCTCGGCAGGCATGCAGTGCGCATGTATTCATAAATCCAGGTGCTGAGCAGCGGCGGAGTTGATAGAGCTGTTTGAAACGTGATCACTTCAGCGGCCCGCCTATAGGTGTGTCTCTATATGACACTTGAGTCTCTCATTGAGCAAAATCACACTGACGTCAGTCTTGGTGCTACTTACATTAGAAAACAAGGCACGCAAGCAGTGTGCACGTGGCTGCTCGTTCCTGGGGCAATACTCCATGGGAGTTAACTTGCGACAAAAGGTGGGACATGTATCAACTATTAGCCATTTGCAGGCTACTATTTTTTAAAGACACAAACAAAAGCCAATCCAAAGCTGTGGGAGAAGCCGGACCCCACAAACTACATACAACAGATCGCCTGACAGCGCTGTCTAGGCTCGACCTAAAAACGGATACATCGGTTGAGCCTTCTCCTATATTGTTCCTAAAACGTGGAACAACTTGCTGCTAGACATATGAGCCTCCTCCTCACTTCTTGAAATCAGCAAGAAGCTGAAGACCTGACTTTTTGAGTAGTCCCTCTAGGTTGGGATAACCTTCTGGGTGATAGTGCACTCTACAAATCTGCATAACATAATAATAATTTGATTTGTAATGCACATGGTTATGATCCAAGGCGTGTCCCTGTTCTCAGAAGGAAAGCCACGAAAACCAGCAACCTAACAGCCACTACCAACCAACAAGCAGCTAAAACAGTAGTTCCTACCCATAAGCATAAAAAACCACACACTTTCTACCATCCTTCCTATCCACCATGACATAGGTCCAGGACCGATTGGAAAAACCAAGTTTTAAGCTTCTTGCGAAACACTAATTCCGACGGTTCCATCCTCAACTAAAGAGGCAAGGAGTTCCAAAGCTTTGCTGCTAAAAAGCCAAAAGACAGACCGCCCATCCTGGCTTTTTTCACATGCGGAACTACCGCCAGATTGATACCCGATGACATCAGGCTACGGCTTGAGTGGTGTCCAATCACCAAACAGGTCTGATAGAGAGGGCCCCGGCCATTAAAAATTCTTGGCAGAAGCCCATATCTTTGAATAGTGTTCTCTAACTCATTTGGCAACCAATGAAGGGTGACAAGAGCAGGACCTACAGGGTCACGTCTAGGTAAGTTTAACACTAGGCGTACATCTACATTTTGCACTCTGTAGTTTCTGGAATCTCACTTTAATTTCCCCCAAATAGAGGATGTTGCAGTAATCTAACTGCGCTGTCACTAAAGCCTGCACAATCATTTTCCTGGCCGCTGAATGAAGGAGGTCCATGATCTTCCATAACATTGTCAAAAACACTTCCCTGCAACATAGGCTATCTGATGTTCGAACGACAAATTAGGTTCGAACCAAACTCCCATGCTCTTGACCTTTACTTTAGGAACTGGGACATGGCCCATTACATCAGGCCACTAGGCCAATGGCCAAATAGAGGGGTACTTACGAACGGTGAGAACCTCAGTTTTGTTGGCATTAAGTCAGAGGCAGCTCTTAGTCATCCAGTCAGCCGCCTCCGCCAGACACGTCTTGAACTGAGTAGCCACTCCTTCTGCCCCCTGGGATAGAGTGATTATCAGTTGAGTATCATCGGCATAAGTCACAATACATTGTGTTGCATGATGATCTCTGCCCGGGGGAGCATATAAAGATTGAATAACGTAGGTGTTAGACCTGGCATCCTTGGCGTGGGTCTCCCTTCCA
Source organism: Calotriton arnoldi (assembly GCA_963921515.1). NCBI lineage: Eukaryota > Metazoa > Chordata > Amphibia > Caudata > Salamandridae > Calotriton > Calotriton arnoldi. The sequence continues at coordinate 454,538 of CAWUFW010005964.1, read as the reverse complement.
TTTTTTGATGATGCCTCCAATGTTATTGATCTGTTTTTGCTGGTTAGATGCTTTGGGCACTGTGCCACTGCTATTCAGTGCCACAGTGCAAGTTCTCCCTATGATAAATTGTGTTATGTATTAGTGACTCCATGATTGGATGATTGGTTTACTTGTCAGTCCCTAGTACAGTGCACTGAGTGTGCCCAGGGCTTGTAAATCCAATACTGCTGGTGGGCTTGCAGCACGGGTTGTGCCACCCACAGAAGCAGCTTGCAAAATGTGTCTCAGGCCTGCCATTGCAGAGCCTGTTTGCAGCCTAGGGCTGCCATGTCGACTTGGTGAGTACACCCACTTACCAGTCCCTAAACATTCCCTTTACTGCATGTTGGTCACCCCTAAAGTAGGCCCTAGGGCAGGGTGCATTGTAAGTATAAGGTAGGACATGCCCTGGTGTGTGTGGCATGTCCTAATAGTGAATTACAGCCATTTTCGTTTTTCACTATTGCAAGGCTACCTTCTCCCCATAGGCCAGAATGGGCAGTTTGATTATTACACCTTATAATCCTAACTGACCCGGGGAACATGGTAGAAAAACGAATTTAGTATGCCTGAACTCAGGATGATAAAATACATCTTTTAGTGAAGTTGGTTTTAACATTCTGTGTTTGAAAATACCACTTTTAGAAAGTAGGTATTTTCGTGCCTAACCTTCCAAGCCTGCCTCTGCTAGGTTGTGTATTCCTTGTCTGGGTTTGTGAGTGACAGGGGCTGGGGGACTCCAGGAGACAGGGTGAGTCAGCACAGGGCTGAATAGAGAGATCTGCATCCAGAGTGGAGGGAGGAGTTGCACCTGGGTCTGAATAGGGCTGTGCCTTCCTTCCACAATGCTGGCTCCACCTCCTGCCGGGCGGCTGAGCACTCTGCCCCACATTCTGAAAGGAAAGAAGGAGTCCTGTAAACAAACTGCTCCAGGACTGACCAGAAATGGTTTTGGACTAGGCAAAGGCCTCTCTGCCTTCAGAGAACAAAGAGAAAAGGTGTATAAAAAGGGGACCCAGACCCCTAGGAAATTAGATCACTTTTGGGAAACAAGAGGAAACCTTTGCTGAGGAGCGGAACCAAGAAGAAACTGAGGAGAAGACTATCCCAAAGCAAGAGGGATCTGCCTGCAGTGGTTGCCTGACTGCCAAAGAAAGGAGAAGGGAACTTTGTGTGTACTTTCATCAACTTGTGAAGGATCTCCAAGGGCTTGATTTCAGAGCTTGCCTCCTGCTGAAGTCTCAGGGACAACAGATTTCACCCACCAGCTCCCCTGTATTCCCTTGCTGGGAATTTGGACCTTCTGACACACTTGCGTGTCGCTGGGAGCTGGAAGCGCGACTCAAGATGAAGAAGCATGTCGCCGCAGCCGCTGCTTCTTGCATCGCCGGAGAAGAGTGTCGACGTCGCAGCAGACGCCGGCGCATCCCCGAAGAAGCGCGCCGCTGACACCCTCGCATCCTTCGAAGCGCCTCGCAGCCCCGGAGAAAAGTGTCGCAGTCGCATCAGACGCCGTCGCATCCCCGGGGCAGAGCATCGACCTCGCATCAGACGCCGACGCATCGCAACACGAGGCGCCCCGCATCCCAGGAGAAGAACGTCGACCTCGCATCAGACGCCGTCGCATCGCCAGGGAAGCGTGTCGCAGGGCCTGTCGCTGCTCCAAAGATTCATCGAATTCGCCGCACGCCCATCGGGCATGCACGCATCACCCCTTCGTTGTCGCAACCTCAAGAATACGCCACTTTGCTTCTTTGCACCAGTTCTTCAACGCATCACCGTCCTTGCGTGTAAGGGACTACTGCATCACCTTCCCTGCAACACTTTTGTTGCCTTGCGTTACGCATCTCAGGTACATTGAACTCAAAGTGTCGCTTTTCCATTTTAAGAGACTCAAGCTAATTCTACCATCTTTAAAGTACAGTATTGTGGATTATTTTTGCCGTTTATGGTCTTGTGGTAAATCTATATAAAAGATACTTATTTTTATAATACAACCTGTGTGGTGTCCATTTGTAGTGTTGTCACTGGATTACTGTACGTGTTCACAAATGCTTTACACACTGCCTCTGAATTAAGCCTGTCTGCTCGTGCCAAGCTACCAAGGGGGTGAGCAGGGGTTATTTCAGGAGTGTACCCCCTTACCCTGACTAGAAGCAAGGGTCCCTATTTGAACAAAGGTACCTACCTCTGCCAACTAGAGACCCCCAGTTCTAACATTGGTGGTCAGCGGTGGGGATTCTGGACTTGCATTTGTGACTCATGTACAGTGATTGGTGAACACTACCTAGTGAGTGCAGACCAAAACGCAACCACATACATTTGGGGGTCGATTCCGATTCGGGCCGGAAAAAGCACCGACCGACTCGGATCCGGAAAAAATACCGACCGACACGTACCCGTGGCGCACGACACGCCAAGTACGATGCAAGGCGCGAAAAATCCGACCGACACGTACCGAAACAAAGTCGACCGACCGAGCCGCACGGAAAGCAGCAATCCGGCCGGAAAAACACGCGAATCCAACCAACCGACACGCACCCGGAACAAATCCGACCGAAACGTACACGCGAACTCCAAACCGCAAAGTACGATGCAAGGCGCGAAAACCACGAGCGAGTCGGACGGAGGCCAAGCCGTACGACCGACACGCATACAAAACCGAGCCAAAGCATAACAATACACTGCGACCGACGCGTACGCAGCATAGAAAACTGCACAAACACAGCGTGAACGAAACGGAGAACACCGTACGAGACCAATGCAGGGTCCGACTCGGTCACAAGAACGTTTCCAACATACACAAACAGCACAAAGGAAAAATCACCCAAAAAAGGCCAAACAAGCAATTACCAAGCCAATAAATACTGGGGGGTGGGGACAGAGAACAAAGACACACCCACAACTCCACCTATATAAAGGACACAAATCACTACCATGAGCCTTTGCAAATGCCATTCCACTGCCAGCACCCAAGAGAAAGCAACCACACACCCACAGCTCATCCCTCACACAAGCCACACACCATCAGCACACCAACAAATACCTACCTCACATACACCCAGCAAAACACACACTCACACACCCTCACCTGCACACCAACACACACATCACCCACCATCACCACCCATCACCATGCCCCCCAAGAAGAATCCCAAGTTCCTAGATAGTGAATTGGAAGTCATGGTAGACGAGATCCTCAGGGTGGAGCCACAGCTGTTTGGCACATTGGTCCAACAGACCCCCATGTCGCAGAAAACCAAGATGTGGGAGAGGATCATCAACAGGGTGAACGCCCAATCACCATGTCGGCGCACAAAGACCGACATCCAGAACAGGTGGTATGACGTGCGCAGGAGGGTACGGAAAATGCTGAAGCAAGACTACATCAACAGCCAACACACCGGCAGTGGCCCTCCTGCCAAGCCAATATACCTCAGGCCCTGGGAGGAGAAGGTGCGGGCCATCCTTCCGCCAGTGAGCGTATATGGACTAGAGGACATCCCAGAGCCTGGTGAGTACACAACAAATGTACACAATATACTGCCACAGAACACACACACATCACTGTCAAGGGGAGTGTCAAACCATGCACTCATAGCAATTACACAGCAACCAGAACAGAATCATCCCAAAATGTGTATGTCAGTCAGATAAACACAACACATGCCATCAAAAAAGTCACATCCAACTGTGCCATCACATGTACAAACAACTACAACTACAGCTAGGCAGTGGCACAAATAGAACCAACAAACACATCCAGACATGTAGCCACCACAACAACACCAACACACAGTGAAGAACACTCAAAGGAAGGAATTCTGTGTATGCTGGCCAAGTCAGTGTAGCCAATAGCATCATGGGAGTCGCAGTCACACATATTGCCCCCCACAACTGCCCCATCAACACCACCATGAACCATGCGCACATCACAGGGAGTGGAGAAGGACTCACAAGATGGCTGACACTGGCTACTGCTGTGGGGAGCACAAGGCCCTGCTGGCAACTGTGCACCAACAAACAGCAGGACACCACTGACTGACATCCTGAGAGACAACTTCCACTCCCTGCAATGCAAGCACGTTCCATGGTGGGATATCTGGCTGGCTGGGTGGGAAGGGGGACTTGCAGCACTGACTATAGTCACAAGCACCTCCCCTCACACCCCCCCCAACACAAACTCCACAGTACCCACCTGGTAGAATGCAATGCCCTCCATCCTAACACAAGATCCCACAAAGAACCACCACCCTGGGTTATGTTGTGTGAAGCACAGGGACACTCTTGGGACTCTTAGCCAAACAACTGCCAGGACAACACTCCCAGCCATCCTGTCAGCACAGCCAGCCCACCCCACAGGAAGCAGAGTCAAAGGAAGGAAGCATGGGCATGCTGGGAAGGAGGGAGGAGGCAATAGCATGATGGGAGTCGTAGTCACAGCTCTACATCCCCCACCACATGGCCCAGCAAGCTCACACTCACGCATGCACATCCCACAGAGAGTGGAAAGGCCCATCAAAGATGTCTGACACTGTTGCTGTGTCGTGGGGAGCACAAGGGCATGCTGGGTACTGCACACCAACCAACAGCAGGACACCACTGTCAGCCATCTTGCCATTGCTCTCACACCCACACACACTGAACTCCACACAAAAGCAAGTAAGTATGGGAATGCTGGGAAGTGGGGTGGAGGCAATGGCATGATGGGAGTCGTAGTCACAGACATAGCTCACCCCCACAACTGTCCCATCAACACCACCCTAAACCATGCTCACAGTACAGGGAGTGGAGAAGGACTCACAAGATGGCTGACACTGGCTACTGCTGTGGGGAGCACAAGGCCCTGCTGGCAAATGTGCACCAACAAACAGCAGGACACCACTGACTGACATCCTGAGAGACAACTTACACTCCCTGCAATGCAAGCACGTTCCATGGTGGGATATATGGCTGGCTGGCTGGGTGGGAAGGGGGACTTGCAGCACTGACTATAGTCACAAGCACCTCCCCTCACACACCCCCCAACACAAACTCCACAGTACCCACCTGGTAGAATGCAATGCCCACCATCCTAACACAAGATCCCACAAAGAACCACCACCCTGGGTTATGTTGTGTGAAGCACAGGGACACTCTTGGGACTCTTAGCCAAACAACTGCCAGGACAACACTCCCAGCCATCCTGTCAGCACAGCCAGCCCACCCCACAGGGAAGCAGAGTCAAAAGGAAGGAAGCATGGACATGCTGGGAAGGGGGGTGGAGGCAATAGCATGATGGGAGTCGTAGTCACTGATATTGGTCACCCCCACAACTGTCCCATCAACACCACCCTGAACCATGCTCACATCACAGGGAGTGGAGAAGGACTCACAAGATGGCTGACACTGGCTACTGCTGTGGGGAGCACAAGGCCCTGCTGGCAAATGTGCACCAACAAACAGCAGGACACCACTGACTGACATCCTGAGAGACAACTTACACTCCCTGCAATGCAAGCACGTTCCATGGTGGGATATCTGGCTGGCTGGCTGGGTGGGAAGGGGGACTTGCAGCACTGACTATAGTCACAAGCACCTCCCCTCACACCCCCCAACACAAACTCCACAGTACCCACCTGGTAGAATGCAATGCCCTCCATCCTAACACAAGATCCCACAAAGAACCACCACCCTGGGTTATGTTGTGTGAAGCACAGGGACACTCTTGGGACTCTTAGCCAAACAACTGCCAGGACAACACTCCCAGCCATCCTGTCAGCACAGCCAGCCCACCCCACAGGGAAGCAGAGTCAAAAGGAAGGAAGCATGGGCATGCTGGGAAGGGGGTGGAGGCAATAGCATGATGGGAGTCGTAGTCACTGATATTGGTCACCCCCACAACTGTCCCATCAACACCACCCTGAACCATGCTCACATCACAGGGAGTGGAGAAGGACTCACAAGATGGCTGACACTGGCTACTGCTGTGGGGAGCACAAGGCCCTGCTGCCAACTGTGCACCAACAAACAGCAGGACACCACTGACTGACATCCTGAGAGACAACTTACACTCCCTGCAACGCAAGCACGTTCCATGGTGGGATAACTGACTGGCTGGGTGGGTGGGAAGGAGGTCCGGCTGCCAACCAAACACAACCAATGCAGACCATGTTCACACCCCAGAAAATACATAGAAATGCCCAAATAATGCAGGACAATGTGCCACACCAATATCAACCCCTGACTATGACGACTCAGGACAATGCAATGTACAGGCCCGCACCCAGAGGCACAGTCACAACTGTCATGTGTGTCAACCATTGATGCCTGCAGAAACATGACATACATTGTTTGTGTCTCCCAAAAACAGGTGATGATGGGGACACAGCAGCAGACGCTGAGGAGTCCCAGTCCCAGGCTCAAGAGGATGCCGAGCTCACTGGCGTCGTACAGCCTCTGTCCTCCTCGGACGATGAAGAACAACCTGGCACATCCGGTGCAAGTCAACATGCAGCACCAGCAGGACCACCAGCTGCAGCACCAGCAGGACCACCAGTTGCACCCCCTGCACCCCACCCCTACAACGACTGTCACCACGAATACCATCCCTGCCGACATGGACAGAATAAGGAGCAACACCAGCACAGTGACCCTGGACCAACCTGGGGCCATGGACACCACCACCACCACCAACCCCAAGGTGGACCAGGGTTATCTGTGCGTGCCACTGCACACACTGCACATGTCAGCAGGGGTGGTGGGAGGGGTGGGAGACAGAGGTCGCTGCTTGCAGACGTTGCTGGTGTGCATGATGACCCACAACTGGTACGCATAGCTGATGCGTACCAGTCCAGCACCGGAGAGCTCAGCCAGGTAGTGGGGCTCCTCAGAGACATTAAACAGCAGCAGGCTGCCCATCATGCCCGCTTGGACTCCCACATGTCCCACGTGGAGTCACACATGTCCCGTGTGGACTCACACATGTCCCGCGTGGAGTCCAAGTGGGATGCACTGCATGAGATGACGGCGGTGCACAGGGACATTTTACAATGCCTCCGCCAGATGAACAGCAACCAGTCCACACCTCCCTGTGTGCCAACAACATCTGGTGCCGAACAAACTGCAACTGCCACAGGGAGGGAGGAGGACTCTGGCGGAGAGTCCCCTGCACCGCAGCAGCCTGCACTTGAGGGCCCCCCCAAGAAGAGGGGTCGTCCGAGGAGGGAAAAGTGAGAGGCCGATGGCGAAGCGCAACTCCCAGGAAGCCTGAACCTGTTCTGGATGTTCGCCTTTGTGCACAGACTGTTCACCCTGTTGACGGCAACACTACTCCCACACATTGCATGGGGAGTACAAGTTGGACCAATGTGTCAGACAACTGTGGCCCGATACTAGGGATCCTGTCTACCCGGACTTTCAATTCACCTAGGAACTTGGGATTGCAAGATTCATGTACAGCACAACCCATCCTATGCACTATTAACACAAATGTATCACAATAAACACACTAATACACCATACTTGCCTCTGTCGTGATTCCAACGTGGGTGCTGTTATGGGGATGATGAACTGCAAAATTACACTGTGTATGCGAACTGCAACAGCAAGGACAACACAGGCATGTGAGTACAGGAAACGTGACACACATGAGGGAGACACACCACCAGGGCTACACGACACATACACACCTAGGCCATCTGACTCATTGCCTACACTGATGTTGCCAGGGAAGACGGTGCAATGCACAGACACCACACCCATTCCCAGTTGTAGTCAAGTAGCCCACAGGTGCAGTAAGCAAATGGCAGTCAAATATGTGACCACAGACAACGCACATCACAAAGTGAAGCACAGGTTTATTACACAGTTGCAACATGCCGTAACCACTACAGATGCAAGGTAACCCCACCTGGCAGCGGGCACACAGTCAACAACTGTAGACGGAAGGAAGTCCATGGGTGTGGCGCACATCACCTGTAGGGACACAACAGCTACCAGCCTGGATGTGCAATCACGTCGTCGGTGGACACAGTTGACCAAACGAATCTGAAAGTACCCTGTGAAGGACAGAAATGACACACAGTCAAAAGCAATGGAGTACAGGACAGAACAGCAAAACACATGCACAATACATGTTACAAGATACCCACCCAGAACCAAGTTAGCATGTCAACACTGTTGGGGAGTACAGCCCACCTGTCACCAAACATCGCAACACACATCCAGTCAAGTGGCCCATGGACACACTCCCACAGCACCAGAGCACCACCCACACATCATGCCAACTCACATCATTGACATGACACCTCAGGATACTCACATTCAGCTAAAGAAGTTGGTGATGAGCTGTGTGCGGACATCACCATCACCATCATCATCATCATCATCGTCACTGGCATCGTGGTCCAGGCCAGGATCCTCCACAGGTGGCGGATGTTGGTCATTGTCATCCTGGATGAGAGGCAACTCCTTCCGCACTGCCAGGTTGTGGAGCATGCAGCAGACAATGATAATCTTGCACACCTTCGCAGGGGCATATGGGAGGGACCCTCCGGTCTTGTCCAGGCAGCGGAAGCGGCTCTTCAGGAGACCAAAGGTCCGCTCAATCACTCTCCTGGTCCGACCATGTGCCTCATTGTAGCGCATCTGGGCAGGTGTCACAGGGTTCCTGAGGGGTGTCAGCAACCACGGCATGTTGGGGTATCCCGAGTCACCTACGGACAGACAAGTGCACATTAGCTGACTTGGAAAAGTGGGCGGAATACTACAGATCAGATCACACACAATGGCACAAAGTCAGTACACACCGACAAGCCAGGCACGCTGGTTCTGCATCTGTGCCATCATCCTGGGGATGCGACTACTCCTCATCACAAAGGCATCGTGTGCTGAACCAGGGATACGGGCACACACGTGTGTGATGGTCATGTCTGCAAGACACACCACCAGTGCATTGACCGAGTGGTAGTGCTTGCGGTTCCTGTAGGCCTGCTCCTGGGCCTGTGGTGGTACCAAAGCCACATGTGTCCCATCAATGGAGCCAATTACATGCGGCATCCTCCCCAGGGCATAAAAGTCACTCTTCACGTCAGTGAGTCGTCGCAGTCTAGGGAAATAGATGTACCGGTTCAGGAAGAGCAACATTGCCGCCAAAACATCGCGGAGCACACGGCTGAACATGGTCTGTGACATCCCACCAGCAGTCGCCACAGTATGTTGGAAGGTACCAGTGGCAAAGAAGTGTAGGGCTGCCATCACCTTCACCTTGGGGGTCAGCGCTGTAGGATACGGCCGGCCAGGCTGCAAATGTGGGGACAACTGCACTGCCAAATCCTCAATCAGCTGCCTGGTGAAGCGGTACCGTCGGATGCTGTCCCGTTCCACCATCGTTGCCAGGTCTGGGAATGGCCGATGGACAGCAGGAGCCCTGCAGTGCAGAGGAGAAGTAAGCAAGATTGTCAGACACCCCACATATGCGGCATTGAACACACTCAAGATCCCAACATACATCATTATGAGGCACAACTACATGAAGTGTGCAGTACCGGAAGGACATGTATGGTACATACATGGCCAACATCTGTCAACACGGTCCAACAGGTGGCATCAATTAGTCCCAGGTTGGCCCATTGGATATCATGAGGCCGTGTCACAGTTCCCATCTCCTGCTGCCGTGTCACAATAACCCCCACAGGGACATGTGAGGACAGATGTGCCCCAGGCACCACAGCTCAACGACAGGTACATTCCCAGGGACCCTGTAATGCCACATGGACACTGGCATTACATGGAGTGTCATGTATACACCACAGCAAAACAACCATGACCCCCACAGGTAGTGGCCCCACTTGCCACGGCAGGACAGACATGGACGTCTGTGACACACACGCACAACATCAGAGTCCATGCACACACAACGTGGATGTGGAGACTGTCTCCCATTGTGCACATGAAATCAGAGACATTGTAAACACCACATGCACAAAGACTGTGGAGGACCATCACTATTGTGCCACTGGGACACCCTGGCTCAAACATACCGTCCCACATGGGACTCACGGGGTATGTGACATGACATACACATACACCACTGTGAAATGTGACCATGGCACATGCACAGATATGAACAGTTGCACATCACAGTGGTCACGTACACGTAACACCCAGGATCCTGTCCCCATGAACACGTGCACAGCCTGGGGGTGGCTGCCCACAGGTGACACCCACAGGACAACATGTACACCAACATACACACAATAGGAAATGCAGCCTTACATGCCTTATGATAAAGTTTGGACAGGCTGTCGTGATGTAGGTGTGCCCCTCACTCCCTGGGAGCTATCTGTGGCTGGCATATGTCCATCTGAGACAGGCATGCTGACATATGCCAGTCACATGTACAGTGATGCGTTGAACTGCAATGGACCGATCGGTGCCTCCGGCCGGCCCATTGCTTTCAATGTGTGCGGGTACGCGTTGTACCCCTGTGCGCGTTGAACTGCAATGGACCGATCGGTGCCTCCGGCCGGCCCATTGCTTTCAATGTGTGCGGGTACGCGTTGTACCCCTGTGCGCGTTGAACTGCAATGGACCGATCGGTGCCTCCGGCCGGCCCATTGCTTTCAATGTGTGCGGGTACGCGTTGTACCCCTGTGCGCGTTGAACTGCAATGGACCGATCGGTGCCTCCGGCCGGCCCATTGCTTTCAATGTGTGCGGGTACGCGTTGTACCCCTGTGCGTGTTGAACTGCAATGGACCGATCGGTGCCTCCGGCCCGGCCCATTGCTTTCAATGTGTGCGGGTACGCGTTGTACCCCTGTGCGCGTTGAACTGCAATGGACCGATCGGTGCCTCCGGCCGGCCCATTGCTTTCAATGTGTGCGGGTACGCGTTGTACCCCTGTGCGCGTTGAACAGCAATGGACCGATCGGTGCCTCCGGCCGGCCCATTGCTTTCAATGTGTGCGGGTGCAGCGTTGTACCCCTGTGCGCGTTGTACCGCAATGGACCGATCGGTGCGCACCCATTGACAATGGGCTTGCCTGGCAACGGACGCGTGTTCGAATTTCTGAACGCAGTCGGTTGCTGGAAAATCAGTTGGTCACCCACAACAATGTTGCAAAATCATGTACGTCATGAAGTTGAAGATTTGAAGGATGCTATGGGCGTGTTTTGGTGCTGCTATTCCATGGATTGGCCAGATTCAGAAGATGCAAACAACTTGGACCTATGCACTTTGGACACAAGGGACAGTATCTGCCTCTCCAGCACATTATATATTGCTGGCTGTTCCCCTGAGAGCCCACTTGCCTGCACTACATGCTCCAAGACGACATCTGCCACTGCACTGCTGCTGTCTCTGCCCCTCTGGACCCTGCAATGGCACGTACTGTGGAGAGAGCCCCAGCCTTCAGCCTTGAAGAGAACCAGGCCCTGCTGGACAGCCTACTTCCACAGTACGATACAAAGGGGATGATGGACGGAACGTTTGAGCCAATCAAACACTCACCCCCAGTCAACTGATCTGGGTTTAATCCATCATCATTCTTTAGCTCACTCCACCACCCCAGTTCAGACATGGCCATATGCAAATCAGTCTGACCCTGTGCCTCATGGGAACAGTCCAGCACGAACTGCCAAGCCATGTCTTCCCTGGACCGGAAACAAGCATCCTAGGACCGGTTTCTGGCATTCCAGCCGTCATCAGCCAGGCTTGCTTGAATCCAGTGGCAAAGTGAGCAAGGGACCCACGTCTGGGCATACCCCGCCAACTTAGGGCGAACAAAGCGATACAAAGGGGATGATGGACGGAACGTTTGAGCCAATCAAACACTCACCCCCAGTCAACTGATCTGGGTTTAATCCATCATCATTCTTTAGCTCACTCCACCACCCCAGTTCAGACATGGCCATATGCAAATCAGTCTGACCCTGTGCCTCATGGGAACAGTCCAGCACGAACTGGCTGATGACGGCTGGAATGCCAGAAACCGGTCCTAGGATGCTTGTTTCCGGTCCAGGGAAGACATGGCTTGGCAGTTCGGGCTGGACTGTTCCCATGAGGCACAGGGTCAGACTGATTTGCATATGGCCATGTCTGCAACTGGGGTGGTGGAGTGAGCTAAAGAATGATGATGGATTAAACCCAGATCAGTTGACTGTGGAGTGAGTGTTTGATTGGCTCAAGCGTTCCGTCCATCATCCCCTTTGTACTACTTCCACAGTACAGCAAGCTGTATGGGACACCAGGGGAGCAGGTGAGTGTTCTGTGCACTGCCTTTCTGAATGTGCATTTTGTCTGACTAGCAAGTCTGAGAGTCTGCACGCCACTGGCTAGCAGGCTCACTGAGTAGTTGTCACCCCCATAGTGTGTAGTGACTTGCACTGGACAGGTATGGTGCAGTGACAGTGCATTTGAACATGGTTTTACTTCCCATGCAATGATACCATGTAGTGACGTCTGGCAAACTGTCCATGGTCAGCTTTGCACTGCCTGTGTACATCATGTGCCCCTGTGATTGAGACATGTATATACAACTGTGTCATGCACGGATATGTTGCATGTGTGGTAATGGCCTTTTCACTTTGTCATCCTCACAGGTTAATGCCCATCGGAAGCAGGAAATCTGGAAGGACATCGTCCGGGCTGTCCGGTCCGTGGGGGTCTACAAGCGCCGGATCCGCAACTGCCAGAAGAGGTGGCAGGACCTTCGGGGCTGGACCCGGAGGATTGCACGGTTCCAGCTGAAGCTGTCGCCTCCCTCGCAGGAGGGGCGGAACACGGACCCTGACCCCCCACATGCTCCAGATCCTGGCGGTGGTCTTTCCAGACCTGGATGGGCAGCTGAAGGCCAGACAGCAGCAAGGAGGGGGTGAGTCAAAGACTGCACTGTGAACTCTGTATTACATGCTTTGTGCCCTCCTCTGGCCTGGTTCAACTGCCACAGTGCAGCAGTCATGTTGTCCAGGAGCCATGTCCCTCTATTGTGCACTGCCCACTGCTCATCTGATACCCAGGTGTGGCCCTTACAGTCAGGGAATTGTGTCACTTGGGACTGTGTCCTTGCAGTTTGCTTCACTAAAGGTGGGGGACAGCATCTGTTTCCCTAAATCTGTTGTGGGCATCATGGGTGGGTCCATTGTTCACACAACGCCTGGGTTTGGACATGTGATCTGCGTGTTGCTTTGATATGCGGTCCACTTGCTGAGCTGAGCCACCACATGTGCCTGGGGTATGTGGCACACGCCCATGCAGCGGGTGGGAACAATGTTTGTGCCCCAGGAGTGTGCAGATTACGTGTGTCACACATACATAGCCAGCTATCCACTGTCCAGGGCACATCCCTCATTCATGTGGAGCAGGACAGTCATGCCTACTCCAGGCCATGCAATGCACTCTGTACTCCCACTCCCGTGTATCAGCTGACACATTGTGCACAGTGATTTGACCCCTCCGGTGTCTGCCTCTGTGTCAGTGTGCTGTGGATTAGTTGCCAGGACTGCTGGGGTGTTTCTTGGTAGGGGCTCAGCATGCCCCTGGAGATGTGACCATAGGAGACGATACTTGTGTGTCACATAGGTGTTTGATCAGCTGCCCGTGCAGACTGGGGTATGCGAATGTGATGTTCAGGCAGCTGTTCCCCATTCACAGCAAATTGTGAGGGGCTCAGGTTCAGAGGGTAGTGTCACAGGTCTCCCATATGTCCAATAGGTGTGACCTGGACAGATGAGGGTTGAGATGATGTGTTGTGTGGGGGATGTACATGTGCACTTGTGCAGCTCCAGGACTTGCATTCCCCATTACCTACTATTGTGACACAGTGCATAGTGTTGTTGTCTGGCTGCCAAGTCATACATCACTGAGACAGTGATGTATGACTTAACAGTCATGCCTCTGCCATGGCATGTGTCAACTTATTTGTGGTCCTGCAGGGGAGTAACATGTGCTACATGCACACCATAGTGGCGCTGGCTATCAGGACATGGGTGCATCATGGTGTCTGTCGCTGGTATGCATCACATGCATTTCCTATTTGACTCTGGGCATCCCTTTCATCCGGAAACCTGTACTGACTCAGTGGCAAGAGCTGTGATGTGTCCACACCGTGTCCTCTGCACTGTCCAACTACTGTGTACTTGGTGCATGTGTCCACACTGGGGTGTTGCAATCCAACAGACACCAGACAGATGGGTGCAAGGCCATGTGGGATGTGAGTGCCATGCTTGGCATCAGACTGACAATTGGCTTCTCCTGTTCAGTTAGGGCACTTTTAGCAATGTACAACTAATGATGCCAGGGCTTGCTCTGTGATGTGCTGTGCTCACAGTGGTGTGTGCGTTTGGTGCAGGTGACTGATGTCTGTCTGTTTCCCCATTGTTTGCAGATACATCCACGGCCACGGAAGGGGACAGCTCCACGGACCAGGAGGAGCCAGAGAGCCAGACTGGGTCAGCAGCCGAGGAGTGGTCGGAGGGACCCAGTGGCACGGAGGGCGAGGGGAGCCACACCGAGGAATCCTCAGCACCATCCACCTCAGCTGAGGACCAGAGCAACTCGGAGGATGACTCCCTTGTGGAGGCGGGTGTCAGCAGCCACCACACCCCAGCTAGTGTTGCTGTCCCCGCCACCACCAGCACCACCACCGCCCTCCCATCGGCTCCCATTCCCAAGGTCCGTGGAGGCTCCCATGTTCGGGAGCGTGTCTCCTTTGGCCCAGGCACCGCACCCCCTGCCCCTGTGTCCCCTGCTGCCCTGAGTGAGGAGTCTGTGTACCTCCTTCGCCAGCTCCATGTAGGGCAGACAGCCATGCTGAGTGTCCTCCATGCGCACACCGCACTGTTGACTCAGCTGGTGTCGTTCATGGAGGGCATCTCATCGGGCATGTCTGACCTACAGAGGGGCAATAGGTCCATGGACTCCTCCCTGACGGCAGCAGTGTCCCTCCTCAGACAGTCCCTCACCCCTCCTGCCTCTGCTCCATCCACACTCCCCAGCACCTTGCCCGTCCCAAGCACACACACACACAGGCACACACCAGCACACACACATCCAGCACACAGACACACACGCCACAAACTAAACGCACACGCACGCACAGTCAGGGGACTGAAACCAGACTCACAGGGGATGGGGCCCTGGTACACACACACACGCATCCACGGGCACTGCGCAGTCCTCAGTTGCCTCTCCCTCCAAAGCACCCTCCCTTGCCTCACCTGCAACCCCAAAGACCCAGCGCCTCTTCCTCAGTGACCTCGGCATCTTCCCCTCCGATCCAGCTGCCCCAGCATCCAGGGGGAAGAGGAAGCCCCCCCCACGGAGCAGAGTGCCCCTCGCCCCCGGACACCCTCCCCCAGGCGCAGACAGAATGAGGCCCCCACCCGCAAGTCTCCCCGGAGTGGTAAGAGCAAGACCCCGCCGCCGCCCTGCAGCTCAAGCACCAGGTCACCTTCCTCCATCCCTCAGGCCCCCACTCCACAGGTGCCCCCGCCACACCCTGCCCCAGGTTCCCCCACCCACAGATATACCATCCCCAAGAGGCTCCGGCCTTCTCCCCTGCCACTTGCTCTCCCGGCACCACACCCCCCGCTGCGCTTGTCTGTGCCACTGATGTGGTGAGGGTGTCCTCCCCCTCTGTCCAGCCCACCTTGCCTGTTCCCCATTCTCCTCCCCTGGTGGTAGGCACTGCAGTGGAGTCCACTACCACCCTGTCTGACTTGGGCACTGCAGTGGCGGACCTGTCCACTCCATCTGCAGGGTCCACTGCAGTCGTGCCGGCACCCACAACATCTGAGCCATGCCCCCCAGTTGTGCCGGCACACACCATGTCAGACACCTCCACTGCAGTTGTCAGTGGCTCTCCAGCACCCACCACCCCTTCCCTGCTTCCTCCTGGTGAGCTCTGATCCTGTCCCTGCGGTGCCTGGCCTACCCCCCGGTTGCCCCTCCTAGTGGATTGTCCCTGGTTTTGTGCAGGCATGTGTAGGGTGGCATCTGCCACTGTCACCCACTTGTGACTTTGTTGATGGACTGGCCATTGGCCTTTGTTTATGTTCTACCGGACTTCTACTTTTAATGCCACATATGCTGAATAAAGCAACTTTCTGTTCTCTAGTGCTTTTGCTTCTGATGTACATGATGTTGATGATGCTAACAATGCCCTTGCTGCAGTGATGGTGATATTTGGTCTCTTGATAATGAAGTGTTACTGTGCAGGAACCCATGTGGTCCAGGGGTTATGTGTCCTATCCTGTGGTGTATCCATGTCATCCATAGCAGCATCTGAGGGTGTCATGTGTTCAGTAGTTGGCAATGAGATTTCCTACTTAGATTGGCAACTTCACATCTGTGGCTTCCACCCCTGCACATCTGTTGTGCCTGCCATTGTTCTATTCGTCTACTTCCCTGACCGTGTGGCCATCTCCAGTGAACATGCAGGTTTGGGCATCAATGGGGAAGGACTCATCTGTGTTGTCAGTGCAACATTGCTATACAAGTGTGTTGGATCTGTGCTGATGATTCCGTTGGCACTTCCATGACCAGGCTGATGGGACGGGAGCCCTCATTTGTTGCTAATTGTTGATTGTGTGTCCCATTGCTGCCATGGTATGGTATCTGTTCGCCTCACATCTGCAGTCTCCACAGGGTATCTGCATGTGTGTGCCCATTGGTGCAAATATGTGGGTCTGCATTCGGATGGTCACTTCTGTCATTGTGTCATTGATGATTGTTGACGGTGTCAGCCCCCATGGGTGTTGTTTGTCTGCACATGGCCAAAGTTATGTCTTATTTGCACTGCAGGATTTGGCTCCCCCAATTTATGTTACAATGGGACACATACACTACTTTGCCACTGATGTGTTTGTTGTTCTGTGACCAGGAATCATCCATGCAGTTTGGCAGTTGCACCTCTTACTTTGTCAACACTTGCCTTTTGGTCACTGTGATGATGGGGGTTTGGACCCCATTGCCACAATGTTCGAAATGTGCTTCAGCTATGGACCCCACACTTACATTTTGGTCACTGTGATGATGGGGGTTTGGACCCCATTGCCACAATGTTCGAAATGTGCTTCAGCTATGGACCCCACACTTACATTTTGGTCACTGTGATGATGGGGGTTTGGACCCCATTGCCACAATGTTCAAAATGTGCTTCAGCTATGGACCCCACACTTACATTTTGGTCACTGTGATGATGGGGGTTTGGACCCCATTGCCACATTGTTCAAAGTGTGCTTCAGCTATGGACCCCACACTCACATTTTGGTCACTGTGATGATGGGGGTTTGGACCCCATTGCCACAATGTTCGAAATGTGCTTCAGCTATGGACCCCACACTTACCTTTTGGTCACTGTGATGATGGGGGTTTGGACCCCATTGCCACAATGTTCAAAATGTGCTTCAGCTATGGACCCCACACTTACCTTTTGGTCACTGTGATGATGGGGGTTTGGACCCCATTGCCACAATGGTCATGGCCTGCTTGCATTGTGGGTGCCACACACATATATGTGTGGCACATGTGCTAGGGGGTCACATTGTATGTTCAAAGTCATGTTCGGTGTTGTAGGCATTTGACACAGTCTACACACGCTTGTCATGGTGTTGGGGGGATGTCTTCTTCTTGCATTCCCTAGGTTGTGGTGTGCTGGTTGTGTCATGCATTGTCCATCCTATGAGTGGGGGTGGTAGTAGTGGTAGGCATCCAGCCCCCCTGGCTAAGGGTGGTGGTAGGCATCCAGCCCCCCTGGGTGAGGGTGGTAGTAGTGGTAGGCATCCAGCCCCCCTGGGTGAGGGTGGTAGTAGTGGTAGGCATCCTGCCCCCTGGGTAAGGGTGGTAGTAGTGGTAGGCATCCTGCCCCCCTGGGTGAGGGTGGTAGTAGTGGTAGGCATCCTGCCCCCCTGGCTAAGGGTGGTTGTAGTGGTAGGCATCCAGCCCCCCTGGCTAAGGGTGGTAGTAGTGGTAGGCATCCTGCCCCCCTGGGTGAGGGTGGTAGTAGTGGTAGGCATCCAGCCCCCTGGCTAAGGGTGGTGGTAGGCATCCAGCCCCCCTGGGTGAGGGTGGTAGTAGTGGTAGGCATCTAGCCCCCCTGGCTAAGGGTGGTAGTAGTGGTAGGCATCCTGCCCCCCTGGGTGAGGGTGGTAGTAGTGGTAGGCATCCAGCCCCCCCGGGGTGAGGGTGGTAGTAGTGGTAGGCATCCTGCCCCCCGGGGTAAGGGTGGTAGGAGTGGTAGGCATCCTGCCCCCCCTGGGTGAGGGTGGTAGTAGTGGTAGGCATCCTGCCCCCCCTGGCTAAGGGTGGTAGTAGTGGTAGGCATCCTGCCCCCCCTGGGTGAGGGTGGTAGTAGTGGTAGGCATCCAGCCCCCCCTGGCTAAGGGTGGTGGTAGGCATCCAGCCCCCCCTGGGTGAGGGTGGTAGTAGTGGTAGGCATCCTGCCCCCTGGGTAAGGGTGGTAGTAGTGGTAGGCATCCTGCCCCCCTGGCTAAGGGTGGTAGTAGTGGTAGGCATCCTGCCCCCCTGGCTAAGGGTGGTAGTAGTGGTAGGCATCCAGCCCCCTGGCTAAGGGTGGTGGTAGGGAGCATCCAGCCCCCCTGGGTGAGGGTGGTAGTAGTGGTAGGCATCCAGCCCCCCTGGGTGAGGGTGGTAGTAGTGGTAGGCATCCTGCCCCTCCTGGCTAAGGGTGGTAGTAGTGGTAGGCATCCTGCCCCCCTGGGTGAGGGTGGTAGTAGTGGTAGGCATCCTGCCCCCCTGGCTAAGGGTGGTAGTAGTGGTAGGCATCCTGCCCCCCTGGGTGAGGGTGGTAGTAGTGGTAGGCATCCTGCCCCCCTGGCTAAGGGTGGTAGTAGTGGTAAGCATCCTGCCCCCCTGGCTAAGGGTGGTAGTAGTGGTAGGCATCCTGCCCCCTGGCTAAGGGTGGTAGTAGTGGTAGGCATCCTGCCCCCCTGGCTAAGGGTGGTAGTAGTGGTAGGCATCCTGCCCCCCATGGGTGAGGGTGGTAGTAGTGGTAGGCATCCTGCCCCCTGGCTAAGGGTGGTAGTAGTGGTAGGCATCCTGCCCCCCTGGGTGAGGGTGGTAGTAGTGGTGGGCATCCTGCCCCCTGGGTGAGGGTGGTAGTAGTGGTAGGCATCCTGCCCCCCTGGCTAAGGGTGGTAGTAGTGGTAGGCATCCTGCCCCCCTGGGTGAGGGTGGTAGTAGTGGTAGGCATCCTGCCCCCCTGGGTGAGGGTGGTAGTGGTGGTAGGCATCATGCCACCCTGGGTAGGGGTGGTGGTGCGCATTCAGGCCCCTGTGTGCATATGTGGCATTGGTGATGGGCATCCCGCCCCTATGGTGCTGCTGTTGCTGGTGTAAGTATATTCTGCATCCCTGTGTGTGTGTGTGATGTGTCGTGTACGTGTTGTATGTGTTTTGTGGTTGGTGTCTGGCTTACCTTCTGCGCCGTACGCGTCCGTGCCTGTTCCGGTAGTAAATGTAGAATATTGGTATGATCGGGACGAAGGGATTCATGGTTGGTTCGTGTCGTTCGTCCTTCTCGTTGCTTCGCGTCGTCCTCGTCGCTTCGCCTCGTCCTCGTCGCTTCGCCTCGTCCTCGTCGCTTCGCGTCGTCCTCGTCGCTGCCGTGTTCGTCTCGGAGCCGTGGATCGTGTTGTGGCGCGAATCGGAGCTTATGTGCGCCTCTCCCGGATGCTTTGACGTGCCGTGCGTAGCGACGGGTTCGGCGCGTGCGGAAAGCGCATCGTACTTGTCCGGCCGTACGGGGCTGCATTTTTCCTTCCGTGCGACTCGATTCGGCGTTTCCGGATTCGCCTCGGTCGGAGAACAGGACCTGGTTTGGGTGAGTACGGCTCGGCCGGATTCTTTGCTGTTGTGCGCATCGTACTTGCTCGTTCGGTGTGCTGTACGGATCGGTCGGGAAACAGGCTTTCGCATGGCTTTTTTCCCGACCGAATGGTATTGGGTGCGCCTCCAACCGAGATCGGAATCGGCCCCTTGGTAGATATTCTTTTTTGGGACTTTCTATTTTTGCTAAAAACTGCCAAGTTTAATCACCATGGATACAGCAACATCCATAGTATCTGTTGATAATGATTGGGAAGAGGAGAAACTAGAATGCTACACCGTTAACCAGCTCAAGCACTTCTGCAGAAGGTTCAAAGTTTCTATGACCGGAATCACCAAGAAGGATGATTTCCAAAAGGCGCTGAGGGCCTCGGTTGAAGCAAGGAATACCCCTGAGAATGAGGAGGGGGCTGAGAATGCAGATGAGCAGCTGGATGGGCCAGTGGGTCCAGGGAGAGGAGAGCATCTTCCCCCGTGGGTAGCAGTGTTTCTGCCAGAGGTCTGTCCCCAGAAGAGCTGGAGGACAGAGAAAAGAGTAGGATGCATGAGATGGAGCTGACCAAGCTCAAGTTAAAGGGGCAGTTGGAATTTGAATTGTAATCTAGAAAGTTGGCCTTAGAAGAGAAAAGAATGGATCATGAGCATCAGTGGCGGCTGGTGACATTTGAAAGAGGTAGGGTGTAAAATGTGCGGTGGAGCACACCGTGGCGAGCGAGCGTAGCGAGCGATCCAAAATCGCCATAAGGAGGGTTCGGGAGGTTTTCCCCCAGAGAAAATTTTGAAAAACAGTGGGCAAATGGTGCATTTTCAAGCAAATTTGAGAAAGCAAGAAGGTTAAAAAAGCAATTGTGAAAGTACAGTTTTACATTAATAAAGAGATGTCAATGTCATATAATAACATAGGTAGTTGCTTATTCAGTATAAGCACAGAACTTCATAACAGACTTCGAGATGACAATGCTGAGTACCATTCATACATAGCACATTTGCCATCAAAATGCTCTTTTGTTGAAGCATTCACCTTATCTGTTTGAGCTCGTAAAAAAAGTAAAGCAGTGGCAGCTGGTGATTTTTCAAAGTGTAAAAAAGTTAGCCCCAAGTGAGCCCAACCGATATAAGTCAAGATCAGGGGAAGGGGGATCTTCCTTTGAGAAATTTTTGAAAGAAAAAAAGGGCAAATAGTGCATTTTAAGCTAATTTATACAAAAAAAATGAAAAAGCAATAAGAATCTAGACCACATATAGGGTGCAGGACAACTGAGTTGTTAATGGCATTATTGTAAGAAGGGAGGCTGAACACTTCTAGTAAAGTACACCTGCACCCCTGTAAGCAGTCTAGGGACATAGTGTTTGACTAAACCTGACTTGTATTTTTATTTGTCACATATCTAACATAAAATAAAAACATAAGGGGCAGTGTAAGGCACAATACCCACCATGAAAGCTTTAATGTGAAAACACACTTCCTTCTGTAATAACTAAGACATACACAGCGACAGTCCTATCCTGCCTCGGCATTGTGGCTTTTATTGAAAAAAGGACACTAGACGGAATACATCATCTCCCAAATACATTCCATAACTATTTCTCACAACGAAACATCGATCACATTAATCAGTTTACAATGTTGTTGTTGCTCTATAAAATATAAAAGCCAACAGTTGAAAAACTGCTGAAAAAAATATTTAAAAATCATAACAAAGCACAACAGTGCATCACTGGTGCATAATCGGTAGAATTGCCTGTAAATTGGACAGTCACTCGAGGTCAGCTCTGTACCCCCCAGAAACATCAAAGTCCAAGAACATATAGGTGTATTGCAAGGTATGGGAGATTGCATGCACTTTACCTGCTGCAGACAATGACTGTGGTAGTACCAGAGAAATAAACAGTAAAAGCAGCCTTCCAGACCATAAAACAGGAGCACAAACATTTAAAAAAAAACCTGCCTACTCTTTCCATTTTTAAACGTTACCTCGCTGTGTTAGTGATGACTTCACTCGGCCTCAGGAGTCTGTTGAGAGAAGGGTTCCCACTTCACCTCTACTCTCGCCTTCTGTCAGCAGAATCTGTTGCGCAAATTGCACTGCATTTCACGCTAAGTTAAAGGCATCAAATGGCGTGCCAGCCACCTAGCTTACGCGGCAAGGAGCCTTAGATGCGGTTCTAACACTAGCAATAATGTGAAACTCTAAGTAGGTATTCTGCATTTGCAGACCTCTTTACAGCACTAGTGAAATAACATGCTCTCTTTGAAGTACTTTGGGTGCTCTCGGACACCAATCTATAAATAGGAGCAGATCGACTCAGTTTGGCACACATAATGTATCCATGTCAGAAAGTTGTGGCGGAACCTGCCATTGAGCAGCACTGATACTTGGTCCTGAATCCGAAAGTGGACCCTGCTTTAATTTTAAGAACCCAGAGGGCTTTCTGCCCTCTTACTCTCCCCGCTCTGCCAGTGGTCCTCTAATTACCCATCTGCCTCTTCTACCCCTCTCGGACTCTGCCCTTCTGCCCTCTTACTCTCCCCTCTCTGCCAGCAATTCTCTTACTGCATCTCTTTCTCTGCCCTCCTACTCTCCCCGCTGTGCCTGTCCTCTGACTGCACCTCTGTCTCTGCCCCGCTCTGCACTCTTTCTCTCGCCGCTCTGACTGCCCCTCTGTCCCTGCCCTTCTCTGCCCTCTTACACTCAGAGCTCTGTCTCTGGCCCGACTGCCCCTCTCCCTCCTCCTGCCACTCTCCGGCTCTGCTCCACTGCTCTCTCTGCCTCCCAGGCTCTCCCCCCTCTTACTCTCCCCTCTCTGCCTGCAGTTCTCTTACTGCCTCTCTTTCTCTGCCCTTCTCTGCCCTCCTACTCTCCCAGCTCTGCCTGTCCTCTGACTGCCCCTCTGTCTCTGCCCTGGTCTGCGCTCTTTCTCTCGCCGCTCTGACTGCTCCTCTGTCTCGGCCCTGCTCCGCGCTCTTTCTCTCGCCGCTCTGACTGCCCCTCTGTCTCGGCCCTCTTACACTCAGAGCTCTGTCTCTGGCCCGACTGTCTCTCTCCCTCTCTCTCCTGCTGCCAATCTCTGTCTCTGCCCCACTGCTCTCTCTGCCTCCCAGGCTCTCTCCCCTCTTACTCTCCCCTCTCTGCCTGCGGTTCTCTTACTGCCTCTCTATCTTTGCCCTTCTCTGCCCTCCTACTCCCCACTCTGCCTGTCCTCTGACTGCCCCTCTGTCTCTGCCCTGCTCCGCACTCTTTCTCTCGCCACTGACTGCCCCTCTGTCTCTGCCCTCTTACACTCAGAGCTCTGTCTCTGGCCCGACTGCCCTCTTCCTCCTCCTGCCACTCTCTGTGTCTGCCCCACTGCTCTCTCTGCCTCCCAGGCTCTCTCCCCTCCTACTCTCCCCTCTCTGCCTGCGGTTCTCTTACATTCTCTTACGATTCTCAAGGACTGCATCAGTTGCGCATCTATGTGTTAAATCACGCACGCAGTTGCTAATTAAAACTGTGAGATACAAAACAAAACTAAAGCACACACACTTGCTGATCTAATCATTTTTAGGGGCACAGGGAGCCGTAAAATACAAATCACTCACCTCGTGAGACAGGGTTGGGAGTCTGCAGGGCACCATCTGGACTCTGCAAGCAGTGACACAGCCACGAGTCCCAGACAACTGCAGTGGACACCTGCGCAACCTTCACTCCACGCCGCCACCTGGTCCAGTGTGTGTAAGTGAAGCTTGTGAAACAGTCAGATCGAGACGGTGCTTGTATGAAGTCTGAAGTGAGTGTCTGCATGCGCCTACCTATGTGTGTGTTTTTTTGTTTGTCATTTAAGTCATTTAGTGTGTGTGTTTTAGATTCTGTCTGATGCAATGTCTGCTTGACAACGTCTGATTGCTTATGTTTAAGATTGTGTATGTGTTAGTAAAATGTAATGTGTGTGTTCGTTTGATAGACCCGGCATGTATGTGTTTGATTATGCGTGTGGGTGTGCGCACATGTTTAGCTGTGGGTGTCTTTTACTGAGACTGTATGTGCCTAATTACGACTATGTGGAGGTCGTGTGTCACTGATTGAGAGTTTGTGTTTTTATCCAGTTTGTCTTACAGTGTGTGCTTCAGCAGTGGTCTGTGTGCGTTTGTTGAGTATAGCTGTATTTTAGTGTTACCCAGCTCAGTGGTGAAACCGTGTGTGCTTGATGCTGTGTGTGCACTTGTTACATATGGTTGTGTGCAGTGTTAACATAATTCAGTTTGCATACGACTGAGCCTTCCTCTGGCTGTGTTGTGTGGTTAACACATGGTGTGCTTTAGTGAGGCTGCGTGCTTGGTGGAGGCTGAGCTGACACTTGTGGGGTTGATGCCGTGACTTTGAATGAGAGGGTGTGTTTGTCCTGCCTTGCATGGGTGTATGTGTGAAGTGTGGCTTGTGTGTGTGGTACGTGATGGTGTGTTTGTGTGGTGTGTGCGTGTGATGGTGTGTGTTTAGGGCTATCCTACAAATAACTAACAGGAGCCCGGCCCGGCCATCCGTGCCTGTGCTCGGCTCTTAAGTGGGTGATTGACCGCTTCCGCCTCACACTTCATTACCCTGGTTATTGATTGGAGGCTCGTGATACAAGCGCCTCTATTAATAGCGCGTTGATAGCAATCAACGCGCGCCCTGGAACGACGAGGGGCGTCAAGGAGCAACTGAGCTCTGAAACCTCTAATGCATCATCCGGGAGGCCGGCCTCCCTTTACAGCGCCTACAAGGAGGTACGAGGCGCGCATTTCCAGCTTGAGCGTCATTCTGCGGAAAGGTCACAATATGGCACAGCCGAGAAAAGCAATACAATTATTACAGTATAAACTGACTTGGGCCCATTGTGGAAAGATAGCACCCTCGGCCAGGGTCTGCTGCCAACCAGTCTATCACTCTGTAGTGCTGTACACGTGTGATGCAGCCTACAATACAGTGCAGCACCGGAAACCAAAAACTCGAGTCTGCGCAGTGTGTCTTCAGGAATCCTGTGGACAAACTGCGCAGATTCAATTTCTACGCTTCCCGCCTGCCTGCAGCCTCTACCCCACCCCTTGCCAACTCATCACAGGGTGGGACCACCCCCCCGTGACGAGTTGGAAATGGGTGGGGTAGCCATGCTCTTCACTCCCTGATTGACGTGAAGCCCCGGCACTACAGGGCTTAAGCCTGAAGCGCCCGGGGCTATCTTCACCCTCACGTCATCAGGGGGTGGAGACTGATCCTTTGGGCTATGTGTTTCCCGAGCTGATGACCTCACAGACCTCAGGTCGGTGAGCTCGTCAGCCCGGCAAATAGTATGCCTAGCGTCACTCAGCGTCAGTGACTCAGGCTGGCATTGTACATTACTTATGGCCCCAACACAGAAAAATAGGATGTATCCTTTTACCGAATTTAGGTAAGTGCAGCCTGCATTTAATTTTTTTTAAACATAATCAGCTCAGCAAGCAACCTCTGTTTTTATTGTGTGGAGATGGTGATGGGGCCAAAAGTAAAGGGGGCAGAGCCCCGACGCCCGGTACGAGAAACCGCCACTGATGAGCATGAAAAAAGTTTGAGGGAGATGGAGTTCAGAGCCAAGAAGTTAGAGATTACTCCCTCTGGTGGCAGCACACCGTCAGTGCCTGTTGAGGCTAGGGTGTATATTCCTAAGGATGTGGTTAAGGAGTTTTTAAGAATGATGATATTGGGCAATGGTTCAAGGCCTATGAGGTAGCCATGACTTCCCACCGGGTCCCTGAGAAGGATTGGGGAGCGGGGTTGTGGGGTCAGTTCCTTAGTGAGGGGCGGGATACCTTGTTGGACTTGCCCTCTGAAGTGTATAATTCCTACAGCCACATGAAGAATGCATTGATGACCAGGTATGGGTTGACCCCTGAACTGTATAGGCAGAGGTTCAGGAACTGTAAGAAGATTGAAGGCAGTACCTGGGTTGAGTATGTGACCTTTTTGCAGAGCCTTGGATGGTTGGGTAAAGGGTAGCAAAGCAAATGATTTTCAGGCGCTCTTTGATTTGATTGCATGGGAGCACTTGTCCAGTAATTGTTTTCCTGAGCTACGCCAGCACCTGATTGACAGTAGGCTGACTAACCCTAGGCAGCTTGCTGAGGAGGCGGACCGCTGGGTGAGCACCCGGGTCCACAAGGGTCACATGGGAGACTCCGCCAAGGGTGGGCAGGGTCCCCAGCAGAGGAGTGGGGGGGACAAGGGTAAACAGAGGGAGTTCCAAAGAGGGCCCCAAAGTAAACCCCAAGGGAGCCACGGGAAAGGTTCCCAGCCTCCCCCTGAGAATAAGCACGGGGCCCCGACAGGTCCACCTGTTCATAGGGGACCCCTGGTGTGCTACAAGTGTGGCACCCTAGGCCACAGGGCCAATGATCCCCATTAATCTTTGTTTGGAAAGCCAGCACCCCCTGGTGCAGTCCCCCGGCAGTTGGCTAGTGTAGCCCTGGGGGAAGAGATGGGTGCCCAAGGTGGGCGGGATCCTGTAGTATTGTCCCTTGTCTCATTAGGAGACTCTGAGATGGTCCCTAGGACCCAACTGCCTGAGAACACTAAGAAGTACAGGCAGTGGGTGACCATCAATGGCCATAGGGTGGAGGCTCTGAGAGACACAGGAGCCAGTGTGACAGCTGTCAAGTGTCACCTGGTGTCTAAAGAGCAGGTGGTCCCTGATGCATTCTACCCAGTTGTTGCCACTGACAACATAGAGAGCCACTGCAAGGTAGCTCAGGTTCCCTTTGAGTGGGGGGGTCTCTGGTACTCTTCAAGTAGCAGTGAGGCCAGCCATGCCTGTTGACTGTTTGTTAGGGAACAATTTGGAGAGCTCCCCTTGGGCTAAAGTGGAGTGGAGTGCTCATTTGGAGATGTTGGGCTTGCCTGATTGGGCGTGTGTGACCACCCGGTCCATGGCAGCCAGAGGTGTTCAATAGGACCTGGAGCCTGAGAGGGAGGCCCAGGTGCCTGCCGGAGAGAAAAGAGGCAGGGGGCGCGGGAAACCGGCCCCCGAAGTTCCCACGGTCCAGGAGCAGGCAGACCCTGAGGGGGATGCCCTGGAGCCTACAGGGGAACAGGTAGTTGGAGTGGGGGACCTGCCTGAGCTGACCCATTGGCAGCAAGATGGAGGACCCTCCAGGGAGGAGTTCTGCGAGGAGCAAAACAAGTGCCCTTCTCTCGTGGGTCTGAGGCAACAGGCCACAGACCAGGCAGCAGGTGATCAGTCTGGATCACATTGGATCTACTGGGAGAATGGTCTCCTGTATAGCGAGCATAAGGTTGCTGAGCCTGGGTCAGCCCATGTGCTGGTGGTACCCCAGCGCTTCAGAGCCTTCCTACTGGGTTTGGCTCATGATGTGCCTTTAGCAGGACATCTGGGGCAGGACAAGACCTTTGAAAGGCTTGTCACCCATTTCTTTTGGCCCCAGATGTGCAGGAGTGCCGCCACTCACTGCAGGACCTGTCAGACTTGCCAGGCAAGTGGAAAGAGTGGGAGGAAGCACAAGGCTCCTCTCCAGCCATTCCCTGTGGTCAGCACCCCTTTTGAACGGGTGGGTATTGACATTGTGGGGCCACTGGACCCCAAGACAGCCATGGGCAACAGGTTCATCCTGGTCTTGGTGGACAGTGTACCCGGTACCCTGAAGCCATCCCTCTGAGGACAGTGACGGCCCCCGTGGTGGGACGGGCACTGATGGGAATTTTCTCACATGTGGGATTCCCTCAAGAGGTGGTGTCTGACAGAGGTACTAACTTTATATCCAAGTATATGAAGTCCCTGTGGCAGGAGTGCGGTGTAACGTACAAGTTCACCACTCCTTACCACCCCAAGGAAATGGGTTGGTTGAGAGATTCAACCGGACCCTGAAGGGCATGATTATGGGTCTGGAAGAACCCATGAGGCGTAAGTGGGACGTCCTCTTGCCATGCCTTCTTTTTGCATACCGTGAGGTGCCACAGAAGTCTCTAGGGTTCAGCCCCTTTGAGCTTCTGTATGGTCACCAGTGAGAGGACCTCTGAGTTTGGTCAAGGAAGGCTGGGAGCAATCTCCCAGGAAACCTCCCCAGGATGTATATAGCTACATGCTGGCCTTCAGGAACCAAACTAGGCGTTTCAGGCAACTTGCTGAGGCAAATCTGGAAGCCAGCCAGGAGGAAATGAAGCGGTGGTACGACCAGAATGCCACTGTGGTTGAGCTTCAACCTGGTCAGAAAGTGTGGGTCATGGCCCCAGTGGAGCCCTGTGGGCTCCAGGATAAGTGGACCGGACCCTTTGAGGTGGTGGAGCGCAAGAGTACTGTTACCTACTTGGTGGACATGCGGTCTCCCAGGAACCCCTTGCGGGTCCTGCACGTCAACCGCCTGAAGCCCCACTTGGAGAGGTCCCAGGTGGGCATGCTCTTAGCTACAGATGCTGGGATGGAGGAGGAGACCGAGTCTCTTCCTGACCTCTTGTCAGCCCAAGAGCAAGATGGATCAGTGGAGGGTGGGAACCTCTCTACCTCCCTGACATCTGAGCAGCAAGGTGACTGTCGCCAACTGTTGGGGCAGTTTCCTGACCTGTTCTCCCTGGTTCCTAGTGTCACTGACTGGTGCGTCCATGATGTGGACACTGGGGACAGTCTTCCTGTCAAGCACAAGGCTTACAGGGTGACTGACAGGGTGAGAGCTTGCATCAAGGAGGAGGTCTCCAAGATGTTTGCATTGGGGGTAATTGAGTCCTCTCACAGCCCTTGGGCCAGCCCAGTGGTCTTGGTCCCAAAGGCTGCCGCGCCTGGTGCCACACCCGAACTCCGGTTCTGTGTGGACTACCGAGGACTCAATTCCGTCACCAGGACTGGACGCACACCCCATCCCCAGAGCTGATGAGCTCAGAGATCGGTTAGGGGCTGCCCGGTACCTCAGTACGTTTGACTTAACGTCTGGGTACTGGCAGATCGCCTTGACTGATGGTGCAAAGGAGAGTTCAGCATTCTCCACACCAGATGGGCACTACCAATTCCGGGTGATGCCCTTTGGGATGAAGAATGCCCCTGCCACCTTTCAGAGGTTGGTCAACCAGGTGTTGGTTGGACTGGAAGAGTTCAGTGCCGCCTACCTGGATGACATCGCAGTGTTCAGCGCCAGTTGGGAAGAACATCTGCGCCACCTCTGGGAAGTGTTGATGGCTCTGCGGAGGGCAGGCCTCACGATCAAGGCGAGTAAGTGCCAGATCGGGCAGGGTTCCGTGGTGTATTTGGGACACCAGGTTGGGAGCGGCCAGGTGGCGCCCCTACAGCCCAAGATAGAGAACATTCTGGCTTGGGAGCCCCCCAAGACCCAGACAGCGGTGAGAGCCTTCCTAGGACTCACCGGGTATTACAGGAGATTTGTCAAGGGGTATGGCAGCATGGTTGCACCCTTGACAGAGCTGACTTCCAGGAAGCAGCCCAAGAGAGTGATTTGGACTGACACCTGTCAACAAACTTTTGACACCTTAAAGACAGCCATGTGCACAGCGCCCGTGCTCCTGGCCCCCAACTTCTCCAAAGAGTTTATTGTTCAGACAGACGCTTCCAGAGCATGTTGTGGGGGCTGTTTTGTCACAGATGAATGAGGAGGGCCTAGACCAACCTGTAGCCTTCCTTAGCAGGAGGTTACTTCCACGGGAACAGAGGTGGAGTGCTAGTGAGCATGAGGCATTTGCTGTGGTCTGGGTGCTGAAGAAGCTGAGACCATACCTGTTTGGGACTCACTTCCGGGTTCAGACCGACCACAGGCCCCTCAGATGGTTGATGCAGATGAGGGTGAGAATCCAAAGCTGTTGAGGTGGTCCATTTCCCTACAGGGGATGGACATCACGGTGGAGACACCGCCCTGGTACAAAACACGCCAATGCTGATGGTCTGTCCAGATTTTTCCGCCTTAGTGAAGAGAACTCCCTAGAGGTAGGATAGTTCTCCCCACATCTCAGCTGGAGGGGACACGTGTTAGACCTGGCATCCTTGGCGTGGGTCTCCCTTCCATTTTTTGATGATGCCTCCAATGTTATTGATCTGTTTTTGCTGGTTAGATGCTTTGGGCACTGTGCCACTGCTATTCAGTGCCACAGTGCAAGTGCTCCCTATGATAAATTGTGTTATGTATTAGTGACTCCATCATTGGATGATTGGTTTACTTGTCAGTCCCTAGTACAGTGGACTGAGTGTGCCCAGGGCTTGTAAATCCAATACTGCTGGTGGACTTGCAGCACTGGTTGTGCCACCCACAGAAGCAGCTTGTAAAATGTGTCTCAGGCCTGCCATTGCAGAGCCTGTGTGCAGCCTAGGGCTGCCATGTCGACTTGGTGAGTACACCCACTTACCAGTACCTAAATATTCCCTTTACTGCATGTTGGTCACCCCTAAAGTAGGCCCTAGGGCAGGGTGCATTGTAAGTATAAGGTAGGACATGCCCTGGTGTGTGTGGCATGTCCTAATAGTGAATTACAGCCATTTTCGTTTTCACTATTGCAAGGCTACCTGCTCCCCATAGGCCAGAATGGGCAGTTTGATTATTACACCTTATAATCCTAACTGACCCAGGGAACATGGTAGAAAAACGAATTTAGTATGCCTGAACTCAGGATGATAAAATACATCTTTTAGTGAAGTTGGTTTTAACATTCTGTGTTTGAAAATACCACTTTTAGAAAGTAGGTATTTTCTTGCCTAACCTTCCAAGCCTACCTCTGCTAGGTTGTGAATTCCTTGTCTGGGTTTGTGAGTGACAGGGGCTGGGGGACTCCAGGAGACAGGGTGAGTCAGCACAGGGCTGAATAGAGAGATCTGCATCCAGAGTGGAGGGAGGAGTTGCACCTGGGTCTGAATAGGGCTGTGCCTTCCTTCCACAATGCTGGCTCCACCTCCTGCCGGGCGGCTGAGCACTCTGCCCCACATTCTGAAAGGAAAGAAGGAGTCCTGTAAACAAAGTGCTCCAGGACTGACCAGAACTGGTTTTGGACTAGGCAAAGGCCTCTCTGCCTTCAGAGAACAAAGAGAAAAGGTGTATAAAAAGGGGACCCAGACCCCTAGGAAATTAGATCACTTTTGGGAAACAAGAAAAAACCTTTGCTGAGGAGCGGAACCAAGAAGAAACTGAGGAGAAGACTATCCCTAAGCTAGAGGAATGTGCCTGCAGTGGTTGCCTGACTGCCAAAGAAAGGAGAAGGGAACTTTGTGTGTACTTTCATCAACTTGTGAAGGATCTCCAAGGGCTTGATTTCAGAGCTTGCCTCCTGCTGAAGTCTCAGGGACAACAGACTTCACCCACCAGCTCCCCTGTATTCCCTTGCTGGGAATTTGGACCTTCTGACACACTTGCGTGTCGCTGGGAGCTGGAAGCGCGACTCAAGACGAAGAAGCGTGTCGCCGCAGCCGCTGCTTCTCGCATCGCCGGAGAAGAGTGTCGGCATCGCAGCAGACGCAGGAGCATCCCCGAAGAAGCGCGCCGCTGACACCCTCGCATCCTTCGAAGCGCCTCGCAGCCCCAGAGAAAAGTGTCGCAGTCGCATCAGACGCCGTCACATCCCCGGGGCAGAGCATCGACCTCGCATCAGACGCCGACGCATCGCAACACGAGGCGCACCGCAT
The DNA here is from genome assembly GCA_963921515.1 of Calotriton arnoldi. Classification (NCBI taxonomy): domain Eukaryota; kingdom Metazoa; phylum Chordata; class Amphibia; order Caudata; family Salamandridae; genus Calotriton; species Calotriton arnoldi. The sequence goes on along the minus strand of CAWUFW010005964.1, from coordinate 423,077 downwards.
CCCAGGAGAAGATCGTCGACCTCTCATCAGATGCCGTCGCATCGCCAGGGAAGCGTGTCGCAGGGCCTGTCGCGGCTCCAAAGATTCATCAAAATCGCCGCACGGCCGTCAGGCGTGCACGCATCACCCCTTCGTTGTCGCAACCTCAAGAAGACGCCACTTTGTTTCTTTGCACCAGTTCTTCAACGCATCACCGTCCTTGCGTGTAAGGGACTACCGCATCACCTTTCCTGCAACACTTTCGTTGCCTTGCGTTACGCATCTCAGGTACAATGAACTCAAAGTGTCGCTTTTCCATTTTAAGAGACTCAAGCTAATTCTACCATCTTTAAAGTATAGTATTGTAGATTATTTTTGCCATTTATGGTCTTGTGGTAAATCTATATAAAAGATACTTATTTTTATAATACAACCTGTGTGGTGTCCATTTGTAGTGTTGTCACTGGATTACTGTACGTGTTCACAAATGCTTTACACACTGCCTCTTAACTAAGCCTGTCTGCTCGTGCCAAGCTACCAAGGGAGTGAGCAGGGGTTATTTCAGGAGTGTACCCCCTTACCCTGACTAGAAGCAAGGGTCCCTATTTGGACAAAGGTACCTACCTCTGCCAACTAGAGACCCCCAGTTCTAACAGTAGGGCTCAACATGAAGCCCTGAGGCACCTCCTGAGAAAACTGCAATGGATCTGAAAAGAATGACTTTAGGGCAACTCGAAAAGAGCGGTCCTGAAGAAAGAAGCCAACCATTTCAGAGCATGGCCCCCGACACCGCAGTCCTCTATCCGATCTAAAAGGAGGCCATGAGATACAGTGTTGAAGGCTGCGCTCAGTTACAACATGATTAGCGCAGCAGTCTGACCTCCGTCATCACAAAGTCTTACGTGATTCAGCAGCCAACAAAAGAGCCAACTCTCTTGAATGATACGCCTGGAAACCCAACTGGGCTGGGTGTAGTAGATTATTGGCCCTATAAATGTACTTAGTTGGTTATTGACAAGCTTTTCTGCCACTTTTGCAATGAATGGCAGCAATGAGATTGGTCTCAGATTTTCTAACTGTGAGGGCTTTAAGGTGGTGTTTTTTAGCAGGGGCACAACAATCGCCGCTTCCATTTCAAAGGCACTTGTCCTAACGTAAAAGACATGGCAATAAGTTTGCTCAGGTGAGGTAGGATGGCCTCAGTTGCCTGGACAAAGATGTTTGTGGGGGTCAGGTCCAAAGGGGACCCTGAATTGATTTGCCTAAAAAAAAACTAAACTCGTCATCAGCCGGAACCTTAAAGCTAAGGAGAGTGTCCCCAGAGGAGGAACCATCCAACCTAGCTTCAGAAACATGGAGATCTCTGACTTCCAGAGGAAAGGAGTCATAGATTTTTAAGACTTTATTGTTAAAAAAGAATGCAATCTCATTGCAACTCTTAACCGAAGGAACTGCATCCGTTCCAGGGAAGACAACAACTTCACTATGAAGAAAAGGTCTTAAGTAGAGTTTGCTGAGACCTTGATTTTTTGGGCATTAAATGCCCTACGTGCAATACTTATCTGCTTATGGTAGAGCTTAAGCGCCGCTTTGTACTCAACTTTACTTTCTGCACTATACTCCTTCCACCATGATCGCTCCAGGCATTTGCATGATTCCCTTAAAAGTGCCAACTCATGATTAAACCATTCAGAATATGGTAGAGCACGTGCCGGCTTTGAACGATAGGTGCTACTATGTCAAGGGCTGCAGTAATGCACTCCTCAATACGGGTGTTAACCGCATCCACATTTACACCTGCCACTGGGTCCATATGAAGGAGTGAATTCGTCAGAGCATCTGGGGGTAGTTTGGCCTATTTGCGCGATTCAGAGGATAAAGATCCCTTAAACACAGAAGCCGGTGCAGGTAAAGATGTCTGAAAGGGTATAATAAAATAACATAACATAAGGGACTTGTTTCCTTAATCTACCTCCTTACGGATGCAGTTAGTGTTGCTTTTTTGTTAAGATAAACAGTTCAGCCTCACAGTGCGGTTCAACCTGTTACCATTAAGGTTTCATTGCTGATGGGTTAGAGATTTCATTGATTTAAGTTTGGGTGGATGAAGGAACAGCAAAATCCTCATTCCAACTTTTTGTGTAGCCTTCAGAGCCCAAAGGTCACTGTGTAAATTTTGTAACCTGATTGCCACAGTGCTCGGATCAAAGGACCCATGCCTACCTATGACTTTTGGCCTGATCTTCTCCGTCAACTCATCCTGTCGCTCACGATGGTGAGTAGCAAGGCAGGCCTAATTAGATTTAAGATCATACCATGGTGTGTTGGCCAATTCTCCTGAACATCCTTTTTTGTTTAAATCATATGACTCACATTCAAGTCATCTCCAAAGTTTGAAGAAATAAATATTTATTAAACTAATAGGTTTTTATGTTTCCTTACCTCAAAAGGTATATCTTCTGAAATGTTCATCCATTACAGCACACACAAGCTGAACACTTCAGATGACATTATCCATTCTTGGTCTTCAACGTCACACTCATTGTAGTAGCCATCCTTTTTGCCCTGCTCTCCCCCATTTTCGGACTGATGCTGGTGGTTGCTGACTCTAAAAGTGCCATAGGCTCTGCTAACCAGACTCAAGGCCAGTACTCTATCCTCTAAAAGGTACATGTCAACTGGTAGAATTCTAGTTGGCACAGACATTCTACCTGTAAGTCACTAGCTTATGGTAAGGCATGTAGGTTTAGTGACCCCAGTAGACTTACTGCACTTAAGTCTGCACTGCTGTGGTGTCTAATGTAATTCTAAATCCAGGCCTGCCTTGCTGGTTTTCAAATAAAGCTGTGTCCAAATTCGAATTTGGAATTAAAAGTACTTTCAAAGTCCAAAACGGCCTTTTTATCATTTATAAGTCACCCCTAAGGTCTTCCCTATGTGCCCCAAAGACAGGGTGCATTGTTATAAAAAGCAGGGACAATATAAAATATGTTTTATATACCCTGGTAAGACAAACCAGCCCAAAGTAATTTTCCCTATTGTAGTGTGGCTAGCACATAGGCTAACATGGGGAAGGCTTTATTAAATTTAAAAAGTCCAACTTTGGATTGGAGCTAGCTATCTATATCATTCAAAGTATCACATTGATAGATGCATTAAACCCAACAACTTGCCATGGTCTGATTTAATATAACTATAACAGGAAAGTAGTTTTGAAACTTACTATGCTGAAGTTACCGAAAGCAGTCCTGTAGCAGCCTCTTCTGATTGATCAGCCTTTGACAGCCTGAGCCAAGCTGCTCCCTGAGTAGGTTTGAAGAGGCTTGAGGCTGCAACAAGTCAGCCATTTGGTGGGAGGAAATCTCCTTCCTGGAGATACCATGGAGCGGAAGGGGGCAATGGAGATAAGCTGGTCTTTGAAGGCAGGAGTCTCTGCAGAAAACAGATGTCACAGGACCCAGACCACCCCCACTTCCTTGATCTCTAGCCAGATGGGAGCCCCCCTAATTATATTAGGAGAGGGTCTGGAAGGGGAGTGTAGCCATTTGTTAGCCACATCTCTGGGTTGAGATTCACAGACACACTCCAAGGAGAGGTTTTCTTCTTTTTGATTTTTGGGGGAATGTTGCATTCTGGGCCAGAAATGTGCCACACATCACAGGAAGTGGTCATAGCAGAGAGAGGTAGCTTTACATCTATTGCTTAGGGTGCCCTCCTCCTGCCAGAATGGAGCATAAATATGGAAGAACTGAAGGAGCTTCTCAGACCACTGCCTGGAAAAGAAGAAGAGAAGCTGGACTGCCCTGCTGGACACATGGACTGCACCAAAGAGAGGACTGCACTCTGAAAGACTGCACTTGCTACACTCACAAGACTCCAAAAAGAAAGGACTGTGTCTGACTCCAAAAGGAAAGGAGTGATATCCCTGACCAGCAAAGAGGTACAAAAGTGTTGAAGAAGTCACTTGCAAAGCCAAAGAGCGGACACCCAAGCTGACCAGTGGTAACTGGGCTATCCCTGGATTGTGCAAGTGCATTTTGGGAGACTGAGTCCTAGCCAAGTGGCAACCCAGAGCCTCTGAACCCTTGGCCAGTGCTGCACGACACCTATCTCCCCAAAGGAACCAAGAACCAGCTAAAATCTTCATAGGAACCCACACAAGATCACGTCAAGCCTTGCCGCTCAGCAGGCAGCTTCAACAGAACTGATGTGAGTTGATGCGAAGACTCGCAAAGCATGGCTGCACGGCATGAGCAGAATCAACAAGAGTCGACGTAAAGCTTTGCCGCACAGTTTAAACAGAACCAATGCAAGTCGACGTGAAGTCTCGCAAAGCTTTGCCGCACAGCTTCATTAGAACTAACACAGCATGACGTGACACGATGCAGGACCTCGGATCACAGGCCTTGCTACTCCTCAGAATTGACACTGGATGACGAGAAGCCTCTCAAAGCAATGCAGCACAGACCGCGCACCAAAGACATATGGCACAATGCTCAGCAGGCCTAAGTTGGTCCTGTGCCCAGTCTACGTTCTATCACGGTGGGCCTGAACTTGTGACTTTGTCCCGGTCCAGCATGATGAGATACTATCAGTTGGAGCTTTGCGCCTTTTGGTGCTATTTTTACTTAAATCTTTCGGAATTCATATCTTTGATTTCGTATGTTGAGTTTTGGTTGTTTTGGTGTCATTTTAGAGATAAAAATATCCCTATTCTTATAAATTGGTGTTGTGTCTTTTACTCATATACTGTTTTGGTGGTATTATATGATTTACATATACCTGTCTCCTAAGTTAAGCCTGGCTACTCATTTGCTCACCTACCAATGGCTAATTTACTGAGAATTTTCTGGACCTATTAGTGATTGTGGTATTATTACTAGCTAAGGGTGAATGTCCCCACCTACTAATCACTCACTTTCCTACACTCATAGAAAAAAATAATAAGTTCCTCCTGACCAAAACAACAAAATTATACTAAATGTGCCCAATTTGATGATGAATACTGAAAACACAAACATATGTGCTACATAGAGATACATTGTAACTTTTTCAAATGCGTTGTCTTTTACTAATGACTCATTTACTTTTATCCACTTCCATCTAACAACAATATATATCCATAGCTCCTAAATAAATGCATTTTTTAAAACTGAGGTTTCGTGTTCTCTCAATCATGTATAATATTACATTTTTGACTGTGTGTGCAATGTAATTACTCTCATTGACTTTTAATTGCATGTGTTTGGTAAGTGAGCTCTAAAAGGTTTCATTAGTATTCATTATGCACAAGAGATCATAACATTTCTCCTCAGAATAATTTTATTAATGAAAGTGAACCGCTTTTACTCAATCACCATGACGCTCAAAAATTAAAATTACCTATTAAGTTAACTAAATTAGAGCTTGTTTTAATGTAGAACTAGTACAGATAGGCAGGGATGCATTTTCTGTAGAGAGAACAACAAAATAAATCAAGTACAGCATCAAAATGTACAAATCCTTATTCAAAAAAAGGTAACGGCAACAAGATAACTTTGAGAAATCAAGGCTTCACAGGTAGAAGATAGACAGGAGAGTGGTTAAGAAGAATACATTTTAGTTAGCTGCGATTTACATTTTCAAACATTCACTATATCTTGAAGTTTGACTCTTGTTACCAAGTTTACATTTTAAAATGTGCCAATGTAATTTCTTATATTTTTTATCCTGAACAGTGATAGGAAATAAGAACGGTGCGCATTCTTTTATCGTCATTATTGGGGCAACCAGCAACGCAAACCTTCAGTATTATTTAAAGAACACAGGGGCATATTAGCAAGAAGAGGCGATAATCATCGCTAACCCTGCTTAGCATGATTTTTTTATCGCCGGCTATCGCTGGAATATATCGCCACGCTAACGCTGTATTAGCAACGATTAGCGCTATGGCGATGAATATTCCAGCGATAGCGAGAAATGGGCCAACATCGCTGAAAAACTAGCGATGTTGCATGGAGAAAGGAGAACACCTTGCTGATACGACCCTGTGGTCGTATCAGCATAATCCACCCCCCCATGTTAGGTATGGCTAACACCTGCTAATTGCAGGTGTTAAATAAATAGCGATGACCCCGGTTAGCGCGACTTTTCACGTTGCTAACTGGGGCCATGGCCACCTTGCTAATAGGCGATAGGCATGTTAGCGAGTGTTTCCCAGGTTTGTTCGTCGGGAACGCCCACTTTGCATGTCATTAGCGATAAATATCGCTGACATGCAAAGCGGTAAAAACGGGCGCTAATGCCAGCAAACTGTCTCTAACTGCTGTTAGAGACAGTTTGCTGATAGGCGATATAAATATCGCCGCTTTAGCGGCAAAAAGTGCCGCTAAAGCGGCGATAGTGCCCTTGCTAATATGCCCCACAAAGTTATATACTGCCCTGCAAGGCCCTGCCCTCCCCTTCAGGGCCTAACGATTGAGATGCAAACACCCCTTCCCACTCAATACACTTACTGACCATAAGTCTGAGTTCCCAGTAACCTGAAAGTTCACAAAATAACATTGATAGGACCAAGACAAATATCCCATTCCTTTACTCAAAAACCCAATTTCATCGTTAGTTGTTCAGTCGCCTTTGCTTCCTCTAAAAACCTGGGGGCATATTATCAAGCACGGCGTTAAAATTATCGCCGGTTTAGCGGCAGAAAACTGCCGCTAAAGCGGCCATAATGGGCTTGATAATATGCCCTGGAGAATTCCAATAGAAGCCCATGTTGACACCAGAACATGGGCTTCTATTGGAATTCTCTAGGGCATATTATCAAGCCCATTATCACCGCTTTAGCGGCAGTTTTCTGCCGCTAAACCGGCGATAATTTTAACGCCTTTTCTTGATAATATGCCCCTGGACATATACTTAGATAATGAACTGGTTAGCCTGTTATAATAGTAGAAGTGACTAATTTAGATTTTTCAACTAGACAACTGAGAAGATGGTACAATACATTGATTGAAGGCTAGCAAACCTTCCGAAGAAAATTCTGCATCGTCTCTTTAGAGACAAACATGTGCCATTGAGTTCATAATACCTGTGGATGATTCCTTGGGCAACAAGGAAGTGCTGTGGAGTTTGTAATCGTTGTGGATAACTCCTTGTGAAACAAACGTGCTACAGAGTTTATTGCAAGATACATTTCTGGTTCTAGTTGAATTTGTTGACTTCACAGAAGAACAGATAGAAGGATTCCACAAACAAGTCCCTCCTGCAGCATCTATGTATCATAATCGCTTAGCAAGGATAATATGGAGCATGAGGAGCTTTTATTCTGTGTTTCAAGATGGTTGCCTCCTTTGATAAGACTCATGAGAGTCATGTGGCATCCTGGGGCATGAAGTCCTTCTTGTCTTTACACAGGAGTTCACTGACTTTGCAAGGCTGATGTCCAAGCAGCGCCCAGACCCTGAACAGTCTTCCATTCTCCACTGCTCCTGAAGATATGCACGATCATGAGACTCGATGTAGTGCATCAGGCAGGACCAGAGTGCAATGGTAAGTGTGTCTTATGCTGCATTGGCTATGGTGCACAAGTTCCAGTCTCTTGCCACAAGGGTTTCACTTGCAGCACCTAAACATCTTGATTGCTATCAAGGAACATTACAAACCATAAAAAAACTTAGAACCATGAATTGAAGATGGATTCCACCATTGCAAGTCTTTTTGAGAGTCCTGTGTTAACATATTGTTTGTCCTGACCTTGCTTGTACAGATAACATAGTGCAGGCATTGCAGACGGACACCTCCCATCAAATGGCATCTATACTCTGCATGCACCGCTGACCTCCTCTGCTACTTAGGAATATTCAAGAGACCCAGAATTACAGTATAGAAAAGAGAGGGAGTACCATAGAAGATGATAGTCCTTCAATACATTGACATTGTTTCTACCTTGCTCTTTTCTAGACCATGTGCTAATAAATGAGCACACTAAGAAACTGGAGTATCAGTTGGGGGGTGTGAGAACCAACCTCAAAAAATAATCACAACCCTCATCAGAGTTGTGAGAAATTGGGTTGTTCGTTGACTGGTGTGTTAGCCCTGGTCAAGCAAAACCACTTTCCCTGGCAGGGTGAACCACAAAATGTCACTGAATTAACCTGTGCATAACCTTGGGTAGCTTGGCACCAAAAGCAGTCAGGCTTAACTTAGAGGTAATGTGTAAAGTATTTATGCAGCACACAAACAGTAAAAAAGTGAAAACACAACACAAGAAAAATCCCACACTAATTTAGAAAAATATAGTACATTTTATTAAATAATTTGACACCAAAATGATAACAACTCAATCAGCACTCACCTTCGGATTTAGAAGAATTTTTAAGAAAAATGTTCTGAGAAGGTAAAGTTCAGCGGGGCAATTCTGTAGGTGATGTCCGAGGAGGGAGCGTCATTATCGGGGAACTGGACGAAGTAGCAGGGAAGATTTCTACGTTCGGACTTCGTCACTTTTATGGAAGTCAAAAATCTCCAGCGGGACGAGACAAGAGGCTGTAGCCGAAGACAGTTTCAGGAATTCAGATACCCCTTTGGCGAAGGACCACTGAACAGGATTTGCTGCTGCAGAGAAGAACATCATGGGAGCAGCTGTGAAGTGAGGTTGACCGGTGATGCACCTTGCGTTGATCAACGGGAAGGTTGGTCTTGGTCTACCCTTGGTTCTCAGAGTAGTTTTTAGCCAAACATTTTTTAAGTCCCAAGATTTTTATTTTTGGTATCTGGGCATCTTTAGCACTACAACCAAGGATCCAGGACGGGTGGGACACCACGTGGAGGGTTCAGGATTCGCTCAGGCTGGATCCAGGTGCTGGTTCAAGATGATGGGAACCTTTCATCTCCCTGTGGCTCTGAACAGAAGGCCAGCAAACTGGCCCTTGGAGTCACTATGATAGTCCTGGGTTCAGAGGAAGATGCAGAGCTCAAATAGCAGCACTGGCCTCTGAGGGTTCAAGGTAGGCTCAAGGCCGCAAGCAGTCCTTCAAAGTGCAGCAAAGCAGTCTTGTGGAGTATACAACAGGCCATAGCAGCAAGCAGTCCTCTGAGAGTCCTTCAGCAGGCCCACAGTGTTAACTGAAGAGTGGGTCTGAGAACTCTATTTTTATACCTGGTGCCACCTTTGAAGTTGGGAGAAGTTTCTAGAGGTTTCTCTTTGAAGTGCTTGGAATTTCCTGACTCCCCTGCCCTAGCTCCAAACTGGCTGCAGTGACAATGTGGAGGTGACAAGCTGTGTGAAGGCAGAGCAGGGCCTATTCAGTTACAAGTGGGTTGTGTCCAGCTCTGTCCCCTACCCACCTCAGCCAGCAGATGGCCCATTCAGGCACACTTAATCCCTCTATTATTTGACTGTCTGGGAGTAATTCGCAAAGTCTAACTGTCAGTTACACCCAGTCATGTGACCTAAGACAGACTTCAGGCATCAAAAGGCTACGGTCAACTTTCTAAAAGTGTCATTTTCAAAATGATAATTTGAAATCTGACTTTGCCATTAAAGAGGATTTCTAATTACAATTCATAGATACCAAACATGGAATGCTTAGCTGTCCTCAATCAAAAGTTAGCACTTATCAAATGTAATGAGGCAACCCAATGTTAACCAATGGGACAGATAGGCCACACAGTAGTAAAAGACGAATGTAAAAACATTTCACTGCCAGAACATGTAAAACTTGAGGGTCGAAGAACCACTGAACAGTTCCATGTCTAGCCTTCCAATTACAATGCACCCTGCCCTATGGGCTTCCTAAGGCCTACCTTAGGGGTGGCTTATATGCAATAAAAGTGGAGTTTAAGGCTTGGCAAATGGGGGTTATATTGCGAAGTCAAATTGGCAGTTGAAACTGCCTTCAGGCTGCAATAGCAGACCTGGGACATGTTTCAAGGTGCTACTTAAGTGGATGGCACAAATTGTGCTGCAGGCCCACTAGTAGCATTTAATTTACAGGCCCAGGATATGTGATATACCACTCTACAAGGGACTTATAAGTAAATTAAATATGCCAATCAGGTGTAAACCAATTTAACCTTGTTTAGGGGAGTGAGTCCTAAGGCCAACAAAAACGAATTCAGAAAAATAAATGGACAGTGAAGGCAAAATGTTTGGGGGTGATCCTGCAGAGAGGGCAAGGTTCTGCAAGGGTGACCTACTGAAGTCACTAAGTAAACCTGTGCTTAACCCTCTGGTAGCTTGGCACAAAGCAGTCAGGCTTAACTTAGAGGCAATGTGTAAAGTATTTATGCAGCACTCAAACAGTAATGAAAGGAAAAAAAGGAAAAAAACACAAGCAGAAAGCAGAAACCAATTTAGAAAAACAAAGTAAATTTTAATAAATAAAATGGCACAAAAACGGCAAAAATCCAAGAAGTAGAATCAGATATATAGTTTTTTAAATTATGAATTAAAAATGGTGTCAAAAAGCACAAAGAGCCAACTGCTGTAATCTGATCGCACTAGACCAGGTAAAAGTTAAGGCCAACAGCGATGGGGCATGAGCCAGATACAGGGACAAGTTCATCCCGTTGGAAAGTTTTCCTTCTGACTTACAAATGTTTATGGAGAAAAAGTAGTCATTGAAGAGTCATCGACAGGATAATCTGAAATCTGGATCTGAAGCGGTGCTCGATGACGACAGGTTGCTGTAGATGGGTTCTGGTGTGGTCTTCGGCGAAGGTGGGAAAGCTAAGAGTAGGTGAAGTTTGTGCCCAGAAAAGCCTCGATATTGAAAAGTTGCTACTTAGCATTGGTAGAGATGAAGCCCTCTACATTCGGACATACAAACGTTTCTGGAAGTCAGATCTTCTTCAGCGCAGCAAACTAGCAAGCTGAGGCTGGCTGGCAATTGGACGTCAACAGCTGTGGCTTCAATGGCGATCCCGGTCTCCGTTGGTTCTCCAGGCAGAAAGTTAGCAAAAGTTTCTCAGTTCCAGCTTTTGCTGTGTGGACAGGAGGAGTACTTTCTAACACCAGCCAATGGTCTTGCATGTGGGGGCACCACTTGGGGGTTAGGACTCACTACAACAGAGGCCAGCGGCAGGGACCAGGGCAGGTCATGTTGGAACTGGTCAACTGGGCAGTTGCAGGGAGAAGGGCGTTTAGAAGCTTGTTGTGCTCCTGTAGCTCAAACAGGAGGGCAGTCAATTGACCTTTGGAGTCACTTCTGGGATACTTGGTTCGGGACTAGCAGGTCCAGTCTTCCTTCAGGTTCTTTGGACAGCAGGGCAGACCTTCTTCTGATCCTCCACAGGTCCAGGAGTGTTCTGATGAGAGATCTGTGAGGTCCAGTTTTATGCCCAGTGGCAGCCTGTGGATGGAGAAAACTCCTGGCCACTCGCTAATCAATGGGGTAAAAGAACCCAGGGATGACCCTGCCCACTTTTGTAGCACTTCCTGTGTGTTTTACTATAAACTATCCCACAGTTCCCCTCTCCAGCTAACTCCAACATGGCAGAGCCCTTTTCCCCGGTAATACCTCTCTGTGCCCACCCAGAGGTGTGGCCATGATAATGGGCAAACCCTCCCTTATGGTCACTCCGAACCAGTTCTGGGGCGGCTCTCCCTTCCCCCCATACTGGGTGTAGAGCCAAACTGACTAGGAAGACAAAGGGAAGCAGGCCTAGGTGTGAGCTACATCTGCCTGTGACAGGGTAGGCATCCTTTCAAGCTCTGGAAGTGCTGGGCATAGCCCCCAGGTCATCATGTCAAGGGATGGGTCACCCTGCCAACTCCCAGGCCCCTTTGTCCACTGTCTGGGAGCAATCCACATCTCACCCCAGGAGAGCCATTCAACAGTCAGGTGACACTGGACACTGGCAGAAAGGCCCTTTTGGCTTAGGCAGCGAAATGACAACTTTCTAAAAGTGTCATTTGTAAAAGAGTAATATAAAATACGACTTAACCATTAAGTTGGATTTTAAATTACTATTAAAATGAGTCCTTGAATCCTGTTTCTAGCTGCCCCCAAACTGAAATCAAGCAATATAAGTTGTTCTAGTGTAACCAGTGTTTTCCTACGGGAGAGCCAGCCCTGTCACAGTGAAAAACAACTTTGAAAGTTTTTCACTGCTATAACATGTCAAGCATTGAACATACATGTCCTACTTTTTCAATACCATGTACACTATCCTATGGCATTAAGGGCCTTTAAAATGGGTGTTTAAACTGCACACATACGCTGCAGAGGCTGGCCTAAGGACCTAACTATGTATGGGCTTTATTAAAAAAAAATCTGGATGGCCTGGAACATTACAGATTGGTATCTCAACTCCCCTATATTGTAAAGTTAGCAGAGCATGTTGTCTTCAACCTCATTCCTGTCTGTGTTGAACAGTAAAGATTAATTCATCCTACTCAAGCAGGTTTCAGATCAGGGAGTGGCACTGAATCTGTGGTCATTACTATAATGGATAATCTTTGGCATTATGCAGATTGTGATACTCCAGCAACGCTGACCTTACTTGGCATGTCTGCTGTCTTTGATACCCTGGATCACCAGGTACTGCGTAGGCACTTGGCAGCGTATGGTTATCTCAGGAGCGGCCTTAAAATGGTTTTGCAGCTTTCTGTCTGATCGAAGCTTTCAGGTGGAGATTGGTACTTACTCGTCAAGATCCAAGCCCCTAAACTGTGGCGTACATCAAGGGTCAGTGTTATTGCCTTTATCATTGAAGCTCTACATGACACACTTGACCCAACTTAGTCAATCTAGCAGACTAAGGAGTCTATTTACTAAAATCCCTTTTGGGGATGTTTTGCAGCAAAAATAATAACACTGTGTCAGTGCCAGTGTACTGCGTCAGTCCAGCATCAACCGTACTACTCCAAAATAAAGTAGCGTCACATAAGCGATAAAGAAATTATGCAAGGCAGCGCAAAACTGTAAACACACACCGCAAAGCAGAGTTTCCAATGCAAAATGGAACATAGAGGAGAAAACCAACAAGATCCTCAAAGAAACAATGAAGAAATGCCAAAATCAGCAGCAGAATTATCTCAACCGGTCTCACATCAAGAAGGACGGAAAAGGAAATTCAAATTTACACCAGAAGAGGTAGACATCTCAATAGAAGAGGTGAGAAAGTATCAGCACCAACTTTTTGTCACTTCCAAACTACCCGTAGCCAAAAAGTCTGGATTATGGATAGAGATCCAAAATAAAACCAATGCAGTAGCTCCAACAGTGTGAACAGTTGAAGAGGTCAAAAAAAGGTGCCACGATTGTAAAATGAGCAACCTGCTGCTCCATAAATGTACACTAAGCTGTGATGTTGCATTGTAAATATTTGGAACATCACATACTTTTACTCATGCTGTAGATGTATAAATGTAACATGAACATAAATATGTTTCATCTCCTTCTTTGTGTAGCAATTCCCACTGTGCCTGACCAACCACAAAATGATGAGCAAGCAAATGAGGATTTATGTGCCACGATTGTAAGAGGCGAACAATAGAAAAAATGACACACAACTGTCATTGTGCAATGGCAACAGGTGGGGGGCCAGATTGCCACATCTATTAACAGCAATGGAGGAGCAAATTGCATTAGAAATTGGACCAGAATTGGTTGAAGAACTTGAAGGGCCAGATACAGCTATGACTGGGGGCAATGCCACTACCAGTAAGTGTATCTGCACCATATGTATGTTCTCAAAGATTACTAAATCAATTAAAAAGTTGCATAATTATTTGTCATGACAACAATAATTTCACACTGATGAATAAGGTAACATGTACCCCTAGATTTGTATGAATTGCAACAAAAGCTGAAAAACAAAGCCCAAGCATTCACTATATGTGTAAAGCCTACACAATGCACCATGTCGGGATAGGATGTAAAGTGGTGTCTAGTACCTGTGGAACCAAAATTCTACATGCATAATCCATGAGAGAGTGTGATATGGTTGAGCCCAAACATGTGAAGGTATTAACCTTCACTTACATATAATATATGGCCACAAAATCAAAATATCAATAACTACTCACATTTTGTCAGACAGACCTTGTTTGAGTGTCGTGTACTTGCAGATCATGCATTTGTGCAAACTTACCAACTGCGTAAAAACTAAATTAGCATAGAGATATACATATATGCATCCTGTCTGCTCAGTGTAGCAGGCCTTTGAGCCATCTTTGTATTGTGTGCGTAAGATGCAACTGTAGAGATCTTAGTCATGGAACAAAGTTACCGGCACATCCATTCATCCACAAATATCACCTAAATACCTACAGGAGTTTTTAGCCCTGGTGTACTTGGTGTGGCTTTCCCTGAAACTACTAGCCTCCAGGCCTCCTGTGTTGCCAACAAATTTCTGGTTCTGCTCCTAGGGTTATGCAAAACAACCACTGCCAACCAGTGCAAAATTGGTACGTCTGAACCCTCCAAACATGGTAGCATTTGCCTTTACCAATAAGTACATTTATTTTACGTGCAGGTCCCCAGTAAAGTGGCACAACCAATGCCCAGCTTCTGTAAATCAATTACAACTAGTGAGGCACCTGCACTGATTGTGCCACTCACATAAGTAGCACATTAAACAGGTCTCGGGCATGGCATTGCAACCTATGTGTGGAGTCCCTAAATGTCAGTTCAAGCATTCAAATGAAAACTAGGATATGGGCAAACATGTCTTCCACTTCATCAATGTCTAAAATGTAGCATAAATGCTTAACACTTGGCCTGTAAGTGAAGCCCGAATGATCTGTGCCAACCAACTGGAGAGTTGAGGGCAGGTAAATGGAAAGTTTCCCTGTGTTTCACCCTGATAACAATTGTGGTTGCTGCACACCCCAGTCAACCAGCACCCCATTTTACTCACTGAGTCATCATATTGTTAGTAGCAATAATAGAGACAGATTTTGTGCAACATATAATCAAACTATGTTATATAGAAAGTGAAAAATGAGCAACCTGCTGCTCCATAAATGTACACTAAGCTGTGATGTTGCATTGTAAATATTTGGAACATCACATACTTTTACTCATGCTGTAGATGTATAAATGTAACATGAACATAAATATGTTTCATCTCCTTCTTTGTGTAGCAATTCCCACTGTGCCTGACCAACCACAAAATGATGAGCAAGCAAATGAGGATTTATGTGCCGCCATGGCTCTCCTAGATGACAACACTTTGTTCATCATATTAAATCACTTAGAAACACTGTCACAGCACACTGTTGCCCAAAGTGATGATGTTGGAATCACATGGGTTGAAACGCAACCTAGTCCTCAAAGGACAAGAAGGACATGCAGACAGAGATCTAACGGAACATTAAAAGTGGATGCATTTGATGAAAAAATACACAGATCACAAGATCAAACATGTGAAGCAGTGCAAAAAGAATTCTCAAACTTACATGATGGTTTTAAAGATATGAAGGAATGTCTAAATCCAAGCAAGCCAGTGCCCACCAAAATAGAAGGTCTGTATTCCTTCTTTAGTGGCATGGACAAGTTCCTCATGGACATACATAAAGACTTATTGTCAATCAATAAACATTTGTATGTCAACAGTCAAAAGAAATGTAGTGTTAATATTGGAAAATACAATATCAATGCACGTCCCAATATATGTACATATAATAATGAATTGGAATCACCGTGGTTGAAATCACCGGTATGACCTCCCCTCAACCCCAAGTCAGAAGTACTTGGTCAGGCAGTCCCTGTGACCTAGGCCTGAAGCAACTGATTGACAGATCAAAGGTGCATTGATACGTATCCCTTAGACACATGCAAGAACAGGAAACCCAGATCGATCCCACAGATAGGCAGCAACATCTCAATAGTCTTAGGAGATTGGCCTCAATAAAACACGTTTGGCCAGAGCGGCGCGTGTTCCCAAAAAACCATAAAGTCAGATGCCACACTAAGTTTGAAACACTCACCCAATAAAAACACAGTAAGCCCACTACACACAGGGATCACTCCCTTCCGATGCCGGACATCTGGACACGTATCCACTTCCCCACATTGTGTCCACACAAGGGCGAGAACCACCTGCGCTTCTTATCAAAGGGCCAGATTTATGGCCCTGTATCTAGGCCCAGATTTCTGTCTTCAAAGGAATGTACAAATTACCTTATGATGCTTTATGTAATGTATAAAATGACGGCCAAAACCAATGTGCTTTGAGACAGTCTTCAGACCACTACTCTGTTGCCTGCTCTCCCGACTGTTGCATTTAATTAAACCAACTGTTCCTGTTTTGGCAAACGCCTTTTGTTTTTTATTTTTTTAAGGTAAATTCACATTTGAGCGACATCTTGGCAAGCCAGAAAGGAGGGATTGGTACTTTGAGCCGGACTGCAGCTGAAGGAACAGGACCCCGCCCGTACGGATTCACATTTGCGCAACAAGAACGGTGAGCAGACACCTCAATTGATTGGTAGTTCTGCTGAATCCGCGGGGCAGAGGTACATCCTGAAGCTACCATCAGTCGATAAGAGACTACATATGAGCCTTAGTCCCAGCATTTGGTGTGGGGCAAAACAGGAAAAGGGCAAAAACCTAACATGAGTGCCCTGCCACTAACTGAAACCTGACAAATTACCTATTTTATGTGTCCAAGCTGAGTAGTTGCAGGGTGCCCGCGGAGGTAACCTTTTTTCAATAGCCAGTACACAAGGAAAGGTGAGGGTAGTTAAGTTATTTGGACTCCTGGGCGAGACACAGATGGTACGCTTAATCCCTGAGTGTGATACAGGGGTGGGGGCCTCATAGCTTGTACCGCTGGGCGTGACACAGGTGGTACTCATAGGCTCTGGGTGTGATATAGAGCCAACATCTCTATCTTATTTTTTAGTCTAAATTGATTTGTTCAGTATTACCGGTCTCTTAAACACTGGTGGTGTCTGAAAGAAGTGAGAGGTGTTATGCGTTTGGACCGCTGGGCGTGACACAGATGGTACGCTAAGCCCCTGGGTGTGAAACAAGGTGCAATTTTGATGTTAGGGAAAAATTTGAACCTTGGAGATTAAGGTTTCACCTGTGCTTGGCTAAGGAGGACCTATAGTTGTCGAGTTATTCCTTCTTATCCACATAAATTGTTGATATCTTTGTCCCAGAGCTGATAGTGACAGATTATTGGGCTCACCTAGTCCCATGTACCGCACAGAGCCTCCCATCGTCTTTTGGCAGCGTGCGTTCAGAGCGGGCTAGGATTTTTTTGACTATGTCATAATTTTTTCTCCTCTGTCCGTTTTTCTCTTTTACTTCTATTATAGTTTTAAATTGATGCATTTTTTCTTGATGTAGTGCTGATAAATTATTGCAACTGTGTTCTATGTTGAATGTTATGCCCAGTTAATGATTATACGTGCATATGAAAAAGTCGTCATTTGTTCACATTGTTCACATTTTGCTGTTCCGTTGCTAGAAAAAACAATTCATAATGTTTTGAATGAACCTTTTCACTTTCTTATATGTTGTTATTTTTCATGTGTTGTTTCATTTACTAAGTTTGTTTGATGCATCTTTGTCCTAAGCTGAGCTCATAGTAAAAGTGATTATTGACCGCATAACCCTGTGTACTTAGTCTTTACCCATGAACAGTGTAGGATTTAAGTTTATTTGAAAAACAGAAGAAGTCTAAAAGTGCACTAAATCCCTCAAAAAAAGTTTCCAACCCATCATGGAGTCGCCTTTACACCACATGCAAACTAGATTCCCCACACAGGCTAAAAAGCTAGATTAATTTAGGCGGGAATGGCACGCACACACTAAGACACATGCTTTCCCTTGGCCAGGGAGGGCAACTTTCGACACCAACATAATCAAACACACGAGGACACACATTCAGACCAAATACGTAGGAGGGAAAAAGACTAAAAGAGAGGTACTGTTTGAACTGTGGTCCATCTTCGAGGTGTCCTGACCTACAATTCTGTCCCCGATTCCGCAAGCAAGGCGTCTGCACCTCCTCCACCATACACCAGTGTGGAGGTACTTTCTCCGATTCAGGCCATCCCAG
Organism: Calotriton arnoldi; assembly: GCA_963921515.1. NCBI lineage: Eukaryota > Metazoa > Chordata > Amphibia > Caudata > Salamandridae > Calotriton > Calotriton arnoldi. The sequence goes on along the minus strand of CAWUFW010005964.1, from coordinate 405,095 downwards.
TCGTTCCTGCACTGGGTTACACCAGTCCACCGGTCAAAGGGGTCGAAGGGCACCTCAGCTTGGTAATAGAATCCCCTAAAGTTTGACCCTCCATTCATCATACTCAACCCAGCAAGCCCCAGCGGCATGGGGAGCATATACTTCAACCCGTCCAGTAGAGCACTCTCAGGTAACTGGGAGGTTCATAACTGTTCTGGATAGTGACACCACCAGTGGGGGGGGGAGGTCCCTGCCTTCCGCGGTCCATCATCGAGGGGGGAGCCACAGGGTACGCTCAGGCAGTGAAAGAAATGACAGGAAGTGAGCTGGATGACAAATTTCTACCAAGGAGAACCGCGCATAGCACCGAGCAAAGGAGGCAGACTAGGTGGGAGTTGGAAGAGAGGAGCGGGTAGAGAATGGAGAGAGAAAGAGCTCTCGCTTGGGAGGTGCAAAGGTAGAACTGAATCGTGCACTCTCCCCCAGAGGAGAGCGGAGCTAGGCCCTGGGCTCCATGCAGAGAGGAGCCCAAAATAGAACCAGAAAGGAGGCCCCTATTGTGAACGCGAATGCCACCAGATCATCAGAGTAGAAGAGGGGCCGACCATGAAATAAGAGATCAGGGTAGCCTAGCCCAACCTCAATAAAGACATAGGAGAAGCAGAATGGCACCTCTGCGTGCACACGAGGAGGGCAGCGATGGGAATGTGTACCGCTCCCCCTAAACGCTTGTTCAAACAAGCAGACCCTAGAGAGATAGTGTTGAGAGAAGAAGGCGAGGTCTTTGTACAACTATTCTGCCACCTGCTAGCCCGCTGGACCAAAAGGGAGGGCCAGTATGATAGACCCTGGCCAGAGGAGGGATCCTTCAAACCAGAGGACATGGCCTCATGGAAGAGTGCATCTGGCACGCAGGGAGAGATCCCAAATGGAACTTCCCCTACATGCAGGAATGCCTGAGAAGATGGAAGCGCTATGTTGGAGAAAAGCCACGTAACGACTCCAAGCCAAAATATGCTGGTCCAACATAAATGAAAAAAGAGCACTCCTGAGGGGACTGCGTTGGCTGCTAGCGAGCAAATGGCACCAGTCTTGAAGTGGGCTCTGCCTCCGAGCCCCAGAGGGTTTCCACCAAGTCCTAACGGCAGAGGTCAGAGAGGCTGTCAGCAGCCAGACCTCAGAGAGTGCTACTAGTGTCACTGAATGGGCCATATGACCGATCGATGCCACCTGAAAGCTTATCATGAGCAAAGATCAAGAAGCCTGAGCCAGGCCCCCAAAATCCCCATCTACAAAAGCAAGCCCAGATCAACCCGAGCACACAGTACATTCAGCCACAAGGAAATCAGTCAGCAAACACACTACCGCAACAAGGACCAGGTGGTTGGCCAAACACATGGCAACAGCAGCAGGCAAGGAACCCAGCCCAGCAAGGACCGGGGCCACAGCCATGGCAGGGAGGGGTGACTGTCTGGGGATGCAATACCTTTACGCAATCATCCAATCCGAATGTGCAGTGAGCCTAAAAAAGCAGCCAATACTACACATCCACTTCATGCTCACTTCAGAAAACTCACCCCAACAACAAAGACTGGTGAATCAACAATTGGAAGAAAAACTCAAGCCTTTACTTGCACTTGGAAAGGACTTTGGGCTGCCACATATGTCGACCAAAAATCCACGCTAGAGTTGGCCATTCGGGTGCCTGCGGGGGCCTAGGCCTTACTCTGCTGCAGGTCCCCTGGGCAGGGTTGGCTGGCCACGCCCGGGGGGGGGGCAGTCTGACGAGGGGGCAGGGTGGCCACCCGACCACTGCATAAAAACTTGCACACAGGCCCCCTCAGCCAAGTCCAATTGGGGGGAGGGTTCCTATCACTAGTTCAAAAGGACCCCATTTAGGCCTCCAACTAATGGAGGCCCCCTTTTAGTTCTAAAACGAGGCAAAGTCCCAAGGGCCGGAAACCAGGTTTTCTGCACATGCGGGATGCTGAGATGCCCCAAAGAACTGCGTAGTCCATGCACGAATAAGCAACAATTTGCCATCAAGTCAGCAGGGAAATAAACCAGGGCAATCAGCTGTCCCAGGTCGTTATCCGCAGCACAAGTCCCAGCCGCGCACCTGACTCCCGTCGTAAGCAAGATATCTTGCCTCCTTCTTTCCCCTAATTCTCTCCCCTAATGCTTCCAAACATACAAAGCCTGCTTATCGGATCATGTCCCTCCAAATCAGCGAGAGTAGCGTGTCACTGGGTAAGAAGTCCCTGATCCCCGCAGATGGCGACAGACACAACGCATCCTGGAACTGAGGGAGAGAGGGGCACCAGGAGGGAAAGGGGTTCTGTAGATGACCATTGCAGCCCCCACATAAAGTGCACAGATACACCACTGCACCCAGCTTGTCGAAGAAAATAACACAAGGCCTTACGAACATCGTCCAAGAGAGCAATAGGCCCGATCCCAATCATTACCAAATCCGAACCACACGGGGGCCACAGAGCAGCTTCCCTACCCTCACCGGTATGCCACAATAAAAAAAAACACTACATGAGACTCTAGGCACCCAACAACCCACAAAAAGAAGCTCAAAACAAAGCTCCCAGAAAAAGGGCGGAGTCAAAACACCCAACTGCATTAGGGAAAACCTCATTAAATGCCACGTGCAGGGACCAGAGGGGCATACACGTGTCTTCAAGACATGTTGCAATTACCCACAACTCTCAAAATTCAGACACAACCCCTTCCTTTCATGGCACATCGTGCATGTGCATGTCAAAATGTACCAATCGCATCGATAACACTACTCACACACATGCACACATTGGGGAAAGTAGGGTATTAGAGGGCCAATAATGCCCATAAAATGATAGTTAGGTAAAAAGAGTCATCCACACACCCACGAAGATCACCCTGCTAAAACACTCACCTCTGTCACGGCAAGGGGGGAGGACCAAATGACCCACAAAATAAAACTCAGGTGATCCATGACTAAAAACATTCACCGGTCCCTAAATAGCTGCACCAGCTGGGCGCCCATCCGGTACCCCATTAAAAATTTGTGAAAAATGAATGTATAGAATATGTCCCTAAAAGGTCACACACAGGAATTTCCCGAAACTGGATGATGATATATGTTTTTTCGAAGCTGACCTACTCCCTGCAGCACTTATCCAACAGGTCTGTAATAAAGTCATCATCATCATCATCATAAATTTTATTCGGTCATTACGACCATTAAAGTGTGAGTGCTTACAATACAATGATCCAACATTATATATAAATAAGAGAATCATTAAATAGTACACATCTTTTGGCAGAAATTTTAAATCATCACTGTTAAAATATAAAAACAATTTTAAAAAGATAAAATCTATTATTATTTTTAAAACATATACCATATTAAAAAGGGAATCCACAGAACGCCAGAATTTGATCAATTTGCAGAGATAAAACATTGCATGGTTGTTACAAAGCCTGGAAATACTTATTTGGAACAGTTACAGGATGAAGACAATCGCGTCTTGGACGCATACTTTCTGATAATCCACATTTTTCCAAGGAACTTTGCAACTCCACATGCTACAAAAGGCCTACAATCTGATTTTAGGATGCGGAGCGCTTCCTGGTGGCAACGAGTTCCCAATAGCCTGCAAACAGGGGCTAGCCACTTATGTCTCGGGAAGCTATACAGAGGGCAAGCAAAAGAAATGTGGCCAATTGTTTCAATCATTGTGGGGCAGCCCGGACAGTGCTGTTTAGTGGACAAGGGCTGCCGCCAAGCAGAGTTCACAGGAAGGGATCCAAATCTGAATTGGATATAAAGTTTACTATCCTGCGGGATGGTAACAAGCTCCTTATACTTTTCGAGGGTGCTTTGTAATTTGAATTCCATGAATTCTAGCGTAAGGCGGCCCACAAATGATTAAGCAACAAAAGACTGTGCTATCCAGCTCCAATATTGGTTTTTAACCACTTATTTGCTTGGCAGTTGGCCAACATCTTTGGTTTCCCAAGAACTTCCTAGACCTATCACTGTTAGTAGTGATCTGACCTTGTTGAGCCACCCAATCTTTTTAAAACGGTCAAGCTTGGAAACCTCGTCAAGTGCTGTCGCATAGTGGGAGAGCTCGGGGGTTAGCCTAAGGCGCAATCAAAATAGTAGGGGGCGTAGCCTAGCTTTGTCCACAATCGAGCATCTACCCATTTCTAGCCGCAGTGGGTGGAGTGGTGTACTCTGGGGGAGTGAACATAAAGATCGTAAAAATTTATTTTCTGTAATTAACAGGCTTTCAATGTTTTCGAATCCCCAAAATTCAGCCCCATACAGAGCGGAACTTGCTACCCCGTGGTCATAGATGCAGAGAGGCAGCTATTGGCTTAGTTTGGGAAGTTCTATGCTCCTTAATCAGCGCCCCAGTGGTCTGCCTCTGCTGAAGATTCCGCTTCATAATGTGATCCTTCCATACCATTTTCGCGGATAGGGTAATGCCCAAATAATCAAAGGTAGCCACTCTCTCAAGCGATATCCCCCTAGCAGCATTTTGCCTTTAAACATTCTATGTGGGTTCATCAGCAGAAGTTTAGTTTTTGAGGTATTAACCTCGAGACCTCTTTGATCACAAAAGGCCTTGAAGCAATCCAAGAGCAATTGCAGACCACAGGGCGTTTTGGACACTATCAGTGTGTCGTCCTCAGACAATAGAGTTGTTACTTTGACTCCCCCCAGCACAGGGGCGTCAGCTGGCACTTCCGCTAAGTGTTGGACAACACCGTTGATAAGTGGGGGGAAACACACAACCCTGTCTGACCCCCCTGTCCACACTGATCGGGTATGTCAACTGGCCCTGGTCTCCCCAGCAGACCCTGGCGTAGTTGTCCTCATGAAGGCGGACAACCAGCAGCAGTATCTCAAGGGGAAGACCCAACTCCTGCAGGACATACCACAGCTTGCACCACGGGGATGAGATCAAAAGCTGACTTCAGATCAATGAATGCAATGTACAGGCTCCCCTTTTCAATACTCACTGTTTTCCAGGCCAATAAACTAAAACAGAAGACCTGATCGATGGTGCTAATCCTCCTTCTGAACCCTGCCTGGAAGGGGGATAGAATATTTTTCTCCTCCATCCACGCAGTGATCTTTGCTAGAAGTGCCCGAGAGAAAACTTTCTGTGCACCATCGATCAGGCTGATGGGCCTACAGTTGGTTGCTAGGGAGCGATCACCCTTCTGAAAGACTGGGATCACCTCGGCGCCCTTCCATGAAGGTGGAATGGGAGCTCCGGCAACAATACCATTGGCCAAAGCCCAGATGTATTTGGACCAATCGGCGATGTCACTTAAAAAGACATCGCAAGGGATGCCATCAGGCCCCGGAGCCTTATCCCTTACAATGGATTTTATGCGAAGTGTGATTTCAGCTAAGGAAAATAGCCTAGAGGTCTGGTGGCTGCTATGGTCAATAATAAAAGCTCAGTAGCCAAATCCCCTAATCCAGTATATACTGCGGAAAAGTGGTCATACCAGGTAGATATGGAAATATTATTGGAAGGTGGACTCGGTCTTTCTGCCCCTCCCCCCTCGTCACTAGAAGTCAAAACTGTTGCGGGTCTTTACTCATACATGCACTACTAATCTGGACCCATCGGTCTTCCTCCAAAGCCCTTTTCGCCTTGACTATTGCTACCTTATAATTTCTCCTTGCTTCTCTTAATTCTGGCAGAATATTTGCTCTGATGGCAGCAGTTAGTTTAAATCTTGTAATCCTGCACTCCTCGTTAAACCAGGTGGAGCATGTTTTTACTGATTTGGGCTTGCCCTGGGGCCGGTGAGGCAAGATAAAATAGGACGTCAGTTGTTTGAAAAAGGCTGAGTGGCTCTCTGTGATCTTAGAAAGCCTGCCCTGCTGCTAAAGTAAACTTCCCAACTCACTAGAGCTAATAAATTGGTCTTTATATTTTCGAGTTTCGCTGCATCAATTGCAACTCGCTCCCATTTAATTCGCCTGTTGTTATTTGAGGGGTAGATCTCTCTAGTTATAAGTGGAATACTTGAGACAGTGGAAGTTGAGGCCCACAATGAGGACATTGTGAGCTCAAGAGGATTTTGATCACTGTCAGTGGTCGTTCCAACCACCATATCCAACACCCCAGGCCACAATTTGATGTCTAGTTAGAGATAGTCAATGCAACTCATACTGACTGTCCTATTGTAAGTATTCGCCCACTTCCTGTCCGACCTTGGCCATTAGTAGTTTGAGATCTGCCGTGGCTTCGCAAGTCATTCTTGCTAAGGGCGGAGACAAAGGGACGTGTAGGAATAGACATTTGGGGAACTATAGGGTTCGGGATAATATCAGATCCTTGGGAGCAGCCTGTTTCTGGCTTAAAGTGAGATGTTGTGGGGATGCTTCTCTCTTGGAGAAGCTTAACATGGTCAGTAAGTGCTACAATTAGTGCCTTAAGTGAGGTAACTTCAGCCCTTAAATCTAGCACAATTAGAGCCATATCCTGACCCCCTACTGGTGAAGCGTTTAGAGTGCCCTTAGCCCTTTGTTCACTTGATCTTTCATTTGGAGCACACCCTATGGGAGAAATGCTCCCCAGCTCAATCGCTCCACCTAGTTTACCGTAGGCCAAATTCTGTAGGGGGAGAAACCTATAGTCAAAACGATGTTAGTGTCAGTGTTTATATTAGTATTATCGGTGTTATCTCTAGTTTCATCTGTAGCATTGGTAGCATTGGTGGCAGTAGACGATACCCCTCTCTCTAATGCATAAAATGCAATTGTGTTCTCACTATCATTGGGATTGCCTTGGGTGGCTGGGGGGGGTTGGGTTTCTGTTGCTGCGTGTATTCAGCTTATTGAAAATGGCGGGTACACGTCTCGCAGGAATAGGAAAGGGATTAAGGTCCGTGATAGGGCTGGCAATGGGGGATGCGTTAGTAGGATGCAATAACTCAACTCGAGGGTACAAAGTACCTAATGTGTCAGGAGGGGTGGTGGGAACCAAGATCTCCTCACATTCCACTAGTAAATGGTCAATACGATCTAAAATAAAATTGGTCGCTGCTTGTTTACGAACCAGTTTGCGTCTAGTGGCCTTAGGGCAGGGCCCTTCAGCCCCTCCTCCCCCCTCACTCATTGCTGATTTTCTTTTGCCCATTATTTTTAGGAATTTTTGGGTGGTATATGAGTAAAAGACAAAGGGTAGGAGTATAGAATTGATAAAAAATACTATAGTCAATACAATCAATACAGTCAGTACGTACGGCCAACCAGCATCTCGCAAATCCAGATAAAAAAAAAATAGAAGATAAGAGCAGAGAATGAGTTACACTAAGAGTCTCGATACGAGTCCAAAAGTCCAAGGTCCAGCCTTATTCACCGGGATACCAAATAAATAAATAAATAAATCAGAAAAATACTACCAGGAAGAGATATAGAAAGACTCACAGTGGTAGTGTCCCGGATCGCAGAGCCAAGGGAGATGGCCCTGCCCTGCCTCTTCCTGGCAATGACAGCCAAGGACAGGCCCGCCCTTGGCTCGGGCTGCGTCCGGGCGCGGCCAGCGCGTGTCCCGTGCTGTGGGAGGCCTCGAGAAAATGTATGCGCCTCCGGGCTCAAAGAGAAGTGTCAGCTGTGCGGGGGAGTCTGGGAGGTGAAGTCCCTGGTTTCAGGCTCCTACCCCGATGCAGCACAGAGCATCCCGCGCAGCGAGAGACCTCAAGAAAATGTATGCGCCTCCGGGCGCGAAGAGAAGTGTCAGCGGTGCGGGGGAGCCTGGGAGGTGAAGTCCCTGGTTTAAGGCTCCTATCCGGATGCAGCACAGAGCGTTCTGCGCAGCGGGAGGCCTTGAGAAAATGTATGCGCCTCCGGGCATGAAAAGAAGTGTCAGCGGTGCGGGGGAGCCTGGGAGGTGAAGTCCCTGGTTTCAGGCTCCTACCCCGATGCAGCACAGAGCGGCAAGTCATAAGTGCACCACCTTTACTGCGGCCCACGACCTCTTCACAGACTTCCCAAACCTTGACGCGGCCCATGTGTTCAAGCAAAAGACCACAGACTATTTTTTATGGACTGTTTTGACAACAGACGCCTTACACTGCACCGAGCAAAGACACCCCCTGGATGACAGGAAGCTGCAGACCCCATCCCAAGACCTGCAATGTTCCGAAAGTTATGTATTATTGCACCTTTGGACACCATATGCTTAGCATGAGTGTGGCTGCATCCATCTTTAGCGAGAAATCTGCCTAGTCATATGGAGCCTGGTTCGACATTTCTGCAGCCCTTGCATAGGGACTTCTCCCACCTCACTTATACTTACACTGAACCAGTATTCAACACGCACTACATAGCACACTCTTGCACAACACAGGGTACCAGCACATGACAGCCGTGGGCACCCACAGCACTACATCTTTTTTCCTTAGCCTAGCAACATTCAAACTGAGCTACACAGGATGTGCACGTGAGGCACTATAGGGGAGGACACTGGTTTGCCCTGAGATTTTCCAAAGAAGAGGTTCTTGGAGGTAGCAAGGCCACCGCAACAGTGCACAAACATGTTCGCTCCTTCCTCTGTCAGTGATCTCAGGGTGCCCCTTAGCGTATCTGGGGCAGTATTCTTTAATAACAAATAGACCCCAGTCATGGAGTTCCAGTGTAAGGCCATTCTCCTTGATGAAACAAGGGAAGGGCTGAATGCCAGCATAGATACCCCATGTCAGGAAATCTGGGACACTGAGATAGATAGGTACACGTGGCTAGAAGGGATGGGGCAACCCCAAATTGTACAGAAACTTACATTGTATTCCTTGTGTTTCAGAGGCAAAGGAATGATATGTGTAGGAATACTGCACATACCAGATATGCAATGGGGCACCTCCGTGTTGATGGAGACCTACTGGCAATGTGGGGAATTTGCCTACACCTACTTCGACCCTGGATGGCAGGCCTCTGCACCCTCATAACCAGACACACTCTGACCTTAGTCATCCCCGGAGAAGATCTGTCCGAGTTGTTCCAACATCCACTACAGAAGAAAAGAACTGTATTGCATCAGACTCGAGAAAAAAGAACTGCTGATTACTTTGGCTGGGCTCAGTACAAGGACATTCCGGAAGAATTCAGACTGTTTTCTGACAAACAAGTAAACGCTGGAGGGTCCATACCCTTCTTCACCTTGCAAACGAAGGCAAACTCCCGCTGGTTGCAATTAACCAGGTGGGAAATGCTGAAGATGATCAACGATACTGAATACTCGGCCTAAATGCTATTAAGGAAGAACTAAGAGCTATCCAGCTCATGGTGAAGCAACATCGGTATTTGTTGGACTTGATGACCTTGATGTAGGGTAGGGTGTGTGCCAAAATCGGTGCATCCTGCTATACTTTCATCTCAGAAATGACCCAGACAACGGGACACTAATTTTTGCCATACACCAACTGTATTGCCTATAAGCTGACATGAAGAAGGAGGGAGGTGCCCCTGAGCAGAACTGGTTTATAGACTTATTTTCCTGGTTCACCCGATGGGTGAACAGACTGTGCCTGTCAGTGCTTCTTGTGAGGTTTCCTACAAGTGAGGGTTTTCTTCTGTAAAAACGCAGTCCTCAAGTTAGGTAGATTGCAAGTAACTAGTCAATTATTAATAGACACAACAGAAACACAGCAAACCTCGAATAATGTGACTGTCATGAAATATGGTGTAAATGATGTAGTTGAAAATCAACTAGGGGGGAATGTTACTATTGGAAAATACGATATCAATGCACGTCACGATATATGTACGAATAATTACGAGCTCAAGTCGCCGTTATTGAAATCACCCGATATGACCTCCCCCTCAACCCCAAATCAGAAGTACGTGGTCAGACAAGCCTTAGGCTGAAGCAACTGATTGACAGATCACAGGTGGGGTGACACGTAACCCTTAGACAAACAAGCGAGCAGGAAAACCCAGATCGATCCCAGAGATAGGCAGCAACACCACAATGGTCTTAGGAGATTGGCCCCAATAAAACATGTTTGGTCGGAAAGGTGCGCTTTCCCAAAACACCATAAAGTCAGATGCCACATTAAGTTAGGAACACTCAGCCAATCAGAACACAGCATACACACTACACGCTGTGATCACGCGCTCCCCATGCCGGACATCTGGACACTTCTCATCTGGACCCACATTGTGTCCACGCTAGGTCAAGACCCACCTGTGCTTCTTATCATGGGACCAGATTTATGGCCCGTGACTACGCCCAGATTTCTGTCTCCAAAGGAATGTACAAATTACTTTATGACGCTTCATGTAATGTAAAAAAAGATGACCGAAACCAATGTGCTTTGAGACAGTCTTCAGACCCCGACTCTGCTGCCTGCTCACCCGGCCGCTGCATTTAATTAAACCAACTGTTCCTGTTTGGCCAAATGCCTCTTGCCTTTTATATTTTCAAGGTAAATTCACATTTAAACATCGATAGATCGGCCTACATCTTCCTCAAATAGCAATGATGAATTGCAGCTGATTTCACAATCCAACCACATGATATCCAAACTTATAGATACAGTGAATGGCTTGAGAGAAGATGTAAAAACAATCATAGCTTTAAACGTAAAGATGGTAGAAATTGTGATTCTCCTATTAACATGACAAGAGAATCTGGATTTCATTAAAGACTCGGAGGCTAACATTATGCATATAACTTTTAATGCAGTCTCCAAGCAGCCGCATACATCATAAAGTAAAGGTGTTCCAGAATAGAACATTCAGAACAAATAAAAGGCATGAGCCCATAACAAACAGCCTCTTTTGAATGTGGTGTAAAACAGGAAAAGTCTCGTAACATTGAAGAAGTCCAAACAATCCATTAAACCATCACCAAGCGAAGAATATGAAGACCGGAGAGTGTAATCAATGAGATCAGATCATGAAAGATTATCTGAGAAAAAACAAAAATAAGTAAATAAATTTGAAAAGGAAAGACAAGAAGTAAAAAGTTTTTTAATGTGAATTAAAGAAGGTATTCCTGAAAGGAGAGAAACAACAGGTAAGTTAGGTACAATGAGAAAAGGAACAATCGAAAAGCAAGGGTGAATATGCTGTAAATATACTCTAAATAAAAAATTCAATAATAGTATACAAGGTAGCAATAAATGAACAGGGGAAAGGGTGGGTGGGATAATGTTAGCCTCCGAGTCTTTAATGAAATCCAGATTCTCTTGTCATGTTAATAGGAGAATCGCAATTTCATTACAAGATCGGAGGCTACCATTATGCATGTTGGTAGCCATGTAAAACTACATCAGACATATGACCAATCGGTTTGCAGTAATGCTGAGCGAAAGTACTAGCATTAGACCAGTCGGCAGCTTTAAGAATATCATCCAACTTACCACCGGACCAAAAGGATTTACTGGCCATAGCACCTCTGATCGAATGAGCTTGGAACAAATTCAAATCGATGCCAGCTAGAAGCAAAGCAATGAACTTATCTGCTTGGAGCCGCATTCAAAAGAGGCTGTTTGTTATGGGCTCATGCCTTTTATTTGTTCTGAATGTTCTATTCTGGAACACCTTTACTTTATGATGTATGCGGCTGCTTGGAGACTGCATTAAAAGTTATATGCATAATGGTAGCCTCCGATCTTGTAATGAAATTCATGTAGACATAGCTTCTGCACTCAACAGAATTGCTGCAGCCCAAGAAGCTAGAGTACAGACAAATTCTATGCCATCAACTTCACGCCCAACACCTATATCTCAACCTACACATACTGATTGCCCAAAACAATCACATGTTGCTTCATCAGAAGATGAAGAATTAATTTGTTGAAAAAGCAAAAGGTGGTACTACTATAACACATCAGTCTTGATGATTAAGTATATAAACTTGGTTGTTGAAATAGTGTTTGTCCAAAGGTGTTGCTTAAGACATGTACAATTTCTAACTACCTTCAAAACGTGAATAACAATATGAATACAGAAATCTTTGTTGACACTTTAGACATGTGATGGTATGTGTCCATCAAAGGGTCATGTGCTGTCAAATAGGAGTTATACACTTTGATGTTGTGTGACATGCTGCACTCTCTAAATTTTCTTTGTCAATTGTCATGTGGATAGCACCAACTTTGTTGCCTCAACATAGCACAACAGTGATAAAGTGTACTTGTTCTCAAAATTTTGATTAATGTAACTTGAAAACGCTAAAAGTGACATGCAAGAGACTGTACTAAATCACTAGGCCAAAAATGTACGTCATTAATTACATTGTGCTGTAGCTTGTCTGTTCAACTCATACCAGAATGACAAAAAAAAATCCATATGTTAACTGACTTCATTTCAGTTCAAAGTATCTAAAATCAGCCCCTGAATCTGCAAAATACTTCGTTTGGACCCATATAATGTATACATTCATGTAATTTGTGTGTTGCAATAAATTTGTAACCTAAACACATTTCTCTTGTCATGATACATATATACCAAGTATCAGGTAAAGATCATTGTCCAACGTAACTGGCTGTTACCGTCAGGTACCTACCAGCACCTGCAGCCTTAACAGAGAGAGAGACAGAGCTGGTTAGCATTATTTAGTGCCAAGGGGATGTTCCATGGGTGCTGCATGGCCATCATATGCTTACACCCAAGCTATGTGAGGCAGAAAGACAATCTCCAAAACAACTTAAAAAAGTTGGTTAATGATCCCCCTCTAAAACGACTCCTATCACATAATCAACCTCAAACAAGTTGGAGTGGATTGCAAAAAACATACCATGTTCAAAAAAGGAAAGACAGGAAACAACGATCGCAGGTAGGAATTTTAATTAACGTCATTAAAACTCCAATTTGTAAACATCAGTCATAACTGTCATTTCAAACAAATTACTATCATTACAACATGTAACAGCAACACACCTTCAGCATATACTTAAAAAAACATTTCCCCCTTCACACATATGGACATATCCTTCTGCATCATCCTGACTTCCCGCAATAGCTTTTGTAGCAGGATTGTATTGTCTCTGCATGACACACAGGCAGAGGATGTAGGTGTCACTCTACTTGAGTGTGTACTGCGCCCCACACCAATAGTGGTTCCATGGCTTGTTGAAGTAGACATAGACCTTTGTCCCATGATTGTTGTATTTTTTTGTGTCCTGCGACCTTGTAATGCTCCTGGCCCTTATCGCTCTTGCGCTCACACCGAAATTGAGCAGCACGCCGAAAATGTGATGCTACATCCTCCATGTGTTGCAGCCTCATCTTGCACCTTTTCAGCAGCTGCTGTGCAGCACTATTCATGTTTGCTAAAGAGATATCAGATTACATGAATTATGTTACACAGTTATTCACAAATTTGGATAAATAACAGCATAACATTGTGTCAATTGTTTTCAACAATAAGTGTCCAATTTCGGATTTACATTGGTCACAGCCATGAATTATTACACAGCCATGAATTATCTCTATACATAGAGTCAGATTACTCACTGTCAACACTTACAATTAACTATGACGTACCACTACCAAATCAGTGTGCTTAGGGTGGAACAAAATGGGATCAGAGGCACCCACAAACTAACAAAAAGATCTGTAGTACAAACTTAACACCGATCTAGTTTACTGTAATTAATGTAATCACTTGTACACCATATGTGATGACAACCAGGTTCAGGACAAACGCAACAGAACAGGAAACAACTTCCCACTTGGCATGTGTTAGATTTCAGATTCTATGATTATCATGTTACCCAGACAGCTCTTCTGGTGCAGATGAAGATGTGAACTGTCCCACCGCCAAAGCTACACATCAACACATGGACTGATGGTCCACAACAATAAATCAGGTGTCTGACCCAAAAACAGCTGAGGAACTGCTCCCATTGTTCTCACAGATGACATCTGCATTACCATGGGCAGAGGAAACACAGCTACCATCATCCTCCAGGACCTCTTTGCAGCATGTCACCCTGTCTAGCACCCCATCTCCATCCAACGCATTCACAACATTGTAGTCCAAGGACATGAACTCTGATGGATCAACTGCTTCCTTTGTACAAAAACCCACTCAGTCAGATTGACAGTATACACCTCGGATTCCCACAACCTCATCTGAGTAGTTTGGCAAGGATCCTCGCTGAGCCCAACACACTTCAATACGTATACATGATCACTCTAACCTGTATCATCCGCTCTCATAACAGCAACGTCCTGTCCTCCATCATCAACTCCTAAGTTGTCATCTCCATCACTGACATGACACCCAATACCCAGATCACTTACAATTCCTGAAATTTCCAACTGGCTGGAGTCCAACTGTTTCAAGCAAGACATGGCCAAGCCAGTAATATGATTTTTGAGGATGAGATTATGACCATCGGACTCCACTACAAGGGCAATAAAGCTCGGACCAACACCCACTAACACCACACACACATCAGCAACAGGAAGTTCACACATTTCCAGCCTGAACAACCCTGTACCCATCTGAGGCTTCCAGTCTCAGAGAATGCTGGGCAAGCTCTTCAACTGAAAAGGCTCAATCTGGACCCGAACATCATCACTTATGACATCAACAGAAGCAAGGTGAACTAAGGAAAGCCACACTATACCATGTTTTAAACAACACTCACCAGAAGGCTTTTGCAAGCTCAGAATTGGTTTTGGTAGTCATGCTTGATTTTTCATATGACCAAATCTGCCACAGACCATTACATATGAGATGGTTTGTTGACTGAGATTTTATGCCATTTAGCATCGCATTTGTGACACTTTTTAACACAGATTACATTTTCTACAAGCTGATTTCCCTGCACGGAACTTGCATAGCACTTGGAAGTGCCTTGGCCAGAACGTACAGAAGACTGTAGTGCTGCTTTGAATTCTCTGGCGCCAAGGGGACATTCTCTGAGTGGTGGAAGGGAGCACCCGTGCTAACACCCATGGCTTGTGTCACTAACACTGTCTATAATGGAAGGGTAGACAGGGTTTGGCGTACAATTGTGATTCCAACTATTGACTTTGGTCACTGTACTGCACACATAGATAACATATTGCAATTTTACGGTCAGACAGTGCATGGTGTTTTGCCATGAAAGGGTATCGTTCACGTTCCAAACCTATGCTAGCCTCACACAAACACCCTTGCACTATGGTGTGGCACACACCTACCCGATTTAACTCTGGCAATAGGGAAAAGTGTTGGATAGTGCCATTTCTCTGTTAATGTGGCCCTCTCCTGCTCTCTCCTTCTCACACAGCACTGCATTTTTGGCTCCTGCACGGCACAATATTTCTGCCATTATACCCCTATGTCTCTCCAGTTGGGAGACATTGCGAGGAATACTACCAATTCCAATGGTGTGACACATACTTTCTTGGTTACACTTATGGTCCATTATGGCCCATTAAGTCCGCTGCCCTTCAAATCATGTTACATGAGTTTGGAGTTATCTAACAATGTAGTTCAGGGATCACAATGGTATTTTTATGTACGGACACATACATTTGACTTTGATACATTGCGCTTTGTGCATGTGATGTTGTTGTTGTGTGATCAGTATCATATGTATTGTTTGACTATGTAGGCCAGGAATATCTGATTGCTTGCTGTGTACAATGTGAACTATGGATCTTGCGATGTTGTGTTTATATCTTACATGAGACATGGTGGTATCATTGACATATGTTACCATAATTTATACTTTCAGTAAGTTGATTTGACTTATGTGATATGTGTTTCATATGTCCATACATTATACACCTTTATTTGAGGAAATTAGACATTTATAGTTTCATTGTACTCAACAGAGACTTTTGGGGGACAGAAGATTACTTTGTATTCTTGGCTGTTGCACACATGACATGGAGACAGATCATGTTTCTTATTGCTTTATTGATTTCACACAAACATATGTAAGACACTTGAGATTTCATTTGATTTGTTGACAAAGCTTGTTTACACACCACCACTACATGATTTGAGTTTAGCTATTTCTGGAATTGTCTGTCACATTATGTACATCCTACTTGAAAAATTAAAATTGTATTTGGTTGTGTGTAGGTGTCATTTGTTCAACCTAAATCAGGTAATTTGTTGATCCTTTATGAGAAAAATGAGCTACAATTCCATTCCTTCTGAGATGTCCTTCATGCGAATCCATTTTTGCATTTGGTACAACATCCATATTTGGCATGGTGGAATCATTATTTGCAGGATCTGTTTCATCCACAATGTCCAATTTCCATGTAATTGCTATGTTGTGTAGAATGCAACATACTACAATTATATTGCATACTGTTGTTGGCCTGTACAATAAAATTCCACCGATAGGTCAAGGCATCGGAATCTGGATTTCAATATCCCAAAGCAACGCTCAATGATTCCTCTTGTCCTGCTGTAGGCCGTGTTATATGCTTCTTCTGCATGACTGTTTGAATGCCCAAATGGAGCTATTAGTAATGGCCTGAGAGCATATCCCTAATCACCTGGGGACAAAAAGTTTACTTTAGTGTTGAAATAACAGGTTTACTGTTATGAATGTTTGACTTTGACACTTAATACAAAGTACACTTTGATGTTGAACATAGCTATTACATGAAGAGATGAGGATGACTACTTCTCATGCAACAAAGCAATTATGACAGACATTGTTCATATATTTGACTTTATGACATCCATGACAGATGACCCAGATTGAAGACACACATGCACTGACATACTGATACCATTTTTTACATAATGCTACATCACTGTGACTCCATTATACTAGTAAGTGATTTTCCTAAGGGTTTTCCTAAATGGGTTTAATCTATTGCACCAACTACGTGGTAAGTTTGCAACTTGGAAGAAGCCTTGCTTCACTTTTAGAATTTGTGAACCAGGTTTGGGGAAGCTTATGCGCTGTGGCGTTAGTCTCAAAATGGCTTCCAGAACTTTTGACAAGAAGGCAGACAAGACACCCTGCGACACACCATCCACTGCAGCTACTGTATTCTGGAAGGATCCAGAGGCCAATAGACGTAGCATAAGTTTCACATGTGCTTGTATGGCATGTGATTTGGTAGTTTCTGGTTCACGTGCTGGTGCAATTTGGTGGGGCATCCATACAGTCATGTCCTGGCTTAGTCTGTATTTCTTAATGATCTCTTCATCATGCTGGGCAAACAATGATACCCTTTGTTTGAAGATTTTCTCCTTGCGTTGTCTTCTTCCTCCTTGTGCAATTAGACAATACCTATGTCTTGCAGTGAATATCTCCATTTGGCTTCCCTTATGACTATTCTTTCTATGATGTTCCTTTTGCAGTCTCTCCTTGTTATGGTAAGCTACTACACAGGGATTAGTGTTAGTTTTGTAAATTGTGTTTGCGCTGGTTTAACCTTCATCTTGTATGGGAAACACCCAATCCTGCCCACTTTGCATACATTTGCATAATTGTCACACAAAACTGCACCAGACTTGTTTAGCATCATGCAGGCATGTGAATGTGGCACTAACCTGGTTTAGCGCTAGATTGTAAATAGATGTGGGACTTTGCACCTCTTTGCGTCGTGCTAAATCTCCCCCCCAAAAATTGTAAATCTGGCCCTTGGTGTGCTCTGTACACAGATGTTGCCACAATCCTTTTTGTGGTGGACGGTGAGCCAGAGAAAAAGAGCTGCCTTTCTATTGAACTGAGTGGCCAAGGTTCATCAGTGGACTGGACAAAGTCATATGAAGTTGAATTGCAGAAAAACGTAGATTCTTGCTCCCTTTCACCATTCTACAGTTTGGAACCAGGCTTTCTGTCTTTCTTCTATGGGCCAAAAAACAAACATTGGTGATTGTGTAAAAAATTTCAAAACATTGTACCCATTTCATATAAAGCCCTGTACTGGGCAAACACATCCCTCTTACAAGGTGTTTCTCTTTTTACTCTCTGAGACACAACCTGAGATTTAGACAGGTATTAATGGTAAATGTACCTAGATTTTGTGGATATAACTTGGGAGGCAGATCTTTCTCAGAAATTACTGCAAAACTGTGGAATTCCCTTCAATCACAAATTGAAACAAAAGGTCATTAGTGCAATTTAAAAAGTTGATCAAGACATGGCTTTTCATTAAATAGGATGTAGCTTATTTGTGTATTTTCAACTGTTAAATTGAGCTCTGTTGTTTGAATTGCCTATAGGTGTTTGTTTGTGGTTAATGAAAATCATAAAAGAAAGAAAAGAAAATGGACACCACACTTTCCACAATAAACGGTACTTTACCACTGGGACTGTGATGAATCCTAGATATGAAAAGTACCTCTATTCCTCTTAAAAAGTTTAATATGATAACATATCTTTATTGAAAAAACACACAAATATATATAAGTTAAGTAATTTAAGAAAAATTAAAAGTTATAAAAATACACATACTTACTTTACTTATGCTTAGCATGTGTTGTATACTCCTGCGTGATAAAGGCATGTATGATAAAGGCATATGTGTGGTAAGGACTGCGTGGAAAAGGCATGCATGGTAATTGCATGCATTGTAAAGCCATACATTCCTACTCAGGTGACCCTAATCCATTCCGAAATTTTCCATACCAAAGGTAGAAAAGCCTTCTTAATAAAGGCGCACAGATTAATTGGCCATGTGAGGCAAAAGCCAAAAATGCCCAAAGAAAAGGGGTACCCCTTGACACCCTGACCCCTTTTCATGGTGATCATAGATATGCAAGAAAAAAATCATAAGTATTCTCCAGAAGGAGTTAGAAGTGAAATTAACATCAAAATATTTAGGTGTAAGGCCAACATTATTTGCCATACACTAAACCTATTGCAAAGGAAAGGAGAGATTTTGGGAGATAACACTTAGGTGCCAGTGTCTGTAGTCCAAGGCCAAATGAGTGGAACATCTGTTCCTGTTTCTTCTACTATGTTTCTCTGCCTTCATATCAGATGCAGATTTAGTCCGGAAATTGTTCCACCAAATGTAAGTTCCCTAGCAATCCATTCAAAGAAAATTCTGTACACAGGGTCAAACACAATGTCACAAAACAATTTCACAGCTCGCACCATAAAGTCTAGCAAGTCCCTTGAAAGGAAGCTCATACTCCGTATTGTAAGTTACTCCTGTTTATTAGAGCTCCTTCAAACATGACTGGCAGGGAAGCAGGTTATACAGCAACTGATCTCCCCTTCAAAACACAGCACTCTAAACACCACTGTGATGTAAAACATTCCACATGAGAACCCAACACATCTTTCGCCTTATGCAAATTTTTTATCATAAACATGTACTAACTAAATCACATATTTTACAACTCTAAGAGAAACTAAACAAAACTAATATTAATACATTCATTTCTTATAAGGAAATAAGCTAACTGCAATATGGAGGTGTGGAAGAGGTGTGGCGCAGTGGCCAGGGCGACTGACTCCAGATCCTGGGGCTCACGGTTCGATCGCCGGCGGCAGATCAGCCCAGCACCATGTGACTCTGGGCAATAGCTCGCTTAATCTTCCAGATGGCCCCCAGCGCCGGGACACCTCTCCGGAGGTAGCTGTGCGCTTTACAAATACTGGACATTTACATTTAATATACATTTCTTTCCTTTAACTAAATGACAAAAAACATGTTTACACACAGACTAATTTTTACTCATAATCCCGCAACTTAACGGGCACATATTGTTTCCGATACGATCTCCTAATAGTATATCCATGGAATATTTTTACACTAGGAACATCCACCATTTTCTCACTCTGAACCCCAGATATTTTCTCTTTGTTCCAGCATCTTCCATCATCGAGGGTCACAGAATGACTCTTCTTACGCTTTTAGGGCTAGGAAACCGACTCCTTCCTTTCCCAGAACAATTTTTTTTGACCCGGACTCTATTGCTTTCCTTCACCCTCAAATTTCTAAATGCACTCCTTACATACTTATCTTGAGCAGCCTTCTTCCTCTCACTCACACTAACTAAGGTCTGCTTAGATTGCATCTCCTTCTGCATCCAAATGCGGTTCATTTTTGACCCCGGAACTCTCCCTTTCATTAAGACAAAAGGCAATACTTTGGTTTCCGAGTTAGGGGTAGTGCAAATTGCCCACAATAAACTCTTTACCTCCAACATCCAGTCCAAACCATTTACTAATGAAAATTGTGTGTTTTCCTTAATTACTCTGTTGCAACGCTCAGCCAGACCATTGCTCCAGGGGTGATATAATGATGTTGTGATGTGTTTGATCCCAAATCCTGTTAGGCATTCCTCAAATTGCATGGAGATAAACTGTGGCCCATTATCGGAGACAATCTCATTTGGCACACTTCTCTAAAAAATAAATTCTCCAGCATGCTTTTCACTGCACAAGATGTAATGTTATTTACAAACACAACTTCAGGCCATCTAGAATGATAGTCAACCACCACGATGGCATACTTGACCTGACTGTTCCTTACGCCTTAAGGACCAATTATATCCATGGCCAACTTAGACCATGCCTTATCAGGAACAGGTCTGCACTTGCACCACTAGGAATTGTCACCTGTGTCTTATCACTGGCCAAGCATTACATATATCGCCTGAATAAGTGTTGCACTTCTCTGTCCATTCCAGGTCACCAAAACATGTCTCTTACTCTTCTCCTCATAGCTCTCACCTCTATATGACCCTCATGCTCCAGGGCCACCACTTTAGACTTCAAATTCTCGGGAACAACTAGAACATCAGACCTATATCAGAAGTGCCAGCTCCCTCACCATCTTTAGGAAAGGGCTTAAAACCTGGTTATTCCAGAATTAGACGCCGGGTCGGGCCTACTGTGTTCTCAGCGCCAAGACACCCCCGGGGATTCGTGCGCTTTATAAATCCCACTAACATTAACATTAACATTATACAAAAACCCTTTGACTTCTGAGAGTTCAGGGCCAACATGTTTGCACTCATCCATTGTGGCATTCGACAGCTTGCCACTCGGCCACCCCTTTCTAACATAATTCATTACTTGCTTCAAAGTACTATCCTGCTCCAAGGCTTCTAACCAATCCAGATCAACAATAGCTTCATGCATTGCACTTGACAACTCATTAACCACAATTTCATTGTCATCCTTCCAGGATGCTTCACATTTCAGATCCTCAACTTCCAAGGGTAATCCTGATATGCAGTTAGCCATCACATTTTTAGGTCTCGCCTAGGCAGCGCGCATGCGCTGTCTCTCCGAGACATCAAGTAATCTGTATCAGGGGTGAAACTCCGCCTATTGCCGGGTAATTTCTCCTGCCGCTTGCCATTTGTAAACTGTGGCATTGCTTTTGTTAGCGGGCTTATTATTGGCTGTGGATCCGATGCGTCACTTCCGTTTATTCCGGAAGCAGCACCGCCTAACTACAGTTTCGTCCGCTTTTCGTGGTTCATGTGTCTCCGAGGGGCTGTATCTTTTCATGTAAGGACTACTTCTTTGTTTTGTTTTTAAGCGCCATGTTCGCCCAACGCCATGCACATATGTTTAAAATGCGCGGGCCTTTCATTATTTGCTTATCTAATGTGCGTGCGTATACGTGCGTGAAGGACACAGTGTTTGTTCATGTGTATGTCTGCCTGGTGTATGCATGTGTGTAGTCACCAGCTCCTCGGATAGTTACATCAACAGCCCTGTGCATGTTTTGTTTTGTTTAACGCTCCCTCCCCCGCCTAGGCTAGAGCTGCTTTGAAGGTCGCTTTATTCGACACTTTATATTTACAAAGTGCTCGCTCGCACGCCGCGACTTCGCGCTTTAACTTTCATTATGTGTGTTCCTTCCTTGTTTAACAAAGTTGCCAAGCTGTTCACCCCCTTCCTCCCCCACCTAGGAGCCATGGCATCCCAGGAATGCCAGCCCCTGCTTAGTGTGAGCAGCGGTGATGCAATGGGCCACTTGCCATTACTCCTAGAACTGGCATCTGTACTTGTTTTCGATTTTTGGTTATCGCTTCTTGTTTATCTTTTTTGGTGATGTTTTTGGCGTCGCTGCTTTCCCACTTCCCCTGCAGCAGTCTTCTTTTGGCCTGTTGCCGTTTTCAATCCCCTTCACATTATAAGCCCTCCCACCACCCTCCGAGTGCGCACAGCCCCTGCAGCCAGTGACGTGTATGGGGTATGTTCCCCGATGCCAGTCTATCATCAGTTTGAAGTTCAGTTATGACTCCAAGCTCTCCACCTCCATCACACATTTCTTTCCTCGGGCCTTCTGCATCCTGTACCCATGCTTGCTGCGCTCTGTGACAGTCTCCATGATTGTGTGACCTAGTGGCTCAGAGGCTCCTGTACACATACGTGCAATCCTTAGCCAAGTCTGCTACTCGGATCAGTTGCTACTTTAATGAATGAGTACCTCTTTCATTGCCTACGGTGTCTAAATTAGCCATCACTGCAGCTCTGTCTCATTTCTGATTTTCCCCGCTTTCTCTCTGCTTTGAAACTTAGCCAGATGTTATAAAAATTTGCGGTAACTAAGTTATGAGTAATTACGAGTCATTCACAGTGAGCCTTCCCACCTATCTATTTTGTACTGTGTTCGCACTTTTGGGATCTCTAATCTTTTCGGACAGTCTATTTGCTGGAAACTCATGCAACAACAATGGAGGAAGATATGGTTTATTTGTTACTGTGTTTAATGACCTCGCTCACAGGGTGTATCATGTCCGTGGGCACTACTTGGCTTCTCACTGGATTTTGTCCTTTTTGGACGCGGATGTGTGTAGGTTTACCTAAGCCATTTATTGTCTTACTGGCAAAGGGGGAGTTTAAGGGGGCATCTTGCTGTACGGGTCGATAGAATTTGTTTTACACGCGCTCTCAGTTTGAGCCACATTATTTGCCAGATTCGCGCTTTGTTTTACATTGTGTTGAATCCTAGACTAAAACAGTGGATTCGAACGAACGGAATCTATGTACCGGAACGCTCTTCCTTGGGGCGAAGAGTGCTGTTACTGAGTTTCCAGTAAACTGAATTAGCTGCTTTTTCGATTATATCCACCAGTAAAGCAGCTTTATTCCTCGTTGCATCAGGCATGGCTGAACTGTTTCTGTCTAGGTTTGTTTCTGTGCTAGCATCTTACTCAGTGTGCTTCTATAAGTATATGTGACTTCAGACCACCCATATTTTCCAGTGTACAGACACTCGACACCGTCCGATCCTCCACACAAAGCGGATGCAGTAGGCATTACTTTACATAAGCTCAGGGCACACATCCTAAAACAAGCATTTGCAATGCAATAGGTCTCGCATTTGCGAGAGTTTGACCTATTGGCATTGTAAATGACCATACCTTTTTTTTTATCTGTTTTGAAAACCTGCAAGGGATGTGTAAACCCACACTTTGTACTTATAGTCCTTGCTTACGAGAAGCAAGGCTGCCAGTAAAACGGACGCAGTTACTGCCAGTCTTGCTTCTCGTAAGCAATGACTATAAGTACAAACTGGGTGTTTACACACCGCTTGCAGGTTTTCAAAAAAACATAAATAAAAAGCATTGTCATTTACAATGCCAGTAGCTCAAACTCTCGTAAATGCGAGACCTATTGCATTGCAAATGCTTGTTAATTTAAGGAATATATACCATCCAATAACAGTTCTGCAATCTGTATTGCCACTGAGCAATTCTTGGTGAGGATCTACATGACCCTTATGTGGTAAATATATCAACTAAGGGCTTGTGGTCCACTCATACTTCAAACTCTGATCCCCAAAAATAGTGACGGAAGTGATCTACTCCCCATGATCAAGTTAGTGGTTCACACTCTACCACAGAATAAGATGCTTTGGCACCCCTAAGACTGTGGCTTGTGAAAGCAACAACTTTGTCCTTTCCGTCTCTCCTTTACAACAAGAATGCTCCCAACCCATACTGACTAGCATCTGTGATTACAATGCTGGGATCCTTGGTATCAAAAGGTTTAAGTGGAATGGCTTTAGCCACCACATTCTTAATGTCCTCAAAGTCTCCTTTCTTGAGGAGAGCACACAACGCATGTGTCCTCTCAACACATCTCAGAATGAATTGTGTCTAAAACTCCATAAGGCCCATAGAGGATCACAATTGATACTTGCCTTCAGGAACAGGGGCTTCAACAATGGCCCTTACTAAATTCTCCTTTGGTTCCACTCCCTGCGAAGATAACTTGTGCCGTAGATACTCCACACTCCATACTCTGAATTTGCATTTATCTGCCTTCAAGGTAACACTCTTCTCCTCCAAAATGGTTAATAATTGAGCCAGTTTCCTGCCATGCTTTGTTTGGCATCTGCATACACAAAAGCTCATCTTGGAAACAAGTAAGTCCCCTCACCCCTCTAAACATAGTGACCATAGTGTCCATAAAGAGCTGAAAAACAGCCGAAGCGGAGGCTAATTCAAAAGGCATCCTCTTGAATTGGAAGACCCCTTCAGGTGTGATAAAGTAAGCTAAATGTCGAGAGTTCCAATCAAAGACTACCTGGTGGCATGCAGATGCCATATCTAGGTAAAAAATATCTTGGCTCTTTTTATCATGGAAAGCATCAGAGTGATGTTAGGTAAGGGATGTCGGTCGACCCAAATTCTGGAGTTCAAATCCCTCAGATCTACACACATACCCAAACTGCTGTTGGGTTTCTGTGCTAACAGAACCAGAGACAACCATTCTGAACACTCAAAGGGCTCCATTATGTTTTGTTCGCACAGTTTGTCTAACTCCTTCTTTAATTCTGGTCTAACCACTAATGAAACCCTTTTAACCTTGTGTATTACGGGCTCTACCCATTCCTTGAGTTGTATCCTGTGTCTGAATCCTTTGAATTTTCTTAGATTCTCTGTGAACACCTTTCGGAATCTTGCTTCCCATTCACACTGTTGCAGAGCCGACACAGCCACAAACTCCTTCTTCAAAAACACTTGTTTGGAATTATCCGGATCCAGAATCATCGCTAAGGGCCCTATTTAGATCTCAGCGGACGGAATACTCTGTCACAAACGTGACGGATATCCCATCCGACATATTGCAATCTCCATACGATCTAATGGGATCGTAATACTGAGGACGGGATATCCATCAAGTTTGTGATGGATTATTCCCCTCCAGCAAGATCTAAATCAGACTCTAAGTTCTGTTGTTCCAACCAACCCAATAAAGATGACTCATACTTAGCAACATACACAGTGATATCTTTGAAAGATACCATTGTATCAAACTCCTATGGGCTCTCCACCATAAGCTACTGGTCTGACGGCAGATTTCCTCAAAACAACATGCTTGTCCTGAAAGTTTTTCCTGTCCTCCACTCCAATCAACTTAAAAGATGACCCAGAGTCAGCCATCATGTTCACACACACGCCTCCAACATTTACGTGGCAATAAGTCTCTTAATCATGGAAATATCTGCGAGCAAAACATTATTGTTAACATTCTGAATTTGTTCTTCGACATACAGAATAATACTCTCATCACTTGATTCGGAAGACATAGAATGAATCGCAGCACTGGCTAATTTTTCCTTTTCCTTTTCCTTCCCTTTAGATTTACACACTTTGGCAAAGTGTCCCTTTTTCTTACAGTGTGCACACAATTTGCTGATAGCAGGACAGAAAGTTGCATTTCCTAAATGATTGACATGCCCACATCCATAACACTTTAAATTCTTAGACTTGACTTTGCCCTTCTTACTGTATTTGGTTCCCAATTCAGCCACTACTTCTTTAGATGGTTGGGATACAGACATTTGTGCCATATAAGACACAGTGCTTTCAATGCCTGCAACCAATTCTATAGCCTTGTTCAAAGTTAAATTAGGAGTGGTTAGTAAAACCTCTTAAACTTTTCTGTTATTGGTATGCTCCACCACTTGATCTCTGCTCAACTCGTCTGCAAAGTCTCTATACTCACATGTTGATGCTAAAGTTCTCAGAGCACCCACATAACTTTCCATAGACTCCCCAAGTAATTGATGTAATCTTTAGAACTTATGCCTTTCTAGAACTACATTTTAATGGGATTTAAACCTCATGTCTAACATTTTAGGTGCATACGCATGTTCATCTTTCACATCCCCGTCCCCCATTACAGGCTGTTGTGGAAGATGCTTTAATATTTTCCTACATTTCAGACCAGAACAATGTTTTAATAATGCAAATTTATTTTTGTATGTAAAATAATCCCCACCGATAGCATTGAGATATGATTGAGAAAGCCATGAATGTGAAGTTTTCACATTTTATTCAGAAACATGAGCTACTGGACCCCTAACAATTTGGTTTTAGGAGCCAACAAAGCACTGAGCTAGCAGTGATTACTGCCACAGATCAGGAAAACTCTAGATAGTGGAGTCAATGCTGCCCTGATCTCATTAGACCTCTCAGCAGCATTTGACACAGTGAATCACAGTCTTCTGATCAAACGCCTCTTTGCCTTAGGCATCAGGGACAAGGCTCTCAAGCTCCTTCAGTCTTTTCTCTCGGACAGAGAGCAATTTGTGGAACTAAACCGCCTCTGATCCCCCTCTTTTGCATTACCTTGTGGGGTCCCTCAAGGGTCAGCCTTGAGTCCTACCCATTTTAATTTGTACATTACCCCCTTAGCTAATTTGATTAAAACCTACGGATTCACAGTAGTTTCAAATGCTGATGACACCCACATTGTGGTGTCGGTCACAGAGAATCCCGAAAGGATGGCCTCTTGTTTTCATGACTGCATTCAACAGATAGGTAGATTGATGACGAACAATTGTCTGAAACTGACCTCGGACAAAACCGAGGTTCTGTTATTCAGCAATCAAACATCGTTCTGGTCCCCAAACTGGTGGCCACAGGAACTTGGAACACTTCTGACCCCCGTTACCAAAGTCAAAAATCTGGTGACAACACTCTCCTTTGAAGGACATGTAAATTCCATCGCCTCCTCTTGTTTTCTGATGTTCAAAACTCTCAGAAAGATCTTTCCTTTCATTTCTTTGGACCTGCGTAAAGCAGTGCTCACTGCACCTATTTTCTCTAAAATGGATTATTGTAGTGGACTACTCCTTAATGCGCATAAAAAATCCCTACATAAACTACAGATGATTCTAAATGTGGCAGCTAGGTTACTTCTTGAGATCCTCAAGCATTAATCGGTCTCCCACACTTTCCCTGCACTCCACTGGCTACCGGTCAAAAAGTGGGTGGAGTTCAAATCTCTTTGCATTGCTTTCAAGGCACTGCACCACAAAAGCCCTGAATCTCTGAGGCAATACTTTCAATGGTATGTGCCATCAAGATCTTTAAGGTCTGCATCCTTGGCCAATATGACTATTCCCAGAGTCAAGAAAGCTACTTTGGGTGGCAGAAGGTTCGTAGTGGGAATGGTCAAACTCTGGAACTCTATACCCTTGGATTAAAAAAAAAATCGAACTTCTTGGCATTCCGCAAGGCTTTAAAAACTTGGCTCTTCAATAAATAGGTGCGGCAAGTCCGGTTCATTACATCCTCTTGCATGTTACTCTCTTTTTCAGGTCTTTCTATTAGGTCTCTTCTTCTCTCATCCCAGAATCTTAGTGCCTAGACACCTTCGGGTAGTTGAGCGCTCCACAAATTTCTATTTAATTTAATTTCATTTCATTTCAAAACCTTCGTTCCATTGTTCCCAATCTATGGAAGGATGGCCCGGAGTAGAAAGAAACGAAGGTGGAGGAATTATATTCTGTTGCATTCTCCCAAAAGTGCTGTCAACCTGCCCAAATGATTCGCACCAATTAAAAAAACTTTTTGTTGGTTAAAGTGTAGAGACCTAAATAAGTACCATAACACTAATCACAAATTTAAAACTTAGGTGTGCACATCACAGCTAATGCTCAGTATGCACTTCACTGTTGAGAGATTGTATTCAAATCCCAGTATTCACAAATGACCAATTCAGGATCACTCTTCATGTGTGCAGCCTGTGTTCAGTGATCAGAAATTAGGTGTGCACATCACCGTAGGTGTGGAAAACAAAAAACAGTGCCATACTATGCCAACATGCTTAAGGTGCACGAATGTCAAAAAGTACCTGTACACGGGGTGTTGCCAATGATACAGTATGCTTACGGTGTGCGCATCACAAACACAAATATTCAAACGTTGAAGTTCTGATAATGCCCCTAAACATTTGCGGCAACACTAGACTGCTGTTCCAAAGCTTGGTATCCCACAAAGATGGCCACCACACTATGTCTGTGGGCCCGATTCACAGAACTAACTTAAGACAAAATCCTAAACTTACTACCATTTTGGTATTCACAGAAGGCACTTACTCATTTTGGTATTCACAGAAGGCACTTACTTACTCATTTTGAGTAACTTACTCATTTTGTGTAACTTACTCATTTTGGTATTCACAGAAGGCACTTACTCATAAATGAGTAAGTGCCTTCTGTGAATACCAAAATGAGTAACTTACTCATTTTGTGTAACTTACTCATTTTGGTATTCACAGAAGGCACTTACTCATAAATGAGTAAGTGCCTTCTGTGAATACCAAAATGAGTAAGTTACACAAACTGAGTAAGTTACTCAAAATGAGTAAGTTACTCAAAATGAGTAAGGAAGTGCTTTCTGTGACTACCAAAATGAGTAAGTGCCTTCTGTGAATACCAAAATGGTAGTATGTTTAGGATTTTGTCTTAGGTTAGTTCTGTGAATCGGGCCCAATATGTTTAAGGTGTGTGCATCACCAAGCGCACAAAATGCACCTATCCAAGGTTGAGTTTCATGTAATAAGGTGGCCGCCAAGCTGACATGAACGTCTTTTGCGGGAATACTAGACCGCTGTCTAAAGATCCAGTATCCCACTAAAATGGCCACCAGAGTGATGTATGTGGTAAAGCTAGGCTGCTGCCCCAAGCCTAGAGCACAAAGATGGCAAAGTGACATAAGATGGCCTTCGCATTGACGTATTACACAATGCGCGTACATTGTAAGGCCACTAACCTTGCCTTTTTCAAAGATGGCCACAACGATTTACAATGGCTCACAGAGGATTGCATCACCAACCGCAAAGATACTAACAAGGATCCATGGATGTACCTCTGGCCCCACGAACCCCACAAACACTTGAGGAGCAAGTGTGGCAGCACAACTGTTGAAGGACCACCAATGTGAAGTAGAATGCTCAAGTGTTGAGGGGAGGCATCCTTCACCCTCAAAACAGGAAACTGCATTCCTCTACCCTGCATGCTGAAAGCCCTACCACCCAACTTATCGCCAGTGAAAGGAGGTTGATATTCTGTATTATAAATTACTACTGTTCATTAGAGCGCCTTCATACATGACTGGCAGGGAAGCAGGTTACACTGCAACTGATCTCACCTTCAAAACACAACACTCCAAACAGGGAAACAGTGTTTACAACGCTGTTTCCACAACGCATGGCTTTACAACATGGTCGTTACAATGACCGCGTTGTTACCACGCATGCCATTACATCGCAAGTCGTATCAACGACTTGCTGTAGGGGGCCTGCAACACCAGGGAATGTGTTGAATTTTAAATCCAACACCTTCCCTGCTGTTGCACAAACTGGAGTAGGAATAGTAATTAATACTATTCCTAAGTCCAGCGCGCCCCCTACAGCAAGTGGTTGATACGACTTGCGATGTAATGGCATGCGTGGTAACAACGCGGTCGTTGTAACGACCGCGTTGTAAAGCCATGCGTAGAGAATGTATGCGTTGAAACGTCATACATTCCTCTAAACACCACTGTGATGTAAAACATTTCAAGCTAGTGGCATGCATTCCAGTTGAGAACCCAAAATCCCTTATTGAACATAAGGGCTCAAGAATTTCAACCAATGAAATACAATGGCGCTGAATCCATATTAAAGCCCAAAAGCAGTATGCCAGTAGTAACAAAGATCCAGGACAGAAGATATATTCTGATTTCAAATGTTCCTATGTCCTTAGACTACAAACCTGTGAAAGCCCTTCAAAAACAAGACATGGCCAGCCCTGGAAGGCTGGGTGATGCAACCTGATAATTCTGGAGACAATACACATTCCAGAATGGTGTGTGACTAAAGACTGCATCTTCATTGTGTGTTGTAATGGTAACTTACCACAGGCATTATGGAGAAGTAGTGATCTGGTGAAGAAGTCATCTGACTACAAAATTATTGTTAGTTCCATTGTCTTACTGTCCCCTTGTCCTCTTAACGAAACTAATCACTCAAGCTATCATGTGCTTGAAACCACAGCATGTAAGTTCTGATCTTGATTTTGCAACTGACATTAAACAGTAATGACCAGTTCTGGTGTTTTCTTTTTTATGTACTTAAACCCTCTATTCATTTGGTTGTCACTTTTCCAACTATGTTTTGGAGAATGTTTTATTACCATTGTAACTTTCTTTGTGATTATTGTTTACCATAACTGTTTGCACAAAAGGCTTTTGTATGCAAGAATGTCCTAAGTTTTTAATAAAACTTGAAGAGGTTTCTAGAAGAATTTAGAATCCTACTAGGCCCACGAGGACCTAGGACAAATCTTGCCTGTTCCCTCTCTGTCCCGGGGTGCTACCAGAATGACCTCGGTTTTTGGAGGAACCCCTGGGATGGAAGCCCAACACTTTAAAATACATGAGGGTACAACTCTATCACACAGATAGGGATCTACGGGAAGGCAATCTGGACAGATGTATCTCCAATATCAGGGGGTCGCTCACCTTCTGGCTTCAACTCCGGCTATCTCCCCTAGGGAGAGTGCCCATTTTGAAGATGATTGTTCTCCCTCGATTGTGATACTTTTTCATGGCCCTCCCCCTTAGCCTACCGCAGGCCTTCTTTAATTTTAATGACCTAAAATCTCTCTTCTTGGCATTAATTTGGGGGTGCCCAATGACATCAACTCTCAATTAAAAAGGCTACAAATCCCATAGACAAGGAAGGAATGGGTTCACCCAATCCAGAAATATACTATGCAGCTGCACAGTTGGTATGGCTGGCGCTATAGCTTGCAGTGGATACAGACTCAGTAAGTCAGGACATACTGGACTTACTAGATAATAGGGACCTTCTGTGAACCTTGTACTAGAGGACTAGGCCAAAGACCCCCTGCACCAGGACACTCCAAACGATTAAAGCATATTGGGACATGTACTCTAGAAAGAGGAACATGAGACTCCCCCATTCTACCGAACTGCTGCTATGAGTGGTACTGGCCATGGCGAAAGTGGCAGACAGACACGCTACCCAGGCTTGGAATCAGGCTGGGATCACTACCATGGGGGATTTATATCAAAAGGGTGAGCTCCTCCCTTTCGAGGTCCTACGAGACGACTACGGACTGCATGGAGGCCAGTTCCTGACTGATGAGATGTGGGAAATGGGAACATTTGAGCCTGAACATGCAGAAGCCCTTTTTATGTTGGTCACACATGGGGACAGTAGGAAGGTGGTGACCTGCATACACAAGTCAATGACTCCAGTCTTTAGTGCCCCCACCACTGCACTGAAAATTAAATGGTAACAAAAGATAGGAAGCGACATTTCCGACAAGCAATGGGGGAACAAATTGGAATACACTAAGGGATTGAATAGAACCCCCTGCTTCAAATATACCCAACGCACTGTACTTATCTGTCCCCAGCCCGACTGGCCAGGATTATGGCAGAGTGCCCTAGATGACACGCAGTGGAGGCGGACTTGTTTAATATGGTTTGGGAGTGACCGCACATACAGACTTATTGGAAAACCCTGCTAGACCTTTTAATGGACTTGACGAGTCGCCACTTGTCCATGGTAATGACAGAGTGCTTATTGGGGAGATTCCTGAGATTTGCAAACAACAAACACACCACTAGGTTCATTGATCTGGCCCTAATTTTGGGAAAATGGAACACAGCGATGCACTGGAAGGCTTCCTTGGCCCCACAGGTTTTGAGGTGGCTCCAGGATTTGATAAAGTGGAGCACTGCAGAAATTAATGTCATGACCCGCATTCAGAAATTTTTGTTTTGACTAATTTATGTTATGTTTTATATTTTTCCTGTTTCATATAAGAAATCCTTTTAGAAAACTTTTGTCCTGAAGAAGGTGGTTAATACACAAACACCGAAACGCTGCGTCGACTTTCAAGAGTTTTTCTTGTTTTAATTTTATGTAATTTTTTAATTGTATTATAATACTGTATGTGTTTTTACAATATGACTGTATAATGATTTTTAAATATGATGAAAAATAAACTGTGACATTCTCCAAAAATTTCTGTGCTTTATAAGATACCTTCTATATCAGAGTTTATATCGTTTTTATCTGTTTAATATTTCTGGTGTAACGAATACATTGATAGATCTTGCCAATCGTTGGGGTTTGTGTTTTTTTTGTCCTTTTTGAGTTCCACAAAGGTACACATGACTTTGATGATATACGATATATTATCCTCTCTAAGTGGACTTTGCTATTTGTGAGTATTTCACCCTGTCCCTATCGTTAAAAAATAGGGTTGCTCCTCTCTTTCTCTCTTCTTCGACATAGTTGGCACACCACAGCAATTTAGAATTTAGAATGTTACAGGCGCCTAACTGTGAAGAAACATTAATCTTTCAGAATAGCTCATTGAAGTGAAAAAAAGCATAGTTGCCAAGTTTCCCAGGTCCATGCATGATGTGTTGCTCCAGTCCTGGCTTTTTCCTTGAATTTTTTTACTTCTAGTCTTGGTTTTATAATATAATAAACTACAAGTCCCAGAATTCAAAGAATAATTTGCACTGGGGGCGTGGTTTCGCCAGCGGCAAGATGGCTGCGCTTTAAGCGAGCTCTGCCGGCTGAGCGGAAAAAATCCTTCATCATCCGGCAGCAGCAAGGGGGCTGACTCGCATAGCAGGCAAGCTCACCTGGCACAAAACCCCGGGAGCTGATATCGCTTATCCTTGTTGACCCGGGCGTCCCTAAATGCCGGAAAGCTGAGCCAGTTGTAGCCGGTGGGGGCGCCACCCGGCCCGCGTGGGACTGCATCCCACCGGACGAGATCAGACTGCATCCCTCTTCAGGGGACCGGCCTATGCGGTCCCTGAGCCTGCCACTCGGCTGGCTCCGGGGGGCCGCCCCGCCTGGCTCGGGGTGCTGCCGTCGCCGACGCCTGGCTGCACGCGGCTCGGGGCCCGGCTGGGTCTCGGCCTTCACGAGATAGAAGCCTGCGCGGTGTGTGCGGGCCTGGAAGCTCGGGCCCGGCCCATGCCATAGTGAATTGGTTGCTGCGGTGAAGACTCGGTGGCGCTGGGGGCTGGCTGCACCGCGGCGCCCGGGACGCACATCAAAAGCCAAAGTAAGGAGTTAGAATGGGGGGGTGAATACCTGGAAACTCGCGGGCCGTAACGGCCGCAACTCCTGGACTCCATGGGCTGCTCCCCGCGTGCTATTGACATTGCTGTTTCCTCCTCCTGGCCTGGCGGCAGCTGGCTCTGGGGTGTGGTTGTCCCGCCGAGTCTGGCCGGCGCTGGCCCCGCCATAGGGTGCCTAGAATTTCACGTGGTCACTGGTGCCGAGCCCCAGGAGAGCTTTGGCGGACACCATCCCGGCCTAAAACCTGACTTGCGCCCTAAGCTGTGATCACTTTTCACCCCGCGGGGGGCCCCATCTGCGGCGGGCTGCAGTGGAGGTCGTGCTGGCCCCTCTGCCCTGGGGACACCGAGACGCACCTCCTGCCTTCCGGAGCACATAGGACCGAACGGACACCACCTCTGCCCCCCCTGGCGCCACCTGCTTGAGAGTTGCTGGTCACGGTGGTGATCGGGCCAATTAGACATAACACTCCTGCGTCTGCCTGACGTTGAAACGCTGCATCCTCATCGGCACTCCTGGTGTGGGGCCCAGACCCCCTGTAAACCGCTGGAATGAGGAAAGCCAACGCGAAGCAGTCCAGGCTTACATTTGAGGGCCGCAGGACTGGCAGGGCCAAGGAATCATCCCAGGAGGCTGGCGAGTGGGCTAAGCAGACGGAAGCCACAGAATTACAGGACGGGCAGCATACGTTCCCTGCTCCTCGAAGTTAAATCTAGCTTAAAGACCATAGACTCCAAGATCGACAACCTTACCTCCCTTCTTGACCAGGTCAAACAACGGGTAGACACTCATGATACCCGCATCTCGCAACTAGAGGCGAGGGTCTCTGACACGGATGATGCCGGAGCGGAGAACCGGCAGCGACTCCTGAAAATGAACAAGGTGCTGGAAATTATCCACGCAAAAAATGAAGACCTTGAATCCCGCTCCTGCAAGAATAATATACGCATTCTGGGACTCCCGGAATCCACTGCGATTGACAAAATGGAGACTTACCTGGAATCCCTGCTGCGTGAACTGTTCAGCGCGGCCCTATCGGAACTCTTCATCGTCGAGCGGGCGCACAGATCACATGGCCCGCGGCCTCCCCTGGGAACTCCCGCACAGCCAATAATAGCTCGTCTGCTGAACTACCGCGACTCAATACTCCAGAAGGCAAGAGAAATGGGAGAGGTCAGGCATCAAGGTAACACATTATCCTTCTACCCTGATTTTACACTAACTGTGCAAGCCGCCCGTAGAGACTATCTCCCAACTAAGCGCATACTCCAGCAACTTCACATCACATATGCGCTCATGTACCCTGCCAAGCTGCGCGTGGACTCTGGAAGCAAGCCCCGTTACTTCACCGACCCTAAGGCTGCCTTGGTGTTCACTAAACAGCTGCAAAAATCGCTCCCCCGAGACCGTCAGTCGCCTACTAAATAAAGCCACGCAAGTGACAATGACTGAATTTGCTCACGACTGGTAGTGGCTCCAGTGTGGTCCTACTGGCAATAGGCCTTAACTAATCTAGTTCAATGGTAATATTCTTCATTGCATTCCTGCCTAATCCTAACTGCTGTGATTTAACCATATTTCTTTTTCCCCTTGTTGCGACCTGCCGCACTCGGCCACCCTGCCTCACGGCATGGGGAGGTCTGGTTGAGTGCACGTACCCCATTGGCATAAGTCCTGTTTCATGTTGGTACCCGCCATGTTGGGGTTCCCTTGGTGGGGGTAGGTTCGATTCTCAACCATGTTGGGGAGTTGGAGTGGGAGGGGGAAGGGGGGGAATGTCCGGGAAATGGGTAATGCTGCAGATTCGCAGCCCAAGGTTCTATTTTATCGTTGCAGATGTTTCAATTTAAACTTGAATGTGATGGCATTTGATTACATTGATACCGTGCTTTATGTTGCACCAAGTCTTGATATCAGGATAGATAACCGCAGACACGCACTCATGCCCATAATAGAAACGACCCCATGACTGAGCTAACATTTCTGACGTGGAATATCAGAGGCATGAACGACTTCCGTAAAGCACGTTTCATACACGCATACCTCGCTAGGCACAAAACTGACTTCTGTTTTCTCCAAGAGACTCATCTGATGGCTCATAATGCCACCAGACTCCGATCAAGACACTGGGGGGACACATACTCCTCCTTTTACTCAAACTATGTAAGGGGAGTCACTATTCTATTTAGGAAAGGCTTGCCATGGTGCTCCACACACACCCTTATTGACAATGAGGGGAGAAATGTGTTCCTCACTGGCACCCCTTACGCTCAACCCATGATTCTGGCGGCTGTCTACGGCCCAAACACGGACAACCCAGAATTCTACATTCAAATTTGGAAACTCATTTCCTCCCTCAGCCCACTACCATTGATATGGGGCGGCGACTTCAATATTGCCCCACAGAACACAGACCGCTCGGGCACGCGTGTGCTTCATCCACAGGCCACTGCCACACTGCACACCCTTATGCAGGACAATTGCTTAGTCGATGGTTGGAGGCACCTTCACCCCGACAATGGCAAGGGCACCTGCATTTCCAATACACACAGCTCCTGGTCCCGCATTGATCTGTGGATAGTTACTTGGGACGTACTGGGTTGGACCACCTCAACTACACACTTAGCACGCACCCTATCGGACCACTCACCAGTGAGTCTGACTATCCGACTCCCGCAGACCCCTCAGCGTATGTTTGCATGGCGCCTTTCTCCCCACGCACTTCGGGATGCCGCATTCAGAGAGGAGCTCCATGGAGCCATTGTCCAAATCTTCGAACTAAACACCGGATCGGTGGACTCACCCTCCACCCTCTGGGAGACCTTTAAAGTGGTGGTTAGGGGAGAATGTATTGCAAGACAATCTGATGTGCTCAGATCTATCAGGGGCACCCTGGAGAAGCTGGAAACAGAACTCAAGCAACTTGACCAAAGCTATATTAGCAATCCCTCCCCTGCTACACTAGTGGACATACGCTTAAAGATGACCGAATACCAAGCTGAAGCTGAGCGTGAGGTCACACACCTTGGCCGCGAGGCACAGGCGCGCTGCTATGGCGAGGGAGACCGGCCTGGCAAAACCTTGGCAAACCTATTGAGGAAGCCACATGCCTCCTCCTACATAATGGAATTACATGACAACTCTGCGGGCAGAACCACTTCCCCCGAGATATAATCGATAGAATCTCTACATTCTATTCTCACCTCTCCACCGCCAGGGCCGAGACACCATCGGAAGTTTTCGAACAGTACTTTGACACTATCAAGCTGCTATGGCTCAGCAATACGCATCGCAAATATTTAGACAAACCCT
Source organism: Calotriton arnoldi (assembly GCA_963921515.1). Lineage (NCBI taxonomy): Eukaryota > Metazoa > Chordata > Amphibia > Caudata > Salamandridae > Calotriton > Calotriton arnoldi. The sequence goes on along the minus strand of CAWUFW010005964.1, from coordinate 368,522 downwards.
TCACCTCTGAGGAGATAGCGCAAGTGATCTCGGGCCTACCGGGGGATAAGGCACCCGGATCGGACTGGTTGTCGGCAGCCTTCTGTAAAGAATACGCATATCCTCATTCCGCATCTCGCTGAAATGTACAATGAGTCAGTCACGATCGGCCAATTCCCTACCACCCTTCGTGAAGCAGTGATCACTCTTCTCCTCAAACCTGACAAACCGCCGGACTGCTGCGACTCGTATCGCCCACTATCGCTAATTAATACAGACAACAAGATCTATGCAAAACTGTTAGCCAACCGCCTCCTTCCCCTCATGTCTCTTAGTGCTCGCCCGGACCAGTCCGGTTTTATCCCAGGTTGCGCCACGTCGCATAATTTGCACACCATCTTCTCTATTATGCACCAGATCAATCCCGAGTTGCCGGCGGTGGCGGCCCTGCTGGATGCCACCAAGGCATTTGACTCTTTAGAATGGCCCTTTCTCTTCATTCTGCTCAGCCGCTTGGGATTCAGCCCAGCCTATATAAGCAAAATCAAGTTGCTATATATGCAGCCCTCAGCACGCATCCGCATTAATGGACAAATCACTGAGCCAATACGCATCACCAGAGGCACTAGGCAGGGCTGCCCCCTGTCACCCATGCTTTTTGCCATAGCAATGGAACCACTCGCTGCGCGGTTGCGACAACATCATACGCAGCGTGGCATCGGGTTCTCATCTCGCGGCTTAGTAACTTCCATGTATGCAGACGATGTGGCACTTTACATTTGCAAACCCCAATAAAACCTGGCCCCTATGACCAGAGAGGTCATTTGGTTTGAAGGCTACTCTGGCATACAAATCAACTGGGCTAAATCTATCCTATTTCCCTTAACGGACGAGACCCGACCCTTCCCCACGGAATACCCGATAAAGTGGGCTGCTGGCCCAACTAAATATCTCGGCATCTGGTTAACGAGGGACACGGAAGAACTTTGGAGGGTAAACTACGGCAAGACTATGGACTGGCTAGAATCTAAAATCCTCACTTGGAAAAATCTCCCGCTGTCCCTAGCGGGATGAATCGCAATCGCCAAAATGGTGATCCTGCCCAAGTTCCTTTACTTGTTTTTAAATATCCCGCTGCCTCTCACCTCTCACTTCTTCAAGAGACTGCGCTCCAATATGATTACGCTTTTATGGGCAGGTCGCCAACCGCGCATTGCCTACGAAACACTTACACTACCTTTTTCGCGCGGCGGGATGGGCGCCCCAAATTTAAAACTCTATGCATACTCCGCTCAGGCCAGCTTTCTTTATTTTTGGTTACATCCCACGCCGCAGTCGAAGCAGATCTCGCTTCCCCGTGGCCGCTTCAAACGGCGTTGTTCTTACCATACACGGCCCGAGGGGCGAAATAGACACCGTTAAATGCGTACGCTGGGCCTGGGAGGGGATTTGCAAACACATAGGAGCTAAGACCCTACATGCTCCGGCGATGCAGCTGGCTAATAACCCCTCTTTCCCCCCATTGCAGACTTGTGGCATGGCACGCCTCGCCGCAGCATTAGGCATTTGCACTAATGTCGACCTCTATCCTAACGGACAATTTCTCTATCTCCCTGAAAATGCAACGTCACTAGATAAGCTATTATATTATCAGATAAGAGCAACCTGCAAAAACATGAACAACACATTCCCCTGCCCTCCACCAGCAAACGCTGCACTTGAATATATTCATACAGCGGCCTCCCAGGGCAAACTTGTAACTAGATTGTATGCACTGACTCTTGCAGCCTCCCGGTTGACACCGAACGGGCACGCCTCGCATGGACAATAGACTTATTTGACAAGCCTACACCAGAACAGTGGCAGTACTGCTGCAATCAGTCCCAAAAACGTTCCCCCAACTGCCAACTACGCCTGATACATTTCAAGTTTTTACACAGACTGTATCGCACACCTGCAGCACTTCAAAGAATGGGCCTGGCAAAGGACGCAAACTGCGCAAGATGCTCTGCTCCCGATGCAACATTTGCGCACCTCGCCTGGACATGCCCGAGGATAGCGACCTTTTGGCAAAATATATGCCGCATTATAGGTGACATCACTTCTGACACCCTTGTACCCGATCCCCTCACATGCCTCCTGGGATATGTCAAGGATATTTAGGACTCCAACGGAAGACTGGTCGCGATCCTGCTGGTACTGGCTAGGCGCAGGGTGGCGATTCACTGGGGCCGTAAGGCGGCACCATCTTCCAAAACCTGGCTAGCAGACACAGCACACTGTCAGTCGCACTTGTGCGAGTACTGGAACCTAATGCCCCTAGCGAGCAGACCACATGACATTTGGGCCCCCCTGGTGTCCTATCTCCAACAGACAGCTGAGGCTGACCAATCCCCCGACCACCGCACAGGCTTTGTGGCCACGAACAAGTTAGTTGACATGGAGAGTGGCAGACTTAATCCCAACGATAATGTAACATAGAGAATAATGAGTATGTTAATCTCAAAGTCGTTTCTGTGCCCAATATGTGATTATATCGTTGCGCATATTTAATCTCCTGTTATTACTTAAATGCCTCATGAACGTGCCCTGGCTTAAAACCATGTAATTGAATGCATAACCTGTAACGTGTCTTTATCCAAATAAAGTTTTAAAATTTAAAAAAAGAAAGAATAATTTGCACTGAAGTAGCTCCTCACACACAGACCTGGGATTCTTGACATGGCTGGAAAAGCACTGACAAGCTCTCACCAAGAATAGACTGTCAACTGGACATCGAGACTTGATACATTTTCTGGATTTCTTTCCAGAACACAGCCCAGGGATGGTTTTTTAAACCCTCTGACAGTATGGACTTGGGCAATGTACCAACTTGAGCCAGAAAGCCTGGTGGACTGCAAACAACCCGCAACCCAGTGAGCTTTCCTTGAGTACAATGTAATGATCAATCCTGTGAGATTTCACTGGGATAACTAGTGAAACCCAAATCCTCTTTCATCATGGAAAGGCACACCCAAAAACACTAGGAAAGCAAGAATATATTAATAAGACTTATTTAAAATCAAAATCTTATCCTAGTGCAAACAATATGAATAGTAACTATTTTGAAATAATGGCAACAATATTCACAAGGGGTGAATAATAACAAATATTGCAAGATTATGATAATATTATAAAGCTTCTTTCAGCTTCTTTAAATCTTCTTTGCATCAATATTTTCTGTCCTTCCATTGTTGTGGCTAACTAAGTTTAACGTAACACAATGAAAGGCCTAATTTGAGGTTCATAGTTGGCTCACACCCACATACCTGTTCAGAGCAAAAGAACTAATGTTCAGAAAGGAACAAGAGCGTCTGAGTCTGTGTCTGCGTCTCAGCATTGGCAGATAAGCCGAGTGAAGGCTGGATGTGCCTTCCCCATAGCGTTCAGCAAGGAAAGGTGATTACAGCTCTGTTTGACCCTAAACCTCTAATCCCTAGTGCAAAGTTCCTCTCTATCTCATAAAACTCTCTTCTAGTTGATATATTCCTACTGAATATTGTTGAATGTTTTCAAAATAAATAATTAGTAGTAAACATTCCTAACCTTTCTCTTAGTTACATTTTGTGAAACCTTGCTTATTGTTTAAAAACAATAAGTGAGAAGTTGAGATATCAATTTACACAGAACCTTATCCTTTGTTTAAAAACAATCACCTGAAAGGCAATTTCAAGGCCATACAGCAAAGGCATGAATATAATATATTTGAGCAGATGGAATTATCACAATACAATGAAAAATGACATTAATACATTTACATTTGTATTTGAAACATACATGCGAATAAATTAGCATACTTTATTCTACAGGAGAATAGCTAGAAAGGAAAATATATCATAATTATAACAGAGTGGCCTACACAAATGAAAACACAAACCCTATGGAGACAATGTGATATGGGATCAGTAGAAACTGAAAGACATTTTTCCAATACTGTTTACATAAATACATATTCTGGACACTTACTTCTGCGCATTCAGCAAAGCAAGGAAAAGGAAATTTTAGGTTATAAAAAAGAAAACTTGTCCAGCTTTATTTATCATTTTGAATACTTTCTGAGGGTCATTATGGTAATAAATCAAAACATAATATTCCAAACAATTCACTACATATGGTGATCTAAGCAACCATAACTACCCAAATGTATTGCTTGTGGATGCTTCTAATGACATCACAGATGACATACCTGATGACAACATCATCTTAGCGAAATCACTGATCATTTATCATATGATTATTGATATCATCAAAGATTTCACTAGTTTACATGCATTTGTTGTGGTAGAATATTACTGCCATCAACTAGATGTCACTGTAAAAATTATAGAGTAGAAAGGCTGCTGCTAGTAATACTTATGCTCATACACCATTTAAATGCCAGTTACTGCATACAGATGTGCTTGGAATACGTACATGTACTAAAAAAAGAAACATACAGACTACATTTGACCAGTCTGCAAACTTGTGTGGAATAGAACAATAGTTTTTGTGTCAGTTATGCCATTGTTGATGTGAATACTGATGTGATATGTACCAGTGATGTCACTCAAAATTTAATTTCTGATGCCATATGTGTATATAGATAAAGGATAAACTTAAGTTAAACTTAAGTTAGGATTTTGTCTTAAGACCAAAACTTAAGACAAACTTAAGACAAAATCCTAACTTTACTACTCCTAAATGCCTTTTGTGAATAGCGAAAGTCGTAAAGTTAGGATTTTGTCTCAGATTACTTTTGTGAATCGGGCCCAAGGTTGTTATTTACACTGTTGTCAAATAAAGAAATAGCACTTGAATTTCTGTTTTATTGATTTCACTCTGTAGAAGAAAGGTAGGAGAGGATGCTTCAAGTGATTTTTTAATTTTTCCTCTTTCCGAAGAGTAGCTAGAACAGCTGTGAGTTTTGAGCTTCAAGCTTGCAGCAGGTACCAGGACATGTGACAACCACTTTAGCCTCCTGACTTTATTGAGATGAAGGGCCAGCTGTCAGTTACCCAGCACTCTTCCACCTGTACAAGCAGTGGGTGCACAGTGGGTGGAGGACAGACACCCTGGTCTCCCAGGCAGGGCCCTGGAAATAGGGTCGCAAAAGTGGCCTCATTTACTATATTTTGATACACACCATGCATCAAATTAAAAGGGCAGGAATGTGCCGTATCTACAAGATACTGCGTATTCCTGTCCTTCTCCCCTACGCTGGCACATGATGGAGCAGGGGAAAACGAAATAATTTTGTATCCCTTGGAAGTTAATGACCCCATAATAATTAATGATACTAACCGTTTGAAACGCATGAACTAATCAACAAATACACCTTTTTAGTAGACATTACACGTGGGAAATTGCTAAATCTAATTTATTCACATATGTGAAGCAAAATAACATTAGTATTGTGACTTGCGTAGTAAATAGAGTAAATTGCATGATTTATGTTGCGTAATAGAAATGTATTGTGGCAAAGAATGCAGATGGTAAGTAAAATGGCTTTAAATGTCGTTTCTGCTAGGTAATATCTAACACGGGTCTTTAGAATGGCGGGTGGTAAACAGAAAGGCTTATTTTCCATATTTTAATTTCTATTGTGCTTGTTCTTATATTAGTTTCATTCGGGCCTGCTAGGCCATGCTTCTAAAATGGCCGCTGGAAAGGACGAGATCGCGTGCGCTGAATAAGATGGCCCCCGCGCAGACTCAGGGGCCGATTCCGATCTCGGTCGGAGGCGCACCCAATACCATTCGGTCGGGAAAAAAGCCATGCGAAAGCCTGTTTCCCGACCGATCCAGACAGCACACCGAACGAGTAAGTACGATGCGCACAACAGCACAGAATCCGGCCGAGCCGTACTCACCCAAACCAGGTCCTGTTCTCCGACCGAGGCGAATCCGGAAACGCTGAATCGAGTCGCACGGAAGGGAAAATGCAGCTCCGTCCGGCCGAACAAGTACGATGCGCTTCCCGTACGCGCCGAACCCGTCGCTACGCACGGCACGTCAAAGCATCCGGGAGAGGCGCACATAAGCTCCGATTCGCGCCACAACACGATCCACGGCTACGAGACGAACACGCCAGCGACGAGGACGACGCGAAGCGACGAGGACGACGCGAAGCAACGAGAAGGACGAACGACACGAACCAACCATGAATCCCTTCGTCCCGATCATACCAATATTCTACATTTACTACCGGAACAGGCACGGACGCGTACGGCGCAGAAGGTAAGTCAGACACCAACCACAAAACACATACAACACGTACACAACACATCACACACACACAGAGGGATGCAGAATATACTTACACCAGCAACACCAGCACCATAGGGGCGGGATGCCCATCACCAATGCCACATATGCACACAGGGGCCTGAATGCGCACCACCACCCCTACCCAGGGGGGGCAGGATGCCTACCACTACTACCAACCTCACCCAGGGGGGCTGGATGCCTACCACCACTACCACCCTCACCCAGGGGGGCTGGTTGCCTACCACCACTACCACCCTGAGCCAGGGGGCTGGATGCCTACCACTACTACCACCCTTAGCCAGGGGGGGCTGGATGCCCACCACCACCCTTAGCCAGGGGGGGCTGGATGCCTACCACTACTACCACCCTGAGCCAGGGGGGCTGGATGCCTACCACTACTACCACCCTGAGCCAGGGGGGCTGGATGCCTACCACTACTACCACCCTTAGCCAGGGGGGCTGGATGCCTACCACTACTACCACCCTGAGCCAGGGGGCTGGATGCCTACCACTACTACCACCCTTAGCCAGGGGGGCTGGATGCCCACCACCACCCTTAGCCAGGGGGCTGGATGCCTACCACTACTACCACCCTGAGCCAGGGGGCTGGATGCCCACCACCACCCCTACCCAGGGGGGCAGGATGCCTAGCACTACTACCACCCTCACCCAGGGGGCTGGATGCCTACCACCACTACCACCCTCACCCAGGGGGGCTGGATGCCTACCACCACTACCACCCTGAGCCAGGGGGCTGGATGCCTACCACTACTACCACCCTTAGCCAGGGGGGGCTGGATGCCCACCACCACCCTTAGCCAGGGGGGGCTGGATGCCTACCACTACTACCACCCTGAGCCAGGGGGGGCGGGATGCCTACCACTACTACCACCCTGAGCCAGGGGGGGCTGGATGCCTACCACTACTACCACCCTTAGCCAGGGGGGGCTGGATGCCTACCACTACTACCACCCTGAGCCAGGGGGGGCTGGATGCCTACCACTACTACCACCCTTAGCCAGGGGGGGCTGGATGCCCACCTCCACCCTTAGCCAGGGGGGGCTGGATGCCTACCACTACTACCACCCTGAGCCAGGGGGGCTGGATGCCTACCACTACTACCACCCTTAGCCAGGGGGCTGGATGCCTACCACTACTACCACCCTGAGCCAGGGGTGCTGGATGCCTACCACTACTACCACCCTGAGCCAGGGGGCTGGATGCCTACCACTACTACCACCCTTAGCCGGGGGGCTGGATGCCCACCACCACCCTTAGCCCGGGGGGGCTGGATGCCTACCACTACTACCCCCCTGAGCCAGGGGGGGGCTGGATGCCTACCACTACTACCACCCTTAGCCAGGGGGGGCTGGATGCCTACCACTACTACCACCCTGAGCCAGGGGGGGCAGGATGCCTACCACTACTACCACCCTCACCCAGGGCAGGCTGGATGCCTACCACCACTACCACCCTCACCCAGGGGGGGCTGGATGCCTACCACCACTACCACCCTGAGCCAGGGGGGGCTGGATGCCTACCACTACTACCACCCTTAGCCAGGGGGGGCTGGATGCCCACCACCACCCTTAGCCAGGGGGGGCTGGATGCCTACCACTACTACCACCCTGAGCCAGGGGGGGCTGGATGCCTACCACTACTACCACCCTGAGCCAAGGGGCTGGATGCCTACCACTACTACCACCCTTAGCCAGGGGGGGCTGGATGCCCACCACCACCCTTAGCCAGGGGGGGCTGGATGCCTACCACTACTACCACCCTTAGCCAGGGGGGGCTGGATGCCCACCACCACCCTTAGCCAGGGGGGGCTGGATGCCTACCACTACTACCACCCTGAGCCAGGGGGGGCTGGATGCCTACCACTACTACCACCCTTAGCCAGGGGGCTGGATGCCTACCACTACTACCACTCTGAGCCAGGGGGCTGGATGCCTACCACTACTACCACCCCTACCCAGGGGGGGCAGGATGCCTACCACTACTACCACCCTCACCCAGGGGGGGCTGGATGCCTACCACCACTACCACCCTCACCCAGGGGGGCTGGATGCCTACCACCACTACCACCCTGAGCCAGGGGGGCTGGATGCCTACCACTACTACCACCCTTAGCCAGGGGGCTGGATGCCCACCACCACCCTTAGCCAGGGGGCTGGATGCCTACCACTCCTACCACCCTGAGCCAGGGGGGCTGGATGCCTACCACTACTACCACCCTTAGCCAGGGGGGCTGGATGCCTACCACTACTACCACCCCCACTCATAGGATGGACAATGCATGACACAACCAGCACACCACAACCTAGGGAATGCAAGAAAAAGACATCCCCCAACACCATGACAAGCGTGTGTAGACTGTGTCAAATGCCTACAACACCGAACATGACTTTGAACATACAATGTGACCCCTAGCACATGTGCCACACATATATGTGTGTGGCACCCACAATGCAAGCAGGCCATGACCATTGTGGCAATGGGGTCCAAACCCCCATCATCACAGTGAGCAAAATGTAAGTGTGGGGTCCATAGCTGAAGCACATTTTGAACATTGTGGCAATGGGGTCTAAACCCCCATCATCACAGTGAGCAAAATGTAAGTGTGGGGTCCATAGCTGAAGCACATTTTGAACATTGTGGCAATGGGGTCTAAACCCCCATCATCACAGTGAGCAAAATGTAAGTGTGGGGTCCATAGCTGAAGCACATTTTGAACATTGTGGCAATGGGGTCTAAACCCCCATCAACACAGTGAGCAAAATGTAAGTGTGGGGTCCATAGCTGAAGCACATTTTGAACATTGTGGCAATGGGGTCTAAACCCCCATCAACACAGTGAGCAAAATGTAAGTATGGGGTCCATAGCTGAAGCACATTTTGAACATTGTGGCAATGGGGTCTAAACCCCCATCATCACAGTGAGCAAAATGTAAGTGTGGGGTCCATAGCTGAAGCACATTTTGAACATTGTGGCAATTGGGTCTAAACCCCCATCATCACAGTGAGCAAAATGTAAGTGTGGGGTCCATAGCTGAAGCACATTTTGAACATTGTGGCAATGGGGTCTAAACCCCCATCATCACAGTGACCAAAAGGTAAGTGTTGACAAAGAAAGAGCTGCAACTGCCAAACTGCATGGATGATTCCTGGTCACAGAACAAAAAACACATCAGTGGCAAAGTAGTGTATGTGTCCCATTGCAACATAAATTGGGTGAGCCAAATACTGCAGTGCAAATAAGACATACCTTTGGCCATGTGCAGACAAACAACACCCATGGGGGCTGACACTGTCAACATTCATCAATGACACAATGACAGAAGTGACCATCAGAATGCAGACCCACATATTTGCACCAATGGGCACACAAATGCAGATACCCTGTGGAGACTGCAGATGTGAGGTGAACAGATACCATACCATGGCAGCAATGGGACACACAAACCATGATCATTGTGCTGACTGATGACCTAGGAGTCCCAGGGACAGCAGGGGAAACCCACCAAACTACATACAGCCAATGGCACACCCAAGATATGCCAATGCAGTGGTGCAGATGCACAAACACATACAGGCAGACCCACACTGCACATCATACACAACAGGTGAGGGGGGGGCCAGTGTCCCCAGGCAACCACATAACACATGAAGAGACCTGAATACCAATCAAACAGATGTGCATACAGTGCCACACAAAGGTAACTCATGGATCCAAATCCCCTATGTGGGCAAGCTGGCATTGTCAGATGAGAGGGAGAACAAATCACACATGTCACACAGGCACGTAGGAACAGCAACTGACACAGCAAGACACAGACACACCACAGCACCACCCCCAGGGCCCCCACAATGTGGTGACCCTGGGCTGCATTACAATCCCACTGTGATGACAAAGCTAAATGTGGTTCACACTGTGAACCACAGTCATGTGTCCTGAGCAACAAACTACCATCACACCTACACAAGCACAAATCAATCAGCATGGCCAGTAAGCCAAGGCCAACATGGAGGCAGGGGCCTAGCCGGGCAACAACTCTCATCTGCCCACACTCAACACCACACCCCTCGACCTCCAACAATGTGCAGCAGTGAAGTACACATGCACTGGTGACATTGCACATGCACCCATGACTATTCCAGGGTGGTGGGTGGGAACCAAGGTGCAGAAACACATGACACATGGCCACTCAACAAGACTCCTGAATGTCTGACACACTGCACACTACGCTGTACATGGACATGACGGCAATACCACATCAACCAATGGGATCCCAGCCACAGTCACACACCAATGAAGAAGCCAAGGTCACCCACAAAGAACACACATAGACAACAACCAACATTGCAGCCCGGACCCTGAGGAGTGCCAGCAGTCACACACACAACGTGTCACAATCACTGAAAGATAACACAAACTGGAAATCACATGACAGGGGCAAACAACAAGTGCCAAGGGGAAACCTGACTGTGACCCATCTGCGTCTGCACACAAACTCAGCCCTGACAGCAAACACACCTATGGGTGACACCCTGATGACCAGTAATGTGCCATGCACCCACATCACAGAGAACCCAGGGAGAAGACTTTGGGGGAACATAGGTCAACTCAGCAAGCATCACAAACAGGTACAACACTAGGGATCACAGCATGCACAGCTAAACGGAAGTGAACACACAGACATGCACATACAACACACACCTTGGGCGCAGGCAATGTCACAGGTGTACACACTGCCATGAGGGGACTCCACTCCTGTGTGAGGAAAGCTGTGCCATGTGTTGCCTCAGTAGGGCCCCATCATGTCAGATGAGCACTTGGTCACACAATCAACAATTAGCACCAAATGAGGGCTCCCGTCACATCAGCCTGGTCATGGAAGTGCCAACGGAATCATCAGCACAGATCCAACACACTTGTATAGCAATGTTGCACTGACTACACGGATGAGTCCTTCCCCATTGATGCCCAAACCTGCATGTCCAGTGGAGATGGCCACACAGTCAGGGAAGTAGACGAATTGAACAATGGCAGGCACAACAGATGTGCAGGGGTGGAAGCCACAGATGTGAAATAGCTAATCTAAGTAGGAAATCCCATTGCCAAATACTGAACACATGACACCCTCAGATGCTGGTATGGATGACATGGATACACCACAGGATAGGACACATTCCCCCTGGACCACATGGGTTCCTGCACAGTAACACTTCATTATCATGAGACCAAATATCACCATCACTGCAGCAAGGGCATGGTTAGCATCATCAACAACATGTACATCAGAAGCATAAGCACTAGAGAACAGAAAGTTGCTTTATTCAGCATATGTGTGGAATGAAAACAAAGTCCAGAAAAAACACAAAGGCCAATGGCCAGTCCATTGTCAAAGTCCAAACTTGGTGACAGTGGCAGATGTCACCCTACGCATGCCTGCACAAAACCAGGGACAATCCACTAGGAGGGGCAACCGGGGGGGAGGCCAGGCACCGCAGGGACAGGATCAGGGCTCACCAGGAGGAAGCAGGGAATGGGTGGTGGGTGCTGGAGAGCCACTGACAACTGCAGTGGAGGTGTCTGACATGGTGTGTGCCGGCACAACTGGGGGCATGACTCAGATGTTGTGGGTGCCGGCACGACTGCAGTGGACCCTGCAGATGGAGTGGACAGGTCTGCCACTGCAGTGCCCAAGTCAGACAGGGTGGTAGTGGACTCCACTGCAGTGCCTACCACCAGGGGAGGAGAATGGGGAACAGGCAAGGTGGGCTGGACAGAGGGGGAGGACACCCTCACCATATCAGTGGCACAGACAAGCGCAGCGGGGGTGTGGTGCCGGGAGAGCAAGTGCCAGGGGGAGAAGGCCGGATCCTCTTGGGGATGGTATATCTGTGGGTGGGGGAACCTGGGGCAGGGTGTGGTGGGGCACCTGTGGAGTGGGGGCCTGAGGGATGGAGGAAGGAGACCTGGTGCCTGAGCTGCAGGGCGGCGGCGGGGTCTTGCTCTTACGACTCCGGGGGACTTGCGGGTGGGGGCCTCAGTCTGTCTGCGCCTGGGGGAGGGTGTCCGGGGGCGAGGGGCACTCTGCTCCATGTGGGTGGGCTTCCTCTTCCCCCTGGATGCTGGAGCAGCTGGATCAGAGGGGAAGAGGCCGAGGTCACTGAGGAAGAGGCGCTGGGTCTTTGGGGTTGCAGGTGAGGCAAGGGAGGGTGTTTTGGAGGGAGAGGCAACTGAGGACTGCGCAGTGCTCGTGGATGCGTGTGTGTGTACCAGGGCCCCATCCCCTGTGAGTCTGGTTTCAGTCCCCTGACTGTGCGTGCGTGTGCGTTTTGTTTGTGGCGTGTGTGTCTGTGTGCTGGATGTGTGTGTGCTGGTGTGTGCCTGTGCCGGTGTGTGTGTGCTTGGGACGGGTAAGGTGCTGGGGAGTGTGGATGGAGCAGAGGCAGGAGGGGTGAGGGACTGTCTGAGGAGGGACACTGCTGCCGTCAGGGAGGAGTCCATGGACATATTGCCCCTCTGTAGGTCAGACATGCCCGATGAGATGCCCTCCATGAACGACACCAGCTGAGTCAACAGAGCGGTGTGCGCCTGGAGGACACTCAGCATGGCTATCTGCCCTACATGGAGCTGGCGAAGGAGGTACACAGACTCCTCACTCAGGGCAGCAGGGGACACAGGGGCAGGGGGTGCGGTGCCTGGCCCAAAGGAGACACGCTCCCGAACATGGGAGCCTCCACGGACCTGGGGAATGGGAGCCGATGGGAGGGCGGTGGTGGTGCTGGTGGTGGCGGGGACAGCAACACTAGCTGGGGTGTGGTGGCTGCTGACACCCGCCGCCATAAGGGAGTCATCCTCCGAGTTGCTCTGGTCCTCAGCTGAGGTGGATGGTGCTGAGGACTCCTCAGTGTGGCTCCCCTCGCCCTCCGTGCCACTGGGTCCCTCCGACCACTCCTCGGCTGCTGACCCAGTCTGGCTCTCCGGCTCCTCCTGGTCCGTGGAGCTGTCCCCTTCCGTGGCCGTGGATGTATCTGCAAACAATGGAGAAACAGACAGACATCAGTCACCTGCACCAAACGCACACACCACTGTGAGCACAGCACATTACAGAGCAAGCCCTGGCATCATTAGTTGTACATTGCTAAAAGTGCCCTAACTGAACAGGAGCAGCCAATTGTCAGTCTGATGCCAACCATGGCACTCACATCCCACATGGCCTTGCACCCATCTGTCTGGTGTCTGTTGGATTGCAACACCCCAGTGTGGACACATGCACCAACTACACAGTAGTTGGACAGTGCAGAGGACACGGTGTAGCATGTGGACATGCACACATCACAGCTCTTGCCACTGAGTCAGTACAGGTTTCCGGATGAAAGGGATGCCCAGAGTCAAATAGGAAATGCATGTGATGCATACCAGCGACAGACACCATGATGCACCCATGTCCTGATAGCCATCGCCACAATGGTGTGCATGTAGCACATGTCACTCCCCTGCAGGATCACCAATAAGTAGACACATGCCATGGCGGAGGCATGACTGCTAAGTCATACATCACTGTCTCAGTGATGTATGACTTGGCAGCCAGACAACAACACTCTGCACTGTGCCACAATAGTAGGTCATGGGGAATGCAAGTCCTGGAGCTGCACAAGTGCACATGTACATCCCCCACACAACACATCATCTTAACCCTCATCTGTCCAGGTCATACCTATTGGACATATGGGAGACCTGTGACACTACCCTCTGAACCTGAGCCCCTCACAATCTGCTGTGAATGGGGAACAGCTGCCTGAACTTCACATTCTCATACCCCAGTCTGCACGGGCAGCTGATCAAACACCTATGTGACACACAAGTATCGTCTCCTATGGTCACATCTCCAGTGGCATGCTGAGCCCCTACCAAGAAACACCCCAGCAGTCCTGGCAACTAATCCACAGCACACTGACACAGAGGCAGACACCTGAGGGGTCAAATCACTGCGCACAATGTGTCAGCTGATACACGGGAGTGGGAGTACAGAGTGCATTGCATGGCCTGGAGTAGGCATGACTGTCCTGCCCCACATGAATGAGGGATGAGCCCTGGACAGTGGATAGCTGGCTATGTGTATGTGTGACACACGTAATCTGCACACTCCTGGGGCCCAAACATTGTTCCCACCCGCTGCATGGGCGTGTGCCACATACCCCAGGCACATGTGGTGGCTCAGCTCAGCAAGTGGACCGCATATCAAAGCAACACGCAGATTACATGTCCGAACACAGGCGTTGTGTGAACAATGGACCCACCCATGATGCCCACAACAGAGTTAGGGAAACAGATGCTGTCCCCCACCTTTAGTGAAGCAAACTGCAAGGACACAGTCCCAAGTGACACAATTCCCTGAATGTAAGGGCCACACCTGGGTATCAGATGAGGAGTGGGCAGTGCACAATAGAGGGACATGGCTCCTGGACAACATGACTGCTGCACTGTGGCAGTTGAACCAGGCCAGAGGAGGGCACAAAGCATGTAATACAGAGTTCACAGTGCAGTCTTTGACTCACCCCCTCCTTGCTGCTGTCTGGCCTTCAGCTGCCCATCCAGGTCTGGAAACACCACCGCCAGGATCTGGAGCATGTGGGGGTCAGGGTCCGTGTTCCGCCCCTCCTGCGAGGAGGCGACAGCTTCAGCTGGACCCGTGCAATCCTCCGGGTCCAGCCCCGAAGGTCCTGCCACCTCTTCTGGCAGTTGCGGATCCGGCGCTTGTAGACCCCTACGGACCGGACAGCCCGGACGATGTCCTTCCAGATCTCCTGCTTCCGATGGGCATTAACCTGTCAGGATGACAAAGTGAAAAGGCCATTACTACACATGCAACATATCCGTGCATGACACAGTTGTATATACATGTCTCAATCACAGGGGCACATGATGTACACAGGCAGTGCAAAGCTGCCCATGGACAGTTTGCCAGACGTCACTACATGGTATCATTGCATGGGAAGTAAAACCTTGTTCAAATGCACTGTCACTGCACCATACCTGTCCAGTGCATGTCACTACACACTATGGGGGTGACAACTACTCAGTGAGCCTGCTAGCCAGTGGCGTGCAGACTTTCAGCCTTGCTAGTCAGACAATATGCACATTCAGAAAGGCAGTGCACAGAACACTCACCTGCTACCCTGGTGTCCCATACAGCTTGCTGTACTGTGGAAGTAGGCTGTCCAGCAGGGCCTGGTTCTCCTCAAGGCTGAAGGCTGGGGCTCTCTCCACAGTACGTGCCATTGCAGGGTCCAGAGGGGCAGAGACAGCAGCAGTGCAGTGGCAGATGTCGTCCTGGAGCATGTAGTGCAGGCAAGTGAGCTCTCAGGGGAACAGCCAGCAATATATATGTGCTGGAGAGGCAGATACTGTCCCTTGTGTCCAAAGTGATAGGTCCAAGTCGTTTGCATCTTCTGAATCTGGCCAATCCATGGAATAGCAGCACCAATACACGCCCACAGCATCCTTCAAATCTTCAACTTCATGACATACATGATTTTGCAACATTGTTGTGGGTGACCAACTGAATTTCCAGCAACCGACTCGTTCGAAATTCGAAAACGCGTCCGTTGCCAGGCAAGGCCATTGTCAATGGGTGTGCACCGATCGGTCCATTGCGGTACAACGCGTACAGGGGTACAACGCGTACCCGCACACATTGAATGCAATGGGCCGGCCGGGGCACCGATCGGTCCATTGCTGATACAACGCGTACAGGGGTACAACGCGTACCCGCACACATTGAATGCAATGGGCCGGCTGGGGGCACCGATCGGTCCATTGCTGATCAACGCGTACAGGGTACAACGCGTACCTGCACACATTGAATGCAATGGGCCGGCCGGGGGCACCGATCGGTCCATTGCAGTTCAACGCGTACAGGGGTACAACGCGTACCCGCACACATTGAATGCAATGGGCCGGCCGGGGGCACCGATCGGTCCATTGCAGTATCAACGCGTACAGGGTACAACGCGTACCCGCACACATTGAATGCAATGGGCCGGCCGGGGCACCGATCGGTCCATTGCTGATCAACGCGTACAGGGGTACAACGCGTACCCGCACACATTGAATGCAATGGGCCGGCCGGGGCACCGATCGGTCCATTGCAGTACAACGCGTACAGGGGTACAACGCGTACCCGCACACATTGAATGCAATGGGCCGGCCGGGGCACCGATCGGTCCATTGCAGTTCAACGCGTACAGGGGTACAACGCATATCCGCACACATTGAATGCAATGGGCCGGCCGGGGGCACCGATCGGTCCATTGCAGTACAACGCGTACAGGGGTACAACGCGTACCCGCACACATTGAATGCAATGGGCCGGCCGGGGGCACCGATCGGTCCATTGCTGATCAACGCGTACAGGGGTACAACGCGTACCCGCACACATTGAATGCAATGGGCCGGCCGGGGGCACCGATCGGTCCATTGCTGTTCAACGCATCACTGTACAAGTGACTGGCATATGTCACCATGCCTGTCTCAGATGGACATATGCCAGCCACAGATAGCTCCCAGGGAGTGAGGGGCACACCTACATCACGACAGCCTGTCCAAACTTTATCATAAGGCATGTAAGGCTGCATTTCCTATTGTGTGTATGTTGGTGTACATGTTGTCCTGTGGGTGTCACCTGTGGGCAGCCACCCCCAGGCTGTGCACGTGTTCATGGGGACAGGATCCTGGGTGTTACGTGTACATGACCACTGTGATGTGCAACTGTTCATATCTGTGCATGTGCCATGGTCACATTTCACGGTGGTGTATGTGTATGTCATGTCACATACCCCGTGAGTCCCATGTGGGACGGTATGCTTGAGCCAGGGTGTCCCAGTGGCACAATAGTGATGGTCCTCCACAGTCTGTGTGCATGTAGTGTTTACAATGTCTCTGATTTCATGTGCACAATGGGAGACAGTCTCCACATCCACGTTGTGTGTGCATGGACTTTGATGTTGTGCGTGTGTGTGTCACAGACGTCCATGTCTGTCCTGCCGTGGCAAGTGGGACCACTACCTGTGGGGGTCATGGTTGTTTTGCTGTGGTGTATACATGATACTCCATGTAATGCCAGTGTCCATGTGGCAATACAGGGTCCCTGGGAATGTACCTGTTGTTGAGCTGTGGTGCCTGGGGCACATCTGTCCTCACATGTCACTGTGGGGGGTGATTGTGACACGGCAGCAGGAGATGGGAACTGTGACACGGCCTCATGATATCCAATGGGCCAACCTGGGACTAATTGATGCCACTTGTTGGACCGTGTTGACAGATGTTGGCCATGTATGTACCATACATGTCCTTACGGAACTGCACACTTCATGTAGTTGTGCCTCATAATGATGTATGTTGGGATATTGAGTGTGTTCAATGCCGCATATGTGGGGTGACTGACAATCTTGCTTACTTCTCCTCTGCACTGCAGGGCTCCTGCTGTCCATCGACCATTCCCAGACCTGGCAACGATGGTGGAACGGGACAGCATCCGACGGTACCGCTTCACCAGGCAGCTGATTGAGGATTTGGCAGTGCAGTTGTCCCCACATTTGCAGCCTGGCCGGCCGTATCCTACAGCGCTGACCCCCAAGGTGAAGGTGATGGCAGCCCTACACTTCTTTGCCACCGGTACCTTCCAACATACTGTGGCGACTGCTGGTGGGATGTCACAGACCATGTTGAGCCGTGTGCTCCGCGATGTTTTAGCGGCAATGTTGCTATTCCTGAACCGGTACATCTATTTCCCTAGACTGCGACGACTCACTGACGTGAAGAGTGACTTTTATGCCCTGGGGAGGATGCCGCATGTCATTGGCTCCATTGATGGGACACATGTGGCTTTGGTACCAACACAGGCCCAGGAGCAGGCCTACAGGAACCGCAAGCACTACCACTCGGTCAATGCACTGGTGGTGTGTCTTGCAGACATGACCATCACACACGTGTGTGCCCGTTTCCCTGGTTCAGCACACGATGCCTTTGTGATGAGGAGTAGTCGCATCCCCAGGATGATGGCACAGATGCAGAACCAGCGTGCCTGGCTTGTCGGTGTGTACTGACTTTGTGCCATTGTGTGTGATCTGATCTGTAGTATTCCGCCCACTTTTCCAAGTCAGCTAATGTGCACTTGTCTGTCCGTAGGTGACTCGGGATACCCCAACATGCCGTGGTTGCTGACACCCCTCAGGAACCCTGTGACACCAGCCCAGATGCGCTACAATGAGGCACATGGTCGGACCAGGAGAGTGATTGAGCGGACATTTGGTCTCCTGAAGAGCCGCTTCCGCTGCCTGGACAAGACCGGAGGGTCCCTCCCATATGCCCCTGCGAAAGTGTGCAAGATTATCATCGTCTGCTGCATGCTCCACAACCTGGCAGTGCGGAAGGAGTTTGCCTCTCATCCAGGATGACAATGACCAACATCCGCCACCTGTGGAGGATCCTGGCCTGGACCACGATGCCAGTGACGATGATGATGATGATGATGAGGGTGATGTCCGCACACAGCTCATCACCAACTTCTTTAGCTGAATGTGAGTATCCTGAGGTGTCATGTCAATGATGTGAGTTGGCATGATATGTGTAGGTGGTGCTCTGGTGCTGTTGGAGTGTGTCCATGGGCTACTTGACTGGATGTGTGTTGCGATGTGTGCTTACAGGTGGGCTGTACTCCCCAACAGTGTTGACATGCTAACTTGGTTCTGGGTGGGTATCTTGTAACATGTATTGTGCATGAGTTTTGCTGTTCTGTCCTGTACTCCATTGCTTTTGACTGTGTGTCATTTCTGTCCTTCACAGGGTACTTTCAGATTCGTTTGGTCAACTGTGTCCACCGACGACGTGATTGCACTTCCAGGGTGGTAGCTGTTGTGTCCCTACAGGTGATGTGCGCCACACCCATGGACTTCCTTCCGTCTACAGTTGTTGACTGTGTGCCCACTGCCAGGTGGGATTAGCTTGCATCTGTAGTGGTTACGACATGTTGCAACTGTGTAATAAACCTGTGCTTCACTTTGTGATGTGCGTTGTCTGTGGTCACACATTTGACTGCCATTTGCTTACTGCACCTGTGGGCTACTTGACTACACCTGGGAATGGGTGTGGTGTCTGTGCATTGCACCGTCTTCCCTGGCAACATCAGTGTAGGCAATGAGTCAGATGGCCTAGGTGTGTATGTGTTGTGTAGCCCTGGTGGTGTGTCTCCCTCATATGTGTCACGTTGCCTTTACTCACATGCCTGTGTTGTACTTGCTGTTGCAGTTCGCATACACAGTGTAATTTTGCAGTTCATCATCCCCATAACAGCACCCACGTTGGAATCACAACAGAGGCAAGTATGGTGTATTAGTGTGTTTATTGTGATACATTTGTGTGAATAGTGCATAGGATGGGTAGTGCTGTACATAAATCTTGCAATCAGAAGTTCCTAGGTGAATTGAAAGTCCTGGTAGACAGAATCCCCAGTATCGGGGCCACAGTTGTCTGAGACATTGGTCCAACTTGTACTCCCCATGCAATGTGTGGGAGTAGTGTTGCCGTCAACAGGGTGAACAGTCTGTGCACAAAGGTGAACATCCAGAACAGGTTCAGGCTTCCTGGGAGTTGCGCTTGGCCATCGGCCTCTCACTTGCCCCTCTTCGGACGACCCCTCTTCTTGGGGGGGCCCCTCAAGTACAGGCTGCTGCGGTGCAGGGGACTCTCCGCCAGAGTCATCCTCCCTCCCTGTGGCAGTTGCAGTTTGGGCAGCACCAGATGTTGTTGGCACACAGGGAGGTGTGGACTCGTTGCTGTTCATCTGGCGGAGGCATTGTAAAATGTCCCTGTGCACCGCCGTCATCTCATGCAGTGCATCCCACTTGGACTCCACGCGGGACATGTGTGAGTCCACGCGGGACATGTGTGACTCCACGTGGGACATGTGAGAGTCCAAGCGGGCATGATGGGCAGCCTGCTGCTGTTTCATGTCTCTGAGGAGCCCCACTACCTGGCTGAGGTCTCCGGTGCTGGACTCGTACGCATCAGCTATGCGTACCAGTTGTGGGTCATCATGCACACCAGCAACCTCTGCAAGCAGCGACCTCTGTCTCCCACCCCTCCCACCACCCCTGCTGACATGTGCAGTGCGTGCAGTGGCACGCACAGATGACCCTGGTCCACCTTGGAGGTTGGTTGTGGTGGTGGTGTCCATGGCCCCAGGTTGGTCCAGGGTCCCTGTGCTGGTGTTGCTCCTTGTTCTGTCCATGTCGGCAGGGATGGTATTTGTGTTGACAGTCGTTGGAGGGGTGGGTGCAGGGGGTGCAGCTGGTGGTCCTGCTGGTGCTGCAGCTGGTGGTCCTGCTGGTGCTGCATGTAGACTTGCACCGGATGTGCCAGGTTGGTCTTCTTCATCCGAGGAGGGCAGAGGCTGTACGACACCAGTGAGCTCCGCATCCTCTTGAGCCTGGGACTGGGACTCCTCAGCGTCTGCTGCTGTGTCCCCATCATCACCTGTTTTTGGGAGACACACACAATGTATGTTATGTTTCTGCAGGCATCAATGGTTGACACACCTGACAGTTGTGACTGTGCCTCTGGGTGCGGGCCTGTACATTGCATTGTCCTAAGTCGTCACAGTCAGGGGTTGATATTGATGTGGAACATTGTCCTGCATTATTTGGG
Organism: Calotriton arnoldi; assembly: GCA_963921515.1. Lineage (NCBI taxonomy): Eukaryota > Metazoa > Chordata > Amphibia > Caudata > Salamandridae > Calotriton > Calotriton arnoldi. Next base: position 347,541 of record CAWUFW010005964.1, on the reverse strand, counting down.
CATTTCTATGTATTTGTTGGGGTGTGAACATGGTCTGCAATGGTTGTGTTTGGTTGACAGCCGGCCCTCCTTCCCACCCACCCAGCCAGTCAGTTATCCCACCATGGACTGTGCTTGCATTGCAGGGAGTGGAAGTTGTCTCTCAGGATGTCAGTCAGTGGTGTCCTGCTGTTTGTTGGTGCACAGTTGCCAGCAGGGCCTTGTGCTCCCCACAGCAGTAGCCAGTGTCAGCCATCTTGTGAGTCCTTCTCCACTCCCTGTGATGTGAGCATGGTTCAGGGTGGTGTTGATGGGACAGTTGTGGGGGTGACCAATATCAGTGACTGCCACTCCCATCATGCTATTGCCTCCACCACACTTGCCAGCATTCCCATACTTACTTGCTTTTGTGGGGAGTTCAGTGTGTGTGGGTGTGAGGGCAATGGCAAGATGGCTGACAGTGGTGTCCTGCTGTTGGTTGGTGTGCAGTTCCCAGCAGGGCCTTGTGCTCCCCACAGCAGTAGCCAGTGTCAGCCATCTTGTGAGTCCTTCTCCACTCCCTGTGATGTGAGCATGGTTCAGGGTGGTGTTGATGGGCCAGTTGTGAGGCTGAGCAATATCTGTGCCTACTACTCCCATCATGCTATTGCCTCCACCCCCTTCCCAGCATGCCCATGCTTCCTTCCTTTTGACTCTGCTTCCCTGTGGGATGGGCTGGCTGTGCTGACAGGATGGCTGGGAGTGTTGTCCTGGCAGTTGTTTGGCTAAAAGTCCCAAGAGTGTCCCTGTGCTTCACACAACATAACCCAGGGTGGTGGTTCTTTGTGGGATCTTGAGTTAGGATGGGAGGCATTGCATTCTACCAGGTGGGTTCTGTGGAGTTTGTGTTGAGGGGGGTGTGAGGGGAGGTGCTTGTGACTATGGTCAGTGCTGCAAGTCCTCCTTCCCACCCAGCCAGCCAGATGTCCCACCATGGAACGTGCTTGCATTGCAGGGAGTGGAAGTTGTCTCTCAGGATGTCAGTCAGTGGTGTCCTGCTGTTTGTTGGTGCACAGTTGCCAGCAGGGCCTTGTGCTCCCCACAGCAGTAGCCAGTGTCAGCCATCTTGTGAGTCCTTCTCCACTCCCTGTGATGTGAGCATGGTTCAGGGTGGTGTTGATGGGCCAGTTGTGAGGGTGACCAATATCTGTGACTGCCACTCCCATCATGCTATTGCCTCCACCCCACTTGCCAGCATTCCCATACTTACTTGCTTTTGTGGGGAGTTCAGTATGTGTGGGTGTGTGAGCAATGGCAAGATGGCTGACAGTGGTGTCCTGCTGTTGGTTGGTGTGCAGTTCCCAGCATGCCCTTGTGCTCCCCACGACACAGCAACAGTGTCAGACATCTTTGATGGGCCTTTCCACTCTCTGTGGGATGTGCATGCGTGAGTGTGAGCTTGCTGGGCCATGTGGTGGGGGATGTAGAGCTGTGACTACGACTCCCATCATGCTATTGCCTCCACCCCCTTCCCAGCATGCCCATGCTTCCTTCCTTTTGACTCTGCTTCCCTGTGGGGTGGGCTGGCTGTGCTGACAGGATGGCTGGGAGTGTTGTCCTGGCAGTTGTTTGGCTAAAAGTCCCAAGAGTGTCCCTGTGCTTCACACAACATAACCCAGGGTGGTGGTTCTTTGTGGGATCTTGAGTTAGGATGGGAGGCATTGCATTCTACCAGGTGGGTTCTGTGGAGTTTGTGTTGAGGGGGGTGTGAGGGGAGGTGCTTGTGACTATGGTCAGTGCTGCAAGTCCTCCTTCCCACCCAGCCAGCCAGATATCCCACCATGGAACGTGCTTGCATTGCAGGGAGTGGAAGTTGTCTCTCAGGATGTCAGTCAGTGGTGTCCTGCTGTTTGTTGGTGCACAGTTGCCAGCAGGGCATTGTGCTCCCCACAGCAGTAGCCAGTTTCAGCCATCTTGTGAGTCCTTCTCCACTCCCTGTGATGTGAGCATGGTTCAGGGTGGTGTTGATGGGCCAGTTGTGAGGGTGACCAATATCTGTGACTGCCACTCCCATCATGCTATTGCCTCCACCCCACTTGCCAGCATTCCCATACTTACTTGCTTTTGTGGGGAGTTCAGTATGTGTGGGTGTGTGAGCAATGGCAAGATGGCTGACAGTGGTGTCCTGCTGTTGGTTGGTGTGCAGTTCCCAGCATGCCCTTGTGCTCCCCACGACACAGCAACAGTGTCAGACATCTTTGATGGGCCTTTCCACTCTCTGTGGGATGTGCATGCGTGAGTGTGAGCTTGCTGGGCCATGTGGTGGGGGATGTAGAGCTGTGACTACGACTCCCATCATGCTATTGCCTCCACCCCCTTCCCAGCATGCCCATGCTTCCTTCCTTTTGACTCTGCTTCCCTGTGGGGTGGGCTGGCTGTGCTGACAGGATGGCTGGGAGTGTTGTCCTGGCAGTTGTTTGGCTAAAAGTCCCAAGAGTGTCCCTGTGCTTCACACAACATAACCCAGGGTGGTGGTTCTTTGTGGGATCTTGAGTTAGGATGGGAGGCATTGCATTCTACCAGGTGGGTTCTGTGGAGTTTGTGTTGAGGGGGGTGTGAGGGGAGGTGCTTGTGACTATGGTCAGTGCTGCAAGTCCTCCTTCCCACCCAGCCAGCCAGATATCTCACCATGGAACGTGCTTGCATTGCAGGGAGTGGAAGTTGTCTCTCAGGATGTCAGTCAGTGGTGTCCTGCTGTTTGTTGGTGCACAGTTCCCAGCAGGGCCTTGTGCTCCCCACAGCAGTTGCCAGTGTCAGCCATCTTGTGAGTCCTTCTCCACTCCCTGTGATGTGCGCATGGTTCATGGTGGTGTTGATGGGACAGTTGTGGGGGGCAATATGTGTGACTGCGACTCCCATGATGCTATTGGCTACACTGACTTGGCCAGCATACACAGAATTCCTTCCTTTGAGTGGTCTTCACTGTGTGTTGGTGTTGTTGTGGTGGCTACATGTCTGGATGTGTTTGTTAGTTCTATTTGTGCCACTGCCTAGCTGTAGTTGTAGTTGTGTTTGTACATGTGATGGCACGGTTGGATGTAACTTTTTTGATGGCATGTGTTGTGTTTATCTGACTGACATACACATTTTGGGATGATTCTGTTCTGGTTGCTGTGTAATTGCTATGAGTGCATGGTTTGACTCTCCCCTTGACAGTGATGTGTGTGTGTTTTGTGGCATAATATTGTGTACATTTGTTGTGTACTCACCAGGCTCTGGGATGTTCTCTAGTCCATATACGCTCACTGGCGGAAGGATGGCCCGCACCTTCTCCTCCCAGGGCCTGAGGTATATTGGCTTGGCAGGAGGGCCACTGCCGGTGTATTGGCTGATGATGTAGTCTTTCTTGAGCAGGTCCCGTACCCTCCTGCGCACGTCATACCACCTGTTCTGGATGTCGGTCTTTGTGCGCAGACATGGTGATTGTGCGTTCACCCTGTTGATGATCCTCTCCCACATCTTGGTTTTCTGGGAGATGGGGGTCTGTTGGACCAGTGTGCCAAACAGCTGTGGCTCTACCCTGAGGATCTCGTCTACCATGACTTCCAATTCACAATCTAGGAACTTGTGATTCTTCTTGGGGGGCATGGTGATGGGTGGTGATGGTGAGTGATGTGTGTGTTGGTGTGCAGGTGAGGGTGTGTGAGTGTGTGTTTTGCTGGGTGTATGTGAGGTAGGTATTTGTTGGTGTGCTGATGGTGTGTGGCTTGTGTGAGGGATGAGCTGTGGGTGTGTGGTTGCTGTCTCTTGGGTGCTGGCAGTGGAATGGCATTTGCAAAGGATCATGGTTGTGATTTGTGTCCTTTATATGGGGGAGTTGTGGGTGTGTCTTTGTTCTCTGTCCCCACCCCCCCAGTATTTATTGACTTTGTAATTGCTTGTTTGGCCTTTTTTTGTGTGATTTTTCCTTTGTACTGTCTGTGCATGTTGGAAACGTTCTTGTGACCGAGTCGGACCCTGCATTTGTCTCGTACGGTGTTCTCCGTTTCGTTCACGCTGTGTTTGTGCAGTTTTCTATGCTGCGTACGCGTCGGTCGCGGTGTTTTGTGTTGCTTCGGCTCGGTTTTGTATGCGTGTCGGTCGTACGGCTTGTCCTCCGTCCGACTCGGTCGTGGTTTTCGCGCCTTGCATCGTACTTTGCGGTTTGGAGTTCTCGCGTACGTTTCGGTCGGATTTGTTCCGGGTGCGTGTCGGTCGGTTCGATTCGCGTGTTTTTCCGGCTGGATTGCTGTTTTCCGTGCGGCTCGGTCGTTCGGCTTGGGTTCGGTATGTGTCGGTCGGATTTTGCACGCCTTGCATCGTACTTGGCGTGTCGGGCGCCACAGGTACGTGTCGGTCGGTATAATTTCCGGCTCCGAGTCGGTCGGTGCTTTTTCCGGCCCGAATCGGAATCGACCCCTTAATATACAACAAGATGCACAAGAGTTTCTTATGTTTATGCTTGCAGTATTGGAAGAAGAAGGGATTGAAATTGAAAATTTGTTTGGACTAAGTTAGAGATGGCATCATAAATGTGAAGAGTGCTCATTTTCTTCTACCACTGAAATAGACACTGAACGATTCATATATTTGACAATACCAGATTGCAAAACAGTGCCTTTTAACAAATTAATAAAAACAGCAAATCAAAATATGAAATGTTCTCATTGTAAATCAGAAATGTTGTCAACATTATTTATAGAAAGATTTGGACAATTTGTCATTTTAATGCTACAACGTTGTAGAGCAGATGGAAGAAAATTGGAAACCAAAATTAAAACTTTTGTGGCAAGTCAAGTATCAATTGCAGGAAGAACTTTTAAAGCAGTGGCTATTATTTTCCATGATGGACCTACTACAACATCTGGACACTATACTGTGTATTTAAAGTGCAATAAAGGATGGACACATTGTAATGATGCCCATTTGGAATTCAAATGTCAGTTGCCTTTTGAATGACCAAATTCATATCTGATATTTTTGATGCCAAAGTTTTGAAAACATAATTCGGCCTATTGGGAAGATGTGAACACGAATTAAATAGTTTATTTTTGATATTTTCAATGCAAATAGATTTAGAAACATTATTCGGCCTATTGGGTAAATGTGGAGAATTACTGTTTGGATTGTTGTTTGTGCTAATTCTTATTGCGTTTGCAAAATTGTGTTTGAAACAAGTAGTTTATATATTTGTTCTTTATATCATACGCGATGTAAATGAGAGTTTATATTTTAGAAAATGAATTTCAGAGAAGTAGATCATTTAATGTAGTTGAAGAATGTAATTTAGAAACTGGAGATAGGTAAACAGATAGTTGAAATTGTAAATATTTTCAACACAGATTTGTTATTTTTTACAATCTTACCGATTGTATTTTTTTCCCCGCTGTTATATGATGATCAACACTGAAATCACTGTGTATGGTGAAATTCAATAGAATCTGAAAACAGAAAAAAGGGAAACTGAATATGTTATGTAATTCTAAAATTATGTTGTGTTCTTAAAACTATAATATTATATGCTATAACATTTTTTTTCTTCTCATTTACAGAAATTAATACTAAAGTTTGAAAATATTTTAAATTTAGTTTACAATGAAACAACAGTAAAATAGTTTCAATGAGTTTGATATCTACTTCAATAAACAAGGTAAGATGAAATAATGTAATACGCATATTATTATGAAGTAATGTTTACAGTTACTTTTATTGCACTCATCCATTTTATCAAATACTACCCATGCACAGATGTATACAACTAGGCACTATTCACACACTGCTGCCATCATTGATGAACTATCCATGTATTTCTCCAATCACCTAGCCTGTATCCATACAGTTATAAGATCACCCGGACACTACCTATGTACTCTTCCAATCACTCAGGTACTTTCTATTCACTCATACAATCAGCTAGACATTATCCATACACTCTTCCAATAACCCAGGTAGTACCTATACACTTCTCCAATATCCAAAACATTATTCCTGTAGTGATACAATCACCCACACACTACCCTTGCACTCTTTCAATCATTCATGCTGTATTTATAGAGTGCTCTAGTCATTCAGGCAATACACATACACTTATACAATCACCCAAGCTCTTTTTATACAGCTCTCCAATCACCCAGGCCCTGCTCCTGTACTCTTGCAATCACCTAGCCAGAACCCTTCAAGTTTTAAAATCACTCAGGCTCTACCTATGCATTCCTCAAATCACCCAGGCCCTATACCTACACTCTTGCAATCAGGAAGACATTACCCCTACACTCATGCAATTAACAAAGTATTAACTATGCATTCCTCTAATCCCCCACACATTACTCCTGCAGTCATGCAATCACTTAGGGGTTACACATGCACTCTTCCAATAGCCCTGACATTACCCGTGCACTCATAAAATGTCTGAGGCATTACCCATGCACTCAATCAATCACTCAGACAGTACCTATGCATTTATAAAATCATCCAGACACTACCTATGCACTCATGCAATCACACAGGCACTACCCATGCACTCTTCCATGCACCCAGGTATTACCCATGCACTCCTCGAATCACTCAGACATTACTGCTGCATTCATGCAATCACCCAGGCATTACCCATGCACTCCTACAATGACTCTGGCAGTGTTCATACAGTCATACATGTGCTCAGACACTCCTGCTACACTCATGCAACCATCCGAGCACTACCCATATGATCTTCCAATCATCCAGGCACTACCTATACAGTATTTCAATCACCCAGACACTACCCCTGCAGTCATTCTATCAGCTAGGCACTATCCATGCACTCATGTAATAACCCAGGCACAATCCTTGCACTCCTCCAATCCTCCAGGCACTACCCATGTACTCATGCATTAATCCAGGCAGTACCCATACACTGCCCCAATCACCCAGCCAGTACCCATGCACACATGCAGTCACACAAGCAATACCATTGCAGTCCAGTAATACGCAGGCACTACCCTTGTACTGCTCCACTTATCCAGGCACTATCTATACACTCCTCCAATTGCCAACCACTACTCATGCACTTATAAAATCACCGAAGAACTACCTATGCACTCATCTAATCACTCAGACAGTACCCATGCAGTCCTCTTTTCACCCAGACATTACCCCTGCATTTATACAATCACCCAGGCATTAGCCATACACTCCTTCAATCATTGAGCCAGTACCCATGTAGTCCTCTAATCACCCAGACATTAGCCCTGCACTTATGCAATTACCCAGACACTCGCCATGCACTTTTTGAATCACTCAGGCAGTACCTATGCACTCCTCCAATCACCTAGACACTACCAATGCACTCATGCAATCACTCACGCACTTCCCATGCACTCATAAATGCACATACGCACTTCTACTGCACTTCACTCAACCGTTACCCATGCAGTCTTCCAAACATCCAGACACTACCTGTAGACTTATACAATCACTCAGGTACTTCTTATGCACTCTTCCAATCAGACAGAAACTACCCATGCACTCCTCTATGCACCAAGGCACTACCTATGCAGTCTTCCATGCGCACAGGCATTACCTATGCACTTCTTCAATCACCCAGACATTACCCCTGCACTCATGCAATCACACGGGCACTACCTATGCAGTCCTTCAATAACTCAGGCACTACCCCTGCACTCATGCAATCAACCAGGCACTACATATGCACTTACAAAATCACCTAGACATTACCCTTGCACTCATGCAATCATGCAGGTATTACCCCTGCAGTCATGCAATCACCCAGGCACTATCTATTCACTCCTTCAATCAGCCAGTCAGTAACCATGCAGTTATGCAATCACCCAGACATTACCCATGCACTTCTTCAATCACTCAGGCAGTACCCATGCACTCCTACAATCACCCAGACACTACCCCTGAACTCATGCAATCACTCAGGCATAACCGATGCGTTTCTTCAATCACCCAGACATGACCCCTGCACTCATACAATAACCTAGGCATTACCCATGCAGTTCTTAAATCACTCAGGCATTACCCATGCACTTCTTCAATCAGTCAGGCAGTACTCATGCACTCCTCCACTCACCCAGACATTACCCATGTATTCATACAATCAAGCAGACACTATCTATGCACTCCTGCAATCACCCAGGCACTAGCCATGCACTTATGCAATCACCCAGACATTACCCATGTACTTCTTCAATCACTCAGGCAGTACCCATGCACTTTTCCAATCACACAGTCATACAGGCACTAAGGTACTTCTGTGGCACTCATGCAATCATGCAAGCACTACCCATGCAGTATTCCATTCATCCACACACTACTACTGCACTCATGGAATCACCCTACTACTATCAATGCACTCCTCCATTCACCCAGGAACTACACATGCAGTATTCCAACCATCCAGGCACTACTGCTGCACTCATGCAATCACTGTGCTACTACTCATGCACTCCTCCAATCACCCAGGAACTACCCATGCAGTCCTACATGCAGACAGGCACTACCCATGCAGTCTTGCATGCACTCAGGCACTACCTATGCACTCCTTCAATCACCCAGACATTATCCCTGCACTCATACAATCACATAGGCATTGCCCATGTGCTCCTTCAATAACTCACGCAGTGCCCATGCAGTCATACAGTCACTAAGGCACTTCTGTGGCACTCATGCAATCACCCAAGCACTACCCATGCAGTATTCCAATTATCCACACACTACTACTGCACTCATGGAATCACCCTACTACTACTCATGCACTCCTCCATTCACCCACGAAGTACCCATGCAGTCCTACATGCATCCAGGCACTACCCATTAACTCATCCATGCACCCAGGCATTACCCATGCACTCCTTCAATCACCCAGACATTACCCCTGCACTCATATAATCACACAGGGATTGCCCATGCGCTCCTTCAATAACTCACGCAGTGCCCATGCAGTCATACAGACACTAAGGTACTTCTGTGGCACTCATGCAATCAGCCAAGCACTACCCATGCAGTATTCCAATCATCCACACACTACTACTGCACTCATGGAATCACCCTACTACTACTCATGCACTCATCCATTCACCCAGGAACTACCCATGCAGTATTCCAATCATCCAGGCACTAGTGCTGCACTCATGCAATCACTGTGCTACTACTCATGCATTCTTCCATGAACCCAGAAAGTACCCATGCAGTCGTACATGCACTCAGGCATTACCCATGCACTCCTTCAATCTCCCAGATATGATCCCTTCACTCATACAATCACACAGGCATTGCCCATGCACTCCTTCAATCATGCAGGCAGTGCCCATGCAGTCTTCCAATCATCCGGACACTACCTATGTACCTATGCAATCACCCAGGCACTACCCTTGCACTCCTTCAGTGATCCAGTCACTATCCATGCACTCTTTCAATGGGACAGCCACTACCCATGCACTTATAAAATCACAGAAGCACTACCTATGCAGTCGTCTAATCACTCAGGCACTATCCATGCACTCATTCATTCACCCAGACATTACCCCTCCATTCATGCAATCACCCAGGCATTACCCATGCACTCCTTCAAACGCTCAAGCATTACCCATGCAGTTACAACATCACCCATGCATTACCATTCCACACCTTTAATCACTCAGGCAATACCCAAGCACTCCTGCAAACACCCACACATTACTCCTACACTCTTGCAATCACCCAGGTATTACCCATGCACTCCTTTAATCATGCAGACATTACTCCTACAATTATGGAATCACCCAGATATTAGCCATACAGTTATGTAATCACTCAGGCACTACCTATGCACTCATGCAATCACCCAGACATTACCCATACACTCCTCCAATCACCCACACATTACCTCTGCACTCATACAGTCAGTATGGTGTTACTTATGCACTGACTAAATCATCACACATTACCCTTGCACTACTCCAATCACTCAAGTACTACCATTCTACACATGCAATTACTCAGGCATTACTAATGAACTCCTCCAATCACACACACATTACCTCTGCACTCATGCAATCACTCAGGCAAAACCCATGCACTTAGAAAATCACCAAGCACTACCCTTTCACTACTCCAATGACCCAGGCACTACCTATGCACTCATGTAATCAGTCAGGCATTACTCATGCACTCCTTCAATCACCCACATATTACGTCTGCAGTTATGCAATGACCCAGGCATAACCCATGCATTTACAAAAGCACCACACACTACCCGTACACTCCGCCAATCACCCAGGCACTACCCTTCCACTCATGCAATCACTGAGGCACTACTCATGCACTCCTCCAATCACCACACAGACACATTATCTTTCCAAACATGCAATCACTCAAGCACTAGCTATGCACACCTGAAATCACCCAGACATTACTCCTACACTCTAGCAATCACCCACGCAGAACCTATGCACTCATGCAAATAAGTCAGACATTACTTATATACTTCTTCAATCATTTTTGCAGTCACCCAGACATTACCCTTACCCTCATGCAATCACCCAGGCACTACCCCTGCTCTCATGCAATCACTCAGGCATAACCCATGCATTTCTTCAATCACTCAGGCATTACCCATACACTCCTCCAATCACCCACACATATTCTTTGCACTCACAGCCTGGTGTTACTCATGCACTTATCAAATCACCACACAGTACCCTCGCACTACTCCAATCAGCCAGGCACTACCCATGCATTCATGCAATCAGCCAGGCATTACCCATACACTGATGCAATCACTCATGCATTACCCATACACTCCTGCAATCACCCACACATATTCTCTGCACTCACACAGTCAGCCTGGCGTTACTCATGCACTTATCAAATCACCACACAGTACCCATGCACTATTCCAATAAGCCAGGCACTACCCATGCATTCATGCAATCACCCAGGCATTACCCATACACTGATGCAATCACTCATGCATTACCCATACACTCCTCCAATCACCCACACATATTCTCTGCACTCACACAGTCAGCCTGGCGTTACTCATGCACTTATCAAATCATCACACAATACACATGCACTACTCCAATCATCCAGGCACTACCCTTGTAGTCATGCAATCACTCAGGCATTAACTATGCACTCTTCTAATCACCCATTAATTACCTCTGCACTCATGTAATCACCCATGCATTATCCATGCACTTACAAAATCACCCAACCAATACCCATGCACTTACAAAATCATCCAGCCTTTACCAATCCAGTCCTTTAATGTCCCAGACTCTACTCATCCACTCATGCAATAACCCAGACACTGCCCATGCACTCATCCAATCACCCATGCACTACCCATGCACTCCTCCAATCACATAGACACTACCCATGTACTCCTCCAATCACATATACACTACCCATGCACTCCTCCAATTACCCAGTCAGGAGCAATACACTCCACCAATCACACAGCCACTACCCATGCACTTATAATATCACCATGTACTATTTTTCCACTCCTCCAATCACCCAGACACTACCCTTGCAGTTATACAATCACCCAGGCATTACGCATGCACTCCTTCAATTAGTCTGACACTACCCTTGCACTCTGGCAATAGCTCGCTCAATCTTCCCAACGGCCCCCAGCGCCGAGAGACCCCTTCGGGGGTGATTTGTGCGCTATACAAATACTGGACTTACTTACTTACTTACTTACTGATGCAATCACTCAGGCATTAGGCATGCACTCGTCAAATCACCCAAACATTACCTCTGCATTCATACAACCAACCAGACATTTCTTTTGCACTCTTACAATCACCCTGGCATTACCCATGCACTGCTTCAATCATATATACACTAACCATACACATCTCCATATATTTCACTTACCACAATTCATACAACTCTTACACATTTTTTCTTTTTAAACCAATTATGCGGCTCTGAAAAGAGCCATTTTTATTCTTCTTTTTTTGTTTTATAATTTTTTTGTATTTTTTAAACTCTTTTTTTACATTCTTTCGGTGGTTTTTTGTTGTTAAAAAAATGGAAAAAAACAGAACCAACAAGAAAAACATTGAAAAAATTATGCAATTAAAACTCATTGCATAAACAAACAAAGAAAAAAATTAACACTTGTGGTTCTGAATGGCAACCAGGATGGCATTCACCGATTGCTCCCCAACACACAATGTTTTTTTACACTTCAAACAGCGCTGCTCTACTCGAGCTAAATCAGGGTGAATATTGATTGCAGCAATTGTTGTGCCAGCAGAAGAGGTACTGGGTCCAGTAGTATTGTCATCAGCTGCTTCTTTTTCTTGTTGACGATGCAGTTGTTCCCTTGTGAGCCGTCGAGGGTGGATTGTCTGTAGATGTTTAAGCATGGATGATGTGCCACAAGAATATTTATTTTCTGACCCCCGCGACAATACATTTTGACAGATGGTGCATGTCACCTTCCTGGCATTTACTTTTTTTCGCCGGGTGGGATACTGAAAAAAGCCCACACAACGCTCTCATACCTCTTCTTTATCGGTTCTTCCACATCTTCTTCATCTTCTGGTGGAAGCTGCTGTGTTGGTTGTCCAGCTGCCATTTTTTGAAAGTACAAAAAAAACACCAAAAAGATGTAAAGAAGAGATCCAAAAGAGAACAGGTCTGTCTTGTCAGATGGTCTTGAAAGAATGAAAAAAAAATGGGTGGGGTCCTTCAAGTTCTAGAATCAAAAGCCTCTAAACCAATGAAAGTCTTTCTTTTGAAGTCACATGGGATTTGCGCACCCTGCGCGCAACAAGCGCGCACCCAACGCGAGTCACGAAAAATACATTTAACAATAATATATCTTTATTCCAGTTACAAATACATGATATATACAATTATCTTAAATAATGTCTTGGTATAATATATATAATAAAGTTATTTAGATATACTTTTAAAAGTCAAAGATTTGCGATGGATTTGCGCACCCGGCGCGACCCCCAGAACTACATACGTGACGTTGCGCCGGGCCGAGATCCGCGCACCCGTCGCTTACAAAATGCGCATCGTACACGACTTAACCAATATGGCGGCAAAATACTTGGATTCGCGCACCCATCGAGACAGGTACACGATTGGTATGTGAATCCACTTTTTTAAAACAAAAAAAATAAATAAAAATGTATATTTATATTTTAGAAAAGAGAAAACATTATATTATTTTTATAAGTATTAAAAAGCTTTAAAAAAAGATTTTTGGGACATTATACTTTGAAATTAGCATTTAAAAAACCTTTGAAATTCACTGAAAACACCATAGGTTTCAGGGACGTTATAGTTAGAAATTATCATTTAAAAAACCTTTGAATGCATGGTACATGTGTGAGTAACTACATATGTGAAAGGCAGTATATGTGAGTGTTGGAGTATATAAATGACTATATGTGAGAGTGAGTGATTGTGAGAGTGGCTGTATGGATGAGTGTGTGCTTGTCTCAGTGATTGTATAAGAGAGTAAGTATGTGTTAGTATCTGTATGAATAAGTGAGGTGGTGTGTGTATAACTGTATAGGTGAGAAAATGGGAGTGTGATTGATTCTTTGCATGACTGACTAGGTGGGTGAGTAACTCTATGGATGATTGGCGGTGTGTGAGTGTCTGTCTAGGTGTATGAGTGCATATGATAGTTCTGTATTGATGAGTGACTGCATGTATGAGTGGCTGTATAGGTGAATGAGTGGATGTGTGTGTAGACCTAGGAATCAGTGAGTGGGTATGTAGTAACTGGTATTGGTGTGTCTTTGGTTTCGAAAATGGTAGTCTGTATTTTAGAGTGGGTGTATCAAAGGTTATATTAGGGTGTGAGTAGGTGCATCAGATTATCACATGGATGATGTCATCAGTGATGTCATTTGAGATGTCATCAGTGATGTCATCAGTGATGTCACTGACCATGTCATGAATGATGTAATATGTGACATCATCAGCAGTGCATTGCGGGGGCGCGAGTTATAGTTAGCTCAACTAACTATAATGGCCGAATTTCACTGGTTTTGTACGAGTGAAATCTCCAACTAACTATAACGTCCCTGAAACCTGTGGTTTTTTCAGTGAACTTCTAAGGTTTTTTAAATGCTAATTTCTAACTATAACATTCCTGAAACCTATGGTTTTTACGGTGAATATATATATATATATATATATATATATATATATATATATATATATATATATATATATATATATATATATATATATAAAACAACTCTTTCGCCTCACCATGCCATCGAACATCTCGGCGGGTGCCTCCAAGCGGATGGTGAGTCCGTGTGTTTCACAACAACTACGGGAGTATTCAAATTGATTTAATTTCGTAGCAAATGCATTTCGGTAAAATTCCTTCTTCAGTGCCTTTTAAATCAAACAATCTTCGGCGCAGCCTGGGGTCTTTTAAATGTTCCATGATTCTCTTGCTATTGGTGGGGTTTATGACCAATCAACAGGTGGCTGAGTGTCTGTAAGAACAGAAAGGCTCAATGTCCCACAATCCATCTGTTCCGTTTGAAAATTCTTCCACGTTGGTATTTCTTTTTGCCACTGTTCCTCATTATATTTCACCACCTCGTTAGTCACCCTCTCCTCATTCCCGCTTGCTACGTCCGTTTCCCTCGCATCCTGCACGATGGAATCCACGGAATCTTCGCAGGCGTCCCTCATATGGTGGGGCACCATGAACTTGCATAGTTCACATCCATTTGGATGACGAGATTCGCAAGCAGTGGTTCTGATGGCAAACACAAACAACTTATGTTACTTTATATTTAAAAAAAGCGTTAGGAATTCACTGAAAAGTCAAAGGTTAAAGGGACTTTATAGCTAGGTGAAAATATCAGTTAAAACATACTGTTTTAGATGAGCAAGACCACTAAAATTCACCAGTTATCGTTATCTCAAATAACTGTAACTTGTGCCTTAAGGTAATGGTGTTTCAGATAAAAAATATTATGCTGCAGAAATATTGTGTCAAGAATATTGGGACTTCACATAAATCGTGGTAAGTAATTTCATAGTTAAAAATATTGTTTTTAGTGTTGTTTATAATATTGATGTAAAAGATATTGATGCAGTGAATATCGTTGGATGTAATATCATTTTTATTATCAAATAGTATATATTGTGTTAAAAAAGTTTTATTTTGTTTTTATAATTTCTTTTTTATTTTAGAAGTCTTTTTTATTGAATTGTTGAAATTTCTGTATTTCATTATTTTAACATATTTTTTATAAGTTATAGAAAAAATACTTTTATAGTGGGATGCTAGGTTAATAGGGCATAAGAGTAAGGAGATTTTTTAAAAAGGCACATTTTAACTTTTTTTTTTAAGTTAATTATTTTCCAATAGGCACATTTTTTTTTTGTATAATGAATTGTATTAAAAGGAGGGGCGGAGCTTGCGAGCTGCAAGATGGCCGCTTGAGCTCTCGGCTCCGTGAAGCCGCCACACTATCCGGCATTTATCCTGTGTCTGTGGCGTCAGGCAGACCCGCATTCCTGAGTCGGAAGAAGACCGACAACGAGATGAGCCGCTCCTGAGCTCTCTACTCCTCCGCTACGACCGTTGGTGAGAGACAAGACACTTCGGCCTGTACCCGGGGCTGAAGCACCGGCCTGTGGTGGGAAGAGGCAAGCGAGAGGTGGAGGTGTGCTCGCGCTGGGACTGCCGTGCCCCCGCTGCCCGGGGAGCTGCGGACAGCGGGAAACGAGCGAGCGCCGATCGAAGCCTGCCCTGTGGAAGCTATCGGGGGTAAAGCGGCCTCCCAAACTTCCTTGGGAGTGAAAGTGGTACCGACTACTCCGTCATAGCCACGCAGCTAGTGCGATTGGTGGCGCAGCTGAGCTGAGAGCTACTGCGCGCCCGCAGTTGAGATCACGGCGGGTGCAGTGCGGGCGCGAGACGGCTTCCTTTCCCTGCGCTGGATCGGCACTGCCCGAGAACTGCAAGTGAGTGCTAGACTAGCGGCGAGACTTAGTGCGGCCTAGTACCGGGAGCCGGCCATTTTGTGCTGTTCTAGGTGGAGGACGGAGAGGATCCGGGGTGCCGGGCGCCCAGCGGAAGAACTCATTCCCGCATAGAACTGATGTACAAGTATGAATCGGCTGCGGCCTTAGCGTTGTGATTGCAGATGCCTGGGGGACATTGAGGCGGAGAATGCTAACTGATTGGCACAATCTGCTGGCCCTGTCGTGCTCTAATGGCCTGACTGTGGAGCTGATGCTGGCAGGACTGGGGTTCTGCATACCTGATCACCCCTAATAGAGTTGCGCTGGGATTGAACAGGAGCAGAGGTGTGAGCCTTGGTGGATTACAAAATAGGGGAGCTGCGGTGAGACTCTGGCTGACCGGCTACCGCCCTGTTGACCTGGCAGACACTGGTGCGTGTATTGGGGCCCGAGACATGGCACGAAGTGCAACGCAGAATGGGCAGAGTGGATAAAAATCAACCCAAGATCACGTTTGACCACAGAAAGTCAAAAGTACGGGACAATGCTGCTGAAGAGGAGGAGCCCACGCCGGACCTGCCGCCTGAGGAGCTGGATGGCGGCATACGATCTATGCTGGTCGTGATGGAACAAAACTTACAAGGCAGTCTAGCGGGTTTGGGCACTAAAATCGACGCGCTCTCATACCGCATGGACAGGATGTCTGAGAGATTAGACAAGCATGCAGAGCGCCTGGACATGACGGAGCGTAGAGTTACAGAGGTGGAGGAGGCGCAGACGTCGATGGACTCTGACCACAAACAAATGGGTAAAGTCCTCCAAGTCCTACAAGACAAAGCTGAAGATTTGGAAGCGCGTTCGCGCCGCAACAACTTACGAATCACGGGGGTCCCGGAAACGACACCAACAGGTAACATGGAGAAGTTTGTCGAGAAGCTTCTGATCACACTCCTGGGCACTGATACGTTTTCCAATATGTTCGTGGGGGAGAGGGCGCACCGCTCGTTGGGTTCTCGCCCTCCCCCGTGGGGCAACTCCAAGACCCATAATTGCGTGGCTGCTGAACTATAGGGACAGGGACTCGGCGTTGGCAGCTGCTAGGAACAAGCAGACACTGCAGTATGAGGGGTCCAACATCTCCCTATATCCAGACTTCATGGCTCGTGTCCAGGAAGCGCGCAGACAGTTTGCCCCGTTACAGCGCCAGATGAGAGACCAGAACATAGACTATGCCATGCTATACCCTGCTAGACTACGAGTCAACAGGAACGGCCACTCACGAATTTTCACTGAGCCTAAGACTTTGCAAAAAGCTTTGAAGGAATGGGCCAAGGAGAAGCGTGCTAGCCCGGAGAGGGTTGTACTGGAAGGAGCCGTCGGTGGCAGCCTGGATGAACAAGACTGAGATTAACTTAGCTGGGGTTTCAGTTGGCAGATCCCATGGTGTTGTAAGCAAGGATTAGTTTGAGAGCATGGCGGAGATCTTATCTTTGGGAGGTTACGTTATTGTGGGGCAGATTACATGTTGATGTCGCCTCTTGCTACAGCCAACAAGTTATCACAAATATTTGGTGGGGGAGGGGGTACTCGGGGGCAACGTTGCATTGAGTATTGGATTAAGTTGTGGGGGTAGTTTTTGCGGCAGAGACAAGTTTGATTTGGGCAGTGGACCGGAGTTGGTGCTGTGATTAGCTGCAGCACATGCACTTACCTGGCGCGCAACATCTGCCCTCGTGTGAATCACACTGTTTGAGTTCAGTATGGGGAGGGTGGGGCTGGGATCCTGTGTTTTGTTTATTTGAATCTGCATACGTGAAAATGCTAACTGTTGGGGGAGGGCAGGAGGGGGTTTGTCGTTCAGGCACTGTTGGGCACCGCCTGGCGTGGGTGGGGGGTGGGACGGTAACGAGACTCGCACTGCTTATTTCATATGCTTTTGCACTTGGTGGCGACGCACAATACATGCACATATCAATGTTAGTACGGGAAGTTCTGAAGACATATGTAGAACTACTCTATGACAGATAATGATAGTTCCCACAGGGACACTGGCCTGGATACAGTAAGCACGCTCACATGGAACGTGCGTGGCCTTAATGACCACAGGAAAATACGCACAATTTTGAGTTATTTGTCAAGACATAACATCGATATCACACTATTGCAGGAAACACACCTCCCACTGGACAGCCCTTTGTTACGTGTTAGGGGGCTCCATGGCAATATTCATGCGGCAGGATTTACCACCCATGCACGAGGGGTTTTAACTTGGGTGAATCCTAAGGCGGCTCTGACACTGGAACCTTTGGAGACGGATGTGGAGGGTAGGTTTGCCATCACTAGGTGCAGAGGGAAGGGTCTGGATTTCCTATTGGTTAATGTTTATGGCCCGAATTACGACAACCCAGACTTTTACAGAAAATTGACCGACACTGTAGGTCTACATACAGGTGGACAACTGCTCTGGGGTGGAGATTTTAATTTAGTTAGAGACCCAACACTGGACAGATCGGGGAGCCCGGAGAGACGCACATCGGTGGCAGCTAGGGCAATGGAAAGCGCTCTAGTGCGTTTTGACTTGTGTGACGTATGGCGCCAACGTTATACAGCTAAAGGGGGGTTCACGCATTATTCTGCATATCATGATATACACACTAGAATAGATTGCTGGTTTGCTGCTAGGCGACTGACTGCAAACATTCGTACGTGTAAGACTCTCCCTCGTACATACTCAGACCACTCCCCACTGTTGCTGGTTATTGACACCCCAAAGACACGTATCCCTCCTTTTACATGGAGGTTTCTGCCTTATTCATTGTTAGATACAGTCTTCAAGGAAGAAATGGCCGAAGCTATTGAAATATTTTTTTAAACGAACGTGGGGTCGGTGGACAGCTTTCAGACTGTGTGGGAAGCGTTTAAAGTATATATAAGAGGGGTCGCCATGTCCAAACACGCAGGTGTGCTTAGGTCGATTCGTAAACGTCTCGCTGATCTAGAATAGAAGCTCGTGTCCCTAGAAAAGGCCCATCAGGCCGCGCCTGGTGAGACGGTCACACAAGAGATTAGAATGATGCTGGAAGAGTATCATGAAGCGGCCGACACAGAGGTCAAACATATGGGCAAGTACGCTACAGCCCGATTATACAGCGAGGGGGAGCACCCGGGGGCGGTTCTGGCTCAACTACTCAAGCAGCGTAGGGATAAGTCGGTAGTGCCTGAGCTCACAGCTACAGACGGGGGTACCCTGTCGGTGGAAGCGGATGTGGCGGACCGATTCCGACAATACTACTCTGTCCTATATGCCTCTTGCGGTGGCGGCTCGGAAGAGCACATGCTAGATTACCTCGCGCATATAAAACTACCTTGGCTGACTAACACTCATCGGGAATTTCTAATGCGTCCCATTAAAAGGGAGGAAATCCTAATCGCTATATCGAAAATGAGAGCGGGAAGCGCACCTGGTGGGGATGGGCTGACAGTGACCTTCTATAAGGCTTTTCTAGAGCTACTAGTACCGCATCTGACAGCACTCTTTGAGGATATGTGTGTTTCTGGGATAATGCCACCCTCTATGAGAGAAGCAATTATCGTTGCAATCCTAAAACCGGGCAAACCTCCTGAAGACTATGCATCATATCGCCCTCTCTCCCTGCTGAACGTAGACACAAAAATATTTGCCAAAAAACTAGCGAACCGTTTAATTCCATTGGTGCCCACCTTAGTGGCGCCGGAGCAAGCTGGTTTTGTACCGGGCAGAAACCTGACTTATAACCTACGAATGGTGTTTGCCACCCTACAGCATACTAGACCGGAGATTCCTGCTATTGCGGTTTTTTTAGACATGGAAAAGGCGTTCAACTCAGTCGAATTGCCCTTTTTAAGACTAGTACTCCTTAGGATGCGAGTTGGGCCGGTTTTTATGCAATTGATTGGGGTTTTGTATAACTATCCCACGGCCAGAATCAAACTAGGCAACTTGGTTACAGACCCTATCCACATCTCCAGGGGTACTAGACAGTGTTGCCGCCTGTCCCCATTCTATACGCCCTAGTTGCTGTGCCCCTAGCCTGTGCGCTTAGAGAATACCATAGCCATAGAGGCATTCGGTTCCCAGGCTATGAGCTGATTGTATCCACTTACGCGGACGACACGTTACTGTATGTTCGACACCCTGACAGTAACCTTTACCCAGTACTGAAGTGGTACTCTTTGGCACTATGTCGGGTCTACGCGTTAACTGGACTAAGTCCATTATATTTCCCCTAACACCGGCCACAGTAGCCTTTGAACCCGAATACCCGCTGCAGTGGTCCACGGAGGCGGTGAGATATTTGGGAATTAAGTTGCACACCGACTCGGAAGTAGTGTTCCGAGAAAATGATGGGGTTGCGATTAGCAAACTATAGGAGGACATCGCCAGATGGGTCCAGCTACCGCTATCCTTGCTGGGTAGGGTATCCATTATGAAAATGGTTATACTACCACGATTCTTGTTCCTCTTCCTAAATGTCCCCATGGTCCTGCCCCGGGTGTTCTTCCAACGACTTACGTCCCTTATGGTCCACTTAGCATGGGCAGGTAAACAGGCACGTGTCAGGTGGCAGATCCTTACACTCCCGTATTCTATGGGAGGACTAGGCACCCCAGACTTTGATTTATATTATAGAGCCGCACAAGGTGCACAGGCATATTATTGGATTCATGGCCCCTTTGATATCCCACATCTCCGTATAGAATCGGTTGTGGTGGCCCCTCTGGCGCTGCCGGCTTTAATATTCACACCCCCTGATAGACGTATGGGGATTATTGATTCACTTAACACTATCACACACGCTTGGCATTACTTATTGCAGCTGTGGGCTGGAGCTATACTGTATTCTCCCATTGCCCGACTTGACTGGTGCCAGTGGCTATCGCCATGCAAAGATACAGGGGTTACGACTAGGGGTGGGCGGAATTTGCGTAGTCGCGCTACGCAAAGCTCCTCGAAACGGTAAAAAATCTCCGCGAGCACGCAAAAGTTCCGTGAACACGCGGAATTGCTTGTTCTGCTCGATCGCGATGCTTTTTTCCTGTTCGTGAACGCTGTTTGCGTGCTCGGGGGGAAATATCTTGCGAACACGCACTTTGAAAGCGCGAACAAGCAAAAAATTCCGCAAAGCCGCGGATCGCGAAATTTTTGCCAATTCCGCGTTCTCCGCGGAACGCAAAATTACCCAAATTCCGCAAATTCCGCGAGCGGAACGGAATTTACTGCCCAGGCCTAGTTACGACGGCACTGAAAACTATTGGGGCACAAACAATAGGGGACCTCTTCACTGAAGGCGTGGCTAAGAGCTGGGGGGACATGAGATCTGAAGATGAGACACCGACTCTGCTTACGCAATTGCAATTTCATAGAGTTCGACATGCACTCATCGAGGTCCTGGGGGAGGACATGTCAGAGCCCCCGGAACTTCTGGCCTTGACCAACCAGCAACGACACCCCTCAAGATAGTATCCAAAATGTATCAAGTCTCGATGTCTGATAGACGTCATCATTACACTAAGGCACGTTTGGCCTGGCAGCGAGACCTGCAGAGGGACATAACGGATGATATATGGACATACTGCTGCACCAGCACAAAACGCATATCCCTGAACGGGAGACATAGATTAATACATTTCAAATTTCTAAATAGGGTCTATTACACCCCGGAGCGCCTGCATAGGTATGGACTGCGGGAGGAGTCGGCTTGTGACAGGTGTAATGCACAGGCTGCTGATTTTTTCCATTTGGCCTGGACTTGTCCGGGGATATCTCGTTTTTGGGGCCTAATCTTTGCAGAACTGAGTCATGTGGCAGAGCTGTCGCTGACGCCAGGTTCTGCACTTGCATTGCTTGGCTACTCTAAGCAGATACCCAAGGGGGTAAGAAGACTGGTTGATATGGGTTTGCTGCTAGCTAAACGGTGTGTCGCGATCTGCTGGTCACGAGGACCTCCTCCCACAATAGCCCAGTGGTCACGTGATATGTTTTATTGTAGTACACAAACCGAAAATTATAGTGACCTCCTACCGCCACGTAATAGACCGAAGAACTTCTGGGAGCTGTATAAAACATATGTGACGAGCAAAGGGGCAGACATGGCGGACCCTGGGGGTGGAGAGCAGGAGGCTGTTCAGCCCACAACCTTGGTTGACGAGTAGCAGGGGAACAACAACGTATGTACCCTATATTGGTGTGTAACGTTATGTAGGGTCGGTTTTTTGTAATGATTAGGAAGGTGGGGGTGCAAAAGGTGCGTATGTTATGAGAAATGTCTATTAATTTGCTGATGAACGTTCTGTACAGAGATTTTTCATATGCTGAGTGCTGCCGTGAAGGTATTGATACTGTATGAGCCTCATGTTATGTTTGCAAAATTTAATAAACATAATTTTTTAAAAATGAATTGTATTAAAAGTTTCTTTTATGTTGATATTTTATGTGAAAAAATATATATTTTAATGTTTCTTATAAAACACGAACATCACAAGTTTTAAAAATGTAAAAAAAAATGATATTTTTATAAAATATTATATTTGGATTTAGTAAAAAATATGTTCATTTAACAATGAAATTGTTATAAATGGATATAAATTATTTAAAATTAGGAAAACATTTAGAATTTGTTAAAAATATTTATAATTAGTGTTTAATGTAAACATTTAAGACATTCTTTATGCAATTTATTTAGTAAATTTGCTAATTTGTGTGATTTTTAACAGTTTTTTTAAAGTTCATGAATGGTAGACAATTTAATTTACAAAATTGTAAAAATATTATTAAATAAAACACAAAATACATATTTTTATTTTAAATTTGTATATAAATGTTAGTAGTTGAAAATAATGGTTTATATTATCAATATTTTTTAAATTTAAACATTTACTAAAGTTTGATCATTGGTACTATTAGTAGTTTATTGTGCATTTTTTAAATATAGTAAAAAGTTGTATTTAGAATTGGATAAAAAAAATTCTAGTTATTAGTTTTTTATTGTTTCTTTAATTTGGTTTCAATTGGTGCGAATAGTAAAAGTCGCCCCTTCAGTGTCCAACACGTACCCCAATTTGGTCTAGATTGGAGTGGGAATACTACGGGCCTGGTTACAAGTTTGGCGGTGCCGTGCCATGTCCGCCCCACTGCCGCACTGCCAAACCTGTGGTGAGGGCGCTCGCCAGATTACGAGTTAAATTTGTATCTGGCTGGCTGTTTTTTGGCATTGCCACACCGGTGCCTTTAAAAATAGGCAGTGCAATGGGAATGCCAAAAACAGTTCCTGCACGGCATGGACTAAAACATCCATGCCGTGCAGGAACTGGAATGTATGCACACGGGGTTCACATGTTGTTCTCCTGTGTGCATACACAGGTTGTAAGGCACCAGAGGGCCCTGTAGGGCCTCCTTTGTTTCATCTCCGCCAAGGTTTACATGGAGTAAGAACCTCCATGTAAATCCTGGCAGAGGGGTAACTGGTAATATGCTTGGCGGGACCATGGCGGGACCATGGCGGTCCCACCAAGCATATTGCAGCCTCAGGACCTCAGCACCACCTCCAGGGAACTGTGGTTCCCTGGTGGCGGCAGCAGTCCCAAGGCAGTCCAACTCCCTGAATCGTAATCGGACGGTTGGGAGTCCACCACCACTGTGTCCTCGCGAGTCTGGTGGTCCAGCATCAGCAGACTCCTGGGCGATCTGATAAATAAATGTCACTCCTTTACTGTCCAACACCTACCCCAGTATGGTTAGATTGGAGTGGGAATGGTAAATGTCACCCCATTAGTGTCCAACACCTTCCCCAAGTTGGTTTACATTGGAGTGGGAATAGTAAATGTTATCCCTTTAGTGTCTAACACCTTCCACAATGTGGTTAGATTGGAGTGGGAATAGTACATGTCACCCCTTCAGTTTCCCACACCTTCTATAAGTTTTCAGATTGGAGAGGGACTAGCAAATGTCACCCCTTTAGTGTCCAACACCTTCCCCAATATAGTTAGGCTGGAGTGGGAAGAGTAACTGTCAACCTTTTAGTGTCTAGCGCATTCGATGAGTTGGCCTAGTTTGGAGTGGGAATAGTAAATGTAAACTGTTTAGTGCTCAACACTTTCCCAATATTATTTTACATTGGAGTAGGAATAGTAAATGTCACCCTTTCAGTGCTCAACACCTTCCCCAAGTTGGCTTAGCTTAAACTAGGACTAGCAAATTTTTAGTGTATACAATTTTCACAACATCAGTATAATAAAAAGATGTCACACATATTTTCCAAATTTTATTGATAAAAAAATAATAGTAATTAAAAAGTCAAGTAAATGAAATAAAAAAATTTTTACTTGAAAAAAATCATATTTTATGCATATTTGTATAATGTATATTTTCACATGTAACTTTACATTGAGTATAATTTTTACACATTTCAAAATGTTTTAACATATTTTTAATTAGTATATTAAATATATTTATATATTTTATACAAAAATGTAATTTATACGTTACAATTTTTGCCACATGTTTTGCAATATTGTTAGATATGTTTGATATGTTTAACATTTTTTATATTTTTTCCTTTTTTAACCATTTATTGAACATTTCTAATATATTTACCATTGATTTCTAAGGGAGATAGTCTTTTTTCTAGTTTCATTTGGTGGCCATTTTTTTTAATGCTGCCTTGTATTTTGCAGTCTATTGGTGTTGTTTTGGGTCTTTTTTCCAGTAACCGAGTAATGGTTAGGTGATGCTGTTCTGTTTAGGGTATTTTTTCCAGGAACCGAGTCATGGGGGCCGATTATGATGACGGTAGAACCGCCACCGACAGCCCGTCGGTGGCAATCCCACAGCCATCGGAACCATCTTATCCGCCTACAATATTACAATGTGCTGTAATTTATTTAATTTCGAAGGCCAATTGACCGTTGGGGAAATATTGTACGCTTAGAGCCCAATTACGAGTACGGCGGTCCCAAGACCGTCGTACCTGCAGTGGCGATCTTACTGCCACCTCCTCGGGGGTCCGACCCCCTGATTACAAGGTTGGCAGTCGGCCTGCCACAAGCCCGACACAAGATCGCTGCCACTGCCAGGATCCTGGATCCTGACGGGGCGGTGGTGGGTAAAGCTGTGATCAATGGTGGCGGTGCAGATACTGGCACCACTGTGCTGATCAAACCTGCCTTTCTGCCGACCTGTTCATTGTTGGGACCCTACCATGAAAAGGTCAGCGGAAAGGGACCCCAAACAGGGCCTTAGGGCAAATTTGCCATGGGGGGTTGTGCATGGTGGCACATGTTGGACCCGCCTTGCTTGCACTGTCATGCGTGCACTGTATGTCATGCATGACATGGTGCATGGTACACAGTGCACTGGCATGCAAACAGTGCTACCACGTTGCAGGCATATGCTTCAGGCTCTTTCTATAAGCCGAAGCATGTCACCGCCGTGGCACTGCCAACACAACACCGCCAGCTCGGTGGTGTCATCCTAATACAGAGGTTGGGATGCCGCCGGCTTGGCAGCGTTATCCCAATCGTCACAACGGCGGTCTGGCGGTCGAACCGCCAAACTCAGAATCAGGCCTTTAGTGTACATTTTTGTTGGTGTTGCCATATACTCTGATTAAAGTGGTAGTAACAGCCTTGTATGGTTGTGTAGGGGTATATTTTTTAAATTGTTTAATCATAGCTTGTTCAAAGTCTACAATTATTTTTTGGGGGTAGTAATTGTTTGTTTGTTATTTGGTATAATTTAGGAGTTTAGAATAGTTACTGCTTTGTTTTTTTGGGAGTAAAGCATATCCGAAAGTAATGTTGGTATGTTGATATTCATGTGTGGTGTATATCAGAATGAATGGTTTACGATACATTTTAAAGGTTCCATCCATCATCCAGGTTTGGCATTGGGCAAGTTTCAATAAGTTGTTTGCAGTAGATAAGATTAGGATTTGTTTTTCGTTATTTAGATTGTCAAATAAAAGGAATGGTTCTTCATTATGTGTAATTGCCTAATTGTCTGGTATTTGTATATCTTGGTGTCTTCTGGGAGCAGGTGTGGTATCACTAGTGGCTCTTTTCGTGCATGCAGTTAGACAGTTTAAAGTGGAGATATATGGTAATTGGCCTGTTATGTGTTCAGAGTAGTATATCTTTAATTATTTTGCTTGTGAATTGCTGAGAACAAGTGCTTGCCTCTCTTATATCTTGTAAGATTTCTCTAACTTCAATTTCTGCTCCATTTGGGGGATGGTTATGCTCTATTACATTAATTACAACATTTTGTTTTGTAGTTGCTCTTCCATACATAAATTAGAGCAATATTTGGTACATTTCCAATTTATAGTTTCTATCGATGCACTTTTTTGTCTGTAGGTGTAGCTTAAGTGACTTAATAATTGCCTTGCTTTCTGTGAAGTGATAAATTTGGCACCTTCTGCCATTGTCTCTGTAAGTAGTTTAATAATATAAAAATATATTATAGTTTAACCTTTGTATGTTTCTTATTTATATATTTAAAAATGCAGTTACATTTATTTTGTTTCTTACGTGTATGTTTTGTGTAGATGCTTTGCACGGTTTTGTAGCCTTTCTTTTAAGTTTGCTTTAATGTGGAGCAGTTGTTTATTTTCTGTTGAAAGAGGGAAACAAATGGTGTTAATTAAAATGGTATAGTTGTTTCTAGTTTGTTGTGGTTAAGGGAGTTAGGCTTTTTTTTGGTAGCTGTTTGGATAATTTCTTACATTATTAATTTTGTATACCTAATTCTTATATGCTCTTGCTGTCCTGTTATTGTTGATATTTTCTAGCAGTTTGTTGACTTTGAAGTTTTTGTTTCTTTGTAGTCTATGAAAATGATAAAAGTTACAGTGTGCTACTCTTTAATTGTTTATTAATAATTTTTAATTTAGTAACAGTCAGGGGCAGTTTTCTTATATGGGCGCAGGGGCTATGCTCCCTTTATTATTTCGCCCAGCAGTGCTTTTTATGTTCCCTAGTATTGCTGACAGTATTTTAAAAACAAAGATAAACTGAGGGCAGTGCTTTAGAAGCACTCACCTCGGTTTACATTCTCCTGTTCTCGACCTCTTCCTGCATCGGCAGACTACCATCAGTTACTAATTGCCGGGCTGATGAGCTCACAGCCCTGAAGCCTGTCAACAGCAAGGCAAAATCATTGCTTCGTGGGCTTCACTCCTCCTGATGACATGAGTGAAAAGTTAGCCCCTGGGAGCCTCAGGCTGAAGCCTAGTAGCATCAGGAGCTGCACGTCCTTCAGGGGCTGGAGCCAAGCCACAACTTGTCATAGGGTGGGGTGGGGTCTGCACCCTCAATGACCCCACCTCAACGTGTGAAGAGCTGTGAAAGGGTGAGATTAGAAGCTGCAGGTGGCAAGCTGGGCATTGGAGTCTGTGCAGCTTGAGTTTTGTATTTCATGACAGATTTTGCCAGTTCCAGTGACCTGCTCAAGAGGAGCCTGAGTTTGCTAAAGCATCTTTTCCTCACATTTTCCCTCTAATATTTGCAGGCCCAGATGAGTCTATTTTCTGAATTTAATGGATTAATGGCATTGCTGTTAATTAAAATGCTGAAGGGCTATGCATGTGTGTTATTTATGTCGTAATTTATGGTTCTTTTATGGCAAGTGAGTGAACTTTAGCCTCATCTCTGCTTGTAGTCATATTCAAACTGAACAAGATATTCTGCATCCACTTTATTGGTCTGTCAGTGTCAACTTAAGGCTACTGCACATAAATTATACCACACACCTTAAGTGAAAAAATTCATGTAAGTTAAACTAATTGGAAAAAACATTTTAAAAGTTGAGAATGCTCTGACAGTTAATGAAAGCATTGCTACTGTTTGTGTGAGTAACCGGAGACAACAGAACGCACTGAGAACATTTCTTTATTTTTATATTGTAATATGCACAGTTTAAAATAGACTGCCAGAAAATGTGCAAAAAATTCCCTGGATAAGGTCAAATGAGAGCTTTCAAAATGTATAGATTTTAGAAACTCACAATCAGACTGCACCTAGTGCTAGAGCAAACCATTTTTTCATTAGAAAGGAAAAACTTCGGAACTCAGCTTTTAACACCCTGCCTATCAAGAATAATAAATCCAGAGACGCAGCAAGGTTGGCATTAGCTGTACAGGAGCAGTTGTTTTATTACAAAAAGTATGGGAACTGTTCTTTGTGAGATATATAAAGCTTGGGTATATCCTTCCCAATAGATCCCTCCCACTCTAGCCTATAGTATATCACTACATCTCTCTGTAGAAGCAAAGAGAGAAACACTACAACACATGATGTGCACAATGATGTTCTCTTATGATTTTTTCTATATTTTTTTCCTCTGGATGAACTAACAATACTAAAAACATTTCATGAAAAGGACTCTTAGCCCTACAAATTTTGGCCTATCTTCTGATGTTTATTAAAGCTAATGTTTTAGTCTGCACCAATGATACTAGGCCTAGGAGAAATTTGAATTACGCAGCATGAGTTCTAGAATTTCGCTTGTGCAGAATTCCTGAAATTACACCATGTCACTTAATTATGTTGCATTCATGGCATAATTATGGCAGTGGAACAATTCAAAAGACCAGAACGGAAGCTGCTGTTGATTGCGGACCTTCTGTTTTTAGAGATTCCTGTTTTTGAATGAAATGAGTCATCGCATCCAAAATGCATTTTGGCTAATTATTCATAATTTCACCTAATTTTTCTAGAATTGGGCATATTTACACAAAAGCAACACCTAATCATTACCAGATCGATCATGTCAAGTCAAAAATATAGTATGTTACCATACAAGGGCTAGCCTCTCTATTCAAAAAGGGTGCAGCCTGCACATGCATCTTTAATCTTTTCGTACTCTGAAAAAGTGTTGCTCACTCATTAATGGAAAATTGGTGGTTTCTTTTTACACCTCACCACTTTCAAACTTCACCAGCCGCCCCTGGTAAGAGTTACTTTATAGTTTAAGTATTACTTACTTGGATATTCCATTGTATATAGAGTTATATTTTATTTTATAGTTGTTTGTTGTGAGAATCCAGCAGAGTTTCCTCCTCTTGCAGTGTTTCTAATTTTTGGAGTGTTTATTTGTTTTAATTAGTGTGCCTTTTATATTGTTTGGTTAATTGTTTGTGTGATTTTATTGGTTGAAGTTGTTTATAGTGTTATTTTATTTGCTGGTTTAGTTTAGTTTGAATATGTTTTAATCAGTTTAGCCCTTGTTTGGTAAACACTAATTTATGTTTCATTTATGTAGCTTGTTTTAAAACAATATATATATATATTTTTTTTATATTTTACAATATATTTTTGTTTGTGTTTTAATGTTTATAGTGAATACTAATAATGTTTTTGGTATATTTATTGCATTTTAATCAGGTGTACCGTTATTTTGGAGTGAATGTTAAATTTTTTGTTGGTGTAATATATTTTAATTCAATTATATGTGTTAAAAATAAGTATGGGGTTTATTGGAAGTAAATGGTTTATGTTAAAATCGTTACTTTGGTGTTTATTTTGTGTATTTATTTGTGTATTTATTAGTGATTTTGACAATAATTTTGCAGTCTATATTGTGGCAAACAATATCTGTGACATGTTAGATGATCCTATTTGTGTTTCTGATATTTTTGTTATCGATATTTGTAAAATAAGTTGTTTTTAACAACGATATATGTGTGCTTAATATTAATGTTTTGTTTAGTTATGTATACAGAGGCTATATTTTTTGTTCTCAATATTACATTTCCAATATTTGTGTTTCTCTATATTTATTGGATCGAGATTATATCAGTAATTGAAAGTAAATATAACTTATGCCTGGGGCACCCACAACATGGTATTTGTTGGCAGGGCTGCGAGGAGGACTCCAGGGTCCCTACGGCCCCTGCCGACAGCAGTACTCGGCCACTTAGATTAATGGTGGGTGCACCAATGCCCACCTGTGACACCCACACTGTCTTCATCTATTGAGGGATGTGGGGGGAGCCCCAGAGCCCCCACGTTCCCAGGTGGTTCCCCAGCCAGCACCCTTTGTGGTGCTTGCGGGATTTGGCACCATTCTCCTTTGCTCCCGCTTGGACAGGACCAGCACCTGAGGTGCTGATAAAACAAAAATTGCTGTGTTTGGCCCGAGGGGGGCGGGGGGGGGTTCTGGGACTCTCCTACCAGAATTTGGGTGTCAGGGTATCTCTACTCTGCCCCATTTGTTTTTTTTGTAAACTTTATACTAGGACAAGGGACTGTGCCCCTGAGTCCTAAGAAGGCTGTAGCCACAGTTTTCTTGATGTGATGGTAGCCAATTAGATCTTATGTAGATATCTGTCGGCTCCGCAGATCCTCATTGGAGTTAAACATCTATAGATTTTGTAATCTTAAATTCTTAAACAGTACTGAATGGATTTACTTCAAATCACAAATCACGCTCACCCCGAAATATTCCAGTTAGGAGCTGAGGTGGAAGAATGTTTTTTGGGAAAGTTTCATGAAGATTAATAAAAGGGCCATGTTTCCACAAGAAAAGCATTTTTGGTTTGCTAATAACTTTGGCACCGTTTTGAAACCCTTCATAAAACAAAATTTCATCCACCTCACCTAGGCTTGGAACCCGGGGGCCAAAAACGAATTTTATTTTATCGGCACTGCAGCTCCACGGTGGATTCACGGATCTGCAGCTTCGATAAAAAAAAGAGCTCTTTTTAAATGTGAGCCCCCGGGTGGGCCGGACGTGGGCAGTTGGCAATTTCATTTTGTGGAGGGAGGGAGACTTGTGGCCCCCTTCCCAAAGTCCTTTTTAGTCCCCACCAACCCCATCACCTTTCAGGTAGGGGGCATGTGCCCCCTTGAGCTGTACATTGCCCCAGAACCCCATGTACTATGTGCTGATGACTGCTGCAGCATCCTTGGGACTCGATCTCCTATGACACTGCTGTGTTCCCTACCGGGAGAGTGCTGCAGGGAATATAAACTTTATTCCCTAGACGCACATTGCCAGGTAAGGAATTCCCGAGGAGCAGAGAAGAATGCTGCTGCCACCAAGCCGGCTCCCACCAACATCACAATAGGTGCTCACTTTGGAGCAGGGTTGGGGCTCTAGGGGCCTCCGGGCTCTCCTCACAGCCCCCAAAATTGGCATATGTTTTTAGTGCCCTTCATGGGCATCTGGTTACCCAATTTTTAAAAACAAATTCGTCACCCAGTATGGGTACTGGCTGGCAAGCTGGTTGGGGCATTTGAGTATGTTGTGGGTGCCCAGGGTAGGCTCTGGGACACTCATTTAAAAAAATAATAATAAATGTGTGCCAGGAACCGCTGATTCATTATTTACTGCTCCATGTAAGGAGTGCCCCAGGTCTTAGGACTTTTTTTCAATTATATGTTTTATTTCTGGCAGTGCCGCTAGAATGGCCAAGGTTACAGCCAAACATTTTTTAATGTTGTGTGGGGCTGCAGGGAGTCCAGCAGCCCCCTTGCAACAATAAAAAAAAACACAGTAAGTCTCCTGGGGCCTTAAATCCATGATCCCAGGAGAGTTCATCATATTTGTTTAAAGCACTCCAAGCCAGAGCTGTATGCTCTTTAGCTGGAGTGTCTGAACCCCTTGTACCAGGTTCTAGGGTTGTATTTTATGCCCTGAAAAATGTTAAAAAAAGATTCAAATGCATGGCGATTTTTTTTTTATCAAGGCTTTATTAAAAATATTTTATAACAATCACTTTTATTAAACATTGCAATATGTGAATTTATCAAATATATGCTTGATTATAGTAATTGGTGACTTTTTGACAAAGACAGTATCTCTGCTTTATATGTGTTGATGTGCTGACCCGTGATACAGCCAATAGACCCACTTTTTACATTTTGGTGTTCTGACCCTTTGACAAAGTCAGTAGGTCTGCCTTACCTAAACCAACACCCTTTATTTCTTCACATAAGCAGCTGTGTGCACCCAACCCCACTCTGCGCATAGCCGAAGGCTGTGCGATGCAAGGGATAGAGTGCCCGCAGGGGGTTGGATGCCCACCCCATGTCTCATGTCTCACACAGTGATGGACTTCTTACTTTATGTTAAAATCTGACTGTACAATAAAAAATGTTTATATTTTGGTGATCTGACCCTTTGTAAAGTCAGTAGGTTTGCCTTACTTAAAATGACAACCTTTATATTGTTACATCACATAGTCAGCTGTGTGCACCCATAGGGAATTGGGTGCAGGGCCTGTGCCCAACCCCACACCATGCATGGCTGCAGGCTAAGTGCAAGGGGCATGGACACCTGTGGTGGGTTTGGCACAGGGCTTGGCCTGCCCTAGTTATTCGTTCCCTAAAGTAACTATAACTCCCGCCCTCCCCATGCACCACAAATTACCTCACATATTACATCACTCATGACATGTTCTATGACATCATTGATAAAATCACTGCAACATCTGAAATTACATATTTGATGACAACACTGTGTATGATGGGAAAGTGAGTTAAAGTTACTTTAGGGCACGGGTTTAGTTAATTGAAATAACTATAACTAGTGAATTTCTGTGGTTTTGTTTATTTAAAACAAACTGACATTTTCACATAACTATAACCTTTTGATTTTCCAGTAAATATATATACATATTTATTCTCCACAATAAAAATAAATGTAGCCCAGTAACACGTTATTTATAAGCAGCTGTACTAATAAACACATATTCACACATTTATTACTGCAGTACAGCAAGAAGTACATAGGGGGAACCACTGATTACTGCCTCTCTGATTGCATGTAATAGTAACTTTACACAGGGAAATAATTCTCATAATAATCATGAGGGAGTTTCAATGTGATTTCGCCTTACTGCACAAATGTAACCCCTTGCATCCTGCTTTCAGTCCTTTATGAAAAATAAAAAAATACACAAGACATTTCTTTACCTAAACCAGGTATGCAGAGGTGCAAACTGAAATATTCTATTTATGATTATTGTCAAGGAAGGGGAGGGACGTCATGACCTCTCCCCACACTAAATAAAGATACTAAATAGCATAACACACTCTGCACATCTGCATATGTCCTATTAAACAGTGATGGTCACCACTGTGTAGTTAAATTTAAGTCAGAGTTTCCATGGGAAAAGCCTTTATTGTTTCGCTACTAACTTTGGTGCTGTTTGAAGAATCTTCATGAAAATGTCCCCAAAAAAGTTTATCCATCTCAGCTCCTTCCTGGAAAATTTTGGGGTGATCCGTCAAGTGGAATCCAAGAAAAAGGGGTGGGCCTAAAGCATTGATTTCCTATGTTAATTCCCCTAGGAAACTTCTGTTGCAGCTACAGAAAAAAATAGCTGAATGGAATTCCATCAAATTTTGTCAAAAAGTTAGAACTTTACTCAGAAAGTATTCTTTCTGTGATTTGGCGTAAAACCATTGAGCCATTTAAAGCGTTTAAAGAGGTGCTCTGTGATCATGAAGAGGTTAAAAAATAGGTATATCTGGACTGTTTTTGTCCAGATATGCTCTGATTGGCCACTTTAAAGGGGCCTAGTTAATTTAGATTGGCAAGCCACAACCTGAACAAGATGTTGAGGTAGCCATTACAGAACTCAGGGACATTGTCACTGCACCAATCAATCAATCAATCAGGGATTTATAAAGCGCGCTACTCACCCGTGAGGGTCTCAAGGCGCTGGGGTGAGGGGGGGGAGGTGCAACTCCGGCTCAGTCGAAGAGCCAGGTCTTGAGGTTCTTCCTGAAGGCGTGCAGGGTAGGGGAGCGTCTGATGTCGACTGGGAGCTTGTTCCAGGCCTTGGCTGCAACGTAGGAGAAGGCTCTTCTGCCTGCTCTGGTTCTGTGAATGCATGGGGTCTCTGCCAGGGCGAGGTCAGCGGAGCGGAGGTTCCTTTTGGGTACGTGGAAGGAGACTCTCTCGTTGAGGTATTTGGGTACAATGTTGTGGAGGGATTTGTAGGCATGGGTGAGTAGCTCGAAGGTTACTCTCTTCTTGACGGGGAGCCAGTGGAGGTCTCACAGGTGTTGGGTCATGTGTTTGTGTCGTGGGGTTCTAAGGACGAGTCTGGCTGCGGTGTTCTGGATGGTTTTCGAGCTGGTGTAGGAGAGTTCTGTTGATTCCGGCGTAGAGGGCATTGCCGTAGTCCAGTCTGCTGTTTATGAGAGCGTGGGTGACCGTCTTTCTGCATTCGGGGGGGGGATCCATTTGAAAGTCTTGCGTAGGATGAGGAGGCAGTTGAAGCAGGTGGAGGCGACGGAGTTTATCTGGCGGGTCATGGTGAGGGAGGAGTCTAGGATGATGCCGAGGTTCCGTGCGTGGTCTGATGGGGTGGGTGGGCTCCCGAGGGCGGAAGGCCACCAGGTGTTGTCCTACGCGGTGGTGGAGGGTCCAAGGATGAGGACCTCTGTCTTCTCCGAGTTGAGCTTTAGGCAGCTGTTGTTCATCCAGGCTACGACATCCTTCATTCCTTCCTGGAACCAGAGTCTGGTGTCTTCGGGGTTCTTCGTGAGAGAGAGAATGAGCTGGGTGTCGTCGGCGTAGGATACTATGCTGAGCCCATGCTGTCTGACGATGGCAGCGAGGGGGGCCATGTAGATGTTGAAGAGCGTGGGGCTGTGCGAGGATCCTTGAGGTTCTCCGCAGTTGATCTCTGTGGGTTAAGAGGAAGGGTGGGAGTCTGATCCTCTGGGTTCTGCCGGAGAGAAAGGATCGGAATGCATCCTGAAAATTATTTAAAAAAATATGTATAAGGTTGCATGGTGAACACATCGACTCCTAGGGACATGTGGGGTCTCAAAGGGACCACCCTCCTTGATTGGCTGGCGACACCATTGACAACATCTTGTGGCATCCATTACAGGACTCAGGGACATGCTCCCTATTGAAATGCATTGTGGCAAAAGCCTGTTTTTGAGAATCACAAAAAAGAGCGCATAAAAAAGGTAATAACAGACGTTAGTCCCTATATAAATAATTTGGTGCTGATATCATACTAATTGTAGGAAATGTGTGTAGTGTCATGAGACTAAGGGGTCGATTCCGATCCCGGTCGGAGGCGCACCTAATACCATTCAGTCGGAAAAAAAGCCAGGCGAAAGCCTGTTTCCCGACCAATCCGCACATACGTCCGAATGAGCAAGTACGATGCGCACAACTGCCCAAATCCCGAACCAGTCGTACTCACCCAACACAGGTCCTGTACTCCGACCGAGGCTGATCCGGAAACGCTGAATCTAGTCGCACGGAAGCTAAAATGCAGCCCCGTCCGGACAAGTACGATGCGCTTTCCGTACGCGCCGAACCCGTCGCTACGCACGGCACGTCAAAGCATCCGGGCGAGGCGCACATAAGCTCCGATTCGCGCCACAAGAAGATCCACGGCTACGAGACGAACACGCCAGCGACGAGGACGAGGCGAAGCAAAGAGAAAGACGAACGAGACGAACCAACCATGAATCCCATCGTGCCGATCCTACCAATATTCTACATCTATTACCGGAACTGGCACGGACGCGTACAACGCAGAAGGTAAGTCAGACACCCACCACACAAACAAACCACACGTACCCGACATATCACACACACACATAGGGATGCAGAAATACTTACACCAGCAACAGCAGCACCATAGGGGCGGGATGGCCATCACCAATGCCACACATACACATAGGGGCCTGAATGCCCACCACCACTACCACCCCTACTCAGGGGGTGCCAGATGCCTGTGACAACTACCACCTCCACCCATGGGGGGCTGGATGCCCACCACCACTACCACCCCAACTCAGGGGAGCCAGATGTCTGTCACTACTACCACCTCTACCCATGGGGGGCTTGATGCCCACCACCACTACCACCCCTACTCAGGGGGTGCCAGATGCCTGTCACTACTACCACCCCTACCCATGGGGGGCTGGATGCCCACCACTACTAACCACCCCTACCCAGGGGGTGCTAGATGCCTACCACTACTACCACCCCTACCCAGGGGGTTCCAGATGCCTACCACTACTACCACCCTGCCCATGGGGGCTGTATGCCTACCACTACTACCACCCCTACCCATGGGGGCTGGATGCCCACCACTACTACCACTCCCTACCCAGGGGTGCTAGATGCCTACCACTACTACCACCCCTGCCCATGGGGGGCTGGATGCCTACCACTACTACCACCCCTGCCCAGGGGTGCCAGATGCCTGTCACTACAACCACCCCTACCCATGGGGGCTGGATGCCTACCACTACTACCACCCCTGCCCAGGGGGTGCCAGATGCCTGTCACTACAACCACCCCTACCCATGGGGGGCTGGATGCCTACCACTATCACCACCACTGCCCAGGGGGTGCTAGATGCCTACCACTACTACCACCCCTACCCAGGGGGTACCAGATGCCTACCACTACTACCACCCCTTCCCATGGGGGGCTGGATGCCTACCACTACTACCACCCCAGCCCAGGGGGTGCCAGATGCCTGTCACTACAACCACCCCTACCCGTGGGGGGCTGGATGCCTACCACTACTACCACCCCAGCCCAGGGGGTGCCAGATGCCTGTCACTACAACCACCCCTACCCATGGAGGGCTGGATGCCTACCACTACCACCACCCCTGCCCAGGGGGTGCTAGATGCCTACCACTACTACCACCCCTACCCCGGGGGTGCCAGATGCCTACCACTACTACCACCCCTGCCCATGGGGGGCTGGATGCCTACCACTACTACCACCCCAGCCCAGGGGGTGCCAGATGCCTGTCACTACAACCACCCCTACCCATGGGGGGCTGGATGCCTACCACTACTACCACCCCAGCCCAGGGGGTGCCAGATGCCTGTCACTACAACCACCCCACCCATGGGGGGCTGGATGCCCACCACTACTACCACCCCTACCCAGGGGGTGCTAGATGCCTACCACTACTACCACCCCTGCCCATGGGGGCTGGATGTCCACCACTACTACCACCCCTACCCAGGGGTGCCAGATGCCTACCACTACTACCACCCCTGCCCATGGGGGGCTGGATGCCTACCACTACTACCACCCCTGCCCAGGGGGTGCCAGATGCCTGTCACTACTACCACCTCTACCCATAGGGGGCTTGATGCCCACCACCACTACCACCCCTACTCAGGGGGTGCCAGATGAGTGTCACTACAACCACCCCTACCCAAGGGGTGCCAGATGCCTGTCACTACTACCACCTCTACCCATGGGGGGCTGGATGCCTACCACTACTACCACCCCTGCCCAGGGGGTGCTAGATGCCTACCACTACCACCACCCCTACCCATGGGGGGCTGGATGCCTGCCACCAATACCACCCCCACTCATAGGCTGGACAATGCATGACACAACCAGCACACTACAACCTAGGGAATGCAAGAAAAAGACATCCCCCCAACACCATGACAAGTGTGTGTAGACTGTGTCAAATGCCTACAACACTGAACAAGACCATGAACACACAATGTGAACCCATATCACATGTGTAACACATAAATGTGTGTGGCCTCCACAATGCAAGCAGACCATGACCACTGTGGCAATGGGGTCCAACCCCCATCATCACAGTGACCAAAATGTAAGTGTGGGGTCCATAGCTGAAGCACATTTTGAACATTGTGACAATGGGGTCTAAGCCCCCATCATCACAGTGACCAAAATGTAAGTGTGGGGTCCATAGCTGAAGCACGTTTTGAACATTCTGACAATGGGGTCTAAGCCCCCATCATCACAGTGACCAAAAGGTAAGTGTGGGGTCCATAGCTGAAGCACATTTTGAACATTGTGACAATGGGGTCTAAGCCCCCATCATCACAGTGACCAAAAGGTAAGTGTGGGGTCCATAGCTGAAGCACATTTTGAACATTGTGACAATGGGTTCTAAGCCCCCATCATCACAGTGACCAAAAGGTAAGTGTGGGGTCCATAGCTGAAGCACATTTTGAACATTGTGACAATGGGGTCCAACCCCATCATCACAGTGACCAAAAGGTAAGTGTTGACATTGAAAAAACTGCAACTGCCAAAATGCATGGATGATTCCTGGTCACAGAACAACAAACACATTAGTGGCAAAGTAGTGCTTGTGTCCCATAGCAACATAGATTGGGGGAGGCAAACAGTGCAGTGCAAATAAGACATACCTTTGGCCATGTGCAGACAAACATCACCCATGGGGGCTGACACTGTCAACATTCATCAATGACACAATGACAGAAGTGACCATCATAATGCAGACCCACATATTAGCACCAATGGGCACACAAATGGAGATATCCTGTGGAGACTGTAGATGTGAGCTGAACAAATACCTTCCATGACAGCAATGGGACACACAAACAATGATCATAGTGCTGACTGATGACCTAGGAGTCCAAGGGACAGCAGGTCAAACCCACCAAGCAACATACAGCCAATGGCACACCAAAGATATGCCAATGCAGTGGTGCAGATGCACAAACACAAACAGGCAGCCCCACACTGCACATCAAACACAACAGGTGAGGGGGGGTGCCAGTGTCCCCAGGCAACCACACAACACATGATGAGGCCTGAATACCAATTACACAGATGCGCATGCAGTGCCACACAAAAGTAACTCATGGATCCAAATCCCTATGTGGGCAATCAGGCATTGTTAGATGAGAGGAGCACAAATCACACATGTCACACAAGCATGTAGGAACAGCAACTGACACAGCAAGACACAGACACACCACAGCACTACCCCCAGGGTCCCCACAATGTGTTGACCCTGGGCTGCATGACAATCCCACTGTGATGACAAAGCTAGATGTCGTTCACACTGTGAACCACAGTCATGTGTCCTGAGCAACAAACTACCATCACACCTACACAAGCACAAATCAATCAGCACGGCCAGTAAGCCAAGTCCAACATGGAGGCAGGGGTCTAGCCGGGCAACAACTCTCATCAGCACACACTCAACACCACACACCTCGACCTCCAACAATGTGAAGCAGTGAAGATCACATGCACTGGTGACATTGCACATGCACCCATGACAATCCCATGGGGGGGTGGTAACTAAGGTGCAGAAACACATCACACATGGCCACTCAACAAGACTCCTGAATGTCTGACACACTGCACACTACGCTGTACATGGACATGACGGCAATACCACACCAACCACTGCAGTGCCCAAGTCAGACGGGGTGGTAGTGGACTCCACTGCAGTGCCTACCTCCAGGGGAGGAGAATGGGGTTCAGGTAAGGTGGGCAGGACAGAGGGGGAGGACACCGTCTCCACACCAGTGGCACAGACATGCGCAGCGGGGGTGTGGTGCCGGAAGAGCAAGTGGCAGGGGGAGAAGGCTGGATCTTTTTGGGGATGGTGTATCTGTGGGTGGGGGAACCTGGGGCAGGGTGTGGTGGGGGCACCTGTGGAGTGGGGGCCTGAGGGATGGAGGAAGGAGACTTGGTGCTTGAGCTGCAGGGCGGCGGCGGGGTCTTGCTCTTCCGGGTCCTGGGGGACTTGCGGGTGGGGGCGTCAGTCGGTCTGCGCCTGGGGGAGGGTGTCCGGGGGCGAGGGGCACTCCCTCCGTGTGGGTGGGCTTCCTCTTCCCCCTGAATGCTGGATCAGCTGGATCGGAGGGGAAGAGGCCGAGGTCACTGAGGAAGACCCGCTGTGTCTTTGGGGTTGCAGGTGAGGAAAGGGAAGGGGCCTTGGAGGGAGAGGTAAGTGAGGACTGCGCAGTGCTCGTGGATGCGTGTGTGTGTGCCTTGGCCCCATCCCCTGTAAGTGTGGTTTCAGTCCCCTGACTGTGCGTGCGTGTGCGTGTGGATTTTGGCGTGTGTGTCTGTGTTCTGCCTGTGTCTGTGCTGGTGTGTGCCTGTGCCGGTGTGTGTGTGCTTGGGACAGGTAAGGTGCTGGGGAGTGTGGATGGGGCAGAGGTAAGAGGGGTGAGGGACTGTTGGAGGAGGGACACTGCTGCCGTCAGGGAGGAGTCCATGGACCTATTGCCCCTCTGTAGGGCAGACCTGCCAGATGAGATGCCCTCCATGAACGACACCAGCTGAGTCAACAGAGTGGTGTGTGCATGGAGGACACTCAGCATCGCTGTCTGCCCTACATGGAGCTGGCGAAGGAGGTACACAGACTCCTCACTCAGGGCAGCAGGGGACACAGGGGCAGGGGGTGCGGTGCCTGGCACGAAGGAGACACGCTCCCGAACATGGGAGCCTCCACGGACCTGGGGAATGGGAGCCGATGGGAGGGCGGTGGTGGTGGTGGTGGTGGCGGGGACAGCAACACTAGCTGTGGTGTGGTGGCTGCTGACACCCGCCTCCACAAGGGAGTCATCCTCCGAGCTGCTGTGGTCCTCAGCTGAGGCGGATGGTGCTGAGGACTCCTCGGTGTGGCTCCCTCGCCCTCCGTGCCACTGGGTCCCTCCGACCACTCCTCGGCTGCTGACCCAGTCTGGCTCTGCGGCTCCTCCTGGT
Organism: Calotriton arnoldi; assembly: GCA_963921515.1. Lineage (NCBI taxonomy): Eukaryota > Metazoa > Chordata > Amphibia > Caudata > Salamandridae > Calotriton > Calotriton arnoldi. The sequence continues at coordinate 307,076 of CAWUFW010005964.1, read as the reverse complement.
CCGTGGAGCTGTCCCCTCCTGTGGCCGTGGACGTATCTGCAAACAATAGGAAACAGACAGACATCAGACACCTGCACCGAACGCACACACCACAGTAAGTACAGCACATTACAGAGCAAGCCCTGGCATCCTTAGTTGAACATTGCTAAAAGTGCCCAAACAGAGTAGGGGAAGCCAATTGTCAGTCTGATGGTCAACCATGGCACTCACATCTCTCCTGGCCTTGCACCCATCTATCTTTTATCTTTCGGATGACAATACCCCAGTGTGGACACATGCACCACCTACACAGTAGTTGGACAGTGCAGAGAAGACGGTGAAGCATGTGAACATGCACACATCACAACTCTTGCCACTGAGTCAGTACAGGTGTCCGGATAAAGGGATGCCCAGAGTCAATTTTGAAATGCATGTGATGCATACCAGCGACAGACACCATGATGCACCCATGTCCTGATAGTCATTGCCGCAATGGTGTGCATGTAGCACATGTCACTCCCCTGCAGGATCACTCATAGGAAGTTTCATGCCATGGCACAGGCATGCCTGCTAAGTCATACATCACTGTCTCCAGTCACATGGGCAGGGCAGCCAGACAACAACAGTCTGCAATGTCACTATAGTAGGTCATGGGGAATGCAAGTCCTGGAGCTGAACAAGTGCACATGTACATCCCCCACACACCACATCATCTGAACCCTTATCTGTCCATGTCATACCAATTGGACATATGGGAGACCTGTAACAGAACCCTCTGAACCTGAGCACCCCACAATCTGCTGTGAATGGGAAACATCTGCCTGAACATCACATTTGCATGACCCAGTCTGCACGGTCAGGTGATCAAACACCTATGTGTCACACAAGTATCGTCTCCTATGTCACATCTCCGGTGGCATGCTGAGCCCCAAACGAGACACAGCACTGACAACGAAGTCACAGCACACTGACACAGAGGCAGACACCTGAGGGGACATATCACTGAGCACAACATGTCAGCTGATACACGTGAGTGGGAGTACAGAGTGTATTGTATGGCCTGGAGTAGGCATGACTGTCCTGCCCCACATGAATGAGGGATGAGCCCTGGACAGTAGGCAGGTGGCTAAGTATGTGTGACACACGTAATATACACATTCCTGGGGCCCAAACATTGTACCCACCCGCAGCATGGGTGTGTGCCAGATACCCCAGGCACATGTGGTGGATCAGCTCAGCAATTGGACCACATATCAAAGTAACACGCAAATTACATGGCAGAACACAGGCATTGTGTAAGCAATGGACCCACCCATGATGCCCACCACAGAGTTAGGGGAACAAATGCTGTCCCCCACCTTGAGCTGAGAAAAATGCAAGGACACAGTACCCAAGTGACACAATTCCCTGACTGTAAGGGCCACACCTGGGTATCAGATGAGGAGTGGGCAGTGCACAATTGAGGGACATGGGTCCTGGACCACATGACTGATGTACTGTGGAAGTTAAACCAGGCCAGAGGTGGGCACATAGCATGGCAGACAAAGTTCACAATGCAGTCATTGACTCACCCCCTCCTTGCTGCTCTCTGGCCTTCAGCTGCCCATCCAGATCAGGGAAGACCACCGCCAGGATCCTGAGCATGTGGGGGGTCAGGGTCCGGTGTCCGCCCCTCCTGCGAGGAGGCGACAGCTTCAGCTGGACCCGTGCGATCCTCCGGGTCCAGCCCCGAAAGTCCTGCCACCTCTTCTGGCAGTTGCAGATCCGGCGCTTGTAGACCCCCACGGATCTCACTGCCCGGACGATGGTCAGCCATATCTGCTGCTTCTGGTGGGCATCAACCTGTGAGGATGACAAAGTGAAAAATGCCATTACTACACATTCAACATAATCGTGCATTACACAGTTGGATATACATGTCTCAATCACAGGGGCACATGATGTACACAGGCAGTGCAACGATGGCGATGGACCGTTTGCCAGCAGTTACTACATGGTATCATTGCCTGGGTAGTAAAACCTTGTTTAAATGCACTGTCACTGCACTATACCTGTTCAGTGCATGTTACTACACACTATGGGGGTGACAACTACTCAGTGAGCCTGCTAGCCGGTGGCGTGCAGACTGTAAGTCTTGCTAGTCAGACAACATGCACATTTAGTAAGGCAGTGGACAGCACACTCACCTGCTCCCCTGCTTTCCCATACAGCTTGCTGTACTGTGCAAGGAGGCCGTCCAGCAGGGCCTGGTTCTCCTCAGTGCTGAAGGCTGGGGCTCTCTCCACAGTACGTGCCATTGCAGGATCCAGAGGGTGCAGGTACAGCAGCAGTGGTGGTGGCAGATGTCGTCCTGGGGCATGTAGTGCAGGCAAGTGAGCTCTCAGGGGAACAGCCAGCATTATATGTGTGCTGCAGAGGCAGATACTGACCCATGTGTCCAAAGTGATAGGTCCAAGTCGTTTGCATCTTCTGAATCTGACCAATCCATGGAATAGCAGCACTAATACACGCCCACAGCATCCTTCAAAAGTTCAACTTCATGACACCCATGAATTTGCAACATTGTTGTGGGTGACCAACTGAATTCACAGCATCAGACTCGTTAAAGATTTGAAAACGCGTCCGTTGCCAGGCCAGGCCATAGCCAATGTGTGCGCACTGATCGGTCCATTGCTGTACAACGCGTATTGCGCATACAACGCATACCCGCTCACATTGTATGCAATGGGCCGGCCAGGAACACCGATCGGTCCATTGCTGTTCAACGCGTACCAGGCATACAACGCGTACCCACTCACATTGAATGCAATGGGCCGGCCAGGTACACCGATTGGACCATTGCTGTTCAACGCGTACCAGGCATACAACGCGTACCCGCTCACATTGTATGCAATGGGCCGGCCGGGAACACCGATCGGTCCATTGCTGTTCAACGCGTACCAGGCATACAACGCGTACCCGCTCACATTGAATGCAATGGGCCGGCCGGGTACACCGATCGGACCATTGCTGCTGTTCAACGCGTACCAGGCATACAACGCGTACCCGCTCACATTGAATGCAATGGGCCGGCCGGGAACACCGATCGGAACATTGCTGTTCAACGCGTACCAGGCATACAACGCGTACCCGCTCACATTGAATGCAATGGGCCGGCCGGGAACACCGATCGGTCCATTGCTGTTCAACGCGTACCAGGCATACAACGCGTACCCGCTCACATTGAATGCAATGGGCCGGCCGCGTACACCGATCGGTCCATTGCTGTTCAACGCGTACCAGGCATACAACGCGTACCCGCTCACATTGAATGCAATGGGCCATCCGGGAACACCGATCGGTCCATTGCTGTTCAACGCGTCCCTGGACAAGTCACTGGCATATGTCACCATGCCTGTCACAGGTGAACATATGCCAGCCACATATACTTCCCCGGGAGTGAGGGGCACACCTACAACACCACAGCCTTTCCACACTGTATCCTAAGGCATGTAAGGCTGCATTACCTATTCCGTGTATGGGGGTGAACATGTTGTTCTGTGGGTGTCACTTCGGGCAGCCACTCCCAGGCTGTGCACGTGTTCATGGGGACAGGATCCTTGGTGTGTCGTGCACATGACCACTGTGATGTGCAAGTGTTCATTCCTGAGCATGTGGCATGGTCACATTTCACGGTGATGTATGTGTATGTCATGTCACATACCCCCTGAGCCCCATGTGGGACGGTATGTACGTCCCAGGGTGACCCATTGGCACAATTGTGATGGTCCTCCACAGTCTGTGTGCATGTTGTGTTTACATTGTCTCTGATTCCATGTGCACAATGTGTGACAGTCTCCACATCCACGTTGTTTGTGCATGAACTTTGATGTTGTGCGTGTGTGTGCCACAGACGTCCATGTCTGTCCTGCCGAGGCAACAGGGACCACTACCTGTGGGGGTCATGGTTGTTTTGCTGTGGTGTATTCATGATGCACCATGTCATGCCAGTGTCCATGTGGCAATACAGGATCCCTGGGAATCTACCTGTTGATGTGCTGTGATGCCTGGGGCACATCTGTCCTCACATGTCACTGTGGTGTGTGTTTGGAACGTGGCAGCAGTACATGGGTACTGTGACACAGCCTAATGATATCCCATAGCACAACCTGGGACTTGTTGAGGGAACATGTTGAACTGTGATGTCAGATGTTGGCCATGTGGGTGCCATACATGTCCTTACGGAACGGCACACGCATCATGTACTTGTGTCTCGTAATGATGTATCATGTGATATTGAGACTGGTCTATGCCACATATGTGGGGTGACTGACAATCTTTCTTTCTTCACCTATGCACTGCAGGGCACCAGCTGTCCATCGGCCATTCCCTGACCTTGCAACAGTGGTTGAACGGGACTGCATCCGACGGTACCGCTTCACCCGGCCACTGATTGAGGAATTGGCGGTGCGGTTGGCCCCACATTTGCAACCTGGCCGGACATACCCCACAGCGCTGACCCCCAAGGTGAAGGTGATGGCAGCCCTACACTTCTTTGCCACCGGTACCTTTCAACACACTGTGGCATCTGCTGGTGGGATGTCACAGACCATGTTCAGCCGTGTGCTCCGCGATGTTTTGGAGGCTATGTTGAGATACCTCCAAAACATCTATTTCCCTGGACTTCAACAACTCACTGACGTGAAGAGTGCCTTCTATGCCCTGGGGAGGATGCCGCATGTCATTGGCTCCATTGATGGGACACATGTGGCTTTGGTACCACCACAGGCCCAAGAGCAGGCATACAGGAACCGCAAACACTACCACTCGGTCAATGCACTGGTGGTATGTCTTGCAGATATGAGCATCTCACATGTCTGTGCCCATTTCCCAGGTTCTGCACACGATGCCTTCGTGATGAGGAGCAGTCGCATCCCGAGGATGATGTCACAGATGCGGAACCAGCGTGCCTGGCTTGTTGGTGTCTACTGACTATGTACCATTGTGTGTGTTCTGCAATGTTGTGTTCCACCCTCTTTTCCAAGTCAGCTAATGTGCAATTGTCTGTATGTAGGTGACTCCGGATACCCCAACATGCCGTGGTTGCTGACGCCCCTCAGGAACCCTGTGACACCAGCCCAGATGCGTTACAATGAGGCACATGGTCGGCCCAGGAGAGTCATTGAGCGGACATTTGGTCTCCTGAAGAGGCGCTTCCGCTGCCTGGACAAGACAGGAGGGGCCCTCCCATATGCCCCAGCAAAGGTGTGCAAGATTGTCATCGTCTGCTGCATGCTACACAACCTGGCTGTGCGGAAGGAGTTGCCTCTCATCCTGGATGACGATGATCAACATCCGCCACCTGTGGAGGATCCTGGCCTGGACCACGATGCCAGTGATGATGATGATGATGATGATGGTGATGTCCGCACACAGCTCATCACCAACTTCTTCAGCTGAATGTGAGTATCCGGAGATGTAATGTCAATGATGTGAGTATGCATGATATGTGTTGGTGGTGCTCTGGTGCTGTTTGAGTGTGGCCATGTGCGACATGACTGTATGCGTGTAGCGATGTGTCCTTACAGGTAGTCTGTACTCCCCAACAGTGTTGACATGCTTAAGTGGTTCTGGGTGGGTATCTTGTGACATGTATTGGGCATGAGTATTGCAGTTCTGTCCTGTTCTTCAGTGCTTTTAACTGTGTGTCATTTCTGTCCTTCACAGGGTACTTTCAGAGTTGTTTGGTCAACTGTGATCCCCCAACACCGTGATTGAACTTCCAGGGTGGTAGCTGTCATATCCCTACAGGTGATGTGCGCCACACCCATGGACTTCCTTCCTTCTACACTTGTTGACTGTGTGCCGACTGCCAGGTGGGATTACCTTGCATCTGTAGTGGTTACAACATGTTGCAAATGTGTAATAAACCTGTGCTTCACTTTGTGATGTGCGTTGTCTGTGGTCACACATCTGACTGACATTTGCTTACTGCACCAGTGGGCTAGTTGACATAGACTGTGAATAGGTGTTGTGTCTGTGCATTGCACCGTATTTCCTGGCAACATCAGTGTAGGCGATGAGTCAGGTGGCCTTGGTGTGTATATGTTGTGTAGCCCTGGTGGTGTGTCTCCCTCATATGCGTCACGTTGCCATGACTCACATGCCTGTGTTGTACTTGCTGTGGCAGTTAGCATGCACAGTGTAATTTGGCAGGTCATCATCTCCATGACAGAAACCACATTTGAATCACAACAGAGGCAGGTATGGTGTATTACTGTGTTTATTGTCATACATGTGTGAGTATGGTGCACAGGATGGTGGGTGCTGTACATTGTGATTGTAATCCAAAGTTCCTAGATGATTTGGAAGTCCTGGTAGCAGAAATGTCCTGAGTAAAGTCCACAGTCATCTGATACATTGGTCCAACTTGTACTCCCCATGTCATGTGGGGGAGTTGTGTTGCATTCAACAAGGTGTACAATTTGCGCACAAAGGTGATTATCCAGAACAGGTTTTGGCTTCCTGGTGGTTGCGCATGGCCATCGGCCTCTCAGTTGCCCTTCCTCGGACGACCCCTCTTCTTTGGGGGGGGACCCTCAAGTGCAGGCTGCTGCGATGCAGGGGACTCTCCGCGGAGTCATCCTCCCTCCCTGTGGCAGTTGCAGTTGTTTCAGCACCAGATATTGTGGGCACACAGGGAGGTGTTGACATGTTGCTACTCATCTGGCGGAGGCATTGTAATATGTCCCTATGCACCGCCGTCATCTCTTGCAGTGTGTCCCACTTGGACTCCATGCGGGACATGTGTAAGTCCAAGCGTGCATGATGGGCAGCCTGCTGCTGTCGTATGTCCCTGAGGATCCCCACTACCTGGCTGAACTCTCCGGTGCTGGTCTGGTACGCATCGGCTATGCGTACCAGTTGTGGGTCTTCATGCAGTCCAGACCCCTCTGCGAGCAGCGACCTATGTCTACCACCCCTCCCACCACCCCTGGCGACACGTGCAGTAACTGAGGTGCCACGCACAGGTGATCCTGGGCCCCCTTGGTGGTGTTGGTGTCCATAGCCCCACGTTGGGCAGGGGTCCGTGTGCTGGTGGTGGTGGTGGTCCTTGGTCTGTCCGAGTCGGCAGGGGTGGTTTGTGTGTTGTCAGTCGTTGGAGGGGTGGGTGCAGGGGGTGCAGCTGGTGGTCCTGCTGGTGCTGCATGTTGACTCGCTCCGGAGGTGCCAGGAAGGTCTTCGTCATCTGAGGAGGGCAGAGGCTGTTCCACACCAGTGAGCTCCGTTTCCCCTGGATCCTGGGACAGGGACTCCTCAGCGTCTGCTGCTGTGTCCCCATCATCACCTGTTTTTGGGAGACACACACAATGTATGTTATGTTTCTGCAGGCATCAATGGTTGACACACCTGACAGTTGTGACTGTACCTCTGGATGCGGGCCTGTACATTGCATTGTCCTGAGTTGTCACAGTCAGAGGTTGATATTGGTGTAGCACATTGTCCTGCATACTTTGAGCATTTCTATTTGAATGTTGGGGTGTGTACATGGTCTGCATGGGTTGTAATTGGTTGACATCCGGCCCTCCTTCTCCCCCCAGCCCAGTTATCCCACCATGAAGCATGCCACCCTTGCAGTGGGTTCAGGTTGACTCTCAGGATGTGAGTGAGTGGTGTCCTGCTGTTGGTGGTGCCCAGTTCCCAGCAGGGCCTTGTGCTCCCCACAGCAGTACCCAGTGTCAGCCATCTTGTCAGTTCTTTTCCACTCCCTGTGATGTGCGCATGGTTCAGGGTGGTGTTGATGGGACAGTTGTGGTGGTGACCAATATCTGTGACTGCCACTCCCATCATGCTATTGCCTCCACCCCCTTCCCAGCGTGCCCATACTTCCTTCCTTTTGACTCTGCTTCCCTGTGGGGTTGTGTGCCTGTGCTGACAAGATGGCTGACAGTGTTATCCTGGGGTTCATTTTGCAACAAGTCCCATGTGTGTCCCTGTGCTTCACACAGCATGACCCAGGGTTATGGTTCTTTATGGGATATTTGATTGGAGTGTGAGGCAATGCATTCTCCCAGGTGAGTTGTGTGGAGTTTGTGTTAGGGGTGTGTGTGGGTGGAGCTGCTGGTGACTATGGTCAGTGCTGTGAGTCCTCCTTCCCACCCAGCCAGATATCCCACCATGGAACGTGCTTCCATTGCAGGGAGTGCAAGTTGTCTTTCAGGATGTCAGTCAGTGGTGTCCTGCTGTTGGTTGTTGCACAGTTCCCAGCAGGGCCTTGTGCTCCCCACAGCAGTAGCCAGTGTCAGCCATCTTGTCAGTTCTTTTCCACTCCCTGTGATGTGCACATGGTTCAGGGTGGTGTTGATGGGACAGTTGTGAGGGTGAGCAATATCTGTGACTACCACTCCCGTCATGCTATTGCCTCTACCCCCTTCCCAGCATGCCTATACTTCCTTCCTTTTGAGTGTACTTCACTGTGTGTGAGTGTGACAGCAATGGCAAGATGGCTGACAGTGGTGTCCTGCTGTTGGTTGGTGCACAGTTCCCAGCAGGGCCTTGTGCTCCCCACAACAGAGCACCATTGTCCGACATCTTTGAAGTGGCTTTTCACTCCCTGTGAGGTGTGCATGGTTCAGTGTGAGCTTGCTGGGCCATGTGGGTGGGGGATGTTGAGCTGTGACTACCACTCCCATCATGCTATTGCCTCCACCCCCTTCCCAGCATGCCCATGCTTCCTTCCTTTTGAGTGTACTTCACTGTGTGTGAGTGTGACAGCAATGGCAAGATGGCTGACAGTGGTGTCCTGCTGTTGGTTGGTGCCCAGTTCCCAGCAGGGCCTTGTGCTCCCCACAACATTGCACCAGTGTCAGACATCTTTGATGTGGCTTTTGACTCCCTGTGAGGTGTGCATGCTTGGGTGTGCTCTTGCTGGGCCATGTGGGTGGGGGATGTTGGGCTGTGACTACCACTCCCATCATGCTTTTGCCTCCACCCCCCTTCCCAGCAAGCCCATGCTTCCTTCCTTTTGACTCTGCTTCCCTGTGGGGTTGTGTGCCTGTGCTGACAAGATGGCTGACAGTGTTATCCTGGGGTTAGTTTTGCTACAAGTCCCATGTGTGTCCCTGTGCTTCACACAGCATGACCCAGGGTTGTGGTTCTTTGTGGGATATTTGATTTGTGTGCTTGAGGCAATGCATTCTCCCAGGTGAGTTGTGTGTAGTTTGTGTTAAGGGGGTGTGTGTGAAAAGCTGTTTGTTAATATGGTCTGAGGTGTCAGTCCTCCTTCCCATCCAGCCAGATATCCCACCATGGAAAGTGCTTCTATTGCAGGGAGTGCAAGTTGTCTTTCAGGATGTCAGTCAGTGGTGTCCTGCTGTTGGTTGGTGCACAGTTCCCAGCAGGGCCTTGTGCTCCCCACAGCAGTAGCCAGTGTCAGCCATCTTGTCAGTTGTTTTCCACTCCCTGTGATGTGGGCATGGTTCATGGTGGTGTTGATGTGCGCATTGTGAGGGTGGGCAATATCTGTGACTACGACTCCCATGATGCTATTGTCTACACTGACTTGCCCAGCATACTCACAATTCCTTCCTTTCAGTGAGCTTCCCTGTGAGGTGGTGTTTAGTGGTGGCTACATATCTGACTGTGTTTGTTGGTTAGATTTGTGCCACTGCCTAGCTCTGTTTGTTGTTGGGTTTGTACATGTGATGACACAGTTACATATCACTATGAGATGGCATGTATTGTGTTTATCTGACTGACATACTCATTTTGGGATGATTCTGTTTTGGTTGCTGTGGATTTGCTAAAGGTGCATGGTTTGACTCTCCCCTTGACAGTGATGTGTGTGTATTGTCGCACAATATTGTGTACATTTGTTGTGTACTCACCAGGCTCTGGGATGTTTTCTAGTCCATATACGCTCACTGGTGGTAGGATGGCCCGCACCTTCTTCTCCCAGGGCCTGAGATATACTGGTTTGGCAGGAGGGCCACTGCCGGTGTGTTGGCTCAAGAGGTAGTCCTTCTTCATCATCTCCCTGACCCTCCTGCGCACGTCATACCACCTGTTCTGGATGTCTCCCTTTGTGCGCAAACATGGTGATTGTGCATTGACCCTGTCAACAATCCTCTCCCACATCTTGGTTTTCTGCACCATTGGTGTCTGTTGGACCAATGTACCAAACAGCTGTGGCTCTACCCTGAGGATCTCATCTACCAGGACTTCCAATTCACTATCTAGGAACTTATGATTCTTCTTTGGGGGCATGGTGATGGGTGGTGATGGTGAGTGATGTGTGTGGGGGTGTGCAAGTGAGGGTGTGTGAGTGTGTGTTTTGCTGGGTGTATGTGAGGGTGCTATTTGTTGAGGTGCTGCTGGTGTGTGGCTTGTGTGATGGATGAGCTGTGAGTGTGTGTGTGGTTGCTGTCTGTTGGTGTTGAGTGCTGGCAGGTAATTTGAATTTGCAAAGGATCATGGTAGGGATTTGTGTCCTTTATATGGGTGGAGTTGTGGGTGTGTCTTTGTTCCCTGTTTCCCCCCAAGTATTTATTTGCTTTGTAATTGCTTGTTTGGCCTTTTTTGTGTGTTTTTTCCTTAGTTCTTTTTGTGCATGTAGGAGACGTTCTTCTGACCGAGTCGGACCCTGCAGTTGTCTCGTGCGAGCCTCTCAGATTCGTTCACGCTGTGTTTGTGCTGTTTTCTGTGCTGCGTACGCGTCGGTCGCAGTGTTTTGTGTTGCTTCGGCTCGCAGTTTTGTATGCGTGTCGGTCGTACGGCTTGGGCCCCGTGCGACTCGGTCGTGTTTTCCGCGCGTTGCATCGTACTTGGCGGGTAGGAGTTCGCGGGTACGTTTCGTTCGGGATTCTTCCTGGTGCGTGTCGGTCGGTTTGATTCGCGTGGTTTTCCGGCCGGATGGCTGTTTTCCTCGCGGTTCGGTCGTTCGGCTTGTGTTCCGTACGCGTCGGTCGGGTTTTGCACGCTTCTCATCGTACTTTGCGGGTCGGGCTGCACCGGTACGTGTCGGTCGGAATTAATTCCGGCTCCGAGTCGGTCGGTACGTTTTCCGGCCCGAATCGGAATCGGCACCTGTGTGTGTTAGGACCCTTGTGGTTCTGGGTGGACTCGCAACAGGAAGTAAGTAATTGGTTGTGGGTTTTTAAGATATGGTTATTAATGGTTATGACATAATCAGAGATCAGAGTGAGATTGTATGCAGAGGAATAAAGACGTACAATCCAGAGCTGTGTGTGTGGCGTATTTATTTGTATGCTCCCGGACTGGTGTGGACACTACAATGTGATGTTTTCTAAGGTGATTTTACCCTGCCAAAAATACTGATTCTCTGCTGGTATCTGATGAACCATGTTTGAGATAAAACTGTTTTCTCTCATAATTTTCCCATAGAGGTTATAGAAGGTGCTCTGGAAGCTAAAATGAGAACACATTTCTATGAGTTCACACTAGCTTCTTCATCCATGTGAGAATAAATTCTGACATTCTGATCAAAACATGTTCATCCAAGATCAGCGGAAGCCTTTCAGTTGATTTCCCAATTTTCTACTTCTGCTTCCCACAGTGTTCCAATGACCAGCTAAATAGCTTCCATTCTGTATTCATGACAAAACTGTGGCACCCCTGAAGCCATCATGATGGAATCAAAGCTGTAAAATATAAAGCATTTTCTTTACAAATAAACAAAATGAGGGGGTACATGTTGTCATAGTAATTGTGGTCAAAGCTCTAGAGAGCTAAAATGAGGTCACGTTTTCTATGGGTTTTCAAACATCTTTCTCATCTATGTCAGTAAAACATTCTGACATGAAGACTGAAACGCACTTACAACACCAGCAGCAGTCTTTTAGATTCATCACAAAGTTCTAATGAGCTACTAGAGTGATACAATTCTTATTTTATGACAAAGGTATGGCACACTAGAACACCATGTTGATTAAATCAAAGCTGTAAAACTGAAAACATTTCCTTCAGCGGATGCTGCTGCCTACAGTAGCCCCCACTGCATACTGCCTTCGACCATGTGCAATTGGGGTTGACAGTAGGGCCTGGCCTTTGGTCAGGCTCCTACCCCATCCACTGCAAGCATTCAGCTCTTGCTGCACAGGGCACCAATTCTTTTTTTAAGCAGCATGGTCTGTAATCTGTGAATTTATTACAAGATGTGCAAATTTTGTGATGTAATTTTTTTTAATAATGTTAATTAGGGAGGGTCGATTTGTGGCACTGTATACTGCCCCCTCATACAGTCTTTCTTATTTTTTTCAAACACAGTGCTCAATAATATCCCAACAATAGAAATGTTTTTGTGAATGCCAACCAATCTGAGTGTTGTGTATTTGCGAATATGCAGCCAGATTTGTGAATCTGCCATGGACGATAAGAATAAATGGTCCCTTGTCCAATTTAAATGCTAATTCATTGAAAAATACAGATTTACACCAATTCAAACGAAGGCACTTCCTTCAGTAAAGTTTTACTTTCATGTCAGGTTTGGTGTAATTCCATTCAGCTGTTTTGTCTGCATCAAGGTGCATAAAATCCTATGGGAGATAAAATTGCACTTTTGGGACTAGATTTTTTTGGCTCTGATTAATCTATGTAAGAGTTACCATGAAGAACCCAGGTGGTAGAATAATTTTAAACACTTCTTTTGTTGTTTTTTAATTAATAAAACTGAATATTACTCAACTTATTGTGCAGGCACAAAAGGAGGAGAAATAAACAAAAATACCATTGGACTTCATACTCATAAGTTGTTTAAGTTATTCACAAAATGTTTATGATTATATGCCGTCCCAGTACATCTCCCCTTCGTAGTGGAGCACAACAAAGATTGACTTCCATAAGATGGGTCTCTCTCTAGAATGGCACAGTGGCAAGGAAACAATGGTTTGGAATGCGGTCCAGAGCGATTGTCAGTGGTTGAGAATAATTCAAACATTCCTTCCATCATCTTATTGTATTCACAGTAGGTGCCTCTAGTGGGATAGTTATGCTTTGATGTGGTGTAGTAAAGTGCCTCTTTGACATGGTTAGCCCCCACTTTTAGCTTGATGTGATTTCGAACTGTAAGTGCACTGGGTCCCTGCTAACCAGGTTCCCAGTGCCAGATCTCTTTCCCAAAACTGTGCCATGACTGGCACAACTTCAGCCACCCTTGTAAGTCCCTAGAAAATGGTACCCCTGGTACCTAGGGCATGAGTAGTGAAGAGGGTCCACTGGGGCTGCAGCACAAATTGAGCCAACCCAGAGACCCCTCACCAAGACCATGCAAACTTCCATTGCAAGCTGCGTGTCTTGGTGCAGAGAAATATGAAGAGTCATTATGGCACACAGCCCTGTGTGCTATGCCCTCATACACTGCATGAGATATAGGTAAGTCACTCCTACTGCAGACCTTACAGCACTAAGGCAGGGTACACTATAGCCCATGTGTGGACGTATCTGTATGAGCAGCCATGGCATTTCAATATCTGAGGTAATCTTGGATATTGTAAGTGCACAGGGAAGCCATAAAGAGTACATGGGCTGGGTACTTGTCATTAAGAGTTTCCTAGCTCCATGATGGCTTCACTGAACCCTAGGGTGTGTGGTACCAAACATCTTGTCTTAATAAACCTCACTGATGCCAGTGCTGGATTTAATAATAAATGCACACAGGAGTAGGCCTGGGCGGTAAATTCCGTTCCGCTCGCGGAATTTACGGAATTTGGGTAATTTCTAACTCTGGGCAAAGCACTACGCTACGCTCACGTAGTTTGCGAAGTTTGCGCTACTTCGCACAACGCGAATTGCACGTAGCACAGTGCAAACACGCGTAGCGTAGTGCAGCGGTCATTTTTGCTTGCTCGCGGTCCTCAACGTCAAGTTGGCGACCGCGAGCAAGCAAAATGACTATCCCGGCGAGACTTTTTCCTCGTTCGCGATCAGCAACATCAAGTTGCCGATCGCGAGCGTGGAAAATAAACCTCCCGGCGAGATTCTCAACGCGGGGAGGTCAGGTTTCTCATTGCGAGTGGTCGCGTATGCTCGCGACCGCTCGCGATGAGAAACTACCAGTCTGCGTTGAGAAAGCTGCCGCTCGAGTAAAAATCTACTCGAGCGGCAGTAAAAGACAGCTCGCACTGTGCAAGATGCCGTTTTCAATGATTGCACAGTGCGGACAAGCATCCGGCACTGTGCAATCATTGCGAACAGTGCACTACGCAGTTCGCGTAGTGCTACGCGTAGCTCGCGTAGTGCGAACTGCACTTTGCGTAGCTTCGCGTAGCGGTACTTCGTGAACTACGCCCAGGCTTAGTAATTTCGCGTTCCGCAGAGAACGCGGAATTGCCAAAAATTCCGCGATCTGCGGCTTCGTGGAGTTTTTTGCTTGTTCGCGCTTTCAAAATGCGTGTTTGCAAGATATTTCTCCCCAAGAACGCAAACAGTGGTCGCGAACAGGAAAAAAGCATCGCGAACGGGCGGAACAAGCAATTCCGCGTGTTCGCGGAACTTTTGCGTGCTCGCGGAGATTTTTTACCGTTTCGCGGAACTTTGCGTAGCGCGACTACGCAAATTCCGTCCACCCCTACACAGGAGGCCCTTTAAAGGCCCTTTTTCCTTTCTGTGCCCCCTTGCTGCCCTGATTGTGCTCGTTTTTCCTTTCTGTGCCCCCTTGCTGCCCTGATTGTGCTCGTTTTTTTCCTTTCTGTGCCCCCTTGCTGCCCTGATTGTGCTCGTTTTTCCTTTCTGTGCCCCCTTGCTGCCCTGATTGTGCTCGTTTTTCCTTCTGTGCCCCCTTGCTGCCCTGATTGTGCTCGTTTTTTTCCTTTCTGTGCCCCCTTGCTGCCCTGATTGTGCTAGTTTTTTCCTTTCTGTGCCCCCTTGCTGCCCTGATTGTGCTCATTTTTTCCTTTCCGTGCCTGTTTCCCGCCGCTGCGCCCCTGCGGCCCCGCCCCCTCACTGCCCATTCGCTGCCCCATTCCCTGCTCCTCCCTCCCACCTCCCCATTTATGGCGGCCGCTGGGCGGCTGCGCAGCGGACATGCGCAGCGGGCGCGCCTAAGGCAAGCCCATCTGCGCCCGTCCGCGCCGGGACCGCGCCCAGCGCCAGAACCCCTGGTCCGGGCATCCCCCGCGCCCGCCACATCAACAGACGCCGATACGACGCCAGCACCCTCCACGCACTCAACCCCGGAAAAGATCACGCCTGCTACCGGGCCACCCCGAAGCGCACCCAAGGGCCCTTCACCTGCCGGAACTGCAGCTTTGCCAGCACCCGCCCCGCCAAACCACCGCCCAGGAAAGAACCCAACTACCTCAGATGCATCCTCCTCAACACCCGCTCCGCCCGCAAACACGCCATCGAACTCTGGGACCTTCTCGACTCAACCTCCCCAGACGTCGCATTCCTGACGGAGACCTGGCTGAATCCCGCTTCAGCCCCCGACATCGCCATTGCCATCCCGGACGGCTACAAGATCACCCGCAGGGACCGCACCAACGGAGTCGGAGGAGGCATCGCCATCGTCCACAGGAACACCCTCAGAGTCTCAACCAACACCGACGACACCCTCAGCACCGCCGAACACATGCACTTCCAGATCCACACCGATCCCAGCACCACCCTCAGAGGAACCCTCATCTACAGACCCCCGGACCCCGACCACAGTTCAGCGATTCTATCGCTGACTTCCGTCAGCACACACGCCATCGCCTCCGCGGACTACATCCTCCTCGGGGACCTGAACTTCCACCTCGAGAACAACAAGGACACCAACTCCACCACCCTGATCGACAACCTCGCCACCCTCGGACTCAGACAGCTCGTGACTACACCCACCCACGCCGCCGGCCACACGCTAGACTCCATCTTTTCTGCAAGCCCACACGTCTCCTTCAACCACACCTCCGAACCCCACTGGACTGACCACCACTGCATCCACTTCACCTACAGGAAGCCCACCACGCACCACCGCACCGAACAAATGCCTCGCCGCTGCTGGAGCAGAGTCACCGAAGACCAACTAACCACAACCCTCGCCCTGAGCCCACCCGCCGAACCCTCCGACCCTGACACCGCCGCCCGCAACCTCAGACAGTGGATCAACGACTGCGCCAACACCCTCGCCCCGCTCAAGAATCCGCCCAACAGCCACACCAGCAAGAAAGCCACCTGGTTCACCGAAGACCTCCAGGCCTCCAAACGAACATGCCGAAAACTGGAGAAGATCTGGCTCCACGAACGGACAGCGGACAGCTACGCCGCCCACAAGAGCGCCACCCGCAGTCACCATCACCTCATCAGATCCGCCAAAAGGGCCTCACTCAAAGACCGCCTAGACAACAACGCACACAACAGCAAAGAGCTCTTCAACATCGTGAAGGAACTCTCCAACCCCAGCTCCAACACCAACGACATCCCGCCGTCGCGAGACCTGTGCGACTCACTGGCCACCTTCTTCCACCGCAAAATCGCCGACATCCACGACAGCTTCAACACCACGACCGCCCCGGCAACCACCGAGACCACTGCCCCCACAACCACCAACCGCCTGCTCTCCTGGACCAACATCAACGACGAGGACACCAGCGAGATCATGAACACCATCCACTCCGGCTCACCGCTAGACCCGTGTTAAAGATTGCAGGAATCGCTGTTAGCATGAGCTGAAAGCCATTTTGTACTTGGCAGCCATTTTAGTTAGCCATGTGCTCGCCATGTGCTTTCTCCCTCTTCCAGAGTCTTGCACATGCTCAGAGAGGCCTAGCTGGTAGAATGCACCTGCTCCTAGTATAGAACTGTCAGGCTATTCTTACTCATGTAAGCAGTTTAGTCTCCCTCCCACTTTGTGGAGCAAGCAAATTTTGTATACCCATATTAGTCAATAAGCATGCTTGTATGTGCTAGGACCTCTCCTTGATTTTATGCTGACTATGTAACAAATACATATATAAGGACCCTGTTCTCTGCACTCATTAGAATGCCTCCTACAGTGGCCTGCAGGTACCGTAAGATGCAATCTCCCTCATCTGAGGTTAATAAAACATGTTTTTTGATATTACAGCTTCTGTGCCAATCTCTTCTTTGTTGGTCTTAAGGACCAGATGTATCAGTGAACCCCTAAGAAGGTTTTTATTTCTACAAATGGCGCCCGAAAGTGGACCTCATCGGTGCAGCGGCTATCCAAGGGAGTGGTCTTGAAGGGAGACAGGAATCTACTGAGGAGTACAGGACAGGAATCTACCGAGGAGTACAGGACAGGAATCTACTGAGGAGGTACCCTGCGCACGGAGATTGTTTGTCTTCCAGCCCAGTATATTTCTGGTCTTCCTGATCTGATCCTCCAAGTGTTTGCCGCTCCCAACTGAGAACTTCTTTGGCGTGAGTATTTTAAAACGACCGTTAGGTCACTCAGAACTTGGCAGTTGGAACCTGGACACCATTTGATTGGTAAGAGCCGTTTTGCGGCACTTGCTGTTGGTTTGATGCCTTTGATTGGTAAGGTAGTTTTAGTAACACTTACTGTGGCTTTGTTTGTATGATTGGCCAATTTTGGAATTTGTTTTGTAATTATATATGCATTGCAATTCATATAGGCAGGTAATGAGGAGATTTTTCTCTAACTTTGAAAACTTGAACGGCACACATTGTGTTAAGTGTCACTTGGAGTATAATATTATATATGCTATAATATTTTTGGCATGCCTGCTTCTAGCACACTTTGTTGAAAGTGTTGCTGTTTTGGAGAGTACCGATATGGATTTAGTAAGTACTCAGCTGACTCCCCTCAGAGGGGATACCTAAATAGGTTTACGTATAGTAAAAGATATTTCTTCCTTGGTGACTAAGTACCCCATGGAACTAAATATGTACATAAAACGGATCCGGATCTGCGCACTTAATAACATTCATAAGTGGTGATATGCAGAGCGCTTTTTGAGTGTTCTACCAGCCAAAACTGGTGAATTTGGTGTATTTTGGCTTCTTGACCATGGAACAGTTTTTGGGCTACTTGTGAGAGCTCTTCTTGTAAATATGACTTACAATTAGTATTTACAAATAGGTTGGTCTTGCGTACACTTTGTAAGCAGTCCTAAGTGTTGATTTGTGGGTTAAATGTGTGTTTAAATGTCTATGTGGGGTTTGTGGTTTGACATTGGTAATACTTGTGTGAGTACTCTTTGTGAAAGAATGTCTAGCTTTAAGCGCGCTGTGTTGTGTGCTCTGCGTATATGACCCCCCTTCTGTAAATATCTGAATGAGCTCAATGAGTTTGTTTATGTTTTTGCTGTCATCATTCTGTTATGCAAAATGTCATTTAGTTACTTACATATTAAATAAAAATCCAGAAATGAATTATATAACATACGCTAAACAGCTGCATGTTACTATTAAATTGACAGAGTACGACACTGTACATGTGTGCAAATTGCCACAATGCTAAAGATAAAATTAGAATTCGTATTCAATAGGATTAAAATAGGCCTCATATAGAGGAAAAAAACGAAATTGTGTGTTTTGTAATCAATAGACTAAAATACACGTTACAGCATTTTCCTTAAATACATTGTATTAGACATTAAAAGGCATGCACATCATATGAGTGAATTTGGTCGTTGCTGAACTAAATACACATTATAGAAAGATAGATTTGACTGCATTGAAATGCCTCAGTTTTTAAATAGACTGTGACATGCTTTTCTTTCAGCACCCGAGAAAAAAGCTTTCCAACAGCTGTGTTTAAACTGACTAACTGAAAAGAAATTGTTTGACACAGCAAATGGGGATTTAACTCTGTCAGGGTATTTCAAATAATAAAGGGGTTTTTCCTGAGAAAGGCGTGAAAATTCGACGCCTGCTGACAAACAACAGCTGCATAAATAGCATATGGCTATTCCTGATCACGGCCACAGACAGGAATGCTGAGTCAGCGAAATTTTAAGTCAGTGTAAAACTGGTATAAGGGCCTGCATTATTTTAAAAGTTTAAAAAAAAACAGTTTCATTATTTTGGATAACAGAGAACAAAATTGAAAGTAGGGATTTCCTTTCTTAATGCCTTTTCTACATAAGTACATCTGTGGTTCTGATGTTAAATGATAACTGTCCTTTTAAAAAGTGGCGCAGACTTTTCCTGTTTCAAGTAAGGCTTCTGTGCTTAGGGTTATGAATGAATGCGTTTAAATATGATAGGCTACGAATGAAGCTTGCTTTTCCAATGTGGAATCATCAAAATGGTTGGTTTTGATTAAAAAAAAAAAAATTAATTATATGAAAAAAATATATTGTTAAACATAAATGCTTTAAATTCGTTTTTCATCTTTATAACGCCTAATCATCATACTGTGAATTCCTAGTATCAAAGTTGAATTTAAGCAGTGCTGTACCGCAATAAGAAGGGAACTTAAATGTGAAATGTCACTTTACCCAGCCGTACAAAACTCATTTTTATAAGGGTATATCTTATACATTTCTGATTTCCCATTCCTGGGCTATCTAGAGAACACTCTGGGGGTTCCTATTATGCAAAAATATTGTAGGATATTCATTTTTAAGTGCCCCTACCACCAAAGTCGAAATTGAGCTAAATTCACAATTTTACAAGCAGTTCTACCACTCAAGGCAGTTTTAACGTGCTCTCAGGCTTCAATAAAGTATATGCAAGTATAGAATAAACAGCTGACCTACTGCACACAACACACTGTACATAAATGAAAATAAGTATACAGAAACCAGCAGACGTTATTATCCTACCTTTAAATTACTGGCAAACACACCGGACAGGACTGCCTTTTAGCTGTGATTCTCCAGAGTTGCTTTGCATTACGAAAACCGCATGGCAAGTCTTGCACAAACAAAATGAACAGCTGCTGAACGGGTCAAAGGTCGGAGTTCTGCATTTAGCAACTTAGCAGGGTGAAGGGTAATGTTTGCTGGGACACTTCGACCTTCGAAAGATTTTTTGAAAGACGAGATGATAGCGCAAAGAGAGAAAGAGAAGCTTTGCTTCCTATTTTTAGCAAACACACGTTTAGCGCAGTCATATGAAACGAAGGAAGACAGCCCTCAGTTGAGCATTGATCTGCCAGGTATATAAAATAATGGTTTTAGTTTAAAGAATACTGTGTAGGGGCTACGATAAGGAGGAAATGGATTTTAGTTTGCATTCATGCGCCCTCATGTTAATCTAGTACAATTGCTCAAGAAATTGATACATTGGTTTGTTTGTGCCCAGTTGCTACAAATAGGGGTTGAAAGTGTTGACAGAAGTAAAACCTGTTTCAGGTTTTCCTACTGTCAAAATGGAGGAAGGAGGCTAGCTCCTCTACAAATTAAGGGTAGGCAAAATTATGTTTTCTCTCTTCTTTTTCTTACTTTTTTTAGTCTGTCTAAGCTGTCTGTGAAATAGCCATGAGACATTTCATTGGCTATTCAGTAATACTGTTTTAAAAATTGTTAGCATTAATAAAATGATAAAATCTATGCTATGTTACTGCCCATCCTGTATGAAAGAATGAGTAGAACAGATTGATGTTCCCTTATTTGATCTTTAAGGAGAACTGTATAGTGGCGGTTTCTGTTCAAAAAAATCTCAGGTGGCAACACTATTATTGGTTATGTTATTCTCATGTTCTATACAGTTTTGCAAGGGCATTGCTAGTTTTTTATTAGCTAGTCTCTGTCAATAAACTGACAGCCCTTATTAGAGCTGGAGATAGGGTTTTTTTCCTTTTGAAAATGATGTTGCATAGTCCAGATCGTGAAAAGTACAATGCAGGAAAGACGCTCATGTGATCCTTAGCAAACATTTTGAAAGAAAATATTGTTTTATAGGAGTTTGTTTGTCATAACATGTTCTGCTGGAGAAAATGTACTCACTATGTTGAAGTTTAGTTCTTTTTGCAATAAGAATCCCTGTTAAATTAGCAGTTTTAGATTTTCCTGCTGCGCCTATAACATGAGAGCATGGTCCTAAGCATAACATGTAAGAGAAATTATTTTACAAGTGTCTGCAGTCCTGTACAAGTAATGTAAAATCTATGAGTAAAAGTGTAGAACATTTCCTTTTTCTTGAGGGTTCTTCAGATTGGTAATATAGGAATACACCAATGTAAGTATTTGGAGTATGTCTGTATTGTTTTTCTCTTTTCCTCAGATTTTAGTAAATGAACACAGACTTCCTTGGCTGTTTGGGATTGGGTGATGTATTACTCTTGTCAGTTCACCAAAACGTTCCTTTTATACTTGCCAATAGGTCCAGGGTTTTCTACTCTCAGATAGATGAAGTGGCTCTTGGGTGCCTTGCTAATGTATGGGGCGCCCCGAGACTAAGGAAGTATTCTGAGACTATCCTCTCTGTTGTTAGTTTATTTCTGTGCCTTGTCTAAAGACCTCTTGTTCTGTCCACCAATAGATATTTGCTGCCTTACAAACATTGCCAGAGGGGCCCGGACATCAGATCCAGCCTGGGAGTCAGCACCAGTCCAGCCTACAGTCAAAGTGAAAGGAACCAGCATAGGCGTTGCTGGCAACTAGGACCTCAGTGAAGGCGGAAGCACTGGGACGTGAAGTGTGTACCCCTGCCACTGTCTTGGGCGAAAGACGGGGTTACAAATCAGGATGGAGAAATCTTTGTGTGGATCCAGTTTTTGATGCCCAGCTGAGAGAGTCACAGAACGACAAGGACGGCAAGGAGGCTTTTGCTTGAGGTGACCCCCTTTGAAACAAGGGTTGCTTCAGGCCTTTGAGTCCTGGTCCCAAGTGAATGCAAGTCTACGCCTTTGTTTGTTGATCAAGAGATGCCCGAGCACACTGGGTACAATTTGTGGCCCTAACAAAAGAGCAGTGCGCCAGAGGTGCAATACAGGAGTTAGGGAAGGACTTGAGTTTAGGGTACAGGTGCTGTGCCCTTGGTGCCTGTTAGATTAAAGTGAAGAAAACTGGTGCACTGCCTGAGACACTGGACAGGATCATTGAGGGTATTTGCCCTGGGGGGTGATTGCCCTATCCTGAAAGAAAGACTTTTCCTTCTCCGTGATTCTTGAGTTGCGAGTTGTGCAGCTCCACCGTGGGAACAACAAGAGCCTGCCTGTGAGGCTCAAAACGGACACAGGGAGAAGACTCCCCTCTGGCTGGTTGGTTCTAGAAATTCCCAAGGACTCTTTTTTTTGTTAGTAATGTACCCCTTTGGTCGTCCCATTTTTTTGGGAGGAGCAGCACTTTGCGGCTCCTTGTCCTAATTCCTATGGCCCTGTGTGGTCCTCCTGGTCCCCCGGAGCCACAATTGTTTTTGTAATAATATGTCTGATTGCTTTAATATTTTTTAAGAGTAATGTTTATTCTGCACGAGAAAAGTTCATCTGAGCATGTTACTTTACTCTTTCCTTAAGTATATTAATTGATAATTTAGCCCTCATAAAAAATACTGAGAAAGTCTATTGAAAATGTTTTTATTAGGTATGTGCTGTTGGCTATTTTGAAATTGACATAAATAGTCACTGAAATACATCAGAGCCCTGAAACTTAAAATTAGACTAGATGGTTTTGGTATTTGCTTTCTGCTTAGGATTGGAAAATATTGAGATTTCTGTTTGAGATAATAGTCATTATTCTCTCTTGCTACCTGTATGACCCAATGCTCTGTTCACTTTGTACTCCTGCTTATACCTTGTATATACCTGCTTAATGAAATGTTTAGAATGTAAATGCCCACCTAGCATAGGATATTGATGAATTTATGAGAAGAAAATGTGCAAAATATTTTCTATGTCTCTACTAGATCATGGGAATGTCTTTAGCTCATGCTAAAAGGATCATCTGTTAAAGATTGCAGGAATCGCTGTTAGCATGAGCTGAAAGCCATTTTGTACTTGGCAGCCATTTTAGTTAGCCATGTGCTCGCCATGTGCTTTCTCCCTCTTCCAGAGTCTTGCACATGCTCAGAGAGGCCTAGCTGGTAGAATGCACCTGCTCCTAGTATAGAACTGTCAGGCTATTCTTACTCATGTAAGCAGTTTAGTCTCCCCTCCCACTTTGTGGAGCAAGCAAATTTTGTATACCCATATTAGTCAATAAGCATGCTTGTATGTGCTAGGACCTCCCCTTGATTTTATGCTGACTATGTAACAAATACATATATAAGGACCCTGTTCTCTGCACTCATTAGAATGCCTCCTACAGTGGCCTGCGGGTACCGTAAGATGCAATCTCCCTCATCTGAGGTTAATAAAACATGTTTTTTGATATTACAGCTTCTGTGCCAATCTCTTCTTTGTTGGTCTTAAGGACCAGATGTATCAGTGAACCCCTAAGAAGGTTTTTATTTCTACACCCGTGCCCTCACGACGTCTTCAACAAAGCCAGTACAGCCATCGCGCCCCATCTCCGGAAAATAATCAACATCTCCTTCGAGACAGCAACCTTCCCGGAAAGCTGGAAGCACGCCAAGATCACCGCCTTACTCAAGAAACCCAAGGAAGACCCCAAGGACCTCAAGAACTTCCGACCCATCTCTCTGCTCCCGTTCCCCGCGAAGGTCACCGAGAAAATCGTCAACAAACAACTGACCCGCTACCTCGAGGAGAACAACATCCTGGACCCTTCCCAGTCCGGCTTCCGCAGCAACCACAGCACCGAAACCGCCCTCATCGCCGCCACCGATGACATCAGGACCCTGCTAGACAACGGAGAAACAGCAGCCCTCATCCTCCTGGACCTATCAGCCGCCTTCGACACGGTCTGCCACCACACACTACGAACACGCCTTCATGACGCCGGGATCCAAGAGAAGGCCCTGGACTGGACCACATCCTTCCTCTCCGGCAGAACACAAAGCGTCCGCCTCGCCCCCTTCCGATCCAAAGCCACCAAGATCATCTGCGGTGTACCCCAAGGCTCCTCCCTCAGCCCAACGCTGTTCAACATCTACATGGCACCCCTCGCCCACGTCGCCCGACAGCACTAACCTCAACATCATCTCCTACGCCGACGACACTCAGCTGATCCTCTCCCTCACCAAAGACCCTCACACCGCCAAAGCCCACCTCCACGAAGGAATGAAGGCCGTCGCCGAATGGATGAGGACCAGCCGCCTGAAGCTGAACTCGCACAAGACGGAGGTCCTCATCCTTGGTTCCAACCCTTCAGCATGGGATGACTCCTGGTGGCCAACATCACTGGGAACAGCCCCGACACCCACCGACCACGCACGCAACCTAGGGGTCATCCTCGACCCCACCCTCTCCATGACTAAGCAGGTCAACGCCGTTTCCTCATCCTGCTTCAACACCCTCCGAATGCTCCGCAGGATCTTCAAGTGGATCCCCACAAGAAACAAGAAAAACAGTCACCAAGGCCCTCGTCACCAGCAGGCTGGACTACGGAAACGCCCTCTACGCAGGAACGACGGCTAAGCTCCTGAGACGGCTGCAACGCATCCAGAACGCCTCTGCACGTCTTATCCTCGACATCCCCCGACGCAGCCACATCACACCCCACCTGAGAGACCTGCACTGGCTCCCTGTCAACAAGAGGATAACCTTCAAG
The DNA here is from genome assembly GCA_963921515.1 of Calotriton arnoldi. Lineage (NCBI taxonomy): Eukaryota > Metazoa > Chordata > Amphibia > Caudata > Salamandridae > Calotriton > Calotriton arnoldi. The sequence goes on along the minus strand of CAWUFW010005964.1, from coordinate 282,576 downwards.
CTCCTCACCCACGCACACAAAGCACTCCACAACTCCGGACCAGCCTACCTCAACAGACGACTCAGCTTCTACACCCCCACCCGCCAGCTCCGCTCCACTAGCCTCGCCCTCGCCACAGTCCCTCGTATCCGGAAAACGACCGCCGGCGGCAGATCCTTCTCCCACCTTGCCGCCAAGACCTGGAACACCCTCCCCACCAACCTTCGGCAGACCCAAGACCTACTGGCCTTCAGAAGACTCCTCAAGACCTGGCTCTTCGATCAGTAGCAGCACCACCCCCCTCTTCCCCCAGCGCCTTGAGACCCTCGCGGGTATGTAGTGCGCTTTATAAGTGACATGATTGATTGATTGATTAAAGGGTCCCCTACAAACCTATCAAGCACTGGTGTGGTCTCTGACTAGTAATAGCCAGCCTGCCACCACCAGACATGTTTCTGACCTCATGGGATGAGAGCATGGGTCCTCAGAGGCAAGAGACAAAGCCTGCTCTGGGTGGAGGTGCTTCACACCTCCTCCAGGCCAAAATGGCCTTCCAGAGTGGGAAGCTTCAAAGGCATTGTCACTTTTGAAGTTCAGCCCAGACTTCCCCAGATAGTGGGGGATGCCAAACCTGTCCTGCTCCACATTTGGTGGGAGGACAGACGGGAAAATTAATTTAATGAGGAGGAGCGTCCACATAAAGCTAGCACCACCCCTAAGGAGTGGCATGCGATGTGAACCCCTCCCGTGGAAATCCACCATCTTGTGATGGTGGAGAAACAACCTATCAGGGCTAGGTAGTGCCGCTGTCCACAGGAAGTGGTCACTTAGAGGGTGTAGACACCCTAAAGGTAGATAGCCCCTTGGCTACTACCTGACATTCCCTTTAACACCCCTAAATCTAGTATTCAGGTGGAATCCCTCGACCTGGAAACTTAGATTCAATGGACAAGAGTAAGAAAAGGACACAGAAGACTCGCTGCCCGAGAACTGACGCCCTGCTGCAGAAGAAATTGGTGCCAACCCCTGCCTGCTGCCTCTAGGACTCGACAATTGTGGTGTGCTGTGTTATCCGAACCTGTTAAGACTCCAAGTACCCCGGACTTCCTCCAGCCTTTGAAAAATCACCAAGAACCTCCCTTGGAGTGAAGGTATCACTCCCCTGCACACTGCAGGCAGCGATCCTGCTGAGTCTGGTTTGTCGACTTGCTGCTCCCCGACGACTTCGATGCAGCACTTGCACCAAAAGAGGTACATCAGAACTGAAGGGAAAACATCCATAACAATGCAGGCGTTACATTGTAATGCTTTTACAATGCAGGCATTGCATCGTTAGTTCAATTACAACGCTTGGCATTACTACGGCTGCTATTACAGAGCATGTACATTTTCATCGCATGCCTTTACAATGCATTTTTAAGGTAAGTGATTTATTATCTGCTTATTTATTTTAAGTCTTTAAATTTTTGTTTAAGTAGTTTAAATTTAAAGTAGAGATTATTTAAAAAAATTATATCTTTATTTTATTTTTAATTTATATAAAAAATTATTATGGGAAATGGTTTGCCAGGAAATTAGGGTTTTCAGTTGTGGAAGTGTGTTAATACTTGTTTTAAAAAAAAAAAAAAAATACCCCGGTATTAATTCTATAACATTTAATACCTTTTTAATTAAAGTTAAAAAAAATTATTATTAATATGTTAAAAGGGTTTTGACACCTTTTCTCTGGCATGGGATGCCAGGGAAATAGGGGTTTTGGTGGGGAAGTGTTTTAATATTTGGGTATTTTTTAAAATACCCAGGTATTGGGGGTCGCGGCGCGCGGCAATCCAAGATGGCCACCTAACATCGGAACTCCGCGGACCGCCGGACATCGAGGATAATTACGAGCGTTTTCACGGCTCATTACCTCCTAGAAATGTCATTTTCCTGAATCGGAGGTTTGGCTCTCCTAGGGGCTGCGTTTATTTTTTGGAACTGAACAATATAGAGGGGAAATTCGGCAGGGGACGTTTTCAGTCAGGTAATAGCCGCCATTTTAGATGTTTTACCTGCTGTTTTCCCCTCATCTTTTTACCTCACGCGATGCTCTGGAGATCCTTTTTGATACCTTTTATGGCATATTTGGGTGTTTACTTCACCATTATGTTGCCTTTTTAATACAGGCAATATTCATTTACGGACTCATTCCTGCTTTGGATGCCATTTGGAAACGTTGCGGCTGGATATGGTGATGGAGTCGTCCAGTCCACGCACCGCTATTTTTTAAGTCTCATGTTATCTCTTCGGTCATCACTTTATTGCCTTACATCTACTATGCTTTTTTCTTGAATTGTGAGCGTGTTTCAGAGACTGCGCTACTTGTTTACTGTGAGGGATATATTGAGTGTCGCTGACGAATATTGCTGGGCTTTCCTTTGTCCACTTGGGATGTACTTTCTTACATATCTACGCTGCACATAATCTACGCAGATCTAGTGCTGTTGTTAGAGCGTCTCCTCTGTTGATGGAGCGTCCCCTCCGTGGATGTCCCTCTCTATATCTCTCAAGCATATCCTCCTGTGCTGAAGCGGCTTTGTAATATTGTGCTCACACTCGACGTGGTTCGTCTGAGACCTCTGTTTCATGGGTAGGAGTAAACGTGCACTACGTCACACTCATAATTTGAAAGTGAATGCCTCTGATCTCCCTGGAACCTACTGCATTGCTTCAAATAGATTCTCTTGTTTATCTGAATACTCATCACATAGTGAGGGCTCCTATACGTCAGATTCATTTGCAGATATGGCTTCCAAGGGTTCGTTGCCTTCGTCTGCTGGCAAGAGACTGAAGCAGGATCCTCCTTCACCTCCCAAGGCAACTTCCCCGGTATCCTTGGACATGGTTCTTGAGGAGATTCGTGCTATCAGACCATTTGTGGAGGAGACGAATACTCGTTTGCAGCCAATGGATGCCAAGTGGGCCTCTATGGACTCTCGGGTAACTGTGGTGGAGCAACAACTTATTCAGGTGCAGGATGCACCCACAAGAATTTCTTCTTTGGAGAGGAAAGTCTCACAGCTTCGAAAGGCCTCTGAAGACTTGGAAAACAGGAATCGTCGTAATAACCTACGAGTGTATGGTTTGCCTGAAGGTCTTGAGGGGGACGACCCTGTTACCTTCTTCACTTCCTTTCTTCCACAACTCTTGAATCTTCCACCTTCAGTAAACCTGAACTTACAACGAGCTCATAGACTGGGTCCTCGTCTCTCTTCCACTTCGGCGCCATCCAAGCCTCGAGGAGTGATCATTCTTTTTCTACAATTTACTGATCTTCTGAGGGTCCTTACCGCCGCTAAATCTAGGAAGGATCTATCCTGGCAAGGCTCAAGAATTTTTATTTCCCAAGATCTTGCTTCGGCCACAGCTAGACGACGCAAGGAGTTTTTGGACCTTCGACCACCGCTACGCTCCATGGGAGCTAGATATGGATTGTTTCATCCCTGTATTTTCAAAGTTACTTTCCTCAACAAAACTTCTACCTTCGAAAATCCTGTTGATCTTAGAGGATTTATCCAGTCTCATACTCACGTCTCAATGGAGTCTACTCCTTCTACTTCAGCAACGTGACTGTTGTGCTTTTTCTTTTGTATCTTTTGCAGTGATGACATTGTTATAACTAATTTTTCTCTACTTTCCTTATAGAAATCGTTTGTATTGATGGTGCTTAATTTTTATCTTCCTTTGCAGGTTTCAATGATATTCATTCTTCTTGACTATCAATACCCTACCGCTCCTTCTCTTTTGTGATGTTTGGGTATGTCTGGTGGGTTGCGGTGTCCTCCCCGTTGGGCGTGCTGTCCTCTGTTGTCCGTCGCCGTCTCATCCCTTTTGTGTTCCCCGTAAGGTACGTATTACAGTCGTCATTTCGACATGTACTGTCTACTTTTGCTGTTAATCTTCCTTTCCTTTTTTTTCTCTTTTTCTTCTTGTATACTCCCCTTGCTCTTTCCTAGAGTCTTTCTTTTTTCTTACTGTTAATTGGTTCCGTTTCGCTTTTTCCTTCTTATTTCCTAGCTCTTTATCATGTTCTCTTTCTTGTCTTATCATTAGTGTTGCATGTTCAATTTGTTATGTAATGTTGACAGCTCAATGTTCAAAGTTGTTTCATGGAATGTGAAAGGTGTTAATAGCCCAATTAAGAGACAGAGAATTCTCTCCCACTTGGCCTCTTACAACCCAGATTTGGTTTTTTACAGGAGACCCATCTTTCAGAAGCTGAGGCGTTAAAGTTGAAGAAGGGTTGGGTGGGTGGGATTTTGGTATCACCCACTTCTAACAAGAAAAATGGTGTGATTGTTTTATGGCATAAGAGATTGAAATGTAAAGTGATTTCGCAAGAAAATGACTCTGAAGGTAGATGGGTGCTGGCTAAGCTATTAATTAATAATACCTCTTTAACTATTTTTAATGTATATGGTCCGACTCATCCTGATTGCTCCTTTTGGCCCTTGATTACCCAAAAATGCATACAATATAGGGATGATCTGTTTATTTTAGGAGGAGATTGCAACCAGGTTGTTGACCCCTTTCTTGATCGTAAATCGCAAACACGTTTTGTGCCCCATAAGACACATAAGCACTTTCTTAACACTATCTCTCAGGTTCACTTAGTAGACGCATGGAGGCTCACACATCCTGATTCTCTAGACTTTTCTTTTTCTCTCCTCCTCATAACTCTCTTTCTCGTATCGACTATCTCTTTCTATCTAAACCTCTATCTCAAAACTTGCTATCTTCCTCTATTGAACCTATTGTTATATCGGATCATGCTCCAATTCTCATAAACCTAGATTTACTCCCCTCTCACCCTATTTCATCCCGCTGGCGCTTTAATAACTCTCTCCTTCTTGACTCTACTTTTTCTCCCTCTTTCACGACTTTTGCTGAGGAATTCTTCAACTTAAATAGTACCCCCGATATTTTACCACATATATTATGGGACTCATTTAAAGCTACAGCACGAGGATTCATAATAGATTTTGCAGCCAAAAGAAAGAAGCGTTTTCGTCAACAAAGTAAAGACGCCCTACTAAAGATTAAATCATTGGAACACCAGTTTTACACTTCATCGACGGACTCTATTTTGCCAGTTCTAATCCGTGCCAAGTTAGATTTTAATAGAACCACAACAGATAACGCTGCTTCGATACTGTTACGTAGCAGTGCTAGATATTACGGAGGTCGAAATAAAATGGGCAAACTCTTAGCAAATTACCTTAAATCCCGTAAAGAACGCACTATCATAGATATAGTTTACACCTCTGATGGCTCTTCTGTTCATAAAAATGAGGATATTCTTAACGAAGTTATGCTTTTTATAAGGATCTCTATACACCTGACTCTCCACCTTCTTCTTCCCTTATTCAGTCTTACCTGGACGCTCTCCCGATCCCGTCCAATGATCATCTTAATCTTTCACAATTGGAGACAGATCTTTCTCTTCAGGAATTATCCCTCGCTTTATCCTCTTTAAAGAAGGGTAAATCACCTGGGCCGGATGGCTATTCTGTTGAATTTTACTTGCATTTTTCTAATCTTTTACTTCCTAGACTTTTACATCTTTTTCATTCTTTTCCCCTTGCTGAAGGGAATTTGGGATCTTTTCAGGAGGCCACAATTTGTCTCATTCACAAAGAAGGACGTGACCCTAAATCCTGCAAGAATTACCGGCCGATTTCATTACTGAATGTAGACTATAAATTATTTGCCAAATCACTTGCTTTGCGCTTGGACTCTCTTATGCCACACTTGGTGGGTAAGGAACAATGTGGCTTTGTGAAGGGTAGGTTAACTTCAGACAACTCTCGCCTTCTGCTAAATGTCCTCAATAAAATTCCTGCTCCTTCCTCTCCCTTGGCTGCTATCTCTGTTGATGCAGAGAAGGCATTTGATAGAGTTGACTGGGCCTTTTTATTAGCTTCTCTGAAATGGCATGGATTCGGCCCTAAATTAATCTCGCTTATCTCTCTACTGTACACTGCTCCTAGAGCCCCTGTTTTAGTCAACGGTTCCATTTCCTCTTATTTTCCCCTTCGTCGTGGGGTTCGTCAGGGTTGTCCGCTCTCCCCTCTTCTTTTCATTTTGGCCCTTGAGCCCTTTTTATCCTCAATTCGTAACAATGATTTAATCTCTGGGTTTCCCTATGGTGATCACAATTTAAAACTTTCCGCTTATGCTGACGATATTCTTCTTTTTATCTCCAATCCGCAGACTTCTATTCCTCCCTTATTACATGAATTTAACGCCTTTTCTCTTGTTTCCGGATATAAAATCAACTCTGATAAAACAGAAATTTTACCTCTCACGAAATCCTGTCTTCCACACTTCTTTTCGGCCACGGGATTTGCTTGGTCTCCGGTTAAAATTAAATATTTAGGTATACTAGTTTCTAACTCCATCTCCTCTTCTGTTAAATTAAATATGAATGCGGTTATTGCTCGGATAGATAATTTACTTTCCTCTTGGAATCCTTTATTCCTTTCTTGGTGGGGTCGGTTGGACTCCATTAAAATGATGATAACCCCTATCTTAATATACACTCTTTCCATGCTTCCAGTTCATATTCCCGTCTGTTATTTTTAAAAAATTGACTCCCTGCTCTATACATTTCTTTGGAATGGTAAGAGATCCAGGATCTCCTTATCTGCCCTTCGTAAGATAAAATCTAATGGAGGTGTTAATTTCCCTGATTTTCGTCTCTATCACAAAGCCTTTTGCCTTCGTCAGGCTGCGAAATGGCTCCTAGAGGGTCAATCTTCCTTTACTCCTTTATGGTGCAATATTGAACGCATTCTAATTTCTCCCTTCTCTTTTACGGAACTCTTAGCTTTTTCGGTTAAGATACCTCTTACCTCTCTCCCTTTATTTAAGCACACTTGTGCGGTTCTAAAACCTCTATTTCATAAGGATACCTTTTCCAGGGAAGTCTTTTTAGACTCCCCATTATGGCATAATTCTCATATTATCATTAATAATAGACCTATCTTTTGGAGATCCTGGAGAATTAGGGGAATAATCTGGGTTAAAGATCTTTTGATGGTTTAGAGCCATGCTCATTTCCCCAATTTCAACTCAGGTTTCATTGTCCTCGTTCCTTTCTTCAAAGATTTTCCACTCTCATGGCTGTTATTCTTGACTCATTTTATTCGCTTCCCTCTGTCCCTTTGCCTCAAAACCCTCTTCGTAAAATTCTTCTTTCTTTTCCTAAAGCCTCTCTTATTTACAAATTCTTTCTTTCTCCCTCAATTGATCGTCCTAAATTCAAGGTGGAAATTGCTTGGGAAGCTGATCTCGCGTGTGAATGGACTATTCATTTTTGGGATAAACTTTGGTCTCGCTCCCTAAAAATTTCTCGCTCTGCTTCTCTCACTCAATCTATGTTCTTTCTGTATCATAGACTTTATCTTTCCCCTATCTCTATTGCTAGGTTTACACATTCTACTGATACTAAATGCTGGTCCTGTGGCTCATCTAATGCTGACCTCTGTCATCTTCTTTTTCTATGCCCTCCTGTTGCTATCTTCTGGGAAAAAGTTTGGACCTACATTTCTCGCATATTTGATACACATATTCCCTTATCTCTCCCTCTTCTTTTGCAGGCAGTCTATTTCAGTCCTTAGATATTCCCTTACATATGCATGGCCTCTTTGATCTTATGATAGCCTTAGCTTTCCAACACATAACACTAAATTGGAAATCACTCTCACGGCTCTCTATTCAGCACTGGTGGAATAGCCTTTGTCATTTTCATCGACTGGATGTTGCCTTTGCCTCTTCCTGTAAGCCAATAATTGACAGAGAACTGTTCTGGAACCCACTTACTACCTATCTAGATAAATTAGCAATGTTAAAAGAAAAATCTCGTGTGAATGCTGAAAATTTTAAGCCACCTTAGACATAATATTTTCTCTGTTTCTTGTTCATATTTTAATTATTATGTTGACTCCTATTCGCACATCATGAAGATTGTTTTTTCTCTTCTTTTCTAGTTCGATATGCAACTTTGTAAAGCATTTACCATATGAAAGACTGTTTTCCCTTATCTTCCACCTACTCCCCTTCCATTTTCCTCCCTCTTGTTCCCCTTTCTACCTTTCATTCCCCTTCCCTCCCTTAATATACAAATACCCTTAAACAGCTTTCTCCTTTGAATCTACTGTTAGCTTTTTATCCTTGCATATATTATTTTGTTGGTCACTTGTGTTTTGCTGACCTCTGTATTGTTATGAAATTTTTAAATAAAGCTTTTCAAACACAAAAAAAAAAATACCCAGGTATTAATTTTTTAACATTTAATACCTTTTTAATTAAAGTAATAAAAACGAATTATTAGTATGTTAAAAGGGTTTTGACACCTTTTCTCTGGCACAGGATGCCAGAGAAATAGGGGTTTTGGGTAGGTAAGTGTTTAAATATTTGGGTTTTTATTAAAATACCCAGGTATTAATTTTTGACATTTAATACCTCTTTAATTAAAGAAAAATAAAATATATATTATTTTGTTAAATGTGTTTGACACCTTTTCTCTGGCACGGGATGCCAGGGAAATAGGGGTTTTGGGTGGGGAAGTGTTTTAATACTTGGGTATTTTTTTAAGTACCCAAGTATTATTATTTTTTAAAGTGTGATTTTTTTGTAAAAAAACAGTAATTTGTAATTATTTAATAAAAAAAGTAAGAATGGTTTAAAAATGTAATTAAAACATAGTAATGTAGTGTATTACAAAATAGCTTATTGATTAATAAAAACAAGGGTGAGTAGTTTTGTTAAAAAAACATTAAAATAAATGACAATTTAAAGAAATAAAATATTATTTAAAAAAAAAGTATATATGTACTGGAAAACTTTTTAATTTAAATTAGATTAACTTATAACAATTAACAAACATTTATAATAATTTATTTTTAAAAAGACAATAAATTGAACACATTAAATAAATTATTTTTAATAATCTTTTATTTGGAAAAGTACAAAATGAACACTCCAAATTTTTTTTATTACACACACACACATACATATATTTGTTAAATAATTTATTTTGGAAAAAAAGATGTACATTTACATTTTCTTTTTTAAAAATTCCCACCATTTTATATTGTATTCAATGGGTGAAATTGTCCTTTTTTTTTTTTTACTTTTTCAGATGACGTATTCGGTTGACCGTAAGTTTCTACAGTTGATGGAGCGATGCGGTGAAGATCAGATGCAAGGAAGAGCTGCGGTCAGGTTAGTGAAAATTTACTTTTTAATTAGACATTGTGGCAGGCATACTTTATTGTAAGGAGAGTAAAGGGAGGTAGTTAGATAGATGTATATATGTAGTTGTGTATTTTGAATGTTTTTAACACAAATTTGATTCCTATGCATGCAGCAGTGGTACGCTCAGGAAGGGGTTTTCAATAGTGAATTTTATTGTGTTGGTTTAAAAAAAAAGGAACTCTATATTGGGAAGAATGTATTTTTTTTTTTTAAACCAAAGTGTTATAGTAGTAATGATTTTTTTTGTAAAGTTTATTTCGGCGTAGCAACTTTTTTTAAAAGAGATGTGTTTACATGGATCGTCAACCACCTGGATTTTTGGACTACGCCGATGGGATTGTTCACCAAGACAAAATCTTTTAGACATTTTGGATTATTTTTGAAAATCTTTTTTTGTAAATGGATTGATTTTGAACCATTTTATTGTTGGGTTTTGGATATCGGAGACATCTTGGATGGAAAAAAGATCGAAAGGGGATTGCTATGCTGGATTTCTTGTTGCGTTTTTTGCCAGTTCTGTTCAAATTTTCGGGTTTTTTATTTTGGGTTGCGTTTTTTTAAGGGAACACAGATTACTTTGCAGCAAATACAAAAGGCTCTGTCAATCTGTGTCTTTTTAAAAAACTTAAACGTGGGCTTAGAATCGAATTGTGGATTATGGTTACACACTTTGGACATTTGGTGAGCTGCAGACTCTTGCAGGAAAGTGGATTTTTAGAGAGGAACAAGAGTCGAAGAAAGAAGACGACTGAAGGTAGCAACACGTTTTTCTAATTTTTGAATAAAAAATGTTTTGAAAAATGAAATCCAATTACAGTTAATTTAAAAAAACGCAAAACAGGCAAGTAAGATAGAGTAGGTGTTAGTAATATTTAGAAATGTAGTATGTGAGCAATATTGTCTAGTTAGTCTGAAGCCACCATCAACGTAAACTGTTGAATTTGTTCCAATAGTCTCTCAGACATTTCCTTTGCTTTTTTTGTAATTCGTGGGTTCAGACTACCAGTCAATGATTGCGCTATTCTCATTTCTTGGAAACTTTGCTCCTTCTTCAAAATTTCCAAAATATGATAAAAATTAGGGTGAGGTTTGCCAATCAATTTATTGAAGGAGTTGTGCCATCCCTCTATGGCATTATTGGTCTTTGCTCCTCCCTCTAAGCAGGTCGTGTAACAGCTCCACCACTTGACAGGAAACCTCGGATTCCTTCTGCAACCTGACCTGCTTAGATGGCCAATCCATGTGTCCATGAAGTAATTTAGTAGGGTGCCCAATTTTTCTTCATTTGCTGTATAATACTCTGATTCAGTAATTGATGTGTAGTATTCATCCACACTGTCAGGGGGAACAAAGCACAATTCTGTTAGTTTTTTTAATTCATATTGTAATTTACTGTCTGATATGTACTCCTCAACTAAGGATGTTTTTTTGAATTTTTCACCACTATGCCTGTGAAAAGTGAAAAAATCCTTGAATTTGTGTTTCCGGGTAGGTTATAGTAATGGTGTTAATCATTGATAATTCAAAGTCAATTATCACTTTTCTAGGACTTTTGTTTTGAGTTTTAGATTTTACCACTGCTAAAAGTACAGTGTACTAACGCGGTGATATCAAAAAGAGGGCCCCTTGATTCAGCAGAAGGATTCCCCGTAGCTCCTCTCCCCTTCCTCGTGCCCTTCCATCCATCATTGGCAAAGGTAAACCAGCGGGAGCAGGTCCCAAACAGAGCACATTAGATCACTACACTACTACCCCCGGAGGTGCTGGAGAATCATCGGCCATCGTTCCTGTCCCGGACAATGCGACACTACTAGAGGCAATAACTCAGTCGAGAGGTGAAGATCGGCACTGTGGGATCTGAGGTGTCTTTCCTGCGCGAAGACCTCCGTAAGGCAGTAGATTGCATTACTGAGGGTGAAACCTGTGTCTATACTGTAGAAGATACAGTGTCCTCCCTCCAAAAGAAAGTGAACAAACTAACGGTGGTGGCGCAGGAACGTGCATCCTGTTTCGAAGATGCTAAGGACCATTCGCGAAGAAACAATTTACACCTGATTGGCTTCCCGGAGGGCTGCGAGGGCTGCTCTATGAACTAACCCGGTGATCACCAAGTTATTAAACTATGCTGATAGAGACGCCATACTTCATTTCGCAAGAATCCATAAAGACCGAGTATTGTATGACTCACAACCAATAATGATTTTCCTGGACTACACCAGACTTGTACAGCATCAGCGTCAGTCCTTTGTAGCAGCCAAGCGTAGGCTCCGTGCATTTAACATCTCCTACATGCTGCTCTATCCGGCCCGGATGCGAGTATCTTACAACGCAAAATCATATTTTTTCGACACCCTGGAGGCTGTATTCACCTGGGCGGATGAAACAATGCATCTTAAACCACACACCCCACCGCCGGTGGAATCAGACTCCTCGCAAGGATCGCTGTGCAACAGACAGAAAAGAAGCAACTCGAAAAGGAGACATAGATCTAGATCTAATTGGAGGTCACAAAACCGTGATGAAGTGACATAAATGTTAATCAACGAATACAACCGCCAAGGTCCATAATCTGATCAGATAATGACCCCTCTGGCCCCGAATTCAGAACTGCTGGGTCACTTGGACTGGCTAGGGCCACTGCCAGAATTACTACGCCCCCAAATTGCAATGTTTATAAGTTGTAGGAATGTTGGGTATGATTGGTCGACCTCCCCGGGCGCCCTTTGTTGGGATCTCGGAGGCTGCTCTTCCGCGACAGGTACTCCTTGTTTTGGAAGTATTGGGGTGGGGGGAGGGAGGGTGGGGAAGTTTTCTTATGTTTTGTTAGTATTGTTGTAGACACTGACCACACAGCATGGCCACATTCCACCGCTGTAGTTGCAACCGTAATAATAGTCGCACTAGTGACTGATGGCACTACACACCCATAGCCCTCAACCGGGGGGACTGAACATAATCTCATGGAATGTCAGGGGGTTACTTAATAAGATAAAAAGTGGCTCAGTCCTGTGACTGGCTAAACGCTGTGAGGCTGACGTCCTCCTATTACAGGAGACCCACATTTTGGGGAACAAAACCCCATGCCTCAACAGATTTGGTTTCCCTACAATATACCATTCAGGGTTCACACGGGGCTCTCACGGCACAGCGGTCTTGATACATCGCTGCGTTCCTTATACCATCTCCAAACATTGGCTAGATCCAGGGGGTCAAATACACCATCATTACTGGTACACTCGCCGGAAACAACTGACCATAGGTAGCATCTATGCTCCACCCCCACTGGGACAATCATTCATTGACAAAATCACACAGATATGGAGAGATCTCCCTGAGGGGCTATCTATATTAGGTGGGGATTGGAATGATGTCATGACACCCCTGGATTGTTGGAGGGGATCTGGACAGAAACCTCACACAAGTAAATCCAAACTCAATCTCTTAGCCTCCACATTGGGGTGGTCGGATACGTGGCGCGCCCACCATCCATCTGAAAAGGGCTTCACATACACTTCGGCAGTATACAATACGCTGTCACGTTTTGATTATATTTTTCTCCCCCAAAACTACATACATAGAATCACCCACTGTTCCATTTTGGCTAGAGGACTGTCGGACCACTCTCCAGTACAGCTAAAGATAAGTCTGAAATCACAACAACCCCTCTATCGATGGCGAATGTCGCGCTGGCATCTTAAAGACCCCGCTTACCAAGAAGTCCTTCGGCAAGCCATCACTGAATATATGTCGATTAACATTGAAACTGCCTTGTCGAAAATTATTTTATGGGAGACCCTCAAGCCTACGATTCGAGGGGTTGACATCAGCTTCCGGACGGGCGAAAAGCGCAAACGCCTAGCCCAAATTTTAGATTTAGAAGACCGCCAAAGATCTCTTGAAACACAAGTAGCCACAGGGACTGTCCCCGAAGCACAACGAAACCTGCTCCAGATACAGGAACAAATACACCAACTCCTTACTAATGAGGCCCGAGAAACCTGGCTAGCAACACAACACAGAATTTACCAGTGGGGAGTTAAATCTAGTAAAATGCTCCACCGACTATGTCAAGCCAAGACAGCCCCTGTCCCAGTACCTGCAGTGCGAGATGTGGAGGGAATACTGCGTACGTCTCCAGAGACGGTAGTCCAAGCCTTCGCTACATACTATGCGTCTCTATATCAGCAGAGAGAATACATTGCAGGCACCCTTATTGACGAATTTCTAGTAGATATTCCTCCTCGTAAAATCTCAGATCACGTACAGGACTTACTAGATGCCCCCATAACCCTAGATGAGATCAGAGCGGCTCTGACCAACACCCACACTGGCAAGTTACTGGGACGGATTCCCTAGTGACTTTTTACGACCACACATGACAACTTTAGGCCCACACTTACTAGCGGGACTACATAAGTCCCTCATGCAACATATACTACCCACAGATTGGCGTCATGATGAAATTGTGGTGTTCCTAAAGCCGGGCCGCCCCCCTGACGATCGATCCTCATATCGCCCTATTTCCTTGCTTAACTTTGAGCCTAAGCTCCTGGGCAAGGTCCTGGCCGATCGTCTTCGTACACACATTCAGGATCTGATTCATCCGGACCAATCTGGCTTTATGCCACAGCGATCTACCCGGCATAACATTAGACGGGTCCACGATGCCCTTGCTAGGGCCCAAGAGTTGGATCGGCCGGCGGCTATCTTATTGGCCGATATTGATAATGCGTTCGACACCTTAAGATGGACGTATCTTTTGAAACTCCTGCATGCCATTAATCTTAGTCCCGGTTTTTTAGCGTACGTTCAACTATTATATACCGACCTCTCGGCCTTGGTGCGGGTGGCGGGACACAGATCCTCCCCCTTTCCCATTCATAGGGGCACACAGCAGGTCTGTCCCTATCCCCCTTGTTATTTGCCCTAGCCATAGAGACCTTGGCCGTCTGGGTGAGACAGGACCCGCTGATTTGGGGGTTTGAATGGTCACAGGAGTATTCCGATAGAATCGCACTATATGTCGATGATGTCCTGTTCTTTATGACGGACCCTTGGTTCTCCGGTCCTCGCATCCTTCAGATGCTTCGGGTGTTCGGGGAGACATCCGGCCTGGGCACCAACCCCTCTAAATCTGTACTCTACCCGGTGTGCGGTGACCAGGGATGCAGGACTTGGGCCAAGCAGCTCTCCCATGTCACAGACGGATTCAAATATCTAGGGATCTTCATCTCATCAAGCCCCACGATTTCGTGGTCGCACAACATTACCCTTCTTCTTCCTACTGTTCGAGAGGAAACCACCATTTGGTCACAACTTCCCTTGTCGATATATGGCCAGTCAGCCATTTTCAAGATGGTCTCTTTGCCTCGAATTTTGTATCGGCTGCAGAATTTCCCCCATATTATTCCCCACTCTTGGTTCACCCAAATGAACGCTATCCTTAATAAGTTCCTATGGTCGGGCGGTGCAATCCGAGATGCATTAACATGCTTACAGTCGACATATTGCGGAGGTATTGCTGTTACAGATGTACACACATATTACGCTGCGTCCCATCTCTTAGTTGTCAATGAGTGGTGGTACAGTTCACAAGCGGACCCGACTTACGCTGTCAACGGCTAGCCATGGAGGGCACTCCCTTACAAAAACTGCTGTATAGCCAAACCAATTTAGATACCCTCCCTCCAGCCAGCCAGCAAAACAGTCATTCAATTATGGCGCTCCATGGTTAAAGCCATGGGATGGGAGGGATGCCTGACACAGATGACCCCTTTGTGGCAAGGCACATACATAAGAGCTGTGGATTCACTTAAAGGTTTTCATAAATGGGACCTTCTTGGAATCTCTACATTAGGTGACATCATACAGGGATGCACATTAAAATCCTTTCAGCAAATGCAATCAGAGTTTCAGCTACATAAATCACAGTATCACAAATATCTCAAACTGCGACATGCCCTAACCCCCCACATTCGTTTACTAGAAGAACTACCAGAGTTCCATCCCCTGGAGGGCTGCTTATTAATGGGAGACCTGGGAGCACACAAGATCCGACAAATTTATCAAACTCTGACCACACATACACGAAATACGCTACATAAGACCAGAGAGGCCTGGGAGACCAACATCCCCACAATAGCTGATGATGACTGGACGAGGCCCTAACCAGCCCCCGAAATGCGGCGGTCTCCACAAGATACCGTCTCATTCAGTTTAAATATTTCCACCGAGCATACTATACCCGACTTCGTTTGTGGAAAATGGGGGTCATTCAGTCCCCTCATTGCCTCCATTGCGGAGACGCTGAGGGCACCTTCCTACATACGGTCTGGAGCTGTGAAGTGTTGCAGCCATTCTGGCAGAGGATTGCGTCCTGCCTGGGTGATGTTTTGGCCTGGACCATTCCACATGACCCCAGGTTATTATTACTCCATAGTACGGAAGAAATTGGTGGAAATTGCCATAAACAACATTTGCTGTTCCTTGGCCTAACTCTGGCCAAAAGGGACATTGCCCAGATGTGGAAGGCGGTGACTCCACTGAGCATCGGAAATTGGAAAAAAAGCATGGATAAATGTGTGGGCGCCCGAAATCGCAGACTTTCAGGCACGGGGTTGCCCGCAAAAACACAGAAAGATTTGGTCCGGCTGGGCGACATACAGCGGAATAGAACTACCCCCATTATTACACCCCGAATCCCCATATATCCCTCAACATAACACACGATTCATTAGTAAGTTACAGATTGACAATTGCAAGTATTGCCACATGAATATCAATCTACATGCGGTCGTGGGTACTCAGTGGGACCAGGTGTTATTGTTTCATTCACAGGCCAGATGTTCGACTGGCTGAATTGTTATTGTTATCTCAAAAGTGGTACTTTCTGCATCGATTGTCATATGTATGGCCTACATCGGGCCCTGACCTATCTGTACCGTTAAAATCGAATAAAATTTGTTGTGAAAAAAAAAAAGTTCAGTGTATGTTGAGTATTGTTTATCAGGGAGAAGGCATGAATAGTGAATATTTGAGTGAATTGATGGGGTGTGAATTTAACCGACCCAACCATCATCCAAA
Organism: Calotriton arnoldi; assembly: GCA_963921515.1. Classification (NCBI taxonomy): domain Eukaryota; kingdom Metazoa; phylum Chordata; class Amphibia; order Caudata; family Salamandridae; genus Calotriton; species Calotriton arnoldi. Next base: position 266,214 of record CAWUFW010005964.1, on the reverse strand, counting down.
TATCACTACTGTTATGTTATGTTATGTTAACTGGGATTTGTAGAGCGCATAATCACCAGCAGGTCTCTGCCGTAACCAATTTTAAAAGGTTACGAGGTGTGCTAAACATTAGTATTCTCTTTTGAGGGTTTTTGTTATCGTGCAATAGAAAGGTTTCATTAGTAACAGTGACATATAGTTCAGGAGGAATGTTAATATCAGAAAATGTTTGGGGTGTTACACGTTGTGGGTTACTTGTCTGTTTTTTCCTTTGAATAATTCTTCTTAAGTTTGGGATCGTGGGTATAGAACTAGCTACATGCATAGGAATTTTTTGGGATACCTCCCTAAAAACTGAGCCACAGGGTTCATTGGAGGTGCATGCAAGGTCTTTCATCTGATTAATGTTTTCTCTTACCTCAAACTCCATTGCAGAGGCAGAGTAGTTATGCTCTGTGGTTCTTTCAACACTATCTCCAAGAGTAACTGCTCTGCCTGTGCAATGGGATGAGTAACATTGCACACACCTCCAATGACTCCTGGGCTCAGTTAGTCTCTCCTTACAATAAAGATAGCCACCATATTTTAGGAAATGATTTCCTCTTTGGGACATAATATAGCTGGCTCGTCTTCTTGATGTCATTATGGTGTTTTCTGTAAAAGAAGTTTGAAAAAGAGTTTTTGAGTTATTGCTTTTTAAAAGAATTTTTAGCTTGCAAAGAAAATTATTGTTATTGTAGTGCGTATGTAGCTTATCTAGTTTGGCATTGTTTTTTGTTTACAACCTGTAAAAAAACTGGTTATTCATTTTTTAGGTTGCCTATTGAGTGCACTTAGAACATGCTGATTATATTTTGTCATGTTTTTCACTTTTCGTTGGTTTGATTGTCCGCTATGGTTTGTAGTTAGGTCCTTTGAAAAGAGAAATATGTATTTTTAGTTTGCTTCACCTTAGTAAACTTGCTTGGTTTGCTTGTCTGTTCTTTTGCAGATTGTAATTGTTTTCTTTTATCTGTTTCAGCTGTTTTAATTCTATTTCTTTGGTGTGAGTTTGAGTTGGTCTGAAATGTAAAGTGGATTTTTAAGCAGATGTTTTAAAAAACATTATCACTTTTGCTTCAGTTTGACAAATTAAAATTGGATTTCAGTTACAGATTGTTGTTTGTTTCAGTTCCTGCTTGGTTTGAAGAAATGTTTTGCTTTGTTTTGGTTAAAACTGTAGTGTAGTTCCTATTTCCCTAATAGGCTCTGCGCATTGGAATAATATACCCTATAGATTCGACATAGGACTGAGGTCAGTATGTCCCTATTGAGTATATTCAACTTAATTACTTTGTGCCAGCTAACTCAGAGGCCACTAGAAACTCCTTGTAAACAAGAAGAGAGTAGTTTCTGGCAACCGCATAAACATGACAACTTTGTTTCCCTTTAGAATCGGAACACTCTCAGAATCGTGGAAACAATAGATAACAGTTTCACTCAGCTAATCGTGCATGCTTAGTTTCTTCAGAGTTACACAGAAAGAATAGACGGGCATTTCAATAAAAGGATTTATTGAACAGTCTTGTTTCTCGTGTAAGAGATATAAGCTGTTAGGATAACAAGACAGTATGCGAGATATATGATGTACAGCGTAAGCAGTAGAAAGAAATAAAACTGCGCTAGCATTATCTTTTAGCTATGACACATATATTCATATACATAAATAACATAAGCTAAAAATGCGAGTACTCATAAGATGCTTCTCTAACTAGTCCTACCCCAGTGTACCTAACCTAAGTGTAGTGCAAGGTAAGAAGTAGGTGAAGTATTCTATAGTATGTTATGCTATAGTCTAGCATGCCAAGTCTAGTATGCCAAGAGTCCCTCTAGGTTCTAGTCAGCTCCATACCTTGAGAATGAGAGAGGTGGGAATCTCCTTCCGGATCTCGAACTCTAACACCCCGCGAAGGGAGTCAGAACACTGGAAGCTGGATTCTCTGCGAGCAGGGATGACAGCGTCTCTTGTCAGTGTGTCAGGCCGGGACACGGGCTCCTCTAAAGTCGAGGTCTCCTCCTACTTGCTTGGGCAAGGGAAGGTATATTTATACCTGGTAGGTGCCTTGGAATGTTAGTATTGACGTAAAGTCGGGCAGAGGAAGATGTCAGGAATGAACCCTTAAGGTATAGCGGTTCATGCATAATAAATGAGTTCTTGGAGAAATCAATAGTCCTGTGCTAGGGGAACTCCCAAGAGCTTAAGGGTCTGGTTTCTAAGAACTCGTTGTGACGTTAGGGTGGACGGATGTAAGTGACCATGCCTGTATTTGGACAGCATGGCTAAGGCCTAAATAAGGACTGGGATCTTATGCCTATATAAGGGCAATGCGAATTGTGCCTATATAAGGACATGTTTCAGGAAAACCTATATACGGACACCTAAAGCGGAATACAACACCCACTCCACTTTCAAATGAACGATAATACTAAATGCTAAACATTAAATGCTAAACATTAAACTGAGTACCACATGCTGCTAAAAACATTTCTAAAAGCATATTAAAAGAAGTTTTAAAAGAACTGTTGCTAAACATGTAATGTAATAGGTACTGTACATTTTAAAGCATTTTTTCATTCTAGGCATATATCATAAATAAAATGCAACATGAATGAATAAACAGAAATATATACATATGATGAAAATGGTTTACAAGTTTTCAAAAATCAAAGCCATTGCATACCATGGTACTAAATGAAATTGTGGTAAGTAAGGTGACAATGTGTCCCTCGAAGTATTCAAAGAAGTCCGTTTTATATGAATAGTTCTACTGTAAGAAGATTGCATTGCCATGTATTTTTAAAAAATAGAGAAAAAAAAAGAAAAAGTCAATTTTTAGGAAGAGTTCCAAGTTTTGTTCTGTTTTGAAAATATGGAGGCCAAATTCATTGCTTCCCTGGTACACTGTGAGCCGAATCAAAGTCAGTGTATGGGTCTGGTGTAAACATGAAATCATCTATTTATGTAGAAAAAAGATCGTCTACCGATGTCGGTGACAGTTGGAATACCTTGTTTAGAAGGTTGACTGCACAGAGATGTGAAGCATCACCCTCAGCATAGGATGCTGCAGCAATGTTCGCGTCCGTTGTTACCTGTGTGCCTGTTGATCCATCTCGGACCTCAGCAGCAGCAGGAAGCGTCTGCGAGATCTCAAGGAATGCCGTCATCAGGATTGGTAGCCTTTGGGGACAACACAGAGCATGGGTCGTTATCGGGTCCAGCAGAGTATCGATATCCGTTGGCACGAATGATGGGAGTGTTAGACAGGTGTCTAGCACGCATTCTTCACCGCAAAGCAGGCAGCGTAGAACAGGTAAGATGCAATCTTGCCAGATTGGTCTAAATGACAGAAACCATGTTGTATTAAGTTCCCGTAGACGAGGTATGCCCAAAAGTTGCACTATGCGCTCACGGCACTTCGGTTCTAGGAGAGCTTTCTCCAAATTGCTGGGAGTGACGCCGGTTGATAGGCTTGCCATAGCGTAGTAGTAGGAATAAAAACAGGATTCCAGCAACCAGTGCTAGAATTAATGGCACACCACCAAACACCGAATGTGCGAAGTTTGGAATGATTCCGAGGACTGCCTGGAAAGGTGTTAACAGTCCTGAACAGATGGTCTTAAATACATGTACAATCCCGCTCGTATCAGACATGTTTAAGATACGTCCCATCATTTCTACGAAATGTATAGGGCAGTTTGTACGAATTAAAGCCTGTATCTCAGCCGAAGTCCTTGCAATTTGTAAATCATAGATTTCTTTGGCCGAGGTCAAAGGCACGGTCTGTTGCAAAAGCATGGCTTTCATTCTGCTTAAAGTATCAAAACGTTTAAAAGAAACATTCAATGAAGGCCATAGTGGCAACTCCCTGACTGTGTCTATTGGGGGGAACAATACTTGCATACAACAAGTAACCCTGGAGTCGACCGTTACCAGATATGGGATGCCTGGCAACATGCCACAGCAACTCTGATCATTCAACATGAGGTAACTCCTGTTAGAAAGTTGGCCAAACGTTGGATTAATCACAGTAGCTGGTGTACCCTGCTGGTGGCAGGACAAATTTGCCACAGAACCATTACAAGCCCGTGTAAAGAAACGTCCTGACATATGAGTGAACCGCTTAGTGCATTTTCACAGTGTGTACTGCTTAGAAACACTTCACGATCCCCACTCCAACATCTGTATTCGTAAGGTAAATCCCAGGATGTCTTAATGTACTTTTTACCCAACCTTTCATATTTGCCTGCTTGCATTTGTTTGAGACAATACTGAAACTGAAAAGTAGTGACAGGCAGAGTTATTTTGCCAAGGATAAGCCATTCTGTAGCTGGTTTTTCTGCTACCGTAAATGGTAATTTTTCCAGTTTTTCAATGCTCAGCACTGTATACTTTGCTCCCCTTTGTGCCAGTTCGATCTGTTTATCAGTTAGATTGTATTCTGCAAACAGAGACGACGTGTTGATAAAACGCCAAGGCACATAGCCCGCACGCAAAGATTGCAGCGTCCAGCCTAATAACATAATAGAACGTAATTGAGATTGGCCTTGTTGTAACATGGCTAAATCTTGTTCCAGTATGTCTATAGCAGAGGATACAATGTTGTCCAATGAATAAATTCTGGATGACAAAGTTGTTAACCCATTGTCAACCACAGAGAGAGATTTCTCTAAGTTAATACGATCAAGCTCACGTATTCGTTCTGCGACCTCTGCCTGTGAAACCTTCCATACTTCATTATAAGCAGCATAAATGCCGGCATATATGAAACGTTTTTGACGCGGTTTTCTCGGTCCTAGCAAGAATTCCCTAAGGTCTGCGTCTTCTTTAAATAAAGATAAGTGTTGTTTCACATCCTCAAGTGTAGATTTTTGTAACCAGTCGAGGCACAATTTTCCTACACTGTATGTTGTTACTACCCCCGGATGTTGTCGTTGAACATAACGTGGGTCTGGCCTATGGATAGTAAAGCCCTGTCTTCTATTCAGGAATCTTTCTTGACAGATGTTTGTGTCTGTGGGCTAGAGTAACCATTTTTTCCAATCAGGATCTGTTCTGTTGTTTTGTAGTATTGTGTCTACTGTGACCGCTCCCTGTGTAGCGCTATTACTTGCAGGTGTTGGTATAGAAGGTGTCTTCATGTCTTTGATCTTGGCTAAACCAAGGCAAGACGTTTGTTGCACAGTGTCATTCAAAACAATTATTTGCTGAGGGATGATACATGCTCTAAACAAAGCTTCTATCCCCTGTACTTGCCAATCTTTAGAACGCCAGACAGATTTTGTGTCTATTGTGTCTTTCCAAAAGTCAAATACATGTCTAGACAGTTGGGTAATAAAGGCTGCAGAATAAATCTGTTTTGTATTAGTTAACATAATTTTCTGTCCTGTTTTGTTGAAATTTTTATAGTAAAATGTTTCTGGATCAGATGTATTGTACCCTGAAAAATATGGAAACTTTTTAGCAAACGTTTTTGAACTACCCCTTGGTGGTATAGGACAATGTTCCCATTGGTTAAACATAAACACATTTCTAGGTGTTGCAGATTTATGCAAGAAATGATGACCATAGTGGTTGTAACAATAAAGCTGTTCGTAGTCTGATGAACCCTCTAAGTATTCATTGTTAGAGAACGCAGCAGACCTTTCTAGATCAGACATCATGTCATTTACAGTCTCAAAGTCCCAATCATCAGAATAGGTACTGGAGGTAATAAAATCACTTAATGAAATTTTAAATAAATGTGGAATGTTCAAAAGTTCCGTTGGGCCGAATATATCGAAATCGATTTTGTCCCACACTATACCATCCTGTATAGGAACGGCTGTGATGTTCACTGCTGACAAGTCTCTTGCTTCACGATGGGATGATTTGTGTGGTTTCAAAAGTAAGTTCACATTTTTACTTTCAGTGTCCATATGGATGTATCTGCCATTTATAAGCACGCTGATAGTCATAACCAAAGCTAGCCAAAGCAGAAAGAAAAATATTCCAGAAATAATCCATAGTTCAATCCATGGTGAAACCAGATAAGTCTCTTTCAGGAAATGAAAAAGGTCTTGCGCATTGGAATAATATACCCTATAGATTCGACATAGGATTTAGGTCAGTATGTTCCTATCGAGTATGTTAAACTTAATTACTTTGTGCCAGCTAACTCAGAGGCCACTAGAAACTCCTTGTAAACAAGAAGGGAGTAGTTTCTGGCAACCGCATAAACATGACAACTTTGTTTCCCTTTAGAATCAGAACACTCTCAGAATCGTGGAAACAATAGATAACAGTTTCACTCAGCTAATCGTGCATGCTTAGTTTCTTCAGAGTTACACAGAAAGAATAGACGGCCGTTTCAATAAAAGGATTTATTGAACAGTCTTGTTTCTCGTGTAAGAGATATGAGCTGTTATGATCACAAGACAGTATGCGAGATATATGATGTACAGCGTAAGCAGTAGAAAGAAATAATACTGCGCTAGCATTATCTTGTAGCTATGACACATATATTCACATACATAAATAACATAAGCTAAAAATGCGAGTACTCATAAGATGCTTCTCTAACTAGTCCTACCCCAGTGTACCTAACCTAAGTGTAGTGCAAGGTAAGAAGTAGGTGGAGTATTCTATAGTATGGTATGCTATAGTCTAGTATGCCAAGTCTAGTATGCCAAGAGTCCCTCTAGGTTCTAGTCAGCTCCATACCTTGAGAATGAGAGAGGTGGGAATCTCCTTCCGGATCTCGAACTCTAACACCCCGCGAAGGGAGTCAGAACACTGGAAGCTGGATTCTCTGCGAGCAGGGATGACAGCGTCTCTTGTCAGTGCGTCAGGCAGGGACACGGGCTCCTCTAAAGTCGAGGTCTCCGACAGGAAGGGGTGGGAGCACACTGCTGCCCTCCCAGCACAGTTCGCCCCTTAGCATTATGGTAAATGCAGTTTTTAGTGCACGCTTACTTGGTATTTTGCTGGAGTGTTCCACCAAAGTTGGTGCAGGTTACTGCTGTACATCTCTAGACACATGTGTTTCTGGATTTTATCCGTCATCAGTAGAGATCAAAAAACGATTTTCATCTGGGGTTGCTGAGCAGGCTGCCACAATTCTTACAGGTCTCAGTACCTCTCACAGGCGCACAGGTGCATCTCCACAAGCTCGTCAGCTCAATGGCTCAAGGGAGCCTTTTCAAACAGGAAGGGGTGGGAGCACACTGCTGACCTCCCAGCACAGTTCGCCCCTTAGCATTATGGTAAATGCAGTTTTTAGTGCACGCTTACTTGGTATTTTGCTGGAGTGTTCCACCAAAGTTGGTGCAGGTTAGTGCTGTACATCTCTAGACACATGTGTTTCTGGATTTTATCCGTCATCAGTAGAGATCAAAAACGATTTTCATCTGGGGTTGCTGAGCAGGCTGCCACAATTCTTACAGGTCTCAGTACCTCTCACAGGCGCACAGGTGCATCTCCACAAGCTTGTCAGCTCAATGGCTCAAGGGAGCCTTTTCAAACAGGAAGGGGTGGGAGCACACTGCTGACCTCCCAGCACAGTTACGCCCCTTAGCATTATGGTAAATGCAGTTTTTAGTGCACGCTTACTTGGTATTTTGCTGGAGTGTTCCACCAAAGTTGGTGCAGGTTAGTGCTGTACATCTCTAGACACATGTGTTTCTGGATTTTATCCGTCATCAGTAGAGATCAAAAACGATTTTCATCTGGGGTTGCTGAGCAGGCTGCCACAATTCTTACAGGTCTCAGTACCTCTCACAGGCACACAGGTGCATCTCCACAAGCTCGTCAGCTCAATGGCTCAAGGGAGCCTTTTCAAACAGTAAGGGGTGGGAGCACACTGCTGACCTCCCAGCACAGTTCGCGCCTTAGCATTATGGTAAATGCAGTTTTTAGTGCACGCTTACTTGGTATTTTGCTGGAGTGTTCCACCAAAGTTGGTGCAGGTTAGTGCTGTACATCTCTAGACACATGTGTTTCTGGATTTTATCCGTCATCAGTAGAGATCAAAAAACGATTTTCATCTGGGGTTGCTGAGCAGGCTGCCACAATTCTTACAGGTCTCAGTACCTCTCACAGGCGCACAGGTGCATCTCTACAAGCTCGTCAGCTCAATGGCTCAAGGGAGCCTTTTCAAACAGGAAGGGGTGGGAGCACACTGCTGAGCTCCCAGCACAGTTCGCCCCTTAGCATTATGGTAAATGCAGTTTTTAGTGCACGCTTACTTGGTATTTTGCTGGAGTGTTCCACCAAAGTTGGTGCAGGTTAGTGCTGTACATCTCTAGACACATGTGTTTCTGGATTTCATCCGTCATCAGTAGAGATCAAAAAACGATTTTCATCTGGGGTTGCTGAGCAGGCTGCCACAATTCTTACAGGTCTCAGTACCTCTCACAGGCGCACAGGTGCATCTCCACAAGCTCGTCAGCTCAATGGCTCAAGGGAGTCTTTTCAAACAGGAAGGGGTGGGAGCACACTGCTGATCTCCCAGCACAGTTCGCCCCTTAGCATTATGGTAAATGCAGTTTTTAGTGCACGCTTACTTGGTATTTTGCTGGAGTGTTCCACCAAAGTTGGTGCAGGTTAGTGCTGTACATCTCTAGACACATGTGTTTCTGGATTTTATCCGTCATCAGTAGAGATCAAAAACGATTTTCATCTGGGGTTGCTGAGCAGGCTGCCACAATTCTTACAGGTCTCAGTACCTCTCACAGGCGCACAGGTGCATCTCCACAAGCTCGTCAGCTCAATGGCTCAAGGGTGCCTTTTCAAACAGGAAGGGGTGGGAGCACACTGCTGAGCTCCCAGCACAGTTCAGCCCCTTAGCATTATGGTAAATGCAGTTTTTAGTGCACGCTTACTTGGTATTTTGCTGGAGTGTTCCACCTAAGTTGGTGCAGGTTAGTTCTGTACATCTCTAGACACATGTGTTTCTGGATTTTATCCGTCATCAGTAGAGATCAAAAAACGATTTTCATCTGGGGTTGCTGAGCAGGCTGCCACAATTCTTACAGGTCTCAGTACCTCTCACAGGCGCATAGGTGCATCTCCACAAGCTCGTCAGCTCAATGGCTCAAGGGAGCCTTTTCAAACAGGAAGGGGTGGGAGCACACTGCTGACCTCCCAGCACAGTTCGCCCCTTAGCATTATGGTAAATGCAGTTTTTAGTGCACGCTTACTTGGTATTTTGCTGGAGTGCTCCACCAAAGTTGGTGCAGGTTAGTGCTGTACATCTCTAGACACATGTGTTTCTGGATTTTATCCGTCATCAGTAGAGATCAAAAACGATTTTCATCTGGGGTTGCTGAGCAGGCTGCCACAATTCTTACAGGTCTCAGTACCTCTCACAGGCGCACAGGTGCATCTCCACAAGCTCGTCAGCTCAATGGCTCAAGGGAGCCTTTTCAAACAGGAAGGGGTGGGAGCACACTGCTGACCTCCCAGCACAGTTCGCCCTTTAGCATTATGGTAAATGCAGTTTTTAGTGCACGCTTACTTGGTATTTTGCTGGAGTGTTCCACCAAAGTTGGTGCAGGTTAGTGCTGTCCATCTCTAGACACATGTGTTTCTGGATTTTATCCGTCATCAGTAGAGATCAAAAACGATTTTCATCTGGGGTTGCTGAGCAGGCTGCCACAATTCTTACAGGTCTCAGTACCTCTCACAGGCGCACAGGTGCATCTCCACAAGCTCGTCAGCTCAATGGCTCAAGGGAGCCTTTTCAAACAGGAAGGGGTGGGAGCACACTGCTGAGCTCCCAGCACAGTTCGCCCCTTAGCATTATGGTAAATGCAGTTTTTAGTGCACGCTTACTTGGTATTTTGCTGGAGTGTTCCACCAAAGTTGGTGCAGGTTAGTGCTGTACATCTCTAGACACATGTGTTTCTGGATTTCATCCGTCATCAGTAGAGATCAAAAAACGATTTTCATCTGGGGTTGCTGAGCAGGCTGCCACAATTCTTACAGGTCTCAGTACCTCTCACAGGCGCACAGGTGCATCTCCACAAGCTCGTCAGCTCAATGGCTCAAGGGAGCCTTTTCAAACAGGAAGGGGTGGGAGCACACTGCTGACCTCCCAGCACAGTTCGCCCCTTAGCATTATGGTAAATGCAGTTTTTAGTGCACGCTTACTTGTTATTTTGCTGGAGTGTTCCACCAAAGTTGGTGCAGGTTAGTGCTGTACATCTCTAGACACATGTGTTTCTGGATTTTATCCGTCATCAGTAGAGATCAAAAAACGATTTTCATCTGGGGTTGCTGAGCAGGCTGCCACAATTCTTACAGGTCTCAGTACCTCTCACAGGCGCACAGGTGCATCTCCACAAGCTCGTCAGCTCAATGGCTCAAGGGAGCCTTTTCAAACAGGAAGGGGTGGGAGCACACTGCTGAGCTCCCAGCACAGTTCGCCCCTTAGCATTATGGTAAATGCAGTTTTTAGTGCACGCTTACTTGGTATTTTGCTGGAGTGTTCCACCAAAGTTGGTGCAGGTTAGTGCTGTACATCTCTAGACACATGTGTTTCTGGATTTTATCCGTCATCAGTAGAGATCAAAAAACGATTTTCATCTGGGGTTGCTGAGCAGGCTGCCACAATTCTTACAGGTCTCAGTACCTCTCACAGGCGCACAGGTGCATCTCCACAAACTCGTCAGCTCAATGGCTCAAGGGAGCCTTTTCAAACAGGAAGGGGTGGGAGCACACTGCTGAACTCCCAGCACAGTTCGCCCCTTAGCATTATGGTAAATGCAGTTTTTAAGGCACGCATACTTGGTATTTTGCTGGAGTGCTCCACCAAAGTTGGTGCAGGTTAGTGCTGTACATCTCTAGACACATGTGTTTCTGGATTTTATCCGTCATCAGTAGAGATCAAAAAACGATTTTCATCTGGGGTTGCTGAGCAGGCTGCCACAATTCTTACAGGTCTCAGTACCTCTCACAGGCGCACAGGTGCATCTCCACAAGCTCGTCAGCTCAATGGCTCAAGGGAGCCTTTTCAAACAGGAAGGGGTGGGAGCACACTGCTGACCTCCCAGCACAGTTCGCCCCTTAGCATTATGGTAAATGCAGTTTTTAGTGCACGCTTACTTGGTATTTTGCTGGAGTGTTCCACCAAAGTTGGTGCAGGTTAGTGCTGTACATCTCTAGACACATGTGTTTCTGGATTTTATCCGTCATCAGTAGAGATCAAAAAACGATTTTCATCTGGGGTTGCTGAGCAGGCTGCCACAATTCTTACAGGTCTCAGTACCTCTCACAGGCGCACAGGTGCATCTCCACAAGCTCGTCAGCTCAATGGCTCAAGGGAGACTTTTCAAACAGGAAGGGGTGGGAGCACACTGCTGACCTCCCAGCACAGTTCGCCCCTTAGCATTATGGTAAATGCAGTTTTTAGTGCACGCTTACTTGGTATTTTGCTGGCGTGTTCCACCAAAGTTGGTGCAGGTTAGTGCTGTACATCTCTAGACACATGTGTTTCTGGATTTTATCCGTCATCAGTAGAGATCAAAAAACGATTTTCATCTGGGGTTGCTGAGCAGGCTGCCACAATTCTTACAGGTCTCAGTACCTCTCACAGGCGCAAAGGTGCATCTCCACAAGCTCGTCAGCTCAATGGCTCAAGGGAGCCTTTTCAAACAGGAAGGGGTGGAAGCACACTGCTAACCTCCCAGCACAGTTCGCCCCTTAGCATTATGGTAAATGCAGTTTTTAGTGCACGCTTACTTGGTATTTTGCTGGAGTGTTCCACCAAAGTTGGTGCAGGTTAGTGCTGTACATCTCTAGACACATGTGTTTCTGGATTTTATCCGTCATCAGTAGAGATCAAAAAACGATTTTCATCTGGGGTTGCTGAGCAGGCTGCCACAATTCTTACAGGTCTCAGTACCTCTCACAGGCGCACAGGTGCATCTCCACAAGCTCGTCATCTCAATGGCTTAAGGGAGACTTTTCAAACAGGAAGGGGTGGGAGCACACTGCTGACCTCCCAGCACAGTTCGCCCCTTAGCATTATGGTAAATGCAGTTTTTAGTGCACGCTTACTTGGTATTTTGCTGGAGTGTTCCACCAAAGTTGGTGCAGGTTAGTGGTGTACATCTCTAGACACATGTGTTTCTGGATTGTATCCGTCATCAGTAAAGATCAAAAAACGATTTTCATCTGGGGTTGCTGAGCAGGCTGCCACAATTCTTACAGGTCTCAGTACCTCTCACAGGCGCACAGGTGCATCTCCACAAGCTCGTCAGCTCAATGGCTCAAGGGAGACTTTTCAAACAGGAAGGGGTGGAAGCACACTGCTGACCTCCCAGCACAGTTCGCCCCTTAGCATTATGGTAAATGCAGTTTTTAGTGCACGCTTATTTGGTATTTTGCAGGAGTGTTCAACCAAAGTTGGTGCAGGTTAGTGCTGTACATCTCTAGACACATGTGTTTCTGGATTTTATCTGTCATTAGTAGAGATCAAAAAACGATTTTCATCTGGGGTTGCTGAGCAGGCTGCCACAATTCTTACAGGTCTCAGTACCTCTCACAGGCGCACAGGTGCATCTCCACAAGTTCGTCAGCTCAATGGCTCAAGGGAGCCTTTTCAAACAGGAAAGGGTGGGAGCACACTGCTGACCTCCCAGCACAGTTCGCCCCTTAGCATTATGGTAAATGCAGTTTTTAGTGCACGCTTACTTGGTATTTTGCTGGAGTGTTCCACCAAAGTTGGTGCAGGTTAGTGCTGTACATCTCTAGACACATGTGTTTCTGGATTTTATCCGTCATCAGTAGAGATCAAAAAACGATTTTCATCTGGGGTTGCTGAGCAGGCTGCCACAATTCTTACAGGTCTCAGTACCTCTCACAGGCGCACAGGTGCATCTCCACAAGCTTGTCAGCTCAATGGCTCAAGGGAGCCTTTTCAAACAGGAAGGGGTGGGAGCACACTGCTGACCTCCCAGCACCGTTCGCCCCTTAGCATTATGGTAAATGCAGTTTTTAGTGCACGCTTACTTGGTATTTTGCTGGAGTGTTCCACCAAAGTTGGTGCAGGTTAGTGCTGTACATCTCTAGACACATGTGTTTCTGGATTTTATCCGTCATCAGTAGAGATCAAAAACGATTTTCATCTGGGGTTGCTGAGCAGGCTGCCACAATTCTTACAGGTCTCAGTACCTCTCACAGGCGCACAGGTGCATCTCCACAAGCTCGTCAGCTCAATGGCTCAAGGGAGCCTTTTCAAACAGGAAGGGGTGGGAGCACACTGCTGACCTCCCAGCACAGTTCGCCCCTTAGCATTATGGTAAATGCAGTTTTTAGTGCACGCTTACTTGGTATTTTGCTGGAGTGTTCCACCAAAGTTGGTGCAGGTTAGTGCTGTACATCTCTAGACACATGTGTTTCTGGATTTTATCCGTCATCAGTAGAGATCAAAAAACGATTTTCATCTGGGGTTGCTGAGCAGGCTGCCACAATTCTTACAGGTCTCAGTACCTCTCACAGGCGCACAGGTGGATCTCCACAAGCTCGTCAGCTCAATGGCTCAAGGGAGCCTTTTCAAACAGGACGGGGTGGGAGCACACTGCTGACCTCCCAGCACAGTTCGTCCCTTAGCATTATGGTAAATGCAGTTTTTAGTGCACGCTTACTTGGTATTTTGCTGGAGTGTTCCACCAAAGTTGGTGCAGGTTAGTGCTGTACATCTCTAGACACATGTGTTTCTGGATTTTATCCGTCATCAGTAGAGATCAAAAAACGATTTTCATCTGGGGTTGCTGAGCAGGCTGCCACAATTCTTACAGGTCTCAGTACCTCTCACAGGCGCACAGGTGCATCTCCACAAGCTCGTCAGCTCAATGGCTCAAGGGAGCCTTTTCAAACAGGAAGGGGTGGGAGCACACTGCTGACCTACCAGCACAGTTCGCCCTTAGCATTATGGTAAATGCAGTTTTTAGTGCACGCTTACTTGGTATTTTGCTGGAGTGTTCCACCAAACTTGGTGCAGGTTAGTGCTGTACATCTCTAGACACATGTGTTTCTGGATTTTATCCGTCATCAGTAGAGATCAAAAAACGATTTTCATCTGGGGTTGCTGAGCAGGCTGCCACAATTCTTACAGGTCTCAGTACCTCTCACAGGCGCACAGGTGCATCTCCACAAGCTCGTCAGCTCAATGGCTCAAGGGAGCCTTTTCAAACAGGAAGGGGTGGGAGCACACTGCTGACCTCCCAGCACAGTTCGCCCCTTAGCATTATGGTAAATGCAGTTTTTAGTGCACGCTTACTTGGTATTTTGCTGGAGTGTTCCACCAAAGTTGGTGCAGGTTAGTGCTGTACATCTCTAGACACATGTGTTTCTGGATTTTATCCGTCATCAGTAGAGATCAAAAACGATTTTCATCTGGGGTTGCTGAGCAGGCTGCCACAATTCTTACAGGTCTCAGTACCTCTCACAGGCGCACAGGTGCATCTCCACATGCTTGTCAGCTCAATGGCTCAAGGGAGCCTTTTCAAACAGGAAGGGGTGGGAGCACACTGCTGACCTCCCAGCACAGTTCGCCCCTTAGCATTATGGTAAATGCAGTTTTTAGTGCACGCTTACTTGGTATTTTGCTGGAGTGTTCCACCAAAGTTGGTGCAGGTTAGTGCTGTACATCTCTAGACACATGTGTTTCTGGATTTTATCCGTCATCAGTAGAGATCAAAAACGATTTTCATCTGGGGTTGCTGAGCAGGCTGCCACAATTCTTACAGGTCTCAGTACCTCTCACAGGCGCACAGGTGCATCTCCACAAGCTCGTCAGCTCAATGGCTCAAGGGAGCCTTTTCAAACAGGAAGGGGTGGGAGCACACTGCTGACCTCCCAGCACAGTTCGCCCCTTAGCATTATGGTAAATGCAGTTTTTAGTGCACGCTTACTTGGTATTTTGCTGGAGTGTTCCACCAAAGTTGGTGCAGGTTAGTGCTGTACATCTCTAGACACATGTGTTTCTGGATTTTATCCGTCATCAGTAGAGATCAAAAAACGATTTTCATCTGGGGTTGCTGAGCAGGCTGCCACAATTCTTACAGGTCTCAGTACCTCTCACAGGCGCACAGGTGGATCTCCACAAGCTCGTCAGCTCAATGGCTCAAGGGAGCCTTTTCAAACAGGACGGGGTGGGAGCACACTGCTGACCTCCCAGCACAGTTCGTCCCTTAGCATTATGGTAAATGCAGTTTTTAGTGCACGCTTACTTGGTATTTTGCTGGAGTGTTCCACCAAAGTTGGTGCAGGTTAGTGCTGTACATCTCTAGACACATGTGTTTCTGGATTTTATCCGTCATCAGTAGAGATCAAAAAACGATTTTCATCTGGGGTTGCTGAGCAGGCTGCCACAATTCTTACAGGTCTCAGTACCTCTCACAGGCGCACAGGTGCATCTCCACAAGCTCGTCAGCTCAATGGCTCAAGGGAGCCTTTTCAAACAGGAAGGGGTGGGAGCACACTGCTGACCTACCAGCACAGTTCGCCCTTAGCATTATGGTAAATGCAGTTTTTAGTGCACGCTTACTTGGTATTTTGCTGGAGTGTTCCACCAAACTTGGTGCAGGTTCGTGCTGTACATCTCTAGACACATGTGTTTCTGGATTTTATCCGTCATCAGTAGAGATCAAAAAACGATTTTCATCTGGGTTTGCTGAGCAGGCTGCCACAATTCTTACAGGTCTCAGTACCTCTCACAGGCGCACAGGTGCATCTCCACAAGCTCGTCAGCTCAATGGCTCAAGGGAGCCTTTTCAAACAGGAAGGGGTGGGAGCACACTGCTGACCTCCCAGCACAGTTCGCCCCTTAGCATTATGGTAAATGCAGTTTTTAGTGCTCGCTTACTTGGTATTTTGCTGGAGTGTTCCACCAAAGTTGGTGCAGGTTAGTGCTGTACATCTCTAGACACATGTGTTTCTGGATTTTATCCGTCATCAGTAGAGATCAAAAAACGATTTTCATCTGGGGTTGCTGAGCAGGCTGCCACAATTCTTACAGGTCTCAGAACCTCTCACAGGCGCACAGGTGCATCTCCACAAGCTCGTCAGCTCAATGGCTCAAGGGAGCCTTTTCAAACAGGAAGGGGTGGGAGCACACTGCTGACCTCCCAGCACAGTTCGCCCCTTAGCATTATGGTAAATGCAGTTTTTAGTGCACGCTTACTTGGTATTTTGCTGGAGTGTTCCACCAAAGTTGGTGCAGGTTAGTGCTGTACATCTCTAGACACATGTGTTTCTGGATTTTATCCGTCATCAGTAGAGATCAAAAAACGATTTTCATCTGGGGTTGCTGAGCAGGCTGCCACAAGTCTTACAGGTCTCAGTACCTCTCACAGGCGCACAGGTGCATCTCCACAAGCTCGTCAGCTCAATGGCTCAAGGGAGCCTTTTCAAACAGGAAGGGGTGGGAGCACACTGCTGACCTCCCAGCACAGTTACGCCCCTTAGCATTATGGTAAATGCAGTTTTTAGTGCACGCTTACTTGGTATTTTGCTGGAGTGTTCCACCAAAGTTGGTGCAGGTTAGTGCTGTACATCTCTAGACACATGTGTTTCTGGATTTTATCCGTCATCAGTAGAGATCAAAAACGATTTTCATCTGGGGTTGCTGAGCAGGCTGCCACAATTCTTACAGGTCTCAGTACCTCTCACAGGCGCACAGGTGCATCTCCACAAGCTCGTCAGCTCAATGGCTCAAGGGAGCCTTTTCAAACAGGAAGGGGTGGGAGCACACTGCTGACCTCCCAGCACAGTTCGCCCCTTAGCATTATGGTAAATGCAGTTTTTAGTGCACGCTTACTTGGTATTTTGCTGGAGTGTTCCACCAAAGTTGGTGCAGGTTAGTGCTGTACATCTCTAGACACATGTGTTTCTGGATTTTATCCGTCATCAGTAGAGATCAAAAAACCATTTTCATCTGGGGTTGCTGAGCAGGCTGCCACAATTCTTACAGGTCTCAGTACCTCTCACAGGCGCACAGGTGCATCTCCACAAGCTCGTCAGCTCAATGGCTCAACGGAGCCTTTTCAAACAGGAAGGGGTGGGAGCACACTGCTGACCTCCCAGCACAGTTCGCCCCTTAGCCTTATGGTAAATGCAGTTTTAGTGCACGCTTACTTGGTATTTTGCTGGAGTGTTCCACCAAAGTTGGTGCAGGTTAGTGCTGTACATCTCTAGACACATGTGTTTCTGGATTTTATCCGTCATCAGTAGAGATCAAAAAACGATTTTCATCTGGGGTTGCTGAGCAGGCTGCCACAATTCTTATAGGTCTCAGTACCTCTCACAGGCGCACAGGTGCATCTCCACAAGCTCGTCAGCTCAATGGCTCAAGGGAGCCTTTTCAAACAGGAAGGGGTGGGAGCACACTGCTGACCTCCCAGCACAGTTCGCCCCTTAGCATTATGGTAAATGCAGTTTTTAGTGCACGCTTACTTGGTATTTTGCTGGAGTGTTCCACCAAAGTTGGTGCAGGTTAGTGCTGTACATCTCTAGACACATGTGTTTCTGGATTTTATCCGTCATCAGTAGAGATCAAAAAACGATTTTCATCTGGGGTTGCTGAGCAGGCTGCCACAATTCTTACAGGTCTCAGTACCTCTCACAGGCGCACAGGTGCATCTCCACAAGCTCGTCAGCTCAATGGCTCAAGGGAGCCTTTTCAAACAGGAAGGGGTGGGAGCACACTGCTGACCTCTCAGCACAGTTTGCCCCTTAGCATTATGGTAAATGCAGTTTTTAGTGCACGCTTACTTGGTATTTTGCTGGAGTGTTCCACCAAAGTTGATGTAGGTTAGTGCTGTACATCTCTAGACACATGTGTTTCTGGATTTTATCCGTCATCAGTAGAGATCAAAAAACGATTTTCATCTGGGGTTGCTGAGCAGGCTGCCACAATTCTTACAGGTCTCAGTACCTTCCACAGGCGCACAGGTGTATCTCCACAAGCTCGTCAGCTCAATCGCTCAATCGCTCAAGGGAGCCTTTTCAAACAGGAAGGGGTGGGAGCACACTGCTGACCTCCCAGCACAGTTCGCCCCTTAGCATTATGGTAAATGCAGTTTTTAGTGCACGCTTACTTGGTATTTTGCTGGAGTGTTCCACCAAAGTTGGTGCAGGTTAGTGCTGTACATCTCTAGACACATGTGTTTCTGGATTTTATCCGTCATCAGTAGAGATCAAAAAACGATTTTCATCTGGGGTTGCTGAGCAGGCTGCCGCAATTCTTACAGGTCTCAGTACCTCTCACAGGCGCACAGGTGCATCTCCGCAAGCTCGTCAGCTCAATGGCTCAAGGGAGCCTTTTCAAACAGGAAGGGGTGGGACCTCTAAAGTCGAGGTCTCCTCCTACTTGCTTGGGCAAGGGAAGGTATATTTATACCTGGTAGGTGCCTTGGAATGTTAGTATTGACGTAAAGTCGGGCAGAGGAAGACATCAGAAATGAACCCTTAAGGTATAGCGGTTCATGCATAATAAATGAGTTCTTGGAGAAATCAATAGTCCTGTGCTAGGGGAACTCCCAAGAGCTTAAGGGTCTGGTTTCTAAGAACTCGTTGTGACGTTAGGGTGGACGGATGTAAGTGACCATGCCTGTATTTGGACAGCATGGCTAATGCCTAAATAAGGACTGGGATCTTATGCTTATATAAGGGCAATGCGAATTGTGCCTATATAAGGACATGTTTCAGGAAAACCTATATACGGACACCTAAAGCAGAATACAACAAAACATAAGGATTTGGAACAATTATACCTGTGATAGGCCTATGGTTAGTTTAACCTCTGTTTGGAAGATGTTTTCTTGTCCTGTGGATGGTTTTCAATCCAATGTTTTTCAATGTTAAATGAATTAACCTGTGTAAACAAAAACAAAAATAAAGTGCTTTATGTGTTCCTTTTAAATTGTTTACATTCCATAGTGCACCTGACCAGCACCTTCCCTAGGCATGCACCCTGTGGAGTTAGAATAGTTTTTTTGCCCCCCACCACTGGCCAGCACCTTCCCTGAGTCAAGCACCCTGTGGTGTTAGAATAGTAATTTTGCCCCCCACCACTGACCAGCACCTTCCCTGAGGCAAGCACTTTGTTGTGTAAGAATAGTAATTTTGCCCCCCACCACTGACCAGCACCTTCCCTGAGGCAAGCACCTTGTGGTGTAAGAATAGTAATTTTGCCCCCCACCACTGACCACCACCTTCCTTGAGGCAAGCACCCTGTGGTGTTAGAATAGTAATTTTGCCTCCCACCACTGACACGCACCTTCCCTGAGGGATGCACCATGTGGAGTTAGAATAGTAATTTTGCCCCCTACCACTGACCAGTACCTTCCCTGAGGCATGCACCCTGTGGTGTTAGAATAGTAATTTTGCCCCCCACCACTGACCAGCACCTTCCCCGAGGCAAGGACCCTATGGTGTTAGATTATGCATTATTCCCCCACCACTGACCAGCACCTTCCCTGAGGCAAGCACCCTGTGGTGTTAGAATAGTAATTTTGCCCCCCACCACCGACCAGCACCCTCCCTGAGGCAAGCACCCTGTGGTGTTAGATTAGACATTTTTCCCCCACCACTGACTACCACCTTCCCTGAGGCAAGCACCCTGTGGTGTTAGAATAGTAAATTTGCCCCCCACTACTGACCAGCACCTTCCCTGAGGCAAGCACCCTGTGGTGTTAGAATAGTAATTTTGCCCCCCACCACTGACAAGCACCTTCCCTGAGGCAAGCACCCTGTGGTGTTAGATTAGTAATTTTTCCCACCACCACTGACAAACACCTTCCCTGAGGCATGCACACTGCGGTGTTAGAATAGTAATTTTGCCCCCCACCGCTGACCAGCACCTTACCTGAGGCAAGCACCCTGTGGTGTTAGAATTGTAATTTTTCCCCCCACCACTGACCAGCACCTTCCCTGAGGCAAGCAACCTGTGGTGTTCAAATGGTAATTTTGCCCCCCACTAGTCCCCTTTGGTATCGCTTTGTTCGCCCTAAGTTGGCAGGGTATGCCCAGACGTGGGTCCCTTGCTCACTTTGCCACTGGATTCAAGATAGCCTGGCTGATGAGGGTTTTGAACCCGAAACCAGTCCCAGGATGCTTGTTTCCGGTCCAGGGAAGACATGGCTTGGCAGTTCGGGCTGGACTGTTCCCATGAGGCACAGGGTCAGACTGATTTGCATATGGCCATGTCTGAACTGGGGTGGTGGAGTGAGCTAAAGAATGATGATGGATTAAACCCAGTTCAGTTGACTGGGGGTGAGTGTTTGATTTGCTCTAACGATCCGTCCATCATCCCCTTTGGTATCGCTTTGTTCGCCCTAAGTTGGCAGGGTATGCCCAGGCGTGGGTCCCTTGCTCACTTTGCCACTGGATTCAAGATAGCCTGGCTGATGAGGGTTTTGAACCCGAAACCGGTCCCAGGATGCTTGTTTCCGGTCCAGGGAAGACATGGCTTGGCAGTTCGAGCTGGACTGTTCCCATGAGGCACAGGGTCAGACTGATTTGCATATGGCCATGTCTGAACTGGGGTGGTGGAGTGAGCTAAAGAATGATGATGGATTAAACCCAGATCAGTTGACTGGGGGTGAGTGTTTGATTTGCTCTAACGCTCCGTCCATCATCCCCTTTGGTATCGCTTTGTTCGCCCTAAGTTGGCAGGGTATGCCCAGACTTGGGTCCCTTGCTCACTTTGCCACTGGATTCAAGATAGCCTGGCTGATGAGGGTTTTGAACCTGAAACCGGTCCCAGGATGCTTGTTTTCGGTCCAGGGAAGACATGGCTTGGCAGTTCGGGCTGGACTGTTCCCATGAGGCACAGGGTCAGACTGATTTGCATATGGCCATGTCTGAACTGGGGTGGTGGAGTGAGCTAAAGAATGATGATGGATTAAACCCAGATCAGTTGACTGGGGGTGAGTGTTTGATTTGCTCTAACGCTCCGTCCATCATCCCCTTTGGTATCGCTTTGTTCGCCCCACCAGTGACCAGCATTTTCCCTGAGGTTAGCACCCTGTGGTGTTAGAATATTAATTTTGCCGCTCACCACTGACCATCACCTTCCCTGAGGCAAGCACCCTGTGGAGTGGGAATACTTTTTTTGCCCCCATAACTGACCAGTTGCCTCTCTCTGTTGTCTTGGATTTTAATTTTTTAATATATATTCTATTTTTAAAATCGATTAAGTAAAATTAAAAAAATTATGTTAGACTTTTATTTTTTCCCATATAATTAACAACCTTTTCTTATTTGAAATATAAACTTACTATTTTTGGGGGGTTGAAAATATCGCTGGATGATTTTCAAAATCTGCGAAAAAATTAATAATAAAAATGTAATTTCACTTTTAGCATTTTAATGTTTTCTAACTTTTGTGCTTCATGTTTGACGTACACTTACTTTAGTCAATAGATGGCAGTGTTTTCATGTAGAAAGTGGCAGTTTTCTCCTCCTACTCCAGATGCGTGTGGTTGTCAGGAAAGTCTGAGCAACACTGAGGACAAAATGGTGGTCGGCTTCATTTATACGTTTAGAATGGGTAAACAAAAATGTAAACGAAAATATGTTTTTTAAACGATTTTTCCCGTGATTCAGAAGCTGACTGAAGGTATTTTTTTAATTATGTGTGTGAAGGTTTGCTTTTTACGTTCCGTCTTATAATGGCTTCCATTTTTTGTACAGGATGGTTTGCCTGATGTTGTAGAAATAGTGGTAGGACACATTCTTTCTCTTGGTTTGTATGCCGTCAATGCCTTGTATGTCATATCTTCATCAATGTGTATTTTTATTTTGAGTTAACTCTTTTTACTTTAAAAAACATATATACGTATTATGTATTAATCTTGTTTTAAAAATATTGCTAGAGTTGAATTATTACCCGGGTATTCAATTTAATACCCGAGTATTAATACACTCCCCCACCCAAAATCCCGGTTTCCCTAGTATCCCGTCCCAGAGGGTGGGTGACAAAAGAAAAATAGGGGTATTATAGTTTAAATTACTATCCATTTTGTGTAGTAAAAACATGCATTGTACTAGTCTGCGTTGTAATGGTACTTTCAATGTATCCCTATGTACATGCGTTGTAAAAACTTGCGATGTAATGGTAGTTGTGTTGTAAAAACTGCATAGTAAAAGCATGCATTGTAATTGTGTATGTTGTAACATCATATATTCGCTCTGGAGGGTCAGATCTGTCTCCCCATCAAGTTTGGAGACACCAGGACCTACTGGAGCCGCACCGTACCAATACCCGGGGTACAGGACCCCCTACAGCAAACAGCAAGACAAGAAGTCCATTACAGGCTCCACTGATTTCAGAAGCAATCAGCCATTGAAAACCATCAAGACCCCTGAGACCCACATCCTGAGTGGCCCAGCTGTCCGGAAACCGCCTCTCTGAATTGCCTGCTCCTGACTACGAGTACTTCTCGATGCATGACGTCCAGCTGACCCCTTTGCTCTGCACCCGGCCCCACCGGCCGCGGTAACGATAAACCAGCTGTGCTCTCGTGGTCCTGCAACTCTTGCATCATCCTCCCTACATTGGGACCCAACTCTAAGTCCTCCTGTGCAGTGTCTTTCCAGGTGGCCCCCTTTGTCGTAGCGCACCAGCTACTAACACCTTCAGCACCCTGCTCCTGGCCGAATCTGGGACACTACCAATCCTTTGCTGCTGAAACTTTGGACCTGGTACTGATATCGACCTAAACTGAGAAGGTGAACTTCGTGTTCTGCTTTTCCCTATTGACTTCAATGGTGCATAACTGCACATTAAAGTGATATATTTTCCGTACTCTTTAAAATTGCAACTCCTTAAGTACTTATTGTAACTCGAAGTTCTTGGTCCTAAAGAATACATAAAAATCAATATTATTTTTATAAATTGGTCTCGGATTTATTCCTAAGTGTGTGTCTCATTTATTGTCGCCGTGAGTACAAAAAATGCTTAGCATTACCCTCTGATAAGCCTAACTGCTTGCCCACACTACCACAATTAGAGAATTAGTATTATCTACTTTTTCCTCTGTAAACCAATAGGGGACTCACTGGACTCTATGAACAGTGTACTTCATTTTAGAATACTATATAGAGAGCCAGCTTCCTACACCTGTGAATACTGTGCCGTAGGGCTCAAGCTATAACTCTCTGATGAGACCTAACTAGGTCAAAACTAATCTGGTGTTGCTTGTGTTCCCATCTGGAGACGATCTGGCCTGGCAGTTTGACTTGACTGGTTGCATTGGAGCATGACCAAAACTGATTGCATGAGGCAGGTCTCTGTCTAGAATGACAAAGTGTGCAAAAAATGATGGTCTGCAATGTGGCTCAGATCGCTCACAAGTGGTTGAGATTCATTCAAGCATTTTTTCCATCTCCTTATTGTGTTTACATCAGACTTATTTTGACAACATACTTCGCAGGAGTTGATAAATCTTCTGTCATTGCGGTGAAGGGAAGGCCATCAAAAATTACTTCTGACTAGATCTTCAGTGACTGTTCAGCTTATGTTTTCAGTGATTAATGAATCATGGCATGGTTGAAGCATGAATCCATGCCAATGTTTGGACAGAATAAAGGGTTTGTTTTGAACAAAAGCTAGACCATTTGAATATTTTATCTGAAAATGAGGAAAATGCTTTTCTAGGTTATGGAGAATAAAACATTTGGTTTCTTGATGAATTTACCCAAGAAATGTAGAGGTAGTTACAGAAATAAAAGCTTGGGAGCAATGATATTCTCCTGGAATTCTCAAGCTGAGGATGTTGTCTGGCTAAGGAGTCTGCAATAACATATTCTAAACTGGGAATGTAGGTAAGAAACAAATCATATTGTTGAAAGAAGAATGCCCAGCAGGCTTGCCTACTATTCCGAGGGTCAGCCTGTTAAAGGAATTTAAGATTTCTTTGATTGATATAGACTGTTATTTGAAATTGAGCTGCAAGTAAAATATGTCTACACTCTGTGAAAGCTGATTTTATAGCAAAAAGCTTTTTCTCCAGAAGGAAGTAGTTCCTTCCTTCCGGGAGAGAATTTTTGAGAGAAAAAGGCCATGGGTGGTCTTTTCCGTCCTGATCAAGCTGACTCAAAACCACTCTCACTGATAGCATCGGTTTCAAGAATAAAGGACTCTGAGGCATCAGGTAGTAATAAACTGGAAGCTTGAATGAACTGTTTTGTTAGCGTTTTGAAGGGGAAGGTGGCACTATGATTCCACTGGAGAGTCATAGGTCCTCATTATGATGGCGATGAGACTGCCACTGACCACCCTTCGATGGTGGTCCCACTGTCATCCATAGAAGCGGTCAGACCGCCGGATTATGATCTGGCGGTCGGAGGCATTGGTGGTAGGGACAGACCACTGCTTTTACGATGGGCTCCTTGAGGCCGTCGGGGCAGTGGTTGGACCGTAATCCTTACAATAGGGGCAGTGCCTGCTAAGGCTCTGCCGTAGGGATTACGATGTCCATTTCCCTCAGCCTGTACATGGTAGTCTGACCGCCATGTACATGCAGACAGAAAGGGACTTTGGGGGCCTCTAGCAGGGCCGTTGGCCTCCGCTATGGGGCTTGGGGGCACATGTGTTGCTCCCTAAACATCCATGGACCCTGTGCCAGGCAATTCATGGTGCCTGGCACACGGTACATGGATGTTTAAAACATGCCTATTACTATTGCGGCTTGTGCTGCGGCCCTTTTCCAGGCTGCTGCACAAGCCACAGTAGAAAACGGCATGTTTTCAACCGCCTCAACGGCGGTCAGATCATAATTTGGCGGGTGGAAACGCCGACTACATGTCGGCCAGTATCCATCCCGCAATGATGGTGGTTGGACGCTCATCCGACTGCCATCATAATAAGGCCGTTAGTTCTTTTTAAGTAGGTTGGTGATCGGAGAGACATGCTTGGAGAAATTCTTGACAAATTTCTGGTAGCAGTTTGCTAGGTCTAAAAAGCTTTGTGTTTCCTTTACTGAAGTAGGAATCAGCCAATCCCGAATGGCTTGAACTTTCCATCTGTCCATAGTTGTTCCAATAGAGGAAAGAACATAGCTTAAGTAGTCTACAGCGCCCTTCCCAAATAGACACTTTTCAGGTTTTGCTAGCAATTTATTTTCAGGATGTGATTGCCATGGGCTGAATGGTCTGCGGGATCTTTAGAAAAAAGTTGGATGTCATCTAGATAGAGGACCATCATCTAGAGGATTAAATCTGAAAAGACTGCGTTCATGAAACGTCATCAACCAGTATTCAAAGTGCCCAATGTTATCTTGGATGCTGTTTTCCACTTATCACCTGATCAAATCCAGACCAGGTGATAGGCTCCTCTCAGCTCCAACCTGGTGAATGTTTTAGCCCCTTTGACAGCCTCCAGAATATCAGAAATGGAGTAATCAGACCTCTCTTGAAATTTGCGTCATGATACTTTCTAAGAGCTTGTTGTTCCTTAGGAGATAAAGAAAAGATGTACCCATGGGAAACTATAGCCTCAGAAGGATTTCAATAGCACAATCAAAGGGTCTATGGGGTGGCAACCCTTGGCAATCAACTCTTAGAACATGTCAAAGTACTCAAGATAGATTTTAGATTATTGTGCAATCAATCAATGGAGTGCAATTACCATGAAGAACTTCAGAACTTCCAGCAGAAGAAAGATTATTAGCTGCAGAATGAGACACACAAACCTCTGAGACCTAGAAAAAATTCTTTGCACACCAATTTATATAAGGATTGTGTCTAACCAACATGTTGATGCCCAAAGTAATATGATAACGAGGGGAGGAAATAAATCAAAGATTAATTTCTCATAATAAGAAGCTATTCGGAGTGGCAAGGCCTGAGTTTCCTCAGTGATGAAGCCAAAAAACACTAAAGTCCTATCAATGGCTTTTACTGTGACTGGAACTCCTTTCTTTTGAACTGGGATCTGGTGATTGGAATCCCATTGAATATCCATATAGACATCATAGGCTCTATGATTCACAAGAACAGGCACTAAAAGATGTTGAGGTTGGATTAGTAGTTCCCTTTACAGTAGGATGAAACTATAAGATTTCAGAGTGATGTGAAGGGGTGACTGATTAATATTTGACTCTATTCCTTGCACTAGGGGAAGCTTTCTAGTTTTCTGACTCCTTAGAATGATGAAAAGGGTGTAGGGGGCAAGAACTCAGAAGATGACATTTCCGGCCACAAAGAAAACATGGGCGTGGATTATGTCACCTGGATCTATCTTCTTTAGTCAAAGAACCTTTAGTAAAGCCCACTTGAATTGACTTGTCTTCCACATCAGGAGCTTTAGATAGAAACTTGAATGAAGGTTTAGAAGGGGATTTTACCTGTGATTGTTTATGAAATTTCATTTGTCTTTCTTGAAGATGACTGTTGATCTGGATGGTAAGTTGAATAAGTACTTGTAGGGACACTGATCTGGCAACTCTAGTGAGTTAATCCTGAATTAGACCAGTCTATCACTTTAGCTAAGCATTTGAACTTGGAGATGAAAGTATTCAAATCCATGGAACCTTGGATAAGCTCTAAAATCTCCTCTTAGGCAGCACTAGGGCTGGACTGGGAACACAAAGCAGTCCTGGCAATTTTGTAGGAACAACCCTCTACAGGGAGGGGGGGGGTGCAAGTGTGAAGGACTGCTGCTTTTGTTACTGGGGGCCGATATTTCAGCACAGCTGCAAAACCAGCCTCTACCCCTACAGAACCCCCAGCCTCCTGGGGAAAAGCCTGATGCCCGCTATGGCCATTCCAGTCCTGGACTGCATACTTCAGATCTTGAAGCTCAAACATCTTTTTGAAGTCCATAATGAAAGTTGGAAAATTGTCCAAAAGTGGACTGGCATCAGAAACTAAAAGCATGGTCCACACCAAGGCTTTCCCATTTGTATTGCTCACAATAACTCCTACCTTGGACCTATCACTGGCATACACATGGAGCTTAAAGGTGGAATAGACCTGACAAGTATCTAAAAAAGCCTTTAGCTTCTTATGGTTTCCATCAAATGTTAACTATGCCAAGCAAGCCAGAGGAGGATCCAAACAACCTTGCCACCAAATGGCAAGTGATTGATGCAACAAGGCATTTTCTGTGGTCTGGTTCTGAACTTGCAGAGTCAAGTAATTTACCAGTGATGATAATTCCTGGACCTCATCCATCTTCAGATTTCTTTGGTTTGCTACCTGTCAAGAGCAATTCTTATTGGCAATACTTGGAGAGTCTTCTTCAAGCATAGAAATGGCCTACTGTCTTCAGAGCCAACACCAGAGCGCAACTGTAAATATAGTATTGCTCCAAAAATAATATCCAGCAGTAAAGAAAAAACTGAAGACCAGAAAAACCTTCCAGCTGTCTAGGGCAAGCAGCAAGGCGAATAGCAAAAATAAGCAGTCAGGGACTGGAGAAGGCAGAAAATCTGGCCCATTGGGTGATCAATCAAACAAGAACAGTTGTGACGCAACAGGATTTAAATGAACTCCCCTCAGAGAGCCAAACAGGATGTGATGAAATCTAGGATATGGTTTGACCATTTTGGAGTGAAAAACGAAATAATAACTTTAGCATTCAAAAGAGTGGTATCCAGAGGGCACGACAGCCTCAAAGAAAGAATGAACGATCGAGAGCTCACAGGAACAGTGGCCACTGCAGCCCCAGCACAAGACCATGGCATGGTACAGGTAATGAAGAAATCCTTAGAATTTCTGCCTATATGAGTCCTGCAAACTTTACCTGAATGGATAGGCAACTTTCTGTCCTTCCAAGACACTCTCACCTGCTTAAGCTCAGCCTACTGTGTGCCTGGCTTAAGGTGGGCCTGAGCTTTGCAGTCCTGTGGAGCTGGATCTCAGGGGTCTTTTTGCTTCTTGCACTCACCTCTCTACAAGGACCGGTGGGAAGAGGATGGCCCAGCCTGGGACCCTCAGGGATGCTTGTGCTCTCCCTGCAGCCCTGCCTCGTGTGTGCCACCTGAGCTAATACAGAGCAGGGGTCCAGGTGTAGATTCCTTGCTTAGAGACCCAGAGGCCTCGCTGATGTTGCAATTATTGTACATGCTAGCCATGAAGTGCCCTCAGTCACCAGGAGTAGCCCACACACTAAAAGGGCAAGGTACCAGCAACAATGGGAGTAGTGGCCATAAGATGTACTCACTGCCTCCATCCCATCAGCTGGCTGCTGGGACCTGGTGGAGCCCTAAATTACCAGGCGCAAGTTAAACTGAATTGGTTCCCTTCACAGCACATATCTAAACAACAAAGTTCCCAGCCACTAAATGGCAGAGGAGATTGCAACTAAACATGGCCTGTGTACTGTATGCTTTTACTTATTGTGGTTGAATCCCATCTCTGTTTCAACAAGGGAAGCCTTATAAAAGTCAGTCCTTCCTCCACTGATACCTATATCATATTTCCTCAAAGTGACTCCACTGGGGCTACGTCACATGAATCTGAAAGGCACATGTAGGCATTGGCACAACCTCCACCCATACATGCTGATGTTAGACAACACTGTCCAAAGCCAATGCATCGACTGGGATTCTATAATTAATCCCACACAGCAGTCATGCATGGGGGCGAATCCGAGACATGACACATCCCAGCCTCCACAAACTGTTGCAATGACAG
Source organism: Calotriton arnoldi (assembly GCA_963921515.1). NCBI lineage: Eukaryota > Metazoa > Chordata > Amphibia > Caudata > Salamandridae > Calotriton > Calotriton arnoldi. Next base: position 237,569 of record CAWUFW010005964.1, on the reverse strand, counting down.
TGCAATGACAAAGGACAAAGGGAACACAAACTCAAGGTAAGATTTACAAATACACCAAGCCTGCCTCTGGTATGGTGCAGCAACTTCCCATCAAACTAGGAGTCAAAATGGATATTGCTTAAGTGGGCATGTCTTCTGCCACAGTAATTCTTCAAATGATCCAAGAAACTGTTCTGCCCGTAAATGCAAAATCATAGCAGTGGGTATCAATATCTCCCTGTTTTGACAGGATCTTTAAACAGTGGTTGATTCCATAGCTGAGACAGAAACCTGTCATTCAAAGGCAAAGACTCAATCCACACTCTTCAGAATATGGTAGCCCGCCTCATGGAGACAACTTCAAAATTGGAAGACAGGATGAAAGATACAGAGGATAGATCATGTTGTAATAACAGATGGATCATATAATACTGGAGAGACTAGAGGTCTAACACCTAAAGCATGTCATGCACTTCCGGTTTGGTTCATGGATTCCAGAATAGGGTGATGTCTGCTTGTTTTGTGAGTGAGAGGATGCACTGGCCTTTGGTGATGAGGCATCCCCTGTGGGTCTTGAGCAGGCCTCTTACATAAAAACTGCTTAACTAGATAAACAGAGGCAATATCCTCCACACCACCTGCCAGGATGGTAAATAATTTCACAATTCATCAAAGGCAACAATATTCCCAGACTACACAAAGCTGGTTCAGCAACAGAAGAAACCCTTCATGAATGTCAAGCAGAAGCTCAGAGTAAAGGAAATGCAGAACGTGTTATTATATTCTTGAATTTAAAAGTGTTCCTACATGACCAGGTGTAGTTCTTTGATAAGCCTGGAAGTGCTTGGGAATGAGTGGAAGAAAGAAAAGACCTCTTTGACTGCACTATTACCTGTGAGTCTGGTTTTACCTGTTGTTTCTGATGAAACTGCATACATATTATTATAGCAGTGAAACATATTGACTTTTGATAATGAATCCATTATCTTTGAATCACATCAATAGTACTTAGTACTTACACTACTAATGGGCTCCCTTCCCTCTTATTCGGATTAATTGTTGAGGTGATGCACCACCATTATTTCATAGTGTCTAGGGACATTGATATGTTATACTTCAGGTGAAGATTTATTCTCATCTCTTGCTGTTTTTCTCCTTACTTTCTGGATACACTGATGACCACAAATCCAGAAGGTATTTGACTTATTAAAGCACTTCTTTGTGGTGCTCGATTGATGTGTCTTCCTCATTTCATCACTACACAAGTGAGTGACCTAGCTGATCTCTTCTTTATGTAGCATTTTCTGACAGCAACCTATAGTAAGGCAAATAATAAAATGATATAACTACATTAAAAGGCAATGCTACGATGGACAGGCTGTGACAGTAGACTTACGCAAGAAACCAAATGTGGCAGGGAACATGAATGTCCCACTCAGCAGCACTTTATGGCTTCAGGCTAAAGGGGTACATCAGGGTCATCAAACTGGGGAACGTATGGACTGAGGACCACATGAATTCCTTTGATGAACAAGACCGAGTTTTCTCTTACACAACTTTAAGTTTTATAAATGCCTGCAGATGCAGCATGCACTGGAGATGTATCATGCTTGCTGTCTACTGTCCTAAAATTCAACTGCCTGGAGGCTAGGTTGATGGTCAAATCACTGGAAAAGAAAGGTATTTCCTTGATTTGCTTCTCCTTGGTGATAACTACCACTACTCCACAAATACAGTGGCACCTTAGTTGAGGTTGAGAGGAAAGAGGCAAAAATGGATTCTCGAGAGTTAGCTATATCAGTCGGCTTGTTCATCAAATTCTTGTGCAGAGTCTATTTTACCACTGATAAATTATTGAAATTGTGTTGAACTCAAAACTGCCTACAATGTCATTGAGGTTTTGGAAATAAAATAAATCAAATCAAATCGCCACATCGCCAAGTTGGTGATGTGGCGAGCGTAAGGTGAGTGGTTTTATTTATCTATCTATTTTATTTTCCATATCCTGTCATCTGTCGACTTCCCCCCACCCTGCCCCACTGCTCTTACCTGCACCGGCCGTGCCTGATGAAAGGTATGGGATCCTTTTGCAGTTCCCATACAGTAATAGGCATTGGCTTCCTTTTTTCTAAACAATTCATTGCAAGATGGTAGTGTCCTCATAAAGCACTTACAGAGGCAGACAGGAAACAAAACATCGATCAGTGCTTACATTTGGGATGATTAGGAGATGTCCCATAAAACATTTTAAAAAATGGGGCCCCTACTATGATAATTTTTACTCTGCTGTGACATGACCGGTTAAGTATGCATTTATGGAACAGAGTACTCTACTTATACAATTGTGATTCATAAAGATCCTTCATATGTATGTTATATCACTGCCACTTGTGTACGGCCCTGTTTGCCTTTATGAAAATCTATAAAATTGGTTATAAGAATATACAGCCTTTGCAGAATTTCCAGATAGAAGAGATGATGGCTTAGGTGAAACTCACCACAATACTGGAGCCATGGAGTAAATTCATGCTGTGTTTGAAATGTGAACAGAAAAAATATTTTACTACATTTTGAAATGCCAAAGGAAAAGTTTGATCATTGATGAAATTAAAGAATTTGTAACATAATTGTTTGTGATCACGGTTTTGATTTAAATTGCCCTTATTTATCACAACACTTGGGTAGTTTTGATTTTCCTATCAACTGTGGGAAACTTATGTATTCTGATTACATTGTACCAGATTAAAGAGGATAAAATTAAGGTTGGCATGAAGCATGTCGAAGTTAGCCTACGTAACTACGCCATCTGTAACAGCATTACAACTATGCTAGAAAAACTATCAGTATCAAATATCAATTACTCTTGCAATGTATATGTATATATACATATATATATATTTATGCATACATATATAAAGATATACATGTATATAGATATATATATATGCTTTCACTGAAAAAAACAAAAGGTTACAGGGACATTATAGTTAGGCTCAGATTTCACTCGTACAAAATCAGTGAAATTCAGCAGTTATAGTTTCCTGAGGTTACTATAACTTACGCCCCGCAATGCACTGCTTATGACCTCACATATTACATCACTCTTGACATGCTCAGTGACATCAAGTAGAAGAACTGACACGTCCTTGTCAACCATGTACAGAAGTGGTCCTTCAAACATGGGTGAAGGCATCAAGGGCAGACCCTGTCTGTGAGCTCTTACTGCAAGCTTCAGTTGGCATGTTTTCTGTTATGCCTTTTCTGCTTGTTTTTCTGCCCTCTGTTTTGCCTTTTTCATCTAATTTTTCTGCCCTCTATTTTGCCTTTCCTGCTTGTTTTTCTGCCCTCCATTTTGCCTTTTCTGCTCATTTTTCTGCCCTCTGTTTTGCCCTCTTCTGCTCTGTTTGCCTTTTCTGCTCATTTTTCTGCCCTCTGTTTTGCCTTTCTGCTCAATTTTCTGCCCTCTGTTTTGACTTTTTCTGCTAGTTTTATTTGCCCTCTGTTCTGCCTTTTTCTGCTTATTTTTCTGCCCTCTGTTTTGCCCTCTTCTGCTCGGTATTGCCTTTTCTGATTGTTTTTCTTCCCTCTGTCTTGCCTTTTCTGCTTGTTTTTCTGATCTCTGTCTGCCTTTCTGCTCATTTTCTGCCCTGTTTTGCCTTTTCTGCTTGTTTTTCTGTTGTCTTTTTTGTCTTTTCTGCTCATTTCTCCTCTCTTCCCACTGTTTCCCTCCTCCTGCCGTTTTCCTCCTCTATCACCCAATGACCTGCCCTCCCCAGGATCTACGTAATGGAGGTCACAGCGTGACCCCATTGAGCTTGTACTCATGCCAGCTCCCCCTGCAACAGTTCTCCTGTCCAGCTTGCCTACAGTCCGCTACCCTCTGCTGCCTGTCTACCTGCTGCCCTCTGTTTGTACCTCTCCTGCTCATTTCTTGCTCTGTTTTGCCTTTTCTGTTCATTTTTATGCCCTTTGTTTTGCCCTCTTCTGCTCTGTTTTGCCTTTTCTGCTCATTTTTCTGCCCTCTCTTTGGCTTTTTCTGCTCATTTTTCTGACTTCTGTTTTGCCTTTTCTGCTTATTTTTCTGCCCTCAGTTTTGCCTTTTTGGCATCTTTTTCTGCCCTCTGGTTTGTCCTCTTCTGCTCTGTTTTGTGTTTTCTGCTTGTTTTTCTGCCCTCTGTTTTGCTTTTTCTGCTTGTTTTTTCAGGCCTCCATTTTGCATTTTCTGCTTGTTTTTTTGCCCCCTGTTTTGCCTTTTCTGCTCATTTCTTCTGCCCTCCCTTTTGTCTTTTCTGCTCGTTTTCTGCCCTCTGTTTTGACTTTTACAGATCATTTTTCTGCCCTCTGTTTTGCCTTTCTGTTTGTTTTTCTGCCCTCTGTTTTGCCTTTTTCTGCTTGTTTTTCTGCCCTCCAAAACTTAATGGGGGAAGGTGGTTGCGTGGCCTCCCTCTCCGGGCTGATTTTCGGCCCTGTGGATCCCATAGCCCGGGGCCCGGCCAAAATTCAATGTGACAACCCTTAACCACCATCTAAGGTGGTCAAATAGCCCTGCTGCAGCTATTCAACTTCTAAAGACACCAGTCTGCCTAAAACTTTGTCAGTCTATGTCTTAATTTATTGGCCTCTCTGCTCAGTTTACATGATATGGCCCCAGTTGTGCTAACAATTCCCCATTATCCATATCACCTAAAATGAATGTAGGCACTTGTTTAAAGGGTAATGTTCAGCAAATATGGATACCTCAAAGTCAGAACAAATCCCATTTGCTTGGAAATATAATTAGATAAGTTCACAAGTCCAATATTGGACTCAATATGGATTCTCAAAATTAACAAGATTCCTAGCTATATGCTCTTTACTCTCTACTGATTTAATCCATAACATTAACTTGAATGTTCTATATAGCTTTTAAGCCAATATGTTAACTTATATTAAAGATGCACCTAAGAGGCCTCCTACATTAAAAACATGACTTTACACAAGAACCTGAAAACCAACACTCCTAGTGAAAAGTAATTGAGTCCATGCATATATGAGCATTTTTGGGAAAAGGAGATGGAGAAAGTTTCTTATTACAAAAAACAAGAATAGGGAGTGAAGAGGTGCACCTCGTGGGTGCTAGAGGTGGATACGTCCTCCTCAGATAAACATATGAAACAAAAGGATCCACCTCAAAGAGGTTGTTTTAGGGAGATGTGTTTCCAGACTTGGTAGGGAACACACAGTGTTTGCTTACATACCCCTCACACACCAAAAGGGCCCTTGGTGTCATGCTTCATCATAGGGGTCTTCCCGCCCGCTGCGGGACGGGGCGTGCTACGACCAGCGACTACGCGGGAGCACTGATATTTGTAGTGCTATGTGTGGTGTAGAGGTAGTGAGAGGAAGGGTCGAAGGTGAATGCGAGAAGTGAGTTTAAAAAGGACCTGGCCTCATGGACTTAAAGAATTTTAATAGGTCAAAGAGGCTGGTGCTATTAAAAAGGTGGTTCGGAGATGTCCTGCATGTAATGTGCGGATACTCCTGGTTGTGTCAACATGTTTCGAAGCAACAAGGCTTCTTCATCAGGACTAGAAATGAGTCCCTTCAATACTCACTATGTTGCTATCAATAATTGTGTGATATATACAAATGTGAAAAAAGAAATGCACAATATCATGCACTCTATACAGTACCTAATCAAATAATGGTAAAATGTGAGCCCACTCAGTATTTCTGAAATGTAAGCCTGGAAAAGAGAGAGCACAATTAATTTATACAAGTGCGCCTCCCAATGCGCAAACACGGTTAGCCTGTGAATACAAAGCGTTAAAATGTGACTGTGGTGTCCTTAGCCTTAGTTTGTAATTTTAAACCAAGTGCCGTGACCTGCTAGGATAAAAGGGACAAAAGACAAGACACACATACAAAAAACAGAAAACACACTCTCTATATTTAGGATTCGAAAACACTGTGAATAATGGTTTAAAGTATGTTAATACAGTGATCCATGGAAGATACATACTAGAGTAAGCAGGAGATAATGCTCCCTGAGCCTTTTTAACGGGTGGGAAGGGTGTTGCCACGTCTGCCATTTGAGAAAAAAAGAAGAAGAAAAGAAGAAGAAAGAAAAAATGGGAAGAAAACTGTTGGTTCACAGAAGATTAGGTATAGCGAACACCAGGCTTGCGTTTTGTTTAGGACGACTCCTAAGTTACTGGTTCCCTACACGGCTATGCCATACTCACGTTATGATCAACAGCTCCTCGCTTCCGATAACGCCATCCCGCGGCTCCGTTGTGTGTGTGAGACCGCGGGGGAAGCTCTATTTATGTGGCAGTCAATTAGTGTATAAAGGGGTCCACCTGTGTCGAAGTTTTACCGGAAATCGATGCTGGTAGCCAGCGATGTTTTGAAGACTAGAGCGACAAAGTGTTCCAAGCGGAAGTGACTCCAACGCTAGTGCGCTAACCCATTCCTGCCAAGGTACAACTTGAAGTGGTTGTGAAAAATGCCGATCATCATGTGTATACAAAATGAAACGGATGATCTCATATGATCAAAGGGTTCATTCAAACAGAAGGGGTGGCGCGGGGAAACCTTCAGATTTGAGCAATAAATATGAAATGCATTTAACAGATGGGCATGATCCAGATAATAGAGCGCTGCCTGTGTTTACTCCTGTGTTCCTATTCTATATGAATTTCAAGGGAAGCCTGGAAAACAAACTCAAGACTTAACACCAGATTACACTGAATGTAGTTTGAGGGGAGTGTAATAATTAAATGTCCAGATGATCGAAGAGTTCATTTCAAACAGGTGGGGTGGCGTGGAGACACATATAGATTCGAGCAGTAAATATAAAGCACTCATCAGATGGACATGATCCCGATATTAGGGTGCTGCCTATGTTTTACTCATGTGCAAACATCGATGTTCCTGTTCTCTAGAAATACCGAACTTCTAGGGCAAAGACATGAAAAACAGATTGCACTGAATGTGGTTTTGGAGGAGTTCCATGATTAAATGCCCACAGAGAGACACAGAGATACACGCTGGTTGAGCCCCGAAGTTGGTTATCTAGAGGGGATGTCAGAAGAGATGCGGTTTTCTCGTTGACACTGATTTCGCAAAAACGGACATGGAATGGCTGCATGATATGCTGATTAATCCATACGAGTATCCTAGGGGAGATCTACGGTCTAGGTCAGTTGAGCCCAGGGAATATCATCGTTCAGACCAGACAGATGAGTGCCCAGACGAAACACCCAATGTTGTTCCTTTTTCAGTAGGTCACTCTCATTGTGGAGTTGTTCAATCACAGTCCATTTCAGATCATCCACGTTGTGTGACATAGTGAGATAGTGACTTGCCATCTTTGTGGTGCTTTTTTTGCAGCGGACATTGCTCTTATGCTCGCCGATGCGGATCCTAATAGGCCTTGAAGTCATGCCGATGTATTCTTTTCTGCACGGACAGGTGATCATATATATCACGTTCCTGCTGTTGCAGTTTGTAAAGCCTCTTTGTTCCCAGACTGAGCCATTCATGAAGGTTATGTTTTTGCTTTTTTTAGTGAGATTACACGTGCTGCAGTTACCACACGGGTAATGACCCTGTAGTGGTGGGAGGGTAGTGGTAGCCAGACTCCTCTCAAGTCTAACCCTTGGTCTGGTATGGACCAAGATGTCCTTCAGGTTCCTGCCCCTCTTATGGGAGAACAAAGGTTTGGGAAAGTTGAGACTTCCGCAATTGAGAATTCTCCAGTGCTTATTCACTAGTTTAGACACTTCATTTGAGTGAGTGTTGAAAGTGGTAACGCATATAAGCCTGTTTTCCTGTTCTTTGGGAGCGTGGTTTTCTAACAGAGCTTCTCTGTTGTTATTTCTTGCCCGCTTGAAACCTTTCTTTACAATCCGTTCTGGATAATTGCGCTTCAGTAGTTTGTTTTCCAAGTCGGAGGCTTGTTTTCTGAAATCCGTGAGCTCGGAACAGTTTCTCCGGAGGCGGAGGAACTGTCCGTAGGGGAGATTGTCCCGAAGATGCCTAGGGTGGAAACTGTTGTATAATAATAGGCAATTTTTCGCTGTTGGTTTGAAATGGGTAGTAGTCTTGAGCTTACCCCGGTCAGGATAGATGTTCAGATCAAGGAACACCAAATTTGTGTTCGAAAATGTATGGGTAAACTTTAAGAATGTGTTTTGTTCATTAAGCCATAACATAAAAGCTCCAATGGATTCAGCGTCACCTTTCCATATTACAAGGATATCGTCAATATACCGTTTCCAGACAACAATGTTGTCTTTGAACGGGTTGTGATGGTGTAGTATCCTGTTAGTTTCTAGATGGTGTACATAGAGACCAGCCAAACTGGGGACAAAGGTGCTCCCCATGCTGGTCCCGTGTTTTTGTAGGTAATGTACCCCTTCGTACAGAAAGAAGTTGCTTTTTAGGGCCAGGGAAATACATTCCATAACCACGTTACGAGGTGTATGGTAATCCCATGTCGTGGTGAATAGTACTTCCTCTATGATGTCTAGTGTTTCGTCATGGGGTAAGCTCGTATATAAGATTTCGACATCGAGTCCCAAGAGGAGGTGTTGTGCTGGATCAAAATGGAGGTCCTCGATAAGTTGTAGTACGGCCTTGGTATCTTTCAGATAGGTATGGATTTTCTGAACTAAAGGCCGTAGGAATGCGTCAGCAAACTTGGAAAGGGGTTCTAGTATAGAGCCAATACCAGATACAATTGGACGGCCGGGGGGGTATGCCACATTCTTATGGATTTTCGGGATGGTGTAGAAATAGGGTGTCTTAGGAGATTTTTGTATGAGGAATTCTGCCTCCTTTCTCGACACCCAATCGTGAGCCATGGCTTCCTCCACCATCACCATGATCCGTACCCGCGTCTCTTCTGTTGGGTCAGCGCAGAGGATTTCGTAGTTTCTGCGGTCCTCAAGGAGTTTCATACATTCAGTGTCATAATTGTGTTTCGTTTGAATAACAATGGCACCCCCTTTATCCGCTGGTTTTATGACCAGGTCGGTGTTGTCAGCCAATTGTTGTAATGCTTCTTTTTCCAATCGTGTGGTGTTCTGGAATGTTCTTTTACCCTCACTTGGTAGGTTTGTCAATTCATCCATTACTGCTTTTTCAAAAGCAAGCAACTCGACTGGTATTGTGGAGTCCAAGGGGGTGAAAGTAGATTTGTTTCGCAATCCAGTGTCAGATGTCTGCTCCACTGTTATCTCTGTTTCATTTCGGTTCGCAAAGAAAGCTCGTAATTTAAGCTTGCGCATAAACTCCTTCATTTCTAGGCATAGTTTGAACTTGTCCATCTTGTTTGTGGGGACAAAGCCCAGGCCCTTTTCTAGGACGAGTTTCTGGGGCTCTGTAAGAGTATACTCTGTTAAGTTAACCACTAGTTGCCCTTCCTGCTGGTTGATGGTTGATTTGCTGTGGCAGTCATACTCCTTGTTGATACTCTCGCCACATCGCCTGGCTCGTGACTCCAATGGACCTGGTTGCCTCTCAGGTTCCTTCCTCTCGGTGGCCCAGGGCGTGACCCTAAAAAAGGAGGTGGTCCATAGTAGTTAAATTCTTGTGGTGGTGGGTTCCATTGTTGGAATGGTCCTGCCATGGGCGGTGGACCATAAGGGTAGTACGCATAGCTCGGTGGTCCTTGGAAATGGTTCCAGCCCCTTCCTCTTGGTCTGTAGGGTCTCTGATACTGTGCTCCTCCTCTCTGATTCCTCTGATTGCTACCCCGGCTTGAATGTGAGTCGTTGGAGCTTGCATCAGATAAATCACTGTCCGAACCCTGCTCACTATGGGTTTTCTTGATCACGTAGTCATTTCTTATGTACGGGTAGATACGTTCGTGGCTAAAAGCTGTAGTATCCTTTTTCAATTTCTTGTACTTGCTCTGTTTCAATGAGATCTCGTATTCATTCATCTGCTGGTTGAGTTCATCCAATCTTTTCTTCAAAACGGTGGTTGATTGATAGGTTTTAAGTTGGACCTCAAGTTTCTGTATATCGATCTTAAGTTCTTGTGCCAGTCGGGTGGCTGTCTTGATTATGAGGACCAGCCAATCCCTTGTGCAGTGCCACGATATTAGTGACCAATCTTTTTTAAAGGATTTGTCATGCTGGAATATAAACGGTTCATTCCGAACTATTAGGCCTTGCGGTGCTGCGTTGGCCCTGAGGTATTCCGTCATTAGAAGGCCATGCAAAGCAGTTTTTATCTGTGTTCTCCTCAGGCTTGCTAACTCATCCCAGTCCGCATTGTCTGGACCCGGATCGTTGCTACTCAGTCCCTCGAAAGGATTGAGGGCTGCCAGGATTCTGTCAATTTCACCTTCATCAAAGGTGAGGCCTGCTGTCTCTGCCATGTTGTGAATGTCAAAGAAAGGAAGGAATCTTGAGTGTGTGTTATTCTGAAAAGAGTGTGTGTTTGTATAGAGAGAAACTATATATTGTTACCCTACCGATAATAGAGGGTGACACGGGATGAGGTAAACGGTACACTGGCCGTTATCACTCAAAAACCAGGATTACTGGGTTACTCCCACAGCTGCGCGCTGTCAAGGTAGCTACAAAAAACAAGAATAGGGAGTGAAGAGGTGCACCTCGTGGGTGCTAGAGGTGGATACGTCCTCCTCAGATAAACATATGAAACAAAAGGATCCACCTCAAAGAGGTTGTTTTAGGGAGATGTGTTTCCAGACTTGGTAGGGAACACACAGTGTTTGCTTAGATACCCCTCACACACCAAAAGGGCCCTTGGTGTCATGCTTCATCATAGGGGTCTTCCCGCCCCGCTGCGGGACGGGGCGTGCTACGACCAGCGACTACGCGGGAGCACTGATATTTGTAGTGCTATGTGTGGTGTAGAGGTAGTGAGAGGAAGGGTCGAAGGTGAATGCGAGAAGTGAGTTTAAAAGGACCTGGCCTCATGGACTTAAAGAATTTTAATAGGTCAAAGAGGCTGGTGCTATTAAAAGGTGGTTCGGAGATGTCCTGCATGTAATGTGCGGATACTCCTAGTTGTGTCAACATGTTTCGAAGCAACAAGGCTTCTTCATCAGGACTAGAAATGATCCCTTCAATACTCACTATGTTGCTATCAATAATTGTGTGATATATACAAATGTGAAAAAAGAAATGCACAATATCATGCACTTTATACAGTACCTAATCAAATAATGGTAAAATGTGAGCCCACTCAGTATTTCTGAAATGTAAGCCTGGAAAAGAGAGAGCACAATTAATTTATACAAGTGCGCCTCCCAATGCGCAAACACGGTTAGCCTGTGAATACAAAGCGTTAAAATGTGACTGTGGTGTCCTTAGCCTTAGTTTGTCATTTTAAACCAAGTGCCGTGACCTGCTAGGATAAAAGGGACAAAAGACAAGACACACATACAAAAAACAGAAAACACACTCTCTATATTTAGGATTCGAAAACACTGTGAATAATGGTTTAAAGTATGTTAATACAGTGATCCATGGAAGATACATACTAGAGTAAGCAGGAGATAATGCTCCCTGAGCCTTTTTAACGGGTGGGAAGGGTGTTGCCACGTCTGCCATTTGAGAAAAGAAGAAATAAAAAATGGGAAGAAAACTGTTGGTTCACAGAAGATTAGGTATAGCGAACACCAGGCTTGCGTTTTCTTTAGGACGACTCCTGCATTACTGGTTCCCTACGCGGCTATGCCGTACTCACGTTATGATCAACAGCTCCTCGCTTCCAATAACGCCATCCCGCGGCTCCGTTGTGTGTGTGAGACCGCGGGGGAAGCTCTATTTATGTGGCAGTCAATTAGTGTATAAAGGGGTCCACCTGTGTCGAAGTTTTACCGGAAATCGATGCTGGTAGCCAGCGATATTTTGCAGACTAGAGCGACAAAGTGTTCCAAGCGGAAATGACTGCAACGCTAGTGCGCTAACCCATTCCTGCCAAGGTACAACCGGAAGTGGTTGTGAAAAATGCCGATCATCATGTGTATACAAAATGAAACGGATGATCTCATATGATCAAAGGGTTCATTCAAACAGAAGGGGTGGCGCGGGGAAACCTTCAGATTTGAGCAATAAATATGAAATGCATTTAACAGATGGGCATGATCCAGATAATAGAGCGCTGCCTGTGTTTACTCCTGTGTTCCTATTCTATATGAATTTCAAGGGGAAGCCTGGAAAACAAACCCAAGACTTAACACCAGATTACACTGAATGTAGTTTGAGGGGGAGTGTAATAATTAAATGTCCAGATGATCGAAGAGTTCATTTCAAACAGGTGGGGTGGCGTGGAGACACATATAGATTCGAGCAGTAAATATAAAGCACTCATCAGATGGACATGATCCCGATATTAGGGTGCTGCCTATGTTTTACTCATGTGCAAACATCGATGTTCCTGTTCTCTAGAAATACCGAACTTCTAGGGCAAAGACATGAAAAACAGATTGCACTGAATGTGGTTTTGGAGGAGTTCCATGATTAAATGCCCACAGAGAGACACAGAGATACACGCTGGTTGAGCCCCGAAGTTGGTTATCTAGAGGGGATGTCAGAAGAGATGCGGTTTTCTCGTTGATACTGATTTCGCACAAAACCGGACATGGAATGGCCGCATGATATGCTGATTAATCCATACCAGTATCCTAGGGGAGATCTACGGTCTAGGTCAGTTGAGCCCAGGGAATATCATCGTTCAGACCAGACAGATGAGTGCCCAGACGAAACACCCAACGTTGTTCCTTTTCCAGAAGGTCACTCTCATTGTTGAGTTGTTCAATCACAGTCCATTTCAGATCATCCACGTTGTGTGACATAGTGAGATAGTGACTTGCCATCTTTGTGGTGCTTTTTTTGCAGCGGACATTGCTCTTATGCTCGCCGATGCGGATCCTAATAGGCCTTGAAGTCATGCCGATGTATTCTTTTCTGCACGGACAGGTGATCATATATATCACGTTCCTGCTGTTGCAGTTTGTAAAGCCTCTTTGTTCCCAGACTGAGCCATTCATGAAGGTTATGTTTTTGTTTTTTTTAGTGAGATTACACGTGCTGCAGTTACCACACGGGTAATGACCCTGTAGTGGTGGGAGGGTAGTGGTGGCCAGACTCCTCTCAAGTCTAACCCTTGGTCTGGTATGGACCAAGATGTCCTTCAGGTTCCTGCCCCTCTTATGGGAGAACAAAGGTTTGGGAAAGTTGAGACTTCCGCAATTGAGAATTCTCCAGTGCTTATTCTCTAGTTTAGACACTTCATTTGAGTGAGTGTTGAAAGTGGTAACGCATATAGGCCTGTTTTCCTGTTCTTTGGGAGCGTGGTTTTCTAACAGAGCTTCTCTGTTGTTATTTCTTGCCCGCTTGAAACCTTTCTTTACAATCCTTTCTGGATAATTGTGCTTCAGTAGTTTGTTTTCCAAGTCGGAGGCTTGTTTTCTGAAATCACGCTCCCAAAGAACAGGAAAACAGGCCTATATGCGTTACCACTTTCAAAACTCACTCAAAAGAAGTATATGCGCCACCCCTTCTGTTTGAATGAACCCTTTGATCATATGAGATCATCCGTTTCATTTTGTATACACATGATGATCGGCATTTTTCACAACCACTTCCACCTTGGCAGGAATGGGTTAGCGCACTAGCGTTGGAGTCACTTCCACTTGGAACACTTTGTCGCTCTAGTCTGCAAAACATCGCTGGCTACCAGCATCGATTTCCGGTAAAACTTCGACACAGGTGGACCCCTTTATACACTAATTGACTGCCACATAAATAGAGCTTCCCCGCGGTCTCACACACACAACGGAGCCGCGGGATGGCGTTATCGGAAGCGAGGAGCTGTTGATCATAACGTGAGTACGGCATAGCCGTGTAGGGAACCAGTAACGCAGAGTCGTCCTAAAGAAAACGCAAGCCTGGTGTTCGCTATACCTAATCTTCTGTGAACCAACAGTTTTCTTCCCATTTTTTCTTTCTTTTTTTCTCAAATGGCAGACGTGGCAACACCCTTCCCACCCGTTAACCCCTTCCGTGCTCATGACGAGCTCAGCTCGTCATGCTGCGCAGTGCTCGTTTGCGCATGACGAGCTGAGCTCGTCATGAACCCGCCCACTCAATGAAACGCCCCGCACAGGGCAAAAATCGGCCGCGCACCGAAGGGGTTAAAAAGGCTCAGGGAGCATTATCTCCTGCTTACTCTAGTATGTATCTTCCATGGATCACTGTATTAACATACTTTAAACCATTATTCACAGTGTTTTCGAATCCTAAATATAGAGAGTGTGTTTTCTGTTTTTTGTATGTGTGTCTTGTCTTTTGTCTCTTTTGTCCTAGCAGGTCACGGCACTTGGTTTAAAATTACAAACTAAGGCTAAGGACACCACAGTCACATTTTAACGCTTTGTATTCACAGGCTAACCGTGTTTGCGCATTGGGAGGCGCACTTGTATAAATTAATTGTGCTCTCTCTTTTCCAGGCTTACATTTCAGAAATACTGAGTGGGCTCACATTTTACCATTATTTGATTAGGTACTGTATAGAGTGCATGATATTGTGCATTTCTTTTTTCACATTTGTATATATCACACAATTATTGATAGCAACATAGTGAGTATTGAAGGGATCATTTCTAGTCCTGATGTAGAAGCCTTGTTGCTTCGAAACATGTTGACACAACCAGGAGTATCCGCACATTACATGCAGGACATCTCCGAACCACCTTTTAATAGCACCAGCCTCTTTGACCTATTAAAATTCTTTAAGTCCATGAGGCCAGGTCCTTTTTAAACTCACTTCTCGCATTCACCTTCAACCCTTCCTCTCACTACCTCTACACCACACATAGCACTACAAATATCAGTGCTCCCGCGTAGTCGCTGGTCGTAGCACGCCCCATCCTGCACCGGGGCGGGAAGACCCCTATGATGAAGCATGACACCAAGGGCCCTTTTGGTGTGTGAGGGGTATCTAAGCAAACACTGTGTGTTCCCTACCAAGTCTGGAAACACATCTCCCTAAAACAACCTCTTTGAGGTGGATCCTTTTGTTTCATATCGAAAGTTTCTTATTACCAGAATTTTTTTTTTATTCTGGCCAAACATTAGTACCTTACAATTATATATTTCCAAGTATCAACTGAACGGATCTTGTGTCATGGCAATTAAACTAGATCACATTCATTAGGCGTTAACTTTAAATTGGGAGCACGTATAAATATACTGTTTACACTCAAATGAATTGTCATTTTAAACCCTCTTTAATGGGGAATTCTGAACTTGCCACGTTTAGAAAGAAGGCATGTTAGAAATGGGTTTTCTGGTTGGCTAGGGTATGCTCCTAAGCCAGGCAGACTCCACCACTCTAGTCAGGAAAAGGGGATTACACATCTAAAATAACCCCTGCTCACCCCCCTGGTACCTTGGCACGAGCAGTCAGGCTTATCACAGAGGCAATGTGTAAAGCATTTGCATATAACTCTACAAGAGGACACCACACCAGTTTTAGAAAAATAGCCAATATTTATCTGTGCAAAACAAGGCCAAAACGATAAGAATCCAACATACAGTTATACAAAATTATCAGCAAAGGAAAAATTAGAATTTAAGAGCAGTTCCTTGAAGTCCATAGCTCTGTTCGGGGCTATCACGGCGTCGTGAACAAACAAATCCAACAGTTCTGGCTGACTGTGGCGTCGCGGGCCATCTACAGTGTCAGGGAGACCTGTAAAACAGTGCCTTTGGAGATGCATGGCATCGGACCTTGCGGTGAGCTCCAGAGGAGTGGCGCCGGCAGGCATTGATTCCGGAAGTCGTTACAGGAGTTGCCAGGCCCTTGAAGTCAAACACGTTGCAGGTCGAACTCTGTGAGTTTGAAGTCAGGAGCATCGTCAGGCATTGGGGCAGCAGTGTGAAGCGTAGTAGTGCACCATGCGGTGCCCTCAGGTCACGGTGCAGGCAGCGGCTTGTTGACGGTTGCCCAGCGGCATCGGTGAGAATAGGGCTGCGGTGTGAAGTGGGGCGGTGCTCGTTGCAGTACTGACAGGTCACGGTGCAGGCAGCTGCATCGGCGTTGCTGAAGTGCCGTCGTTGGTAGACCCAAAGCTGCGGTGTGAGACAGGGCAATGTAGCGTGCGGGGCCCACAGGTTGCGGTGCAGGCAGTGGTGTCGGTTGACGAGCTGGAGTCGATGGTGCTGGAGTCGGTAGGCAAAGGCTGTGGTGTGGGTATGAGCAGTACCCCCAATCCACGGTGCAGGCAGCAGCATTGGTGTCAGCTTGGAGTGTTGTCATCGGTGAGACCAGGCCTGCAGTGTGAAGTGGGACGGAGCTCCATGCTCTCCACGAGCGGTACCCACAGGTCACGGTTCAGGCAGCAGCGTCGGTGACGGCATCACATCAGGGATACCAGGGCGGCGGTGTACAGTGAGGTGGTGTGGAGTGTGGTGCCCACAGGTCATGGTGCAAGCAGCAGCTTGATGGCGTCATTGTCGGTGAGGCCAAGGTTGCCGTGTGAAGTGTGGTGGTGCCCTCTGTGGTGCCCTCAGGTCACAGAGCCGGCAGTGGCGTCATTGACGGCGACGGGTTACCTTTCTCCTCTGTGGCATCTGAAACCTCGTGTTGCAGAAGTCGGTACCCAGAAAATGTTGAAGTCTTTGATTTCCCTGAGACTTTCAACAGGAGGCAAGCTCTACATCAAGCCCTTGGTGATACTTGGTATGCAGAAAGAACAGTCCAGTACTTTCCCTGCCCAAAACAGAAGCAGCCACTGCAGGCCAACCCAACAAAGCAACAACAGCAAATGGGAAGTACTCCTCCTAGCAGATCTTCCAGCTCTTCTTACTGGCAGGTTCCTTAGTCCAGCAGTACTCTAAAGTTCTGGGGTCAGGTCCCCAATATTTATACCACATTTTCCTTTGAAGATGGTACAGCTTTGTGGAAGGCAGCCACAGTCCATTCAGGTGAAAGCAACAACTCCTCCCCCTACTCTAAATGCAGCCAAGTCTATTCAGTCTGGCTATGAGTCACCCAACAAAGGCAGGACACACCTTAACCCCCCCTTGTGTCTGTCTAGTGTGAATGCACATCCCCAAATCCTGTCACTCCAAATGCAGACGGTGAATACACAAATGGCAGAGGCACACAAGATGGTTAAGCAAAAAAAATGGCCACTTTTTAAAAGCGGTATTTTCAAACACACAATATAAAAATTTTCTTCACTAAAAGATGTCTTTTCAAAGTCTGAGTTCTGGGAGCCTAAACTTAATTTCTCTATCTTGTCCCAATGGAAAGTTATGCTTGTAAGATGTTACAAGGCAGCTCCCATGATAACCTGTTGGGCAAACAGCCTTTCAATAGTTAAAAACAAAATACACAGGGGCCGATTCCGATCTCGGCCGGTAGGGCTCCGAATCGGATTCGGCTTTACCGGATCCGATTCGGAGCCCTGTTTCCCGACCGAACCGTACGCGGGTCCGGCCGAGCGAGTACGATGCGAAATCGCCGACCGACTCGTCCGGGCGTCCCGACCGCTCCGACCGACTCGCTCCCGGCTCGAACCGCTCCGACCGACTCGCTCGGACTCGACTCGCACCGCGCAATGGAGACGTTTCCCGGCCGGGTAAGTACGATGCGCGCCGCGAGCGAGTCCGACCGAGCCGCGCACTCCGGCTCGTAAGAGCAGTCGGAGCAGTACTTCGGGGGTCCGTGTCGGACCCCCTGCATGCGTAGCCGCGCGAGTCGCACACAGGGGGGACCCATGGGTCCCCTACCTGTGCGTGTACGGCGCGAATCGCTTCGCCGCGTACCCGCTGTAGGGGGCGCCCTTGTCCGACTTCGCACCCATTGAGTCAATGGGAGCCCGCGTACGCGTTGTACGACCGGCTCCCATTGACATCAATGGGAGTCCGACCGACTCGAGTCCGATAACATACGGACGCATCGTACTCGTTCGGTCGGACTGCACGGGTCCGATTCGGTCGGAAATCTCTCCGGGTCCGGCTCAGTCGGAGAAATTTACGGCCCGAATCGGAATCGACCCCACAGTCTTTCCCTATCAGGACATGTAAAACACACCAGTACATGTCCTACCTTTAACATACACTGCACACTGCCCATGAGGGTACCCTGGGCCTACCTGAGGGGTGCCTTACATGTAAGAAAAGGGAAGGTTTGGGTCTGACAATTGGGTTCACTGGCCTGGTCTGATATGTTCCCTAAACTAGGCCTAGGTAGCAAAGTGACCTTTTACCTACATTTTTCCTACTCTGCACATCGGTTCTAGTTAAGCCTGGGCGTAGTTCGCTGAGTTTTGCTACACAGAACTTCGTAAAGTTACAAAAAAACTCAGCGAAGTTCCGCAAGTGGCGGAGTGTAGTGCGAACTACTGTTCGCGCTGGTCTTTCTGCTGCTCGGTAGAAATTCTACCCGAGCGGCATCTCGCGCTCGAGAACTTACCGTTTGCGAGCGCAAGCGAGGAAAAAACTCCGCTGCACTACGCGAAGCGGAGTTCAACGCCCAGGCCTAGTTCTAGTACTGACCTTTTACCCAGTTATGTGCTGAATAAATGTCGATTTGTTTCCTTGAAATTAGCCTCATTTAATATGCATGACGATTCTTAGTAAAATCCCCTGCACATGACGTACATAACAGGATTAACATACTTTGTACAAAAGTCATTGCTATCTTTCATCCTAGGGCGACCAGCCTACTGTGCATAATTACAATTATTGATTTAGACTCATCTACATAACCGTACTCACAATATATCGATTGTGGTAGAGCCCCTGAGGCTACCTTTAAGGCAGAGGTCTTCAAACTTTTGTAGGTTGAGCCCCCCCAGCTGAATTTTTTTAGATGTTGGGCCCCCCTTACCACCTGACAGAAATTTCTGGAGTCTGGTACACTACATAATCGACCGCCACGCGCATATTCCGGGCCATATCCAGCAAATAATGTTCAACACAATAAGAGTGTTTAGTAAACTGCAGGTTTGTGAGTGGGTGTGGTGAAATGACAGAGGCTTATTACTCTGCTCCAAACACCATTTTCCAAGATAAAATGTGCGCAAATTGTTTTTACTAGGATGCTTTGTTTTACACATGACATAGATTGATAATAACACCACCAACATATATGTGACGGGTGTGCCTGTTTTTCGCCACAGAGACCGTCAATCTGTGGATGGATTTTTGCTACTGCCATCCTCAGGTTGTGCTCCACATCCAGTCTTGAACGGTACTTAGTCTTTAATACCGCAAGTGCTGAGAACCCAATCTCACATAAATAGGACGAGCTGAAAGGCAAGAGAGTTTTGATAGCAGTTTCTCTCAAAGCTGAATATTCTGCAGACATTTTCAGCCAAAACGGGGACTGTAAGGGAGACAGTGTTGTCAGATTTTTCGAGCACTCCCTAGCTCAGAGCTGGTACACGAGAAACAAATCTTCTCTAGAAATCTTTAACAAACGTTTTAGGCAGCATTATAATGGGATAATTGCCCACCAACCAGTTATGGATCCGAAGACAAAGTTGAAAGTCCACAGAGAGGGCGCTGAACGAACACCTAATTGAGAATTCCTTAGTGGTACAATAAGTTGCTTGCCTGAAGCAGTGGGGGTTTAGGACACGTCGGGCTTATGGCTAAAAAAAATAGAACTAATAATAAATTAATGATGTTGTCTATTTTACTTCAGAGCAATGTTGTCTGACAGACTTTGTGGTGGCAGGGACATGTTAAGGATTTTGGGTGCCCTGGGCCAAAACTATTTTGGGGGCCCCTGTTCAGTACAGCTTTGAGTTTAACTGATTTACTTTCAGCTCTGCCATACCCTCTTTAGCCAGGCTACTAGCGGTGCACAGGCACTATGGTCGAAATTCTAAAAGCGTTTA
Source organism: Calotriton arnoldi (assembly GCA_963921515.1). Lineage (NCBI taxonomy): Eukaryota > Metazoa > Chordata > Amphibia > Caudata > Salamandridae > Calotriton > Calotriton arnoldi. Next base: position 217,708 of record CAWUFW010005964.1, on the reverse strand, counting down.
CATCTAATATTCAGAGACAGTGATGTGTTTTCACTGTTGTAACAAAGCAGCAGCCCACTAATTTTACAGCGAATAATATCTGTGATATCCTCCAATTTCTCATATGTGAGGACCCGCTTGGATCCAAAATAAACTTTTTTATGGTTGTTGCATGAAACAAACATATTTCTCTGCAAATAGTAATAGACTCCCTCACATCAATCACATTAAAAAGAAATTAAACAAAACGGTATTTACAAGAATCTGTTTAGGAATTATTCCAGGCCATCAGGGCAAAAACAGAGCTGTCTCTATCAAGGGGCCCCCTGAAACGACTGGATTGCAGTGCATGTAAATGTGTCCTTTTGTAATTTAGGATGAAAACCTTGATGGGGCACAACATGCCCATACTTGTGTACAGGGCGCAACTAGACCCGAACTTCGGGTGGGGGCTAACACTCCCAGCCAGGGCTGGCCCTAGCACTGGTCGCACCCAGTGCAACAGTCTTTTTTGGCGCCCCCTCCCCCATTTCCTCCATCTCCATGAATTTCCTCACTACCACTCACCAACGATGCACCTCATCTCTCTATAGCACCTTTCTGGCAAACATTTCATTTTTTTATAGCACTACTCATTGTTTACTCACACTCAGTTCAGTGATCTGCTTTTTACATGTTCTTTGTAGTAGGCACATTAAACCTCTGCACTGTGTGGGTGGCAGGAGTGCCCATGTGAGTGCATGGTGAGCCATGCAACAGTGTGAGAGTAGGGTAAGAGGAGTGACTGCAGGGTGAGTGAGGTGACCATATGAATTTGGGTGCGGATGTAAGTGCAGATTGGGACGAATGAATGTGTGGTTAGTGATGGGCTTATTTGAGTGAGATTGCAGATTGAGCAGTGAGGGGGACAGGTGAGTGAAGTGTCACATGAGTGCAGGTTGAGTAGTGTGCTTGTGTGACTGCAGGGTGAGGTACAGGGTGAACAGCGCAAGTGCATTGTGAGTGCAGAGTGATCACTGTGAGTGCATGGTAAGCGGGTAAATGGTGTGAGTGCATTGAGATCAGTGTGAGGGCATTGTGATCGCTGTGGGTGCAGGGTGAGCGTGAAAGTGAAGGGCGAGAATGAGGAGCGAGTTGTCTGAACGCAGGGTGCAGTCCCAGACACTATAAGTAACTCAGCTTGTTATTGACGACGGCGTAGGGTTTCAGATATGATAAACTATTGCTATTATGGCATTAACCAGGGATCAGGGTGGAGGAAATAAATGTGCTGATCTTGCAACAAACTTCGAGTTTTATGATTAGGGTTGCCAGCTCATTATTTGGATGGCCCAAGTGGTACAAAAATAAGCAGTCACCCAAAGCTGTATTGTCAGCACTTGTCTGTGCATACTTTGAACAGCAAATATAAATAGAAAGAACTTTTAATTGTGTTCTAGGGCTGCCTGAATGATCCATGACTGATAATACAAGGGAACAAAGACAGAAAAGTCACATTACAAATGAATACATACTTCCTTATTTATAACAATATTTAGTGTCAAGACAAGCAATTTGCAGGCTGTTTAAACAACACATGGCTGGCTGGCATTTTGCGCACCTGTCTGTGTCATTTTAAAAGAAACTTTGTCTCCTTTCTGGGAAGAGCTAACCCTCCCAGGACGGGGTTAAATTCGTACAGCTGAAATGCTTCAGCTGCAGTGGGAGGCAGGAGTCTCCTCTGTTAAAACTGAAAGCAATGAACAGACAGTCATTTCAGCTGCAGTGGGAGGCAAGGAGTCTCCTCTGCTATGAAATCGAACGCGAAGGAACAGGACTGTCTGTTCGTTTGCTTTCAGTTTTAGCAGCGGAGACTTCCTGCCTCTCACTGCAGCTGTGAAGCATTTCAGCTCTACCAATTAACCCCCTCCTGGGACAGTTAACATGATAATGACAAAAAGCATGGGCACGTCGTGACCTTTGATTTCCCCTCCCTCCCCCTTCAACCATACCGGAGTTCTCCAATAAAAAAAATCCCCAGAAGACTTGCGACGCAGGACAGTGAAGAGGAACAAAGGTAAGAATAGAGTGGAGTGCACGCCCCCCCTGAGATGGTGTCGCGCCCCCCCAGGGGGGCGCGCCCCACAGATTGAAGAACTCTGCTTTAAGGTATAAAAGAACTGCAGTTCACTAGTGAAGGAGAGGAGATGCTTCCACACAGACACTAAGGTCCTGGCCTGCTGAACCTTCAACACTTAGCGGTCCAACTCAAGATAAAGACGGGGTCCTTCATTCTCTCCCATCAGGTAATGGGGTTGGCTCTTTCCTAGGAGATTCTTGGCTGCACACCTACATACATGTTAGGTACACTTAGGTAGGATCCACATCATAGGAGTACGCTTGATTACTGTCATGTTTATATGCCTGCATAAATTCACCATTTTAGCACCATGGTAGAATTCTACCTTCTATTCACTCTGTTGGTGCTTGTAATCTCTTACGTTAGCTTCTGTCTATTGATTGTCACAGCAAACATGTTTTATACTAGAATGGCACTCTGTTCAATAAATGCTCATTGAAAACGTCCCCAACGTTTATTCTATGTATCTCTCTAAGACTAAGTGAGCACGATTGACTGAGCGAAAAGCACTTTACTGTTTCCACGATCCCTGAAGGGTTAAGGGTTGTCATGTTCAATGGTTGCAAGAAACTATTAGCTCCTTGGTAAGGTTAAGGGGTTTATGGTGACAAAGTGAGCTAGCTGGTCTATAGGCCGACATATTCTGCGGGGGTGTCCGGAATCAGTCTAGATACAATCCCTTAGTTTATGTTGTCCAACAAACATGCAGTTCCTATATATTTTTAGGAACTACACAACATGGCGCCCAATGTTGGTTTGGTTCTTATTTAACAGTCAAATCTGAGTAGGTCAGTCGTGCTGTCTCAGAGACCCCTACTTACATTTAACCAGAGACTTCTGTAGTGGGAAGGGAAATCCACCTCAGCTGAGTAGGTAAACCCTATGTATTGGCTGTAGGTTATACAAGCTTGAAGGATTAAATTTTCCCACATTGTGCAAAACCTTATCTCTTTTCCATGCTACTTACTCTCACAATGTCTGTCAATGGAGATGGTGTTGCGAATGCAGGAGAAGATCAGGATGTTGCTCTTTACATTACTGAAAATTGCAGACATGCAATTACTATGAAATTAATGCAATATGGCCTCCCTGCAATGGGTGGTAATGTTACCTTCGTGATTGAGGGGCACGGGGCATCAGAACAGAAGCATTCTATTCTTGGGTTAGATTCCCGCCTGCAGATCCACTCACACATTTGTTTCATACTTACATTGAAGATGACACACCTAAAGAATATCTTCTATACGTGGACGTAGAAGTCCTGTTAACATACCAAGAGCATATTAATTGGTTTTTAAAGGCACCCTCCCCCACACCACAACAAATTTGAGACTCGGTCCACTCGGCAGAGAAGGAGCGACCTGGCCGGTCCTAACTGCTTACACACTGCTTCCAGAGATTGATACATTGCCAACAGCAGAATTACATACACTTTACACAGACATAGTAAAACTATACAGAAACCTTACACAGTTCGTAATGCAAATACTTACAATTCAACCTGCACGGATTACTCAAGTTGGTTAACCTCACACAACTACAACAAATATCAGCCCACAAACGCTGAACACGATTACGGGAAAAATGCCCACTAAACATGAGCAAATGCCTTTCTGGATAGCACAGAAAATAGCACAGCTTGAAGCAGTATTTCTCCATACGGGCCTATAGGAAAAACACTGAATACTAACAATTTTCTTGCTAATGGGGATAGCTCCCCTGATAGAAGATTGTACCACTTGGGGTACAGTTTTTGCTGCCATTTATTCCAGAACTCATGGTACCCCCTCAATAGCAGTTATTCCAGATGTAGTTAAACAAGTACAGAATGAGTATGGGGCAGAGCCCGCCCTGGACTTGGGGATGAAACTGATGGGCAATTTTGCCCAGGTATCAGCAATTATGTTAGGTAGCATAAAAGGGGAGGCATCAACGGTGGCTATAAACTAATGCCTGAGTGAATTCACTCCTGCACAACAGGAGCGAGAACTACCTAAGATTATCGAAGAAACCTATGCTTCACTGGGTAGAGATAACTTGGGAGCTAGACCTGGGAAACCACAAGTGACGAGTAATCCTGAAAAGGATAACTCAAAGCAAGCATCCGTTTCGTCTAAAAAGAAATGGGATAACAAACAATCAAAAATAATAAGCAGAATGCATCACGATCACGGGTGGGTCTCTTCAACAGGCCCGCGCTGCTCTTGCCCCGTAATCCTACCAGTGTGTGCAGCACATCGGAGGTAAAATCTGTGCCTGTCCCCTCCTCTTTCCCTACATGTGTAGGTCAAGGCAGGGGAGGCCGCGGTGACAAGCCGCACGGTCTCTGATGCCTGGAGTGCGTCCGCCTCTGTGTGGTTACACTCCGGGGGCGACCTCGGGCCAGGACCGGATGAGCGGCCCTGATTGACATCCTCGCTCTGGAAGTGTGTTGGCGGCGGAGTGTACCTCCATCCCCTGGAAAGCAGCGGGCACGCTGGGCCCTGAGATCCGCCCATGCCACCAGCCTGGAAACTGCGTGACGTCCCCAGTGCCGGCCCACAGAACGATGGATCATGCAGCTGGCCTGAGAGGCCTCAGAGGTGAGCTGCTCTTCGGGTGCTGCCGCACAACAAATCAGCCTGTGGCACAGCTGAGGCTTCCACCCCATGTTCCCACCTGCCTGTTCGACCTGCGGGGGGCGCTCTGCGAGTCTGGAAGACACAGTTTGATGGAGCCAATTCATTCTGGCTGACTGGCAGGCCTAGAGTCATTGTAGACTTAGGTTGCAGGCCGCGGACTAGGCGGGTGGCATCGGGGGGATGCAAAGAGGACTTGATCTGTGGCAGTCCACCCCCCGGCCTCTCACCTTTGGGTTTCCCCACACCTGCACCAAAGAGGGGCCTGCGACTCACGGCAGAGTGACCCTACCCTTTACCTCTCCAACATCTTGGGGCCTCGGGGCCAATTGGAGACTCACCAACTGCAAGTACAGTCTGGGGCCTACTCCCTGGGTGGCGGAGCCAACAGGCCATGGGATAGGGAGCCATAGGTGGGGACATGGGGTCCCACACCTACCCTCCTCGCTCCCAGGGCCCCCATCCTTGCAGGCGGTGGTGCGGGGTGTGGCAGAGTGGTTTCGGGCACAGATAAACTCCGGAGTGACCCCGAGGGAAAACTTCGACACCATGGCAGGGGAGAAGGAGGGTAAAAAGTCACAGCAGAGCAGAATGGAGCGATTTGTCCTCCTACCATCTGGGCACACAGACAATGGGGCCAAGCTGAGCACACAACAGCCAGAGGAAGGGGCCTAGGATCCATCACTCAGGGAAATTATGGCAGCCATACAGAGCCTAAAAGGCACCTTAGAACCAAAACTTGACTCAGTGGTGGCTGAAATGACCTTGATGAGGGCAGAACGCAAAAAGGAAAAGGAGCAGCTCTGCGACACACATCGCGACAAACGTTCTTGGACATCAGCGAGACTACTGCTCAGCTGCAGAAACAGGTTGCCTCCCTACTTAAAGACAATGTCACTATACAGGTGCGTCTGGAGGACATGGAAGGTAGATCCAGGTGCAGCAACATACATCTGGTGGGGGGTCCGGAAAAAACAGTTGAGCCCTGCACTGATCTCTTTGTGGAACATTTCATCACTGCTGTGCTCCAGCCCAAGGGCCTCTCAAAATTCTTATCGGTTGAGAGAGTTCACAGAGTGCCAGCTGCCCCCCCCAGATCAGGCATGCCTCTTTGCACCATTGTGACTCGCATCTTCAACAACAGGGACAGAGACGCAATCCTGCAGGTGGCTAGGTGCACTCCAGACCTGAGGTTTGAGGGAACCACGGTCAAAATCTATCCCGACTATACCCTTGAAGTCCAACAGATGCGGAGGAGCTTCATGGAAGTGAAACGTGAGCTGCGGAGGGGTGAAATCAAATACATGATGCTCTTCCCGGCTAAACTCAGAGTAATAGCAGAAGGGAAGACATGGTTCTTCGACTCCCCCGAACTGGCAACGGAGTGGCTGGAGGGCTGGCACATAGTAGGGGATGGAAAAAGACAACGGATTCCGTGCTCAATGTGCAATGATGGAGGGGGTGGATTTACCAGTGATTGCTCGCCATGAAGTGATACAGACATCGTTGACAGTGCGAAATGACCTGATGAAGCTCCATATTCGCCGGGCCCCTGAATCAGGCTGGAAAAATATATGAACCTCTACTGATTACAATTACTGGGGCCCATGAGGCAAGTGTTACGGTCCATGAGGTGCAGAGGGAGGGTTTGGTGTTCATATTCAGGAGGGGGGAACTGGCACGTATTCAGATTAATGGATAAGATGGCATTGTAGCAGCTGGGGACGTCACTCATCACCTCCATAAACCTGGGAAGGACTAATGCCCCCTGATATTAGGCCCTTTGGAGCGGCAGGGTGGCGGGGAGCTGTCTTGGTACCTTCTCCCCCCCCCCCAGTTGTGAATTGACTAACATATTTCTTTTTTCTAGGGGCATCAGGCGCCTTGCCAGTTGGGGTTGGGTGGGCAGTTTAGTTTCCACCAGGCAGGGTAGCAGGGTGGGGAGTCTCCTTAGTTTAAATGGGTTAGTTAAAGCAACAGCTACAAGCAACAAGGATGGTTCTACACCACTTTCCGAGGCACCTCCTTCTTTGGTGGGACCAACACCTTTTTTCTTATCACACATCATGTCATTCCCACCTAGTACCAGATCTCGCCTGTTGATCCTGTTGTGGAACGTGAACGGCGTCGGCAATAAGATCAAACAATACATAAACACGCGCCCGATGTTGTATTATTGCAAGAAACACACCTATTGGGTAACACATGCAAAGCAATGACTAGGGGAGGTTATACGACTGATTCACGAGGGGTGGGTATCCTGATCAGGAATTCCACCCCCTTCATTTTGCATCAGGCTTGGGTTGACCTGCAAGGAAATTATGTGGCGCAAATGGGCACCTGGGAAGGGATTCTGTTCAATCTGTGCTCTGTTTATTTTCCTCCACGGGTTGATCGCCTTACTCTCCCGGGGTTGAGCAAGATGCTGCTCTAACTACCAGAAGAGGTCCTACTCCTTGGGGGTAATTTTAATGCGCTACTTTCACCTGACCTGGAAATACACTCTCAAGCCCAATTTAATCATTGGGACCCTACGCTATTTAACTTTGTCGCTGCCCTTGGCCTAGCCTACACCTGGCGTACACAACACCTGCAGACCACCAATACACCTTTTATTTGGGGTTCATCAAAGTCTTTCCAGATTAAACTATATCTTTAGACAAGTGATCCACCTGGCTTAGGTGGCCGAGGTGCGACACCTTGCCAGGGAAATCTCAGATCACTTCCCGGTTGGTTAGAGCTATGGGGACGTGCCAACACAACTCGCGACCCACAACCTATTAACGCCTGGCACCTACAAGACACCAGGGGGGAGATTTACTAACATTTTGCGCCGTGTTTGCGTCATAAAAGTGACGCAAAATGGCGCAAAATCTTTTTTTCCTAATCAACTTTCCAGTGCTAAACTTGTTTAGCGCTGGAAATAACGTAAAAGTAATTCGAAGCAGCGCATTGCGCTGCTTCGCATTACTTTGCGCCGTGGGGGCATGCCAAGGGTGGTGCATGGGCATTCTCATGCAACCACCCTAGGTTTCTCACGCTAAACCCAATTTACTGAAAACAGTAGATTGAGTTTAGCGTGAGAAAACTGCACCCTTTGCAACTAGGCGCAAGTAAGGAGAAATGCTTTCATTTCTCCTTCCTTTACCAACTTTGCATGCGTGCTGCACTTTGCAGCATGTATGCAAAGTGGGAATAGCTTTGCATTGTGCCTAGAATAGTATTTTGTACAGGAAGGGTACCCTTCCTGTACAAACCCTATGCTACACTCATGCACACACGCTAGCGCTGCAGCGCTAAGGTGTGTGCATGGTGCACGGCAGCTGAAATCAGCGCCGGCACAAGGGAGAGGGGAGGAGAGAGCCATATCTTTAAAAATATGGCGGTCTCCTGCTCCCTCCCTGTCGCGCACCACAGCGCAGCCTCGCGGGGGGCTGCGCTGCATTGCATGACTTTTTTGTAAATCTCCCCCCACGTTTACTAGGGACTTGACTCAGGCCAAGGCTGCCTTTTTTTAAAACAATGAGGGATCAGTCACCTCCTACCTGACACTCTGGGAGGCCTATAAGGCAGTCATACATGGCAGAGCATACTCACTAATGGTAGGGCGACAATGAGAGAAGCAAAAATCACTCCTCATGCTGGAAAGCGAAATGAGAACCTTGGAGAGGGAGGGAGGTAACGAGACAAACAAAGACTACCTACACACCCTCCGTCTCAAGCTGAAAGAGTATAGAGACTTAATGGAGGACAGGGCGAGAAGCACATATACCCTGTCCCAACGATGCCTATATGAAGTGGGCAACAAAACGGGGAAACTACTTGCATTGTTCGAAAAGAGGGATCGAGCCAGGGGATGGGTGCCACACATCACTACGGACCTGGGCAAGATTATTTACGACCCCGAGGGCATAGCGGAAACATTTGTGCAAAGCTATGAGCAGCTGTATTCCCCCCAAAAACACATTGGTCACCCACAGACATTCGCGACTTTTTGAGAGACATTAAACTTCCTACTCTTTCAGAGGAACATCGCACTTTCTTAGAGGTGGATATTGAACTGCACGAAGTTGAACAGGCAATACGAGCATTAAACTCCGGCAAGGCTATGGGACTCAATGATCTCCCCATTGAACTTTACAAACGCCTCACCTCCAAACTAGCTCCCCAGATTCTCCATATGTGGAGAGAAGCATGGGGTGAACACATGCTCCCAGCAGTCCAACATTTGGCGACGATCGTCATCATCCACAAGGCGGAAAAGCCGCAGGAGAGAGGTAGCTCTTTTCGGCCCATCTCCCTCCTCAACGTTGAAATCAAACTTTTAGCCAAGCTCCTCGCTAACAGGCTGCATCAGGTAATAACCACCCTGATCCATCCTGACCAATCAAGCTTTATGCCAAACAGTGGGACACATCTTAACCTGCACAGGCTGTATGGAGTGATGGCTGGCTTACAAAATGATGAGGTATCCACTATGGTTGTATCAATGGACGCCTCAATGGCTTTCGACACCCTGGAATGGACTTACATGTTTGGAGTGCTCAAATGCATGGGCTTCAGACCCAATTTTCTGAGTTGGATGCATTTACTATATAAAGACCCAATGGCTTACATCAAGGTTAATTGTATTGTGTCCCGTAATTTTACCCTGGGCAGAGGGACCAGATGGGGATGCCCCTCTACCCACTGATATTCGCGCTCGCCTTGGAGCCTCTGGCGACATGGGTCTGACAAGACCCGATCGTAAGAGGCATCACCTGAGGGGAATCATGGGAAGAACGCATATCTTTATATGCGGATGGCATCTTCTTCTATGTAACCAGGCCTCCTGCAACAATTACCCGGCTAACTCACATCTTGCGAATTTTTGGCCAATACTCCGGATACACCATACATTGGGACAAATCCCTCATGCATCTGATATCAGGTCTCATGCCCACGCTGCCTGGGAGTATCTGCCTCCCCCTGTCCACTGGACACTTCAAATATCTGGGTATACATGTCACCATGGACTCCATCTTATTCTATTGTTTAAACTTAGCTCCTATCCTTGATCACGTTGCATCAGATGTACAACACTGGAAGACCCTCCCACTCTCACTTTTGGGGCGAGCGCTGATGTTTAAAATGATGACGTTGCCCCAAATGGTCTAAACATTACAAAATACCCCCCATCAAATAACGGATAAATCCTTCCATACTACTGAATCCCTCCTCCATTCACTTTTGTGGAATGCAACTCCACCACGGATTGCCCCCTCCAAGTTGATGCGTGGCATGTACGATGGAGGCATTGGTCTCCCTGACATTAAAAGATACTATTGGGCATCGCACCTAGCAATAGTAAACAATTGGGTATTTGCTCCCTGGGATGATCCTGCCTTCAGGCTGGAAAGGTTCTCGATGGGACCTGAAGGATATCAGGGTATACTCTACAATTCACTCAAGGCCAAAAATGTATTTCCACAGACGCATACAATAGCTCGGATTTGGAGATCAGCCACATCATTTCTAGGTTGGAGGGAGAAACTTACTGACATGATCCCACTGTGGAGTAGTGACGCACTTTCCCAGGTGTGCAGTCTTCAGGGTTTCAAAGAGTGGAACCTTATAGTGATATCCTTGTTGGGTGATGTATGGAGAGAGGACAACATGCTTACTTGGGCGGAACCACAGACCCAATACGAATTGGCCACCACTGAAGCCTACAGATACCCTCAGCTTCATTATGCCCTCAGGACACACATTTCTGGTGGGACTCCCATTTCATATTCTTCCCCCATAGAAGATAGAATCCTAACTGAACCACTACCCAAAAAAATGGTTTCCCTGATCTACAAAAAGCTAATGAACAATTCGCCCAACACTCTCATAGTACTCAGGACCAAATGGGAGGGAGACATTGGAGATTGTGATGACGGAGAATAAGAAGAGGCGCTGGGGACCTTTCACGAAGTAGCCATACATGCAGGGTTCCGACTGATCTTCTTATGTATACTACACCGCTCTTACTTTTCATGCACTGCACTTCAGGCCGTGGGCTGAGCTCCAACAGATCTTTGCCTCCGGGGCTGTGGTGATAGAGGTACCTTCTTCCACATCATATGGTCATACCCGATGATCCAAACCTTATAGATAGAATTACAAAGAATCATGGGGGAGGTTACAATGGAGCTCCCCCCAAAACAGCGAAAATATGTATTTTATATATTTGGGGAGAGGACCCGCCACCAAAGTACGCCAAGATATGGCTGTCACTAGGCCTCATAGTAGCTAAACAGAACATTGCACGGCTTGGGGGGTGGGTGGGACCCCGGCGGTGGGGGAGTGGGAGCGGGACATGGACTGGTGCAGGACTAATGAGAAATTGATATATCAAGGGAGAGGTTGCCCACGTAAGTGGGAGAAGGTCTGGGCGGGATGGTGCTCATATAGGGGTTTGGATGTGGGACCCACCCCACCACATGTAGCTCGGGAGCAGGATACACTTGCAGCCTAGAGACTCTGACATGACGGGTTAACCCTTACCGCAACTCAGACAGTCATTCTATTCCGCTTGTGTTACCTTGAGGTGGCCGTTTTCCCTTTCAAAGTGGCATGTATAATTGTATCATGACTTCTTTTTGCTGCTTAATGTTATGTTTACTTCATGTTTCTTTTCTTTTTAGTTTAAAACCAATAAAAAGATATTCTCGTTCTTGTTCCTTTCAGAGTTCATCAAAACACTCAGAGAGGGAAGGATGGTAAGAACACAGATCAGAAGAGCGAGTCAAGCTGTGAAGAGAGACACATCGCACTTCAGACTACATTATCAAACAAGAGGATAAACCCAAAATTAAACCTCAATTTAAAAAGAAGAAGGTAGCTGGCCTTAAGATAAGAAATGCCCAGGCTACTGAGGACTCTACTATTGAATGGGCTCTGATGATGCTAGACAGCGCAGCAGAAGTAACAATTGCTCTCCAGAACCTGATGGAATTTCTGGTGACAGCAACATTGAATAAACATATAACTGAGGAGACACCTGATACAAGGGTAAGTGTCCCACATCGTTTACACGAAATTACGCTCCAAATGGAGGGGGACATACCCAGGAAAGTGAAAGGTCTATTTTGGGAGAACCTTACATATGGATATGACATCCTTTGGGCTGAAAAAGACTGGACGCCTGAGTTCGTTATCGAGTGCCCTACCTGGGAAGACATAATTTTACCAGCTTTCTCCGACCTCATTCCAGAGTCACTTAAACATACATACGTTTAGGAGTGGGTGTTAGCACTACCTCCCGCACTCTACAGCAATCATGTAGTATGGGATGCTGAGTCACCTCACCATGAAACCCCATTAAAATCTACTCCTATTCCACAGAGGCAGCACCCAATAAAACATGATGCAAAGAAACAAATCAGGGAGATCCTAGATCTACTTGAACACCAAGGTGTGATTGAAAATTGCACCTCTTCCGTGAATAATCCTTTGTTTCCCGTAATGAAACCCAACAATTCATACCATCTAATTTTAGACTACAAGCATTTGAACACATGCACACATTCATTTGCAGTACAAAATGCACACAGTGCTGCATTAATGCATAATATTGTGCGGAAAAAATACAAAACAACACTAAACATCTCAAATGGATTCTTTTGCCAAAATATAGCGCCTGGAAGCAGATATTTGACAGAATTCTCGGCCCTAGGCTCTCAACGCCAATTCTGTAGACTGCCCCAAGTGTATACGAATGGCCCTGGGTTAAACCTTTCTACGCCCTAATCAGATCTGATTTTTCAGTTCAACATGGGACACAGGAACACAAAGAAATTCTCTGTTCCGTACAAGCTGAAATGATAGCTTCCAAACACTTACACACATTTGTAAATACCACTAATTTGGTGATCCATGTAGTTGCCGGTCACTCAGTGTACACTTACCTCACCTTCAATTAAGGCGAAATGGTACCCATAGCATACAAATCTCATTTGTACACAAACGCTGAAATGTGTTTTTCATCCACAGAAAAAATACTGACAGCAGTGAGAGAAAGAGCAGTAGCACATGTGAAACACATAATTGTCGCGACTCCAGTAACAACCTTAGAGGCTGTTACAAAAGCAAGCGTTCCAAACACAAAAGAACTGCATCCGCGATGGATACAATGGGCTAATTCTCTTACTGCAACAGATGTAGACTACAAATTTGATTCTACATTAAAAACACAAGCATTCCTGCAGTACGAACAAGAATATCCTCTCCAGAATGAAATAATGCCTCTAGACCAGTACGAATACATCATTTATACTGACGGATCTGACAAGCCTGCCGTAGGAAGTAAACAGAAATACAGCGCAGCATGTGCGATTGTGAAGGGACGTATGCGGGATGGCAAGTTTCATACTAACAATACCCAGACGCAGTTTCTAAAAGATTGCACGGTACAGCTGGCAGAACTGAAAGACCTGATACTGGCACTACAAAACACGGATCGGGAATTCCCCAAACTCATTGTGTGCGATTCGTTTTATTGTGTCCTGTCTTACAATGAATATCTTCACTATTGGGGCCAGAGGGGTTTTAGAGACTCCAAAGGTTGCAAAAAAAGCACAAGCTGCTTTGGGAACAGGTGACAAAGCTGAAAAAATGCTTGCCCCGGGCTCATGTAATTCACACATTGAGTCATCAGCGTGTTGGCGTGCACGTTGAAGGGAATTCATTGGCTGATGAAGCTGCCAAGGCGACACTGTGAACTGCTGCCATTGCTGGAATCGCTCATTCTAGCACGAGGATAGACGGACAGATGATAGCTGTAAATGCTACGTGCAACAGCTCAACCTTGCCAAAAGGTTTTCCACTCAAGTACTCCTACAAGTTAGATGTGCAAAATATTCTGTATGCTTGAATTCCAGGAGTGGGGGATAGAGTAATACCAAACATGGATCGCAGATTAGGATTAATTCTAGCTGCGCATGAGGGTCTAGATACAGCATACACAGGTATCACTGCGACTGTTTTACTACTAAAGCAGCGTTATTGGTGGCCAGGTCTCACTAAGCAGACCAAAGGATTTGTCCTTACGTGCGACATCTGTCAGCAGATGAAGGGTTCCACCGTAGCACGTCCATCACAAACACCATTACTGATTTCAGACAGACCTCTCGCATTTGTCTATTTGGGCCACTGCGGCCCCTTACAATCTGACGGGGCTTACAAATACATCTTGGTGGCAGTGGATTCATGCTCAAGATTCCTGTAGGTTTGGCCTCAGTGTTTGGCTGACACCCAACTGTTATAAAGGATTTGCGAGTCTTCATAGGGGCATACGCAATTGGCACATTACATTTTGACCGTGGCCCTGCGTTTAGCTCACAGGCTTACAAAGAGGCCATGGAAGTTTGGGTGTGGCCTTGCGGTCCTCCTCCCGGTATCATCCCAAGGGAAATTTGATCATAGAGAGGAAGAACCGGGACTTAAAGCAATCCTTAACAGCTAGGGTATTAGGCTTGGGTAGCAGTTATGTCAATCACTTTTATGGGGTCCAGAGGGCACTTAACAAAATGCCAAGAAAATCCCTGGGGGGCCGTACTCCATATGAAGTCCTGTTCGGGATAATAATAAGGGTCCCTGACCTCGATTGTGGCAGCTCAGTGGCGGATGAAACACCATTTGACATCAATGATCGTCCGAGCATTACAAAGCAACGTCCAAGTAAAACGCCCCACCACTGGAGAAGTGAAAGCTAATCCCGCAAGACCTGCTTCTTGCCAGCTGCAAAGACAAGAGATTTGTCTCAATTGATCTGATCAAACCATACTATGTAGCCGATACTCAACAGTAGGCCCGTGGGCTCCTTGGTAGTCACTGATCTCCTCTCGCTACCATACAGGAAGTTCAGATGGAAAGATTAAAAACCTTTGAAGAGTCCACTTTGCGAAGTGAAGGAGTTACCAACAATGGGATGCAACTTGTCCCTGTTGAAACTGAACAACATCAACCTACAAACAACACACAGATCTCAATTCGGCCTAACACCGATGTCTATGTGAATATGTCTCACATGGAGACATCTGCCAGTTCCACAAAACCTGCTGAGCTACCACAGAGAGATCGGACTGCGCCTGAATACTTCATTGATTTTGACAATTCCTCATTGGATCCAAGTGAACCCAAGTCACCGCCAGGGCCTGTTTCCCACAAACAAAGAATTAGTGATTTCTACCTTTGGCTGAAAAAGACTTACTTTGTTTTTCCCTGGCTACAGCTCTGGATTGCAATTGGCTACTGTTCCTAGTCCTTTGGATTGATATAGTGACTGTCTTTTTCTTGCCCCTGAATGGACATTACCTCCCAGAACGCTCTGCATGTGAACTTGGTTCTGAAACCGCATGCATCATCACATCGTGAACAGAGGGACCTGTCCTTAGTGAACATTACAGCAGTTCCAGTTCCTGAAGGAATAGTTTGGGACATAGTTTCCTACAATGTGTATGGTCCAACTGAACTTTTAAAAATACCACATTTATTTAAAATTTCTCATAGTGATATTAGCACCCCTAGTACTTTCTATGATGATTGGGACTTTGAAACTTTAAATACCATGCTGTCTGATTTAGAACAATCTGCTGCATTTTCAAATGATGAATTGTATGATGGTACATCTAATTTTGACACCATGTTTTGTTACCAACGCTATTGTCACCATTTTTTGCACAAAGCAAGTATCCTACATAATGTTTTCAATTACTATCAATGGGAACATTGCCCAACACCGTCGAAAGGAAGTTCAACAACATTTGCACAGAAGTTTGCTTATTTTTCTGGGTTTAACACTTCAGACCCGGCCTCATATTACTATAGGCTTGCAACAACACCTGTAAAGAAAAATATGCTTACTAACACTAAGCTGATATACTCTGTTTCCTTTATGGCCCAGCTGTCTTTACAAGGTTTTGACTTTTGGAGGGACACTATAGACACAAAATCTGTCTGGGGGACTAACGATTGGCAGGTTCAGGGAACTGAGGCCTTATTTAGAGCATGCCTCATACCACATCAAATGCTTTTCCTGAACGAAACAGTGCAACAGACTTCCTGTCTTGGGCTAGCCAAGATCAAGTATTTGAACGTACCTCGGATCCCCTCACTTACACACTTTGAGGGTTGGTAAAATTACACACAACACAGTGAGGATACATTAGATGCCATGCTACACAATGGTTCTTACAATTCATCAGACCCCAATTGGAAGGGATGGTTGGTTTGGCTTATTGACACAAATAGGTGTCAGTCAAGATTCAGGGGTACCACCGAAGGGTTTAGTATCCACAGGCCTGATCAGTGCTATGTACAATCAGAACACTCAGGGGTGGTGACATCTTACAGTGCTGGGAAGTTATGCCTAGAGTGGCTAAAGACCTTGACACTGTCCCAAGTGAAACAACACTTGCCCCTTCTCTCTGATGACATGGATCTTAGAAATTGTTTGTTAGGTCCCTAAAAGCCACGTCGAAAGCATTTCCTATATGCTATTTACAACGAGCTATGGAAAATCTCTCAACAGGAGGCTGCTGAGAGACTACGTGAAATAGATAGGGTTAACCGTGAAAAGGCCTTGGCTGTGGTCGACAATAGCATGACCACACTATCATCCAGGATTTATTTACTGGGCAACATTGTCTCTTCTGAAAAAGATCTAATGGAACAGGATTTTTGCATTCTACAACATGGGCAATCACAATTGTGGTCCATTATACTACTAGGCTGGAAGCTGTAATCATTGCATTCTGGCCACATGCCCTGGCATTACATCAACAGTACGACTCTGTTTTCTGCATAAAATCTAACTGTAAGACAGATGATGATGGCATGAAGAGCTGCAAAATATACCATGTTGCACATTGAAATATTGGACCAATTACCTTTTACCGTGGCTGAGTCACCATCCACAGAATGGTTAATCCTCGGCTACATTACACTGCCAGTCATGACTTTCCAATTTCAATACTGTCTCCAGTATCACCAGGTATGAAGCGCTAGGAGAGGGATACATACACAAGTACTGGGAATTACCGTACAGATTTAGATGCAGGAATGGGGACACTGAAGTTTTTCTCAGCAGTTCAAACTGTGAAAGTGCTTTAAGTGGGTCCTTAGTTTTCAAGGACATTTCCCTTCACACGGAGCCTGTAATGCTTCTATTGCAAACCTGTCCTGTCACTTGAAGATTTCCCCAGCTGCTGTGATTCATCCGGTGTTCGAGCTGCTCTCGAATCGGAGCTATTTAATGCTGAATGATCAAGGCTGTTGTGGGATGGTACCAGGCATCGCATATCTGGTCACAGTAAGTTCCAGGGTTACTTGTTGTATGCAAGTGTTGTTTCCACCGGCCCACACAGTTAGGGAGGCAACGCTATGGCCTTCAATGAATGTTTCGTTTATACGGTTTGATTCTCTGAGTGGACTAAAAGCCATGCTTCTTCAAAAAGATATGGCCTTAACCTCAGCCCGAGAGACGTTTGTTCTCCAGGTTGCAAGGTCTTCATCTGAGGTACAGGCACTAGTCCGTACGAACTTCCTGCTCCATATCGGGCAAATAGTTCATCGTATCTTTAACATGTCTGATATGAGGGGGATCATGCACCTATTTAAACGTATAGGTTCTGGGCAATTGAGCACCTTTCAGACAATATTCGGCGTTATTCCAGCATTCATACACTCTGTATTGGGAAGTGATTTTGGAGGGCTTCCGCTGGTCCTACTGCTTGTAGTGGGCATCCTGGTTTTAATTTTCCTGCTTTGCAATGGACATTCCAGTTCATAGAGAGATGTAGAAGGGACTGCTAGTGCGACATTGTCTTGAGCGCATGATGCTTCATCTGGGCACACTGCGGCTTCGGGATCTAATCGAGCATTGGTTCCTATCATTCAGACCAATCTGGTTTGACTGCATCTTGCCTGTGTTCCGCTGCCTGTTTTGTGGATACGAATGGATGTTGGACTTGTGTCTGACCCTTCCATTGGTTGTGCTACTGGACATACTACTAGACCCCTTAAAGGCCCATGTGTATCAATGTCCTCAGCGTACTCCCATATTGAAGATGGCATTCTTAGAGCCTCCACTGGATGCTTCAGCTCCTGGCGGAATGGACAACGGCTCTTCAGCCGGCTCACAGGTTTCAAGTGTTTCCTCTGTGGCCTCTGTGGGAACTGGAGAAGATCACATTTGCTCCATTGACCTGATACAGGAGGTATCACAGGGACCGTCGTCTGCGAATGCGAGTGACAGTGAAGTTGCGTCTCCCACACAGGACACATAAACATTTGGCTCACCGTGTGATGGGAACAATTCAGCCCTTTTTCCAAAACAAGCCAAATTGGAATGTGCAACATTATTTATTTTCTCTCTGCTCTCACTGAGCACCATGCCTTTCGATGTGCTCAGTCGGTCTAATCGGATATGGACTCTTTAATGGACTTATAGAGCTTTTGGATTTTTAATAACATCCTTTTTACATATAACATGTTTTTAGATATTTTTAGACACTGGTTTTATGACATTGTTTTTATGCTTTTAGCAGGCTTATTTTTAGCTTTAGTTGACATTGTCGACCTTCAGATGAGGAGTGGGTGTTATGTTCCCTAAACTAGGCCTAGGTAGCAAGGGACCTTTTACCTACATTTGTCCTACCTTGCTCTGCATAACGGTTCTAGCACTGACCTTTTACACAGTTATGTGCTGAATAAATGTCGATTGGTTACCTTGAAACTAGCCTCATTCATTATGCAGGATGATTCTTAGTAAAATCACCTGCACATGATGTACATAACAGGATTAACATACTCTGTGCAAAAGTCATCACTATCTTTTATCCTAGGGCGACCAGGCTACTTTGCATAATCACAATTATTGATTTAGTCTCATCTACATAATTGTGCTCACAACATATCGATTGTGGTAGAGCCCCTGAGACCACCTTTTAGGTATAAAAGAACTGCACCTTCACTAGTGAAGGAGAGGAGACGCTTCCACGCTGACACAGACACTGAGGTCCCGGCCTGCTAAAGCTTCAACACGCAGCGGTCTGACATCCCTTGCGGGGTGTACAACTCGAGACCAAGGTGGGGTTCTTCATTCTGTCCCTTCAGGTAATGGGTTGGCTCTTTCCTAGGGGAATCTTGGCTTAACACCCACATACATGCTAGGTGCACTTAGGTACACTTAGGTAGGGTCCGCATCGTAGCGTTACACTTGATTAGTCATGTTTATATTCCTGCATATAGTCAGTGTTTTAGCACCATGGTAGAATTCTACCTTCTATTTGCTCTGTTGGTGCTTGTAATCTTTTACGTTAACTTCTGTCTATTGACTGTCACAGCAAACATGTTTTATACTAGAATGACACTGTTTCAATAAATGGTTATTGAATACGTCCCCAACGTTTACTCTGTGTATCTCTCTGAGACTAAGTGAGCACGATTGACTGAACGAAAAGTACTGTACTGTTTCCACGATCCCTGAAGGGGCAAGGGTTGTCATGTTTGATGGCTGCCAGAAACTATTCACTTCTTGGTAAGGTTACGGGGCTTATGGTGGCACTGTGAGCTAGCTGGTCTATAGGCCGACATATCCTGCTCGGGTGTCCGGAATCAGTTGAGACACCAATCTCTTAGTTTAGGTTGTCCAACAAACATACAGATCCTAAATATTTTTAGGAAGTACACTACAGGTCGACATGGCAGTAAAAACTGAGTGTAGACTCTGCAGTGGCAGATCTGAGACACATCTGAAAGGCTACTTGTGTGGGTGGCACAACCAGTGCTGCAAGCCCACTAGTAGCACTTGATTTACAGACCCTGGGCACACACAGTGCACTGTACTAGGGACTTACTAGTAAATCAAATAAGTCAATCATGGAAACACCAATCCATACACAATTTACATGGGGAGCATATGCATTTTAGTACTGAATAGCAATGGTAAAGTGCCCAGAATCCTAAAAACTAAGAAAAATAATGTCAAAAACAGGAGGCCAAAAAGCAAAAAGTCTGGGGGTAAACCCGCTGAAAAAGCCAAGTCTAACAAGGCATTTTCTTGTACTACCCATTTGTGCCTTATGTGTCCTGGGTCACATGACTGTAAATGGCTCTGCTATTGGGGTTTGTGCATCCCTCCCAGACAGTGGGACTATGTGTATGCAGGATGGACCATCCGGACACGATGGTTGGGGGAGGAGTTGTGACCTGCCCCACTTGCACTTCAGAGGGCTTGCCTCCAGCACAAACAAATCAACCTGACACCAGCCCATTGCCACCTCAGACAGTTTGGAGCCTTGACAAGAGAAGGGAAGAACTTACAAGACAAACCTGGTCCCTGTATTCGGCCCGCACTCCATTGTGGTCAGAGTGAACTTATAACTTTGTACTAGTCCGGCGTGACCAGATAACCACAGTTAGTGCTTTGTGCTTTTAGGCGCTATTTTCACTTAAACCTCTAAAATTGAATATCTACTGATTGGAAGTCCAGATATCATTGATAGACACTTGTTGTTTTTGGTGCTATTTTCAATATAATCTTTAAAAATTCATATTTACTCTATTTTTCTAAATTGGTTTGGGATTATTCTTGTGTTGTGTTTTCACTTTATTACTGTTTGCGTGCTGCATTCATACTTTACACAGTGGCTCTAAGTTAAGCCTGACTGCTTTTGTGTTAAAGGCACACCCTGAAAAGGATTGTGGTTGTTGCGTGAGTGGGGGTTCCGGTTCCCTAAACTAATGGTTACATTTCTTACAGTGGGGCAGGTTGGTCTCGGAATGCATTTGAACACAAGATGGAAAAAGCAAAAATGAAGACACAAAAGGAAAGAAGAGGGAAGAAAATGAGAGTCTTCAGAAAAGGGAAATGGAATTGCTGAACAGACCACAGAGAGCCAATGGAATATGCAATGAAAATAATGTTATATTATGCTATGTTAAGAATTTTGTAGAGCGCACAAATACCAAAAGGCGTCTTGGTGCTAATGTCAGATCTAATTGTTATTGAACAGGCAAAGCAGAATATTTAAATGAAGGAGCAGAAGAGCCAGATTTTTAGTTGTTCTTGAAATTTCAGATGATTAGGTTGTGCTCTGAGATGGCCTGGCATAGCATTCCACCATTTACAGATAGAGTAAGAGAAACTTCTTCCTCCCCAGTGTGTTTTTTTAATTCTGGGAATGACTACCAGTCTTGCTGCGAAGGACCACAGAGTGCGTGTAAGTGCATATCATTTAAATACTTTTTGGAAAAACATTTGACCAACCTGGTGCAGAGCCTTATGTGCCCAACATAAGGCTTTCCACTTAATTTGTGTCCTGATTGGTAGCCAAAGTAGTTCCTTAATGGTTTGGGTGACTGAGCAGAATTTTGGAAGGTTCATCAGAAACTGGGCTGTTGCATTTTAAAGAGTCTGCAAATTATTTTGTATTAGAGATTGAGAGCCTGCATGCAAGGGTTTGCAGTAGTCTAGGTTGGAGACTACTAGAGCTATTATGACAGATTTTTGTTAACTCTAATGGGAGAAAGGGAAGAATATTTTTTAATATTTTGAGGGTAAGGAAACAGGAGGACATTACCTGATTTGTATGATCAGTGAATGCTAGCTTGGAATCATAAATCTCACCCTAGTTTCTTGCTTTCTGGACTGGCAGAGGGAGGGACCAAAGGTTGGAGGGCCACCATGCGGAGTTCCAGTTGGAGGTATCGTGGCCAAAGAGCAACACCTCCGTTTTGTCAAAGTTCAATTTGAAATAATTCATCTGCATCCAGTCTGCAATACTACTCATGCAGATGTTAAATTGCTTAGCCACATTTTCTGGTTCAGAGGATACAGATGCCACAATATGGGTGTCATCAGCATAGGAAAAAACTGAGAAGCTTCATGATCGGATGAGTTTGATCAAAGGGGTAATGTAGGCATTACAAAGGGTGGGACTCAGGTATGGTCCCTGGGGGAAGGGTAAAATGGTCAGAGTTAATGTTTTCCAGGGCGACCACTTGCGCTCTATTGGACAAAAAAGAGCAAATCAGTTTTAAGGTGATACCCCTAAAACCAATACAGCCGAAAGATCCAATAGGATCAGGACCACCTTGCCCCCTCCATCTATGATAGTTCTGATTTCCTCTGCGGCCGCAACTAGGGCAGATTCCATACAATAATTGGGTCTGAACCAGTATTGTGAGGGGTCAAGAATGTTGGAGGTTTCAAGAAAGGTCAAGATCTCTTGGTTCATGGCCTTTTCTAGAATCTTGGCTGGTAGGGGAAGGCATGAAATTGGGCTTTAATTCTTTACATCAAGTGGGCCCAGTGAGGAATTCTTTAGAAGGGATAGGATGAATGCCTTTTTCCACCTGGCTGGAAACAACTGGAATTAATATCTTATTAAGGAGCACAGTGAGATGCACTGAAATGGTCTTTTATACCGGGTGGAAAACCTGAGAGGGGCAGGGGTTCATAGGGGCATCTGATGTTGAGGTTTCAATGAGGATAGCTACTCTCTCTTCAGTAAGTGGGGTTAAGGTGGTCAAAATGAAGGTACCTTGACACAAGAGGTACAAGATTCACCAGAGATGGTTTCCCCATCCATCTCAGTCATAAGTGGAGGCTTTGAATTTTCCGAAGTTGCCGTAAATTCCCCAAAAATATTATTTACTATAGTCCAGAAAAATTCTGCTATTTTGTCACAATGTTGTTGATCTGGGGTGATAGTGTGTTTATTACTGAAGCTAGATAGTGACTTCACTGTATTAAAGAGCTCCTTAGTGAAATTGCTGGCTGCTTTAATTTTCTCTGTAAAAAACAAGTTTTGGTTACATCTACAAAGTTTTTATATTTTTTTATCAGCATTTTGTAGTTTATTTTTTTCCTCTGGGCTATAGTTCAACCTCCAGAGCTGCTCCTGTCACCTACATTTTTGTTTCAGTTCTCTGAGCTCCCTGAGAATACTAAGGCACTGAAGGTGTTGACCTGTGGTTTGGTCTAATTTTTAGAGGAGCTAATTGAGTAACTGCTGTATGTATCCAAATGGCAAAGTTGGCAATGCTTGCTCAGTATCAGTGTCCGCATTAATAATGAGCTTCGACTCACACAGCAAGTTATTCAGTTTCAAATGGTCAATTTTCTACCATGAGTGGTATTTTATTGCTTCCGATACATTGGAAGTGGAGGACTCTATCATGTGCATAACTAATTTGAACACAATGGCCCTATGGTCTGTCCAGGCCAGAAGCACTACTTTTGTTATGTTTCATAAAGGTACCATAATATAGGCCTGGGTAATATCTTACACCTTCACCTACATTTCCCCCCCATACTACACAGTAACGGACCTTTTAGGATTGAACCTTTACCTAGTTCTAGTCCTGGGCACAGAATGAGGGTTTCTCCGTGAACAATAGTGTCCTATAACTTCATCAATAGGCTCACACAGTATGAATGAATATTCATAAGGGTTCTGGGAAACCAGGGTGGGGCTACACCACCTGCTTAATATCTACGTACACGGTTCATCCGATAAGTCATCCTTAAACCCAACAATGGCTAACACAAGAAACAAGGGACAAAGGAACCCTAGATACTTTCTGCATAAATACCACACAGCTTGCTAGTGTTAGTCAGAGGGAACCGAGACTTCCAGGCCAACACACTGACCAGAGACGCTGAGGCTCCTGCATGCAGACGATCTAGCTGACAGTGGACTAACACATCCCTTGCGGGGTGTCCAACTCGAGACCAGGACGGGGTCCCACACTCTCTCTCTCCAGGTAATGGGGTTCGGCCAAATCCTAGAGGGATTCTTCGCTTCACAGCTACTCACATGCTAGGTACACTTAGGTACATCTAGATAGGCATCGTAGGAGTACGCGCTTTCTTTTATCATAGCCCCCCAACAGTCTGCAACGCATAATCATTCCTCCCAAAGACCTCCCAACCACGCCCACAATGGAAAGTTACCGGCTTAGGCCGAACATGAACAAAGGAGGCACAGAAGGATGGGCTACCACCTGCTAGATGGGTACACGCTATCACTATCTCAAGGTTGCCGTGCTGGGTTTCAGCATCTCCTAACGTGGGAGCAGAGCTACACACAAGGATAGGTTTGCGAGGGGAGAATGGCCTATTCATTAGTAAGTCAGAAGGCAACCTTGAACAGAAAAGAAAATGATAACTGAATACAGTGTTCTGCTGAGGCAAGCAATACGAATAATGAGGCCTAGTACAGACACAGCCTAATAGGGATTACGAAATTCAAAATATAGAGCGCGCTACTCACCCGCGAGTCACACTCGCTAACTGAAGCTCGCACATTGCAGGGATAACTCAGTTGGTTGCATAACGTGGATACGAATGGTGTCTAATTTAGCCGCACACTGCTAACCTAATATAACGTAGAACAAGTGTATAGCGAGAATGGGATTTTCAAACCTAACAGACCCTCCTTTTAGCAGTGGAGGCTAAATGCTCTATTGACGCTATCAGGTAAGGATCTTTACAATTCTAAGCAGGGAAAAGAGAAAATGCATAGTCACTTTAATATCAAAGGAAAATAAAGCAACACATGTATAGCAAGATATTTTTAGTACTCAAAAATACCCTCATCAATCTGCATCATATCCTGTATTTCTTTCATCATCATAGTAGAGACTTTATCATTACGCAATTTAGGGGTAGGGGTGAGTTTACTCACACAATAGGTGCAGCATGCTGGAAGGCAGCACGTGAAGATGACACCTGCAATAGGTACTAGGAAAAGAAGTATCTTCCAACCCCAGGATGATATCAGACCCCAAAACCACCCTGACAAGGACCATGAACCATTGTCCTGATGAATATCGGATGCAAGCCTATGTAGCTTCTGGATAGCTGAGTATACATTAGGGGCGCGGTCTGGGATGTAAACGCAGCAACTGCTGCCTATGACGCGACAAGCTCTACCCCTATCTGCAAGGATGACATTTAAAACCATCTGATTTTGAAGAGCAATGAGTCTGGTAGCCTGAGCTCAGCCATGATGTTAGTGAGTATGCCTGCTGTAGTGTTGATAACCCCTTCAACAACCCTGGTGAGACGACGAATGCTAACACTGTTATACATAGGTCCCCAGAAAGGCAGAATACCCTTCATGGCATCCGTGAATTGCTGTAGAGTAGTATCAATTTGATCCATATCTGCTGTGTCAATAACTCTCCTTATCCGGAACAAGTATACACTTCTCCACTACAGCCTATGGTCTTTGTGATAGTTGGACGGTGCAATGTAAACCGGAGGTAAAAGAAAAGAGACATAACACCGGCCAGACCATCCCGTAGGGAGCCATGTATAAGCCTGCACCCCACAAACAAAGTATACATTTGGGGAAGTGAGCAAAGGTGGGCTACTATTAGTCGATAGGTGTAGTTGCAACTGCTCTGTCCCACTAGAATATTCCCAGAACCTTCAACACAGAAACTAGCTGCTGTATGAACCATAGGTACGGGCATGGCTTTATCTTTAGTGATATTTCATGCATGGAAACATTTAAAGTATTCAGTAACATTGAAGCCCTGAAATTCCAACATTTAATTTTGCAGCCATGTGGCATTCTTGTTACCCTCGTAAACATTCATGCAAGCATTTGGATGTAAGGTACCCTCCTTTCCCCCTGTCCCAGGTGTATAACCCTGGTGTACTACTATATATTCCAACACTGCTTCATAATCAGACTTCGTCAGGTTCATAGCATCAGTATGATAATGTGTATACACCATGGAAAGCAACAGGAACCATGCCTCACAACTACTTAGGTACGACAGGGATAAAGACACCAGTAAATCATTCTTGTGCATAACTGAGGGGAGTAATCCACACCACCAGCAATTCGTGGCATTAGTCGTATTGTGTACTTGGTGAAGCATTTGCAGGAAGGCGTTTTCAACATATGTCTGTCTATGTCTCTCTTTATGTGGGGTTAACGTAACGAACAGATGCTCAGGTGGAGACGGGGTAGTCCCTATCAAAGTGTGTACGGGATGCTGTTCTTCTAAATACCATACTACCCCAAACAGTATTATCATTACTATGAGAAGGAACACTACCACTACTATCTTACTCCTAATAGGCAAGCTAGACCACACAGGACTACCCTGCCCTGGTGGAGGTGCCGCTAGGGGCTGTTCCTCCTCCATGGCAGCACGGCCAAATGGGTACATGTGAAGAGCCTTATGAACTGGAGCCACAATAATACAACCGACCAGAGGGGCACAGTTACCCAGCGTCCGTCTAGAGCCTCGCTGGCAGGCTCCTATCGTTCATCAACAATGGTGCTCTGAAGCACTCCCTCGAGGGGGCTGCGCGATTGCGGCCCTTGCTGGAAACAAATCCTTCTTCTTTCAGGATAGGGCACCCTCCCTCCAGGGCAAGTACCCTCAACAATCCTGTCCAGTGTCTAGGGCAGTGCACCAGTGTAGTTCACCCTAACCCGACGCAGGCACTGTAGACATAGTGCCTACACCCTAATCTCAAGTCCTTCCCTAACTCTTGGACTGTCCCTCTGGCGCACTGTCCTTCTTTCGGGGGCGCAAGTTGTACCCGTCAACTCCAGGCACTGTTTCATCAACAAAAAAGGGGTGAAACTCAGGCTCAGAAAGGCATGGAGACTCAGGTGCCTGTGGATCAGATGGGGAAGAAACTGGGGCTGCCCTTATCTCCGGAGGGACCGCCTCAAGCAGGGCGGCATCACTCTCTGCTTCCTTCTGCGCCCACCTCAACCAGGCGTCAGAGAAGGGAATAAAGCGGGGCACCCTTTCCCCTTCTTGGTCAGCAATGCCGTCGAGCACCCACTTGTCGTAGGGAAGTGGGAGAGGAACCTTCTTGCAGTGAGTACCATGCTCCCAGTTCTTCCGGCCATCGAGTTTCACCGCCGTTCTAGTGGCAAGGAGGACCAACAGCGGGCCTTTCCAATGAGGCTCCAGGCAGCTCTTCCTCTGGAAGTTCTTGACGAGGACGTAATCTCCGGGCTGTAGCTGATGCCCGGGCCCCTCTGGTACCGGCCGCAGTGTCTCCTGAATCTGTTGATGAAGAGAATGAAGATCTTTAGTTAACTCGTACAGGTAGTCTACAAGCAAAGGGTACTCTATCTCAGAGAAGCGCTTGGGCCTTGGAACACCCCAGATATTGGCAGGGAGGCCAAATACTACCTCATACGGGGACAACCCTGTCCTAGAGTGTGCCTTCGCCCTGGTGGATAACAAGGCCAAGGGCAACGCATCTGGCCATCGCTATCCTGTGCTTTCTTGTATCTTTGCTAACTTCAGTTTGAGAGTGCCATTGTACTTCTCAACCAGACCTGCTGACTGGGGGTGGTTAGCTGCATGAAATTTCTGCTTGATGTGCAAACCTTCGCACACCAGTTGGATGACCTTTGAATTGAAGTGACTTCTGTTGTCACTCCAGATAAAACGCAGCAATCCAAAGCGCGGGAAGAACTCTTTTATGAGTGCCTTCGCCGTCACCATAGCCGTATTCTCTTTAGTGGGGTAAGCTACAATCCATTTACTGAATGCACAAATCACTACCAGCACATACTTCAAATTGTTGACTCGTTCCATTTCGATGAAATCCATCTGGAGAACCTCGAAAGGGAAGGAAGGCGGTGCAAAGTTACCAGAGGGTGTAGGAGTACCATTCCCAGGATTATGTGTCATACAAATCATACAGTGTTTCACTAAATGAGTGGCTACCTTGGAAATATTGTCGTTCTGCCACACTGGGTCCAACACCTTACATATTCCCTTGGTGCTAATGTGGGCTGGGCCATGGGCCATGGTGACCACAGGAAGTACAGAGGCATTAGGTAACATCCATCGCTGCTTCTCGGACTTATCAGTCCAACGCCCATCTTCATCCAGACACCCTGTACTCACCTGCCATATTGCCAATTCATCTAGGGTCGCCTCTCTTTGTATCTCCTTGACATTTTCTAATGTGTCCTCGAACATTCCATTGTCTGGGACCCACCTAGCGGGACCTGCCACAAACATCTTTTTCATCTTTGACCTAGCTGTCTCTTTAGCTGTTTGATCTGCAAACGCATTTCCTCTCCCAACATCATTTGTTATTGCTTTGTGGGAACTACATTTTATTATTGCTAACTTATCAGGAAGTGTTAGTGCTGACAAAAGTCTATGTATCAATGGGCCATTCTGTATTCGTAATCCATGTGATGTTAAGAACCCTCTCTCCGCCCAGAGGTGTCCAAAATTATGAACAACCCCAAAGGCGTACTGGCTGTCAGTATAAATGTTGACAGTCAGTCCCTCACTCAACTCACAAGCCTGTAGGAGGGCAACCAACTCTGTAGCTTGGGCTGATTGGTATGGGACACGGGATGTCTCAACTATAGTGTGCAACGTTGTAATTGCATATGCTGCAGTGGTGGTACCATCTGGTAGTTTGAAACAAGAGCCATCGACATGTAGTTCCCCTTGGGGTTCAGATAGGGGAACATCCGTCAGGTCTACCCGTCCTTTTGTCTCCTCTTCCGTTCTGTACACACAATCATGTGTATCTGTGTCATAACTCGTCGAAGGGAGGGGTAGTAACGTGGCTGGGTTCAGAGTGGCACATCTTTTGATGGTAATGTGTGGAGCAAACAAGGTTAGTTCATATCCAGTCAGACGTGCACTAGTAAGGTGCTGTGTCTTTGTCTTATTCAAAAGCGTATCCACAGCATGAGGTACCATTACTGTGAGATCAGTATCAAGAATGAGCCCCGCCTATTGTCTGATAGAAACTGCCACCACCACGGCAGCTCTTAGGCAGCTTGGGAGAGCGTTGGGACGTTATCTAGTATAGCAGAAAAATAAGCGCAGGGTCTTTGCTTACCACCAAAACCCTGTGTTAAAACAGAAAGCGTGCAACCATCCGTCTCAAGAACGTAAAGCACAAAAGGCTTCTGGTAATCTGGAGTACCAAGCACAGGAGCAGAGCAAAGCGCAACCTTTAATTGCTCAAAAGCTTGCTGGCATGCAGATGTCCAAGGCAGGGGTTCATGCACTTCTTTGGTGGTCAGGTAAAGGAGGGATTTTGTTAGTAAGGAATAATATGGGATCCAGTGTCGACAATACGAGGTAATACCAATAAATGCATGTACTTCACGTTGGGTCTTAGGAACAGGCATATTAGTGATAGCAGCTATGCGCTCAGGTGTTAGTCTGCGACCCTCCTTCGACAGTAGGTGACCTAAGTAGGTGACCTCCTGTCGACAATATTGAAATTTGGAAAGGGACACCTTATGGCCATGACGTGCCAAATGCAACAGCAATTTAACAGTGGCATCTTTACACCCATCCTCAGTATCAGAGGCCACAAGGAGGTCATCAACGTACTGCAATAGCACATTACCAGTGGGAAGTATCAAAGAATCCAATTGAGTTTTTAAAGCTTGAATATAGATACTAGGACTTTCTGTATAGCCTTGAGGAGCACGACAGAATCTAAAGCTCCTGCCAGCTAGGGAAAATCCAAACAGATATCTGCTATCTGTATGAATTGGAATGCTAAAGAAAGCATTCTTCAAATCAATCACGGAAAAGAATGTTGCTGATGGGGAAATCATTGTCAATATCGTGGTAATGTCTGGGACTACAGGATATTGGGGCACTACTATTTTATTAACCTCTCTGAGGTCAATTACAAACCGATAAACATCAGGATGAGCATCAGAAGAGTCCAAGGGTGTCTTCTTGAGAATCGGAAGGATAGGGCTATTACACACATTCGCCACTGTCTCCTCAACCACACCAGACTTAATCAAATCTTGTATTATTTGCAACAAGGCCTTTTCTTCTGCTTGTGAAATCTTATACTGGGGAATACGTGGTAATACAGCATTGTCTTTGATATGAATAGAGACCGGCGGGATCTGGAGTAACCCCACATCCGTGTCTCCTGCTGCCCATAAACTACGGGGCACCTCTTTGAATTCAACGGGGAGGGGTGCGTCCTTTGCAAAGCATTGTTTTGCATGAGCCACTTGTGGCCCAACGGTCATGTAAACACCATCTGGAGAACAAAAGATGGTGGCATGTAATCTCTTCAACAAATCCAATCCCATCAAATTCTCCCCCCAATTTTTCGTTAACAGGAACTTCAAATCCACCGTAAAGGGACCAATAGTAAGAGCAAGAGGTTTGGAAATGGGGCTAACAGCCAGCATGCCTGAGAAACCTACCGAAACATTGTTTTGGCCAGACAGAGCTGCCCCAGGGACCAGCGAATGAGAAACAGAGCTATTCATAGCCCCAGTGTCAAGTAAGAATGTCTTGGCGTGCCTTGCAAATCCGCAGTGACATAAGGTCCCCGCTGACTTACAGGCACCGGAACCGGTCCCTTACCCTGTCCCTGGCTGTCCTAGCTGTGGGACATCCCCGTCACTTCGTCCATGTCATAGTCGTCATGATAGTACTGCCTTCCCCGAGGTTCATTGAAATAGTTCTTGTTCTGATGAGCATACGATGTATCCTCAGACTGCCCCTCTCCTCGGCCCCCTCCTCCTCTACCACGTACTCTAAAACCCCTACCTCTCGGTGCCTCAACTTTCTGCAGCAACTCTGGACACTCACTTCGCCAATGCCCCTCCTTTTTACAGTACGCACATTGGTTGTACCCCATGGGCACTCCCGATGTACTGTTCGTGTCAGACCGGGACCCCCGCTGGGCCGGACCCGAGCCCCTTCCTCTTCCATTCCCCCTCGCCACTTGCTGCATCAACACCCTCGTCTTCAACTCCTTTGACTTTTTCTCCACCTTCTCTTTGTCCTCATTCTCTCTATGCTCGTAGTACTGCGCCATACTCAATATTACTGACGGGGACGAGGTGGTCCAAGTACTTTCCGAAGCCTGCAACCTAGTCGCAATCTCGGGAAGCAAATTAGTGACAAACCTGTTGATGAACAAACGAACACCACCCTCCAGCGACAGATCTTGGCCACTAAAATCCAGAAACACCCCTTCAAACCTAGTAAAGAAATCGGACACACTTTCATCCTTCTTCTGACGACACGCAGTCAACTTGTCCCAATCCACTCGTCTCGGCGGGATAAGGGAATGCATGTAAGTGATAATACGCCCCGGCAAGGCTAATAGCTCCGCCTTCGGCTTCTCGCCGGGCTTGCGCTCCTTATCCCATGCCCTGATCTCATCCCATGTTCCACCCAATTCCACCACATGATCCTGCGTATGCACCTGTCTCCATATATCTACCGGTACCAACAGACCAACAGAAGAACAACTCTATATCAGCTAATGTCATCACTGTGGAGGAGGCCGCCTCCGTAAATTCTTTATAGTACGTAGTTGGATTTTTCCGAGGGTCCGGCAACTGTCCTTTTAGGGATAATACCTCACTCCTCTTCCAAGGAGTGTAGATCCACTGTTCCTGGAAACGGGCTGCCTCTCGTGGGCGAGTAACAACATTATTCCCATCTCGCAACTCCGGTATTTCGGGGTGGTAAATGGGATGAACTTCCCTCATGGGAAACTGTGTCGCTGTCGTCGGGACCTTCTGAAGCAATCTACCCCGATAACCCACCAATGTCGTCACATTACTGAAAACCTCATTGGGGGCCATATCTGTAGCATATACCCTATCCCGAATGTCATAAATTATCTGCGGGGCAATACCCTTGAAACACTGTTCCCACAATCCTATCAGCGTGGCCGACATATGCTTAAGAGCATGTTGCTGTATAAACGGCTCATAATCTTTCATCACGCTCCACACATCTTCCACACTATAAATCAGATTCTGGGCCCACTGAGCAGCCTGGTCAGCCACCATTATCTTTTCCTCATCACCCACAGCAGAGCGCACCAAAACTTTATCCATGCGTTCATGTGCCGCTGCCCAATTCACTTCATGCACTCCACGCACAGGTGTCTGGACATTTTGCAATGCCTGAGGTAGCACACTTGAAGGGGAAAGAGCAGATGAAGAAACAGGTACCATCGCGAACAAAGACTGTGTTGCAGGAGTAAGAGAAGGCGTGACCACAGGTACAGAGTCAGGAGACAGAATAGGGGAACTGACGGCTCCCGCCCCTGTAACTTGAGAAAGTGGGGAAGAAGCAGGCGGGGCCGGGGCCAAAGCAGTAGAGCTATAAACATGAAGAGTAGGAATAGCAGAACCAGAGGCCGAAGTCTGAGGTGTTGGGATTATGGGATATATCCGTTCGGGGGCATAAGGAGGTGGGGGTCGAGAATCCAATAACTCCTCAACGAAAACATCACCTTCCTCTCTAGCAACATAACATTTATCACTCTGCAATCGAAACTTCCTATCTGCACACTCTATGCCTTTCTCGATATTTTCTCTTTTATAGGCCATTGCTTTCTGCGTTATCGTTTGTGTCTGTCCCCTCCGGGCTTCCTTCTCTGCTCTCATACGTCGTTGCTTCGCTTCCTTCTGCTATGTCCTCAGAGAATCAAACATCGACTGCCTGCTCTTTTTGGCGAACAATTTGTCCTGCAAGTAATTCAACTTTTGTTCATCAAATGTGCCAGTAAGCGGCCAATGTAAATGAGCATTGACCCTCGTATATTTATTCCACAACGTGCTAAACATAATAGGGCCAATGCCATGCTTGACATATACATCAAAATTTGGGGTACCCTCTGGAGGCGCAGGCTGCCTCTCTTCCAATCGAGCTTCAGTGGAACAACACCAACATCCAAAACACCCTAACTTGCTTAGACAAGGCATCTTAATATAAGACACATGCACTGTCCCCAATGGACAAATATAACACCAACCAACAAAACGGTCCAAAACCAGATCGAAGCAGTCCGAAAACCGCACCCTACAGTCCGCGACTGTACCAAGACAAGACAGCTCAAAAACTGTACCAAAACAAGAAGACTGGCTATAGCCCCAGACCTTTTCAAGAATAAGCTGAATTTCCAGTTGGCCTGGCAGATTGTTCGCAAACAGCCCCAGACCTTTTCAAGAGTGGGCCAAATTTCCAGTTGGCCTGGTAGACTGTTCACAAACACTCTGTGCCTTTTAAGGGTCCGCAAACCCACCAAGATCAAGACAAGACAGTCCGGAGACTGTACCAGACACAGCCCGCAGGCTCGTGCCGTTCAACCATGGCGCCACATTTTCCAAGAATTCAAGTCACTCACCTGGTGCACTCAGGTCGAGCAATAAAATTCTCCACTGCTGACTCTTCGGACCAAACGGTCAAATCCAAGGTTCCGCCTTCTCAGGACCCCAGCCGGTGACCACTAGACGAGGAGTCGCCCGATCAGACGGGCGGGGCAGCCAAGAGAACCGGGCTCTTATTTTGTGGGGATCCCCGATCCACCCGACCGACCGGATGCCACCCCGACCCTACAACCCGATTACTGGCGAGTTGGATCACCTTGCGGAGTCCCTGTTCGGGCGCCAACTGAAGGAAGTGGCCTGAAAAGGGCCACCCGGGTTATATATAACCTCCTAATCGCCTTCCACCAAATGAAGAGTCGGTCAGACAGTAGAGAATGCAAACAGATGTTTATTAGCAATACTATGCAGAGGAGTCCAATCTGACCTGCACCCTAAGATGTCTGCTGAGGGACTAGCCCATCAATAGTCTGCAACGCATAACCATTTCTCCCAAAGACCTCCCAACCACGCCCACAATGGAAAGTTACCGGCTTAGGCCGAACATGAACAAAGGAGGCACAGAAGGATGGGCTACCACCTGCTAGATGGGTACACGCTATCACTATCTCAAGGTTGCCGTGCTGGGTTTCGGCGTCTCCTAACGTGGGAGCAGAGCTACACACAAGGATAGGTATGCAAGGGCAGAATGACCTATTCATTAGTAAGTCAGAAGGCAACCTTGAACAGAAAAGAAAATAATAACTGAATACAGTATTCTGCTGAGGCAAGCAATACGAATAATGAGGCCTAGTACAGACACAGCCTAATAGGGATTACGAAATTCAAAATAGAGTCACACTCGCTAACTGAAGCTCACACATTGCAGGGATAACTCAGTTGGTTGCATAACGTGGATACGAAGGGTGTCTAATTTAGCCGCACACTGCTAACCTAATATAACGTAGAACAAGTGTGTAGCGAGAATGGGATTTTCAAACCTAACAGCATAAAGATTAGACATGCCCAGAATTCTGAGGACGCAACTTCTGAACGGGGAATGGGCTCAGACGATGCTAGACAGCGCAGCAGAAGTAACAATAGCTCGCCAGAACCTGATGGAATTTCTGGTGACAGCGAACTTGAATAATTACATCACAGTGGAAAAACCAGATAGAAGGGTGAGCGTCCCACATAAGTTACATGAAATAACACTCCAAATGGAGGGGGACAAGCCCAGGAAAGTTAAAGGTCTCTTTAGGGAAAACCTATCATCTGGTTATGACATCCTATTACCTGAACAAGATTGGCCGCCAGCATTCGTTATGGAGTGCCCTAGGGGACAAACGGTAATTTTTCCAGCATTTTCTGACCTCGTTCCCATTCATCTTAAACATGCACATGCACAGGAGTGGGCAGTTGCCCTAGCTCCAGCATTGTACAAAAATCATGCCGGATGGAATGAAGATTCAACCCACCACGTGATCCCATTAAAAGTTTCACCAAATACACAGAGACAATATCCAATAAAGCAAGAAGCTAAAAAACAGGTCAGGGAGATCTTAAATCAACTTGAATACCAAGGGGTGATTGAAACATGCACCTCACCAATGAACAATCCTTTGCTTCCCGTATCAAAACCGGACAACTCATATCATCTAGTTTTAGATTACAGACATTTAAACACATGCACAAAGACATTCGCTGTCCAAAACGCACACAGTGCCGCATTAATGAATAACATTGTGCGGAAAAAATACAAAACTACACTTGATATCTCAAATGGATTTTTCTGCCAAAATATAGCGCCTGAAAGCAGGTATTTGACCGCATTCTCAGCGTTGGGGTCCCAGCGACAATTTTGTCATCTCCCTCAAGGGTATAAGAATAGCCCGGGGGTATTTTCAGCAAGAGTAACTGAGTTACTACAAAATTTTGATGAGGAAGCATTGTCCTATGTGGATGATATTTATCTAACGGACGATGACTTAAAAAGACACTTGACCAGGGCGAGCACCATAATTATGGAATTCGCCTCTGAGGGCTACAAATTTAACTTTAACAAATCAAAAATGGCCCACCTCAATGTCCTGTTTTTAGGATATGAGCTGTCAAGTGAAGGGAAGAGTCTGGCAGCTAACTTTTTAGAAATGTGTGCACTGCTCCAACCTCCAAAATCATTAAAAAATTTACAATCAATACTGGGATTCCTAAATTTCGGCAGAACATACATTTTGGATTACGCGGAAAGAGTAAAACCTTTCTACGACTTAATAAAACCTGACTTTTCAGTTAGACAATGGACACAGGAACATATAAACATCCTACGTTCACTACAAGAAGACATGATAGCTTCAAAACACTTACAGACAAGATGAAAAACGTACGCAAGCTAGTGATCCGTTTAATAGCAGGTCAATGCAGGTACACCTACTTAACCTTCAATGAAGGCGCAACAGTACCAATCGCTTACAAATCACACCTGTACACAAACGCAGAAATGCGTTTCACTTCAACAGAAAAAATCCTGACAGCAGTTCAGACCGCTGTAGCTAGAGAAAGAGCCCTGGCCCAGGGAAAACGCATAATAGTCGTGACCCCAGTATAAGCTGTTACGAAGGCTAGCATTCCAAATACAAAAGCCTTACATCCGAGATGGATACAATGGGCTAATTCCCCTACTGCAACGGATGTTGAATACAGATTTGATCCAAGTCTAAAAACACAGGCATTCCTGCAATACGAACAAGAATATCCTCTACCAAACGAAATCTTGCCTCTAGATCAGTATGAATATATTATTTACACTGACGGATCTGCTCAACCGGCCATAGGGAGTAAGCAACAATACAGCGCAGCATGTGCAATCGTTAAAGGTCGCATGCGGGATGGAAAATTCCATCCAAGTTACACCAAAACGCAATCTCTAGGAGACGGCACGGCTCAGTTGGCAGAGTTAAAAGCATTAATACTGGCACTGGTGAATACGGATCACAAATTCCCCACACTTATAGTGTGTGATTCCTTTTACTGTGTACAACCATACAATGAATATTTATATCATTGGGAACAAAACGGGTTCAAAGACGCAAAAGGTGGCACAATTAAGCATAAAATGCTATGGGAACGGGTTGTTGAATTGAAGAACGAACTACCGAGGGATCACGTGATTCATACACTGAGGGGTCGATTCCGATTCGGGCCGGAAATTTCTCCGACCGAGCCGGACCCGGAGAGATTTCCGACCGAATCGGACCCGTGCAGTCCGACCGAACGAGTACGATGCGGCCGTATGTTATCGGACTCGAGTCGGTCGGACTCCCATTGAAGTCAATGGGAGCCGGTCGTACAACGCGTACGCGGGCTCCCATTGACTCAATGGGTGCGAGTCGGACAAGGGCGCCCCTACAGCGGGTACGCGGCGAAGCGATTCGCGCCGTACACGCACAGGTAGGGGGGCCACGGGTCCCCCTGTGTGCAACTCGCGCGGCTACGCGTACAGGGGGTCCGACACGGACCCCCAAAGTACGGCTCCGACAGCTCTTTCGAGCCGGAGTGCGCGGCTCGGTCGGACTCGCTCGCGGCGCGCATCGTACTTACCCGGCCGGGAAACGTCTCCATTGCGCGGTGCGAGTCGAGTCCGAGCGAGTCGGTCGGAGCGGTTCGAGCCGGGAGCGAGTCGGTCGGAGCGGTCGGGACGCCCGGACGAGTCGGTCGGCGATTTTGCATCGTACTCGCTCGGCCGGACCTGCGTACGGTTCGGTCGGGAAACAGGGCTCCGAATCGGATCCGGTAAAGCCGAATCCGATTCGGAGCACTACCGGCCGAGATCGGAATCGGCCCCTGAGTCTTCAACGTGATGGCGTTCACGTTGATGGGAATTCATTGGCTGATGAAGCCGCGAAGGGGGCTGTATGCACAGCTTCTGTAGCTGCAATCACTCATTCAAAAATGAGGATAGACGGTGAGATTATGGTGGCTGTTATTGCTTCAAGCTAAAACAGCGGAGCAGTATTGAAGAAATTTCCACTCAAGTACTCCTACAAGTTAGATGCAAACAACATTCCATATGCTCAGATTCCTGGAGTGGGGGACAGTAATACCAAATATGAATCGTAGGCAAGGTTTAAATCTAGCAGCACACGAGGGTTTGGGCTCTGCGCATACAGGCATTACAGCGACTATTTCATTGTTGAAACAGCGCTACTGGTGGCCAGGTCTAACAAAACAAACTAAAGATTTCGTCTTGAAATGTGACATCTGTCAGCAGATGAAAAGCTCCACCATAACACGTCCAGCACAGACACCATTGCTGATATCAGACAGACCACTCACTTGTGTATATCTGGACCACTGCGGCCCCTTACAATCAGACGGGGCTTACAAGTATATCATGGTTGCAGTGGATTCCTGCTCAAGATTCCTATGGGTTTGGCCACAGAGCTCGGCTGATGTTCGAACTGTTATAGAAGATTTGCGAGTCTTTATCGGGACATACGCAGTTGGCACGTTACATTCTGACCGTGGCCCGGCGTTTAGCTCTCGGGCTTACAAAGAGGCCATGGAAAGTATGGGCGTAGCATTGCGGTACTCCTCTCTGTACCATCCTGAGGGAAATTCGGTTGTGGAGAGGAAGAACCGGGACCTAAAGCAATCTTTAACAGCTAGGGTATTAGGCAAGGGTGGTAGTTGGGTCTACCACATATATGGGGTACAACGAGCTCTCAATAATCAGGCAAGAAGCTCTCTAGGGGGTGTCACTCCTTACGAGGTCCTATTTGGGACAAGAATGTGGGTACCTGATCTTGATTGTGAAGGCACAGTGGCAGATGAGAAATCATTTGATATCCATGATCGTTTGGCTGTTTTACAGGATCTAAATGAATACAGGACACAACAAAGTAACGTCCACTTGAAACAGACCGCCACTGGGGAAGTCAAGGCAAGCACAGCAAGACCTGTCTGGATCCCAAAGGCCGGAGATCTGGTCAGAGAAAAAATAGCAGACAAAAAATAATTTGGACCATCATACAGAAAGCCTGTACCTGTCCTAGCGGTACAAGGAACAAGAACTGTACTTTTGCCGCCTCTTGCCGGAAAAAAGGAGAAAAGATTTGTCTCAATCGACTTAATTAAACCACACTATGTGGCCGATACTGAACAGTAGGCCCCGTGGACTCCACAGTAGCAGACGCCCTCCTCTAGCTACAATCCGAGAAGTTCAAACAGAAAGACTCATCACGTTTGAAGAGCCTCCTGTACGGAATGAAGGACTGAGCAACAATGCTATGGAACTCGTTCCCCTTGAACCAGAAGTTCATCTGCAAAATTCAATTCAAAATAACACACAAGTTGCATTTAGACCAAATACAGACGTCTACGTCAATATGCCTCGACAAGAGCAAAATGCGATTTTAACAAATCCCGATGCAATTCCTACAATTGATCGAACTGCATCTGGCTACTTCATGAACTTTGATACGTTTTCTTTGGATCCAAGTGAACCTGAAACGATGCCAGCCCAAAAATCAAGTAAACAGCAAGCTAAAGACTTTGTGAACTTTCTCAAAAAGACTTACCTGGTATCGCCTTGGGTAGAACTATGGGTAATTACTGGGATACTATTTTTTCTTTTCTGGCTGGGCTTAGTAACTTTTAGCATGCTTATTAATGGATGATATCTTCAACAATGCTCCGCAACACAAAAAGTCAATTTGATTCTGAAGCCACATCAATCGTCCCATCGTGAGAAGAGAGACTTGTCATCAGTGAACATTACAGCAGTTCCTATACCAGATAGAAATGGCACAAAGGGGAGCTAAATATACAATGCTGCGCATTGAAAAGCTGGATAGATTACCATTTACGGTAGCAGAATCACCATCAACGGAATGGCTAATCCATGTCCATATAACTCTACCGGTCACTACTTTTCAGTTTCAATATTGCCTTGAGCAAAGGCAGGCAGGCAGGCAAATATGAAAAAATGGGTAAGGAATACATTAAGGAATCTTGGGAGTTACCAAACAGATTTCGATGCCGGAGTGGGGATCGAGAAGTGTTTCTAAGCGGTACAAATTGCAAGAACGCTTTAAGCGGTTCTCTCATGTGCCAGGATATTTCCCTGCACGGAGCTTGTAATGGCTCAGTGGTGAACTTGTCCTGCCACATGAAAGGGACTCCAGCAGCCGTGATTACACCGGTATTCGAGCTACTCTCGAAATGGGAGTTACTTGATGCTGAAGGATCAAGGTTGCTGTGGGATGCTTCCGGGCATTGCCTATCTGGTCACTGTGAACTCCAGGGTTACTTGCTGTATGCAAGTATTGTTTCCCCCAATAAATACAGTCAGGGAGGCGCCGTTATGGCCTTCGTTGAATGTTTCCTTTATACAGTTTGATACTTTGAGCAAACTGAAAGCCATGCTTTTACAACAAACAGTACCCTTAACCTCCGCTCGAGAGGCCTTTGATCTTCAAATCGCAAGGACCTCGACTGAGATACAGGCACTTATACGTACAAACTGCCCCTTTCATTTCGCAGAATTGGTGGGTCGTATCTTTAACATGTCTGATACGAGTGGTATTGTACACCTATTTAAGACCATAGGGTCAGGATTTCTAAGCACCTTTCAGACAATCCTCGGAGTTATTCCAAATTTTATACACTCCGTACTGGGAAGTGTTTTTGGAGGTCTTCCGCTGATCCTGCTTTCTATCGCAGGAATCCTGATTGTCATTTTTCTGCTCCGCCATGGACGGCCCAATTACCAAAGGGATGACAAAAGCGCTCCTGGAGCGCAAATACCGTGAGCGCATGGTACAGCATCTGGGCACACCTTGCCTACGGGAACTGAGTGCCTCTTGGTTCCTATCGTTTAGACCAGTCTGGATGGACTGCATGTTCTCCAATGCCTGTTTTGTGGTGAAGAATGCGTGTTGGATCTCTGTCTGACACTTGCAACGGACACGCCTGCGGACTAGAATACCAGGCTGGAATCTCTGAGGGCCCAAGCTCGGCAATGTCCCCAGCATATTCCTAACTTAATGGCTGCATTCCTCAAGAATCCGCAGGTGCCTTTTACAACTGGGTTGAACATCAGCTCCTCCACTAGCACTCAGGTTTCGACAACAGCACCGGCTGCCTCTACACCAGCTATTGGCAGCTCTGAATATCATTTATGCTCCATTGACGTACTCTGCGAGGTGTTGCAAGGACCGTCCACGGCAGCGGCAAGCAACGACGATGTTGCGTCTTCCAGCCAGGACACTTAATCTATAATTGGCTCATCGTGTGCTGGGAAAGAATTCAGTTTTTCTTTTTCTCCAAAACTCGACTAAAATTTGGAACATTTCCTTTAAATTGACACTTTCGCTGGAAAAGCATGGCCTTCTGACGCTTATAGTGGTTCGACTTATATAAACGAACTCAATTAGGACTTCGGTTTAAGTATCAATCCCAAAAAACAGATTTTTCTATCTTCGTCTTTCCATCTCTTAAAACTGTTTTTAAATGATTTTACGACAAATGTTTTTATAATTTTTATGCGCTTTTACCTTGTAAAGAGAATAGTTCGATGGCATTTTATCATTGTTGACTATTCGGAAGAGGAGTGGGTGTTATGTTTCATATAGGTACCCTAATATAGGCCCGGGTAATATCTTACACCTTCACCTACATTTCCCCCCCTATACTACACAGTGACGGACCTTTTAGGATTGAACCTTGACCTAGTTCTAGTCCTGGGCACAGAAGGAGGGTTTCTCCGTGAACAATAGTGTCCTATAACTTCATAAATAGGCTCACACAGTATGAATGAATATTCATAAGGGTTCTGGGAAACCAGGCTGGGGCTAATATCTGCTTAATATCTACGTACACGGTTCATCCCATACGTCATCCTTAAACCCAACAATGGCTAACACAAGAAACAAGGGACAAAGGAACCCTTGATACTTTCTGCATAAATACCACACAGCTTGCTAGTGTTAGTCAGAGGGAACCGAGACTTTCAGGCCGACACACTTACCAGAGACGCTGAGGCTCCTGCATGCAGACGCTCCAGCTGACAGTGGTCTAACACATCCCTTGCAGGGTGTCCAACTCGAGACCAGGATGGGGTCCCACACTCTCTCTCTCCAGGTAATGGGGTTCGACCAAATCCTAGAGGGATTCTTCGCTTCACAGCTACTCATATGCTAGGTAAACTTAGGTACATCTAGATAGGCATCGTAGGAGTACGCGCTTTCTTTTATCATGCATTTTATATCCATGTATGCATTTATGATTATTGCAAAATGGTAGAACTGTACTATCCATTTGTATTCACTATACTGCTGATTATATATATCTGCTACTGTCTCACAATTATTGCAGCACACCTATTTTACACTAGAAGAACAAATGTACAATAAATACTTATTGTAACACGCCTGACTGCTTCTTCTGTGTAACTCTCTGAGACCGAATAAGTAAGCACGAGTGACTGAGCGAAAAGGTGTATATTGTTTCCACGATCTGAGGGATCAGGGTTGTCATGTTCTAAGGTGCCAGAAACTATTCTCTCCCCGATAAGAGGAGACACTAGTGGCACTGTGAGCTAGCTAATGCAAACAGGCTAACATTTTCGGTGGGGGTGTTCAGAGTCAGTCTGCCACCAAGCCCACAGTTCATGTTATCCGAACGCGCAGATTCTGTATAGCTTATATATAGGAACTACACAACACTTTCTTAACCATCAGGTCAGGATTGTTTGTAAAAATAATGAGAAAGGTATAACAAATGTCAAAATCAGTGAAATTAGAATTAGAAACAGAGATGTAGGGCCACATTTACGGCACGGTTCAGAGGTCGCAAATGGAGAATCAGGCCATTTGCGACCGCTAAAGAGTCGTTTGGCATGTACTAACCCTATTTTTCGAGTCAGTAACCTATTACCGACTCACAAAATAGGGTTAGCGAGTCGGTATTAGGAAGGGGCATTTCAAGGGCGTCCCTTTCCAATAGCGAGTCGCAGGGGCATGTATGAATATTTTGCGACCGGAATGCGGTCGCAAAACATTCATTTTGACTGACTCTGTGAAGGAGGTGGTAACCCACTCACAAATGAGAAGGGGTCCCAGGGTCCCCAAGCGACCCCTTCCACTTTGTGA
The DNA here is from genome assembly GCA_963921515.1 of Calotriton arnoldi. NCBI lineage: Eukaryota > Metazoa > Chordata > Amphibia > Caudata > Salamandridae > Calotriton > Calotriton arnoldi. Next base: position 175,686 of record CAWUFW010005964.1, on the reverse strand, counting down.
ATGAAGGTGCCAACATTTTTTGAGAGCAGGCAGTTGTCCCACAGACGATTGCCTACTCTTAAAAAATGAAAAGTTAGCTTTTATTTTTGAAATGCATCCCATTTTCCTTTAAGGAAACGGGCCACATTTCAATAAACAAATGCTTTCCTTAAAAAACAATGAGAGACATGGTGGTCGGCTGACACTAGCAGGCCACCATCCCTGTGATTACAGGCCATTCCCAATGGGTCGCAAATTGCGACCTGCCTCAGGAATATTGATGAGACAGGTCAATTGCGACCCCATTGGGAATTGGAAACAGTGTCTGAGACACTGTTCTGCATCGCAATTTGTACGCTCCTACATGTGGCCCTAAGTACCTAACAAGGCAATTAGGAAGAATATTTTCCAAGGTAAGTGAAGCTGGAGAGAGCAGATTTGAGAAACTGAAAAAGTATACTGAGGAAGAGTGATGAAAGAGCCCAAAATGTCTGCAAAGTGTCTATTCAAAGCAAACAGAAAAAAATAGACAGGTGAAGAACATGAATAAAGTAGATGGAGAGAAATGACGCTGGTGTGAGGAAAGGAAAGAATATCAGTTTTGGAAGGGTTGAAATGTATAGCCTGAAAAACATCCAGAGGAAAGACATTTATTGCCATGAATTGTGAGTTATAGGAAGAGAATTAAATAAAAATTATCAAGCTGGCCACATAAAAAAAAAAAAAAAATCTGAGAAGTGGGAGGGCAACCTCAATATCTCAGATATTATTCCATCATTCGGAGATAGTTCATCACAAAAGTGTTCAGGATCAAGAAATTTGCAACTTCTTTATTTATTCCTCTTGAAATTGTTCCATATACATTTCCAGCAGCCCAGGTTCTGCAGGATAGAGATGGAATCTCGCAGTTTGAATTTGAATGTATACAATAGGAATTATTGAAGTACTGTTTTGCCAGTGAAATTTCATGAATAAAGACTGCCCTGATGAAGTCCTGAAGATAGGATGAAATGCCTTGGCTGTGCCATTGGAAATGTATATGGAACAATTTCAAGATGAATAAATAAGTTGTTGCAAATTTCTTGAGCACAAGAACTTTTTCATTTTCACAGAATGACTCCTGATCATCTATATTTGAATAACAAATGAACTATCATCAAATTATGGAATGATATCTGAGATATTGAGATTGCCCTCCAACTTCTTAGATTCATTATGTGATTTGAGGTTTGAAGGCAGTTGGATCTCCGAGAGTGGGCAACTTTAGTGAATAAGCAGAAACCAACCTGTGCAGCGTATTGATGCCTTTGAGTTTGATCAACACATAAAAAGAAAAGCTGAATTCATAGTTAAAGGAAAAGGTGTAAATTAAGAAAATTAGGGGGCCCAGGAAAGAACCATAGTGAACATTGTACTCAAGAGGATAAGAAAAAGAATATGAATCTGACAAAGAAATGCCAAATAGATAAATATAACCTGTCAGCCTCAGGGTAGTCTTCCCCCAAACGTTTTGCATTCTCACCTCCCGTTTTGCTGAATTTGTTTTGTTGGCCTTAGGACTCTGTGTATTTTACCCTTGCTAACCAGTGCTAGAGTGCTTGTGCTCAATATTTGTTTACACCTGGTTGGCATATTTAATTTACTTATAAGTCCCTACTAAAGTGGTATACCATATACCCAGGGCCAGTAAATTAAATGCTACTAGTTGGCAGTAGCGGTCGGTGGTGGGAGTGCCGCCGGGCGCTGACGTGGGCGGGGAGGGCAGGGTGGGGGGTAGTAAACTACGGATTACGGCCGATTACAGGTAAGTACACATATAAATAAATAAAACAAATTTCATTGCGCGCGCTGCATCGCATTTGGCGATGCAGCGCGAGAAACAAAATTCGTTTTATTCATTTATATGTGTACTTACCTGTAATCGGCCGTAATCCGTAGTTTACTACCCCCCACCCTGCCCCCCCCCGTCAGCGCCCGGCGGCACTCCCACCACCGACCACTACTGCTAGTTGGCCTGCAGCACTTATTATGACACCTACTTCAGTAGTCCCCTAAAACATGCCTCAAGTCTGCCCCTGCAGCCTGTGTACATTTTTAACCCCTTGCGCGCTGCGCAAATTCCCCCGCTGTGCGGGCAAATTAATGAGTGGGCGGGGTTCAGACAGCCCCCGGCCGTCCTCGGCACACGCCCACCGTGACGTCGGACGGCCGGGGGCCGTCCGACGCATGCAAGGGGTTAAACTGCCAGTTCGAACCAGCAAAACAAATCCTTTGTCATGTCCAATACTCTCTCTGTAATACGTAAAAGTCACCCCTAAGGAAGACCCTAGCAGCCCATAGGGTAGGGCACATTGTATTAAAAGATTTGAACAAGTGTTTTTAAGTTTTATATGTCCTGGCAGTGAAAAACTCACTAATGTGTTTGTCACTGTTGTGAGGCCTTCCTCTCCCATAACATTACATTGGGTTACCTTATTACATTTAATAAGTGATAATTTTTGTTTGGCAACAGGTAGAAATGTCATGTATTGTGTTTAAGGAATTGTAATTTAAAATCCTCTTTGATGGTAAAGTCAGATTTTAAGTCACAGTTCTGAAAATACCACTTTTAGATAGTCAAACATGTAAGGGCAACCCAATATTCCCCTTGGGCTTTGGTTTTGAAAGTGAGTTCTTACATGCATTGACAATCGGTATGCCAAGATAAAAAGTTATTGTTGCGTCTTTTGTCAATGTATGGGAAGATTTTCTAGTGAACCCCTAGTTTTACGAATCTCAATTTGAATATAAATTGGATAAAAAGACATACACCTTTGTGCTGAAATCTATTTTCTTAAGGAGTAAGATATATAATTTGCAATTAATTTACAATGCCATGTATAGACATCTTAAATGATTGATATAGTAGTCAGAAATCTTCACTGCAGCTTCATCCAGCAGCTCCTCGACAATTCCAACTCCTCTAAGTCCAAACGGAAGCGGAGACCGGGCCCGATACATGTTGTGTATCCGAACTGCACCCCGTCATGGTCGGCTATAACTTTAGACTTTCCCCTGGTCTTGCGCGACTAGATGTCTGCGGTTGGCGCTTTGATCTTTTAGGCACTATTTTTCATTCTAAAATGTCAAAATTCATAACTCTGGTTTCTACTCTTACTAAAATGTGCTCTATTTTTCTAAATTGATGTGAAAGTTTACTTGTGTTATGTTTTCAATTTATTACTGTTTAAGTGTTGCATAAGTGCTGCATAAATACTTTACACATTGCCTCTAAGTTAAGCCTGACTGCTTTTGTGCCAAGCTACCAGAGAGTTAAGCACAGGTTAATTTAGTGACTTTTTGTGGTTCAAATTGACAAGGTGTGGCTGTTGCTTGATCAGGGCTTACATCCCCCTCAACCAACACCCCAATTTCTCACAAAACTCAAAGACCAGAACTAAAGAGGTCGAGGATGAACAGAGTGCTAAACAGAATTAACTGTCTATCAGAGGTGGTATGTTAGAATATCTTGCATAAATTATCACATTACAGAAGTAATGTGACCTAAATATTGTTTACACAAATATTGCCCATTTGTGTGTAGAATTTTGGAGACTAGAACCCAGCTGGTTCTTTCAGTTGCCCCTGACATTAGTTCCAGTCATCTTTCTCTGACTTCCTGTCTCCAAGCAGTGGCCAGATGGATGGCTGGATGCAAATTAAAGCTTAATGAGGACAAAATGGAAGTTATGCTGTTTGGGAACAACTTCGCTAGCAACCTTCTGAGTCCTCTATCTGATGTCCTGAGCAAGCTGCCAGCTCCCAAAAACACAATAAAGAGGCTGGGGATGTGGTTAGACACCAGTCTCACAATGGACCATCAAGCGAAGAAGCTTGCCTCGACATGTTATGGCATCCTGAGACTGCTGAGAAAGGTTTTCTCCCTTCTCCCATTTACAGCTAGGAGAGTGATTGTTCAGGCCCTTGTGCTATCCCGCCTTGACTATGGAAATGCCCTGTATCTCTGCTCACCCCCCTATGTCATTAGAAAGTTGCAGACAATGCAGAACGCTGCTGCCTGACTTGATGAAAATTCCTAAACACGAGTCTGCTAGGAGAGCTCTTAAGGATCTCCTCTCCACTGGTTAACAGTGGAACGCTGAGTGCAATTTAAGACACTCGGCATTATGCATAGGGCCTTCAACAGCAAAGGCTCCTCGCTGCTGAGACCTCTCCATACGTGCTGAGGAGAACCCTTAGATCTTCTTCTGCCTGGACCTTGAGAGTTCCCAGGATCAAAAGATCCCGATTGGGCAGTCGCTCCCCCTCATTCTTGGCTTCTAAACTCTGGAACGCCCTGCCTCTGCAGCTGCGCTCAATGGAGTCTGTACTCACTTTTCGTAAGACACTGAAGACGTGGCTTTTCAGTGACTGATTCCTTTTCAGCCCTAACATCTTCGGCGTCTGTTGCAGCGCTGGGAGGCCTTCGGGTATATACAAAAACTCTTCACTAGACTAGACTAGAATAGAAATGGGATTCAAGAAACCCAGAGATGTGGTGATGAAATACTCCCTCCAAGAGTTTAGATGCGGAAACAGTGAGGTGGAATGAACACTGGAGGGAACACAAAGATCCAGCTTGGGCTTCTTGGAGATAGTGAGTTAAACAAAATACCTAAATGACTCTGGGAGGGAACCAGCTGAAAGTGAGATTTTGAAAAAGATGGTTGGAGAAGACGTTATTCACAGGACAAGCTGGTGGAGCAGAAGGTTTGAACCATTTGAGAAAAGAAAAGAGCTCAGGATCAGAAATGTATGAGATTGAGGAGAAAGAGAACTGAGAGTTTGGAGGCTATTTTTGCAGTGGACAGGCTATTTGGATGCAAATGAGATAAGGAGATGGCTCTGATTAAAAAAAACTAAGGGATGGCGGTGAGGGGTGAGTTTAGCTTTCTTGACTTAAGAGTATGATCCATTAGCTTGTTTGCAGAACTGATTCATAAGGAATATGAAGGGCAAAAAGAGTCACATGTGCAGAGAAAGGACAGGTCCTCACTTCACACGGCTGCTCTGGAGAGAGGTGCACATGGAAATGCATTGTTGTCCTCTTTAGAAAATGCCTCCAGTACCAAAGCTTTCCAATCTCTGCCATTGCCACTGCTGTCATAGATCAGGCTTTACAGCACTTGATAGGCAGTATGAGTTAAAGAACATTCCTCTTTAGGAATTATGGCTCAAGTCTATTTTTTGTTTAGGAAAGTGCCACTTATACTAGTTATTGCAAGCTGTTTCTCGATTAAATACTAGGCCTGTGCGGTGAACTCTGCTCTGTTCGCAGAGTCTGCAGAGTTTTCCGCTCTCCGCGGATCACGCAGCGTTCCAAAAAACTGCGGGGAGCGGAGCACGTGGAGTTCTGAAAATTTCTGCTCTGTAGAGCGGAGTTTTTTCCTCGCTTGCGCTCGTCAACATTAAGTTGGCGAGTGTGGAAAATCCAACGGTAGACCACCTCCCAACGAGATTTCTCAACGCGGGCAGTCGCGGATGATCATGATCGCTCGCTTTGAGAAACCATCCATTCGCGCTGAGGAAGCTGCTGCTTGAATAGAAAATATACCAAAGCGGCAGAAAGAAGCAGCGCCCTCTTGCGCTGTGCACGGTGCCATTTGCGCTGATTTTCCAGTGCGTGGCAAACACCCGGCGCTAAAAATCTGCACGAACGGTGCGACCTAACGCACTCTGCCGCTTGCAGAGTTTTTGGGCGAACTCTGCCCAGGCCTATTAAATACATGTGTATTATTCCTGAACGCATGTGAGTAGTACTTCACACCATCACATCATCGCGAACATCTCCATCTATTCCCGCTTTGTTTTTTATCTCGTAGCACGTGGTAGCTGAAAGTAAAAGCTTATGACGCAAACACCTGGCTAAAGCCAATTTCCCTTTTAGTGTCTATTCTTTCTCGCCTCACTTTTTATCCTAGGGTACTTGCACACTCCCGGGAGCAGCTTTTAAACTGAATGAAGGGAACACCTCTTGGTGGCTTGAGAATGAGGTTTTGGACAACATGCTGCTATCTGTGATTCATAATACGAATATACGTTCAACTACATCAATTGAAATAGGCATGCATTTGATCACAGTTTCCAAAACGTACTTCAAGCTAACCCAGACTGATTTCCTGTTGGTCTCTGGTTGATAGTCACTTGATAGATGGTTTTAGAGAGCAAGGGTCTGAATCAATGGGCTGCTCTCAACTGAGCGTTCAATCCCTTTGGTTCTTGAGACAGCGCGTGATGGAAACATGACAGGTTCAAAGGGCTGTGTGTTGGCTCCAGTATCCCACTGTTCAGCTTCTCCTGTCCAGAGGCACATCCGAGAACTGTGAATGGGAATTATGAAATGAGACATGAGAAGAGCAACATTATGCTTGAGTTGAATTCAAGTCAACATGGCTTCAGCTATCAGGGCTTTACTCTGAGGTATGCCTGGTAAGTGAGAAGTGGACTCGCGAGGAGCGATTAAGCCACACAATTCAGAAGGGATACCAGTGTATGTTTATAATAGTCAAAGAGCACGTCGTAGTTTCGACGAAACACGAACGCAGGAAATCTGTCAGCTCTAACACAACAATTTCCTGACTAGAACGTGCCCTTAAAAAACGTATTTTTCTTTCATGTTGCTAGAAATTAATGGAAGAAATTCCTTGGCATGAACTCGCAGAACAATGGCTGTATGGTTCTTTCAGTGGAGATGTACGGCTTAGGGGTTAGTTGCTACCTACAGCACCCAAAGATCACAAAAGCAGAAACAAATTACAGAAAGTTCACAAAAAAGGAAATTGGCATTTTTGGGACTCCTTGCTATTTTATTGTGAATTAAAGTTCACTAAACAGGTTTATGTTTAAGAAATTCAAGCTAAAGTGTTTCTTTACATGTAATGTAATTTACTCTTTTTGAGTAATTCTATAGGTGTCTATAATGTATTCATCATTTTTTTCACATTTTAGAGTAATGTGAATGTAGTTTAGTGAAGAAATTTCAAAGCATCTTTCATTGAAATGCTTTTTTCCTCTAGTGCAAATACCATCTGATCAATGGTTAATACTATATCCAATTGGGCATATATTTTATTTCACCTCAACGTTGAACTGGACTATAGATGACCAGCAGAACAAACAGGAAACATTTTAAATGTGCTAACTAAATTAAACGGCCACTATTCATCACTGATTACTGACTTTCCATAATTACATATCTAGCAAGGACCCCTCAAGAAGGCGAAGATAGATAAGATGCCACCTGTTAATCTTCTTCAATGGGCTTCACTGCCTTCTACGCTGATAGCATAACCTTGCTACTTTGCACCACTCCTTTTTTAAAGCGGATGTAGGTGTATCTCCTACTTATTTACTTTACTAATGCAGTAATTAGCGCTTGTAGCAAAACCTGGAAACCTGCGCTTATTGCTTGTTGAACATATCTCCCAAAATATCTAAATGTGATAGAGAAATGAATCTCTAAAATGATTGCCAGCTTTGATGTGTTGCAGAACGTGAGGGAAATGCTATGCTAGATTGTAACCAATGCTAAAGTGCACAATGAACTGGTCATGCAGATACTGCATAATCACACCTGGGATTGAAATTCGGTGTGCAAAACACTTACTGCTTAGTTCGATAGAAGCCTTGGTTGTACAGTTATTAAAGAAACCTGCAAAAAGAACAATTGATGGACAGAATGCAGAACAATGTCATACATTCACCCCAGTACAGAGATCTGGACCTAAATCTATCGTTTTTTTGCTCACCATTACATTCCAGTTTGGACCCAGCCATATGCAAATCAGTCTTGACCCTGTGCCCAATGGGAACAGTCCAGCCCGAAGTGCCAGGCCAGGTCCTCCCTGGACTGGAAACAAGCATCCTAGGACCGGTTTCGGGCTTTCAGTCCTCATCAGCCAGAATATCTTGACTCCAGTGGCATGGAGAGCACGGGACCCACGTCTGGGCATACCCGTCCCACTCGGGGTGACAAATGCAAAAAGAACAATTGATGGACAGAATGCAGAACAATGTCATACATTCACCCCAGTACAGAGATCTGGGCCTAAATCCATAGTTTTTTTGCTCACCATGCCATTCCAGTTTGGACCCAGCCAAATGCAAATCAGTCTTGACCCTGTGCCCAATGGGAACAGTCCAGCCCGAACTGCCAGGCCAGGTCCTCCCTGGACTGGAAACAAGCATCCTAGGACCGGTTTCGGGCTTTCAGCCCTCATCAGCCAGAATAGCTTGACTCCAGTGGCATGGTGAGCACGGGACCAACGTCTGGGCATACTCGTCCCACTCGGGGTGACAAATGCAAAAAGAACAATTGATGGACAGAATGCAGAACAATGTCATACATTCACCCCAGTACAGAGATCTGGGCCTAAATTCATCGTTTTTTTGCTCACCATGCCATTCCAGTTTGGACCCAGCCATATGCAAATCAGTCTTGACCCTGTGCCCAATGGGAACAGTCCAGCCCGAACTGCCAGGCCAGGTCCTCCCTAAAGAAACCTGCAGCATATACCAAAGATTAAGACATTTAGGCCTAGCTCACTGCTTCAGTTTCCGGTCAAACATTTAGAGACGGAAATTAATACACAAATCTCAGAATTTGTTGAACCTAATTCCTTGCTAGTTTATACTCAGGCAAATCTTCACCCCATTCAATAGCCGGAGCTGTACTGTTGGTGGTTCCAGATGACCTTAAACTAATCCTAGTTTTCTAGTTTGAGGAGTCACAGCAACAATCATCCTATTGGGTCTAAGCATTGCTTCAAAATGTTGGCCCATTCTAATTGATTCTTTACCGTTTTCACTAGAGATACATAGCAACATTTTGAATTCGGTTGCTTCATTTCTTTGAAAATTAAGTTCAAGCCAATACTCTTCTTTTTACCATTCCTCACCTAAAAATCAAGGAGCATCACTGAGCCCTTACCTATAACTTACACCATTGGCTGGCCTAAGACATGGCTCCAGTCTATCCCTTCTGTCATATGCTGATGATACTATGGCCATCACTTTTGTACTTGCTTGTCGGGCGTTGTAACCTGGATGAGCGAGAATGTGGCATCTGCTCATTGTTATACTGATGCCATGGTTATGAGGGAATGCATGTCGCAAGCTTCCTGATTGCTGCCTAGTTACGGTGGGTTGGAATGTGATGTTTTGAAATGATGAGAGGCTGTTGACATACCTACATGCTGTGCCTGGATGGGATCTTTTCCTTAAAGAATAAACGCAATTCTCAGCTTGTTAACCTGCCTTGAGTGATCCTTATTCAAGAACACCGGATCTTTCACTGGCGTAGTCGGCAGGATTCGAACCTTCGCGGGGATACCCCGCATACCTGCATTTTCTCCATTTTGCAGTCCGTGATTGGAGAAGAGACGTTGAGCGTGTGGCTACCCCGCTAACTCGCTATACTGCACGAGCTAAACTGTTGTGAAACTCAGTGCTACTTGGCAAGATAGTAGTCTCACAAGAATTTCTACCTCTGTATTTTGCTGCCACGCGTTACGTAAGCAAGATCAGAGCTTACCTTTTACAGGAAACTCGTGCTCTGTCAGCGTGTGTTCTGGATTGTTTTCGCTTGAAGATCCGGTGATCCGACACGCTGCTTTCACTCAGCAACGTTGCATTACGTCATCTCGGAGTGACGTTGTCACGCTGTTCACCTCTCTTGGCCTTACGTGGCGGCCATCTTGAGTGTGATTTCACCCTTTTGTTGCAGACTGGTTGCCTAGCACCGAGCGCATCGAAGCACCGAGCGCATCGAAAACACTGTGTGTCACAGCTGTGATACGCACACAATTGGGAAATCCTTGGCATGTTACTCCTGTGATACGCACACAATGTTACAATCAACATTTCATGATTTTTTCGACCGTTTATCACGCGCTCTCTAAGATTTCTTCGCAGTGACAGGCACACTTAAGTTTCACCTGTACTGTGCATATTGTTCTACGTTATTTGTGGCTATTATGAGAGTTCTCACAGTGACAGGCACACTTTCAACCTTGAAGATTGTTGAAGTTTAAAAAAAAAAGAAAAATCTGTGTACATTGTGGTATACCTCTGTGTTGCATGTTAAGGTTATATAAGTCATTTGTTTGGAAGTATCTATTCTTCAGCATTCTGCTCTTTGCCTGCACAGTGACAGGCACACTTTCCTTCTGAGGTTTCAATTTTTAGTGTCTCACCTTGCATAATGCAGAATGTCACCGCTCCTCCTTTCTTCTTGGTATCACCTGGGGAGCCTCCCATAAAATGGCAAAAATGGAAGAAGGTTTTTGAGCGTTATGCAAGTGTTTGTGGGACATCACTTAGTGCTGAGCGAAGGTCTTCACTCCTGCTGCACTGTTTGGGGTCTGAGGGACAAGAAGTATATGACCATCTTCCCGAGTTGAATGATGCTGAGGCTCAAGGCCTTAATGAATATGATATATGCATTAAAAAGTTGGACAAGCATTTTCTCCCCAAGGTCAGCACGATATTGGAAAGGTACCACTTTGCTAAGAGGTTGCAATGTGAAGGAGAGACAGTTGAAACTTATGTTACTCAGCTGAGAAAACTTGCTTCATCTTGTAAATTTGCTAATCTTTTGGATGAGATGTTTAGGGATCAATTTATGGTGGAATGTAACATTGAAAGAGTAAGGGAAGAGTTATGGATGCGAGATGAGCCTTCTCTTGATGAAGTTTTACAAGTTGCCAAAAGAGTTGAACACTCTTTGAAGTGTGTTGAAATTATCAAGAAGGATAAACAACCTGTGGTACAAGTAATTAAGGCTGACATTAAGAAACCTGTGGGCAAGGTAGAAGGAGGTGAAACTAAATACAAGCCCATCACAAGAAGGTGTTACAGGTGTGATAAACCCGGACATCTGGTGAACGATAAAAATTGCCCATCGTTAAAAAACATTTGTTCCAAGTGCAAAAAAAAGGGGCATCCTGCAATTGTTTGTAAGGCAAGAGTATTATTATACGCTACTAAAGTCAAATGTGTTGACACGGAGGATGTTGTGGAAGAGGATTTTGTTTGTGGACAAATAGTTGTCCAAGTTGAAAGTCCAGAGGTTAAGTCTAAAACGTGTCCTGTGGATACTATCCTCATAGAAGGGGAACCTACTAAAGTTCTCTTTGATTCTGGGGCCAAAATTACAATAATTTCTAAATCGTTTTTCAAAACAAGCTGGCACACAAAATTACCTTGTACAAACCGGACATAAATCCTCTAGCTTATGGTGGTAAACCCATACCTCTGCGGGGTTACTTTTTAGGGCTTATTGAGTATGAGCGACGCTATGCATCAGGGAAAATGTATGTCTCTGATAAGGGAGACAGTATAATAAGCTGGTTTCACCAAGGGGCTTTGGGTGTTATGCTCGATCCTAGTAGTAGTACTCCCATCCTGCTAAAAGAAAAAGTAAATATGGTTCAACATTGCTAACCTGCTAGTAGAGTCACCATCAGTCACATTAAAGAGAGATTTCCGAATGTTTTCAGGGAAGGTCTTAGATGTCTGGAAAATTTTCAACATGAAATATGTCTGCGTGCTGGGGGCCCAGCCTTCATGCTGTAAAGTTAGAAATGTACTCTTAGAGATTAGGGATGAGATGCAAAGGGAATTTACAAAAACTCATGGAGGGAGGTATAATAGAAGAAGTGGAAGGCTGGCCCCAGTTCTCGAAGCTCGTAAGTCCAATGGAATTATTCGCCTCTGTGTGGACTTAAGGCAACTTAATAAGAATGTTATAGTGGATCACTATCCACTGCCTAATATTTCCAAGTTGTTAGTATTGTTGGATGTGCCAAGGTGTTCAGCACCATTGATCTCATGTCGGCTTATCACCAGATTCAGTTAAAAGAGTCTTCTAGGGATCTTACCGCCTTTGTAACACCTTTTGGTACTTTCAGATTCGTGAGGATGCCGTTTGGCCTTGTGTCAGCGGCATCTGTTTTCCAACGTGTTATGGAGAAGGTCCTCAAGGGTTGCAAAGGGGTATGTGTATATCAAGACGATATACTGGTGTTTGGTAAGGATGAGGAAGAACATGGGTATCGTCTTGACATGGTGCTTGGAAAAATGGATAAGGCGAATTTGACGATCAAGGCTGAGAAGTGTTGGTTCGCCATCTCTACCATCAATTACCTGGGTCATACCATCTCCTGTGATGGAGTTTTGCCCAAATCTGACTTGGTAGACACCATCACTCGTATGTGTGCTCCTGTCTCAAGAGAAGAGTTAATGAAATTCTTTGGGATGATAGAGTATTACAACAAATTCATAGAGAATTTTGCGGAAATGAGCGCCAATATGAGAGTGCTTCTCAAGAAAGGTGTTGAATTTGTATGGAATGATGCTTGCGAGCAAGAGTTTAGAATTATTAAACAAAAACTTAATTGTGCTCCATGTCTCAAGAGTTTTGATCCTCTGAAGGTATCAATTATCACCAAGGATGTTAGCCTCAAAGGTTTAGGGACTGTGCTTCAACAGCAGAGTGATGAAGGGATGTTGACTATTATGTTTGCGTCCCGAGGTTTGAAAGATGCTGAGTCACGCTACTCGGTTATTGAGCGCGAGGCCTTGGCCATGTTCTGGGCCATTAGAAAATTCAAGAAATTCTTGTGGGGTACGAAATTCATTATTAGAACTGATCACAAGCCTCTGTGTGAAACATTTTCAAAGAAAGGGATGGATTCTGTCTCTAGCAGGATTACCAAGTGGGTTGTCGCTTTACAAGAATTTGAATTTGAAATAAGATATATACCTGGTGTGGAAAATGGGATGGCTGACACTTTGTCCAGGTTGGTGAATATTGGAGATGAGAGTGAGGCATGTGATGATGAATATGATGATGACACCCATGTATGCATGGTAAATGATGAGATTGTGTCTGAGGATGGGTGGCGTTGTGAATTGTCCTCGGATTCCGTACTAACTGAAGTCTTATCTCTTGTTAATAAAGGATGGCACTCCAAGAGACAAGCTTCAGAGGAAGCTAGGAAATTTTGGGGAGTGAAGGATGAGTTGAGTATGTCTAGTGAACTTTTGTTTCGAGGCACAAGATTGATACCTCCCCTTAATCTCCGTGCGAAGCTTGTTGAATTGACTCACCTTTCTCATCTAGGAATGTCCAAGACAAAAGAAAGGCTGCGTGCTTCATATTGGTGGCACGGCATGGATTTGCAGATGGACAGGCTTGTGAGAGATTGTGTGGAGTGTGCCATGTGTGAGAAGTCCAAGATGGTGAGAGTACAACCCATGGTAGTAAGGAAGTTACCGAGTGGTCCATGGAAGGAAATAGCTTTAGATATACTGGGTCCTGTACATGGGAATGGGCAACAATTGTTTGTTATTGTTGCCATAGATATGTTTTCGAGATGGCCAGAAGTCTGCTTTACCAGTGGAATCGAGACAAAAAATGTGATTGCCTTTTTAGAGAACCTCATGGCTAGGGAAGGATATCCCAATACCATTTTAACTGATAATGGTGTTCAGTTGGTTTCTCAAGAAATGGAAGCATTTTTAAAGAAGCATGGTATTAAGCATAAAAAATTCTCTCTATATCACCCGGAAACCAATGGTATGGTTGAACGGTTTAACTGGGTTTTGAAGGAGGTGATTTCTTTGGCCAAAGGTTGTGGACTTGATTGGAAAAAGGAGGTTCTTAAGAAAGTCCACATTTACAGATTAACCCTACATAGTACCACTGGGAAATCTCCTTTTGTTTTGTTCAGGGGCAGAACTCCATGTACTCTAGTCGAACCGTCCTGGGTGCGAGAGTTGGAGGGTACGTCTGGTAAGGATGAGAGCACAGATTCATGGCGTAAGAGAGAAGTTGAAAAGGCAGTAGCTAGGAAGTCTCTTTTCGATTCGAGGAAAGCTGTTAAAAGTACTAAAGTTGCAATTGGTGATATGGTGGTCATCTAACACCCTGGTTCGAATTCGAAATTTTCAAAACCTATTAGAGTGATTAAGTTGTTCAAAAATGCTATTAAGACGCAGGATCATCGTATATGGAACCTCGGGAGAGTTGTTCCTTACAAAGGTCCGCCAAGCTCTAATGTGGGGGACTGTAATGTGAAAGGTTCTGCAACTACTCGTTCTCCTGTGAGCGATTGTGATTCTAATGTTTCTGTAAGTACTCCCAGGTTGTCCTCTAGGATGAGAGCCAAACCTTTGTATCTAAATGATTTTGTACAGTATATCTCATGTGCTTAGTCTTACTATTTAGTTTCTTTTGTATGTTTCTACTCCTTCTGTATTTTGTCTCTTTTGTTTTTTTTCTTTTTGGTTTGAAAGAGGGAAGGCATCTGCTCATTGCTATACAGATGCCATGGTTACGAGGGAATGCATGTCGCAAGCTCCCTGCTTGCTGCCTAGTTATGGTGGGTTGGAATGTGATGTTTTGAAATGATGAGAGGCTGTTGACATACCTACATGCTGTGCCTGGATGGGATCTTTTCCTTAAAGAATAAATGCAATTCTCAACTTGTTAACCTGCCTTGAGTGATCCTTATTCAAGAACACCGGATCTTTCAGAGAACACCCTGTGTCTCGTCTGTAGAGACAAGACACAGCTCTTAATCAATGGAGGCGCTTCGGCCATTTCATCCGCTGTCTGGTGGTTCTCAGTACTTGGTGTCGTTCATGCTCATGTAGAATCTGTCAGGAGTTTGTGAGTAATATTGATCACTCCCTCAATTTGAAGCAGCAAATTAGTAGAGTTTTCTCCTGCTGGTTTTATCTCAGAATGCTTCAGAAGATTTTTCCTATGCTACCAACAGACTGTGGGAAAACAGTAGTTGAATCTCCTGGATCCATAGACATTTAATCCCAGAATGCCTATTGCCCTCACTTGTTGAATGGCACAATATGTTTTAGGCTTGCTTATTTTTTCATATGCCTTACTATGCTACCCCATAAATCTTTACATATTCCATAAAAACTCTCGTTTCACTTTTGTTTCTGGTGGTCATATTTTTACTTGGGTTTCAGTTAGAATCCAACAAAATGTGAAACTCATATGTACTTCAATTTGTATGAAATTTGTTTCCTATTATATTTCGTCAAATCCCAGTGCATTTCTCGCTTTCACACTTCTTCAGAGGAAAAACATTTCTGAAAGAATTAGAAAATTACGAGTAAGCCACAAGCAACAATCACAATGCCCTGACTAAACCATTTATATTATAGCCCAGCCACTTTGTGAGTTAGGTAACCAATCGCAAGAACATGCTGATCTAAGATATGCCTGTGGTAAACACTAACATGTGTTTGACACTAAGGGCCTGATTTAGAACTCGGCGGACGGGTTACTCCGTCACAACTAAATCCCATAGAATATAATGGGATTTAGATTTTGGCAGACAGGATATCTATCCCCGTTGTGATGGAGTAAGCTGGCCACCGAGTTCTAAATCAGACCCTAAGTCTGTGTAAGTGAGTTACCAAACATGTATATTTGTATATATTTGCATTTCAAACTGAATGCACTTCTCTAGACCAACACTAAAAGTTGGTCTCACTGAGATCTTTAACGCTACCAGTCGATGATATTCTATTGAAAAAAAGCAAAACAAGCATTGATGCAATTAGTTGTCCATCCAAAATACAGCTTGTGACTTCAGCTTGCCTCATAGTCTTCAGGTCTTCACATATAACCTCATGGATCTCCAGTTTCAGAATGCACTCCGAGTTAAAACAGGGGACATGGAATCTGCTGAAAAGAAATTAACCTGCATGAGCTAACAGGTCTCTAATACTGAGAAAACTCTTATGCCAAGCTGTGTCTCTCACATGAACTCTGTTTTTGCAAGGGAAATTGAACTTTACAGATTTATGAGGAAATTAAGATTGAAGCACTATTTTGCTGACATTCCTGAACAGATGGGAGTTAACACCACTGGAAAATACAAAGAATTCAAACAAAAGTCTTGTTTTGAAGCACTAGTCTTACCTATGATAGTATCTTTGAAACTGCTGAAAAAAGAACTAAAGGATATTAGCTACACCATAACCAGAGTTGGAATTTGACACCAAATGAGATCAGATGTTTAACCAGTTCAGAAAATGACAATAAAATTACCATCAAGATGCAGTCAAAAGTGGAGCTGTTTTAATTATGAATTCCACCTAATACAAACAACTAATCGAAAATTATGCAGAAGACCAGAACAATGTTTAGAGTATGAGCCTACGCAGAGGTTTAAAAACAACCTGGGAAAAATCTTATAATTGGCATCACAAACCGAATGGATCTATGACAAGATAAAACAATGTCTCACACAAAAAACATTCACAAATACTTGTGTTATACATGTTGTTCAAAATGCATAAGAATTTGACCCACCCACCAAGGAGACTAATCATCTCAGCAATAGGATCAATACAAGGACAAGTGGTCAAGTACATAGATCCACTTCTACAAACAATAGCAAGGGAGGCAGCTTTTATATAGAAGGGATACAAAATATTTTTTATAAAAATCAAGAGATGTGACAATTATTGAAACAGAGGAGATGTGTTATGCATACTTGATGTGTCCACTGTATATCCTTGATACTACCTCACATATTCATGAATGCCTTTGTCAATTGGCCCCTTAGTTTCTATGCTCACTAGATGTCCAGATCCTTGACCAACCCTCCCATTTACTGGCAGATGACAGAGAACTTCACACTGACACACTATGCTCCCCATTCATCTCCTCTGTTTAAACACAAGTTCAAAACCTTAACTCTAGCTGAGTTCTTTCAGCCCTGTAGGAAACAGCCCCTCTTTTAAATAATGAGTATCTCCTGAGCCATAATCATGACATAGGGCTTACCGACTTACTGTACCGGTGGCAGAAGTCAGAGATGTGATAGAAATGTGCCAGTGAGTAGCAGCTGCATGGAAACATGGCAACAGCACAGGTAGAACTGTGGTGTGACTGAGAAGATGTGAGGTGTGAGACAGTGAACAGAATTAGTGACAGGACAGAAACTGTACAGTGAGGCACAACTATGGTGCAGGACAAGGTTTTATTGAGGCATGAAGCCCACTATTGATGGGTCACCAGTGAGGGAGAGATGTCGATCTTTGACCGTACTTTATTCAAGACATGGCCTTTATAATACATTGGATTAATTTTTGGGGTTGGAGACTACCCACCTCAAGGAATCAACTCTTGTCAGGGTTAAACTCTTAACATCACTAAATTAACCTAGGATCAACTCCAAGCATAGCAATGACACAAAGCAGACATGCTTAACGTAGGACAATATGTAATGTGGTTATGCAGTACCAAAACAAGAATAAAGTAAAAACACTAAGCAATAAAAATCTCAAAATGAATTAGAAAACTAGAGTAAAATGTAATAAACAAAATGTAATCAAAACAACAAAAGTCCAATGAGGGGAACCTGAGATGTAAACTTTTAAAGATTTAAGTGACAAACTCCCAGGAAAAAGTAAAGCATTAATGAAAGTCAATAGTAGGCCGGGACCCCGGTGGAATTTCAGGCCAACCGAAATGGAACCTAGCTCGGAAACACCAAGTGGATTGGTCCTGGGGAAAATCTGTATGTCCAAAGTTTGAAAAAGTTTCTAAGTCCCACTGGTCTGGAGGTAGCTTTTTCAAAAGATTTCAAATTTTCTTCTGAGTATACTTCCACAGCCCCTAGTACCTTGGGGGGGGGACTTACAGACTCACAGGGGGTCAGGCAGTGGCCAACAACATTATCCAGTCCCGACACAGGTGCTACTGGTCGGCTGGGTACTTCCAGAAAAAGGCCTTCTGTCACTTGTTGAGTCCCTGTAGCCACACAGGAGGCCAACCAACTGACCTTTGGAGTCTATGGGCCCGATTATGAGTTTGGCTGTCCGACTGCCATACTGCTGTGGCAGAGGTCCCTAGAAGACAACTACGCCGGCGGTGTTCCGCCCGCCATATAACGAGGCATGCAGCCTGAAACACCAACCGCATCAACGGCATGGTTCCTGCCTTGGCCACAGCAGTCTGCAATGTTAGTGATGTGTACTCTGTCGCCATCAGGTTCACGGCTTCTCGCAAATCCGATTACAACAACACAGTTGTACTGGCGGTCCCCTTGCGGCAGTTCCCCAACCTGTCGACCGCTGCAGTACGCTCACAGCAAAGCACCACAACAGTGCCTATTGGATGAATTAAAAAAATACACAGCTGATGTCCTTTGGCCAAGTGGACATGCCTGCAAATCACATTATAAAATACACCCTATCCCTGACCATGTTCGTTTGCTTCTCAACTGCATCCCATGACAGTTACCAGTGTTTTGTGATTATTTTGAGATAAGGCAGCCCTTTTTTCTTTTTCCTCATCCCATTTTGCACTCTCCACACCGTTTTATTTGTTCAAGGTATTTTCTCTAATATCCCTTGGTGTTTTTTGCATAGTCAGTTACTTTATTGTGTAGTAATGCCTCGCCACAAAAATCCACGTTTTACAGAGGCAGAATTGACAGTCATAGTGGATGAGATCATAAAGTTGAGCCACACTTGTTTGGAGCCCAAGTCCAACATACTCCTCTCAGTAGGAAAATGGAAATGTGGGACAGAATAGTCAATAGAGTGAATGCTGTTGGTACCACTCCGTGCACACAGCTGGAAATCAGGAAGAGGTGGCACAACCTCATGTTCAAGGTGCGTGCCATTCTCCCCAAGTACCACCTGGAGGCCCAGAGGACTGGAGGTGGTCCTCCCAGCCCCCCAATACAACTTTTCCCTGGGAGGAGAAGGTCTTGGCCATCCTGCATTCTGAGGTCTTGACAGGAATAGCTGGGGGAGTGGAGTCTGGTAAGTTATACTTCACTGTCACAATACCTCAGTGTCATGTTTGCTCTCAACTCTGCTTTTGCTATTGTGTTGTCTACCTACTTTCCTAGAATTCAATCCTCCAAGTATCAGAGATGGTGGTTTGTCAGTGTAAATGTTTATTGTTGCATATAGGATCACATGTATCACATGCCACATGTTCGAATGCTGTCTGTAAGTGTATAAATATAAAAATATCATCCCAGGATCCATGATATGCGTTAATCTGCAAATGTATGGTCCGTCCCAAATGCATGTTGCCAACAGGTATGTTACTTTTATTTATTTGAAAGGTTTTATATAGCGCTGGCTCGACCCGGGGGTGTCAGAGCGCTTTACATGTGCACAAAAAATTTACAGGACAAAGAACGGTTGAGCATTCAGACAGGTGATATTAAAACAAATTAATTAAACAAATGGGCAAAGAGCAATATATATGAAAAGGCAATCACGGAAGGCTATTTCAAACAGTAACAAGAAGCCCAGGTAAAGTTCAGTAAAGAGTGAAGGGGGAGAAAAAATTCTGGGCGGGACTGCGGGTGAGGAATAATAAGATAAGAAATAGGTGGGTGAGAACCAAATTGGGGAAGAGGAGGTAATGTAGACAGAGAGAGATTTTAGGAGGAGAAGGGTAAGGGTAGTAGGAGGAGGAGAGGGGAGAGAAGGGCAGAGAAGGGGGGTAGGGAGAGAGAGAACAAGGGGAAAATAAAAAGAGGGGGGAGGTGAGAGATAGGAATGAGGAAAAAGGAGAATCTGAGTGTAGGGTCAGAAGCGAGGTTATGGACCTCAATACTTGCTGAGAAGGTGATGTTTGAGGTCTTTTTTAAAGCTGAGGTAGGAGGGGTTACATCTCAGGTCCTTGGGGAGGGCATTCCAGATGTTAGGGGCATTTCCAGAGAAGGAGCGTGATTGTGTGGATTTCTTTTTTAACAAGGTGGGAACGAGGAGGAGAGTGTTAGTGCTTCTCATCGATCTGGAGCAGCCCGCAATTTTGAGTTTGTTAGTGAGGTACAACGGGGTATTTTGGTGGAGAGCTTTATGCGTAATGCATGCTGTCTTGTAGGAGGATCTACCTTCAACAGGCAGCCATTTAAGGGCTTTAAGGGCTGGGGAGATGTGGTCAAAACATTTATAGTCAGTGATTAGCCTGGCCGCTAGGTGGAGCACAGATCTGAGGGGGGCTAGGTGTACTTTAGGGGTTCCTGTGAGGATAGCGTTACCATAGTCAATTTTCGAGAGTACTAGTGATTGGACAATCCATTTGAAGTCTTCAGATGGAATGAAGAGTTTGATTTTTTTGAGATGGCAGAGAGTGAAGAGAGCTCCTTTAGCTGAGTTTTTTATTGGGGGAGTTAGGTTTTTGTCAATGGAGATACCAAGTGATTTCACTGAATTGTATAAGGAGAGCGAACAGTTGAGGGCATTAAGGTCAGAGATCCAGGATTGGATGGGGAGCCTGTTGTTTTTAGGAGAGAAGAGGATGACTTCAGTTTTTTGGGGGTTTAGTTTGAGATGATTGGAGTAGAACCAGGATTGGATCTTGCTCAGGGTATTGTTAAGATGAAGTACGTCAGAGTGGGACCTAATCTTATAGTAAAGTTGGGTGTCATCAGCATAGAGGTGATAATTGATTCCAGCTTGTTTCAGAATGAGGGTAAGGGGTCCATAAAGAGGTTAAAGAGAGAGGGGGAGAGAATAGAGTCTTGAGGGACACCTAGGGAGACAGGTGAAGGGTTTGAGAGGCAGTCATTGATTTTGATTTGTTGTGTTCTGTGTTGGAGATACGAGGCGAACCATTTGAAGACAAGACCATTAAGGCCAAAGCGAGTCTTGAGCGAGTTAAGTAGGGAATTGTGGTTAACTGTATCAAAGGCAGCAGAGAGGTCAAGGAGAATGAGTAGGCAGGACTCACCATTGTCAAGGAAACAATGGATGTCATAAACTATATTAAGCATGGCGGTTTCGGTGCTGCAGCCTTTTCTGAAGCCGGATTTCAAGAGTCAAGTAAATTGAAATTGTTACAATAACCATTTTCAGTTGTTGAGAAGTAGAGATTGAAATCACTACAACTACTATGAGGCCCTGTAACTGTAACTCTAAACAAGATGCGATATTCATCTTGCCCAGTCTCACTAGTCTTCCCTGTTACAACTGATGTTCACTTATCATGCAGGTTACCATTTGTCAAGTGGCGGGGAGTTCTGATTGAAATGAGTACAACTACCCTGGGGCCCTGTTACAATAGCTATAAACAAGATGCAATAGTGATCTTGCCCTGTTGTATTCCTCTTAGAGTGTCCGTACATGGGTTTTCCTGTATCATGTCCTTATATAGGCACAATTCGCCCTGCCCTTATATAGGCATAAAAATCCCAGTCCTTATTTAGGCATTAAACCGTGCACTCCAAATACAGGCATGGTCTCCGATATCCGTCCACCCTAACGTCACAACGAGTTCTTGAAGAACAGACCCTTAGGCTTCGGGAGTTTCCCTAGCACAGGACTATTGATTTCTTCAAGGACTCATCTATTATGCATGAACCGTTATACCTTGAGGGTTCATTCATGACGTCTTCCGCTGTCCGATTCACGTCAATGCTAACATTCTGAGGTACCTCTCAGGTATAAATATACCTTCCCTAGCCCTTGTAAATCAGAGGAGACCTCGACTTCAGAGGAGCCCGTTTCCCGGCCTGACGCACTGAGAAGACGCTGTCATCCCTGCACGCAGAGAGTCCAGCTTCCAGTGATCTGACTTCCCTCGCGGGGTGTTGGAGTTCGAGTCTGGCAAGAGATTCCCACCTCTCTCATTCTTAAGGTATGGAGCTGACTAGAAACCTAGAGGGACTCTTGGCATACTAGGCATACTGGGCGTAACATACTCTTAGTATACCATAGTAAGGAATACTTCACCTACTTCATACCTCTCCCTACACCTAGGTTAGGTTAGGTACATTGGGGTAGAACTAGCTTAGAAACGCATCGTATGAGTACTCGCATTTTTAGTCTATGTTATTTATGTAAATGAATATCTACTAAAGATCATGCTAGCGCAGTATTATTTATTTCTACTGCTTACGCTGTACATTATTTATCTTGCATACTGTCTTGTGATCGTAACAGCACATATTACTTACACGAGAAACAAGACTGTTCAATAAATCTTTTATTGAAACGCCCGTCTATTCTTTCTGTGTAACTTTGAGGAAAACTAAGTATGCACGATTGAGCTGAGTGAAATAGTTATCTATTGTTTCCACGACTCTGGGACACGTTCTGATTCTAAAAGGGAAACAAAGTTGTCATGTTTTGCGGCTGCCAGAAACTACTCCCTTCTTGTTTATCAAGGAGTTTCTAGTGGCCTCTGAGCTAGCTGGCACAAGTAATTAAGTTTAATATACTCGATAGGGACATATTGACCTTAGTCCTATGTCAAACCTATAGGGTATATTATTCCAATGCGCAGAGCCTATTAGGGAAATAGGAGCTACACTACATGGCGCCCAACGGTTTGGTAAGGCGGTAATTTAACGTTAGATACTGAGTAACTCAGCCGTGCTTTTTCTCTCAGAGACCCCTACCCATATACTCCAAAAGACGTCTGGAGTGGGCAGGGTTAAGTATCCGCCACGGCTACATAGGGAAGCACCCTATATATTAGCTGTTTGGTTTGCTCAACGTTGAAGGATACAGTGTTCCAAAATATTGTGCACCTTATCTTTGTTTCCTTGAAACTTGTTCTACGGGGACGAAGCCACCGGAAACGGTGGAGCTGCGGCTGACCCAGCCATAGCAGTTTTTAACTTTACTGGTTTAAATGAAACCGAGGAGGGTGTCATAGACATCCATCCAAACTTAAGAAGAGCCATCACTCTAAAACTCATAAAACACGGCCTACCACCAAGAGGAGGTAGAGCAGTTTTCGTGATAGAGGCACACAAATCCTTTCAGACAGAGGTATTCTATTCATGGGTAATATTTCCTGAATCCAATCCAGTTACAAAACTGTTTCACTTCTACAAAGAAGATGATCCACCAGAAGAATATATTCCTTTCGAGGACATTGAAATTCCACTAACATACCAGGAGCATCAGCTCTGGTTTAAAGGCGCCCTAAAACATCACAGAAACATTACCAGGCTCGGTCCACTAGGTAGACCAGGAGCAACATGGCCGATTCTAGCCGGCTACACACCTCATCCTGAACTGGATATAATGTCAGATGAGGAACTACTTACTCAACTTACATAGTTAATAAAAATCTACAGACAATTGGTCCAATATGTCATGCGGACTTTCACAGTCCAACCACCATTGACACTTCCAAATCAAACTCCTCAACCGGGGAATACACTAAAAATTACACCACAGACTCTATACGCAGTCATGGGTAAAATGCCCACAAAACGTGAGCAAATTCCATTCTGGATAGCTCAAACAATTACTCAAATCGAAGCATTATTTCCAAATACTAGCCCGTATGAGAAACACAGAATCCTAACAATCAGTTTACCAATGGGGATCACACCACAACTGGAAGACTGCACCACTTGGGGCTCAGTCTTTGCTGCCATCTATACTAAAACACATGGTATTCCGTCAATTGCGGTAATTCCTGATGTCCTGAAACAAATTCAAAACGAATACGGGGCAGAGCCTGCTCTGAATTTAGGTATGAAATTACTGAAGAATTTCGACCAGGTCTCAACAATAATATTATCTAATATTAAAGGGGAGGCAGCAGCAGTGGCGATCCGCCAACGATTAAGGGAATTCGATGTTACAGAACATCAAACTGAGCTACCCAGAATAATTGAACAATCTTATGCAGAATTAGGCAGAGATAGTTTGGGTGGAAGACCAGTGAAGCCGAAACTATCTGAAAGTCCTGAGAAGGACTCTATTAAACAAACTCCTACATCTTCTAAAAAGAAGTGGGAGACTAATAAACAAAATTCAAACGAGAAACGTTCTCAATCCCGAGGTAGGTCTCCTCAAAAGGAGCCCTCTGAAAGGAGGTATAACCTCAGGAATAGGGATAATTTGAGAAAACCTGACAGGTATCAAGATACTGATACACGTTCCTCTCGTACCTTTCAGATCTCGTCACAGACTTCGGAAAGAAGAGGACGGTCAGAACATAGAGAAGAACGCGTGAAATCCAAGGAAGAAAAACACGCTACAAAAAATAAAACAAAACCTCAATTCTCCAAAAAGAAAGTAGCAGGTCTGAAGATCAGACATGCCGAGAATACTGAGAACACAACTCAAGAACGGAGAATGGGCTCAGACAATGCTGGACAGTGCAGCAGAAGTCACAATAGCTCGCCAGAACCTGAAGGAACTTCTGGAGATAGTGGACTTGAATGAGTACATTACAGTTGAGACTGTAGACACCAGGGTTAGTACTCCACAAAAGTTATATGAAATAACACTCCGGATGGAGGGAGACATACCTAGACAGGTGAAAGCACTTTTTGGGAAAAACTTTCAAGGGGCTATGACATACTTCTAGCAGAAAAAGACTGGCCACCACAATTTGTCAGGGAGTGCCCACACGGCGAGGACATTATTATGCCTGCCTTCTCCAACCATATTCCAATTCACCTAAAATATACATATGCCAGGAAATGGGCAGTAGCCCAGGCCCCAGCATTATATAAAAATCATGTAGGATGGGATGAGGACTCACCTCACCATAAAATACATCTGAAACATGAACCAACTGCACAAAGGCAGTACCCAATAAAGCAAGAAGCTAAAAAACAGGTCAGGGAGATCTTAGATCAACTTGAATACCAAGGGGTGATTGAAACATGCACCTCCTCAATGAACAATCCTTTGTTTCCTGTCTCCAAACCAGACAACACCTATCGTCTAGTTTTGGATTACAGACACTTAAACACTTGTTCTAAAACATTTGCAGTGCAAAATGCACATAGCACAGCATTAATGAATAACATTGTGCGTAAAAAATATAAAACCACATTAGACATCTCAAATGGTTTCTTTTGTCAAAACATAGCACCTGAAAGCAGGTACTTAACAGCTTTCTCCATAATGGGGACCCAGCGTCAATTTTGTCGACTCCCACAAGGGTTCAAGAACAGCCCGGGGTTATTCTCAGCGAGGGTAACGGAGTTACTACAAATTTATGACAATGAGGCATTGTCCTATGTCGATGACATCTATCTGACAGACGATGACCTGGATAAACACTTGAACAGGGTGAGCACCATTATATTGGGATTCGCCTCTGAGGGCTACAAATTCAACTTCAAAAAGTCCAGAATTGCCCATCTCAATGTCCTATTTCTAGGATATGAGCTTTCAAGTGAAGGCAAGAGCTTGGCAGCTAACTTTCTAGAGAAATGTGCGCTGCTCCAACCTCCAAAAACGCTGAAAAACTTACAATCCATCCTGGGTTTCCTAAATTTTGGAAGAACATACATTCTAAATTACGCAGAAAGGGTTAAACCTCTCTACGCATTAATCAAACCTGATTTTTCAATCAAGAATTGGACACAGGAACACACAGAAATCTTGCGTTCACTCCAAGCTAACATGTTAGCAACAAATCACTTACAAACACGCGTAAGTCAACGCAACCTGGTGATCCGAATAATTTCGGGTCAATGCGGATTCACCTACTTAACATTTAATGAGGGTGAAAAAGTACCAATTGCATACAAATCTCATTTGTATACACAAGCGGAAATGCGCTTCACTTCAACTGAAAAATTCTGACAGCAGTTCAAACCGCTGTAGCAAAAGAAAGAGCCTTAGCCCAAGGGAAACGCATTATTGTCGTAACCCCAGTACCAGCTTTAGAAGCGGTCACAAAAGCAAGCATTCCAAATGCTAAAGCATTACATCCAAGATGGATACAATGGGTTAATTCTCTTGCTGCAACAGATGTTGAATATGTTTTTGATCCCGATTTAAAAACACAAGCGTTCCTGCAATATGAACAAGAATGTCCTCTGCCCACTGAGATTCTGCCTCTCGATCAGTACGAATTCATAATTTACGCTGACGGATCCGCACAACCCACAACAGGGAGTAAGCAAGCTTACAGTGCAGCGTGTGCAATCGTTAAAGGTCGAATGCGAGATGGCATCTTCAGACCTATGGTCACAAAAACTCAATCTCTAGGAGATTGTACAGCTCAGCGAGCTGAACTACAAGCATTCAAACTGGCACTTGAAAGTACAGATCGAGAATTCCCCACACTGATAGTGTGCGATTCCTTTTACTGTGTTCAGTCGTATAATGAATATATACAAAACTGGCTTGAAAATGGTTTCAAAGATGCGAAAGGTGGCACAATAAAGCACAAAACGCTTTGGGAACAAGTAGTTCAGTTGAAAAACGAACTACCAAAGGCTCACGTGATCCACACACTGAGTCATCAACGTGATGGCGTTCACGTTGCAGGGAATTCATTGGCTGATGAAGCCGCAAAGGGGGCTGTTCAGACGGCTTCCGTAGCTGCGATCACTCGTTCAAAAACGAAAATAGACAGTGAGATAATGTTGGCTGTCAATGCTACAAGCAAAGGCAGTGGTGCAGCGTTACCAAAAAAGTTTCCACTCAAGTACTCTTATGTAATTGATGCGAACAACGTTCCTTTTGCTCGAATCCCTGGAGTGGGGGATAGGGTAATTCCAAACAAGGAACGTAGATTAGGACTAATCCTAGCAGCACACGAAGGGATAGCTTCTGCCCATGCAGGTGTTTCTGCAACAGTATCTTTACTCAAGCAAAGATATTGGTGGCCTGGCATTCGGAAACAAACCAAGAACTATGTTTTAGAATGTGATATTTGCCACCAGATGAAAGTCTCAACAGTGAAACGCCCTGCGCAGACACCCCTGTTAATATCAGACAAACCATTAGCTTGTGTTTACCTGGACCACTGCGGTCCCTTGCAAAGGACGGTAACTATAAATATATCATGGTTGCAGTGGATTCATGCTCTAGGTTCCTATGGATATGGCCTCAGCGCTCGGCTGACGCTCGAACTGTTATAAAAGATTTGCGAGTCTTTATCGGCACATACGCAATAGGCACGCTACATTCTGACCAGGGCCCTGCGTTTAGCTCTCGGGCTTACAAAGAAGCCATGGCCAGTCTGGGCGTTGCATTGCGGTACTCCTCTCCATTCCATCCTGAGGGAAATTCGGTTGTGGAAAGGAAAAACCGGGACATAAAGCAGTCTATAACAGCTAGGGTATTAGGTTCGGGTGATGGGTGGGTCAAACATTTTTATGGGGTCCAGCGCTCATTAAATAACCTGCCAAGAAGTTCTCTAGGGGGGTCACTCCATATGAGGTCCTATTTGGGACAAGAATGTGGGTACCAGACCTCGATCACGTAGGCACAGTGGTGGAAAATAAACCGTTTGATATCAAAGATCGTTTGGCTGTTTTACAGGAACTCAATGAACTAAGATCGAAACAAAGCAACGTATTCCTGCAGCCAACCACCACTGGGGAAAAACCAGCGGTCCCAGCAAGGCCTGTCTGGATTCCAAAAGTTGGGGATCTAGTCAGAGAAAAGATTGCGGACAAGAAGGAATTTGGACCTTCTTACAGACAACCAGTACCTGTCCTAGCAGTTCAAGGAACAAGAACAGTACTTCTGCCGCCCCTTGCTGGAAGAAAGGAGAAAAGATTTGTGTCCATCGACCTCATCAAACCACAGTATGTGGCCAATACTAAATAGTAGGCCTCGTGGACTCCGACCTAGTAGCAGACGCACTCCTCTCGCTACTATCCAAGAGGTTCAGACTGAAAGACTGATAACCATCGAGAATTCAGCAGTAACAGATGAAGGACTAAGCAACAATGCAATGGAACTCATCCCTCTTGAAAATCAAGTAACAGTTCGTCCAAATACACCTGTCTACACCAATGTAGCAAGTGATCAACTGGTTTCAGCGATTTCTACAAATCCTGATGCAATTCCAACAATTGACAGAACTGCTTCTGGCTATTTCATTAACTTTGATACGTTCTCAGAAGATCCGAGTGAACCTGAAACGACGCCAGCATCATTGAAATTCAAGCAGCAACTACAAGACTTTCTTCACTTTCTGAAAAAGACTTATCTGGTTTCCCCATGGATTGAACTCTGGATTGTTTCTGGAATATTTGCTTTCCTGCTTTGGCTAGCTTTGGTTATGACTATGAGCGTGCTTATAAATGGCAGATACATCCATGTGAACACTGAAGGAAAAGATGTGAACGTACTTTTGAAACCTCATAAATCTTCCCATTGTGAAGCAAGAGACTTGTCAACAGTGAACATCACAGCTGTTCCTATACAGGATGGTATAGTGTGGGACAAAACAGATTTTGATATATTTGGCCCGACGGAACAATTGAACATTCCACATTTGTTTAAAATTTCACTAAGTGATCTCATTTCGTCCAGTACCTATTCTGATGATTGGGACTTTGAGACTGTTAACAACATAGGGGCAGATTCCGATTTCGGCCGGAAGGGCACCGAACGATGGTCGGAGCCCTTCCGACCGAATCGGACCCGTGCCGGCCGGATTCCTGTCCGACCTAGCCATTCCGATGGGCTCGGTCGGAAAGGATCCGACTGGATTCCGGATGGCCTACGACGGGCTCGGAGAGCCGTCGCTGTACCGACATCCGCAGTACTCCCCGGCCGCCTCTTCACGACCTAGGGAGTACGATGGCGTAGCCACTGCCTTCTCGTGCCGGTCCGTCCGGCACGAAAAGGCAGTCGGTAACCGTCTTTGGGGGCCCCCAGTAGGGTCCCCACTGTGTGCGAGGCGCGCCGAATCGCACGGCCTGGGGGCACCTATGGTGCCCCTCTGCCTGATCCGTGCACCCGGTGGCAGGCACCTTGGCGCGTGCCGGCCGACAGGGTGCAGTGGATCGCACTCGCACCCGTGACGTTCCACAATGCGGAGCATGCGTTCCGCTCGGAATCGCATGGCTCCCATTGATGCAGTATACGAGTTCGACCGAACAGGGTTCGGTGCGCATCGTACTCGCAGGGCCGTAACCGACGACAGCAGGTCGGTCGGTTACGGCTCCTGAATCCGATGTCGGACGGACCTGAGTCTGTCCGACATGGGAATCGGCCCCAAAATGTTTGACCTAGAAAAATCTGCTGCATTTTCTAAAAATGAATATTTAGAGGGTTCATCAGACTATGAACAGCTGTATTGCTATAACCACTATGGTCATCATTATTTGCATAAATCTGCAAACCCTAGAAATGTGTTTATGTTTAACCAATGGGAGCATTGTCCTACACCACCACAAGGTAGTTCAAAAACATTTGCTAACAAGTTTCCATATTTTTCAGGTTACAATACATCTGATCCAGAAACGTTTTACTATAAAAATGTAAACAAAACAGGAATGAAAATTATGTTAACTAATACAAAACAGATTTACTCTGCAGCATTTATTGCCCAACTGTCTAGACAGGGTTTCGACTTATGGAAAGACACAATAGACACAAAAACTGTCTGGGGTACTAAAGATTGGCAAGTGCAGGGGATAGAAGCTTTATTTAGAGCCTGTATCATCCCTGAACAAATAATGTTTTTGAATGAAACTGTCCAACAAACATCTTGTCTTGGACTAGCCAAGATCAAAGAGATGAAAACACCTTCTGTACCAACACCTGCAAGTGATAACAATACACAGGCAGCGGTGACAGTTGACAAAATACTACAACTCAACAGATCTAATCCTGATTGGAGAAAATGGTTGATCTGGCCCACAGACACGAACAACTTTCAGGAAAGATTCCTGAATAAAACTCAGGGCTTTACTATTCATAGGCCAGACCCAAGATACGTCCAAAGACAGCATCCGGGGGTAGTAACAACATACAGTGTAGGAAAATTATGCCTCGATTGGCTGCAGAAATCTACACTACAGGATGTGAAACAACACTTATCCTTACTTAAAGAAGACGCAGACCTTAGGGAATTCTTGCTTGGACCAAGAAAACCGCGTCAAAGACGTTTCATATATGCCGGCATTTATGCTGCGTATAATGAAGCATGGAAAGTGTCACAGATGGAGGCCGCAGGACGAATACGTGAACTTGATCGTATTAATTTAGAGAAAACTCTCTCTGTGGTCGACAATGGGTTAACAACTTTGTCCTCCAGAATATATTCATTGGACAACATTGTATCCTCTGCTATCGACATACTAGAACAAGATTTGGCGATGTTACAGCAAGGCCAATCTCAATTACGTTCTATTGTGTTATTAAGCTGGACGCTGCAATCTTTGCGTACGGGCTATGTGCCTTGGCGTTTCATCAACACGTCGGCTCTGTTTGCAGAATACAATCTAACTGATAAACAGATCGAACTGGCACAAAGAGGAGCAAAGTATACAGTGCTGAGCATTGAAAAACTGGAAAAGTTACCATTCACAGTGGCAGAAAAACCAGCTACAGAATGGCTCATTCATGGCAAAATCACACTACCTGTGACTACTTTTCAGTGTCAGTATTGCCTCAAACAAATGCAAGCAGGCAAATATGAAAGGTTGGGTAAGGAATACATTAAGACATCTTGGAATTTACCGTATACATATAGATGTTGGAGTGGGGATCGTGAAGTGTTTTTGAGCGGTACACACTGTAAAAGGGCACTGAGCGGTTCACTTATATGTCAGGACATTTCTTTACACGGGGCTTGCAATGGTTCTGTGACAAATTTGTCTTGCCATCAGCAGGGTACACCAGCTGCTGTGATTAATCCAACGTTTGGACAACTTTCTAATGGGAGTTACCTCATGTTGAATGATCAGAGTTGCTGCGGCATGTTGCCAGGCATCCCATATCTAGTAACGGTCAACTCCAGGGTCACTTGCTGTATGCAAGTATTGTTTGCCCCAATAGACACAGTCAGGGAGTCGCCTTTGTGGCCTTCGCTGAACATCTCTTTTATAGGATTTGATACTTTAAGCAGAATGAAAGCCATGCTTTTACAACAAACAGTGCCTTTGACCTCGGCCAAAGAAACCTATGATCTACAAGTAGCAAGCACTTCGGCTGAGATACAGACTCTAATACGTACAAACTGCCCTATACATTTCGTGGAAATGATAGGACGTATCTTTAACATGTCTGATACAAGCGGAATTGTACATGTATTTAAGAGCATCTGTTCCGGTCTGTTAGCACCTTTCCAGGCAATACTCGGAATCATCCAGAACTTTGCACATTCGGTGTTTGGTGGCATACCATTACTTCTCGCACTTGTTGCTGGAATTCTATTTCTCTTCCTGCTATTATGCTATGGCCAGCCTATTCGCAGACATCACTCCGAGCGAAATGGAGAAAGCTCTCCTTGAACGAAAGTGCCGTGAGCGAATAGTACAGCTTTTGGGCATGACTCGTCTACGGGACCTTAATACCACGTGGTTCCTGTCATTCAGACCAATCTGGCAAGATTGCATCTTACCTGTTCTACGATGCCTGCTATGCAGTGAAGAATGCGTGTTAGACACCTGTCTAACATTTCCATCAGCAACGCCAACGGATATCGATACTCTGCTGGACCCGATAACGGCCCATGCTCTGTGTTGTCCCCAGAGGCTACCAATCCTGATGACGGCATTCATTGAGATCTCACAGACGCTTCCAGCTGCTGCTGAGGTACGAGATGGATCTACAGGCACACAGGTAACAACGGACGCGAACATTGCTGCGGCATCCTATGCTGAAAGCGATGCTTCACATCTCTGTGCAATTAATCTACTACACAAGGTGTTCCAACTGACACCAACTTCAGTGGACGATATTTTGTCTACAGAAATAGATGATCTCATGTTTACACCAGACCCGTACACTGACTCAGATTCAACCCACAGTGTACCAGAGACGCAGTAAAATTTGGCCTTCATATGTCAAAAACTTGGAACTCTTCCCAAATTGAACTTTTTCAGTTTTTTCGAACTAAATGGCAATTCAATCTGCTTGAAGTAGAACTAGTCTTATAGTACGGACTTCGCGGTACTTCCCCAGACACTTTGTCATCTTATTTGTCTAAAAAGTTCATTAATCTTCATGACATGAAATGACTTTGATTTTGAACAACTTATCGATCATTTTCTGTCACATGTAAATATTACTGCTTATTTCATTCAAATTGCATTTTATTTCCAAATATATGCCTGAACTGAGAAAAGCAATGCTTAAAATGTACAGTACCTTTTGCATTTTAATAGGTTTTTAAATGCTTTTTAATGCTTTTAAGAAATGTTCTTAGCAATATGCGGTACTTCATTTTATGTTTAGCATATTAAATGTTTAGCATTTTATTATTATCGTACACACAAAAGTGGAGTGGGTGTTGTATTCCTCTTAGGGTGTCCGTACATGGGTTTTCCTGTATCATGTCCTTATATAGGCACAATTCGCCCTGCCCTTATATAGGCATAAAAATCCCAGTCCTTATTTAGGCATTAAACCGTGCACTCCAAATACAGGCATGGTCTCCGACATCCGTCCACCCTAACGTCACAACGAGTTCTTGAAGAACAGACCCTTAGGCTTCGGGAGTTTCCCTAGCACAGGACTATTGATTTCTTCAAGGACTCATCTATTATGCATGAACCGTTATACCTTGAGGGTTCATTCATGACGTCTTCCGCTGTCCGATTCACGTCAATGCTAACATTCTGAGGTACCTCTCAGGTATAAATATACCTTCCCTAGCCCTTGTAAATCAGAGGAGACCTCGACTTCAGAGGAGCCAGTTTCCCGGCCTGACGCACTGAGAAGACGCTGTCATCCCTGCATGCAGAGAGTCCAGCTTCCAGTGATCTGACTTCCCTCGCAGGGTGTTGGAGTTCGAGTCTGGCAAGAGATTCCCACCTCTCTCATTCTTAAGGTATGGAGCTGACTAGAAACCTAGAGGGACTCTTGGCATACTAGGCATACTGGGCGTAACATACTCTTAGTATACCATAGTAAGGAATACTCCACCTACTTCATACCTCTCCCTACACCTAGGTTAGGTTAGGTACATTGGGGTAGAACTAGCTTAGAAACGCATCATATGAGTACTCGCATTTTTAGTCTATGTTATTTATGTAAATGAATATCTACTAAAGATCATGCTAGCGCAGTATTATTTATTTCTACTGCTTACGCTGTACATTATTTATCTTGCATACTGTCTTGTGATCGTAACAGCACATATTACTTACACGAGAAACAAGACTGTTCAATAAATCTTTTATTGAAACGCCCGTCTATTCTTTCTGTGTAACTTTGAGGAAAACTAAGTATGCACGATTGAGCTGAGTGAAATAGTTATCTATTGTTTCCACGACTCTGGGACACGTTCTGATTCTAAAAGGGAAACAAAGTTGTCATGTTTTGCGGCTGCCAGAAACTACTCCCTTCTTGTTTATCAAGGAGTTTCTAGTGGCCTCTGAGCTAGCTGGCACAAGTAATTAAGTTTAATATACTCGATAGGGACATATTGACCTTAGTCCTATGTCAAACCTATAGGGTATATTATTCCAATGCGCAGAGCCTATTAGGGAAATAGGAGCTACACTACAGCCCAGTCTCACTAGTCTGCCCTGTTACAACTGATATTCACTTATCATGCAGGTTACCATTTGTCGAGTGTTGGGGAGTTCTGATTGAAATGACTACAACTACAATGAGGCCCGGTTACTGTAACTCTAAACAAAATGCAATAGGGATCTTGCCCGTCTCACTAGTCTGCCCTGTTGCAACTAATGTTAATTTATCATGCAGGTTACCATTTGTCAAGTATTGGGGAGTTCTGACTGAAAAGACTACAGTTACCATGAGGCCCTGTTACTGTAACTCTAAACAAGATGCAATAGTGATCTTTCCTTGTCTCACTAGTGTGCCCTGTTAAAACTGAGGTTCACCACTCATGGACTGTGCAATGTACATACAATGCTCTAATCAGAGACATGTCTGGCTATTTTGCCTGATGCTGTCCTGGTCTCTTTAACTGAAGCTATTGATGGCATGAGGGACTCCATATCAAGTGAATAACTCAAATATATGTAAGGCATGAAGGTAACTCAGCTGATAAGAAGTGGCATTTGACCCATTGACTCTGCACTGCTCACATGATGACTAATGCTAGAATTACAACCAAGTTGTGTGTTTGCCTGTATTTTAGACAACTAGGCCTTAGAATAGTTAAATACACATGTTACTTCTACACTGTGTTGACTCAAATGTTCTGGAGATGAAAAGTTCATTTCTTATTCCACAATGCAACATATAAATGCATCTAATGAGCTACTCAGTTTTATTACATTGATTGAATGTCTCCAAATGTCTTCTTAACAAGTTCAACACCACTAAAATATTAATCTCTACCTATTGTGTTTCTTCCTAGGTCTCTACTTACTGTGACACAAACAATCTGGATGTACATACCACATTCCCACCAATAACAATGCTCTCTATTTGGGCAAGCCAGAGCTTGCCCACCGAGCACACTCCCACTCCAGCCCAGGATCAAGCCATCAGTGAAGACAATACTCCTGGAGATGTGGATGTGGATGGCCTTCCTGGCACATCTTGTCAGCCTAGGCAGACGGCAACAGTGGGTCTCATTGTGCCCACAACACCTCCCAACCCAGCTGTAACAAAATAGCCAACCTCTACCCCCCAACTTGTATACCTAGCACAGTCAGTAAAATATTGTGCCCCCAGTCCTGGATTCTGAGGTGGCAATCACTAACCTAGTCACTGAGGAACCAGGACCCAGTAGTAGGCTTCAGCCTGGGCCAAGGACACAGGACCGTGGGGATAGGGGTCATAGGAAGGTAACTGTGAGCCCACTGAGTGAGCCCAATGGGGCTACTCACACACAGGCCACCATCCACCAAGTCTTGGGAGCATATCAGGACTCCCAAGGCGTGATGGGCAAGGTACTCATGGAAATCCAGGAGATGAAGCAGCTGCAGAGGGACATTTACCAGGAGGTGGCCGGCATCAACACCAAAATGGGCTCCCTCGTTGGGGTGCTGCAGGATATCAATGCCACCCTCTGCAGGGCTTTTCCACCACCCTTTCCCCCATCTTACGGTCAACCTACATCCAGCCCATCATCATCTGCCGCAGCCACAGTAACGGAGTCCCTGCAAAAGGAAGACATGGCTGCAGCCCCCCTCCCTCAGCAGCAGCCGATAACCCACTCACCAAAAAGAGGGGATGTCCTCCCAAAAATCCAGGGGGTTTGGATGGCAACACACCCACCACTGCCACTAAGAAACCTCACATCCAATTTACTCCTAAGGGCCTCATTTATGAGGTTTTGGCGTAGGGCAGTGCTGCAAGGAATCTTGCGGTGCTGCCCCACATCAAAACAAGAGGGGAGTAATGTGCTGTATCCATGTGATATGGTGCATTCCTGTCCTTTTCTCCGGTGCCAGCGCACAATGGGCTGCACTGCTCCAACACAGGCACCCTTGCACCACAGTGCAAGGGTGCCTGCATTGTGGGGCTGATTGATTTTGAGCAGGAAGGAACACATATGTTCTATGTGTGCTGCAGAATGGACCCTGACCCCCCCTAATGGCCCGCATGCTG
The DNA here is from genome assembly GCA_963921515.1 of Calotriton arnoldi. NCBI lineage: Eukaryota > Metazoa > Chordata > Amphibia > Caudata > Salamandridae > Calotriton > Calotriton arnoldi. Next base: position 140,226 of record CAWUFW010005964.1, on the reverse strand, counting down.
GTGGTGGCCTACCCGGAGCTTGATGGGCAGTTGAGGGCCCAACAGCAGCAAAAAGAGCCATACATGTAACATTCCCAACTTTGTATGGTACAGACAGGCATTTCCTCATCATTATTGGGGGTGGCCCATGTGCGCCACACAAGAGGAGTTACTTTGTTGGTCTGGTAGCAGCTGCATGCTAATATGCTGTGCCAATTGTTTTTATGACCAGGAACACAGCTGAGTCCAGTCTACTATTAATTTCCTGTCTTGAGCAGACACATGGCTGAGTGAAGTAAGAAATCTGCTGATGTTCTTTGATGTTCTAGGTGACAATTGTACCAAACAGACCACTTGTCTTCCTTATGTAAGGAGTGCTGTTACCTCACTATTGTCTCTTATGTGAAGGTGGCCCTATAACATGTGACATGGCATACAGTGCACTCTTTATGTAGTGACCGTACAACACCTCCTATTGATAAGTTGGGATTCAACAGTAACATGAGTGTGCAAACGTCACTGGTGTCATTGCCATTAGTGTTTACATGTTGCCCAGTATAAGTTTCCCTGTTGTTACTTCATCTGCAATGGTGTTTGAAGATTCATTCACAGACTGGTGGCATGCATCAATGAGTGCGATGCAGAAATGTAGAGATTTTATGTGAGTGTCTACACTCAAGGGCATATTTACAATGAAATGGCACAGTACAATACTGCAAGCAATATAGCTGTGCTACACTGCGCCATTTAAATTGCCCGTCTACCATTTCCGGCCAAAATAGTTGAAAAAATTATGAATAAGCAACTATCTCACTTCATTCAGGACAACGATCTGCTCGATCACTCTCAATACTAATTTCGACAGGAGCACAGCACTGAAACTGCTCTGATTAATGCTACTGAGGAAATCAGAACAGTGATGGACAGAGGTGGGACTGCCGCCCTGGTCCTCCTCGATTTATCAGCCGCATTTGACACTGTGGACCACAATTTGTTGCAACAGCGGCTGGAATCGATGGGGGTCCAGGAAATGGCATTGGCTTTATTGGCCTCCTTCCTGAAGGAAAGGAGATTAACAGTCACTATGGACAGTTTTCAGTCAGAGCCATATGTTTTGCCCTGTGGAGTCCCTCAGGGATCTTCCTTGAGTCCAACTCTTTTTAATATATTTGTCGCTGAACTCGCCTCTCTGATTCGAAAATTTGGTTTTAGTCTGACGTCCTAGGTGGACGACACCCAGATAGTCATAGCAGCATACAGAAATCAAGCCTCGCCCACTAAACAGTTTCAAAACTGAATGAGAGAGGTAAACAGATGGATGGGTTTTCATTGTCTGAAGCTTAACTCTGAAAAGACCGAGATTATTATCTTCGGTGATCTGAAACCCAGATGGGACAATCTTTGGTGGCCGGGAGAGATGGGTGAAGCCCCCAAACCTGTGCAAAAGGCCAAAAAGTTACGAGTGTGGATTGACACCAAACTAGCATTATCACACCAGACTAATGCTATCGTCTCCGCCTCCCACTTTCTGATAAAAAAGCTGAAGAAAATCTTGCCATACATTCCTACAGATTCCAGAAAGTTGGTGGTTACTGCACTGGTCCAGGCTAAACTGGACTATTGCAATGGTCTCTACCTTGGTATGCAAGAGCAATATAAAACAAAAATTCAGACGATTCAAAATACCACCGCACGGCTACTGGGAAACATCCCCAAATATGACTCAATCTCCAAGGAGATTCGCAGACTTCACTGGCTCCCGGTGGCTCAGCGAATTAAGTTCAAAGTTCTCTGTTTAGCATATAAGGCTCTAATCAACACAGGACCTCTTTCTCTTAGAAATCTTTTCGTCTGGTACCAACCGTCCAGGCAGTTGCGGTCCTCTGGTGCAAGACTGATGAAAGTGGCAAGAATACGAACCGCAGGTTGGGGCAGCCGAAGTTTATCTTACGGTACCGCAAAATTGTGGAATACGCTTCCGGCGTGCTCAGAGGGGCGCCTTCCCTCACTACTTTCAGAAAAAAGTTAAAAACATGGCTTTTCCAGAACTGATTCCTGGTGGTGAATACTGCAGTCATAGCGCCAAGACACCTCTGGGTATTCGTGCGCTCAATAAGTCTCATTAACATTAACAATAAAAATGCAGGGATGCGCCGTATTTACAAGAATATGGCGCACCCTTGTGTTTTGCCTTGTGCCAGCTCTAAAAAGGCTGCCTAGTACCAGCGTAGGCAGCCTTGCACCATAGTGCAAGGGTGCCTGTGTTGCAGGAATGATTGTGTTTGTGCAGAAAGAGACATCTTCCGCACAAAAACAATCATTAATTGCATTTAGCTCATTGTATGTGCTGTTTCAGAATGCAGCACACATAGAAAGAGCAAACAATGAGGCAAAACAAAAGTATTTCTCCTCGTTGTGTCACTCTAACACCTCCTTTTGAAAGGTGTTAGTTTTTACAGCTGCCTCAGATTTACAGATCCTTGTAAATCTGGGTCAGTGTAAAAAAACAATGGGTGTTGCGTGGGAATGCCCACAGCAACACACATTGCACGCCCTTTTGCCACAGAATACTGTGGCGATTAGGGACGTGTTTACAAGGAGGCGTTAAGCCAAGCAAAGTGGCTTAGCGCCACCTTGTAAATATGGAGGAGGGCATTGCGCCACCGGAGCATCGTAGAAAGTGATGCTCCGGTAGTGCAATGCCCTTGTAAATATGCCCCTCAGTCTTACACGCCAATGTGTGTTGACTATCCCAAACAGTGCTGTGATGTGCCATCCCATTAGGATGATAGTTCTCCCACTTCTTCATGTCATAGATATTGAGAGAAACACTACAACATTCAAAGGCGTATTGGCCTTTAGGAATGACATTTTTGAATGGTGTCATTACCTGTACCAAGAAGTATTGGGGATGTTAATTTGACTATGAGAAGTATTATTCTCTATGCATTTGGAATATCCATCTTCCAAAACATTTTTCCTTCATTGTCTCCAGGCTCCGTTTCTATCTACATGTGATACGTAGGTAAGCTACTTCAGTACAGCTTTCATTAGACTTTTCAGTTTGTGGACATATGATGAAGTTTCAAGTCAAAATTGTCATCAGTGTGCAATGACCATTTGCATGTGACATGATGTCTGCTACAGCACAAGCACATATTGATGGTACATTGGCCTTTAACTTGACCTTCAAGACATAATTGATGTGTGTTAAGGAAAATTTGTATTTTTGCAAATCTGGGCCTTGTGTAAACATTGTGCAAATGAAAAAATGGTATCCATCCTATTCGGTACCATTATTGGTATGCTACAAGTGCCAAAGTATGCAAAGTGATCAACTATCCCAGCATGACCATAAGGATGGCGTATAGACAAATCCAACAATGCATTTGGAGCTGTCTGGGGTTATGACATAAGTGGAGCCAACTTTTTGCAGGTTATGCAGCATGCCTGTGCTCATGCTCATGGTGAAGCCTATATCGCGCACCATGAAGCTGATGTGATATGTGCCCTTAATAAATGTTTTCTGTTGCTATGTGATGGTAAGGTCTGGAAACGCAGTTGCAATAAACCTATTTTACATGTAATTTCAGATTCATCCAGGGCAAGCGAAGGAGAAGGGGACTACGTTGGTGTGGATATAGCTGGTCACAGTGTTCAGAAAATGACAGCACAGACACGAAGGGACCCAGTGACCAGGAGGGTGAGGGGAGTGCCACAGAGGACACAAGCTCAATTTCATCTTCATCCGAGTCTTCCTCCTGTGGACACTCCCAAGTGGTGGCGGACCCCACAGGGTTAGCTCCAACTTCATCCTTGTCCACCACCCCAGTTCCATCGCCACCCACAAGGGGAGTCGCCTCCTTTGTTGCAGGCACCTCAGCCCCTGTTACCCTGCTGCCCTGAGTGAGGAGGCTATTGACCTCCTGAGTAACATCTCTGTGGGTCAGACGGCACTCCTGAATGCCATCCAGGCACAAGGCAGCCAGCTGACACATATAGTGGCCTACCTGGAAGGCATCCACTGTGCTATGTCTGGCCTACAGAGGTCTTTTCAGGCTCTGGCCTCCTCACTCACTGCAGCCTTCCAATTTTCCCAACCTTTTGCCCAACCTTCTGCCCCTTCCCCATCCAAATTCCCAATTCTCATACCTGTACCAAGCACATGCACATATCCGAACACACACACTTCATCAGACCCAAGCACCACACACACACACAAAAACACATAAAAAATGCTGGCATGCAACCACTCACCAGACACTCACCTCCCTCACCACCACCATCATAACCCCAGACACCACACCAACAGACACAGACCCATCCACAACACCCTGCATTCATGTAGGCACTACACCAACAGCCACAGACCCCTCCACAACACCCATCATTCATTCTGACACTACACCAACAGCCACAGGCCCCTCCACACCACCCAGCACATTCACAATATAGAAACTCCCTCCCGAACATCCTACCCATTTTCCCATGAAGATGTCTTCTTTGTCCTTGCCCTTTCCCCTGTGCCAACCGCCCACATTCCCAAAGTAAAACAAATCTTCCAACCCCCACCCCATCCCTTCCATATCCCAATCTACCCCTGAGAAACTTAGTTCCCATCCCAGTAAACCCAGTCATACCCCAACGCAGATCAAGAAAACCCCTCCCAAACCCCAACCGATCCCTTCCACTTCCAGATCTACCCCAGAAAACCTCATCCCCACCCCCTAAACCCAGCAGTACCCCTAAGAAGTCTAAGAAAAGCCCTCCCAAAATTCAAACCCACCCCTCCTTAAACTGCCCCCCAAGTACAATCTTTAAGGTGCCTGCTATGCCCAATGGATGCCCCTTTGTGAGGAGGTTCCCTGGCAGTGTCAATAAGGGCAAGTTTGGTGACACAGCATTGTGCTGTGGCACAGAGCTCAGTAATGGACTTTTCATTGGTCTTTGTAATGCATTATATTTGTTATCCATTGATTAAACAGTTTCATAGTTTGGAAGACATTAGTCCTGCCATTACTTTACTACTTAGTTGACTTTATTGTATAGTGATATGTGAGTACGGTTATATTTGTTTTATCCCTGATTGCTGATCACCCAGTGCTGGAGTTACACAGGACAAGAGGAAATGTTGAATGGATGTCTATGTTGGATGAGATCAAATTAGGGCTGACATTGCATTGGGTGTTATACTATATGGTAAGTATTTCTGCTTGGCCTGGCCAATGTCAACATCAATTAGGTTGCCCTTCTCCCTATGATGTAGGTTAGATACGTGTTTTATGTGTTCAAGTTAGATATTTGGTTATCCACACATAGAGGGTGTTACATTGTTTTACCTTTGTGTTTTACATTTGTATGGACATGTGTCCATTTTCATGTGTGTACCTTACTACTTTATCTAGATGTTTGACAAATGCTGTTAGTGCTGTGTTTGCTTTCATGACTTGCACTTACACATTACCTAAACATGCATGGTTATGCATGGTTATGCTATTTGATGTCCCTGATGGACTTCAATCCACAGGTCTTATGCACATAGAGGTTTTAAGCCATAAGCAAACTGGACTGTGGACCAGAGCCCCAGCCTTTCTGGCTTTCCCCCCTGGTAGGCGCATACCCATTATGCAGAAAGTGTTTAAATTGTGCCCTTTCAATGCTTCTCATACTGGTTATTTGTAATCCCATTTACTGATACAGAGTTGTCGAAGGGAAGGTGTGTTTGAGTTTCATGACACATCCATACAGATGTATCTTTGATTTCAGAACAGGACCTAAGATGTGTTTAATGTGAGTGTGTAACAGAGCTTGATAGGTGTGATGTGGATGAGGTGGTGCTGTTTTGTGTCACAATTTGATGCACACATCATTATCACTGATTATGAGTGGTATACACATGTCTATTTGTGTACAGTATGCATATGCAGTGTCAGTAACCTGGCCAAAGAGGGCATCATGGAGCAGAATTTGGGTTGTACATTTGAAAAAACTTCCGAACATGGGCTGACAAAATATGTTTGGGCCGGGTACCCAAACCCCTTTGCCAGCTCCATGGCGATTTGCGGAGAAGTCTGTGGAAACAGGTAAGGGTACAACCTACCGTCGGTTAAGTCCACAACAGTGTTGGTTTTGGAGGTCATCTAGCAGGTACAGCAGCAGCAGAACGTGCATGATTGGCTCCATGGCAGCACAGGATGTGTGGAGGTGAGTACAGGTGAGTTACGGCCTTATATCCCTCCCTTTCCGCCAGCTCAGATGTGGTGGTTGGACCGCCATGTTCATGTCGGCTGTAAGGCATCTCCCAATTGGGCCGTGGTTACACTGACGGTCTGTCCTCTGACAGGCGCATTGGCCTATCCTGACACCGCCGAAGTCGGCATTTGCTGGTGGCGGCATAGGACAACGGCAGTCTTTCATCTATGTAACTGCATGCTTCATAATATGGCAGTCGGACCACCTAGTCGGTGGCGATGAATCTGATGCCACGTCGGCGGTCAGACTGGTCCTGGGCAAAAGGGGTAGCAGGCCCATCTCTTCAGGACTCCAGTTCTTTTCTGTTCTTCTACTGGTCCATAAAGTATTCTGTCCAGGTGCCATTGGGGGCCACATTTATGCCTGGCACCAGTTAGTCGATGGAGGTGAGTTCTGGCCACTTGTCGTTCCTTAATATTTTTAAAAAATCAGAATTCACAATTGAACTGGATTTTAAATAACTAATAAAAATTGTTGTTTAATTATTTTTCTAGCTGGCCCCGTTTTCGAGATACAGTTTTAGTATTTCAATCTGTGTTCTACACTTCTAGAGAAAAAATAGCATTCAAGGCCTTGTCAATGTAGAGACGCTGGAATGTAAATTTTCTACCTGTCCTACTTTGAAAATACTATGCACCCTGGCCTGTGGGCTGCAAGTCCAACTTAGAGGTGACTTATTAATATTTAAAGGTAGGTCTTTACCTGTCAAAAGAGTTATTTCGAAAGGTCACACTGTAGGTTTTACATTGCAATAGTCAGGATGCACAGCGAAGACCTGAAGCCATGCTTACACTTCCATTGCAGTGGATGGCTAATAGGTGCTGGAGTCCACAAGTGGCATTTAATTTCTAATATGACTAATATTTAAAGGGTAGGTCTTTACCGGTCAAAAGGGTTATTTTGAAATGTCACACTGCAGGTACAACATTGCAACAGTCAGGATGTACAGGGTAGGCTTGAAGCCATGCTTACACTTCCATTATAGTGGATGAAACAATAGGTGCTGGAGTCCACAAGTGGCATTTAACTTACAGGCCCTGGGTGCAATTTTACATCTTATACTACGGACTAGAAAAGTTAAATGTGCCAATTTAACCACGGTTATAGGGAGAGCGCGGGCACTTTGCTCCTAGTTAGCAGGGCTAACGTGCACAGAGTTCTAAAGCCAGCAAAAATAGCCAACAAAAGGTGAAAAATATGGGGTGCTTTCTTACAGCATCTCACTCATCCCTCCTCCTTTGTTAGCCTGTGGTCAGAGATTCCAGTGCTAGTTTGATACTGGGTAGTGGTGAAGACAGAGAGCACCTATCATTTTAGACCAAACAAAGTGCAAAATGGAGATGAATAGTAGGGGGTGAGATGAATGTGAGGAGAAATTCAATCATAAATCTACTTTTCTAGCTGATCAGCACAATCACACTGTCTTATGAATAAGTGACTAATATTGTCAGCCATCTTACCTATTTAATCAGTTGATTAGTAGAGAATGTCAATAAAGATTATAGGAACACTAACGCTGCCATGTAAATAGGGATAGGAGCACCACTGCAGCAATTTCCAGATGGTAAAAGTAAACAAGTGATTCAGAATACTGGATTAATGTAAATATGCCAATAGTACCTCCCATTTACCAATCCTTCATGACAACAGGTCAAGCCACATGCTTAAACACTATAGAACAGGTATATATTACATGGTGCTGTCCGACAGCAGCATTGTGAAACAAAGGAACTGGGTCTGCACCCAAGTAAAGAGCCAGGCACTGTTTTGCCCCCCTCCCCAGGCTGATTTTAACCCTGGGGCTCCCATCCCCCAGGTTTGGCCAATTACTGGAAGAGGATGGGATCCACGCAGCCCCACTCCATGGGCTGATTTTTGCTCCAGGGGCCCAAACCCCGGTGGCACCACTTGATGCTGGGCAAATTGGAGCCCACCCAGGGCACCCGTGTGCACTGTTGAGGACGGCAGGGGCAGATTCAATGCTCATGTGGTCCCTGCCGGCTCCCCACCTCCATCGGGAACAAGCATTGCTCCTGCATGCAGGGAGCAACAAAAAATGCTGCTCCCTGCGTGCAAGAGCAATTCTTTCATCTGTTTTCCTGCCTGCTTGACAGTGGGCAGGAAAACAGATGAAAAGTCCCGGTCCCAGCAGGCGGGAGCAATTTTTCTGCTCCCACCCGCTGGGAGTGGACTAAATGTTTGCTCTCGCTTGGCAGGAGCTGTCAAAGCTTCGGCCAAAAGAGAGCAAACAGCTATGTCCCAGGGTTGGGCAGGTCCTCAGGGCCATTTATGGCTCCATGAAGGGGGCCGTGTGGACCCCCTCCTTTTAAATTGCAGGACCTGCCATGGGGAGGTAGTGTTTCCCGGGGCAGAAAAGGGCCTGGGAGGGGGGCCGCATGGTCCCCCTCCCCATTAACAATATGGTCGTGCCCCAGGGAAGGTGCTGGTCCCTGGACCGAAAATGGCCCTGAAAGGAGGCCAGTGTAGTCCCCTCACCCTTTTTGTAGTTGGGTCAGGCTCCAGGGAGGTAGTGGTACCCGGGGCCATAATAGGCCCAGGAGAGGGGTCCGTGCAGCCCTCTCATCTATATTGTTAGATGAGGCTTGCCCTGGGGAAGTCGTGGTGTACGGGGCAAAACGGACATGGGGAGGGGGGCTGCATGTGTCCCCCTCCCCAAAATACATATTTTTATATGCCCTCTGGATCTTTCCCACCCGGGGGCTCAACTAGAAACAAACATGGGAGACCACGCTTGTTTTTGTTTAGCTTCTTTCCCACAAATTTCCGGATCCACCCAAGACTGTCTGGCAAAATTGAAAAAAAATGCTTTTTGGGCCTGGCGGCAGCCCTGCAGGACTCCACCAACAGCCTTAGGGGTCATGGTATTCCTACCCTACTCCTATCTCTTTTTTTACCTTTTTTTTTGGGACTCAACTCAGTCTAAGTCCCAAAACGTCTGAAATCACTTACTGGTTGATTGCTGGCAGCCAATCAGATGTCAGCATGAGATCTCTAGGATCCGTGTCATTTAATTAAAAAAAAGGCCTCTTTCTGGACCAACAGCAACTTCTCTCCCAAATTTGGTGTAATTCCATCCAGTAGCTCAGGCCATATTCGTGTTCAAAATCCCTATGGGAAATTGCACGGGAAAAGCAAATTTTTTGACCCCCTCACCTTTTTTTCGGCTTCTGCTTGACAGATCACTCCAAAACGTTCCTTGCAGAACTAAACATTACGTGGCACAATGTTTTAAAAAATGTATTGAATATTCGTCAAATGCCACCAAAGTTATAAGCAAGTCAAAAAACGCTTTTCCAATGGAAGCTAGGTCCTAACTATAACTACCTACTGGCGACTGCTAGTAGGTAATGTCTGTGTGTGTCTGTGTGTGTATAGTTAGGTCTGCTTTTTTATAGATGGAGCTTTCATTGGTTTGCTCATAACCTTGGCCACATTTGAATAATCTTCATGAAACTTAAAAAAAATATGTTCCTCAACCTCAATTCCTGCCTGGAAAGTTGCGGGAAGATTCTGCAAGAGAAAAAAGGGGAGGGGGCTCCAAAACGAAACATGGCCCTTGTTTTTGAGAAGGATTGTGAAAGTGATAAGTTCTGTGATGAGTCATTTGAGATATCATCAGCGATGTACTAAATGATTTCATAGTGATGTCATATGTGAGGTCATAAGCAGTGCACGGCAGGGGCACAAATTATAGTTAACGCTGCTAACTATAACCGGTGAATTTCTGTGGTTTGTTTTGTTCAAAATGTTAATATTGTCACTGAAAAATTCACCTACCTATAAAGTTAGTTTAACCTTAGGTTTTTGTCAGTGAATTTGATATATATATTACCTACTTACGATTGCCAGTAGGTAGTTATAGTTAGGAAGTTAGGACATAGTTTCCATAGGAAAAGAGTTTTTTGACTTGCTACCTTTTCTTACCCCGAAATCCCTGCAAAAATCAAACAATGGTTAAAAGACAGAATTTCCACTGTGACAGAAATTTCAGGAATTAGATGGGAACAACAAAACATCCCTGTTGGAAATGGCCATCTTTTGTATGCTATTCCCCCAGATTGTTGTGCCTTCTGTAGCTGATCCCGTTTTTGCTGGCCATAGAATTCTGGGAACTTTACTCATGCTAACAAATGTCTGTGCACTCCTCTTCAAATCTGTTAAAATTGGTATACACCCGATTGGCACATGTAATTTACTTGTAAGTCTCTTATATGTGGTACTAGATGTACCCAGGACATGTAAATTAAATACTATTAGAGGACTGCAGCACTCATTTACCACCCACTAAAATAGCGCTATAAACATGTTTCCAGACCTGCCACTGCAGTCTAGGTGTGCAGTTTAAACTGCCATTTTGGCCTGGCACAACTAACCTTTGTATATTTAATGTTTTACTTTTCATCGCATTGGAAGCACCCCAAAGTCGTTATTCACTGTGGCAAGGGTGGATCTCCCATAGGATAACACTGGTTTACACCATTTAAATTTAGTAAGGGCTAATTTCAATTTGGGAGCAGTTCAAAAATGTTTCAAAAACTCATTTTAATAGTAATTCAAAATCCAACTTAATGGTCAAGTCTGATTTTATTCTACTATTTTGGAATTTACACTTTTAAAAACTTTCTATTTCTCTGCCTAAAAGGCTTTCCTGCCAGTGTCCTTATGTCACCTGACCCCAAATGGCTTCCCTGTCGAGAGATGTGTATTGCTACCAGACAGTTGACAATACAAACTTTACAAATTAATATCCCTGGTTTGACTTATTCAATTTTTGTCATATTTATTAAAATTTACTCTATTTTTCTTAAATTGGTTTGGGATTTTTTTGTGTTGTGTTTTTCACTTCATTACTGCTTAAGTACTGGATACATTCTTTACATATTTTCTCTAAGTTAAGCCTGACTGCATTGTGCTAAGCTGCCACAAGGTTAAGTACAAGCTTATTTAGTGATTTTTGAGGATCACCCTGACAAGGATTGTGGTTATTATCTGAGGTGGGTTCACACCCCCGTCAACTAATATCCTAGTTTCTTACATTTCCCTAAAAAGTGGTTTGACTCTTCTACCAGTACAACCAGTATTTCATGAGTGTGACAGGAATGGGTCAAATCAATAACCAGGTAAAGTCAATATAATGTCAATGTGGTCTTTACACGATTAGAGTTTTGGCCTATTACTGTCCATACAATAGGCCTACCCACACATGTGGAATGCCATTTTTATCAGGAAAGGCCCGACAACATTGGCTGGTAGGACTGTTGCCATTTCCCTGGAGATAACGTTTCCAGAAAAGTGAAGAAATTGTGATTTTTGTTCTCATACATTGACATTTGTATGAGATTCTGGGTAATAAACATTTTTTGCATTCATACAAGCAACATCGTTCCGGGGCTCTGCTGGTTGTAGTTTTCAAAAATGTGTGGGGTGGGTATGTTGCCCTGGATGCTAGCTGTTCCCTGGCCAAACTACAGCCAACATGTCCATTGGAATTTACCCCTATCAAAAACATGCCTTCATGTCAAGTATTTGAATTCCTGTTCCATCCTATAGAAAACCCACATGTATCTGATAACGCCACACTTAAGCCTTGGCATGGATATGTTTCTTACACTTAAGCCTTGGCATGGATATGTTTCTTTGTGGAAATGCTGTAGTAAACTATCATGTTTTGATGAAAAAAATACTGAAAATCTGACAAACATCTTGTTCAGCATGTTGCTTAAGCTAGCTAATTGGGGTGAGGGAGGAATGGCACACAACAAAGGAAACCTTATGATGTGGAGATGTAAAAAATATATAAGGTTGTGATATGTTTCAATACGGCACAGAGATGATACCTGTGACCATAAGACAGGCACCCTAAACTGACATTTCACTTTAAGCTGCTTTAGAAATGTCCCCAATGTTCAGCGCCCAGTTTATTATCTGTCAGCACTCTGAACTCAGTGAAAACCCATTTATGTCTGATATTTTCATAACCAAGAGAACCTGAGGAACATATATTCCTGTGTGAGAGATTTGAGGATTTTACCTCATTTTGGAAAAAGTGGTAAAAATCTGACAAGCATCATGTTTAGCGCTATCTCCCAGCCAAGCAATCATGGTGCGGGAGGTCTACCAGCTATCAATAGAATGCTTAAATGTTACAAATTTATGAATATGATGTGTTTGTTTTTATACACACTAGTGATGATATCTGTGACCAAAAAATAAGTACCCTCAACCGGCATCTCGCTTTGAGTTGCTTTTGAAATTTCCCTAATCCACTGATCCCAGTTTATTGCCTGGGGACAACCATAAAAAAGCTATTCATGTGTGATATTCCCACACTCAGCAGATCGGGAGGAATAAATGAAGTGGTCAAGCCTTGGCAGGGACATTTTTCTCTGTGAAGGAAACTGGAGGGACTCATCATGTTTTGGATAAAAAGGTCTAATAAAATGACATCATGTTCAGTACAAACTCTGGCCAGGCAATCAAGGTGAGAGAGGTCTGTCACCTAGCAATAAAACATTCAAAAGCTTAAATCCTAAAAATATGTGGATGTTGTATTTTTCCATATTGCACAGGGGTAAAAACTACAATCAAAAGATAAGAAGCCTAAACCCTCATGTCACTTGTGGTTACTTTCCAAATTTCCAAAATGGTCTGCACCCAGTTTATCACCTAATGGTCACCCTGAAGCCATAGGAAACCTGTACATTTTGGGAACCCCACACTCAAGAGTCCCAGAGGGACAAAACCTAGGGTCAATACATGGCAGGGATATATTTCTGTGCAAGGAGACCTGCCAGGAATTGCCATGTTTCCTTCTATTTCTTTTGTGCCCTAGGGTGCTAATGCTATCTGGTAAGCATAGATGGGTAAAAGTTATTCTTACTTCACGAAAGTTGCCCCATTTCCCAATAGTTCCCTGCTTGTGGTGTTTGCACTATGTATTGTAGACCCCACTAGGCCTGGGCTAAATTTAAATTACGATGGAGTATTTCATATAATTTCAGGAACTTTACCCTGTTCTTATGTGCAATTCTCCACATTATGCCATTATGCCACTTTGTGGAATTACTTGCCATTTTCAATAAAAAAAATAAATGCAAATACAAAGGAACAGATTTTTCCCTATCATGTGCTCTTCCCAGAATGTGGTATTTAATGCACTCTATTTTCCTTGCTTCACATCCTCTCCGTTAATTTGTTTTTGCTTTTCTTTCTCTTCATTCGTCTGCCTTCTCTCTTAAGTAGAAATTCATTAGAAACATGTATAAATCACGCTACTTTGATAACTACACATTGTAATTGACAGATAGGTAATCTGGAATAAGAGATAATTTTCACTCAGTAAAATCTATTTATTTTTGAGCATGATAAAATTGTCCAATTGTAAAGGACTGTAACCATGCGAAAACTGGTTTAGTGAAAACTGTACCAGTGGATTGTTTTTTATTATTGTGATTAATGCAATAATTTTTTTTTAAAAGTACACAGTCCTGTATCAGGCCATTTTTATTGACTGCTAGCAGCCAAACTATCTGTGGTGTGAACTGCAAGCGGGTCAATAATTCCACAGTATTTCACGCATAGACACCACTTAGGGGTTGCCAGGGATTGCTGCTGTGATATCTGGCTAGATCCTTGCGACCCCTGGCATAATGCTGCAAAAGCAGCAACACATCCCGTCTGAGTTAGAAAATAAAAAAAACAGCCTTCAGATTTTTCTTTTTGCAGAACAGCAGGTGCTCCAGGCTGCTCAGGACAGTAGACAGTTGAAACCTTATATTGTTTCAATTGCTCCCATCAAGTCAGGTGCTGCTTAGCAACATCCCTGGTAATGCCTCCTATAGCCCAGGCTCCACCAAGAACAGTTTTACTTGTCTTGGAGGTTTTGGGATCAGGTCTGTTTCATTGTACTAGACTCAATCAAGAGAGGCGACCTTTCACACTAAATAATTTGTTCATTAGTTTTTTTGATTATTTGGATAAGCCAAGAGCTGGGACTTCAATAAGAAGTTGTGTAACATCTTTATATATTTTATAACAGGGTAATTCTACTTCTATCTGCTTTAACAGTAAAATAGAGTTAATTTAGAAAGGTTAAAAATACTTTGTAGTGAATTCCTCTTACATTTGCTGTTTTAAGATTTTAAAGTGGAAAAAGGATCGGCTGATTTTTAAATGTTATGACTGGCTTTGGCAATATAATACCAGGCTTGTAAGCAAAATACTTGCAATGTGGCAGTCCTAACTGCATCAAAGAAAGGAGGAATGACTTTCTGTGGCTAAATCAGGGCCAAATATCACATGATGCCAATTTCTGTGATGTCATCAAGGCTAAAGACCATGTGATGTCTCACCCTTTGAAGTCATAGGGTCAAAGGGCATATGATGTCACTACCACTACCCCTGGAATTTTGGTGAATCGACATCCATGATTCCACGCACTGAGGCAAGATATCATCTTGGGCTCTATTATGTAAAGGGTGAACTTTCTCTGTTTGCACCTGGTGCACCCTAAAACAGGAGTGGTGGGCGCTATCTGGGAAAATATGCCCTATTACATATCTGGGAAAATATGCCCTATTACATGGGATGTACTGCCCTCATGGCAGCCGCGAACTCACGCTGAGCTGAAGGGAAGCCATTCAGGTGAAAAACAGAGCAGCTGCTTTGAAGACGCTCCGTGTTTCACTGTACAGGATGCTACCTGCCTGCACTTTTAAAGGGGATTAGAAATCCCCTTGCAGGCGGGTGCAGTGAGTGACTGCATCCACATGCATGGGGATGTCTGGGGGGTCCATCGGATCCCCTTTGCCCCCTCCTGAAGTCTGCGATCAGTGGGCGCATTGGCTGTGCGCCTCCTGACAGCTTCTTTGCCTCTGCGCCCGTGTCTGTAATACGGCACAGAGGCAAATGGCATTCCCTCATTTGCATGTGGCCATGCCCCCATGCAAATGAGGAAAAACCCTCTGAAGATAGCACTGGCACTTTATGTGGAACAGCGCTATTGGTATTACAGAAGGGGATGCACAAATGTCTGTGGCCCCTTCTGTAATACCAAAGTGCCCCAGGGTTGCGCAAAGCAGGCGCAAACACTCGTTGATCCCCTGGGGCACTTCCATAATATGGCCCCTGATGCTCTAGACTTACTTTTAGATTTTTGGAGCTGGAGGTAGATATTCAGAAAATGGTAGATTCACCCCAGGATTCGCTTCTGCTGATGACAGACTAAAAAACATCAGCCATAGTTCAATGACTAATTTTCAATAGTGCTGTATAACAAATACATAGCACATAAATAGACTTTACATAAAGTGTTTGGCATGCACAGTTAAATTATGGGAGGCTCTTTTACTGCCTCAGCTCATGGATGTATTTAATCTCATGAATATTTACATATGAACATTATGGGGCTGATTACAATTTCGGTCGGAGTTGCCTCCGACCGACATCGCTGCGGAATTGGGACCGCCCAACCTCCGGTCGGCGGTCCCGACCGTATTATTATGATGTGACTGCACACTCCCATTTCCCTACTGGAGCTTGTTCTGCAGTCAGAAACCGGCTGCACCACAAGCTCCCAAAGAGAAATGGGAGCTTGTGTAAATCCCTGCAGCCTGTGGCACATAGTGCATGTAATTACCGGGGGGCACCTATGCACCCTAGGCCCACAACCGTAGGCCTCCAAAGTCACTTTCTGACAGCCTTTCCATGCCAGAAATGGCAGCGTGAAAAGGCTGTGTAAAACCGACATCGTAATCCAGACGGCAGAAACGCCGTCCTAAAGGGATTACATTGCGGTTCCGACTGGCCGACGGGCTCCTTGAGCCAGTCGGAAGCCAGCCAAATGACTGGCCAGATTGACTTCCGACCGCCCACATTGTAATTAGGCGGTCGGAAGCCAAACCAGGAATGTCGGTCGGACAGCCTCTGACCTGATGTTGGAGGATTTCAGACCGACATCATAATAGGGCTTATCGACAGGTTTAAATTAATTTATACAGCCAGTTAATGTATTGTAAATCTTACCAAATGGCAGCTAACAAATTTTATGGTTGGTAAAAATTTGAGTGTGAATTTTTTAGAACTTTTAAACAAATATTTCCAATGTATTTACAGTTCTAAATAAGCATTTCAGGTTTAGGAAAGAAATATATGTTTATAAAGTTCTCCAATATTTTTCTTATCTTTTACAATAAAACGTCTAGCTTAATAAAATCATACAGATTTAAAATAATTTCACATACTTTAGTTGGATAACGCTTTTTTGCAAAAATGTAATTTTCAAAAACCAATTTCGAAATGTTTAAAAGATTAAACTAGTTTAGCTTTTTTACTGTACCATTGATGAAGGCTAGCACTCAGGTACAGTTTGAAGTTTAGCTACAAATGGCTGGCATATATATGAAAGCTAGTCAAAGAACTAATGGAATTTTATGCAAGTGGGCTAGAGGGGTGCTGTGACTTAACTTAGCACCACAGAATATTAAAGTAATTTAAATATATTGAAATTACACCTAGACTAACCTATTTCTTTTTATTATCATGTATTAAAAATTACAAAATGTTCTAGATAAAATTGATTAAAAATGAATTTACATTTTTTCATTAAAGCTACAATTATTTTTAAATAAAAAGATTATTAAAATGTTTTAAACTTAAATAATATTCCCAAAGAAGTTCTAATTTTTAAACACCCAATTGCATTTATATAGAATTTTAAAAAGTTGAAATAAATTATTTTAATTGAACATTATTTCCTATTTTAAATCCCTGCCCCCATTATTGTCAATAAAAAGGTGTTGCAGTATCAGTGGTTGGCCATGTGTGGTGCTGGACATACTATAGTTCCTTTTTGGCTGTAGTAACTTACACTCCTTAATTTGGTTTCACTCCCCTGTTTTCTGGGAGGGGGGAGACATGTAAGTCTACACTTTTGAGTAATTGTACACCAGTAAAGGGTGAATAGCCAAAAGTAAAGTTACTAAAAAATGTACGCAAAAACGTGCATGTCCGAATTATTCATAGGTGTAAAGTACCTTTGTGGATAGTCCCTAACCGTTTTTCAGAATCACTGCAGTGCCAGAATATAATTGGTACCTCTTTCAGTTCTTAGTATGCTAAGAACTACAGATTGACTAAAGAACTGCACATCGACTGTAGTTTCTAAGACTTCAAAATGGAGCCATGAGGTAGCCCTTATATTCACCATGTTGGCTATTTGTGGAGGTCTGATAACAGTCTGCTTGACACATAGCATTAGAGTCCTCACTTAGCCTTTTGAGTTTGCCCACTGTATTTAAATGTTACTGCATATCCCTATTTTTTTTGTGTTCTCCCTGTTATGGTTGGAACTGCTTTAGTGAAGAAAAAGGCATGGCAGCTCCCTTTATCATGGAAGCATGGTCGTGTCTATACTTTCTTTATTTTCCAAAGACAAACCCCAAGAGCCAGGATTGGATTGGGACAGGCCCACATTTGCAAATCACAACAGTTTTAAACTTTTAAAGGCAAGCTGTTTAGGTGTTCTGCAAGGTAGTGGAGACTGCATTAATTTGTGTATGATGCAGGCAATGTTTGTTGCAATATTAGGTAACTCAATTGCGAGATCTAGCCCACCAAAAATAAAACAGGCCCGCACACTGACCTGTCAAACCAGTTCATCAGGTAGACAATGCTTCACAAGGTCCGACCTAGTTAAAAAGTACATTCCAATGACATGTAAAGTAACAGCTGTTTGGTGGGGAGGATTATACAAATGGCAGAGTGTGGACCTTCTTCACCATTGGAGTTATCCCATTCCCTAATCTGTAAATAAAGTGACTGATGCATGAGGTGGGTGGACAAGAGACCTGCCAATTCTTTACAGTTGTTCTATTATAGCTCACCTCTACATCAGATCATACGGGCTATGTTTCGCACTGACTTATACGCATAAGCTGTTACATTTGGAAGTTACGCTGATGCATGTATGTGATCTAAGCCTATTTGGCTTATTGACAACACTTTCTGATTTTACCTGCACTAACTATAACTTATGCCCCATCAAAGCACTGCTTAAGACCTCACATATTACATCACTCATGACATGATAAGTGACATCACTGATGGCATAACTTTTGTTTTTTCAGTGAATATCTATCTATAAATAGATAGATAGAGAGATAGATAGATAGGTGGGTAGATAGATAGATAGATAGATACAGAAAACTCATTTAGATAAGAAGGAGCAGTAGACCAATGTTTAACTCCAGTTTACTGCAGAGAGTCTTTTCACTCACCAGCCATCAAATGCAGCATTTTCTGGACCCCTGCGGCTTTCATCTTCTTTTGAACATACCCTACGCTTTAGTCTTCATTCATTTTCAGTCTGGCACATGAGTTTCAAAGAATGCTCTTCTTTTTGGTTTCTCACATGAACGGGTGCCATTTTGAGCTGCACGTCATTCGTCCTTCATCTCCTGAAGATGCCTCACAAGTATTTATGGTTCCCTCACCAGCCTCTTTGCTAGGGCCCATGACTGCCTCTCACATTTAGTTTGCCTTATATTATGCCAGCATCTCATTTATGGAACCTTGCTCTACCCTTAGGGCCGCCATTTTAGATGTTCACTCAACACTTGCAGTATTTGGTAATGCCTCATAATTTTGTAAGTTAAGCTTTAGCAGGCTCCTAATTGGGTTCCTCATGGCTGCCTTCACCCCAAGGATGCTGAGATACAAGTAACTATGCTGGCACGACCTGGAGGGGTATTTGTGAGGTTTGAGTCTTGGCCAGATACTCAGGTTGTGGTGCTTCTTTATGATGCAGCTCCTTCGCAGAAGTGGTGCAAACATTTTTTTACCAGAACAGATGTGGTTGATGCTTTGATAGTGGA
The DNA here is from genome assembly GCA_963921515.1 of Calotriton arnoldi. Taxonomy (NCBI): domain Eukaryota; kingdom Metazoa; phylum Chordata; class Amphibia; order Caudata; family Salamandridae; genus Calotriton; species Calotriton arnoldi. The sequence continues at coordinate 121,102 of CAWUFW010005964.1, read as the reverse complement.
ACTAAAGAACTGCTGTTGATCGCTACGCGGTATAGTCATTTGTTGCCGATTGTTGTGCTTACTTTCGGAAAACTTATATGATATATCAGTTTTACTATTTAATGGAGCTTCTATCCTAATTGCTTATCCTTAATTTATGGGCAGAACGAAATCTCTGCAGAGGTCTCACAAGTTATTCCATGTGAAAATGGCTAGTGATCTGCATGTAACGGCTAAAGCTACTTCATCTGGTGCAAAATCCAAAAGGTCCGAATATGACCCTCCCATGTCTACCGCATCTTTTAGTAACCCCATTTTGGACAATATTCTTAATAAAGTAGGGAGTTTGTAACCTTTTATGAGTGCCACTAATGAAAAATTATGGCAGATTGAAGATAGATGGATTATTATGGAGGGTGAGATGGTTGAAATGGAGCAACATATTGAATCTCTTCAAAATATGGCTGTGAAGATTGCCTTGCTTGACATATCATACCTTAAGCTTCACACAGACGATTTGGAGAGCAGGAATCGCCACATTAATCTTTGGTTATATGGGTTACTGGAGCTGAAGATGTTTCTTCCGGACTTGCTCTGAAACCGTACTACACCTACTCTTGCAATGAGCTCACTGTCTGGGTTGACTTAATCCTCTCTCTTGCAAACCTGTGACATTGCAATGCTTTTTCTAGAATTTACTGATCTCCTCTGTGTCTTGAAGGCAGCTAAAGCTAAGCAACAACTTATCTGGTCTGGTCATAATATCTTCATATCCCAGGACCTTTCCACTGCCACCAATGCCAGACGAAAGGCATTCTCATCCTGAGACCCCAAATGAGACAACTCAATATATGTTATGGTATTCTACATCCCTGCTCATGCAAGATCACCTACGAGGGCATCACCAAATCTTTTGATGATCCTGATAAATCGAAATTGTTCCTCCTTGAAGATATCAGCGCAGGCAATGGACACTGTTGCTCAGAAACTTTAAATACATGATGTGCCTCTGTGTTTATCTATGCAGGCTCTTCTCTTTCTTTTTTTGAGTATATTTCTATTTGATCAGCTGTTGATCTTGTTATGGCGTTGACACGTCCCAAACTTGTATCTCCTTTCTGTGTATTTAGATCTGGATGTTCCTCCTTGGTATGCTATCTTCTCTGTTTCCATACATAGTCCCTTTTTTTATACCCTCTTCTCTCTCCCCTCCTGTTCTCGGTGAGTGCTAGTATTGAGCTTGACCTCCTGTCTTCCATTTGTCTTTATCACATATATTATTCCTAAGTTTATTGTGTCTCCTTGTCCTTTTTTGCAGCTCTTCATTCCAGTTCCTGTATGGCACTTCCTGTGTCCTCGTAATGTTTAACGTTGTCCAGTGGAATGTTCGTGGTCTTGGACATCCAGTAAAGCAGCAAAAGGTACTTTCTCACTTATCTAAACTTAATTCAATGGTTGCTTTTATACAAGAAACACATTGTTCTGCCTCTGAATCTGTTCAGTTAAAAAAACAATGGGTGGGCCAGGTTTTCTTTTCTCCAGCGGTTGATCGTAAAGGTAGTGTTGCTAGCCTTTGTCATAAAACTTTGAAATTGGAAGTTGTCTCCACTGAATGTGACACTAATGATAGATGGGTGTTGGCCCATGTTGTCATTGACAATACACATGTTAACCTTTTTAATGTTTATGGTCCTGTTAAATCTGACCCTGATTTCTGGTATTCAATAGAGGTCAAACTTACGAATATTCCTAACTGTAATATTATCTTGGCAGGTGACTTTAACCAATTGGTAGATCCACTCATGGATAGAACATCTCAGTATACCTTCAAACCTGATAAATCACATAAAGGATTTCAATGAGCATTTACTTCTAGACCGTTCTTTGATGTTTGGAGGACTTGTAACTCTGATCAGATGGAATATTCTTTTTTTTCTAGTGTGCATAATACAAGGTCCAGAATTGATTTTATTTTAGTTACTGATTCACTACTCCCCACTCTCCAATCCTCTGCAATTGGCTCCATTTTTATATCTGATCATGCCCAAATTTCAGCTTCCCTAAAATTCTCAAATATTGCTTTTAAAATGGGTAGACAGAGGTTTAATAATTTGCTATCATCGGACAATCATTTTATTACTGAAGCTACCATCTTCTTAGAAGAATTCTTCCAATTCAATAAAAATTATGATACTTCGGTTAAAAATAACTGGGATTCTTTTGAAGCTTTATTTCAAGCCTTCACTATTGCCTACTCTGCCAGGAAAAAGAAAAGTTTAACTGCTCAATATGTATACCTCTTAAAGCAAATTAAGAAACTTTGACATACTTACCTGACCATGATTCACACATTAATTAATGCTATATCTTTCCTTAATAAACTAGCTATTGTTGATGCATGTAATACACTGCTAAAAATTAAAACTAAGTTTCACAGTGGCCAAAATAAAGCTGGTAAAATGCTTGCTAATTATTTAAATTTTAAATGGAACATAAGGCTATTTGATCCATTATTAATTAATTAGATCACTTGGTATCAGTTTTCAACACTGATATAGCGAACTTTTTTTAATCATTTTATAAAAACGTATATACTGAGGTTCTCTCCCCTCCCACAGATAATCTCCAAAGATTTTTTTTTAAATTCTCCCTTCCAGAAACATTTGCTGAATTGGAAGCTGATATTACCCTTCAGGAATTCTTAGATGGTATGAAATCCCTGAAAAAAGCCAAGGGTTTTCTATTCAACTTATTTCATATATGTCTAACTTTTTTGTCCGAAATTGTTCACACTTTTCAATTATTTTATTTCTGACTCTAAAGCTAGTGGTTCTTTTTAGGGGTGGCCGGAGTACGCAGAGTTCTGCTACGCGGAATTCCGCTGAGTTGCAAAAAAAACTCCGCCATGCTACGCAGGATTCCACTAGTGGGCGGAGTTTGCTGGTGCACCCGTTCACATTGCGTTCAGAACACGGAGTGTGTCCTCACACTCCAAATCTCCTTAATATTTCTAATCTTTCTCCTTTATTACTTTTCTACCCCAAATTTTTATTTTTTATAATAGTGTGTGTGTTTGTGTATTTTACGTTTTTGGCTAAATTGCTTGTGTTTTTTTTTTTTACTTTTGTGACTTTATTTCCCCTTATTTCCTTATTTCTTTCTTCTTCACTTTCCTTCTCTTTTCTTTCTTATTTCTTTCTACCCCACTCAGCGCCATAGCAGAGGGACGACTTGTTGTGGGCGCTGCCTCCGCCCAGGTGTGCAGCCCTGGACGATCTTTGGAGAGGAGGAGGTGGCAGGACTAGTTTTTTGTGGAGAACCACCTCCCCTCTAACCTGGCAGCACGAGGCAGGCCCGGTAGTGGATAACCCCTGCGGGAGCATCAGCGGTGCTAGGGGCCGGTGTGCAGTTCGGGCTGGACTGTTCCCATGAGGCACAGGGTCAAGACTGATTTGCATATAGCTGGGTCTGAACTGAGGTGGCGAAGTGAGCTAAAGAATGATGATGGATTCAACCCAAATCTGTGACAGGGGGTGAGTGTCTGAAAAGTTTCAGCACTCCGTCCATCATCTCCTTGTGTTTGCGGTGTGTGAAGCGTACCAGCCAGGTTTGGCACACCGCCCAGAAGCTGACGCACTACTGGGTGGACATTCTGGCCCAGGAACAGGACCTGCTCGACCTGCTAGGCATCGAGATTCTGGGGCTTGGTGAGTATTATTTGTTGTGTTTGTGTTCTACAATGCTAACATTATTTTTTCCAAATAGAATGCTGCTCACACTCAGAGGTAAGTTATGTTTAGTTTACACTAGTATATTATTGTGTGATCCAGTTTCTAGTTTCTGCTAGGCAGGTGCTCGGCGCTACCTAATCATACTCATCATTCGCGCTCGCTTTGGCACTGGATTCAAGCTAGCCTAGCTGATGAGGTCTGAACTGGGATGGAAAAGTGAGCTAAAGAATGATGATGGATTCAACCCAGATCTGTGACTGGGGGTGAGTGTTTGAAAAGTTTCAGCACTCCCTCCGTCATCTCCTTGTGTTTGCTTTGATTAATTGGAAAGCCATTGCAGACTGTTCTCCTGTCACTATAGTGAATCAGTGAGTACCTTGCTCTCTCTGTGACTTTGTTTATGTAGCTCAAACAATTCCAGGTTATTTAATTGAATTCACAGTTATGGGAAGTATGCATCTATGCATTGCAAAAAAAGGGAGACTAAGGGCTGATTACGATGTCGTTCGGAAACTCTTCCGACCGAATTGGTTCCAGAATTGTTTTCAACCGAATCGGGTTGTGTAAGTCTGACTGACCGATTACGATGCTTCCCAACATCGTTCGGTCAGACTTGCATTGACTTCAACGGGAGCCTGTGTTCTGAACGAGAACACAGGCTCCCATTGAAAAAAGGGGTGGTTGGGGAAAACCTTGCACCCTGTGGCGGGCACCCCATGGTGCCTGCCACATTGTGGATGGTTGGAAAGAGGGGTCCCTTGTGTATCCCCACGGGCCTCAACCTGAGGCCTCAGGGTGAAGAAGGGCCTGCTACGGGCCCCGAAAGTCAGATTCCGACAGCCGTTTCATGTCGGGCAGACCGAATCGGAACGGCTGTTCGAATCGGTCATCGTAATCGCTCGCTCGGAAACCGTGTCCATAGAGCTGTATGATTCTGCTCTGAAAGACTCGGGCTGTCCAAATGCCTTTCGGAACCGACTCAAACAGCCCAAATGGTTTCTGGGCATCGTAGTCGGTCAGTTGGAAATGTGTACGAATCGGTCGGCAACATAGGTTCCGAATCGGATTCTGAGATTGCAAATCTCATTTGGAGCCTTTCCGCCCCTGAGTTGGTCCATCAAGGGTTTCGAGAAATGGGAATGGAATCAAAGATCATTCGCTGCAATACATTAGTTCCAAATGTAGTTTTTGTTAAGGAAATTTGGAATATGGATTTAATGACAGTCGATAGACTTGAGTCAAAACTAGTAGTACTATAGCGATCTCTTTTAGCAAAGTATATTACCGCGTTTGCTTTTCATAAAATATTTTGTGGAGGTTATTAACTGAATCACTAATCTGTTTTTATGTATCTTCTTAATTTCTTTCATTAGCACCCAAGGGTGAGAAGAGGGATGTTTCTGATGGTCCTGGAGAAGCTGGTCAGCCGGCGCCGACCACCACCGCTGTCTTCTGATTCCATTAAGTCCTTTTATGATTGTTGTGGACATCTTAGAGTCGAATCTTGGGGTATTGGAATGTTGGTGCTGTCTATTGTGAAGATTCAGATAGCAGGTCCAAGTAAGCTTGTATTATAAATAAAACTCACCATGTATGTTTGTTGAGAAGGCTTTCCTTTTCCTGCTTATGCCTAGCTCTAACACAGTTGAGTTCATGAGAGAGTGGCCATGGTCATCATGAACCCCCACCCCCCCTAATGTAGTGTGCTGCTGTCTCATTCATTTAAGGTTACAGCATACAAGCAGTTTCCCATGACAGTGCAGCAAGGCTGGAAAAAAGTATGAGGTCCTACTCCCATTGCATTTGTTAACCAACACCATGGGCCCGATTCTGATGCGGGTTGGAAAAGCTTCCCGACCGAGGGCCTGATTCTGATGCGGTTAGGAAGGCCTCCTAACGGCATTTGCTCCTTCCAAATCGGATCGGGAACGTGTCTTCCCGACCGAGGGCCCAATTCTGATGCGGTTAGGAACAAATGTTCCCATTGAAGTCAATGGGAGTTCAACCAAATCGTATCTGCAAGCATCCGGATGCATCCTACTCCGCCGGTCGGACTTTCCCGATCCGAGTGGGTCGGACACCATTTCCCAACCGATTCGGTCGGGAAGCTTTTCCAACCCGCATCAGAATCGGCCCCCATATGTCTTTCATTGACCATTATTCCACACCTGGCTTGTCTAACTTTATGAATCAACCAATCAAATGCCCAGAGTGATATTTGAAAGATACTGATGTGCTAACTGAGCTGTAGTGCTGCATTGCAGTTGTATTTTGGGTTGCATGTCTGGCATGTAAATTATGTATATGTTTTCATGCTAGCCATACAGAACATCAATGTTGCGGGCTCCAGTGCTGCTGCAGGAGGAGATTGGCCAGTTGGAGGGGGAGAGGCGGCAGCAGGGACGAGCACTAGTAAGCCACATAATTTCTTGCAATTACTATGCTCACTAGCTATTGCCATGGCGTCGCTCGTCATCAACATATGACCACGAAGTGAACCCCCCCCAGCTTTACCAGCCACAGCAGTGGTTGAGTTATTATTATGTCCTCACCTTTCTGCAACTCAGCAAAATCTCACATAATGAGCATTGATGGCTTGAGGGAGACATGAAAGAACGGAAGGTTAAAGGAAAGGAAATGGTATATGCTGAGTGAAAGGGTGAGTGGGTGAAAGGGTGTGTGCGTGGGTAAAGAGTAGGCCTGGGCAGTGAACTTCGCTCCGTTCGCGGAGTTTGCGGAGTTTTCTGCACGCCGCACTCTGCGGAGGTCGCGGAGTGCAGAAAACTCCTCTTTGCGATATGCAGCAGAGTATTTTCCCCGCTCACGATCGCGAATGGTAAGTTCGCGATCGCGAACAGTAAGTTTGCGAGCGCGAGCTGCCGCTCGGGTAGAATTTCTACCCGAGCGGCAGAAATACCAGCACAAACTGCAGTTCGCACTGAACTCCGCCACTTCCGGAACTTTGCAGAGGGTTTTTGTAACTTCGCTAAGTTCCGCGTAGCAAAACTCCGCGAACTACGCCCAGGCCTAGTAAAGAGATGGATGGGCGAAAGGATGGTTTGAAGAAAGGGTTGCTATTTAATGGGTGGGTAATGGATTATAAATTTTGGAGAATTACTGGATGAGAGAAATTAAAGCTTAATCATCGTGGCTATGGGTGAATTCGAATGAAAGGATGAATGAATATTTGAATTGTTTGGATGAATAAGCAACACAGCTCTTCTCATGAGGAGCATGATGCTCAGTGCTCACCTACGTTGCTTGCTTGGTTTATGTAGGGTTATCAATATCATTCAAAGCAATGGATCTCAGTGGGGGGTATTTTTTATTCTTTGATCTAATCCCTTGATGTGCGTCTGCTTCAGTTAATGTGGCATTTACAATGTTTTCAATGCATTACAAACCGTTACCAAGCACACAAAGTGTGTTGTCTCTTCACCCACTCAGTCACCTCCTAGTACTTCACTCCTTTATTTTTCCTAAGTTCTTGCATCTCAGCTTACCAAATTGGAAAACCCATTCGTGGCATGTGCCAAATTTAATTCAATAAACATGTGAAGTAATTCCAGAATATATTTCATGGTTTCACATAACATATTTAATTTGCATGTGTTTAGATTTTTCCCTTTCAAATTGTACAGTAACTGAATAAGCCAAAGATTATGAATTGATGATCAGTGTAGTGGCCCCTCTATATTTATTTATTATTTATTTATTTTTGGAATTTATAAAGTGCCGGAATAGCCCCCGAAGGGGTATCTCCACGCTGTAGGAGAGGAGTATGCCAGGTCAGAGCAATCAGTTACAGAAAAGATCTGTCTTTAGGAGTTTCCTAAAAAGGAGGAGATTGGTGCACTTACGTAGCTCAATAGGTAGTGGGTTCCAATATTTCGGAGCAATATAAGCTCAAGTTTTGCCCCCAGCCCGGAGTTTTCTGTAGTGGGGGACAACGAGCAGGCCTTTTCCCCCTGAACGAAGAGATCTGTCCGGTAGAGAGAGCTTACGTTTTTCCGCCTGGTAGCTTGGACCTCCACCATGAAGTGCTTTGTGGACTAGACTGCAGATTTTGAACTTGATTCTCTGGCGGATGGGAAGCCAGTGAAGATGTCTCAGCAATGGCCGGGCTGAGGTTCTGGGGGGCATATTAAGAGCCAGGCGAGCTGCTGTATTCTGAATCACCTGCATCCTATTTAGAAGGGATTCGTTGGCGGATACAAAAAGAGCATTGCAGTAATCAAGGCGGCTGATTACCAAGGCTTGAATCAGGGTCCTGTGTTCTGATAGAGGAAGCATCTGGAACAATCTAAGGAGAAGGCTCAGCGTGTGTGTAACAAGTACCTGAGGTGGCCATGACTTGGTCTCTCATAGTAAGAGAGTGGTCAAGTCAGACACCCAGGTTTTTAGCCATGATCTTCGGGGTGGGGGCTAGGCCCAACTCTGCGGGCCACCAGTCAGGGGACCACTGCGTTTGAGCACTGCCAAATAGCAGAATCTCTGTTTTGGCTGCATTGAGCTGGAGGAAATTTTCCGTCATCCATCTGGAAATTGCTTGCATGCCCTCAGCAAACAGAGATTTGGTCGAGGCTTTATCATTATCAAAAGATAAGAGGAGTTGGGTATCGTCCGCGTAGGAGTAGGGAGTGAACCCATGTTCTCTGATGATCTTAGCAAGGGGGGCCACATACACATTGAACAGGATAGGGCTACGGCAGGAGCCCTGCAGTAGCCCCTTAGTGAGCTTCAAGGGGCGTGACCGAAAAGGACCCAAGTTGACACTTTGAGTACGCTGGTCCAGAAAACTTGCGAACCACTTTAGCGCCAGTCCCTGAATGCCAATCTCATTCAATCTGTGGATTAGCGTCTGGTGAGAGACTGTATCAAAGGCCAGCATCCACATCCAGCATCCGCATCCACATCCAGCAGCACAAGCAGCACTGCCTTGTTGTTATCCAGGGCCAATTTGATGTAGTCTGTGAGACCTATGAGGGCGGTTTCAGTAGAGTGGGAGGTCTGAAACCAGACTGAAAGGGATCAAGGTTGCCTTGAGATTCTAGGTATCCCATAAGACTAGTATTGATGTGAACTTCCAGGAGTTTACTCATGAGTGGGAGGAGCGAGATAAGGCGGTAGTTAGCCAACACTGCTGCGGGTACATGTGACTTTTTTTTGGATCGGTAGCACTTGTGCTGCCTTCCATTCAAGTGGAAGTATCCCTTCACTCATAGAGGCATTTAATATAGTGTAGATGGAGGGGGTTAATTGCGTGGCGAGTAAGGCAAACAGATAAGCTGGCATGATGTTGAGGGGTGAACCAGATTTGACTGTTCTTAACTTCGCTTCTACGTGAGGTACCTGCAGAGCGGGAAAATTCTCTGGGCAGGCATCCTTCAGTCTCAGCGATGTAGGCAACAGGTCAAAGTTATCCAGGGGTAAAAAATCACTGGGAAATTGATCGTATATTATATTGATTTTTTCTTCAAAGTAATTGGATATATTATCACAAAGCGCCTGAGAGGGGGGGGTCTGATTGGTACAGGCTATGGGATTAGTAAAGGAGTTGAGAACTTTGTAAAGTTCTTTAGTAGAGTTGCCAGCTTGATTTAGCCTTGAGGTAATGTGGACTTTCCGTGCCTTTTTAATATTCTTGTGATAGAGTGCGAGGGCCGTTTTATAAATAGCTTTCTCCTTCACCGTTTGAGTTTTTCGCCATATTTTTTCCAATTATTTACAGTTTGACTTTTCTCTTCGAAGATCGGAGGTGTACCAGGCAGCATGTTTCCTTTGAGGAATAACATGCTGTTGTTTTGACGGTGCCAGAGTATCTGTAACTGATGTTATGGCCTCATGGAATACCCTGAGTCTAGTGTCAAAATCCACAGGTTCTTCAAATGAGGGGGGTACGAAACCTTTCTCAAAGGAATCGTGTGTAATCTTATGCCATTGTCTTCTAAGATTACGTAGGGGGTAGGTGAATGTTAAAATCCCCTAGCAGCAAAAAGTGTTTGGAAGACATAGTGTGGGAGGCAATTTTTTCCATCATTTTGAGAGTAAAACCCTTGAGAGGGCCGGGGGCCGGTAGATGAGCACACCCTTCAAGCAATTTTGGGGCGTGAGTTCAATCTTAAAAATACAGATTTCCATGTCATTGTCAGCGGTGGAGTCAATGATGGAGACTTTCAATGCTTCTTTGTATATGATGGCAATGCCTCCACCCACTTTACTCTCCCTGTCCAGTCTGAGTATACGGTAATTTTCAGGAAGGGCTAGGGTAATGGCTGGTGTTGAGGTGGGTTTAAGCCAGGTCTCCGTGAGGAAACCTAGCTCGGGGGAATCGGAGTTTATTAAATCCCATAAATCTTTGGCGTGCTTAGGCAGGGATCTAACATTAGCTAAGAAACCTCTCCAATTAGAAGTAGAGTTAGAGGTTATAAGACTGACTACGGGCTGGGGAGAAATGGCTGCAGATTCCAACTTGTCTGAGCTATTGTGACAGGCCCCCTGCTCTAGAGAGACCTGACTCTCCGTAAAGCTCTGGTAATGGTAGAATTTGCAGGTAAATGGTCCCTCGAGATTAACAAAGGGAATGGTCGTATGACATGGGACATGCCGAGGAGTGGTAGGCCGTCTGACCTTTTTAAGTTGTATTGCAGAGTATATATGCCTGAAAGGGGTGGCTGGAGCCTGAGAGGCAGGGGTCCTGGCAATGGCTGGGCACGGATGTGCGCAGGCGGGCTTGCCTTTGGCGCGCCAGCAGCGCGCCCGCTGTGTGCTTCCGCTGCGCGTACGCTGAGTCATCCTTCTTAAGTAATGGAGACTCCGGGACGACTAGCCCGTCAACCATGCAGATTTCCACGGCAACCGGAAGCAGTATAGACTTCGGTTGATGCGCTCGCTCTCTCCATTCAATCGGGATGAAAAACCAGCGGTGGACCAGAGAGCGAGCAGGCAGTGAATTTAAAATAAGCCTTGACCAGGTGGGTCTGTGCAAGAAAGCAAAGTGTGCAAAAGTGCTAATAATTTTAAAAACAAACAAGTAAGGTACAATGCCAGCAAGAGTCTGAGCTGGTAAAAGTTAAAAAAATTAAGAGATTTAAAAGGTCCTGTAAGTGACGACCAGAAACGCTATGATCCTGTAGCAACACTGCGCGTCCGCGGAGTCATCCTTCTTAATTAATGGAGACTCCGGGACGACTAGCCCGTCAACCCTGCAGATTTCCACGGCAACTGGAAGCAGTATAGACTTCGGTTGATGCGCTTGCTCTCTCCACTCAATCGGGATGAAAAAACCCGCGGTGGATCAAAGAGCGAGCAGGCAGTGAATTTAAAATAAGCCTTGACCAGGTGGTTCTGTGCAAGAAAGCAAAGTGTGCAAAAGGGCAAAAAAAAAAAAAAACAAGTAAGGTACAATGCCAGCAAGAGTCTGAGCTGGTAAAATTTAAGAGAATTAAAAGATTTAAAAGGTCCTGTAAGTGACGACCAGAAACGCTATGATCCTGTAGCAACACTGAGCGCCTGCGGAGTCATTCTTCTTAAGTAATGGTGACTCCGGGACGACTAGCCCGTCAACCCTGCAGATTTCCGCGACAACCGGAAGCAGTATAGACTTCGGGTTGACGTGCTCGCTCTCTCCACTCAACCAGGATGAAAAACCTGCGGTGGACCAGGGAGCGAGCAGGCGGTGAATTTAAAATAAGCCTTGACCAGGCGGGTCTGTGCAAGAAAGCAAAGTGTGCAAAAGGGCTAATAATTTTAAAAACAAAAAAGTAAAGTACAATGCCATCAAGAGTCTGAGCTGGTAAAAGTTAAGAGGATTAAAAGATTTAAACGGTCCTTTAAGTGACGAGCAGAAACGCTATGATCCTGTAGCAACATCTATATCAAAAACGTTCTACACTACTTGTCTAATCCCTCTACCCTACCCCCTACAGCAGAGTAAATCAAGTTTCCTTTCCTTAATTACTGCCCAGCAAATGAATTTGTTTGAAAAACTTGATGGCGGGTAGGAGTAAGTGCATTGTTTGATGTCAAGTTTGGCGTATGGGATAAAGTGACGAATGTGCCAAATAAATTCTATATAGCCCGTTCTTTTCCCTGTAGTGCAGTCCATTAGATTCATTTTCCTCAACGTCTACTTACAGCAGACAGGATAATATATTGATATCTGCATTTCATACGTGAGGTGTATGACGTAGTATCTCATTTATTATTCATCTACCTCTTTGGCGACAGGTTAGAAAGAGAAATGCATTTTGCGAAGAGCAGGGCCATTGGAATTAACAACAGATCATTGTCAAAATGATCTGCATACAGTAGCAAACTAGCCGAGTCGATGGCTAGCGATGAGCATGGCTTCATTATTTGTACTCCGTAGCGCATAATGCCGTACTCATTAATGAGAGGTCATTTATTTTTCAACTCAAAGTGTCTGACTCTGTTTATAGTTACTTGAAAAGCCAATAGACAAAAAATAATCAAATCACTGTTTTTTTAATCCTGTGATGTTATTATGCCTGTTAATACTTTTCTGCAACACGTTCAGTGCTTTTTTGATGTTTGGCATGTGTGAGTAAAACATAAAATTGGCCTTGTGACTCTCCTAATCATAAATAATCAAATCAAATAAATTCCAATGGCCCTAGGGGACCAGCAATCTACTGATACTGTGCCACCCAGGAATTTTAAACAATTGTTTGCACAGAGCATTATTTACAATTTGTCTTTTTTGTTTTTCTGATTATAGCTGCTCCACCTGGTCCAGCTGGACCAGCCACCAGGCAGGAGATAGTGGCCCATTTGCGGTGGCAGAGGTTGGAGCGTATTCAGCTGGAATACCAGCGGCTTGTGGTCCTGAAAGAGGAGGAGGAGGAGGAGGAAATGAATGCACCACAGCGGGCCCCAGTGCAGCTGGTCCCCCTCAGCCTCAAGCCTCCTGGCCATCCTATTGCCAGCGCCACCGCCAGCCAACTGCTGCCACCCCCACCACACTGATAACAGGCCATTGCTGTGCCACATCCTGCAGCGACTGGACCCCATCAAGGGCCGGCTTACCACAATGGAGCAGAGCCTGGACCAGCCCCGGCCCGATATACATAATGCCCTCTTCTAGGCCTTTTTTCAATTTTTTGTTTTGGTAGGAGGTATTTGTTGTTTGTTGGGGCTTGGTGGGGAGGGTGGGAAGGGGTTTGGGACTGGAAAGACTTTTTCTTGGACATTTTGAGTTTTGGCGCTTGGGTCAGTTTTGTTTGGGGAGAGAGGTGGGCATGTTGTTTGGGTGGGTTTCTTTGTGAATAAAAAAAGGGGGAAACTATTTTATTCAATCTAAATTTATGCCTGAAGTAGTTTCTTTTACTTTTACTTTGCACTAATGCCTTCAAGTAGTTTTACGCAGCCTGTTTATGTGCTTGTAACTAAAGAGAGAGCGTAGAACTCAGTTATAGAGTTATACTTCTCTATCTATCTTCTTGACCATGATGGGGAATGCAGCCATGATGACCTATATTGTTTACAACTATCTAGATAAACAACAGTAGGAGTTAGTTACTTTCTTACAAAGTTACATTTCATCCATACTAGTTGTCTTACCTGAATATAGATGCGGCAATAACAGGGGAAACATCAAAACTTCACAAGCGAGGTCCCATTTCCAGTTCCACCCAGGTGAGCTCCAACTATAGGATTAATCTGAATGATTGATTGATTATCCATCATAGGCAACTAAATGGAAGTAGAAAGACTGAGTTAGTGGGTTATATATTTATCAAAGATTTCAAAGAATTGACACTTCCTGATTATTGCGTGATGACACAATGACGATGTCTGATTGTGCTAAAATAGAAAAAATAGCAATACTAGTATATTTTGGATAATGTGGAACTAGTAGTATCATTTGTGAAGTCCTCAAGTTATAAAAAATGGACTCAAAGTCTGGAGTGGACAAGCTTTGGTTAGGCATTTACAGTTACGCAACACAAGGCCTGAATGATGATGCTGACGACTGATGTTCTTCATTCTATATCTAAAATATTGATCATTTTTAATGTGTGGGTTGGTAATGGGCTGGTGTGAGCTACTGCTTAGAAGATTCAACAGTAAATTGGTGTTGCTTTCACCACATCCGCCAAACCAAGTGTGTTATCCATTGATGGTGTAATTTAAAAGCCACACCTCAATAAATCACACAGCTCAGGGGAAGAGGGTTAGGGGTTTGATGAATGGATGGTTAAGGGAATTTGGGGTAAAGTTTGACAAACACTACAACACAAGGACAATATTCATCTGGACAATAAGCAGCAGCACATCGTTCACCATCAATCTGTTGTTAGAAGAAAACAAAGGAATGAGTATGACAAAGTACAGATAAATGCATTGCAAATAGTCCTTCTGCCCCTGAGACCCAAATTATCAAATATCTAAATGTTCTGTCTTCTAGGTTGGGGAGTGAACCCACCCACCCACTTCTCTTAATATGATTGTTAAAAGAAAGCAGGAGTGCTGTTGAGCTCACCTATCTTTCGCCTTTAATTCATGAAGGAGACTAGAAGAAGGCCTGCAATTGTAAAAGAGAAACTGTCTTTTAGAGTCACGGACACGGACAGAAGGAAGGTAAGCTTCATGAGGAGTATATCAAGAAGACTCAGAGGCAGATAAAAAAACACAAGAGGGGACTCAGAGTTTCACTTTGGGTTTCACAATGGGTCTTGGAAGCAAGAGGTCCTTAAGACAAGTGGGTAGGGAGGCTGGCAGCACCACACTGTATTATATCACACAGAGGGGGGCTTTGGTCTACTTATCATATTTGTTTGTTACATTTACTTTTAGCCTGGACCATGTCACATCGATAGTGGCTCGATTTATCAATAAATAATAAACTGACTCACATTTGTAGATTTGAAAATACTTTAAGAAAGAGATCAACTGAGAACACAGAGAGGCACCATAGTTAGGGAGTATGGGAGTAAGTAGAGAAAAGATACCTGTGAGGGTTTTTTGCACTGCTAGAAGTGTGTGAGGAAGCCTCTGTTTTCTGGGAGACAGATCCCTGTCCTTCAGCAGCATAAGGGAGATTTGATTCAGAGTTCAAATCTCCAGAATGATGTGCTCTTCTTGGTATTGCACGATTCATCAGCAATTATAAACTGTAATGCAGATCTACCTTTTCAGGCTGACCCCTATAATGCAACCTTGTATATAACTGTTAGAAATGGGGGTCTCTAGTTGGCATGGGTTTGCACCTTTATCCATGTAGGGACCCTTCCTTCTAGTTAGGATAAGGGAGTTACACTCCTAAAATAACCCCTGCTCACCCCCTTGGTAGCTTGGCACGAGCAGTCAGACTTATCTTAGAGGCAGTTTGTAAAGCATTTGCACATAACCAACAGTAATACAGTAAAAGCACTACAAAAGGACACCACACCAGTTTTAAAAAATAGCCATTATTTTTATATATCCAAAACAAGACCAAAAACGATAAAAATCCACCATACAGTTCTCAGAAATCTTCAATAATCAAAAATAGACTTGAAATACAGTTCCTTGAAGTCAATAGCGCCGTCTGGGGCTATCAAGGTGTCGTGAACAACAAATCCAAACAGTTCTGGCTGACCGAGGCGTCGCGGGCCAGCTACGGTGTCGGGAAGACCCGCAAAACAGTACCTTTAGAAATGTAGGGTGTCGGCGACCTCTCGATGAGCCCCAAAGAGCCGGCGCCAGCAGGCGTCGGTTCTGGAGGTCGGTGCAGGTGTCATCGGGCCCTTGAAGTCACACGCGTTGCTGATCGAACTCCTCGCGGTTGAAGTCGGGAGCGCCAGCAGGTGTCGGGGCTGCGGTGTGAAGTGCAACGGTGCGGCGTGCGATGCCCTCAGGTCGCGGTGCAGGCAGCAGCTCGGTGAGGGTCATCCAGCGGCGTCGGTGAGAGCAGGTCTGCGGTGCAAAGTGATGCGGTGCTCGTCGCGGTGCTGACAGGTCATGGTGCAAGCAGCGGCGTCTTCGTTGCTGAAGCGCTATCCTTGGCTGACGAACTGGAGTCGATGGCGCCAGCGTTGGTGGGCCAAGTGTGTGGGATGAGGATGGTGCATGGTGTAACTTTCGAGTGGCGCCATCGAACCACGGTGCAAGCAGCGGCATCGATGTCGGCGTGTAGTGGCGTCGTCGGGGATACCAAGGCGTCGTTGTGAAGCGAGGCAGTGCGAAGCGCGATTACCACAGGCCAGTGGCTTTGTGGCGGCGTCGGGTGGTGTCATCAATGAGACGAGGGTTACGGTGCGGCGGTGCCCTCTGCAGTGCCTTCAGGACACGGAGTTGGCAGCGGCGTTGTAGACGGTGTCGGGTTGCTTTTTCTTCTGTTGCAGCACAAAACACACAGTCCCCAGTGCTGATGGCAGAAGAACTTGAAGTGTTTGCTGTTCCTGAGACTTCTTGAACAGGGGGGCAAGCTCTACACCAAGCCCTTGGAGAAACTCACAAAAAGAAATTGCAGAAAGTTCAGTCCAGTCCTTTCACTGCCCAAGACACAAGCAGCCACTGCAGGCCAACACAGCAAAGCACCCGGCAAAGTGGTAGTCCCTCCTCACAGCTTCTCCAGCTCTTCTTCTTGGCAGTCTTCTTGGTTCCAAAAAAGTTCTAAAGTTCTGGGCCCCAAAATCTATACTCCAAATTCCTTTGACCTCTCAGGCAGAGAGTGTCTGTGCTTAGTCCAAACCAGTTCTGTCCTCTCTGGCCCAGCTTCCTGGCAGGGGGTGGAGACAGCATTGTGGAAGGCAGACAAGGCCCAATCAGGTGTAAGGAAATCTCCTCCCACTACTCTAAATGCAGCCCAGGTCTATTCAGCCCAGCCCTGACCCATCAGACTCTCTGGAGCCACTGCACATCCCCAGCCCCTGTCACTCCAAAGCCAGACAGTCAATCCACATCGTAGCAGAGGCACACAGGATGGCTAAGCAAGAAACGACCTACTTTCTAAAAGTGGTATTTTCAAACACAGAATGTAAAAATCACTTTTACTAAAAGATGCATCTTTACATTCTGAGTTCAGGCATACTAAACTTTATTTTTGTATCTGGTCCCAATGGGAAGTTATATTTATAAGATGTTATAAATTAACTCCCATGCTTTCCTATGGGTCAAATAGCCTTTCAGTTGTGAAAAACGATATTGGCAGTATTTCACTATCAGGACATGCCACACACATCAGGGCATGTCCTACCTTTCCCATACACTGCACCCTGCCCACAGGGGTACCTTCGGCCTACCTTAGGGGTTACTCACATGTAAGAAAAGGCAAGGTTTGGGCCTGGCAAGTGGATGCACTTGCCAAGTCGACATGGCAGTACTAGACTGCACATAGACACTGCAGTGGCAGGTCTAAGTTACCCTTGAAGGGCTGCTTGTGTGGGTGGCACAACCAATACCACCACCTCCACCAATACCACCAATACCACCACCACCACCACCACCAAAACTACCAATACCAGCACCACCAATACCACCACCACCAATAATACCACCACCAATACCAATACCACCACCACCACCTCAGCGCCTCTCGCTCACTAGTAATAGCAGGGGCACTGTACAAGGCCGGAGCTGCAGCCGAGACCATCCCTCCATCCCTCCATGCCTGCCATAAAGCACAGCCCGCCCTGCACCAGGAGGTGAAGCCAGGGCCCTACTACTGCTGGATTGTTTTTTATTAGGACAAAGATAGCAATGACAGTACGCAATGCCGCACTGCACACTCAAATCACGGAGCAGGAAATAGCCCACCCTCCAGCTCTTCCTCCTGGGCCACGACAGTGTAATCACAGAGCGATGGAGCGCTTTGTTAGTGTTTATAGCTCGGATCATATGTAACTCTCACTTCACACTTTGTGTCTGTGTAATTTACAACACTTACACAGCTTCTTCACTGCACTATTTATCACTACTTTGAAGACGTCGCAGGCCAGTCTCTTCCTCTGATATTTACAACCTAACAAGCGGTCGAGAAGGCCCTTTATTGCAATGCAATACGTCTCGCATTTGCGAGAGTTTAAGCTATTATTATTGTAAATGACAATGCCTTTTTTTATGTTTTAAAACCCAAAACATAAATAAAAGGCGTTGTCATTTACAATGCCAGTAGCTCAAACTTGCGTAAATGCGAGACCTATTGCAATGTAAATGCTTGTTTTTTAGCGCGCAAGATATGATTATTTGAAAAACATCTTTTGTTTTTATATAACATTTATAAATTAACAACTTCGTAGACACCTTTCATTCTGGTACGTTCTTTAGATGTTGTAGATTTGCACAGTAAACATTGCTGCCTCTTCGATTTGGGCCATTTGTTACTAAAATGCACTTTTGTGATTAAAGTATTTCTTCCTCTTTGATCTCTTTCCTGAAAAGTGTGACCTATTGTCAAAGACTTATCTGGTTGTTATCTTAGGCTAGGGTGACCAGACGTCCCGGTTTTCCCCGGACGGTCCCTGTTTTTGGAGCAGTGTCCCCGTGTCCCGACACTTTGCTCCTAATTACAGAAATGTCCCGGTTTTTGTGCAGTGCCCGGGTTAAATGGAGAAATGTCCCGGTTTTTAAATAGTGTCTCGCACTTTAACACTATTTAAAAACCGGGACATTTCTCTGCTTACTTAGCACAGGTGCTGAGACGGGTCTCTATTGGGATGTCCATTTTTGCCCTCAAGATGAAAAAACAATCTTACTGCTGCAGCAATACCACCCTTCACTGCCTTCAAAGAGACCCGTTATAGTTCTTTCACAGTCTCATCATCCCAGAACTGAAGCATTTTCAATGTTATGTACAACGAAGCCCAAGTTTGTTGCTTATTTATCTTATGCAGCTAAGAACAACTGACAAAGTGAATAGTCCTGGCTTGTTGTAGGTGTAATGTTACATGCATAGCTGCCAAGGTTTCAGATTTCTGTGTGACATTTTCATAATTTCAGAGTAATTATGAGTGACATTTTAACGACTATGAGTGGCACTTTCTTGCGAGCAAAATCAAGATATTAAAACGAGGTAAACTTATAAATATCAGATATGACACCCATTTGAGCAACTAGAAACTCTACGTTAGCTGCTGCAAAGCGTAAGAAATAATGGTTAAACAACTTTCATTTATGAGAGCAGAATAGCCCCGCACACTACTAGATACATATATAAATCATTGTTAAACCATATTCATAAGTTTACATTCAGTAATTGTTTTCCCAAGAGAAAAAGTCAGAAAGGTCTTCAGTTGGTAAAATTCACTCTTTATTCATTTTCTTAAAATTTCGAAACCGCCTCAAATAAAGTTGGTAAGTAGCTAGTTCCTTCTTTAAGATTACATAGTTTTTTTGTATCACCTCAGGTAAGTTAATCTCATTTCTTTCTTTCTCTAAGGTCATTATCTCTTCTCTAATTTTCTTCACTCTTCGTTCTGAGTTACGTATCAGAATGTCCATCATTTTATATGAGGCTAAATACAGTCCTTCCTCCCATTCACCCAAGAGGTCAGGGTCTAAATCTTCATAATTTGGAAAAATGAGAATGCGCAAACCTCTAGGGATGCGCTTATTTTCTAGATATTTCTTAAGGGTAGCGCCGTCCCACCATTTGGCGAGCTCTAACTTCTTGAGCTTTTCTAAGTGCACAAACTTGATTTTTAATCCATCATTCTTTGTTGATACTGATGGAACATGTGTAGTACTGTTGTCCTTTGCATTAAATAAGTCTCCTAAGAGCTCCTCCCTATTGTCTTCAAAATTCATAATTATTTTTATAGGACCAAGGTCAAAAGAAAAACAAAAAATAGGGTTTAGACTGTGCTAGGAAACTCAAAAATATAGCACAAAAATGGGGATCAAAGCATCGACACCCGCACCAGTCCTAACGTCCCTGATGATTATCACAAATAAAAAGAGGTGCGACGGGCTTAGGACACAATCCCCTAGGATTGAGCAACTAGAAACTCTACGTTAGCTGCTGCAAAGCGTAAGAAATAATGGTTAAACAACTTTCATTTATACTCATGTCTAAGTAAATATACTTAGAATCGTGCAAATTTCAGGAAACTCCCTTGCAACATATTAAATCAAGGCTCTCTCTGCACACTAAGTCAGGAGCTGTTTTTATTTTTTTGTGGTTGTTTGTTTTTTGAGGCTTGTACCTTCAGCCTTTGCTGACTTATACTGGACCCTCTGGTTCCTCCCTCGTAATTAATGATGCTGCGCAGAGGCATCACTCAGTCCAGGGCCTCTCTCCAAGGTGGGACCCAGCCCAAACAGGATGTGCGAGGCCCTGCTAACAACACTCTGGTGGCTACTGTTGTTGGATAGGCCAGCAGAGAAACAACATAAAGATTGCCAGCCTTTGTGGTGGCCCCCTCCTTCCCTGCAAACTAAAGTCAGAAGAACATCAGGACTCGGGGCCACCCTCTGACGTCACATGAGTGACCCTGTGCCTCTCTCCAAGGTGGGACCCAGCCCAAAAAAAATGTGCGAGGCCCTAACAACACTCTGGTGGCTACTGTTGTTGGATGGGCCAGCAGAAAAATCAACATAAAGATTGCCAGCCTTTGCGATGCTCCCCTCCTTCCCAGCAAACTGAAGTCAGGAGAACATCAGGATTCAGGGCCACTCTCTGACGTCATGTTAGTGACCCGGCCCAACAGGGAACCTATGTCAGAGAGGCCCCAACAACATAAAACACACTTCACACGGCGCCAGTCTTGCAACCCATTTCACCGTTTTGAGTAACACCGCAGGCGCTGCAGCTGCCTGATCGCGCGCTGCCATTGGCACCCAGGCTTAAAACTTAGACGTACTTGGGCTGTAACACACTCTGCCAAGGCTGGCCAGGCTGCAGGCACTGGTAGGCTCAGGCCGCGAGCCACTGCGTGCCCCGGCAATTCGGATTTGCTGCTCAATCCGCGCCTCCAGGCCGTGTTGTCCAGGCTGTGCAGTGAGTCATACTTTGCAATCCACAGGGAGCCATGAGTGTCACCAAGTAAGGATATCACACCGTGCAATTAGCGGGTCACCCGGGTGACAGTCACTGAAACCTCGACGTCTCTCTCGGCTAAGTCTGTGTCACACATATGATTTGTCTGTAATTCTTCATCTGTGTCTGTGGAGGCGGCTGTCATTTTAGTCCCTTTTCCATGTCTATGACAGCTGTCAAATAGTCCTACCTTTATGTCGACCGTTACTGCAAACTGTAGTCCTACTTCTATGTCTATGAACTGTCCCCGTTTTTTGTTTTGAGAATCTGGTCACCCTATCTTAGGCAGACAGTGTCACAGTCTGCCAATTCTTTCACAGTTCGTCTTTCAAATGCAGCGTTCGGAAGCAGGCAAGGTGGCGGTTTGTTTATTCCTTGGTGGTTTATTCCTTCCTTCTATGGCGGCCAGCAGTCCGGTCCGGTAAGTGACACAGTGGAACTGTAGTACGTCGCGGCAGTGGTTTATTAGTATTGCCTAACCACCGTTGTGACGCACTTGCAGTGAGTTCTAACTTTTAGAAAAACCTGTTCACGACAGTGAAATGGTATTAGAAGTATATATAACATTTATAATACAATATGTAGCCTCATGGTTTCTTCAGAGCACTGTACATTTCAGAACATAAGAAAGTCAGCTAGCAGACTAGTTAGACTAACCAAATGTGGTCAAGACCCCTATCTAATGTTCCTAACTCAAGACTGATGGCCTGTCCATGGTCACTCACTGTCCTGAAGAGTTCAGTTTTCAAGAGTTCTTTGAAGCTGAGGTGCCTTGATTCTCCTCTAGGGTTGGATTCAAGGCATTCTGAAGT
Source organism: Calotriton arnoldi (assembly GCA_963921515.1). Classification (NCBI taxonomy): domain Eukaryota; kingdom Metazoa; phylum Chordata; class Amphibia; order Caudata; family Salamandridae; genus Calotriton; species Calotriton arnoldi. The sequence continues at coordinate 99,599 of CAWUFW010005964.1, read as the reverse complement.
TTGGTGTCTGATCTGCCTCTGTGTTTCTATTGTTTGAACGTGTGTTGTTGGATGAGGGGATGGTTGGCTGATAATGGCTTCCTGGTTTGGTTTATGTGTGTAGTCAGTGTTGTAAGACCTCTAGGTACGTTATTGCCTTAAGACTTGTGGATAGTACAGAAGATCATGAAATTAACCTGCCCTTCACTTGGAGACAATACAATCCTTTTAGGACTCGGGTGGCATAGTCTCCTGTACACAAAGTGGGGCATATTCTTGCTACCTGGTTTTGAGCACTAGCTAGCGTGTCAATGTCAGTGACCATTTTGGGATGATCCACATAGATAATAATGCAACAGTCCAGAGGTGGCATTACACGGAGTTGGTCTGCTCTACGAGCTGGATATTATATATTAATAGGGATGTTCTCCTGAGAGAGGCAGGTTGTAGGTACGTACCTTATATTCCTGCATTGATTTCTGTTGTGAACAACAGATCTGTATCGAACGTTTTCTCCACATTTCGTTACATATGGTGTTTATCATCATTATTCACATGCCTGAGAATCTAATTTTAAATTCACTCCCCACTATTTCTCAGTGTCTTTACATTACATTTCGACATACTCACTTATTGTATCCATTTACTGATGCATTTACATAGTTTCACTTCACTAAAGTGCAATAATTTCACTTCAGCCTTAGAATAAAATGTCATAATGAAAAGACATCCATTCTAGGGAAGTAGGCATGTTGGCAGGGATGTACATTTCTGCTTGCTGTTTTAGTCTTTTAAGCCACAGCTGTTTACCTTCGTGTCTGGACAGCAAGGTGGGGAATTGTCATTGGCAGTACTCTTAGTCTGTGCTTTTTGAAAATATCTTTCAAATGGTTGATGAGTGAAATGTAAAACTGTATTAAAACAGAATCTGCTTTACACAAATTATTTTCTTTTGAATGGGGCTTCCTTCCATGTCTGGCGTTTTACAAATGCCTTCAGTGTGCTTGAAACAATAACAGTAATCCTTCATCCAGAAGCGACAAATAGATATTGCATCTGGTCTCTTCTTCGTAGTTCCTTAACAAAGCGAACATTAAAGGCTTCAGCTTCCAACAAAGAAACTATTTTTCCTTTTTCTTTGCTTCCTCTTCTTAACATTTCCCTGGGTGCGGCTATGCCTCAAAGTGAGGCTACTCTCCCCAAACAAGAAATCCGATGGCTCTCACTTGAAGGGGGAAGTGTCAAGGAACTAACATGTTCACTTAGGTCTTGATCAAGCACCGTGAATACATCCAATCTCCCTCTCTGTCCAAGGATACCAAACACTTTACATTCATAATGGTTGGAAAAAACGTTAAAGTGAAGGACATTGGATTTTGGGGTTTCTGTGTGAGAAATAATAGTTGAGCTCTCATTTTCTGACTTCTTCACCATTGGACATGAGATTCTCTTCTCTGAAACCTTTCTCTCTATTTTGCAGTTGTCACAGAAAGTTATGTAAATATAACTTATTTATTAAACTCAGAATAGAATTGCAAATAATCAGGGACTAGATACATTTCAATTATCATAAACAAATTACTCTTTAATTTTATCTGTTACACGTTCACTTGTGATTGATTGTCCCTAGTATAATCAAAGTCCTCAGGAAAATTAATTTTGGCCTATGAAAACTCCTTTGGTTCACATATGACTCAATCAGAAAAATTTAAAAGCAATATTTTCGTTTTGTGATGTTTTTGCAGTTAAATCAAAGGGTCTCCAAGAATTCTCAGGAATATTCCTCTTGTAGGGTTCCTTCAATTGCCATAAACTCTAGAGCATTATTGACATGCGTGCATGACTTACTAAATTTTCAAGGTTCTATTTGGATTTCTTTCTTGATCTGATCAGGACTCACTTGATCCTTTTTTCACACTGCGCCAAGGAGATCTGAGAATGTTTGATCGCAGTGGATGATTTTTTAAGATGTTTCCAAGGAGTACAATGATTACCTCTCTCTTCTCCGCAATTGTAAAAGCAAACCACAGGCCCAAGGCTTATGTGCTAAATAGGACTGCACCAAAGATGAATGCTGTGCGTCAAGTCACCTCTGAGATCGTGCAGAAATCTTGCAAGATATTGAAGCTCACATTTCCGGAATCTCTAGGAGGAAGAAGTACCAACTTCTGAAGCACTCCTGAACTAAAACCTAGGTTTTGTGATTTAGTTAATTTTTTTATCACTTCACATTTTCTGTGTTATTGAGTTTGTAAAAGAGTAGGATGGGAAGTGTTTTAACAGTTCATTTACTTGTATTTTTAGTTCGTAAATAACGTTTAAATTAGTATTTCTTTATATTGATATTTTAAGAAATATTGGTTAGAATGTTTGGTTAGTTATAGAAATTGTTTTTTATTTAAAAAATAACTTTTTAAAGACATTTTAATGTTTTGTTTATTCAATACATTTGAGAACAATTATGATATATATCCCTACTATTGATTCGGTTCGAATGGGAATAGTAAATATGACCCCAACCCCCAAAATCCAAAGCTTACTCTACTGTTGCTTAGGTTGGCATGGGAATAGTAAATCTGACCCTTCCAAAGTCCATCTTTTCTGTTCTATTGCTTAGATTGGAGTGGGTACAGTATATCTTACTCCTTCAAAGGCCAATGCTTTCTTTGTTGCTTAGGTTGGACTGGAAATAGTAAATCTCACCTCTCCAAAGTCCATTACTTCCTTACTGTTGTTTAGGTGGAGTGGGAATAGTAAATATGACTCCCTACTAAAAGTCCAACACTTTCACTTCTTTTGCTTAGGCTTGAGTGGGAATAGAAAATCTCACCCCTCCAAAGCCTAGTGCGTATCCTACAGTGGCTTAGGATGGACTGGGTATATTAAATCTGCACCACCCCAACAAACGTCTAACCCTTTCCCTACTGTTGGTCATGTTTGACTGAGGACAGTAAATTTTATCCCCTCCAACCTCCCACACTTTCCTTTCTGTAGCTTAGGTTGGATTCGAAATAATTAATGTTGTTATTCTAAAGGGCCATATGTTCCCTACTGGTGAAGTTGGAGTGGTAAATTCCAGTCTTCAAAATGTAACTGTTTTTAAAATTTGGAATTTCATTTTAATTGTATTTATGTTTCTAGTTTAATTTTTATTTAAATGACATTTAATTTTTTCTTGAATATTTATTTGTTATATGTGTCTTACTTTGGATTTGGTGTTTGAAATATGCTTTCCTTTTTTGATGGAGGTATATCTGTTTTTAATAATTGTTACACATCGCTGCACGGGGACTACCTGTCCCAGAATCCTCCAGACAAAGCGTGGGCAGAAGGAGGCGGCCTCGACATCCTGCTGAGCTATATAGCGCATTACACCAACCTGTTGCCCGGGACACATTGCTGCATGGGGACTACCTGTCCCAGAATCCTCCAGGAGAAGGCATGGGCAGAAGGAGGTACACTTGGCATCCTGCTGCGTGGATATGCATGGGCTGCACCTGGGCCGCCTCCCGGCCAAGAGCGGGCCCATCTTCACCTGTCAGCAACCGGAGAAGGCTGGGCGGGCCACCCTTGTGCTTCTGTGCCCCATAGCCCTGTGATAAGCTGTTCCTTCATTGTGAGAGGTGCAAGGTGAAATCATAAATATTTTAAGGCCTTCCCATTGCCTTGTTTTACTGGGGCTAGTGTGCTTTCAGCTTGTTTTGGTCTTTACCACCTGGTCCCTGATTGGCCCAAAGCAGAAAAGGGAATGAAGGCACAATATGGGCAAACACAAGATGGGGCATCCAATTCAACTAAAGCCAAAAATTCCACTTTGGATTGATTTATCAAGCAGGAGGTGGGAATTGACAAAGAAATTGCAGAGCAGCAACTGCCAGTTGTTGTTAATAGCCTCGACCAACCCCTACTTACTACCCACACGGATTCATCTTTCCCAACTGGAGGGGCCCAGAACAGTAGTCCTGAAGGCATTTTAATTAATAGTCAAACTCCCCCAGCTCTTTTCCCGCCAACAACACTAATTCTGCCCCCTGTGGAAAGTTCGGCTCATGTGAAGCAAAAGAAGTGAGAGAAACAGTCAAGACTAAGGGGCACTACGGTTGACCCTCTGATTCTGCATATCTGTGTCCCTCCTTGCTCCTCCAACCTTCCCCCAATGGATCATCGTTTGCCATCTACCACCTGCTGTTTGTCCCTATGTTGTTGTCCTAGCTAATGTTCCTATGCTTCAATGCCAGGTGACTGTGATAGTGCCTAAAAGTTAATGAACAAGACGATTCATTGGCTACATTCCCATGTTCGTTGTAAAACCTGCTTGTTCCCTGACATCCTGTTTGCCCATAGAGTGGAATGGGTGGGCCCTATGGGTAAGGATTACGAGGGGGATTGCATCATTGTAAATTTTGCCAACCCATTTTGTTGTAGGAGAGTTGATACAATCATCCTATCTGGGCCTCGCTTGGCAAAGTGATGTCAGGGTACTGCCACTGGGTTATTTTTATAGAGATTTGGGAATGAGGCATGGGGGCTCGAGGGAGCAGACTGCTCCCGAGTTGTCACAGGGTGTGTCCTATCCCGTGGCAACTAACAATCATTTTTCTGCTCTGTCTGTGGAGTGTAGCATTGATTAAATTATAAGCCCTCTCGCACTGACCAAAGCCAAACTTGGCATTGAAGTTAATGTAGCTGACAGGGTGCTCACCATGCCATCTGTTACTAATCTGATCATGGAAGTTTACCACTGTCCCAATATCAAGTCCCTACTGGTATTATCCTGCCCTGAAAAAGGGTAAAGCTGCTGAGTTGGAAAAGCTTGTGGCCAAAGTTCGAATGAAGAATTGGGTGGATTTCATTTCATTATATGACATTGTCATATTAAGAGAGACCTGGGCCTCTAGGGGCGCATTTTGTGATGGGTTCATCTGTTTTTCTGCCCCTGCACCATCTTCTGGGTTGGGAAGGGCTCATGCTGGACTAGCTATTTGGCTTTAAACCACCCTTGATTGTATTATATCACCCATTCCAACAAATAACAGGCTCATTCAGGTATTCCAAGTTAAATGGTCTAAAGCCTATGGAATTTTCCTTATTAATTTTTATAGCGACACTTTTTCCGCCAATAATAATCCTAACTTTGCTTCGCTTTTTTTTATTTATTGGTGACCTGGAACATAGTTTTAGCTACCCTGCAATGGTCTGAACATTGTTCTTGCAGGAGACTTTAATGCAAAACTTGAATTTGAAGTGGAAGGGCCTGAAAGGCCCAGAATCACATATTTTTAAACCTTATTCTTTGGCAGCACCTGCTGGTATCAGGGACTGCAAAGGGTCTATAGTTGCTTAAGCATGGTTTTTGTAATGCGTTTGAACAGGCTGCACCACAGTGCTTATCGACTCCCACTTTTAATGGAGGGGCAGAAATGTCCATAATTGACTACATCCTTTTGTAAGGGGCGGTTTTCCCCAGGACGTATAGCAATCACAATCTTCTCTTTATCACCCTAGAATACCTGGAGCATCGCTCTCGGGCAATTGCAGCGGGGGCGTGAATGTCCATCCGAGGTGAGACAGACTTAGGCTAGTGTGGAAGACTGCCAACTTAAGTGATGTCCAACATAGGCTCTGTCAGATCATTTGAGCATGCTTTACGACTGTCTTAGCCAGACCCATGACTCTATCTGTAGTGTGGACAATTTTGTGGCTCTTGGCCACATTATTAAATCTTACTTCCTGAAGCCAAAAGTAAGTGCCAAGACGGCTGATCATTCCTGGTTTGATAAGGCATTAGGGAGGCTAATAGATGTCTGCACAGAGACTTAAGTGCTATCCCTAGGGACTTGGTGGCTGCTGCCTCCTGCAGAAGATTATATAAACTGGCTGTTAGCAGGAGGAAGTTGGAGTTTAGGGAGGAAGTATAGACCACCTTGGTATTCTCCTGCAGGACTAGATATACTGGGCTGGTTTGACACACTGTCAATGATGATAAACTCTTTAAAACTGACCACAATTTAATATGTGCTAATATCAGTGCAGATGTTTGGATGGATCAATTTAGACAAGTGTACATGTCCGATATAGTCAGCAGGGAACCCAACTCTACTATGCCAACCTTTCCACTGGGCATTGAATTTACTGTGGAAGAAGTGGCTAAAGCCAACCAGGGAAAACCCCATGCACAAAGCCCCACTGACTCAATAGGGTGCCTATGGATTTATATAAGTTGGAGGTGGAATTGTGGGCACCTATCATTACAAATTTTGCTAATTCAGTCATGGCGCTCAACCATTATGATGATGATGAACCGATATTTGTAAAGCGCACTAGTGCGCCAAGGAGCGTCCCTGCACTAGTCCACATAGGTAAGAACTTGAGTACTTTAGAACTAAGAACTTAAGTCTGTGCAAAGAGCCATGTTTTCAGTTTCTTCTTGAAGATGTGTCCAGACCTTACAAGGCAGAGGTCAAGGGGAGTTTATTCCAGGCAGAAGGCCCCAAGAAAGAAAAAGAACAACCACCTGTCCTGGAGCGATGGATCTGTGGTACCGCTTCCGAAGCCATATTGGAGGAACAAAGCTCCTTGGCAGGAAGGTAGAAATTAATTCTAGTTGCAAGGCCCTACCCGATGTAAGACTCTAAAGGTGAGAACTAGTGACTTGAACGAAATATGTTTCTTCACGGGGAGCCAGTGCAGGGAATGAAGACAAGGGGAGATTTGAATTCTCAAAGGAAGATTAAGAAGCAACCATGCTGCTGCTTTTTGAACCACTTGGAGCCAAAATATTAGCGCAGTCCAGCCTTGAAGTAATAAGGGCCTAAATTACAGTTTTCCTTGCAGGAACAGTGAGCACATACAGAAAAGTTTCTGAATGCGTGGAGTCGACTCAAACAGGTCACCACCACTGACGTAACTTGTGGCTGAAAAGGGAGTTGGTTATCGAACTTAACCCCTAAGATCTTAACCACTTCAGTTCGAGAAAGCGAAGGGGTGGCATTTTCAGGCCAACAAGCACGCCAGCCAGGAGGTGAGTCGAGACCAAGGGAGACGACTTCTGTCTTATCGGCATTGCACATCAGCTGATTCTGGCGCATCCAAGAGAACATTTCTGAAAGGCAAGTCTTGATTAGATACGGAGCAATATCTTTGCCTTTATAAGAGGAGAAGAGCTGCAGTGTATCATCAGCATAAGATATTATCTTAGCTCCAAGGGATTCTACCAGAAGAGCAATTATCAATAGGTCCCCAGGTGGGCAAGGTCCATGGGGCATGCAGGCTAACATAAAATCAAACGAGGGGCCCCCCTCCTTGGGCATTTGAATGCCCCGGGTACCACCACTTCACCAGGGCATATGTTGTTTAATGGGGGGGCCGCACGGATCCACCCGGGCCCCGGGGACTGCCACCTCCCAGGGGCATATGGAAAATAAATCAGGGGGCCACGCAGACCACCTGTGTACCACCACCTCCCTGGGGCCAAATTATGTCTTGAAAATGAGAGGGGGGCCGTGTGGCCCCCCTCCTTGGCTGTTCTCTGCTCCGGGGCAGGCCCTACTACATCAAACGGCCCCCCTCCAGGAACCATTGATGGGCCTGGGGACCATCACCTCCCAGGGCCGGCTCCATCTATGTCCCGGGGGCTCACCCCCCGGGACATAGATGTTTGCTGTTGGCTTAGTGGGAACTTTAACCACTCCTGACAAGTCACAGCAAACACACCGCTTTCAGCAAGGGAGAGCAGTGAAAGTGCTCTCGCTTGCTGAAAGCAGAACCTTCGTATGTTTCCCTGTCTGCCGAGCAGGGAAACAAACAAAGTGCTTTTACACACAGGGAGCTGCATGTCAAGCAGCTCTTTGTGTGTGAAAGCAATGCTAGCTCCACAGGAGGGGGGGGGCGACAGGGACTGTGGGTGCCTTCAGGCTCCCCCGCAGTCTCAGTGCAGACAGAGAACCATGACCGGGCCCTGGGGGATGGGGTCCCCGGGGCTGAAATCGGCTGGGGGAAGGGGGCAGCATGGCCCCTCTCTTCTATTGAAATATAAAAAATATAAAAGGTCGGGATCCCGGGGGATGGGGTCCCTGGGGCTGAAATTGGCTGGGGAATGAGGCCCCCAGAATCAAAATCGACCAGGGGAGGAGGGCCAAACAGCCCCCCTCTATTAAAAAATGTAAAAAATAAAAGGCCGGGCTCCAGTGGATGGGGTTCCCGGGGCCGAAATCTGCTTGGGGAGGGGAGCCATGCGGCCTCCCTCCCCATTTGGTAAGGGTCAGGACCTGGGGGATGGCGTCCCCGGGGCTAAAATCGGGGACCCCATCCCCCGGTACTCATGTACCTCATGTACCTACTCACTAACCCATACAGCCACTTAAACACCACCTGACAGACTGATTGAGACATTCACACAACCTAGTCACTCACCCATACATTCACTGAGACACTTATAATCACTCACTTGTACAGTCAGTCACACTTCCACTAAATCATCCATACAGGCACTCATACACACACTGATTCACCAATACACCTTGGTGTACATATATTTTACCTTTTAGAAACACTCATAGTCACCCGATGATGTCATCAGTGATGTCATTTGAGATTTCATCAGTGATGTCATCAGTGATGTCACTGACCATGTCCTGAGTGATGCAATATGTGAGGTCATAAGTAACCCTGGGCGGAGTATGCGGAGTGGCACACCGCAGAGTTTCACAGAGTTAAAAAAAATCATGGAACTCCGCTCCGCAATTTTTTTTTAAAAAGAGTGAAAAAAACAACCTACCTTCCCCTGTCGTCTGCGGGCCGCCCTCCTCTTCGCCACAGTGTCTCCTCCTTGCTGTTGTCTTCCTCCTCGCGTTGCCGGTCGCAACCCCCTACGTTTTACGTCTTGCGTGAACTGCGCATGCAGAGTTCACACAAGAGGTAAAACGTAGGGGTTTGCGACCGGCAACGCGAGGAGAAGGACGATGGCAAGGAGACACCCCGGCGAGGAGGAGGGCGGTCCGCAGACGACAGAAGAGAAGGTAAGTGTTTTTTTCACCCTTTTTTGGGCTGTGGTGAAGGGAGCTGAGGGGTGCACTCCGCTCTGCCATGGAGTCTGAGTTTTGCCGCCCCTTTGCTTTCCCAGCGGAGCGCGGATTTGGTAAAACTCCACAAACTCTGCTGGCAGAGCGGAGTACGCCACCCGGGCTTAGTCATAAGCAGTGTATTGCGGGTGCGCGAGTTATAGTTAGCTCAGCTAACTATAACTGCTGGTTTTGTACAAGTGAAACCTGAGCCTAACTATAACGTCTCTGAAACCTTTGTGTTTTTCAGTGAATTTCGAATGTTTTCAAATGCTAATTCCTAATTATAATGTCCCTGTAACCTTTGGTTTTTTCAGTGAATTTCTATGGTTTTTAAAGTAGTATTCACGTTTGCAGAGTAGTAGACAAAGAGGGCGGGCCTCCAACCAGCTCTTAGGAATTCCACTGTGTAGTACTTACAAGAGGTACCAGGAGGGCTTCTTGGCCCCAAGGTCCCTCTTGAGCCAAGGGGACTTCATCTCCCAACTAGTAGTGCACCGGGTGGCACGTTGGAGAAAGGGGGCATGGCCTCTGACACCTTTTCAGCAATCCTGCTGTGTGGAACTTACTGGAGGTAACAGGAGGGGTTGTTGACCCCCAAGGACATCCTTGGGGGCCAACTACCCCTCCTATTACCTCCAGTAAGTCCCATAAAGCAGGATTGAAGAGATCAGATAGCAGGCCATACCCCCTATCTCCCCCACTCTGCAAACGCTCATCCTGCTGCACTACTAGTAGGAGGGTGAAGTCCCCTTGGCTATTAAGAGTCCTTGGGGCCAGCTACCCCACCAGAGACCTCCAGCAAGTCCCACACAGTGGGTTTGCTGAAAGGTTTTTGGTGGCCATGCCCTCTTTCTCCTCTACTCTGCAAACGCGCCTCCTGGCGCACTACTATTTGGGGGATGAAGACTCACAAAGCCAGGAGATTCAGAACTGAGTAGGTTATACTGTGGGGTTAGGATCCTTGACGACTGTGTGACTACAGGACTGCCCCGATTAGTCTACACTCGTGAGACATGTGCTGTCCGCCGGATTTTGGTTGGATGGACCTGTGAATAAGAACGCCTCGTCAAGGATAAGTATATCCATACAGCGTTTCTGTTGGTTAAACAGTCTTTAATTGAAAAGTGTTATACCATGCTGATAATTCCAGACAGGGAGTAATTACGAAATTTTGCCCTGAAGAAAGCCGTGGACCCATAGGGCCGTTCACTGGCTGAAACATGTTGGCATATATTTAGGGTCATAGGACAATTATATCCTTGGTTTACCCTACTTTTGTTATTTTAATATCCACCATATCTCCACATTAAAGGGATACCTGGAGTGTATGGTGGATTTTTATTCTTTAACCCCCCTGGTCTGTTCTCAAAAGTGCTCCCTGAAATACGGTTGAGCCCATTCTGGCCTTTAGGAGCCAGGGTGAACCCGATGAGGAAGCATGACACGATTAGAGTGTGTGAGGGTTACTATACAAAGAGGTATTGCTCCCAGGACTGGTAGAAGCATATCATTACTCCTCTGATTGAGAATTGTGCCTACACTTATATTCTAGTTCCTTTTGGACAGGATACTTTTTGTTATTGGATGAAGTCCCCTTGGCTGTTGATGGTCCTTGCAGGTCAACTAGCCCTCCTGTTACCTCCTGTAAGGCCTACACAGCTGGAATGCCGAGGGGTGGTCAGAGGCCACGCCCCCTTTCTCCATCACTCGGCAAATGTACGCACTGCTGCTTGGGGAAAGAAGTCCACTTTAGTCCTGAGGCCCTCAGGAGGCAAGAGGACGTCATCCCACTAACAGCAGTGCATCGAGAGGCACGTTTGCAGAGTGGTGGAGAAAGGGGTGTGGCCTCTGACCACCTCTCAGCAATCACACTGTGTGGGGCTTATTGGAGGTCTTCTTGGCCACTAAGGACCCTCAGCAGCCAAGGGGACTTCATCCCCCAACAAAATCCCCCAAACAGGAGCGCACCAGGTGGGCCCTTTTACAAAGTAGTAGAGAAAGAGGGCAGGGCCTCCCACAAGTGGCTTTTTGAAACTTTATTTTTTAGGAAGGGGGGTCGTGTGGCCTCCCTTTCCTAGACCATTTTGGGCCTCCGGGACCCCATCCCCTGGGGCCTGATTAAATTTTAATTTTTTAATTTAAAAAACAGGAGAGGGGCCAACTTTGGCCTTGGGACTCCATCTCCCAGCATTTATTTATTTATTATTTTAAAGAGGGGGGAGCTGAAGGGCCCCAAGCCCAGGCCATTTTCAGCCCCGGGGACCACATCCCTGGGATATGCCCATTTTAATTTTCAAAAAAAATAATTAGGAGGGGGCCACGGTCCCCCCTCCCCATACATATCTATGGGGATGGGGGCCAGAGCGGACCCGCTGCCCAGGCCAATATTGCCCCGGGGACCCCATCCCCTAGGCATGGCCAGCTCGTTGGGGACAATGGGGGAGCCTCTAGGCCCCCACGGTCCCTGCTGGCTCCCTGCCTCCTGCAGGAGCCGGCATTGCTTTTGGACAGAGGGAGTTGCAAACATGCAGCTCCTGCTTCCCAAAAGCAATTCTGCTCCGCTTCATGGATGCGAGAGCATTTTTAATTCTCTCGCTTCCATGAAGTGGAGGAGTGTTTGCTATGGCAGGGTGGGAGCAGTGCTTCCACTATGCCATAGCAAACAGCAATGTCCCGATGGTGGGCACCCTGGGACATTGCTGGAGCCATCCCTGGGGGGTGGCGGTCCCCAGGGACATGCAAGGCTTCTGGAGGGGAGCACCTGGGAGGTGGTGGTCCCCCTTAACTAGTGTATGTGTGCCCCAGAGAGGTGGCTGCATGGGGGGCAGAGTCCCCCTTGCATTATTATGGCATTTAGCCCCGGGACGTGGCGGTCCCCGGGGATGGGGGTCCCACGAGGCCCCCCCCCATAATTTTGAAATTAGTTCCGGGGAGGTGGCGGTTACCAGAGCTGCGAGTGGGTCCTGTGGGCCCGCCACCATTAATAATAGCCCCAGGGAAGTGGCGGTCCCTAGGGCTTTGATAAGCCTCAGAGGGGGTCTTGTGTGCCCCGCTCCTACATCCTTTATATGCCCTCGGGATCTGCCGTGGCTGGGTCCCAGGGTGACCCTAAGACCATGGCTTGGGAATCAAGTTACTCCTACCCTACCCCCTTTTCTTTATTTTCACTTTTTTTTGGGACTCAGCTTGAAGCCGAGTCCCAAGACGGCTGCTAACACTTTCTGGTTGAAGTGTTGGCAGCCAATCAGAGCAGTGCAGTTCCCTGTACGCCCTATCTTTGTTCGAGAAGACTTTGCGACCAGAGATATCAATATAAGTTGAAACTTAAATTTCTCAAAAACTACTGAACAGATTTACACCAAATAAGCAAAAGGCACTTCCTTGAACCAACATCTACCGCCCTGCCAAATTTGGTGTAAGTCCGTTCAGCGATTCGGACTGAAGGTGTGGCTAAAGGTTCCTATGGGAATTAACATTACAAACGTAACCTTATTTCACGGCCCAAATTCTCAGTGCCCAAGTCACGGATCACCCCCAAACTTTCCATGACAACCAGAACCTACCTTGACACTTTTTTTACACAGTTTCATGAAGATTGGTCAAATGACGCCAAAGTTGTAACCAAGTCAAAAAATGCTTTTCCTATGGAAACTAGGTCCTAACTATAACAACCTAATAAGGTTATATTATCTACTGGCGGTCGCCAGTAGATAGTTATAGTTACAACCTATTATCCATAGGAAATCCGCGACATTCTATTTGAAATAACTCTCTTGCCGGTTGACATATCTTCGCAAGATTTTCAAACTTTGTGGGGCGCTCCGGTCCGCTCCTACCCTGAAAGTCTCGGGGGATTCGTCAAGCGGGGGCCGAGAAAAAGGGGGTCCCAAAACGCATTTTCCCCATGCAATTTTACATAGGAAACTTTAGACACGGCTACAGCCCGAACTGCTGAACGGAATTACACCAAATTTGGCAAAGAGGTAGTTCTTGGTTCAGAAAGAACCCTTTTGTTAAATGGTGTAAATCCGTTCAGTAGTTGCTGAGAAAATCAAAAGTAAAAAGATAGATATATCTAGGGCTGCGGATCCTCCCGAGCACGAGCTTTATGTTAATTGGCTGTCAACACTCCAAATCAGGAAGTGTTGGCAGCCATTTTATCCCTCGGTAGAACCGAGGGACAGAAACAAGTGCGCAAAGCGCACAAAGGGAGCAGGGTAGAAACACCCTGACCCCTAGGTCTGCTCAGGGGTCCCACAAGGACCCCCTGGGCAAAAATTTTTTTTAAATCGGCAGGATGCGCTCAGGGAGCGCGAATCCTGCCTAAAAAAAAAAATTGGAGCGCGGTCTCCCGCGCTTCGATGTTAATTGGCCCCGGGTGGGCCAAGTCCCGGGGGCATGCTGGGGGGGTTAATTTTATGTGTGGGGGCCTCTAAGGGCCCCCAAGCCCGGGGACCACCACCCCCGGGGCTTTATGTATAATGGTGCGGGAGGGCTCTGAGCCCTCCCGCAGCCCCGAGGACCACCACCTCCCGGGGCTTCTTTTTTTAAATTAAAAACCTGTGTGGGGGGCTCCAGCCCCCACACGCCCGAGACCACCACCTCCCGGGGCACTAAGAAAAATTAAAATGGGGGTCTGTTTTGGACCCCAAGCCCCGAGGACCACCACCTCCCCGGGGCTTTCAAAATGTAGGGAGGGGGCCGCGCGGCCCCCTCCTGGAAGCCTGTGGTGGCCCTGGGGACCGCCACCCCCAGAGCTGGCTCCTGCAGTGTCCCGGAGTGCCTACCCCGGGACACTGCTGTTTGCAATGACAGGACGGGAGCCTCGCGGCTCCCGTCCTGTCATTGCAAACTTGCTTTGGATATTGGAAGAGAGAGCAGGGAAACCTGCTCTCTCTTCCAATATCCAAAGCCGATAGCTTTCCACATGGGGAGCTGCATCTTAGCAGCTCCCCATGTGTCAAGCAATGCCGGCTCCCGTAGGACACGGGGAGCCGGCGGGACTGTGGGGGCTTGGGGACCCCCACAGTCCCCAACGAGAGCCAGGCCCCGGGGATGGGGTCCCCGGGGCCATAAGTGGCCACGGAGGGGGCCACGCAGCCCCCTCCCAAAGTAAAAAAATATATATTTTTTTTTAAAAGTGCAAGGCCGGCCCGGGGATGGGGTCCCCGGGGCCTTAAATGGCCTGAGGAGGGGGCCACGCAGCCCCCTCCAAATAAAAAAAAAGAGGCCATGCCCCGGGAGATGGGGTCCCCGGGGCCAATACAGGCCCAGGGAAGGGGGCCACACGGCCCCCTTCCCGTTTTTTTATTTTAATTAAAAAGAGGTAAGGCCCTGGGGGATGGGGTCCCCAGGGCCTAAAAATAGGAAAAAGGAAGGGGGCCACACAGCCCCCTTCAGAGGAAAAAAAACAAAAACAAAAAAACGATCGGGCCTGTAGGCCCCGCCCCTTCCTTCACCACTCTGCAAGCGCGCCCCGTGGCGCGTTTGCAGAGAAGGCAATTCCCCTTGAATACTGGGGGTCCCTGGGGCCAACTAGCCCACCAGGAACCTCCAGTATGCGCCAGGGGGCTGCCTTGCAGAGAGGTGTACAGAGGCCACGCCCCTTTTTACACCTCTCTGCAACGCAGCTCTATGGCGCTTTTGGAGGTATATGGTGGGCTAGTTGCACCCCAGGGACCCTCAGGATTCAAGGGAGTTAATCCCCCGACTTAAAACGCGCCACGGGGCGCGTTTGCACAGTGGTGAAGGGAGGGGCGGGGCTTCAGGTGACATGTGTGCAAACAGGCCCCGTGGCGCGTTTTAAGATGGGGAATTAAATCTTCTTCAATCCTGAGGGTCCCTGGGGGCCAACTAGCCCAACAGGTACGTCCAGAAAGCGCCACAGAGCTGCGTTGCAGAGAGGTGTAAAAGGGTGTGGCCTCTGTACATGTCTCTGCAACGCAGCCCCTGGCGCATACTGGAGGTTCCTGGCGGGCTAGTTGGCCCGTAGGGACCCTCATGATTCAAGGGGACTTAATCCCCCAACTTAAAACGCGCCACGGGGCGCGTTTGCACAGATGTCACCTCAGGCCCCGCCCCCTCCCTTCACCATTGTGCAAATATTCCTCTAAAATCAGCCGAAATACGAATTCTGATTTACTCACCTGTTATCAGGAGAGACCTCAGTGCTGCATCTTTCAGCCCAGTACTAATCCTGAAAAGTAATTTTAACCGTACTTACCAGTAACTTGAATTTCCTTCCATAGGCTAACATTGACTGGTTTCACTTGGAAATTCTTCTAAGTGTGGAGTTTTGGAACTTTAAAATATTCCTCTAAAATCAGCCGAAATACGAATTCCGATTTACTCACCTGTTATCAGGAGAGACCTCAGTGCTGCATCTTTCAGCCCAGTACTGATCCTCAAAAGTAATTTTAACCGAACGTACCAGTAACTTGAATTTCCTTCCATAGGATATCATTGCCTGCTTTTTGCTGAAAAAGTTTCTAAGTGTTGATTTTTGAAACATACAAATATTCCTCTAAAATCAGCCGAAATCCGAATTCTGATTTACTCACCTGTTATCAGGAGAGACCTCAGTGCTGCATCTTTCAGCCCAGTACTGATCCTCAAAAGTAATTTTAACCGTACTTACCAGTAACTTGAATTTCCTTCCATAGGCTAACATTGACTGGTTTCACTTGGAAATTCTTCTAAGTGTGGAGTTTTGGAACTTTAAAATATTCCTCTAAAATCAGCCGAAATACGAATTCCGATTTACTCACCTGCTATCAGGAGAGACCTCAGTGCTGCATCTTTCAGCCCAGTACTGGTCCTGAAAAGTAATTTTAACCGTACTTACCGGTAACTTGAATTTCCTTCATAGGCTAACATTGACTGGTTTCACTTGGAAATTCTTCTAAGTGTGGAGTTTTGGAACTTTAAAATATTCCTCTAAAATCAGCCGAAATACGAATTCCGATTTACTCACCTGTTATCAGGAGAGACCTCAGTGCTGCATCTTTCAGCCCAGTACTGATCCTCAAAAGTAATTTTAACCGTACTTACCGGTAACTTGAATTTCCTTCATAGGCTAACATTGACTGGTTTCACTTGGAAATTCTTCAAAGTGTGGAGTTTTGGAACTTTAAAATATTCCTCTAAAATCAGCCAAAATACGAATTCCGATTTACTCACCTGTTATCAGGAGAGACCTCAGTGCTGCATCTTTCAGCCCAGTACTGATCCTCAAAAGTAATTTTAACCGTACTTACCGGTAACTTGAATTTCCTTCATAGGCTAACATTGACTGGTTTCACTTGGAAATTCTTCTAAGTGTGGAGTTTTGGAACTTTAAAATATTCCTCTAAAATCAGCCGAAATACGAATTCCGATTTACTCACCTGTTATCAGGAGAGACCTCAGTGCTGCATCTTTCAGCCCAGTACTGATCCTCAAAAGTAATTTTAACCGTACGTACCAGTAACTTGAATTTCCTTCCATAGGATATCATTGCCTGCTTTTTGCTGAAAAAGTTTCTAAGTGTTGATTTTTGAAACATACAAATATTCCTCTAAAATCAGCCGAAATCCGAATTCTGATTTACTCACCTGTTATCAGGAGAGACCTCAGTGCTGCATCTTTCAGCCCAGTACTGGTCCTGAAAAGTAATTTTAACCGTACTTACCAGTAACTTGAATTTCCTTCCATAGGCTAACATTGACTGGTTTCACTTGGAAATTCTTCTAAGTGTGGAGTTTTGGAACTTTAAAATATTCCTCTAAAATCAGCCGAAATACGAATTCCGATTTACTCACCTGTTATCAGGAGAGACCTCAGTGCTGCATCTTTCAGCCCAGTACTGATCCTCAAAAGTAATTTTAACCGTACTTACCGGTAACTTGAATTTCCTTCATTGGCTAACATTGACTGGTTTCACTTGGAAATTCTTCTAAGTGTGGAGTTTTGGAACTTTAAAATATTCCTCTAAAATCAGCCGAAATACGAATTCCGATTTACTCACCTGTTATCAGGAGAGACCTCAGTGCTGCATCTTTCAGCCCAGTACTGATCCTCAAAAGTAATTTTAACCGTACTTACCAGTAACTTGAATTTCCTTCCATAGGATATCATTGCCTGCTTTTTGCTGAAAAAGTTTCTAAGTGTTGATTTTTGAAACATACAAATATTCCTCTAAAATCAGCCGAAATACGAATTCCGATTTACTCACCTGTTATAAGGAGAGACCTCAGTGCTGTATCTTTCAGCCCAGTACTGGTCCTGAAAAGTAATTTTAACCGTACTTACCAGTAACTTATATTTTCTTCCATAGGAATCCATTGTCTGGTTTTCAGCAGAAAAGTTTCAAAGTGTCGATTTTCACAAACTACAAATATTCCTTAAAAATCGCCTGTATGACTTAAACGCATTCTTTCAACTGTTTACAGGAGATGCACCAGTGCTGGATCCATGATCCAACACTGAGTAAGAAAAAGTAACGATAACAGTTTTTACCTGCTAAGTGAATTTCCTTCCATAGGATAACATTGGTGATTCTATGAGAAAAAGTTTCTAAGTGTCAACTTTTAAAATACAATAATATTCCTTAAAAATCACGACTGTAACCAAAACGCTTTTACTCAACTGTTTACAGGAGATGTACCAGGACTGAATCTAGGATCCAGTCCTGTGGTTAGAAAAGTAATCCATAAAGTAACTAATTGCATTTAACTAGAAATTCACATTGAGCTGAATGTTGCATTGTGTTTGAAAATGTGTTGCCCATTGCAACAACTGTAACTACTGTACTTAAAAGTCTATTGCCTATGTGCAAAGTATTTAAACTAAAGTAATTCATTCTGAGAAAGTATTTTTTGTAATGTAATGTATAATGTAATTACAATGTAATTTAAAAAATAAAATATGTAAAAGAAATTGTTTCTAAAAATGTAGTAAATCAGTATGAAAAAAATTAATATAAAAATTAATACATTTAAAAATTGTCATTTAAAAAACCTTTGAAATTCACTGAAAAAACCGTAGGTTTCAGGCACGTTATAGTTACAAATTAGCATTTTAAAAACCTTTGAAATTCACTGAAAAAACCATAGGTTTCAGACACGTTATAGTTAGAAATTAGCATTTAAAAAACCTTTGAAATTCACTGAAAAAACCATAGGTTTTAGGGACAGTTATAGTTAGTTGGACATTGCACTCGTACAAAACCCGTGAAATTCCCCGTTATAGTTAGTTCAGCTTACTATAACTCGCGCCCCGCAATGCACTGCTGATGACATCACATATTACATCACTCATGACATGGTCAGTGACATCACTGATGACATCACTGATGACATCTCAAATGACATCACTGATGACATCATCCACGTGATAATCTGATGCAGCTCCTCACACCCTAATATAACCTTTGATACACCCAATCTAAATTACAGAGTGCCATTCGCAAAACCATAGACACTCCAACACCAATAACTACATACCCACTCACTGATTCTTAGGTCTACACACACACATCCCCTCACTCACCCATACAGTCACTCATACTTATGGTCACTCAGTACAGGACTATCATATGCACTCTTACTCCTATATAGACACTCAAACACCGCCACTCATCCATAGAGGTACTCACACACCTAGTCAGTCATGCAAATAATTAAACACACTGCCATTTACTCACCTATACAGTTATACACACACCAGCTCACTTAATCATACAAATACTAGCACATTGTTACGCTCTTATACAATCACTGATACAAGCACACACTCATCCATACAGCCACTATCACAATCACTCACTCTCGCTTATAGCTATTTATATACTCCAATACACATATATACTGCCTTTCACATATGTAGTTACTCACACATGTACCACTGGGACATACATTCACTCACTAACACACTCTTACACACACTTACCCACCCATACAGTCTATCACAGATGCACTCTTGAAACCATCCACCCAGTGAATCACCCACTCACACATCTATGCACAGTCGCACACACCCCATCCACACAAACACTCAGGCACCCATACAGATACTCATAGAACCAATCAATAACCCATATAGACACTCATGTAGCTATTCGCAAATCCATGCATCCACTTACACACCAACAGACGGATACAGACATTCACACAGTTTAGTCACTAACCCATGCATTCAGTAAGATACGTTTAATCACTCACTTGTAGAGTCAGTCACGCATGTACTAAATCATCCATTCAGACACTTATACACCCACTCATTCTTCAATACGCCTTTCCCTATATATATTAAACATATTTAAACTTTACAGAAACACACAGTCACTGGATGATGTCATCAGTGATGTCATTTGAGATGTCATCAGTGATGTCATCAGTGATGTCACTGACCATGTCATGAGTGATGTAATATGTGACGTCATCAGCAGTGCATTGCGGGGCGCGAGTTATAGTTAGCTGAACTAACTATAACGGGGGAATTTCACGGGTTTTGTACGAGTGCAATGTCCAACTAACTATAACTGTCCCTAAAACCTATGGTTTTTTCAGTGAATTTCAAAGGTTTTTTAAATGCTAATTTCTAACTATAACGTGTCTGAAACCTATGGTTTTTTCAGTGAATATATATATATATATATATTCCTTCCAACATCTGTTTTAAATAACTAACAGACTCCAGCACGCTCAAGATTGCTTAAATGAGTGTTTATTCAAGCCTCAGTAAGGTAGGTGACGCGTTTCGACCGCCTCAGCGGTCTTTTTTGAACCTATGGTCGCCGCCATTTTTTCCTATTTTATACCAGTGCAATTTTAAAGTGACAGTGCATATTTACAATAAAGTTTCAACAAGAAACTAAAAGTGACAGTGCAACAATGTATACTTATCAGGTAATCATAAATATCATTTACCCTCGAGGTTCCCAATACAATGACATTGCTGTTGACACATTGAACCATCAAAGCCTCTGCAACAGTATTGCTCATTTTCTAGCAAATGTACGATATTCTAAATGTAGATGCGAATTGCCACAATTACTCAACACTTGAAACTTTGCAAACACTCGTACAAGTTACGGCAAATGCCCTAATACTGACTCCAGTGTTTGCTTTTGCAAAACTGATGCTTATGTGCAAATATCGCTTCCTTAATTAAATTAATAATAATTTGTGCAAATTACACCTCATTATTCAACATTGTCACCAGTATAACTCATAGAAAGTGTCAGTTACATGCTGGAAAAAGCCAACCACTTTGGCTTTTTTCCTACCTTCATAACTGGGCAAGTGCCCCCGAACTCTCTAAAATTTCAATTCTATTGGCAACCTCCTACAATAAAGTGCGATGTGCTAAACCCAAAGTGAAACCAAATATTTAAAATATTTACATGGAGTGGCTAAAAAGTCATACAATTCATACCCTTAATCGGCTACTCTCTTTAAAAGAGGACTCATACCTATTAAAACTTAAGAACCCATCGCATTACCAAAACTCTGGGACATAAATGCAGTTATTGGTCAACAAATCCATCAAAACACCATGAGGGTATTCCAACTTTTCATTTCTCTATTCACAGATGTATGTGTAAATCTTCCTCGGTGTTGTTCCCACACGGAATCTTGCTATTTAATCTAAGAATATATCTTGATTCGAGCTGTCTCAGGCATCTCTCTCTGTTGCCCCCTCTTAGTCTTAGCGGGACCTGGTCAATTACAAAGTATTTCAGACCTTCCAACTTATTTTCATGAACCTCATGGAAGTGTCTGGCCATGGGGTATGCCTGGTCATTATTTTTTATCGCTCGAATATGCTGTAAAATCCGTTGGTGCACTGGTAAAATTGTACTACCTATATACAATTTAAAACAACTACATTTCAAGGCATACACCACAAATTGGCTTTTACACGTTAGAGGCTTCATAATTTGCCACTTTCTATTAGAAAATGGCAAGGGTACCTCAGTGGTGTTCTCCCCATAACGGCACGCCTTGCACTTGTGACATTTTCTGAAGCCCCTGCTCTCCCCAAGCCATGTGGACTGCTGTGAAACGCCCGGGCTGTTGGTAACTAGAGCCTGCTGCAATGATCTTGCTTTGCGAAATGTAATCAATGGCCCATTACCCAACTTCTGCCTTAAGAATGTGTCTCCACGTAGTACATGCCAATGCTTCTGCATAATGCCCCGTATGTCCTTATGTTGTTTACTGTACCCAGTGATAAAACGGAATTGAGGTTTGACTGCTACACTCTCTAATTCAACTCCACTGTTACCAAAGATCAGCTGATCCCTAGGCCTCGCTTCTGCTTTTCCTCTACCTGCACGCAGGACAGATGTACTATATCCTCGCTGTCTAAATCTCACCTCTAACTCTTCTTGTGCTTGGTGTAATTGCTTGGGGCAGCTGCAATTGCGTTTCATCCTTAAATGTTCAGCATATGGTATGCTGTTTACCAGTTTCGGTGGGTGGAAGCTACGCGCATGGAGAATAGTATTTCCAGCTGTGCTTTTTCTGAATGTCTTTGTATTAATCTCCCCACCTTCTATGTACACTGTCAGATCTAAAAATTGAACCTCCTCTTTGCTTATGTTCGATGTAAATTTCAAATTTAAGTCATTGATGTTGATTCGGTCAATAAATGACTCAACAGAAGTTACATCACCCCGCCAGATGATAAAAAGATTGTCTATATAACGAGTCCATAGGACCACGTTATCTGACATTTCTTCGGCATATTCAACAGCCAGCACCTGCTCCTCCCACCAGCCCATATGCAAATTAGCATAGCTGGGGACGAAGCAGGTGCCCATTGCCGTACCTTGGAGCTGTTGGAAAAGGTCCTTGCCAAACAGGAAAATGTTATTGGTTAGACACCAGTGCAGCATGTCAATCAACATTTCAGAATGCCTGAACAGAGTAAGAGGGCGTGCTTTTAAGTAATGGCGCACTGCCCTAATTCCTTGATCATGCGCAATACTGGTGTACAGGGAGGAGACATCTAATGTGATCATAATATAGTCCTCCTCCCAAATGATGTCATACACCTTCTTTAAGAAATCCCCTGTATCTTTGATGTATGATGACAGGTTCATCACATATTCCTGCAAGAAATAATCTAGAAACCTGGAGGTGTTCTCAAACACACTTCCAATCGCCAAAATAATCGGTCTACCTGGCGGCTTAGATATGCTTTTGTGTACTTTCGGTATAAGATATAATACTGAAGTAACTGATGAATCTTTCTTTAAGAACTTGTATTCTGCCTGTGATAGGAGATCAACTGATCTCCACTGATCTAACTGGCAGTGAAATTTGGAAATAGTAGTCAATAATGCAAATTCAACAACCTTCTTGTAACACTCTGAGTTGTGACCTTGCCTCCTGCTGGTACATGGCATTCGGCCAAAGGACGATATTACCGCCCTTGTCGGCCTGTCTGACCACTATATCTGATCTGGCTTGCAACTTCTTAATCAGTTTGTCATAGCCAATGTCCTTTGCAAGTGTAGTTCTTTTAGCTTGCTGATCTGTATAAAGCTTTTTCAAATCATGGATAACTAGTTCATTAAAAACATCTACGGCATCTTTGGGGACCATGGGCAGGAACACTGAGCGGGGTTTAAAAGGCGTAACTGGTCTATTATACACACTCACACCTTGTTCTCTCAGCAGGGCATCATCCGATCCCTCATACTCACCACCCCTTTCCAAACTATCCATATCCCTCAATGTGTCTAAATCAGCAATCTGTAATGTAGAGATGGCATGCATGTTTCTCATATCATGTTGTTCACTCGGCCTATTGGCTGCATAATATTTGGCCAATCTCAAATTACGTACAAATTTGAAACAATCAATCCGAGTCTGTACATAGTTCATGTCTTCTGGGGCACAATAGGAAAGACCTCGCGACAGGATTTTCATTTCTTCTGCGTTTAATAACAGATTAGACCAGTTAATAACACTAATGTTAGTGTCTACTGTTTGTTCCTCTTGTTGATCCCTTTCTTCGTCATTGAATCTGCTTGTTCTCCATGATCGACGGGCTTTCCTCTTCCTCTTCCACCCCCTCGAAATGATTTCTCTTGTCCCCGTAACGGCCTCAAATTTGTGTTTCTGTCCCACCGCAAAAAACGCAATTCGTCTTCCACAGTGGGTATGCTGTTGGACTGTTGTGGCTCTTCATTCTCAATTTCTGCCTCAGAGCTCAATTCCGACTCTGACTCCACAGCCCGTTGTGCCATAATTCCTTTAATGCCAGTATCCATTTTCTGTCGCCTGATATTTTCAAATCGTTTTGAAAAAGTAAAGATCTGCCCCCTCTGGTAGTCCAGTTTGTCCCTCCTGAACTTGGTGGCCTTGCGATCCTTGATAATCTGTTCGTATTTCTTTACCCTTTCATGCATCTCAGCCTGCAATTTCTTAATAGTGTCTTGTTCAGGCAATTTGCTAAGCTGCTCAGAGAGTGTATCAATTTCTTTCAGAATAGCTTCTCTGTCTATGTCGGCATATTTAATTAAAATAGCCAACATACGTTTTGAAGAGTCCGCATAATTCTGAGCCCACTCTTGTAGCATATCAGGGTTAGGATGCTCATACGTGGGCGCAATCAAAATACGAAGGCCCCTTGGGACCCTGCCCACTTCCAAATAACGTGTCAGGGACTTACTCTCCCACCATTTGGAGGTTTCTCTCTTTATTAGTCTTTCCAAGGCTTGTAATAAATCTTTATGGTCATTGGCATTCACAGTTCCTCCCTCCTTCCGTGCTTTTGCAGGTTCATCATTTACTTCAGCATCACTGAACAACTGGTCTGCCCCACTTTCCCTTTCTTTTAGCCACTCCATGCTTAATGCGCTGCTGCTGAACACTCACTCAGTTTGTTGCACCTCGTTGTGCAGGACTAATGCTGCTGTCCTCCCTCCCTGCTGTCCCATTAATATGCCGATCGCGTCTTACCGCTTCCACTGGACGCCGCCCTTCGGTTGCGGTTCGTGAAATCGGCTGGCGAAATTTGGTGTAAGTCCATTCAGCGATTCGGGCTGTAGGTGTGGCTAAAGGTTCCTATGGGAATTAACATTACAAACGTAACCTTATTTCACGGCCCAAATTCTCAGTGCCCAAGGCACGGATCACCCCCAAACTTTCCATGACAATCAGAACCTACCTTGACACTTTTTTTACACAGTTTCATGAAGATTGGTCAAATGACGCCAAAGTTGTAACCAAGTCAAAAAATGCTTTTCCTATGGAAACTAGGTCCTAACTATAACAACCTAATAAGGTTATATATATATATTACCTACTGGCGGTCGCCAGTAGGTAGTTATATTTAGGACCTAGTTTCCATAGGAAAAGCGTTTTATGATTTGGCAATATCTTTGGCGCCGTTTGACGAATCTTCGCGAAATTTTCAAAACTAATGGGGCATTCCAGACGGCTCCTTTCTTGAAAGTTTCGGGGTGATTTGTCAAGCGGGGGCCGAGAAAAAAGGGGGGTCCCAAAACACGTTTTCCCCATGTTAATTTCCATAGGAATTTTGGAACAGGCTACAGCCCGAACTGCTGAACGGAATTACACCAAATTTGGCAAAAAGGTAGCTCTTGGTTCAGAAAGCGACTTTTTTTTTTAAATGGTGTAATCCGTTCAGTAGTTCCTGAGAAATTTAAAAAATAAAAAGTTATATATCTGAGCACCGAGGAGGAGTCGCGACTCCTCCCGAGCACAAGCTTCATTTTGATTGGCTGCCAACACTCCAAACCAAAATGTGTTGGCAGCCATCTTGTGACTCGGTAACCGAGTCACAAGAAAACAGTAAAAAAAAGGTTAAAAAACAAGAAAAGGGGGCAGGATAGAAATACCCTGACCCCCTAGGCCTGCTCAGGGGGTCTCACAAGGACCCTCAGGCCCCAAAAAATCATTTTGTTTTTAATAATTTTGGGTGCGTGAAACCTGCCGAAATTATTAAAAAATGAAGCGCGGTGTCCCGCGCTTAATTTGTTAAAAAGCCCCCGGGTGGGCCAGGTCCCGGGGGCAATACTAAATTTTGGTGTGGGGGCCAGTGGGGGCCCCCACAACCCTGGGGACCGCCACCTCCCCGGGGCTTTATAATTTATATGCGAGGCACGCGGCCCCCCGTAGCCCCGGGGACCAACACCTCCCCGGGGCATAATTAAAATAAGGGTGGGGGGGCCTCGTGGGCCCCCCATGCCCCGGGTACCGCCACCTCCTCGGGACTTTCTTGAAATTAGGTGGGGAAGCCCCGGGGACTTCCACCTCCCCGGGGCTTTAAAAATAATTAATGTGGGGGGGCTCGAGCACCCCCCACACTGCCCCGGGGACCACCACCTCTCTGGGGCACTAAATATTCAAATGCGGGGGTCTGTTATGGACCCCCGGTCCTGGGGACCACCACCTCCCCGGGGCTTTACAAATGATGACCAGAAGCCCTTGATGGCCCTGGGGACCGCCACCCCCCAGGGCCGGCTCTTGCAATGTCCCGGGGTACCCACCCCCGGGACATTGCTGTTTGCTATGTGCTCCCGCCCTGTCATAGCAAACTCTGCATTGGTTTTTGGACACGAGAGCAGGAAACCTGCTCTCGCTTCCAAAAACCAAAGCAGGATTGCTTTTGGGCAAGGGGAGCTGCATGTCAGCAGCTCCCCTTCCTTAAAAGCAATGCTGGCTCCCGCAGGAGGCGGGGAGCCGGCTGGGACCGTGGGGGCATTGGGGCTCCCCATACGGTCCCCAACAAGAGGGCCGGCCCTGAGGGATGGGGTCCCCGGGGCCAGAATTGGCCTGGGAGGGGGCAACGCGGCCCCCTCCCTTTATTTTATTTTTTTAATAAGAGAGGCCTGGCCCCGGGGGATGAGGTCCCCGGGGCCACTATTGGCCGGAGGAGGAGGGCTACGCGGTCCCCCCTTCTTTTCTCTTATATAAAAAAAATATCGTGGCAGGCCCCAGGGGATGGGGTCCCCGGGGCGGATACGAAATAATTGAAGTGGATCGGTTTTTTTTGGTTTCATGTTTGGAGTCACGACTCCAGCGCGGATCTCAGCGCGGCCCCCCCATGTAACATCGCATTGGATTCGCGTATTCACCTTAAATAAATAATTAAGTAGGATATAATTTAGAAGGTAGTGTTGTATTTGTGAATATGTTTTAAAGAGGTACTGTGATTGAAGTTAATGACAAGATTAGAATTGATAGAGTTGTTAAAAATATATAAAATTAAAAATGAATAGTTAAACTTGAAAAGTGTGTTGTGTTGAAGTACATTGAATTTATGCTTCTGTTTTGTGGATTCGCGTTGGGTGCGTGAATCCAGAAAAAAAAAATATGTATGTGTAAAAAAATATATAATTAGTATTAAGTTCTAGGGTGGCTCTAAAAAGAGCCCTTGTTTTCATTGTGAGTTTGTTGTAGCTACATGTAAGTGCCGATGCAGAGCTTTAGGTTGTTGAGAAAGACTCTGTTTCCTTGATCTGTGAAGTGTACTCCATCACTTCTGTAGATGTCATCCATATCAAAACGTATATTGTTATTGTAGATGGACCCCATTCTATGATCTCTTAGGTATGCAGAAACAGCTTTATTGACATTTTTCCTAGCTTTCTCAATCTGTGGACAGAATTGATTTGACCACTTCCATTTCTGTCTTTGGCATATGTTAGATTATAAAAAGACAGTTTGAGGTAAAAGCAACATCAATTGTGCAAAGGTGTCCTTCATTAGGCATTTCCAGACCTACCCCAGTCAATGTGCCTAGGTCATTGTCACCACAGTGCACAATCATGAGGTCAGGGGGTTGGAGAGGCAAAAAGGTTTTAAACAAAGGAATCAATTGGTGCCACTTTAATCCTCTCTGTGCAATCCATTTAATATCCACATTTTGCAAACCTAGGTCTTTGTCAATACCTCTGCGTTCAGCAAACCTTTTGCAC
The DNA here is from genome assembly GCA_963921515.1 of Calotriton arnoldi. Taxonomy (NCBI): domain Eukaryota; kingdom Metazoa; phylum Chordata; class Amphibia; order Caudata; family Salamandridae; genus Calotriton; species Calotriton arnoldi. The sequence goes on along the minus strand of CAWUFW010005964.1, from coordinate 72,620 downwards.
CAGAAAACATAGCTGTGTCCAACAATCCACACTGTAAGCAACTTGAAGGGATGTCTGTAAGTAATGAAAAGATGTCTGTAGCTGAGGTATTCAGTTGGTAGAATGAGAGGTATGTAAAATGGTGGACAAGATGCTGTTTTTTAAAAAGTAGAGAATTGATTGGCTGTTTACGAACATTGTATATTAAAAAATAGGGTGCATGTTACTATATTTAAAAAGCATTTCCTCATTGGTTAGTAAAACATGTTTGAAAGGTACAGTAGATAGGATAAGCTCATATTTTTTAAATGTCAACCACACCTGCTGTTTGCATTTGTAACATTGTGTGGTGAACTTGAAAATATGGTGAACTTGTGACCTGTCAGTTCAGCTGAATGTTCCATGAACTGTTACTATGGAAACTGGCATTAAGCAGAATGGGGGAAGGATTGAAACTTAACTGTGGACTTAAAATGTGAAATTGTAATTTATATATCAGTGAAATGTTATTAAAGTAAGATTTCCCAAGTCAGTAGTATCTTTAGAAGTGGTGTGTTTTAAAAAAATAGTAGTATTTTTATTTGTAATATATTTTTGAACTCCCGTATGGATTTGCGGTTCCATCGCGTTGGTGCACAGTGGAGTCGCGATTCCCAAAAAATTCCAGAACCAGTTTGGGCACTTTTAGAAATCAGTTGGTAAGGGTTAATATGTCTAACCAATAGAAATGTGTTTTAGAATTTGAAATAATGTAGGAAGCAATGTGATTTGTTACTTACATTTATTTGTGTGGAGAAAGAGAGGGAAAGTTTGCCATTACTGGTTTTACCTTGTTGAGAGCAGTGCATTACATTGATTGTGTGCATAAGAAAATCATTTCTGAGTTTCTGATATTTATATTCTACAAATCAATTTGGAAGGTGAGTTATAAATTTGTGAAGTGTATTATGTGTTAGCTTTATTTTTAAAGTTAAAAAATTAATCAAGAACTTTGATGTTTGAAATATATTATTAAATGTAGGGATGTTTATTGTAGTTTGTTTTATTGTAGTTAAATGTTGTTTGAAATAGATTCTATATAGTATTATGTGTATATTGGAATATGGATTACTGATTATGGTAGTTTGTTTTAGTGTGTGGATATGTACATTTATAGTATACCGCATAATTTTAGCTGTTGCTTTAAATTTGGAGGTGGAGTGTGTCAAGTTTTAAGGTGTGCATGGATTTCTGTCTGAAGTATGTTTCTACTTGTATATGTTTTTTCATATGTCTTATACATTTGAAGGTGCATGATGTATAACAAAGAGGTGTTGTTGCTTTTTATGTGGTAGGCCTAAGACTGTGAGTACTAGTAGAATGGTGAAGATGGAGCACAAAAGTGTGGTGAAAAAGATGCTGACATAAGGTGTTATTAATTAGGCTTCTTTTTTTCAAGTTTCTAGAGAGGTACAGTTGAAGTATGCCGCATAATTTTTGATGTTTGCTTGAAATTGGAAGTTTGTTTGGTGAATTTTTAAGGTTTGGATAGTGTTATGGTAGAGACATATTCATGTATGGTTTTAGTAATATGGTGAGACTTTTACTAAAGATATGTGAAGGGTTCCTACTTTGTATTTGGATAGGTGTATTATTATAAGTAGTTGTACAATGGTTAAGCAGTAGCCTGAAAGTGAGGTTTGAGATGTTTGTACAGATGTTATTTATTAGAGTAATTTGTATGATGTGAGGAAAGTTATATTTCATACATACCGCATCATTTTCAGTGTCTGTTTGAAAATTGAAGTGTACTCTATGACGTTTTGAGCTGTGCATGGTGTTGTGACTGAGATATGTGTCTACTTGCTCATACACTTATAAAATCAACCAGGCGCTACCTTTGTACTCCTGTAATCAGTCAGGCAGTACCGTAGTACTTTTGTAATCATCCAGGCAGTACTCATGCACTTTTAAAATCACCCACTCACTTGCTATGTACTTCAGTAATCCCCCAGATATTACCCTTGCAGGCATGCAATCACCCAGGCTCTAGTTATGTACTACCCCTACAGTTATGCAATCATGTAGGCTGTACCTATGCAGTCATGCAATAACCTACACACTACCCTTGCAGTCATAGAATCACCCATGCCCTTCTATTGCATTCATCTATACACCAAGGCAGTACTCAATGACTCATCTATGCCTTCAGGTGCTGTTTATCTACTCCAGTAATCCACCAGATATTACCCCTGTAGTCATGTAATCATGCAGGGTGTATCTATGCACTCATGTAATAACCCACACACTAGTCTTGCAGTCACAGAATCACGCAGGCCCTACTGTTGCACTCATCTAGTCACCTAGGCACTACTTAATGACTCATCTATGCCTTCAGGTGGTATTTATACACATATCTATGCACTCAATGTTTATGTGTGCACTCATGCAATTAGCCAGTCACTTTTCATTTTCTAGTGCAATTACCCAGTGACTACCTTTGCACTCATGTAATCACCCAAGCACTACTCATGGAGTTATGCAATCACTCAAGCAGATCTATTACATATCTTAGTATCAAGGTTTCACTATATTCCAGAAATATTGTGTACATATTTGTTTTAGATATCATGATGATTTGAAAATGTAGAGATATATGTATGTGTGCTTGTAACAATATGGAGAGACTTATAGTCGAGTCATGTAATAGTCTGCTGCTTTATATTTGGCTAGGCCCAACTCTCATGCAGTTATAAAAACACCCAAGAACTTGCCATGCAGTCTTCCAATGATGCAGGCACTACATATGCAGTGCTGTAATCACTCAGGCATTACTGCTGCACTGATGCAATTATTTAGGCACTATCTATGCACTCATGCAATCACCAAGGTATTACTCATGTACTTATATAATCACCCAGGCAGTACTGCTGCACTCCTTCAATCATGGAGGCACTACCTTTGTACTCATATAATCACTCAGCCAGTAGTCATGCTGTTATGAAATAACCCAGGCACTACTTTTGCATTACTTTATTTACTCAGACTGTACCTCAGTAGTCCTGCAATCACCCAAGAAGTACCCATGCACTTATAAAATCACCCAGTCACTTACTATGTAGTGATGTAAATTCCCAGATGTTACCCCTGTAGTCATGCAATCACCCATGGGTTACCTATGTACTCCTTTAATCCCCCAAACAAACCCCTGTACTCATGCTTTACAGAATGCGGCCGCCCGGATACTACTTAAGATTCCCAAATTTAGCCCAATAAGTCAAGCCATTCGCGATCTGCACTGGCTACCTGTCCAGGCAAGGATCCAATTCAAAGCTATGTGTATCGTGCATAAGACTCTGTACGGGGTGGGACCTGCCCAACTTAGTCAACATATTAAGCGCTACACTCCACAGAGAAGCCTCAGATCATCATCCACCTCACTACTTGTAGTTCCTAGGGTCAAAACCTTGAAATGGGGTGGCAGAAGTTTTCGTCACTTGGCCCCTAAATTATGGAACTCATTGCCTACCCACCTCAGAAACCAAACCAATCTACTATCGTTCAGGAAGGAATTGAAGACATGGCTATTTGTCCCTAAACCATAGTCACTCCTATTCTCCCACTGTGAAAATTAAGGGCAGTAAGCGCTAAGACGCCACGGCAGACACGCGCTATATAAAAACACTCATTTCATTTCATTTCATGCAGTCACCAATTGTGAGAAGTTGGCCTGGTATATGCTGTTCACTAATTAAAGTGGACACCTTGCACCAGTACAATTCGACTCTTATGGTAGGTAGGTTTAAGACAACCTTTATAGAAAGCTATCCTAGTGGTAGCTGTGGAGAGCAGCCTTCAGGCTAAGTCTTGGAGGAATGTAAAGCAGCTTGTTTTATCACACAATCTCTTGAATCACCAAATGAAAAGACACCACACAGGTATAGATATCAAATATATATGTATTTATTACTAAACAACTCTCTACAAATCTCTTTATGAGATTAGAAGTCAGGAACATATGCACAAATCAACGTTTCACAATAAATTAAGCACTATATGGCTGGGGCCCTAGGGGCGTACCAGACCATATACTAAGAAAGAGACTTAAGAACAACGACTCGCAAAGAGACAAGGCCCAGGGTCTTCAGAAGTGTTGGGGCCTCACGAAACCACGCAAGGCAGGTAAGTAAAGGACCCACGGGGGACGCGTGCAGTGCGTGAACACAGGCGCGGATAGCCGTAGACTTCAATGGGGCAAGTCGCGGTTAGAAATTAAGAGGTTAAGGGCACTTCGGGAGTAGCTACAAGCAAGTCACTTACAGGGTAAGTAGTTCTAGGGCCAACACCCACAGGAACACAGTAGTGCTGGAGTTACCTCACCCAGGGAAGCCGGGTGCATAGGTGTCCTTTGGTGTCGGGTCGCGGCGTCGTTTTCAATGGGAGCCAATGAAGACTTGCTGTTTGTGAAGTCCGAAGAAGTGTCCGGTGGAATCCAAGCCTGGATTCAGAAGAAGGAAGACCTGAAAGCAGAGGGGACAGTGTTCAAAGTCACTGGGCAGTGACCCGGGGCAAGGAAGATGAATGCCCACCGTCGTCGACAGATTCAGGTCGTTCATGGGTGTCTTGACTCTTCAGCCACGAGGTCCAGGAGGAATCGACGATGACCAGGAGCTGGATTCGACTTGTGCCACAAAGTCTACAGCTGACTGCGGTGTCGGCAACCCGATTGGAGCCAACAAGCCTTGGTAGCAGCAAGTCTTGTGGAAAGCGTAAAAAGTCAATGGTGCAGATCAGCAAGGTCTGGGGAACTCACCCAGCGAAGGTAAGTCAGGGCAGGCCTGGAGCAACCAGGGGAGCCCTTTGATTCTTTAGAAAAGTCTTCTGAGGACCACAAGCCGGCTGGCAAGGGATCGCAAAGACGCCTCAGGGGGATTCCTTCAACAGGGGCCCACGGTCACTCAGGACAGGGTAGGCCTCTGATCTTCAGAGGGATTCCTGCTAGAGGCTGGGACCACACGTGGGCCAAAGCACAAGTTCGTAGAACGTCGTGAAGGGGTTGCACTTGACAATAGTGCACAGTACCCAGGGACTGCGGTTCCTCGTCACTCGTGGGGTCCACTGGCCTCAGCTTCACTGGAGACTCACGATGGCCTTTGAGAAGTCAGGAAATTCTCGTCTTGGGCTGCAGGGACCTCGGGCTCCGGCGGGAGCGGCGTAGTTTGCGACCATCGTTGTAGTTTTTGGTGCCTGCCAAGCAGGGGAGTCACTCCTTGACTCCAAGGGAGATTCTTCAGTCTTTCAGAGGTAGTGGAACGTCGAAGGTCCAGGATTCTTCTTCAGAGCATCGTCCAGGGGTATCTAGTTTGCAATGCACAGGTTCCCCCTCTTATACTAAAAGAAAGGGAGGGACTAGCTCTATGACCCCACCTATGGGAGGGTCAGGGGAGTGGGTGGCTACACCCACTTCCCTTTGTCCAGTTTCGCGCCAGAGCAGGGGCAGGTAGCCCCTGAGCTGGTTTGAACTGGCATATGCACAGAGGAGCCTTCTGCTCCCCCAGTGCAGGACTTCAAAGCACTCTAGGAGTGCACCCACCCAGCCCCAATACACTAAACCCTGTCTGGAAGGTGGTCACACCCTCCTGTGACAGGATACCTATTGTTGGGCTTCCTCCACTGCGAGTTTCGGTCATCAGCAGGAGGGCAGCCCAGTGGCTGTGACTGGTGGCATCCATTTTGTGATGCCAGGGCTCTTCAGGATTCTACCGCGTTTCCACAGTAGGTACATGTCTATCCCTCTAGAAGGGTGGAATGCTACCCCCGCCGCCAGAACTGGCAGGGGGGTAGTATTCCAAGATGTTTGACACCAAACACGACAAGTTTCCGTGCAGCCATCCCAAAGTTAGCATTTAACGCGAGGTTATAATGCGCTTAAGAGTATATGGTCAGGCTGCACTACAAACAGCATCAGAGAAGGGTCTCTGAATGCTGCAGAGGGGCTCTGCTCATGCAGGGGCACCCCCTCACATAGGAACCAAGCACTCTGCCTTCAGGATTGATAAGCCCTGCCATAGGAGTGACTTATAGGTTTATATGTGTGTATCTAGGTAGTGATATAGGTAGCCTATATCACAGTAAGGGGTGCATGCACCACCTTACCCAGGCTGCAGTAGCAGGCCTGTGGTGTCAGATTTAGTCTGCTTCCCAGGGGTGGCATAATACATGCTTCAGCCCCTGGTAGGCCTGTGAAGTACCTATGCCCTTGGCACCTAAGGTACCATATACTAGGGACTCATAAGGTACCACAGTATCCAATCACTAGTGCACCTAGAGTGCACTCCAAGTCGTTTAGAGAGAACAGAGAGGCTGGGGCCCTGATTGGCAGGGTCCCAGCCTGACTATAGCCAGAAACCAGTGTAAACATCAGAAAAAAAGTGGGGCAACATAAGAGGCAGATCCTACTCTCCTACACAACCCCCCCAAACGCAGGGACACTAAACTAACCTTGACCAGTTGAGTCTTCGTGCTCTAAGTGGAAATACCTTGAGAGTCCATCTGCATTGGCATGTTGGGTCCCAGGCCTATGTTCCACTGTATAGTCCATCCCCTGTAGGGAAATGGACCACCTCAAAAGTTTTGGGCTTTCACCTTTCATCTGTTTAAGCCATAGGAGGGGCTTGTGGTCAGTCTGAACTATGAAGTGAGTGCCAAACAAGTATGGCCTCAGCTTCTTCAGGGCCCACACCACAGCAAAGGCCTCCCTCTCTACAGCTGACCAACGTTTCTCTCTAGGGGTCAGCCTTCTGCTAATAAAAGCTACTGGCTGGTCTTGACCTTCATCATTCAGTTGAGACAGTACAGCTCCCACACCCAGCTCAGAAGCATCTGTTTGGACAATGAACTTTTTGGTGTAGTCTGGGCTCTGTAAGATGGGGGCAGTGCACATGGCCTGCTTTAGGTCTTCAAATGCCTTCTGACAGCTAGCTGTCCACTGAACCTTTTTGGCATTTTCTTTGAGGTCAGATCATTCAAGGGGTCACTACAGATCCATATCCCTTGACAAACCTCCTATAGTACCCAGTCAGGCCTAAGAAGGCTCTCACCTGTGTCTGGGTGGTAGGAGCAACCCATTCCATTATGGTTTGGATTTTACTCTGTAAAGGCTGAACCTGGCCTCCACCCACAAGGTGGCCCAGGTATACAACCTGACTCTGCCCTATCTGGCACTTAGTGGCCTTGATAGTGAGGCCTGCCTTCTGCAGGGCCTCCAAAACATTTCTGAGGTGGACCAGGTGATCCTGCCAGGAGGAACTAAAGACAGCAATATCATCTAGATAAGCTGAGCAATAAGTTTCCATCCCCGCCAGAACTTTATTCACCAACCTCAGAAAAGTGGCAGGTGCATTTTTCAATACAAAGGGCATCACCACAAAGTGGTAGTGCCCACCAGGGGTCGAAAATGCTGTTTTGGCTTTTGCTTCATCAGCTAACCTGATCTGCCAGTAGCCAGCTGTTAGGTCAAATGTACTTAGATACTTGGCTGATGCCAAAGTATCAATCAGCTCATCTGCCCTTGGTATGGGATAGGCATCAGTCCTGGTGACCGTATTGAGGCCTCTGTAGTCTACACAAAACCTCATTTCTTTCTTACCACCCTGGGTATGAGGCTTGGGTACTAGGACTATTGGGCTAGCCCATGGGCTATCTGAAGGCTCAATCACACCTAACTCCAACATTTTCTGGACTTCAGTCCTGATACAGTCCCTGACATGGTCAGGTTGCCTGTAGATTTTACTCTTGACAGGCAGACTGTCTCCAGTGTCCACCTCATGGGTGCACCAGGTAGTCTGACTAGGGGTCAGGCTAAACATATGTCTGTACTGTTGCAGAACCTGTCTGCACTCAGTTTGCTGATGGTCAGTGAGGCTGCTTGCCAAAGCAACACCATCTACTGACCCATCATCAGGGTTCTGTAAGAGCAGGTCAGGGAGAGGGTCACTCTCCTCCTCTTTGGTCCTCATCAGTTGCCATGAGCAAGCCCATGTCAGCCCTGTCAACATATGGCTTTAATCTGTTGACATGGAGTACCCTCAGGGGGCTCCTGGGAGTTCCAAGATTCACCAGATAGGTGACTTCTCCCTTTTGCGCAACAATTATATGGGGGCCACTCCACTTGTCTTGGAGGGCTGCTGGGGCCACAGGCTCCAACACCCACACTTTCTGTCCTGGCTGGTACACAGTCAGCACAGCCTTTTGGTCATGCCAAGCTTTTTGTAATTTTTGGCTGGCCTCTAGGTTTTTGGTTGCCTTTTTCATGTATTCGGCCATCCTGGAGCGGAGACCAAGTACATAGTCCATCACATCTTGTTTGGGGGGGCTTGAGAGGTAACTCCCAGCCCTCTTTTACCAAACATAATGGACCTCTTACAGGATGCCCAAACAGAAGCTCAAATGGGCTGTAACCAACCCCCTTCTGTGGAACCTCTCTGTATGCAAACAACAGGCAGGGAAGAAGAAGGTCCCATTTCCGCCTAAGCTTCTCTGGGAGTCCTTTAATCATTCCCTTCAGGGTTTTGTTGAAACGTTCAACCAACCCATTGCATTGTGGGTGATAGGGGTGGTGAATTTATAAGTTACACCACACTCCTTCCACATTGCTTTCAAATATCCTGACATGAAGTTTGTACTTCTGTCAGAGATGACCTCCTTTGGGAAACCCACTCTGGAGAAAACTCCAATGAGGGCTCTTGCCACCACAGGGGCTGTGGTGGTCCTCAGAGGAATTGCCTCTGGGTACCTGGTGGCATGATCCACTACCACCAGGATTAATCTGTGCCCAGATGCAGTTTGAGGGTCAAGGGGACCAACAATGTCAATCCCTACCCTTTCAAAGGGTACCCCCACCACAGGTAGTGGTATCAGGGGGCCTTTGTAGTGCCACCTGCCTTGCCACTGGCTTGGCATGTGACACAGGAGCGACAACACTCCTTTGTGTCCTCTGACATATGTGGCCAATGAAAATGTGGAACAAGCCTGTCCCAGGTCTTGTTTTGGCCCAAGTGACCTGCTAAAGGGATATCATGTGCTAGGGTCAAGAGGAACCCCTAAACTTCTGAGGTATTACCAACCTCCTGGTGGCTCCAGGGGCTGGATCCCTACCCTCAGAATATAGGAGTCCCTCATCCCAACAAACTTTATGGGACCCACTAGCACTCCCAGCAGCCTCAGCAGCAGCCTGCTGTCTGAGGGGTTCAAGAGAGGGCAGCACTGTTGCTCCTTACTCAGATCCTCCCTAGAAGGGCCCCTGCCCCCAAGAACTCAACCTGATCAGGCTCAAGTTCCTCTGGGGCAGTTCCTTCTTCAGGGTCTGCTCCTCCTCCCTTAAGAGGGGAATCAATGATCTGAGACAGAGGGAAGGCACTGCCTTAACCCTACTGCTCCTCTTCTTGGGAAGCATCTGGTCCATAGTTTCAGGATCCAGAGCTGGTTCAGTGTCATGCATTTTGGCCTGTGACCTGGTCACAGCAAATACCTCTGCAGGGATGCCTAACATCTTAGCATGAGTCCATAACTCTACTTCAGATCAGGCTGAAGTTTCTAGATCATTGCCCAATAGACATTCTACAGGGAGGTCTGCACTGACTACAACCTTCTTGAGGCCAGTTACCCCTCCCCAGGAGAAATTCACAACTGCCAGACTATGGTTGGTCCTGACATTGCTTGCATTGGTCACCTGGTACATTTCGCCCAGGATGATCTGTCCAGGGTCCACAAGATCCTCTGCCACCATGGTGACACTAGCACCTGTGTCCCTAAATGCCAAAGCCTGTTTGCCATTTATTACAGGCTGCTGTTTGTATTTGCCCAGATTACTGGGGCTTACCAGGAAGGACATGTCCATGTCTCCATCACAAATCAGCATTGCCTGTGTGGGTACTCTGACTAGGCCAGAGTCCACTTCAGAACCCAGGGTCAACCCTACTACACCCTTATTCTGAGTACCACCTCCACCAGTAGCTGAACTAGGGGGAACAGTTGCCTTAGGGACAGGAGTGGTGGTGGTTTGGTCTTTGGACTTGTTACAATCAGAAGTCCAGTTGGATTGTGACTCCCCACCAGATGCAGATTTTTGGGGCCCTTGTGAAGACTTCTGGTCTTTTGACTTATCCCCACTTTTCTCAGAGCCCTTAGAATCCTGCTTCTTTGTGTCACCCCTTGGTTCTGGGTTTTCTGCCTCACCCTGGTTCTGACCCACTTGTCTGCCTTCTTTCCCAATTCTTGGGGAGAGGTCAGATCTGAGTCCACCAGGTATTGATGCAACAACTGGTTCTGGCAATTATTAAGGATCTGTTCTCTCATCATTAGATTATACAATCCCTTGAAATCAGCAACCCTACTGCCAACCAGCCAACCCTCCAGAGCCTTGGTTGCACAATCTACAAAGTCAGTCCAGTCCTGAGTCTGTGCCTTCTGGGTGTCTCTGAACTTCAACCTGTACTGCCCAGTGGTTAAGCCAAACCCATCTATCAGTGCACTCTTCAGGACTTCATAGTCATCAGCATCCTCTTCTCTAACAGTGAGGAGCTTGTCTCTACCTTTATCTGAAAAGGAGAGCCACAAAATTGCTGCCCACTGCTTTTGGGGGACCTGTTGTACTCTACAGGCCCTTTCCATAGCAGTTACCCATTTATGGATATCATCCCCACTCTGGTAGGGAGGAACAACCTTGCTCAGGTTCCTATGGTCTGGAATATATTCTCTGCCTCTAGGGACACTGTTGCTGCCACCAGGGGGTTCTAACCCCTCTTTTCTAGAAGCTCTCTGGAGCTCCAGGGCTTCTTTGTCTAATGCCAACTGCTTGGTTTTGAGGGCAAACCTTGCTTCTTCATACTGCAGCAGTTTGTACATTCTGTCAGAGGAGGTGTCTCTTCTTGGGTAGTAGGAGTTCCTCTGGTAGACAGATTCTCTGCCAGAGTGATAGGAGTGTTCAGATTCCCTAGAAAGGGACCTGTGCCTCTCCTCCACTATGTCAGTTCTCTTAGGGAGAATTACTCTGTCCTTTTCAGACCCCTGGGGACCTGGCCCTTCAATCACAGAGTCTTGGTCATTCTGATTTTCATCATCTGACCCAGACACTGTAATTGACCCACCCACTGATTCAGACCCATTAGCTCCTAGAGCTAATCTAAGATCATCTGCTGTCAGCAGATCTATCAGGTGTAGTGTGGAGGGACTCTGTCCTAGCTTCAGGTGCCTTGCAGCACACATGGTTCTCAACTCAGAGAAAGCCATGTCCTTATACTGAGGCTGAGTGGATCCACTGGGTCCACCCTTTAAGGACATTCTAGTGTTGTGCAGTGTTGTACTACCTACACTAGTTTGTGGCCTACTGATACTAGCTTGAGCTATAGAAAGGGTGTGCTATCCCTTGGCACACAGCTCTAAGTTCAGTAGAACTTATTGATACTAAGCTTGACTTTATATGTACGTTAAGTACCTATAGTGGTTTTCAGTTAGTATTTCAAATAGAGATTTTCTGGTAAAACAATAGCAAGCTGGAATCCCACACGCTGCCACCAATGTGAGAAGTTGGCCTGGTATATGCTGTTCACTAATTAAAGTGGACACCTTGCACCAGTACAATTCGACTCTTATGGTAGGTAGGTTTAAGACAACCTTTATAGAAAGCTATCCTAGTGGTAGCTGCGGAGAGCAGCCTTCAGGCTAAGTCTTGGAGGAATGTAAAGCAGCTTGTTTTACCACACAATCTCTTGAATCACCAAATGAAAAGACACCACACAGGTATATATATCAAATATATATGTATTTATTACTAAACAACTCTCTACTAATCTCTTTATGAGATTAGAAGTCAGGAACATATGCACAAATCAACGTTTCACAATAAATTAAGCACAATATGGCTGGGGCCCTAGGGGCGTACCAGACCATATACTAAGAAAGAGACTTAAGAACAACGACTTGCAAAGAGACAAGGCCCAGGGCCTTCAGAAGTGTTGGGGCCTCACGAAACCACCCAAGGCAGGTAAGTAAAGGAGCCACGGGGGACGCGTGCAGTGCGTGAACACAGGCGCGGATCACCGTAGACTTCAATGGGGCAAGTCACGGTTAGAAATTAAGAGGTTAAGGGCACTTCGGGAGTAGCTACAAGCAAGTCACTTACAGGGTAAGTAGTTCTAGGGCCAACACCCAAAGGAGCACCGTAGTGCTGGAGTTACCTCACCCAGGGAAGCCGGGTGCATAGGTGTCCTTTGGTGTCGGGTCACGGCGTCGTTTTCAATGGGAGCCAATGAAGACTTGCTGCTTGTGAAGTCCGATTAAGTGTCCGGTGGAATCCAAGCCTGGATTCGGAAGAAGGAAGACTTGAAAGCAGAGGGGACAGTGTTCAAAGTCACTGGGCAGAGACCCGGGGCAAGGAAGATGAATGCCCACCGTCGTCAACAGATTCAGGTTGTTCACGGGTGTCTTGACTCTTCGACCACGAGGTCCAGGAGGCGTCGATGACAACCAGGAGCTGGATTCAGCGTGTCCCACAAAGTCTGCAGCTGACTGCGGTGTCGGCAACCCGATTGGAGCCAACAAGCCTTGGTAGCAGCAAGTCTTGTGGAAAGTGTAAAAAGTCAATGGTGCAGACCAGCAAGGTCTGGGGAACTCACCCAGCAAGGGTAAGTCAGGGCAGGCCTGGTGCAACCAGGGGAGCCCTTTGGTTCTTTAGAAATGTCTTCTAAGGACCCACAAGCCGGCTGGCAAGGGATCGCGAAGACGCCTCGGGGGGATTCCTTCAACAGGGGCCCATGGTCACTCGGGATGGGGTAGGCCTCTGATCTTCAGAGGGATTCCTGCTAGAGGCTGGGAACACACGTGAAGAACGTCGTGAAGGGGTTGCACTTGACAATAGTGCATGGTACCCAGGGACTGCGGTTCCTCGTCACTCGTGGGGTCCACTGGCCTCAGATTCGCTGGAGACTCACGATGGCCTTTGAGAAGTCAGGAAATCCTTGTCTTGGGCTGCAGGGACCTCGGGCTCTGGCGGGAGCGGCATAGTTTGCGACTGTTGTTGTAGTTTTTGGTGCCTGCCAAGCAGGGGAGCCCCTCCTTGACTCCAAGGGAGATTCTTCAGTCTTCCAGAGGTAGTGGAACGTCGAAGGTCCAGGATTTTTCTTCAGAGCGTCATCCAGGGGTATCTAGTTTGCAATGCACAGGTTCCCCCTCTTATACTAAAAGAAAGGGAGGGACTAGCTCTATGACCCCACCTATGGGAGGGTCAGGGAGTGGGTGGCTACACCCACTTCCCTTTGTCCAGTTTCGCGCCAGAGCAGGGGCAGGTAGCCCCTGAGCTGGTTTGAACTGGCATATGCACAGAGGAGCCTTCTGCTCCCCAGTGCAGGACTTCAAAGCACTCTAGGAGTGCACCCACCCAGCCCCAATACACTAAACCCTGTCTGGAAGGTGGTCACACTCTCCTGTTACAGGATACCTATTGTTGGGCTTCCTCCACTGCGAGTTTCGGTCATCAGCAGGAGGGCAGCCCAGTGTCTGTGACTGGTGGCATCCATTTTGTGATGCCAGGGCTCTTCAGGATTCTACCGCGTTTCCACAGTAGGTACATGTCTATCCCTCTAGAAGGGTGGAATGCTACCCCCGCCGCCAGAACTGGCGGGGGTAGTATTCCAAGATGTTTGACACCAAACACGACATGTTTCCGTGCAGCCATCCCAAAGTTAGCATTTAACGCGAGGTTATAATGCCAGGTCAGGCTGCACTACAAACAGCATCAGAGAAGGGTCTCCGAATGCTGCAGAGGGGCTCTGCTCATGCAGGGGCACCCCCTCACATAGGAACCAAGCACTCTGCCTTCAGGATTGATAAGGCCTGCCATAGGAGTGACTTATAGGTTTATATGTGTGTATCTAGGTAGTGATATAGGTAGCCTATATCACAGTAAGGAGTGCATGCACCACCTTACCCAGGCTGCAGTAGCAGGCCTGTGGTGTCAGATTTAGTCTGCTTCCCAGGGGTGGCATAATACATGCTTCAGCCCCTGGTAGGCCTGTGAAGTACCTATGCCCTTGGCACCTAAGGTACCATATACTAGGGACTCATAAGGTACCACAGTATCCAATCACTAGTGCACCTACAGTGCACTCCAAGTCGTTAGAGAGAACAGAGAGGCTGGGGCCCTGATTGGCAGGGTCCCAGCCTGACTATAGCCAGAAACCAGTGTAAACATCAGAAAAAAAGTGGGGGCAACATAAGAGGCAGATCCTACTCTCCTACACCAATGCATTAGCTATACAGTGCTTCAATTACCCGGACACTATCCTTGTACTCTTTCAATCACGCACGTACTTTTCTTGTACTTATGTAATCACTCAGCCAGTGCTCATGTACTTTTAAAATCACCCAGTCACTACCTTTGCACTCCTGTAATCACTCAGCCAGTATCTTAGTAGTTCAGGAATCACCCAGGCGGTACTCATGAACTTATAACATCACCCAGTCACTTGCTATGTACTCCAGTAATCCACCAGATATTACCCCTGCAGTCATGCCATCACCCAGGCACTAGTTATGTATTACCCCTGCAGTTATGCAATCATGCAGGCTGTATGTATGCACTCATGTAATAACCCACACACTACTCTTGCAGTCATAGAATCATGTAGGCCCTACTGTTGCACTCATCTATTCACCTAGACACTACTTAATGACTCATCTATGCCTTCAGGTGGTATTTATACACTTATCCGTGCACTCAATGTTTATGTGTGCGCTCATGCAATTAGCCAGTCACTTTTCATCTTCTAGTGCAATTACCCAGTGACTACCTTTGTACTCATACAATCACCCAAGCACCACTCAAGGAGTTATGCAATCACTCAAGCACATCTATTACATATCTCAGTATCTAGGTTTCACTATATTCCAGCAGTATTGTATACATATTTGTTTTAGATATCATGTTGATTTGAAAATGTAGAGACATATGTATGTGTGCTTGTAACAATATGGAGAGACTTATAGTCGAGTCATGTAATAGTCTGCTGCTTTATATTTGGCTAGGCCCAACTCTCATGCAGTTATAAAAACACCCAAGAACTTGCCATGCAGTCTTCCAATGATGCAGGCACTACATATGCAGTGCTGTAATCACTCAGGCATTACTGCTGCACTGATGCAATCATCTAGGCAATATCTATGCACTCATGCACTCTTTCGATCATGTAGGCACTACTCATGCACTTATATAATCACCTAGGCACTACCGTTGCAGTTCTTCAATCATAGACATACTACCAGTATACTCATACAACCTCTCACACATTACTCCTGCACTCATGCAATCACCCACACTGTACTCATACACCCCGCCAATATCCCAGGCATTACCCCTGCAGTTTTGGGGCTCAGGTGTAAGTCTCACTTTATTTCGAAAACCATATATGCATTTGTTTGTACCTTTTAAATAGAAGGTGTTTCTTTAGTAATAGATAAGAATATTTGTATATAATTATTTTAATAATATTACATTATTTTTAAAATGTTTTTTTTTAGATATTCTCCATTATTATTAACCCCTTCGATGCTTGTGACGAGCTCAGCTCATCATGCTGCGCGGTAGTGCTGTGCGCATGACGAGCTGAGCTCGTCACGACCACACCCGCGATCGGAATGTCCAGCACACGAGCGGAATTCCGATCGCGGTCAAGGGGTTAAGAAAGATTCAGTATGACAAGAAAAACGCAAAAGAAAAGAGAACAAAGAAAACAGTACTATTTAAAGGAGAGAGAAAAGCAGAAATTAGATGAAGTACAACGTGTGACATTGATAAAAAGTCTTCTGGTAAGAGAACAAAAGAATTTGTTAAAAGACTTTTAAGGACCGGAAAGAATTTTGAAAATGCAGAAAATAGAAAGAATAGTTGTAGAACCAAGGAGAATGAAATGAAAAAAGGACAAATTAATGGAAAATCAGGTTATGAGAAAACAATCTATGTTGAAAAAAGGATGAAACAATATAAGGATATTAGGAAACAAATGGATAAAAGTAGAGTACTACAAAATGTATTGAAAGATTGCAAGAAATATAAAAACGGATCTGCATTTTACAAAAAAAAACAAAAGATTGAAAGTGTAGTCGAAAAGGCTTTTGAATTGAAAAGCAGATTGTTTATATTAGTTTTAAAGAGAATGCGAACAATTAATAAATCAATGCATTCTATGAAGGAGAAAAGTAAAAGGAAAAGACTGATTAATAGAACTAACTTTTGTAAAAAAAAAATTGGGTGAATGGAAGCAGACTTCTAGTTCAGAACATTTTTTTAATGAAGAGATCTATTTTCAAAACAATACATTAGTTCACGCAGTTGATACCAGTGGTCGTGCTTATGAGGTTAAGAACGGTTGTGCAATTGAAAAAGAAAAGATGGTTCCTAGAAATGTGGAAGAAGTAATAGCTGAAGAAGTTCAAGAGAGACGTTCACAAGCTCCAGTGTATACGTGGGATTGTAGTAGTATTTGTTCTATACGACAGGAATCTATTGATATTTTACGAAATTTGTTATGAGAGTATAGTAAAAAAAGTATTAAACAGAAAATTAAGATGTTGCAAGGACTAGATCCTTCTAAAGTGAGAAAAAATACTGGCTTACAGGGTCATTCTTTGGCTTGTCTTTCAAGAAAAGTGTGTCAAAGTAGTTTTCGTCATTTGAGAATGTTAGCAGTACATCACTCAGGAATGCATAAGTTAGTAAGAAGATTGTACTATGTAAAAAGTCCTGCATTATGTTTAAGTGAAATAAACACTGCTCTTTTGCATGGTTCAGTGTTGGATGTAAAAAAGTTTGTGATGAGATACAGTTTTGTTTCTTTGGTCCTGAAGAGGAGTGTAGAGAAAGTGAGAGTTTGATAAGTGTAGGTGTTAAAGAAGAGGTGGAAGATACTACTACTGAGAAGTTTGTAAAAGAAATTACAACGTTTAAGGTAATTTGTTGTGAAAAACCAAACTATGGGGCTCATTAGGATGGCGCGCGGATGACCGCCGCCCGGCGGACGGTGGCGACCGCCGGACCGGCGGCAGACATCCGCCCGCGATCGCAAGCCAGAAAACCGCCGGTCACATCAGGATGGCGGTGGTGACCCCGGAGGTGGGAAATTCCGACTGCCGTTTTTCCACCGGTTGCCATCCGCACTCCTGCCTTGCGGACGGAGAAGGACCGGAATAATGGTGGCGGTGCCGATCTGGCTCCGCCGGCACGATTATGATGCCGGCGGTAGCCAGCCTTTCCTCAGCGGTGAAACCGCCATGGAAAGGTGGCGGAGAATGTCTTCCGGGGGCCCGTTGCGGGCCCACAATGTGTTGGGGTGGGGGGGTGCACTGGGGGGGTACCCATGGTCTCCCCCTACATTTCCCTGTACCAGGTGGCAGGCACTGTTTATTTTATTTTTTATTTATTTTAAAAGTTTTATATAGCGCTGGCTAGACCCAGAGGTATCAGAGCGCTTTACATGAGAAGATAATATAAAGCAAACATGGCATACAAATAGATAAAAAAGATAATGAAACAACGTGTGAGATATACATTTCAAAGATAGATATACAGGTGCAAGAGCTATACACTTCAAGTAACTAGGTATATGATGTTCGGGAAATGGACAGATAATTACTGGACAAAATGTAACATGGTGATTGGAGATCAGGTGCAGGACACAGGTTAGGACCCCCGATAATAATTGGGCCAAACATGGCGAATAAGTAGATAAAAGTTAAAGACAACAACATGTGAAATATACATATCAAATAGATAAACAAATCAAACAAGTAGATAAACACATCAAATAGATAAACAGGGGCAGGAGCTATACATATCAAGTAATTAGGCAGATGATGTTCAGGAAATGTACAAGTATTTCTGGACTAATATGACATGGTGAACTTGGAGATCAAGTGCAGGTCACAGGTGAGGATCCCCAATAATAGTTGAGGAGGTGTATTTTGAGGTCTTTTTGAAGCTGAAATAGGAGGGGTTGCAGCGCAGGTTTTTGGGAGGGCATTCCAGATGATAGGGGCATTACCAGAGAAGGAGCGTGATTGTGTAGCTTTCTTTTTATGCAGTGGTGGTATAAGGAGGAGGGAGTTGGTGCTTCTCAGAGGTCGTGTGGTGCCCGCAATGAGGAGTTTCTTGGAGAGGTACTGCGGAGTGTTTTGGTGGAGGACTTTGTGAGTGATGCAGGCAGTTTTGTAGGCAGATCTGCCTTCAATAGGGAGCCATTTAAGAGATTTGAGAGCCGGGGATATGTGATCGAAGCGTTTGCAGTCTGTAATGAGCCTGGCTGCAAGGTTGAGCACAGCTTTGATAGGAGTAAGGTGGACCTTGGGGATTCCGTTGAGGATGGCGTTACCATAATCAATACGTGAAAGAACAAGTGACTGAACTACAAGTTTAAAGTCATCGGTAGGTATAAAGGGTTTGATTTTCTTGTGGTGACGGAGAGTGAAGAGGGCTCCTTTAGCAGAGTTTTTGATGTGGCGTTAAGGGTTAGGGTGTTGTCGATAGAAATACCAAGAGATTTGACGGAGTTGGACAGGGTGAGTGAGCAGTTGAGTGCGTTAAGGTCAGAGATCCATGATTGAACGGGGAGAGGGTTGTTTTTAGGGGAGAAGAGAATGATTTCAGTTTTATTAGGGTAAGTTTGAGATGATTTGAGTGGAACCAGGATTGGATCTTGGTGAGGGTGTTGTTCAGGTATAAGATGTCAGCATGAGTTTTAATCTTGTAATAGATTTGGGTGTCATCGGCGTAGAGGTGGTAGTTGATGCCTGCTTTTTTAAGAATGAGGGTGAGGGGTTCCATAAAGAGGTTAAAGAGGGAGGGAGAGAGAATAGACCCTGGGGGACTCCAAGGGAGACAGGAGTGGGGTTAGAAAGACAATTTTGAATTTTGATTTGCTGAGTTCGGTGTTGTAGGTAGGAGACGAACCATTTGTAGGCAGTATCGTTGAGGCCAAAAAGGGTCCTAAGCACATTAAGTAGGGCTGAATGGTTGACTGTATCGAACGCTGCGGAGAGATCAAGGAGGATAAGAAGGCAGGTCTCGCCATTGTCAAGTGAGTGGTGGATGTCATCGACGACATTTAGCATTGCCGTTTCGGTGCTGCAGCCTTTCTTGAAGCCTGATTGAAAGGGATCGAGTAGGTTGAAGTTTTCGATGTGTTTGTCTAGTTGTAGTAGGACACATTTTTCAAGGACCTTTGAGAGAAGGGGGAGGTTAGTGATGGGGCAGAGATTGTTTAGGTCATTGGGGTCAGCATTGGGGTTTTTGATTATGGGAGAGATTTGTCCAAGTTGAAGGGAGGTGGGGACACAGCCAGTGGAGAGAGAGGTGTTGATGATTGTGGTCCAGTATGGGGTGATGATGTGCTTAAGGGCAGGGACAACGTTAGAGGGTAAGGGGTCTTTTGTGTGGGAGGACGGTTTAAGATGACCAATTATTTTAAGGACTTCTAGCTCAGTCACGGGGAGGAAGTTGAGCAAGGAGGCATTGTTCTTTAATTGTGAGTTAGGGGAGTTGGTTTCCGGAGGAGTGGCAGTGGGTAGGTGTGGGGAGTGGTTAGGGGGGGTGAGGAAGTAGGCGGGAGAGGAGAGTCACTGGGGAGCGGTAGAATAGAGGGCGGAAGAGAGGAGGGGTCAGTTGTTGAGGGGATGTGGAGTAGGCATTAGAGGTGAGGACGGGCTTGCATTGGGATTTGGAGGGGAGCTGTGTGGAACGGAAGGATTGATCAATTTTGGCTATTTTTTCCGAGAAGAAGTGGGAAATTTCTTCGCATCTGGCTGAGGAGGCGATCAGATTTGGAGGTGCGGGGGAAGTTTGGTTACGAATGATTTTGAGGAGTTCCCTAGGTCTGTTTTTGGCACAATCAAGTTGTGTGCGGAAGAAGGATGCCTTTTCCTTGAAGATGTGTTTTTTGTACGTGGATCTAGCATGTCTGAGCAGTGCAAGATGGGAGGGAGAGGGATGGTGTCTCCAGGTTCTTTCTGACAGTCTGAGTGATCGTTGTTCGTTATTAAGCTCGGTATTAAACCAAGAGTTGGAGGGAGTGATTCTTTGGTTTTTGAGTTTAGGCGGGGCTAGTTGATCAAGAATACCAGTGACAGTATTGTTAAAGTGTTCAGTGAGCTCATTAGCATTTTGTGAGGGGGGAATGAGACGAAGTTGAGCTTGGAGTTTAGACTCAAGAACACCCGGAGGGATATGTTTTAGATTTCTGGTCAGTTTCTTAGGTCTGTTAATTTTGGAGGTGGGGAGATTTGCATTGGTAGCAATGGTGAACAGTATAAGGTGATGGTCAGATCAGTCAATGGGGACGATATTGGTCACGGAGGCCAGATCTTCGTTTGAAAGAATGGCGTCAAGGATGGCTCCTTTGGTGTGTGTCGGGGACAGGCATAGTTGTTTGAGTTCATTGATCTCAAGTAGATTAGTGAGGAGGGAGATAGTGGGATCATCGGGATCATTCCAATGGAGGTTAAGATCCCCCAGAAAGAGATTTTTTGAGTTGGATAATGAGGATTGTGTCAGGAGCTCAGATAAATCCTCGATGAAGGGCTGGGGGGCCCGGAGGGCGATAGATGTTGTGAAGACGAATTGGGTGAGAATTTTGAGTTGTCAGTTCAGCTTCCAGGTATTCGCAGGAGGAGTAGCCAGAATTATTGACATGGGATAGCTGAAGTTCATTTTTAAAGATAATGGCTAGACCACCCCCAACTCTGTCAGGTCTATCTTTTCTAAGAATAGAGTATCCCAGTGGGGAGAGTAGGTCAAGTATGCTCGTTGAGTGGTCTTTGAGCCAGGTTTCTGTGAGGAACGCAATGTCAATGGATTCACTCAGGATAGTTTCCGAAATTTCCGTGGCATGTTGGACTGCGGAGCGACAGTTGACAAGCATACATGTAAGTGGAGTGGGGTTGCATATGGTGGGTGGGCAAGTGTGGATCGACGTGAGTTGGGGCGTTGGTCTGGGGGAAGCGGGGGAGGAGGGGATTCTATTAGTCCCTAAGATAACAGGGATGTGGGAGTAGGGGAGTAGAGGATTGGTGGTTGGTAAGCTAGGAAGGTAAGAGTTGCATAGGTCGGAGAGGTCAGACGGGGAGAGATGGTTCGAGGTGCGGCGAGGTCTATGTATACGGCAGAGGAGAGGAGTCGATCTCCAAAGATTGTGTTTGGTGTTAGGGATTTTCGGGGGAATTTTTGGGAGGGATTTTTGGGGGGAATTTTTGGGTGGGGCTGTGTGGGGATTTTATGGTGAGGGAGGGTTCTGGAGCTGGGGAAGATGAAGTCTTTCCTGAATTGAGAGAGTTTAGTAATCAAATTAGATAGGTCAAGTTCGATGTTGTGTAGGCTCTGGGCAATTAAGGTGAGGGGAGGTACCGAGGGGGGTGGTCTGGGTTAGTTACGGAGGGTGGACTGATGTGTGAGGGGGAGATAGGGAAGTGGGTGTGGAATGAGGGGTGACGGGGCTGTTAGGTGTGAGGGGTTCAGTAATCAAATTGGATAGGTCAAGTTCAGTGTTGTGTAGGCTCGTGTCAATTGGAGTGGAGGGGGGTACTGAAGGGGCCTGGGCGGGGGGTAGGGAATGATCTGGGTTAGTTGCAGAGGGTGGACTGATGTGGGAGGGGGAAGATAGGGTAGTGGGAGTGTAGTGAGGGGTGACGTGGCTGTTAGATGAGAGGGGTTCGGTAATCAAATTAGATAGGTCGAGTTCACTGTTGTGTAGGTTCGGGGCAATTAGGGTAAGGGGAGGTACTGAAGGGGCGTGGGTGGGGGGAATGGAATGATTTGGAGGTAGGGAATGGTCTGGGTTAGTTGCGGAGGGTGGACTGAAGTGTGAGGGGGGAGATAGGGTAGTGGGTGTGGAGTGAGGGGTGACGGTGCTGTTAGGTGTGAGGGGTTGGGCTAGGTTAGCCAGGAGGTTAAGAACTTCAGGAGATGTGGTCAGAGAGGATAAAAGGGCATAGAGTGAGTGGAGAGTGGATATATTGGGGTGGAGGGGTTGTGTATTTATCGGGGGTTGGGATAAAGGATTGGGAGGCGGAGTTAGGAGGCCCTGAAGGGGCAGGATAGGGGGGGTGGGGAGGAGAAGAGGGTGTACGGGATGGGTAGGAGGAAGGGGGTGAGCAGTTGTGTTAGGGGATTGAAGGGCAAGGACGGTGAAGTACGTGAATAGTTGGGTAGGGGGGAGAGAGGTTGGGGTCAGGCAGAGGCGGGGTTATGGGAGGGGAATGATAAGTAGATGGCAGGGATTGGGGGCAACTGTTTTTAGTGGAATGGTCCGAGGAGTGTGAGTTCCGGGAGTTAGGGGGGGAGAGGGAAATTAGAGGGGGATGAGAGATAGGTAATGGTGGTTGGGGGATGTCATTTGCTGTAGAGAGGTCCAGGGAGGGTGATGGTGAAGTCGATTGTTGGAGGATGGTGTTAGCTGGATGGTTGAGTGTGGAGGTGGAGTGAGGGGGAAGGGGGCGGGAGAGGTTGGAGGGGCGTTATTCAGTAGGGGGAGGGAGTGTTAGGCGCAGAGTGGTCAAGGAGGAGAGACATAATGCTGAAGTGGTGTTCAAAGATGGAAAGGTGGGATACCGTGGCTTGTATGAGGATGTTACCTGTTTTGAAGATGGAGATATCAATATCACCAAGAAAGGCTGGGGAGGGAGTGGTGGATATTTTGAATCCATATGGTATTTTGGTTTAGAGATTGGGAGGTGTTGTAGGAAGATGCTTTTCCATTTGGAAGGACGTTTGGAGTAAAAGATGTAGTTGGTTATAATGGGGGAGGTGAGGCTGAGGTAGTTATCAACAATGAGTGTTTCAGGGTTACGGATAAGGAGTTTATGTTTGAAGTTTTTCTTGGCATGTTTGGAGAGATTGGGGGGTAGAGAATGGTCCATGAGTTGGGGCCATGTTTGGAGAGAGTAGGGTCCTGGGGGTGATGGTCAATGCTGTGAGGGGGCATGTTGGGTAGACGTGAGAGGAAGAGAGAGTGGCGAGAGGGAGGTTAAGGAAAGGGGGGTAGAATAGGAGATGAGGATTGGGAACAAAGGGGGCACTGGGAGAGTGGGGGGTAGAAATATGGGGGCTAGACAAGGAATAGGGTAGACAGGCGAGGAATTATAAATCGGCAACAAGGAGCAGATCAAATAGGTAAACAAATTATATCGACAACATGGAGCAAATCAAATATATAAGCAGTCGGCACAAGTGGAGCAGATCAGTATACCAGCATCAAAGTTTGCAAACAAGTAGATAAACAATCGGCAAGTACACGCAGATCAGTAGAAGACAGCACCAATGCTTGCGAGGACGTGGAATGTCTAAATTAGAGAGGGAATACCGGAAGAGAGGGTAATACAGGAGTAAAAATATAGAAAGAGTTAGAGGGACATATGGATAAATCAATGAGCCAAGAAAATACTACGCGGTAAAAAAGTTTGAGTAAGAGGAATAGAATCAACAATCAATAGAAACAATTAGAAAGGGAATATCTGAAGCAAAGCAAAATAATAAGCGGTAAAAAGTTAGAGTAAGAGGGTAGAGTTGACAATCAGTAGAAGCAACGACAATACTTGCGAGGGCGAGGAAGGTCAGAGTTGGAAAGAGAATGCAGGAAAGGTTACATAAGATTCATAGAACAGATACATAAGCAATGTTGAGGGACAATATAGTGTGGGGTCGGAGGCATCTCCATTTTGTAGAGTTTGAAGAGATGTAGTGATTGTCTTGTGGCAGGAGGTAGATTAGGGAGATAAATTGAACTTATTTCCCAGGCTGATATATTGAGCTTGTTGGTATCGTTACAGTGCAGTCCTATTTCTATGATCAGCAGTTTTCTTATCTCCCAGAGGGTATATGTCCTCTTTTTACTACTGTTACTAATTTATTTATATTATTTTATGCGTTTATATTTAGTGCGGACATTTCCCTAAGGTGTCAGAGCGCTTCACCGTAGGAACAGTAACATTACATGAGGAGAAAATTACAAGTGAGCAAAATACAAAAGCAAGCGTTGGCTTACATGAGGAAAAAGTGACAATTGTGCAAATAACAAAACAAACAGAGTGCAAAAAGAGGTAACAAATGATACGTTACAAAAGGAAACAGTGACAGATGTGCATGATACATAAGATACAGAATACAAATAGAGGTATAATACTGCAATAAGTGGCAGTCACTCAGAACACACTGGGAAGGCACTTGTTGGAAGGGGCGTGGCATTGGTGAGTTAACTGGAATATGTCCTTTATTGGAGGGGGTGTGGCCTTGGTCAGTTCATGGGACCTTACAATGGCGTCCTGTTTCTTTGTTCAGCAGTTTTCCTAGCTCCCTGAGGGTATAAGTCCTCTTTCTACTACTATTGTTATTGGAGGGGGCGTGTCCTTGGTCAGATCATGGAGACCATTTTGTTTCCTGAGGGTAATGTGTGGAGGGAAGATGTCTGGGGCAGTAAATCAGGTCAATTCCCAAGTGAATCTCCACAGCTATTTCGGTCTGTTGCTTTGTAAGACCGTCTTTGTTATTGCATCGCGGTTTAAGGCAGGCTGAAACGTAGGTGGAAACACGACTGTTCCCCTTAATGGTATCATTTTGCTTCCTGCAGATCAGGCAGTCTGCACTCTGCGGCGCGACCCTCCCACACCTCCTCTCCAACGCTGCATCTTAGAATTGCCTTTGGGGTCTCGAGGGAGCCGAGGTAAACCGGGACAGCCCTCTTGCAGCGCTACCCTTCCAAACACACTCCTCGCTCGCTGCCCCTCAGAGAGACGATCACCTGATCTCGACGTGTTTCTCCGATCCATCCAGCGCGACGCTCGGGATCCAGGAGACACAGCTGTAGAACACTCAGCCTCTCACTGTGCAGTGCTTGCCACGCAGTGCAGGGAAATGCAGGACATGCCTCTTTTGACATCGCGGCGGTGCTGCGTGCATCAGCAACTGCCGCAATGTTAAAGCCCGCGATCCGACCGCCGCGGTCGGATTTCGAGCAAGGAACATCGTAATGCGACCGGCGGTTATGTCGCAGGCCTTGCGGGCGGTCTTTTCCCGCTACCATGGCGGTCGGGGAGGTTTTCCGACCGCCATCCTAATGAGCCCCTAAGTTTGTATTTGTTGTCGACGTACTCAATATAAAAATCAAACTAGGATTGTTGATGTGTATTTAAAAAGTGAAAAGGAAAACAATGATAAGTGGAAAGAATTTGGTGCTTATTTGTTGGTGGAAGGTCGTTTTGAGTTGGGTAGTGTTCAACGTATTTGTAAATATTGTTAAAGCAAACTAGAAGAGAACAAAATGCCAGCTAGAGCTGTACATAATAACCTAGAGTTGATAGCTATTCCTCCAGAACTGGTAGATTTAAATACGTATGAGTCTATTCTTATTCAATCTGTGCACCCGTTTCAGGCTATAGTTCGTATGGAGCCTAAAACAGGTAAGCTGCCTCCAACAGATTTACAAAGAGGTTTAAAAGGAAGAGTTGTGTATTTACCTTTAGATTTTAAGAAAAATATTGAAATTGTTGGTATAGAGAGAGAGGAAAGTGAACCTGTAGTTATTCTAGTTAATGGTAGGCCTGGGCGTAGTTCGCGGAGTTTTGCTATGCAGAACTCCGCGAAGTTATATAAAAACTCAGCGAAGTTCCGCGAGTGGCGGGGTGCAGTGTGAACTGCAGTTTGTACTGGTATTCCTGCCGCTCCGGTAGAAATTCTACCCGAGCGGCAGCTCGCGCTCGCGAACTTACTGTTCGCAATCGCGAACTTACCATTCGCGATCGCGAGCGGGGAAAAAACTCCGCTGCACATCGAGAAGTGGAGTTTTCATCACTCCGCGAGCTCCGCGGAGTGCGGAGTGCAGAAAAAACTCCACAAACTCCACGAACGGAGCAAAGTTCACCGCCCAGGCCTAGTTAATGGTGTACCTAAAAAGAATCGGAACATATGGCAAGTGTTAGTAGATGTCATCAAAGTTAAAAAGGGTATATTATATCTCATAGAAAAAAATATTTATTATAAAAATGTATATCTTGAAGAACCAGAAATATCTTTAGAAGATGATAGAGAAATTTCAACTGGCCAAATCGAAAAAGTGGACAACTCCAGGAGTGAAGAAATTTATAAACATTATAGTATTCATCTTTTACATTCAAAAGAAGTGATTGGAAATACTATTGAATTATTCCAAATGAAGAAAGCGACGGGAACTCCTATGAGTGTTTGGGAAAGAAGTTTAGAAGCTCGTTGTTTTCTACAGCTCTTCCCCACTGGAAAAGGTGGACAATATGATGAACGACCAGTACAGATTCCAGCTTCAGAATACCGTTCAACAAGATTGTATTCAGAAGATCCAAGATTTCGACAGTGTGTTCCATATTTATTTAATCTTCTGTTTGAAAGTGACTTGTCTGGACTTTCATATGCAGTGAACCACATATTAAAAACAGGAGTTCATCTTAGACATCTTTCTGCAAAGGAATTTTTGGACAAAGTTGAACAAAGAGACGATCATTTAGAATCTCAATTAATTAATTTGATGACGTGTCAACGTGGTACTAATGAGTATTGGTATCATCGTCACGGAGAACTAAAATGTATGTTGAGGAACTTAGGAACCCCTACATGGTTTGTTACGCTTAGCTGTGCTGAGTACGCATGGGACGATTTACTTGAATTTCTGCGAGAAGCAAATTCAAACGTAAAGAACATTGAATTGAAAACAGCTGGCGAACTATGTTCCTTGGATCCTGTAAATGTGTGCAGATATTTTAATCATAGGTTTCAAGCTATGATGTCTTTTATCTGCAATAAAAATAATCCACCTCTTGGAGAAGTTATTGATTTCTTTTGGAGAAAGGAGTACCAAGCCAGAGGTGCACCTCATATTCACATGCTGTTATGGATCAAGCAAAGTTTGGAACTGATAGCGATGAAAGTGTTTTGTCTTTCATTGAAGAATATGTTGCCTGTGCCATACCAAAAGGAGGAGAAAACAGCTTGAGACAACAAGTTTTACGGTTTCAGAGTCATCAAAGTGGTAAATATTGTAGACGAAAATACAAGTCAAAGGAAAACTTTTATACAAATGTCGTTTTGGATTCCCACATCTAGTAATTTCAAAAGGAAGAGTGAACAGTTTCATGTCGTCAGTAAGACATACTATAACTAGGAAATCTCCAAAGAATACTTACAACATAAAAAGAACTGAAGATTCAAAATATATTAATGACTACAATCCAGTGATTTTGATAATGTGGAATGCAAATATGGATCTCCAGTATGTTGCAGATAATTTGATTGCTGTTGCTCGCTATGTTACCTCATATATGACCAAATCTGAGAAGACGGAGTTGAAAGAAATGTGGCAAGAAATTTCACAAGAGAAGATTCTTAGTAACAAATTGTACATCTTTAGTTTGAAGATGCTTTCCCTTCGAGAGATTGGATCCTACAAATGTTCAGATCCGTTGACCTCTGCAAGTTTATATTCAAAGTCAAGAGGAATCATTTGGGTAAGTCTAGGTCTTGCTGCAACACAAAATCGAGTATTGAAATCTGTACAAGAGATTGAATACTTAGCATTGAATGAACTAGAAAGTACAGATATTGTTAAAACGAATATGTTGGATAGTACTATCCTAAAAGAAGTCCACATATGGAAAACATATGTCTCTATGAAGTACTGCAACATTACAGCTTTAATTTTTCTATTTAGCACATCTGCAACTCTTCAAGCCTTGGCGTACTGAAATGGAATTACTTGGAGATTTTGACTGCTATGAATATTCCTTTAATGCTTGTAAAGATAGCATTTAACTCCTTCGATGCTCATGACGAGACCAGCTCGTCATGAGTCACAGTGGAGCTGTGCTCATGACGAGCTGGTCTCGTCACAACAGCTGCGCGCCGCCCACGCGGGATTAATTCCCCACCTGTGTGGGAGAATTAATGTGTGGGTGGGGTTGTGACAAGACCAGCTCGTCATGAGCACAACTCCACTGTGACTCATGATGAGCTGGTCTTGTCACGAGCACCGCGGCGCTGCGCTCATCCCCCGCTCCCCCCCCGCACCGTGGGGGAATTAACCACGCAGGAAAGGGGTTAATGTACAATTTTTACAAATTATCTGCAAATATTGAATGAAGAGATTAAACAAGAAACTACTATTGCAGCTGAAATAGCTAGAGACAGTTCTCAAGATACTCAAAGTTCTGCTCCACTAAGTCAAGATCCACAAGGACAACCAATTCTTGAAAATGAAGCAGCAATAGCCATGAGTGAAGTAGAAATGGCAATGCAACAAGCACAACAGGATATTATTGAGTTTAAAAAGTTAGAAGAACAACTAAATATTGAACAGAAAGAAATATATCAGCAAGTGACACAACAGATACAGCATGGTTTACTGCATGAAAAAAGTATTGTCAATGCACATCATTTAAACCTATTCGAATGTATATCAGTGGGCAAGCTGGAACAGGAAAATGTTTTTTAATTAAAGTTTTGACCAGTTATCTACACAAAACCACTGAATCACATTTATCTTGTGTTGTAACCGCACCAACTGGGTTAGCAGCACATTACATTAAAGGGATTACATTACATCGTTTACTTTTGCTACCAGTTGAACGTGAAAATAAGTTGGAATATCACAAGCTATCTGGAGAAGCTTGTTATGAAGTTTCAAGAGTACTCAAGAAAAAGAAACTTCTGATCATTGATGAGGTGAGCATGGTCTCAAACTTAATGCTTGCTATTGTACATTTAAGAATGCAACAGATTTTAAAAACAGATTGTGATGTTTTATTTGGAGGAAAACATGTAATTGTATTCTGCGATCTACTACAACTTACTCCTGTGAAAGGAAAACCATTTTTTAAAACCCTTGTCCATGAAGACACTAAGAAATCTTTGGGAAGTATTGGAAATGTGAACATTTGGTCTCTTTTTAAATATAAAGAACTTATTAAGAATATGCGTCAAGCAAGTGATGAACATTATGGAAATATTCTTCAAGATATTAGAATTGGTGTTTTGACAAAACATGGTAAAGAAGCTTTACAAAGTCAGCTACTAACAAACTTGTTTCCAAATGAAAATATTGCACCTGAAATAATGTACAAACAAATTGGAGAAAAGAAGTCTATAGTTTGCCTTATGCCAACACTGCAAGAGTGTTCTACATTCAATCAAGAACTTTTGAAACTGGAGAAACAACCAATAGTGAAAATGGAAGCTATTGATAAAATTGAACACGAAGGAGTTATTATTCTTCTCTCAGAGAAATTACAGTCAAAATTAGATTCTTTGGAAAAGTCTGTATTTAAGACTGCTGGTTTAGAAAAGACTTTATATGTATGTGTAAACTGTCGGGTAATATTACGGCGTAATTTGGATGTAGAAAAAGGTTTAGTAAATGGAGCAATGGGAAAAGTTGTTGATTTTGTTAATTATGAGAAGAGAGACGGAATTGAATTTTTGGAGAATAAATTTGATCAGATTGAAGACGTAAAACAGATTGGACGTTGTGCTGTTCGTTTTTGCTTGAAAAAGACTTGAATGTTCGCAGAAAACAGTTTCCTCTTTATTTAGCATATGCTGTAACCATTCATAAATCTGAAGGTTTAATTGTAGATAATGCATTGGTAAATATTGGAGGCACAGTAATTACAGAGGGCATGGCATACGTTGCATTGTCTCGAGTAAGAACATTATCTGGTTTGCATTTGATTGATTTTGATGAGAAAAAGGTTAGTGCTGATGCAAACTGTGTGAGAGAGTATAATCGGTTAAGAAGACTGTATGCTCCTAACTTAGGTGAATATTAGGCCTGGGCGGTAAATTCCATTCCGTTCGCGGAATTTGCGGAATTTGGGTAATTTCGCGTTCCGCGGAGAATGCGAAATTGCCAAAAATTCCGCGATCCGCGGCTTCGTGGAATTTTTTGCTTGTTCGCGCTTTCAAAATGCGTGTTTGCGAGATATTTCTCCCCGAGCACGCAAACAGCGTTCGCGAACAGGAAAAAAGCATCGCGAACGGGCGGAACAAGCAATTCCGCGTGTTCGCGGAACTTTTGCGTGCTCGCGGAGATTTTTTACCGTTTCGCAGAGCTTTGCGTAGCGCGACTACGCAAATTCCGCCCACCTTAAGACAGGGGGTGGGGAGGGCACCAGCAAAATTGTTGTGAGACCCTCACAGTGTGGTTCCACCAAAGGAATGTTTCCCATTGGCGTACTTAGCCTAAAAGGTGAAATGGCTGAATTTATATGTAAAATTAAACTAAAAGCCTTCTTTTCTAATAGGGAAGGAGGCTCAGATGATGGAGACACTAATCTGAGAGTGAAGTCCACTTTCAACCCCCCAAATTCCACAATACCAGCAGAAAGTCAAACTTTTGAGCAAGCCATCTTTAAGGATATTGAAAACATAGACACCTCCTCAATGAGACCATTTAACAACATGACTATAGCAGAAAGACAAGAGTATTATAATAAAACCAGCAGACAAAGGTGGTAGAATAGTCTTATTGAAGAAAACAGATGACGACAAACAATGCAGGGCCCTTCACTGTGACACAAGACCCTATAGAATCATCACAGAAGACCCGACAGACCGACTTAGGAGAACCATCAGCATCATGGCAGAAGAAGCTTGAACTAATGAGCTGGATATCTAAAAAAGAGGCAGAGTTCTTGTGCATAAAAGAACAACGCATACCACACTTTTACTCCCTCCCGAAAATGCACAAGAACAGAGATACCCACCAGGATGCACGATCGTCTCAGGTATTAGCTCCATTTTGGAGCCACTTTCTACAGTTCACAGACCATTTTCTCAGGCCAATAGTCCAAAAGACACCCACATATCTAAAAGTTACTTCAGATGTTCTGAGGATACTACAAGATCTTCCTATTGACCCAGAGATGAATTTACTCTTCGGACTTGACATCAAAAGCTTGTATACCAGCTTGCCACTGAGTACCACAGAAGAGACCATAGAGCAAATACTCTACAAAACAGAATGGCAATACAGAACTCCAAGACATTTTGTCTTGGAATGCTTTAGACTGGCATTAACTGAAAGCTACTTTGAGTACGAAAACACACTGTACCTTGAGGTCCACGGGACTTCGATGGGCAGTACCTTTGCCCCAAGACTGGTGGGGCTGTACGTCAGTGATTTTGAGGCAAAGAGTGTCTAACAAACACCAATCCATACCAGCAGAGGATAAAACTATGGAAACATTATATTGATGACGTTTTGATTATCTGGGACTGAGATACAACATCTGCACATGATTGTGTAGCCTGGCTGAATACATGTGACATGTTTTTAAAGTTCACTAGCCAGACAAGCAACACCACTCTTCCCTTCCTAGACATCACCCTCTTTGCTGAGAATCACCAGATCGGCACAAAAACATATTACAAACCAACAGATAAGAACACCCTGTTGCTATACAACAGTTTCCACCCTCGGTCTCTAAAAGAAAACCTGACTTACAGCCAATACCTTCATCTGAAACATAACTGTACTAAGAAGACAGATTTTAATAAGCCAAGCGAAGGCCCTAAATAAAAAACTAAAATCTAGAAACTATCCTAAACCGATCTTAACAAAAAGTTCTAAAAGGGCAAAGAACCAACATAGAGAAGTACTCCTGCAAAATAAAGAAAAACCTCAAGAACAGGAAACACTGGCATGTGCAAAAACCTTTAATGTAGCATCTGATCTCTTTAAAAACCTAGTACGTAAGAACTGGAGAATAGTAAACTCGGGTAGTTTGAATTGGCCTATACCACGCTCGCCCATAAAAGACCAAAGAGGGGTGTGGCCAAGATGGTGGAGTGAGCAGACGAGCTTTCCCGGCGCTCCGTCCCTGCCCGACAATAGCACCGTGAAAAGCCGGTAGAGTCTGCAGCTCCTTGGCTGGGATGCTCTAGGGGTAGCACATTCATACGAGACCTGGAGGGAGTGCCCCCCAGGGATGGAATGGCACCGATGCTGAGGCACGGTGGCCGGCCCGAGACCTGACGTCAGATGAGGCCTAGATACCTACGAGAGACAACACGTCCCTGCGCCACCCGATCTGCGGGGCATGCTACGGCACTGAACGGCACAGAGCCTGGAGGCTCATCTACGGGCCCATTGCAGGGGGCCACTGCAGTGGTTAGAGAACGTCTGCGGGCTCTTGGTGGTGGCGGAGCGCCGGATCTTCCCCATGGCAGGGCCTGGCCCTTGAGAATAGACCTGCCAGGGTAGGTGTGTCATGCCCGCGCTGGGCCCTGCGATTCAACCTCCCCTTCCCCAGCAGCATCCCGTGGTGTGCCCCCGAATATTTTACAAAGCATGCGCTTGCAGAGCTTTGATGGAGGGCTAACAGCCCTCAGGGAAATGGAGTGAGAGTGGCCCACTGCTGGGGCGACCCGAGGATTCCCTGATTGCCCGCCTGGCGTGCTCTGGGCCTGTCTCAGCGTGTGGTGGGATCAGGGGCCACCCTTAGCTGGGCCTGTTCCTGAGGACTGCGCAGTGGAGTTAGAACCCCTCTTGGATGTGCCCCTTCGTCCCCGCGGCCTGCACTTAGTTCACTCTCCCCGGGCTCCCTAGCGTGACATAGCATCACCGGGCTGGGAGAAACGTCTCTAGCCACTTCGAGCAGCAGAGTCCGATTCCATCTGTTCCCTGGCCCTGGACCTTCTGTTGCTGCGGGGGTGCGTCGCAGTTATTTGGTTATCTGAATAAACGACAAGCCGAAGCCGAGGGACCACATTGGCGGCGAGGTTCTCTGTGTTTCTGCCGCCTCCAATGGAACCTGAGAGGGGTGACTCTTGGTCCCACCGCATGGCCCCTCGTTCTACGCTTCCCCTTTGAGGCGGAATCTAAGGCGGGTTGCTGAGGGACGCCCAAGCTCCATTGGAGTTTTCTTCTTGCGAAGCTTTGCTGGGAGCAAGACGGCACTTTCCAATTTCCTGCATCTTTTAGTCCCTGGGCATAAGGGGCAGGGACCATGGCTTCATCGATGGGCAAAAAAGATAGATCAGTTAAGGACATGCTGTTCAAGACCACTATGGAAGCTCATCAAGGACACTCCTCCACAGAGGACCCCAAGCACATGGGAGGTGGTGCCAACGCAGAGAGCTCAGTGACCCGGGAGTTCCTAGAGGCGCTGTTCGCTTCCCTTCGCGAAGACCTACAGATGGGTAAAAAAGACCTTACAGCAGAGCTCAGAGAAGCGCATCGCGACATCGATGAGGTGGGGGAAAGAGTAGCGGCTCTGGAGGAGAGCTCCCTTTCTAGAGATGTGGAGGTCGAAGTCCTTCAGCAGGAAATCATCCGGTTACAGGATCAACAACTGGATCTCCAACATCTGGAGAATAGATCAAGAAGGAGAAACATTCACATAAGGGGGTACCCACAGGGGTGGAAGGTGCGGATCTCGAGGGCTACATTCAAGACCTATTCAAAAGTATCCTGGGTGACAATGCATCGAATGGTACTAAGGTGGACCGATACAACAGAGTCGGCCTCCCCAGGGCTCCTCCTCGCCCACCTGAGGATATTTTGGTCTGTGTCCACAACTTCACCGAGAAGGAGGTGATCCATCGAGCCCCAGATCTGAGCAGTCAATGCAATTCCGGGGCCACCCAGTCCAGCTATTCCAGGATTTGGCAGCCTCTACCCTCCTAAAACGGAAGGAATTTCAGCCCGTCACTGCCCACCTTTGCACCCTGTGTATCTTATACTCCTGGGGCCATTCATTTTGCCTTATTTTTCAGTTAAATGGCAAACTCCACCAACTGCGCTCCTTCGCGGAGGCCTGTAAGATCCTCGACCTTGACCCATCTGACCTGGACTCCCGAAACCCTGAGCCGGGAGATAGGGCTCGGGGCAGGGCCGGCCACGGATCTAGGCGCCCCACCATCCGGATCCTGCCACCATGGCTAAAGAAAGGTCTGAAGTGCTACGGTGAGAGTAAGCCTGATGTTGACCCCCCATCCTAAGGCACTGTGAATCAGCAGAGGGGAAGCTATGGTGGGGGCAGAGGTGCTATTACATACTATCTACTGATGGCTCGCTTTCCTCTGGTTACCCCCACAAACACGGACATCCAAGTCACGATTGACCTTATGGACAATATGTTTATTCTTTTTTTTGTTTTTTGTTCTGGTTTAGGGTTTTGTTATGGGACTCCCTTCTGACTGTCTAAATGTAGACAAGATGACACTTCTATGACCAGCCACAGTCCCCCTATAGCTGCCGGTCACACCTGCACTACATGGTCAACCCCTTTCACCCCCCAGATTAACATGGCCTGGCCCACTTCACACCCCGGATTATGGAGATAAAATTACTTAGTCTTAACTTGAAAGGCCTTAACAACCCCACAAAGAGATCAGCGATTCTTTCCTACTTAGAACATGCTCAAGGAGATATTTTTTGCTTCAGGAGACGCATTTGCTTTCACTGACACCCACAGAATGCACTCCAGGAAATTCCCACACCAGTTTTGGTCGTCTGGGAGGGGGAAGAGGGGAGAGTGTCAATCCTGTTCTCCAACCGCTTCCACGGTATGATCCTGGGTACCTGTCAAGAGATCAAGGGCCCTTTGTTGACTGTCCAGGTTCAGCTAGGCACACTTCATATCACAATAGCATCACTCTACGCCCTCAATGAGCAACAGGAGTCCTTTATTACTGAGGCACTTCCCATGGTCCTACAATCGCGAGACCACGCAGTCCTGCTGGGGGAGATTTCAATATGGTGATGGAGGGAGGGCGTGACCGCTCTGGACAGAGGTCCGGACATTCAGGTGCCCTCTCACCTGAGGGTTTGGCCTGGCTAGTGTATTGCGGGCTCTGTGATGTTTGGCGCTTACAGCACCCTGACGAGCGGGACTATACGTTTTATTTGGCTGCGCACAAAACCTATGCTTACCTGGACCACTTTTTAGCGTCTCCCGCTGCGTGGGACCGAGTTACAGCTTCCTCCATTGAGCCCTGCTCCTTGTCGGATCACACGCAATCACACTTATTTTTACGACACACATCCCCCCCTCTCAGCGGCCACCATGGCGGGTACGAGAAACGCTACTGCACTCTCCGGACGTGGTGTCCTCAATTCGACAGGTGATCACTGATTACTTGCTCTTAAACTGGTTGTCCCGGGCAGTTTGATAGCGAAAGCTGCTTTCGAAAACAAGACTCAGAGAGATAAAAGAGAGGAGTTAGAGGAGTTAGTGGAACTAGAGTCCATACATAAACGCACTGGGGCTCCTAGGGTCTGGCAAAGACTGGAACAGGAAAGGCTCCAACTCAGACGTCTGGACCTAGACAGGGCTGAATACGCTATGCTTCACCTCAAACATAAATTCTAGATAGGGTCCAACAAAAGCGGTCGTATGCTAGCTCACTGCTTGCGTAGCAAGCAACACGAGAATGCAGTGAAGACCATTCAAACGCCCACTGGTGCAGTAGTATCCAATGCATTATCCATCACGGCTGAATTTCAGGCGGTTTATGCTGATTTATACACAGGGGATCGCGTTGTTGCGACAGACCCCCCACTCCTACCTGCAGTCGACTGCAATCACTCCCCTTCCATCATCCGACTCAGAATCCCTGGGACAACCCATTAGGATAGAGGAAGGGATATCTGCAATAGCAAGGTTGAAATCAATGAAGTCTCCGAGGCCGTATGGCTTCAGCGCCATCTTCTACAAGACGTTCTGTAACAAATTTGCCCCCCTGCTTACCTGCCTTTTTAATTCTTTCTCGGATACAGGGACTTTGACAGACTCCATGTTACAAGCATCCATCTCCATGATACCAAAACCTGGGAAAGACCCACAACACTGTAGCTCATACCGCCCTATTTCCTTGCTTAACATGGATGCAAAGCTCTTTGCCAGCATTCTGGCTCACCGCCTTAATCCCCTGATGTCTGGCCTTGTTGATCCTGATCAGGCCGGCTTCACTCCTTCACATCTGTGTGGGGACAACATCAAGCGGATATGTCACCCTATTGATAAGGTGCAGCGCTCCAGGGAAGAGGCTCTGTTACTGACTATCGATGCTGTGAAAGCATTCGATAGGGTACCCTGGCCCTACCTGTTTGCAACTCTCAGGCGCTTTGGTTTTGGGGAGCGCTTCATCAATTGGGTACACAGCAACTACAGCAAGCCCAGCGCTGTGGTTCGGGTCAACGGCTTTAGCTCTTGCAGATTTCCGGTGGAAAGGGGCACTAGGCAGGGCTATCCTCTCTCTCATCTCCTTTTCGATTTATACTTGGAACCTTTTGCACAGAGGCTGCGGGATGACCCTGCCTCAGTAGGCATCACTTTTGGGGTGGAACAACACTTGATCAGCCTCTATGCAGATGATATCATATTCTCCATTGCCCAACCCCTCTCCTTGCTTCCAGATATTACATCACAAATGGAATCATTTGGAACAGTCTCAGGCATCAAGGTAAACTCGTCCAAATCCCAGATACTGAACCTCACTATGCACCAAGGCACAGAACGTATCATCCGCACCCAATTTGATTTCCATTGGGTGGATTCCAACCTCCCCTACTTTGGTGTGGTGGTGGCGCGGAGTCTCACCAAAACTGCTCAGGTCAAGTACTAACAGCTCAGGACCTCGATTCGCTCAGACCTCGAGCGCTGGAGGCACCTTCCCCTCTCATGGCTTGGAAGGATAGCATGCAGCAAAAATGTTCTGCCCGTGCTCCTCACATCTTCCAGACCCTTATCAAGCTGCCCAGCTTCGATACCTGATTGAATGGAACCGACCAATGACCGAAAAGCACTGGGTCTTCATGGATCAGACAGTAGCGGGGTTGCCCATCTGGAGAGAGGTTTGGCTGCCCTGCAACGAAAGATCCTGGGGTCTATACTCGTCTCCGGTTACCAGCCCTACGTTGAAAGTATGGGTCAGGGTGGTGGTAACTGCTGGGATTTCGTCATTCCCTTCCCCGATGACCCCATTGTTTGCTAACCCAGAGTTCCCACCCGGATTGTCATCGGGGTGACCAGGTGCTGGATAGAGGGGGGTTGTAAGCGGGTGGGCTGCCTTTTCGATCGTGAAGGGCTTATTGCCTTTGACCAACTCAAAACTCAATACCTGCTGACAGAACAAGAACAGTTTACACACTCCCAATTGACCCACTGGCTCCTCCATGCTCAGGTGCGTCCTAAAGCTGGCAGGCCTATGACTGCTTTCGAGAAGTGTCTGTTCCTTAAAAAAGATGATAAGAAACTGATCACAGAAATCTACCGCTACTTGTCTGAGGCTTCCCTTAGTCATAGGACTCCAGGCCAGCTCTGTTGGGAGGAGGAACTTGGGTGTAAGCTTACGGA
Organism: Calotriton arnoldi; assembly: GCA_963921515.1. Classification (NCBI taxonomy): domain Eukaryota; kingdom Metazoa; phylum Chordata; class Amphibia; order Caudata; family Salamandridae; genus Calotriton; species Calotriton arnoldi. Next base: position 35,249 of record CAWUFW010005964.1, on the reverse strand, counting down.
CAAGGAATGGGCTGCCATGTTTTACAGGTCTCACCACACGGCATATAATGCAGGGCACACTGAAACAGCCTTTAAAATCAGCTCATACTGGTATTACACCCCAGCACGCATTCAGAAATGGAACACGCAGAGCGACGGCCAATGTTGGCGGGGATGTGGCAGCCCCGGGACTTTGACATACCTTCTCTGGAAGTGCCCCAAACTCACGAGATATTGGGAATCAATACTAAATGACATAGATAGCGCTTTCCATACTGGACTTCCCCGATTCCCTGCATACATACTCTTAGGACTCCCTAAAGCTCTTACATACCCTCTCGGGTCCACTAGAGGCCAACAGATCGCTCTAGCCCTTAATGCTGCACAAAGGGTGCTTCTGATGAATTGGGATTCTGATAAAAGCCCAGATCATTGACAATGGATTCACCAGCTTTGGACATTGCTGGGGTTGGAGAGACTTTCTAGTGCCTCCAATGCCGACCCCACAACTTATGCGAAAATTTGGTCCCCGTTTATTTCCATCCTCTCCAGGGAGTTTAGGGAATTGACTTGCCCGGCGTACCTGCGCATTCTCAAATTAATACCTCTTGAACGGGGTGAGCCTGAGGTCTCTTAGTCCTGAGGTCCCGGCCCTACTGATAATTATGTCTCAGTGTTGTGTAAGCTTACCGTGGTGTAGTCGGTAGTGGAAGGGGTGGAGGTGGGCACAGGTTGTGTTTCTCACTAAATGTTCTTTGTTTAGTTATATTATATTCTTGGCACACAAAGCTTTCTTACGCATCCAGCAATACAAGGTCTAGTTCGGGCCAGGGCTATGCCAAACTGTCTCTGGTAAGCTCACATTTTCGCTGAATCTGCATGACATAGCGCCTCTGTTACATACGCGACGCCGGCCCACACTGGGATGTAGGCGAAACGCTGTGTATTACCCCACTCTTCTCGTGATCGATACCAGATAGATCAGTCTTTGCCTTTGGAAGTGCATTGAACTTCCACGGCCGGCCCATGACGGGTTGTAAGCAGTTTGCTGTGTATGTGCTTTTCTTACCTTTCAATAAAGAAAGATTTGATCCTAAAAGACAAAATAACCTTAGGGATCAACTAATTCACTCCTGACCAGAGAAGAAAGTTGCAAGGCAGGAAACATTTTCAACAATGGTAGGACTTCTATCCATGTGGCCCCTGCTCAGTTTGCCCTCTAACAACAACTACAAAAGTGCTACAGCTCATATTCACTGCACTCTAGAATATCGTCCCATAATGCTTTGCAGGGCCTTTGGTTGGGATTGTATTTTTGCCCATAACTGTGCTTGGGGTGGTCCTAGGAGGAAGGGACCACCACCGAATCGTTCAGCATGATGTGCTCTTTGTGTTCAAGGCATCTGCTTGGTACTCTCCCTAGGTTAGCGAGGACCCCAAAATCATCACCTCTCTCACTGCTTGCTATATTTTCATTTTCACTTTTGTCAGATGACTATATGCATTTTAGCATGTAAAGATAGAATTATTTATTGTTTAACTAACGGTGCTGCTTGTTATATTTTCATTTTCACTTTTCTGAGATGACTTTATGTATTTTAGCATGTAAAGATAGTTATTTGTTGTTTAACTAAAGGTATCTGAGATTTCTGTTTTATTAATACGCATTACATTGAAAACACAAGATTTCTGTTTTATTAATATGCATAACACGGAATTCATGCAAAAACTCTGGAGTAAGCTACTGCACCCACAACCCTTTGATAAAACAACTTTACCTTTACATGCTAAAAAGCATATAACCAATTCACAAAAGTGAACTTTGAAAAATACCAGGCAATGAGAGAGGTGATGATTTTGGGGTCACCCCTAACCTAGGGGGAGGGCAAGCAGATGCCTTGAACACAAAGAGCATATCATGCTGAACAATTCGGTGGTGGTCCCATCCTCCTAGGACCACCCCAAGCAACTTATGGGCAAAAATACAATGCCAACCAAAGGCCCAGCAAAGCATTATGGGGCGAGATTCTACAAAATACTAAAAATAAAGGCAGGCCCCGGGGATGGGATCCCGGGGCCAAAAGTGGCCCAAGAAAGGGGTGCCACGCGGCCCCTCTTCCATAAAAAATGTTTTTGCAGGACCCCAGGAGATGAGGTCCCCGGGGCCGAAATAGGCCTCTGGAGGGGGGCCGAGTGCCCCCCTCCCTTTACAATATATGTATTTTTTTTTTAAACGGCTCAGGCCCCGGGGAATGGGGTCCTGGGGCCCAAAAGGTTCACAGCCTCCCTTCCTAAAAAAAGTGGTTTAAAAAGGGGGCGTGGCCTCTGACTACCTCTCAGCAATCCAACTGTGTGGGGCTTACTGGAGGTAACAGGAGAGATAGCTGGCCCATGGGACCCTCAAGAGGTAAGGGGACTTCATTGCCCAACCCAGAGAGCACCAGGAGGTGCGTTTGCAGAGTGGTAGAGAATGGGGGCGTGGCCTGTGACCAGCAATCCCACTGTGTGGGGCTTACTGGAGGTAACAGGTAGGCTAGTTGGCCCTTAAGGACCGCCAGCAGCAAAAGAGACTTCAATCCCCATTCAAGAGCGTGCCAGGGAGCGTGTTTGCAGAGTGGCGGGCAAAGGGGGCATGGCCTGCTATGAGAACTTAGCAATCCTGCTGTGTGGGACTTACTGGAGGTAATAGGAGGGGTGGTTGGCCCCCAAGGATGTCCCCCTGTTACCTCCAGTAAGCCCCACACAGTGGGATTGCTGAGGTCTTTGGAGGCCATGCCCCCCTTTCGCCCCCACTCTGCAAACACGCCCCCTGGCACACTACTGATTGGGGGACCCCCTGGTCCGGGCATCCCCCGCGCCCGCCACATCAACAGACGCCGATACGACGCCAGCACCCTCCACGCACTGAACCCCGGAAAAGATCACGCCTGCTACCAGGCCACCCCGAAGCGCACCCAAGGGCCCTTCACCTGCCGGAACTGCAGCTTCGCCAGCACCCGCCCTGCCAAACCACCGCCCAGGAAAGAACCCAACTACCTCAGATGCATGCTCCTCAACACCCGCTCCGCCCGCAAACACGCCATCGAACTCTGGGACCTTCTCGACTCAACCTCCCCAGACGTCGCATTCCTGACGGAGACCTGGCTGAATCCCGCTTCAGCCCCCGACATCGCCATTGCCATCCCGGACGGATACAAGATCACCCGCAGGGACCGCACCAACGGAGTCGGAGGAGGCATCGCCATCGTCCACAGGAACACCCTCAGAGTCTCAACCAACACCGACGACACCCTCAGCACCGCCCGAACACATGCACTTCCAGATCCACACCGATTCCAACACCACCCTCAGAGGAACCCTCATCTACAGACCCCCGGACCCCGACCACAGTTCAGCGATTCCATCGCTGACTTTGTCAGCACACACGCCATCGCCTCCACGGACTACATCCTCCTCGGGGACCTGAACTTCCACCTCGAGAACAACAAGGACACCAACTCCACCACCCTGATCGACAACCTCGCCACCCTCGGACTCAGACAGCTCGTGACTACACCCACCCACGCCGCCGGCCACACGCTAGTCTCCATCTTTTCCGCAAGCCCACACGTCTCCTTCAACCACACCTCCGAACCCCACTGGTCTGACCACCACTGCATCCACTTCACCTACAGGAAGCCCACCACGCACCACCGCACCGAACAAATGCCTCGCCGCTGCTGGAGCAGAGTCACGGAAGACCAGCTAACCACAACCCTCGCCCTGAGCCCACCCGCCGAACCCTCCGACCCCGACACCGCCGCCCGCAACCTCAGACAGTGGATCGACGACTGCGCCAACACCCTCGCCCCGCTCAAGAATCCGCCCAACAGCCACACCAGCAAGAAAGCCACCTGGTTCACTGAAGACCTCCAGGCCTCCAAACGAACATGCCGAAAACTGGAGAAGATCTGGCTCCATGAACGGACAGCGGACAGCTACGCCGCCCACAAGAGCGCCACCCGCAGTCACCATCACCTCATCAGATCCGCCAAAAGGGCCTCACTCAAAGACCGCCTAGACAACAACGCACACAACAGCAAAGAGCTCTTCAACATCGTGAAGGAACTCTCCAACCCCAGCTCCAACACCAACGACATCCAGCCGTCGCGAGACCTGTGCGACTCACTGGCCACCTTCTTCCACCGCAAAATCGCCGACATCCACGACAGCTTCAACACCATGACGACCACCGAGACCACTGCCCCCACAACCACCAACCGCCTGCTCTCCTGGACCAACATCAACGACGAGGACACCAGCGAGATCATGAACACCATCCACTCCGGTTCACCGCTAGACCCGTGCCCTCACCACATCTTCAACAAAGCCAGTACAGCCATCGCGCCCCATCTCCGGAAAATAATCAACATCTCCTTCGAGACAGCAACCTTCCCGGAAAGCTGGAAGCACGCCGAGATCACCGCCTTACTCAAGAAACCCAAGGCAGACCCCAAGGACCTCAAGAACTTCCGACCCATCTCTCTGCTCCCGTTCCCCGCGAAGGTCACCGAGAAAATCGTCAACAAACAACTGACCCGCTACCTCGAGGAGAACAACATCCTGGACCCTTCCCAGTCCGGCTTCCGCAGCAACCACAGCACCGAAACCGCCCTCATCGCCGCCACCGATGACATCAGGACCCTGCTAGACAACGGAGAAACATCAGCCCTCATCCTCCTGGACCTATCAGCCGCCTTCGACACGGTCTGCCACCACACACTACGAACACGCCTTCACGACGCCGGGATCCAAGAGAAGGCCCTGGACTGGACCACATCCTTCCTTTCCGGCAGAACACAAAGCGTCTGCCTCGCCCCCTTCCGATCCAAGGCCACCAAGATCATCTGCGGCGTACCCCAAGGCTCCTCCCTCAGCCCAACGCTGTTCAACATCTACATGGCACCCCTCGCCCACGTCGCCCGACAGCACAACCTCAACATCATCTCCTACGCCGACGACACCCAGCTGATCCTCTCCCTCACCAAAGACCCTCACACCGCCAAAGCCCACCTCCACGAAGGAATGAAGGCCGTCGCCAAATGGATGAGGACCAGCCGCCTGAAGCTGAACTCGGACAAGACGGAGGTCCTCATCCTTGGTTCCAACCCTTCAGCCTGGGACGACTCCTGGTGGCCATCATCACTGGGAACAGCCCCGCCACCCACCGACCACGTACGCAACCTAGGGGTCATCCTCGACCCCACCCTCTCCATGACTAAGCAGGTCAACGCCGTTTCCTCATCCTGCTTCAACATCCTCCGAATGCTCCGCAGGATCTTCAAGTGGATCCCCACCGAAACAAGAAAAACAGTCACCCAGGCCCTCGTCACCAGCATGCTGGACTACGGAAACGCCCTCTACGCAGGAACGACGGCTAAGCTCCTGAGACGGCTGCAACGCATCCAGAACGCCTCTGCACGTCTTATCCTCGACATCCCCCGACGCAGCCACATCACACCCCACCTGAGAGACCTGCACTGGCTCCCTGTCAACAAGAAGATAACCTTCAAGCTCCTCACCCACGCACACAAAGCACTCCACAACTCCGGACCAGCCTACCTCAACAGACGACTCAGCTTTTACACCCCCACCCGCCAGCTCCGCTCGACCAGCCTCGCCCTCGCCACAGTCCCCCGCATCCGGAAAACGACCGCCAGTGGCAGATCCTTCTCCCACCTCGCCGCCAAGACCTGGAACACCCTCCCCACCAACCTCCGACAGACCCAAGACCTACTGGCCTTCAGAAGACTCCTCAAGACCTGGCTCTTCGATCAGTAGCAGCACCACCCCCCTCTTCCCCCAGCGCCTTGAGACCCTTGCGGGTATGTAGTGCGCTTTATAAGTGACATGATTGATTGATTGATTGATTCACATTACTCCTGAGAGACTTTGTGGGCCAAGAAGCCCTCCTGGTACCTCCTGTAAGTCCTACACAGTGGAATTCCTAAGTGCTGGTTGGAGGCCCAGCCCACTTTCTCCAGCACTCTGCAAACGCGACTACTAGTTAATGAAGCATTTGCAATGCAATAGGTCTAGCATTTGCTAGAGTAAGAGCTATTGACGCAGCAAATGTAAACGTTTTTTACTAATGGTTTTTGGAGTGGGGTGGATGTATGTTGTGTGTAGTGAAATTATGTGGTATGTTGTGCAGTGAAATTATGTGGATAGAAAGTATGTGGTATTTAATGTATAGGAATTATGTAGAGTGGGATTATGTGTTATGGAGAGTAATTATGTGGTATGGTAGTCTGTGTTGTGGAGTGGTAACCTCAGGTCTAGTCTTCCTTGTTTCCATAGAAGCTAAACTATAAACTCAATGAGACAAAAAAAGAAGGAACCACTGAGGAGCACTTCTGTACCTAGTCAGAGGTATGAGCAGGGCCACTGGAATTATGCGACTGTTCGGCTGCACCGATTTTCGCATAATTATACATTTTCTGCATTTGCCACATAATCCATCATCTGCTGCATAATCTGCAGATTTGAACAAAAAAATCTTGTTTCTAGCTCAAATAGCTCAAACATTACCAAAAATGCAGCGACAAGTGTTAGAGCGTGGTGGAAGGCCCTTTGCAAAGCTGGAATGGTCACCTGTTACTTATTGCTAAATGTGGGTGTTAAATTGGTAATAATGGTGCGCAAACCACTCTTGCTTCTTTCTGTACCTCTCTTGCCTCTTTCTGCATTTCTCTTGCTTCTTTCTGCCCCTTTCTTCCTTTCTCTGCACTTCTCTTGCCTCTTTCTGCACATCTTTTCCACTTTCTGCACCTCCCTTCTTTCTGTACCTCTCGTTTCTTTCTGCACCGTGTAGGAGAGTAGGATCTGCTTCACATGGGTACCCCCACTTTTTGCTGATGCTTCACTGTTTTTCGACTTTAGTCTGGCTGGGGCCCTGCTAATCAGAACCCCAGCCTAGCTGCTTCCTCTCTAAAATGGTTTCCATGTGCCTTAGGCACATCTCTGATTGGAATCTGGAGTGCCCTTATAAGTCCCTAGTATATGGTATACTATGTACCCAGGGCATAGGTACCTCAGAGACCTACCAGGGGCTGCAGCATGTATTGTGCCACCCCTGGAAGGCCATCCAAAATGACACCACAGGTCTGCTACTGCAGCCTGGGTAAGGTGGTGCATGCACCCCTTACTGTGATATAGGTTACCTATATCACTACATATGTACACACATATAAACCTATAAATCACTCCTATGGCAGGCCTTATCAATCCTGAAGGCAGAGTGCTTGGTTCTTATGTGAGAGGGTGCCCCTGCATGAGCAGAGCCCCTCTGAAGCATTCGGAGACCCTTCCCTAATGCTGTTTGTAGTGCAGCCTGACCATATACTCTTAAGTGCATTATATCCTCGCGGTAAAATGCTAACTTTGGACTGGCTGCACCAAAACATGTCGTGTTTGGTGTCAAACATCTTGGAATACTACCCCCCCCCTGCCAGTTCTGGTGGCGGGGGTAGCATTCCACCCTTTTAGAGGGAGAGACATGTACACACTGGCCTGCCCGGTAACTTCTTTCCAGAGCCCTGGCATCACAAAATGGATGCCGCTGCCACAGACACGGGTCTGGCCTCCTGCTGCTGACTGAAACTCCGGCAGGGGAGGCCTGGACAATAGGTTTCCTGTCCCAGGGAGGTGTAACCACCTCCCCAGAAAGGATAATGTGTATTGGGGCTGGGCGGGAGCACTCTCTGGTGCTTTGAAGTCCTGCACTGGGGGCACATTTGGTGTCCCTGTGCATACCCCAGTTCAAACCGGCTCAGGGGCTTCCAGCCCCTGCTCTGGCACGAAACTGGACAAAGGGAAAGGGGTGTAACCACCCCTCTGCCCTCACCCTCCCATAGGTGGGTCCCCAGAGTATGTCCAACCCCCTAACTTGGTATAAGTATGGGACCCCATTCCTTAGGACTTCAGATTACCCTGGACGAAACTCTGACACTGAATCCTGGACCTTCAACGCTCTACTTTAAGATTAGAGGACTGAAAAATCTCCCTTGGGGTCAAGGAGTGACTCCCCTGCTTGGCAGGCTCCAACGAAGCAATTGTCCGGTCTGCATCGCTGAAGCTCCCGCTGGACGCCGAAGCCTTTGCATCACCAGAGGTAGATTTCCAGACTTCCCCGAGGCTGCCCTGAGTCCCCAGCAAAGTTGAGGCCCGTAGCTGTCGTGGGTAATGTGGAACCATGACCCCTGGACACCGAGTACTTTTGCAAGTGCATCCTCTTCTGGGTCTCCCACGAAGTTGTGCTTTGGGCTCCGAGTAGGCCCCGCCTCCAGCACTGACTGCACCGAAGATCACTGGCCTCCACTCCACGAGTGTCCTGTGAGCCAGCTCCAAGTGCGTCCACTCGAGGCTCCTTTGCGGTCGCTAGTCCGTTGGCTAGTGGGCCCTCCCGAAGGCAACTCTTCTTCTGCTTGGGCTTCCCTGGTTTCTCCAGACGTGCCCTGACTTACCCTCGCTGGGTGAGTCCCTCAGACCTTGCTGGTCTGCACCACCGTCCTTCTATTTCCACGAGACTTGCCGTTGCCAAGGCTTGTTGGGTCCAATCCGGTCGCCGACACCCCTGCAATCGACAGACGTCGTGTGACAGCTCGAATCCAGCTACTGGTCGTCGTCGACGCCTCCTGGACCTCGTGGCTGAAGAGTCAAGACGACCGTCAACCTACCTGAAGCACCCGACATCGGTGGGCATCCGCTCATCGCCTTCCTGGTCACTGGCTAGTGACCCAGACTCTGTCCCCTCTGCTTTCAGGTTCTTCAGAGCTTCGATCCACCTTTGGATCCACCCGAACACTTTCGACTTGGCCGCCAGCAGCACTTTGCAGCATATCGCCATTGAAAACGACGACGAAACCCGACCTCGAAAGACACCTATGCACCCGGCTTCCCTGGGTGAGGTAACTCGAGTACTCCGGTGCTCCCGTGGGTATAGACTCTAGAACAACCTAGTTCTAAAGGGGTTTGCTCCAAGTCCTCCTCTAAGTGTCCCTTTCCTTTGAAACTCCAACCGCGACATTCCCCATAGAAGTCAACGGCGGCTCACGGCTGTGTTCTCACACTGCACGCGTCCCCCGTGGGTCCCCTGTGTCACTACCTTGGGTGGTTCCTTGAGGGCCAAGCACTTCTACAGGCTCTAGGCCTTGTGTCTAGCTCAGTCGTGGTTCTTATACCACTTTATTGGTATATGGTTTGGTACGCCCCTAGGGCTCAAACGTGTATTTGTGCTATTACTGTTGATAACTAACTTATAACTTATGTACTTCGAACTCTAGCCTCATAAAGAGACTAGAGGGGTGTGTTTAGCAATAAATACATATATTTTGAATATATACCTGGTGTGGTCCTCTTTCATTTGGTCACTCAAGAGATTATAGACTGGTAAAACAAGCTGCTTTACATTCCTTCAAGACTTAGCCTGAAGGCTGCTCTCCATAGCTACCACTAGGATAGCTTTCAATAAAGGTTGTCTTTAAGCTATCTCCAATAAGGGGTTGTATGGACTGGTGCAAGGTGCCCACTATAATTAGTGGACAGCATATACCAGGCCAACTTCTCACACCAGGGTCAACCCTACTAAACCCTTGGCTTGTGTAGTCCCACCACCAACTGTAACTGCACTAGGGGGAGCAGGTGCCTTAGGGGCATTGGTGGGGGCTGGAGTAGAGTCTTTGGACTTGGTGCAATCACTGGTCCAGTGGGACTTTTGCTTACAGACCTTGCACCATGGTTTCTTTTGGCCTTTTCCTTTGTTAGACTGTGAATCCCCATCTGAAGAAGATTTTTGGGGGCCTCGTGAAGACTTCTGGTCTTTACCCTTCTCCCCACCCTTATCAGAGGTCTTAGAATCGTGCTTCTTTGGGTCACCACCTTGGTTCTGTACCTTCTGCCTCACCCTGGTTCTGACCCATTTGTCTGCCTTCTTTCCCAATTCTTGGGGAGAGGTCAGATCAGAGTCCACCAGGTACTGATGCAACAGCTGATTTTGACAGTTATTAAGAATCTGCTCCCTCATGATAAGATTGTACAATCCTGTGAAGTCACATACCTTACTGCCCATCAACCAACCTTCCAGAGCCTTAGCAGAACAATCCACATAGTCTACCTAGTCTTGAGTCTGTGCTTTTTGGGTATCTCTGAACTTTCAACCTGTATTGTTCAGTTGTTAGGCCAAACCCATTTCATGGAAATAGAAGAAGGACGGTGGTGCAGACCAGCAAGGTCTGAGGGACTCACCCAGCGAGGGTAAGTCAGGGCACATATGGAGCAACCAGGGAAGCCCAAGCAGAAGAAGAGTTGCCTTCAGGAGGGCCCACTAGCCAACAGACTAGCGACCGTGAAGGAGCCACGAGTGGACGCACCTAGAGCTGGCTCAAAGGACACTCGTGGAGTGGAGGCCAGTGATCTTCGGTGCAGTTGGTGCTGGATGCGGGGGCTACTCGGAGCCCAAAGCACAACTTCGTGGTAGACCAGGAAGAGGATGCACTTGCAAATGTGCTCGCTGTCCAGGGGTCACGGTTTCACGTTACCCACGATAGCTACGGGCCTCAGATTTGCTGGGGACTCAGGGCAGCCTCGGCGAAGTCTGGAAATCTACCTCTGGTGTTACTTCGGCGTCCGGCGGGAGCTTCAGCGATGCAGACCGGACAATTGCTTCTTAGGTGCCTGCCAAGCAGGGGAGTCACTCCTTGACCCCAAGGGAGATTCTTCAGTCCTCTAATCTTAAAGTAGAGCGTCGAAGGTCCAGGATTCTGTATCAGAGGTTCGTCCAGGTAAATATAAAGTCCTAAGGACAGGGGTCCCATACTTATACAAAGTTAGGGGGTTGGACATACTCTGGGGACCCACCTATGGGAGGGTCAGGGAAGAGGGGTGGTTACACCCATTCCCTTTGTCCAGTTTCACGCCAGAGCAGGGGCTGGATGCCCCTGAACAAGTTTGAACTGGGGTATGCACAGGGACACCAAATGTGCCCCCAGTGCAGGACTTCAAAGCACCAGAGGGTGCTCCCGCCCAGCCCCAAAACACAATATCTTGTCTGGGGAGGTGGTTACACCTCCTTGCAACAGGAAACCTATTGTCCAGGCCTCCCCTGCCGGAGTTTTAGTCAGCAGCAGTAGGCCAGACCCGTGTCTGTGGCAGCGGCATCCATTTTGTGATACCAGGGCTCTGGAAAGAAGTTACCGGGTAGCCCGGTTTGTACATGTCTCTCCCTCTAGAAGGGTGGAATGCTACCCCCGCCACCAGAACTGGCGGGGGGTAGTATTCCAAGATGTTTGACACCAAACACGACATGTTTTGGTGCAGCCAGTCCAAAGTTAGCATTCTACCGCGAGGATATAATGCACTTAAGAGTACATGGTCAGGCTGCACTACAAACAGCATCAGAGAAGGGTCTCCGACCGCTGCAGAGGGGCTCTGCTCATGCAGGGGCACCCTCTCACATAAGAACCAAGCACTCTGCCTTCAGGATTGATAAGGCCTGCCATAGGAGTGACTTATAGGTTTATATGTGTGCATATGCAGTGATATAGGTAACCTATATCACAGTAAGGGGTGCATGCACCACCTTACCCAGGCTGCAGTAGCAGACCTGTGGTGTCCTTTGGCTGGCCTTCCAGGGGTGGCATAATACATGCTTCAGCCCCTGGCAGGCCTCTGAGGTACCTATGCCCTGGGTACATAGTATACCATATACTAGGGACTTATAAGGGCACTCCAGATTCCAATCAGAGATGTGCCTAAGGCACATGGAAACCATTTTAGAGAGGAAGCAGCTAGGCTGGGGTTCTGATTAGCAGGGCCCCAGCCAGACTAAAGTCGAAAAACAGTGAAGCATCAGCAAAAAGTGGGGGTACCCATGTGAAGCAGATCCTACTCTCCTACACAACCCCCCAAACGTAGGGACATTAAACTAACCTTGACCAGTTGAGTCTTCATGTTCTAAGTGGAAGTACCTAGAGAGTCCATCTGCATTGGCATGGTTACTCCCAGGTCTATGTTCCACTGTAAAGTCCATCCCCTGTAGGGAAATGGACCACCTAAGCAGTTTGGGGTTTTCACCCTTCATTTGTTTTAGCCATAGGAGGGGCTTGTGGTCTGTTTGAACAAGGAAGTGAGTACCAAACAAGTATGGCCTCAGCTTCTTCAGAGCCCAAACCACAGCAAAGGCCTCCCTCTCTTTGGCTGACCAACGTTTCTCTCTAGGGGTCAGCCTTCTGCTAATAAAAGCTACTGGCTGATCCTGACCTTCATCATTCAATTGTGACAGTACAGCGCCTACCCCCAATTCAGATGCATCTGTCTGGACAATGAACTTCTTGGAGTAATCAGGACTCTGTAGAATGGGAGCAGTGCACATGGCCTGCTTCAGGTCATCAAATGCCTTTTGACAGCTAACTGTCCACTGAACCTTTTTGGGTATTTTCTTGGAAGTTAAGTCATTCAGGGGTGTCACTATTGAACCATACCCCTTGACAAATCTCCTATAGTACCCAGTCAGGTCTAAAAAGGCTCTCACCTGAGTCTGGGTAGTTGGAGCAGTCCAGTCCATGATGGTCTGGATCTTGCTCTGCAATGGTTGAACCTGGCATCCACCCACAAGGTGGCCCAGGTACACAACCTGACTCTGCCCTATCTGGCACTTTGTGGCCTTGATAGTTAGGCCTGCTTTCTGCAGTGCCTCCAAAACATTTCTGAGGTGGACCAGGTGATCCTCCCAGGTGGAGCTAAAGACAGCAATATCATCTAGATATGCTGCACTATAGGCTTCCAGACCTGTAAGGACTGTATTCACCAACCTCTGAAAAGTGGCAGGTGCATTCTTCAGACCAAAGGGCATTACCACAAATTGATAATGCCCACTAGGGGTTGAGAATGCTGTCTTTGGCTTTGCATCATCAGCTAGTCTGATCTGCCAGTAGCCAGCTGTCAGGTCAAATGTGCTTAGATACTTGGCTGAGGCCAAAGTGTCTATTAGCTCATCTGCCCTAGGTATTGGATGGACATCAGTCCTAGTCACTGCATTGAGACCCCTGTAGTCCACACAAAACCTCATCTCTCTTTTCCCACCACTGGTGTGAGGTTTTGGCACAAGGACCACCGGACTAGCCCAAGGGCTATCTGAGGGTTCAATAACTCCCAAATCCAACATTTTCTGGACTTCTGTCCTGATACAGTCCCTGACATGGTCAGGTTGCCTATAAATCTTATTTTTAATAGGCAGACTGTCCCCAGTGTCCACTTCATGAGTGCACCAGGTGGTCTGACTTGGAGTCAGAGAGAACATATGTCTGTACTGATTGAGCACTTGTCTACAATCAGTTTGCTGCTGAGCAGTGAGGCTGCCTGCCAAGGCTACACCATCCACTGACCCATCATCAGGGTTCTGTGAGAGCAGGTCAGGGAGTGGGTCACTCTCTTCCTCCTGTCCCTCATCAGTAGCCATGAGCAAGCCCATGTCTGCCCTGTCCACATATGGTTTCAGTCTGTTGAAATGGAGAACCCTGTGGGGATTCCTGGGTGTTCCTAGGTCTACTAAATAGGTAATCTCACCCTTCTGTTCAACAATGGTATGGGGTCCACTCCATTTGTCTTGGAGAGCTGCTGGGGCCACTGGCTCCAACACCCACACCTTCTGTCCTGGCTGGTAAACAGTCAGTACAGCCTTTGGTCATGCCAGGCTTTTTGCAGTTCCTGGCTAGCCTCAAGGTTTTTAGTTGCCTTTTTCATGTATTCAGCCATCCTGGAGCGGAGACCAAGTACATAGTCCACTATGTCATGCTTTGGGGGCTTGAGAGGTAACTCCCATCCTTCCTTTACCAAGCACAATGGACCCCTGACAGGGTGACCAAACAAAAGTTCAAAAGGGCTGTAGCCAACCCCTTTTGAGGCACCTCCTGTATGCAAATAAAAGGCAGGGCAAGAGTATGTCCCATCTTCGCCTGAGCTTTTCTGGGAGCCCTTTAATCATGCCCTTTAAGGTTTTGTTGAATCTCTCAACTAAACCATTGCATTGTGGGTGATAGGGTGTGGTGAACTTGTAAGTCACTCCACACTCCTTCCACATTGCCTTCAAGTATCCAGATATAAAGTTTGCATCCCTGTCTGATACAACCTCCTTAGGGAAGCCCACTCTTGAGAAAATTCCCAGGAGGGCCCTTGCCACCACAGGTGCTGTAGTGGTCCTAAGGGGAATAGCCTCTGGGTACCTGGTGGCATGATCCACTACCACCAGGATAAACTTGTGCCCAGATGCTGTTTGGGGATCCATGGGACCAACAATGTCAATCCCCACCCTTTCAAAGGGAACCCCCACCACAGGTAGTGGTATCAGGGGGCCTTTGTAGTGCCACCTGCCTTGCCACTGGCCTGGCAGGTTACACAGGAGCGACAAAACTCCTTGGTGTCTTCAGACATGTGGGGCCAGTGAAAGTGAGGGACAATTCTGTCCCAAGTCTTGTTCTGGCCCAGGTGACCTGCTAAGGGAATGTCATGGGCTAGGGTCAATAGGAAGCCCCTGAACTTCAGAGGTATAACCAACCTCCTGGTGGCACCAGGCTTGGGGTCTCTACACTCTGAGTACAAGAGTCCATCATCCCAATACACTGTATGGGGACCACTAGCTTTCCCAGCAGCCTCAGCAGCAGCTTGCTGTCTGAGGGGTTCAAGAGAGGGGCAGCTCTGCTGCTCCTGGCTCAGATCTGCCCTGGAAGGGCCCCCTGTCCCCAAGAACTCAACCTGGTCAGGTTCAAGCTCCTCTGGGACAGTTCCTTCCTCAGGACTGAGATCATCCCCCTCAAGAGACTGATCTTCCTTCTGAGCCAAGGGGTAAGGCACTGCCTTTACACTACTACTCCTCCTCTTGGATGGCACTTGGTCCATTATTTCAGAATCCAAGGCCTGTTCAGTGTTAGACATTTTGCTCTGTGACCTGGTCACAGCAAACACATCTGCAGGGATCCCCAGCATTTCTGCATGGGTCCTGAGCTCCACTTCTGCCCAAGCTGAAGTTTCAAGATCATTGCCAAGCAAGCATTCCACTGGTAGGTTTGCACTCACCACAACCTTCTTAAGGCCAGTTACCCCTCCCCAGGAGAAGTTAACAACTGCCAGAGTATGGTCTGTTCTGACATTGCTAGCATTGGTCACTTGGTACATTTCACCAAGTATAATCTGCCCAGGATCCACAAGATCTTGTGTCACCATGGTGACACTTGCTCCTGTGTCCCTAAATGCCAAAGCCTCTTTTCCATTTATTAATGGCTGTTGCCTGTACTTGCCCAGATTACTGGGACTCACAGAGGAGGTCACATCCATGCCTCCATCACAGACTAGGACAGCCTGAGTGAGTTCTCTGACTAGGTCAGAGCCCATCTCCTTACCCAGGTGTAGGAGAGTAGGATCTGCTTCACATGGGTACCCCCACTTTTTGCTGATGCTTCACTGTTTTTCAACTTTAGTCTGGCTGGGGCCCTGCTAATCAGAACCCCAGCCTAGCTGCTTCCTCTCTAAAATGGTTTCCATGTGCCTTAGGCACATCTCTGATTGGAATCTGGAGTGCCCTTATAAGTCCCTAGTATATGGTATACTATGTACCCAGGGCATAGGTACCTCAGAGGCCTGCCAGGGGCTGAAGCATACTGGGGTGGCGTAGTGGGCAAAAGAACGATGGATTTAACCCAGATCTTTTGACTGGGGAGAATGTTTGCATTGTCAGCATTCCGTCCATCATTTGTTTGCTGTAACACTTTTCGCCCTAAGTGGGATGGGTATGCCCAGACGTGGGTCCCTTGCTCACTGTGCCACTGGATTCAAGCTAGCCTGGCTGAAGAAGGGTGACATACCCTGAAACCGGTCCCAGGATGCTTGTTTCCGGTCCAGGGAGGACCTGGCCTGGCAGTTCAGTCTGGACTGTTCCCATGGGGCACAGGGTCAAGACTGATTTGCATATGGCTGGGTCCAAACTGGGGTGGCGTAGTGGGCAAAAGAACAATGGATTTAACCCAGATCTTTTGACTGGGGGAGAATGTTTGTATTGTCAGCATTCCGTCCATCATTTGTTTGCTGTAATACTTTTCGCCCTAAGTGGGATGTGTATGCCCAGACGTGGGTCCCTTTCTCACTGTGCCACTGGATTCAAGCTAGCCTGGCTGAAGAAGGGTGACATACCCTGAAACCGGTCCCAGGATGCTTGTTTCCGGTCCAGGGAGGACCTGGCCTGGCAGTTCGGTCTGGACTGTTCCCATGGGGCACAGGGTCAAGACTGATTTGCATATGGCTGGGTCCAAACTGGGGTGGCGTAGTGGGCAAAAGAACGATGGATTTAACCCAGATCTTTTGACTGGGGGAGAATGTTTGCATTGTCAGCATTCCGTCCATCATTTGTTTGCTGTAACACTTTTCGCCCTAAGTGGGATGGGTATGCCCAGACGTGGGTCCCTTGCTCACTATGCCACTGGATTCAAGCTAGCCTGGCTGAAGAAGGGTGACATACCCTGAAACCGGTCCCAGGATGCTTGTTTCCGGTCCAGGGAGGACCTGGCCTGGCAGTTCGGTCTGGACTGTTCCCATGGGGCACAGGGTCAAGACTGATTTGCATATGGCTGGGTCCAAACTGGGGTGGCGTAGTGGGCAAAAGAACGATGGATTTAACCCAGATCTTTTGACTGGGGGAGAATGTTTGCATTGTCAGCATTCCATCCATCATTTGTTTGCTGTAACACTTTTCGCCCTAAGTGGGATGGGTATGCCCAGACGTGGGTCCCTTGCTCACTGTGCCACTGGATTCAAGCTAGCCTGGCTGAAGAAGGGTGACATACCCTGAAACCGGTCCCAGGATGCTTGTTTCCGGTCCAGGGAGGACCTGGCCTGGCAGTTCGGTCTGGACTGTTCCCATGGGGCACAGGGTCAAGACTGATTTGCATATGGCTGGGTCCAAACTGGGGTGACGTAGTGGGCAAAAGAACGATGGATTTAACCCAGATCTTTTGACTGGGGGAGAATGTTTGCATTGTCAGCATTCCGTCCATCATTTGTTTGCTGTAACACTTTTCGCCCTAAGTGGGATGGGTATGCCCAGACGTGGGTCCCTTGCTCACTGTGCCACTGGATTCAAGCTAGCCTGGCTGAAGAAGGGTGACATACCCTGAAACCGGTCCCAGGATGCTTGTTTCCGGTCCAGGGAGGACCTGGCCTGGCAGTTCGGTCTGGACTGTTCCCATGGGGCACAGGGTCAAGACTGATTTGCATATGGCTGGGTCCAAACTGGGGTGGCGTAGTGGGAAAATGAACAATGGATTTAACCCAGATCTTTTGACTGGGGGAGAATGTTTGCATTGTCAGCATTCCGTCCATCATTTGTTTGCTGTAACACTTTTCGCCCTAAGTGGGATGGGTATGCCCAGACGTGGGTCCCTTGCTCACTGTGCCACTGGATTCAAGCTAGCCTGGCTGAAGAAGGGTGACATACCCTGAAACCGGTCCCAGGATGCTTGTTTCCGGTCCAGGGAGGACCTGGTCTGGCAGTTCGGTCTGGACTGTTCCCATGGGGCACAGGGTCAAGACTGATATGCATATGGCTGGGTCCAAACTGGGGTGGCGTAGTGGGCAAAAGAACGATGCATTTAACCCAGATCTTTTGACTGGGGGAGAATGTTTGCATTGTCAGCATTCCGTCCATCATTTGTTTGCTGTAACACAGCAAACACATCTGCAGGGATCCCCAGCATTTCTGCATGGGTCCTGAGCTCCACTTCTGCCCAAGCTGAAGTTTCCAGATTATTGCCAAGCAAGCATTCCACTGGTAGGTCTGCACTCACCACAACCTTCTTAAGGCCAGTTACCCCTCCCCAGGAGAAGTTAACAACTGCCAGAGTATGGTCTGTTCTGACATTGCTAGCATTGGTCACTTGGTACATTTCACCAAGTATAATCTGCCCAGGATCCACAAGGTCTTGTGTCACCATGGTGACACTTGCCCCTTCATCCCTAAATGCCAAAGCCTCTTTTCCATTGATTAAGGGCTGTTGCCTGTACTTGCCCAGATTACTGGGACTCACAGAGGAGGTCACATCCATGCCTCCATCACAGACTAGGACAGCCTGAGTGAGTTCTCTGACTAGGTCAGAGCTCATCTCTTTACCCAGGGTCAACCCTACTAAACCCTTGGCCTGTGTACTCCCACCACCAATTGTAACTGCACTAGGGGGAACAGGTGCCTTAGAGGCATTGGTGGGGGCTGGAATAGAGTCTTTGGACTTGGTGCAATCACTGGTCCAGTGTGTCTTTTGCTTACAGACTTTGCACCATGGTTTCTTTTGGCCTTTTCCCTTGTTAGACTGTGAATCCCCAACTGAAGAAGATTTTTGGGGGCCTTGTGAAGACTTCTGGTCTTTACCCTTCTCCCCACTCTTATCAGAGTTCTTAGAATCTTGCTTCTTTGGGTCACCACCTTGGTTCTGTACCTTCTGCCTCACCCTGGTTCTGACCCATTTGTCTGCCTTCTTTCCCAATTCTTGGGGAGAGGTCAGATCAGAGTCAACCAGGTACTGATGCAACAGCTGATTTTGACAGTTATTAAGAATCTGCTCCCTCATGATAAGATTGTACAATCCTGTGAAGTCACATACCTTACTGCCCATCAACCAACCTTCCAGAGCCTTAGCAGAACAATCCACATAGTCCACCCAGTCTTGAGTCTGTGCTTTTTGGGTATCTCTGAACTTTAACCTGTATTGTTCAGTTGTTAGGCCAAACCCATCAATCAGAGCACTCTTCAAGACTTTGTAATTGTCAGCATTCTCTTCTCTAACAGTGAGGAGCTTGTCTCTACCTTTGTCTGCAAAGGAGAGCCACAAGATTGCTGCCCACTGCTCCTGAGGGACCCTCTGTACTTTACAGGCCCTCTCCAGTGCAGTTATCCATTTGTGGATGTCATCCCCACTCTGGTAGGGAGGGACAATCTTGCTCAGGTTTCTATGGTCATAAGACCTTTCCCTATCTCTGGGGAAATTGCTGCCACCATGGGACTCTAGTCCCATCTTTTTCTTTGCTTTTCAAGCTCTAGGGACTCCCTGTCTATAGCCAACTGCTCTCTTCTGAGTCTCAACTGAGCTTCTCCATACTTGAGCAGTCTCTCTTTCCTTTCATGAGAGGATTCACTCCTATGACAGGAAACAGAGGTCCCTATTGAGGTGTCAGAGTGGTTAGACTCCTGAGAAGGAGATCTAGGCCTTCTGGGCACACTCACAACTCTTCCTGGGGGGACAAAGGGGAGGTCATTCTGATCCTCCTGCTCATCCTCATGAGGAGCTGGATTTTCCAGGTCAAGGTCATTGTCACCTTCCTGGCCTGTCTCAGAGGGGGGGTCCTGGGTGATTTCACCCCTGGCCCCTTCCTCATCTTCTGCCCCACCCTGTCTGCCTGCCCCTTCAGACCCTAGGGGTCTGCTGAGATCATCTGACAGTAGCACCTCCCTGAGGTGTTGGGTGCTGGCACTTTTGCCTGTCTTCAGCTTCCTAGTATTGCACATTGCTCTCAATTCCAAGAATGGGAGATTATCATACTTGGAGGGAAGAAGCCCACTGGCTTCTGGCAAGGACTAACTGGGTCCTGTCCTTGAAGACATTACTAGTGAGGTGTGGTGTA
The DNA here is from genome assembly GCA_963921515.1 of Calotriton arnoldi. NCBI lineage: Eukaryota > Metazoa > Chordata > Amphibia > Caudata > Salamandridae > Calotriton > Calotriton arnoldi. The sequence goes on along the minus strand of CAWUFW010005964.1, from coordinate 15,575 downwards.
TGCACTACCTACTCTAGTGTGGCCTACTAAACTCTCTTGAGTTGTAGAAAGGGTGTGCTATCCCTTAACACACAACTCTAAGTTCAGTAGAACTTACTGTATCCTAAGCTTGATTTATATGTACCTAAGGTACCCTTAGTGGTTTTCAGTTGATCAATTCAATTGAGATTATCTGGTAAAACAATAGCAAGATGGAATCCCACACGCTGCATACCAATGTGAGAAGTTGGCCTGGTATATGCTGTCCACTAATTATAGTGGGCACCTTACACCAGTCCAAACAACCCCTTATTGGAGATAGGTTAAAGACAACCTTTATTGAAAGCTATCCTAGTGGTAGCTATGGAGAGCAGCCTTCAGGCTAAGTCTTGAAGGAATGTAAAGCAGCTTGTTTTACCAGTCTATAATCTCTTGAGTGACCAAATGAAAGAGGACCACACCAGGAATATATTCAAAATATATGTATTTATTGCTAAACACACCCCTCTAGTCTCTTTATGAGGCTAGAGTTCGAAGTACATAAGTTATAAGTTAGTTATCAACAGTAATAGCACAAATACACGTTTGAGCCCTAGGGGTGTACCAAACCATATACCAATAAAGTGGTATACGAACCACGACTGAGCTAGACACAAGGCCTAGAGCCTGTAGAAGTGCTTGGCCCTCAAGGAACCACCCAAGGTAGTGACACAGGGGACCCACGGGGAACGCGTGCAGTGTGAGAACACAGCCGCGAGCCGCCGTTGACTTCTATGGGGAATGTCGCGGTTGGAGTTTTAAAGGAAAGGGGCACTTAGAGGAGGACTTGGAGCAAACCCCTTTAGAACTAGGTCGTTCTAGAGTCTATACCCACGGGAGCACCAGAGTACTCGAGTTACCTCACCCAGGGAAGCCGGGTGCATAGGTGTCTTTCGGGGTCGGGTTTCGTCGTCGTTTTCAATGGCGATCTGCGGCAAAGTGCTGCTGGCGGCCAAGTCGAAAGTGTTCGGGTGGATCCAAAGGTGGATCGAAGATCTGAAGAACCTGAAAGCAGAGGGGACAGAGTCTGGGTCACTAGCCAGTGACCAGGAAGGCGATGAGCGGATGCCCACCGATGTCGGGTGCTTCAGGTAGGTTGACAGTCGTCTTGACTCTTCAGCCACAAGGTCCAGGAGGCGTCGACGACAACCAGGAGCTGGATTCGAGCTGTCCCACGATGTCTGTCGATTGCAGGCGTGTCGCCGACCGGATTGGACCCAACAAGCATTGGCAACGGCAAGTTTCGTGGAAATAGAAGAAGGACGGTGGTGCAGACCAGCAAGGTCTGAGGGACTCACCCAGCAAGGGTAAGTCAGGGCACGTCTGGAACAACCAAGGAAGCTCAAGCAGAAGAAGAGTTGCCTTCGGGAGGGCCCACTAGCCAATAGACTAGCGACCGCAAAGGAGCCTCAAGTGGATGCACCTAGAGCTGGCTTACAGGACACTCGTGGAGTGGAGGCCAGTGATCTTCGGTGCAGTCAGTGCTGGAGGCGGGGGCTACTCGGAGCCCAAAGCACAACTTCGTGGGAGTCCAGGAAGAGGATGCACTTGCAAATGTGCTTGGTGTCCAGGAGTCATGGTTCCACGTTACCCACGACAGCTACGGGCCTCATCTTTGCTGGGAGCTCAGGCCAGCCTCGGGGAAGTCCTGAAATCCACCTCTGGTGTTGCAAAGACTTCGGTGTCTAGCGGGAGCTTCAGCGATGCAGACCGGACAATTGCTTCTTAGGTGCCTGCCAAGCAGGGGAGTCACTCCTTGACCCCAAGGGAGATTCTTCAGTCCTCTAATCTTAAAGTAGAGCGTCGAAGGTCCAGGATTCTGTATCAGAGTTTCGTCCAGGTAAATCTAAAGTCCTAAGGACAGGGGTCCCATACTTATACAAAGTTAGGGGGTTGGACATACTCTGGGGACCCACCTATGGGAGGGTCAGGGAAGAGGGGTGGTTACACCCATTCCCTTTGTCCAGTTTCACGACAGAGCAGGGGCTGGAAGCCCCTGAACCAGTTTGAACTGGGGTATGCACAGGGACACCAAATGTGCCCCCAGTGCAGGACTTCAAAGCACCAGAGGGTGCTCCCGCCCAGCCCCAATACACACTATCCTTCTGGGGAGGTGGTTACACCTCCTTGCAACAGGAAACCTATTGTCCAGGCCTCCCCTGCCGGAGTTTCAGTCAGCAGCAGGAGGCCAGACCCGTGTCTGTGGCAGCGGCATCCATTTTGTGATGCCAGGGCTCTGGAAAGAAGTTACCGGGTAGCCCGGTTTGTACATGTCTCTCCCTCTAGAAGGGTGGAATGCTACCCCCGCCGCCAGAACTGGCGGGGGGTAGTATTCCAAGATGTTTGACACCAAACACGACATGTTTTGGTGCAGCCAGTCCAAAGTTAGCATTCTACCGCGAGGATATAATGCACTTAAGAGTACATGGTCAGGCTGCACTACAAACAGCATCAGAGAAGGGTCTCCGACCGCTGCAGAGGGGCTCTGCTCATGCAGGGGCACCCTCTCACATAAGAACCAAGCACTCTGCCTTCAGGATTGATAAGGCCTGCCATAGGAGTGACTTATAGGTTTATATGTGTGCATATGCAGTGATATAGGTAACCTATATCATAGTAAGAGGTGCATGCACCACCTTACCCAGGCTGCAGTAGCAGACCTGTGGTGTCCTTTTGGCTTGCCTTCCAGGGGTGGCATAATACATGCTTCAGCCCCTGGCAGGCCTCTGAGGTACCTATGCCCTGGGTACATAGTATACCATATACTAGGGACTTATAAGGGCACTCCAGATTCCAATCAGAGATGTGCCTAAGGCACATGGAAACCATTTTAGAGAGGAAGCAGCTAGGCTGGGGTTCTGATTAGCAGGGCCCCAGCCAGACTAAAGTCGAAAAACAGTGAAGCATCAGCAAAAAGTGGGGGTACCCATGTGAAGCAGATCCTACTCTCCTACACCTGGGTAAGGAGATGGGCTCTGACCTAGTCAGAGAACTCACTCAGGCTGTCCTAGTCTGTGATGGAGGCATGGATGTGACCTCCTCTGTGAGTCCCAGTAATCTGGGCAAGTACAGGCAACAGCCATTAATAAATGGAAAAGAGGCTTTGGCATTTAGGGACACAGGAGCAAGTGTCACCATGGTGACACAAGATCTTGTGGATCCTGGGCAGATTATACTTGGTGAAATGTACCAAGTGACCAATGCTAGCAATGTCAGAACAGACCATACTCTGGCAGTTGTTAACTTCTCCTGGGGAGGGGTAACTGGCATTAAGAAGGTTGTGGTGAGTGCAAACCTACCAGTGGAATGCTTGCTTGGCAATGATCTTGAAACTTCAGCTTGGGCAGAAGTGGAGCTCAGGACCCATGCAGAAATGCTGGAGATCCCTGCAGATGTGTTTGCTGTGACCAGGTCACAGAGCAAAATGTCTAACACTGAACAGGCCTTGGATTCTGAAATAATGGACCAAGTGCCATCCAAGAGGAGGAGTAGTAGGGTAAAGGCAGTGCCTTCCCCTTGGCTCAGAAGGAAGATCAGTCTCTTGAGGGGATGATCTCAGTCCTGAGGAAGGAACTGTCCCAGAGGAGCTTGAACCTGACCAGGTTGAGCTCTTGGGGACAGGGGCCCTTCCAGGGCAGATCTGAGCCAGGAGCAGCAGAGCTGCCCCTCTCTTGAACCCCTCAGACAGCAAGCTGCTGCTGAGGCTGCTGGGAAAGCTAGTGGTCCCCATACAGTGTATTGGGATGATGGACTCTTGTACTCAGAGTGTAGAGACCCCAAGCCTGGTGCTGTGAGAAGTTGGCCTGGTATATGCTGTCCACTAATTATAGTGGGCACCTTGCACCAGTCCAAACAACCCCTTATTGGAGATAGGTTAAAGACAACCTTTATTGAAAGCTATCCTAGTGGTAGCTATGGAGAGCAGCCTTCAGGCTAAGTCTTGAAGGAATGTAAAGCAGCTTGTTTTACCAGTCTATAATCTCTTGAGTGACCAAATGAAAGAGCACCACACCAGGTATATATTCAAAATATATGTATTTATTGCTAAACACACCCCTCTAGTCTCTTTATGAGGCTAGAGTTCGAAGTACATAAGTTATAAGTTAGTTATCTACAGTAATAGCACAAATACACGTTTGAGCCCTAGGGGCGTACCAAACCATATACCAATAAAGTGGTATAAGAACCACGACTGAGCTAGACACATGGCCTAGAGCCTGTAGAAGTGCTTGGACCACAAGGAACCACCCAAGGTAGTGACACAGGGGACCCACGGGGACGCGTGCAGTGTGAGAACACAGCCGCGAATCGCCAATGACTTCTATGGGGAAAGTCGCGGTTGGAATTTTAAAGAAAAGGGACACTTAGAGGAGGACTTGGAGCAAACCCTTTTAGAACTAGGCTGTTCTAGTGTCAATACCCACGGGAGCACCGGAGTACTCGAGTTACCTCACTCAGGGGAGCCGGGTGCATAGGTGCCTTTCGGGGTCGGGTTTCGTCGTCGTTTTCAATGGCGATCTGCTGCAAAGTGCTGCTGGCGGCCAAGTCGAAAGTGTTCGGGTGGATCCAAAGGTGGATCGAAGATCTGAAGAACCTGAAAGCAGAGGGGACAGAGTCTGGGTCACTAGCCAGTGACCAGGAAGGCGATGAGCAGATTCCCACCGATGTCGTGATCTTCAGGTAGGTTGACGGTCGTCTTGACTCTTCAGCCACGAGGTCCAGGACGTGTCGACGACGACCAGGAGCTGGATTCGAGCTGTCCCACAATGTCTGTCGATTGCAGGGGTGTCGGCGACCGGATTGGACCCAACAAGCCTTGGCAACGGCAAGTCTCGTGGAAATGGAAGAAGGACGATGGTGCAGAGCAGCAAGGTCTGTGGGACTCACCCAGCAAAGGTAAGTCAGGGCACGCCTGGTGCAATCAGGGAGCCCAAGCAGAAGAAGATTGGCCTTCGGGAGGGCCTACTAGCCAACGGACTAGTGACCATGAAGGAGCCTCGAGTGGACACACTTGGAGCTGACTCACAGGACACTCGTAGAGTGGAGGCCAGTGATCTTCGGTGCAGTCGGTGCTGGAGGCTGGGGCTACTCGGAGCCCAAAGCACAACTTCGTGGGATACCCAGAAGAGGATGCACTTGCAAATGCAATCGGTGTCCAGGGGTCACGGTTCCACATTACCCACGACAGCTATGGGCCTCAGCTTTGCTGGGGACTCAGGGCAGCCTCGGGGAAGTCTGGAAATCCACATCTGGTGATGCAAAGACGTCGGCGGCCGGCGGGAGCTTCAGCGATGCAGACCGGACAATTGCTTCTTTGGTGCCTGCCAAGCAGGGGAGTCACTCCTTGACCCCAAGGGAGATTCTTCAGTCCTCTAATCTTGAAGTAGAGCGTCGAAGGTCCAGGATTCTGTGTCAGAGTTTCGTCCAGGTAAATCTAAAGCCCTAAGGACTGGGGTGCCATACTTATACCAAGTTAGGGGGTTGGACATACTCTGGGGACCCACCTATAGGAGGGTCAGGGCAGAGGGGTGGTTACACCCCTTTCCCTTTGTCCAGTTTTGCGCCAGAGCAGGGGCTGGAAGCCCCTGAGCCGGTTTGAACTGGGGTATGCACAGGGACACCAAATGTGCCCCCAGTGCAGGACTTCAAAGCACCAGAGAGTGCTCCCGCCCAGCCCCAATACACACTATCCTGTCTGGGGAGGTGGTTACACCTCCCTGGGACAGGAAACCTATTGTCCAGGCCTCCCCTGCCGGAGTTTCGGTCAGCAGCAGGAGGCCAGACTCGTGTCTGTGGCAGCGGCATCCATTTTGTGATGCCAGGGCTTGGAAAGAAGTTACCGGGCAGGCCGGTGTGTACATGTCTCTCCTCTAGAAGGGTGGAATGCTACCCCCGCCGCCAGAACTGGTGGGGGTAGTATTCCAAGATGTTTGACACCAAACACGACATGTTTCTGTGCAGCCATCCCAAAGTTAGCATTTAACACGAAGTTATAATGCGCTTAAGAGTATATGGTCAGGCTGCACTACAAACAGCATCAGAGAAGGGTCTCCGAACACTGCAGAGGGGCCCTGCTCATGCAGGGGCACCCTCTCACATAGGAACCACGCACTCTGCCTCCAGGATTGATAAGGCCTGCCATAGGAGTTACTTATAGGTTTATATGTGTGTATTTATGTAGTGATATAGGTAGCCTATATCACAGTAAGGGGTGCATGCACCACCTTACCCAGGCTGCAGTAGCAGACCTGTGGTGTCATTTTGGATGGCCTTCCAGGGGTGGCACAATACATGCTGCAGCCCCTGGTAGGCCTCTGAGGTACCTATGCCCTGGGTACATAGTGTACCATATACTAGGGACTTATAAGGGCACTCCAGATTCCAATCAGAGATATGCCTAAGGCACATGGAAACCATTTTAGAGAGGAAGCAGCTAGGCTGGGGTTCTGATTAGCAGGGCCCCAGCCAGACTAAAGTCGAAAAACAGTGAAGCATCAGCAAAAAGTGGGGGTACCCATGTGAAGCAGATCCTACTCTCCTACACAACCCCCCCCCAAACGTAGGGACATTAAACTAACCTTACCCAGTTAAGTCTTCATGTTCTAAGTGGAAGTACCTAGCGAGTCCATCTGCATTGGCATGGTTACTCCCAGGTCTATGTTCCACTGTGAAGTCCATCCCCTGTAGGGAAATGGACCACCTAAGCAGTTTGGGGTTATCACCCTTCATTTGTTTTAGCCATAAGAGGGGCTTATGGTCTGTTTGAACAAGGAAGTGAGTACCAAACAAGTATGGCCTCAACTTCTTCAGAGCCCAGACCACAGCAAAGGCCTCCCTCTCAATGGCTGACCAACGTTTCTCTCTAGGGGTCAGCCTTCTGCTAATAAAAGCTACTGGCTGATCCTGACCTTCATCATTCAATTGTGACAGTACAGCCCCTACCCCCAATTCAGATGCATCTGTTTGAACAATGAACTTCTTGGAGTAATCAGGACTCTGTAGAATGGGAGCAGTGCACATGGCCTGCTTTAGGTCATCAAATGCCTTTTGACAGCTAACTGTCCACTGAACCTTTTGGGCATTTTCTTGGAAGTTAAGTCATTCAGGGGTGTCACTATTGATCCATACCCCTTGACAAATCTCCTATAATACCCAGTCAGGCCTAAAAAGGCTCTCACCTGAGTCTGGGTAGTTGGAGCAGTCTAGTCCATGATGGTCTGGATCTTGCTCTGCAGTGGTTGAACCTGGCCTCCACCCACAAGGTGGCCCAGGTACACAACCTGACTCTGCCCTATCTGGCACTTGGTGGCCTTGATAGTCAGGCCTGCTTTCTGCAGGGCCTGCAAAACATTTCTGAGGTGGACCAGGTGATCCTCCCAGGTGGAGCTAAATACAGCAATATCATCTAGATATGCTGCACTATAGGCTTCCAGACCCGTAAGGACTGTATTCACCAACCTCTGAAAAGTGGCAGGTGCATTCTTCAGACCAAAGGGCATCACCACAAATTGATAATGCCCACTAGTGGTTGAGAATGCTGTCTTTGGCTTTGCATCATCAGCTAGTCTGATCTGCCAGTAGCCAGCTGTCAGGTCAAATGTGCTTAGATACTTGGCTGAGGCCAAAGTGTCTATTAGCTCATCTGCCCTAGGTATTGGATGGGCATCAGTCCTAGTGACTGCATTGAGACCCCTGTAGTCCACACAAAACCTCATCTCTCTTTTCCCACCATTGGTGTGAGGTTTTGGCACAAGGACCACTGTGTGAGAAGTTGGCCTGGCATATGCTGTCCACTAATTATAGTGCGCACCTTGCACCAGTCCAAACAACCCCTTATTGGAGATAGGTTAAAGACAACCTTTATTGAAAGCTATCCTAGTGGTAGCTATGGAGAGCAGCCTTCAGGCTAAGTCTTGAAGGAATGTAAAGCAGCTTGTTTTACCAGTCTATAATCTCTTGAGTGACCAAATGAAAGAGGACCACACCAGGTATATATTCAAAATATATGTATTTATTACTAAACACACCCCTCTAGTCTCTTTATGAGGCTAGAGTTCGAAGTACATAAGTTATAAGTTAGTTATCTACAGTAATAGCACAAATACACGTTTGAGCCCCAGGGGCGTACCAAACCATATACCAATAAAGTGGTATAAGAACCACGACTGAGCTAGACACAAGGCCTAGAGCCTGTAGAAGTGCTTGGACCACAAGGAACCACCCAAGGCAGTGACACAGGGGACCCACGGGGGACGCGTGCAGTGTATGAACACAGCCGCGAACCACCGTTAACTTCTAGGGGAAAGTCGCGATTAGAATTTAAAAGAAAAGGGACACTTAGAAGAGGACTTGGAGCAAACCCTTTGAGAACTAGGCTGTTCTAGTGTCAATACCCACGGGAGCACCGGAGTACTCGAGTTACCTCACCCAGGGAGCCGGGTGCATAGGTGTCTTTCGGGGTCGGGTTTCGTCGTCGCTTTCTATGGCGATCTGCTGCAAAGTGCTGCTGGCGACCAAGTCGAAAGTGTTCGGGTGGATCCAAAGGTGGATCAAAGATCTGAAGAACCTGAAAGCAGAGGGGACAGAGTCTGGGTCACTAGCCAGTGACCAGGAAGGCGATGAGCAGATGCCCACCGATGTCGAGTGCTTCAGGTAGGTTGACAGTCGTCTTGACTCTTCAGCCACGAGGTACAGGAGGTGTCGACGACAACCAGGAGCTGGATTGGAGCTGTCCCACGACGTCTGTCGATTGCAGGGGTGTCGGCGACCGGATTGGACCCAACAAGCCTTGGCAACGGCAAGTCTCGTGGAAATAGAAGAAGGACGATGTTGCAGACCAGCAAGGTCTGGGGGACTCACCCAGCGAAGATAAGTCAGGGCACGCTTGGAGCAACCAGGGAGCCCAAGCAGAAAAAGATTGGCCTTCGGGAGGGCCTACTAGCCAACGGACTAGCGACCGCGAAGGAGCCTTGAGACGATGCACGTGGAGCTGGCTCACAGGACACTCGTGGAGTGGAGGCCAGTGATCTTCAGTGCAGTTGGTGCTGGAGGCTGGGGCTAGTCGAAGCCCAAAACACGATTTCGTGGAAGACCCAGAAAAGGATGCACTTGCAAATGCGATCGGTGTCCAGGGGTCACGGTTCCACGTTACCCACAACAGCTAAGGGCCTCAGCTTTGCTGGGGACTCAGAGCAGCCTCGGGGAAGTCTGGAAATCCATCTCTGGTGATGCAAAGACTTCGGCGACTGACGGGAGCTTCAGCGATGCAGACCGGACAATTGCTTCTTTGGTGCCTGCCAAGCAGGGGAGTCACTCCTTGACCCCAAGGGAGATTCTTCAGTCCTCTAATCTTGAAGTAGAGCGTCGAAGGTCCAGGATTCTGTATCAGAGTTTCGTCCAGGTAAATCTAAAGTCCTAAGGACTGGGGTCCCCTACTTATACTAAGGTAGGGGGTTGGACATACTCTGTGGCCCCACCTATGGGAGGGTCAGGGCAGAGGGGTGGTTACACCCCTTTCCCTTTGTCCAGTTTCGCGCCAGAGCAGGGGCTGGAAGCCCCTGAGCCGGTTTGAACTGGGGTATGCACAGGGACACCAAGTGTGCCCCCAGTGCAGGACTTCAAAGCACCCGAGAGTGCTCCCGCCCAGCCCCAATACACACTATCCTGTCTGGGGAGGTGGTCACACCTCCCTGGGACAGGAAACCTATTGTCCAGGCCTCCCCTGCCGGAGTTTTGGTCAGCAGCAGGAGGCCAGACTCGTGTCTGTGGCAGCGGCATCCATTTTGTGATGCCAGGGCTCTGGAAAGTCAGTACCGGGTATACCGGTGTGTACATGTCTCTCCCTCTAGAAAGGTGGAATGCTACCCCCGCCGCCAGAACTGGCGGGGGTGTAGTATTCCAAGATGTTTGACACCAAACACGACATGTTTCCGTGCAGCCATCCCAAAGTTAGCATTTAACGCGAGGTTATAATGCGCTTAAGAGTATATGGTCGGGCTGCACTACAAACAGCATCAGAGAAGGGTCTCCGAATGCTGCAGAGGGGCCCAGCTCATGCAGGGGCACCCTCTCACATAGGAACCACGCACTCTGCCTTCAGGATTGATAAGGCCTGCCATAGGAGTGACTTATAGGTTTATATGTGTGTATTTATGTAGTGATATAGGTAGCCTATATCACAGTAAGGGGTGCATGCACCACCTTACCCAGGCTGCAGTAGCAGACCTGTGGTGTCATTTTGGATGGCCTTCCAGGGGTGGCACAATACATGCTGCAGCCCCTGGTAGGCCTCTGAGGTACCTATGCCCTGGGTACATAGTATACCATATACTAGGGACTTATAAGGGCACTCCAGATTCCAATCAGAGATGTGCCTAAGGCACATGGAAACCATTTTAAAGAGGAAGCAGCTAGGCTGGGATTCTGATTAACAGGGCCCCAGCCAGACTAAGGTCGAAAAACAGTGAAGCATCAGCAAAAAGTGGGGTTACCCATGTGAAGCAGATCCTACTCTCCTACACAACCCCCCCCAAACGTAGGGACATTAAACTAACCTTGCCCAGTTAAGTCTTCATGTTCTAAGTGGAAGTACCTAGAGAGTCCATCTGCATTGGCATGGTTACTCCCAGGTCTATGTTCCACTGTGAAGTCCATCCCCTGTAGGGAAATGGACCACCTAAGCAGTTTGGGGTTTTCACCCTTCATTTGTTTTAGCCATAAGAGGGGCTTATGGTCTGTTTGAACAAGGAAGTGAGTACCAAACAAGTATGGCCTCAACTTCTTCAGAGCCCAGACCACAGCAAAGGCCTCCCTCTCAATGGCTGACCAACGTTTCTCTCTAGGGGTCAGCCTTCTGCTAATAAAAGCTACTGGCTGATCCTGACCTTCATCATTCAATTGTGACAGTACAGCCCCTACCCCCAATTCAGATGCATCAGTTTGAACAATGAACTTCTTGGAGTAATCAGGACTCTGTAGAATGGGAGCAGTGCACATGGCCTGCTTCAGGTCATCAAATGCCTTTTGACAGCTAACTGTCCACTGAACCTTTTTGGGCATTTTCTTGGAAGTTAAGTCATTCAGGGGTGTCACTATTGATCCATACCCCTTGACAAATCTCCTATAGTACCCAGTCAGGCCTAAGAAGGCTCTCACCTGAGTCTGGGTAGTTGGAGCAGTCCAGTCCATGATGGTCTGGATCTTGCTCTGCAGTGGTTGAACCTGGCCTCCACCCACAAGGTGGCCCAGGTACACAACCTGACTCTGCCCTATCTGGCACTTGGTGGCCTTGATAGTCAGGCCTGCTTTCTGCAGGGCCTGTAAAACATTTCTGAGGTGGACCAGGTGATCCTCCCAGTTGGAGCTAAAGACAGCAATATCATCTAGATATGCTGCACTATAGGCTTCCAGACCTGTAAGGACTGTATTCACCAACCTCTGAAAAGTGGCAGGTGCATTCTTCAGACCAAAGGGCATCACCACAAATTGATAATGCCCACTAGGGGTGGAGAATGCTGTCTTTGGCTTTGCATCATCAGCTAGTCTGATCTGCCAGTAGCCAGCTGTCAGGTCAAATGTGCTTAGATACTTGGCTGAGGCCAAAGTGTCTATTAGCTCATCTGCCCTAGGTATTGGATGGGCATCAGTCCTAGTGACTGCATTGAGACCCCTGTAGTCCACACAAAACCTCATCTCTCTTTTCCCACCATTGGTGTGAGGTTTTGGCACAAGGACCACTGGACTAGCCCAAGGGCTATCTGAGGGTTCAATAACTCCCAAATCCAACATCTTCTGAACTTCTGTCCTGATACAGTCCCTGACATGGTCAGGTTGCCTATAAATCTTATTTTTAATAGGCAGACTGTCCACAGTGTCCACTTCATGAGTGCACCAGGTAGTCTGACTGGGTGTCAGTGAGAATATGTGTCTGAACTGATTGAGCACCTGTCTGCAATCAGTCTGCTGCTGGGTAGTGAGGCTGCCTGCCAAGGCTACACCATCCACTGACCCATCACCAGGGTTCTGTGAGAGCAGGTCAGGGAGTGGGTCACTCTCTTCCTCCTGTCCCTCATCAGTAGCCATGAGCAAGCCCATGTCTGCCCTGTCCACATATGGTTTTAACCTGTTGACATGGAGAACCCTGTGGGGACTCCTGGGTGTTCCTAGGTCTACTAAGTAGGTAACCTCACCCTTCTGTTCAACAATGGTATGGGGTCCACTCCATTTGTCTTGGAGAGCTGCTGGGGCCACTGGCTCCAACACCCACACCTTCTGTCCTGGCTGGTAAACAGTCAGTACAGCCTTTGGTCATGCCAGGCTTTTTGAAGTTCCTGGCTAGCCTCAAGGTTTTTAGTTGCCTTTTTCATATACTCAGCCATCCGGGAGCGGAGACCAAGTACATAGTCCACTATGTCATGCTTTGGGGGCTTGAGAGGTAACTCCCATCCTTCCTTTACCAAGCACAATGGACCCCTGACAGGGTGACTAAACAAAAGTTCAAAAGGGCTGTAGCCAACCCCTTTTGAGGCACCTCCCTGTACGCAAATAAAAGGCAGGGCAAGAGTATGTCCCATCTTCGCCTAAGCTTTTCTGGGAGCCCTTTAATCATGCCCTTCAAGGTTTTGTTGAATCTCTCAACTAAACCATTGCATTGTGGGTGATAGGGTGTGGTGAACTTGTAAGTCACTCCACACTCCTTCCACATTGCTTTTAAGTATCCAGACATAAAGTTTGCACCCCTGTCTGATACAACCTCCTTAGGGAAGCCCACTCTTGAGAAAATTCCCAGGAGGGCCCTTGCCACCACAGGTGCTGTAGTGGTCCTAAGGGGAATAGCCTCTGGGTACCTGGTGGCATGATCCACTAACACCAGGATAAACCTGTGCCCAGATGCTGTTTGGGGATCCATGGGACCAACAATGTCAATCCCCACCCTTTCAAAGGGAACCCCCACCACAGGTAGTGGTATCAGGGGGCCTTTGTAGTGCCACCTGCCTTGCCACTGGCCTGGCAGGTTACACAGGAGCGACAAAACTCCTTGGTGTCTTCAGACATGTGGGGCCAGTGAAAGTGAGGGACAATTCTGTCCCAAGTCTTGTTCTGGCCCAGGTGACCTGCTAAGGGAATATCATGGGCTAGGGTCAATAGGAAGCCCCTGAACTTCAGAGGTATAACCAACCTCCTGGTAGCACCAGGCTTGGGGTCTCTACACTCTGAGTACAAGAGTCCATCATCCCAATACACGGTATGGGGACCACTAGCTTTCCCAGCAGCCTCAGCAGCAGCTTGCTGTCTGAGGGGTTCAAGAGAGGGGCAGCTCTGCTGCTCCTGGCTCAGATCTGCCCCGGAAGGTCCCCCTGTCCCCAAGAACTCAACCTGTTCAGGTTCAAGCTCCTCTGGGACAGTTCCTTCCTCAGGACTGAGATCATCCCCCTCAAGGGACTGATCTTCCTTCTGAGCCAAGGGGGAAGGCACTGCCTTTACCCTACTACTCCTCTTCTTGGAGGGCACTTGGTCCATTATTCCAGAATCCAAGGCCTGTTCAGTGCTAGACATTTTGGCCTGTGACCTGGTCACAGCAAACACATCTGCAGGGATGCCCAGCAATTCTGCATGGGTCCTGAGCTCCACTTCTGCCCAAGCTGAAGTTTCTAAGTCATTGCCAAGCAAGCATTCAACGGGTAGGTCTGCACTTACCACAACCTTCTTAAGGCCAGTTACCCCTCCCCAGGAGAAGTTAACAACTGCCAGAGTATGGTCTGTTCTGACGTTGCTAGCATTGGTCACTTGGTACATTTCACCAAGTATGATCTGCCCAGGATTCACAAGGTCTTGTGTCACCATGGTGACACTTGCCCCTGTGTCCCTAAATGCCAAAGCCTCTCTTCCATTGATTAAGGGCTGTTGTCTGTACTTGCCCAGATTACTGGGACTCATAGAGGAGGTCATATCCATGCCTCCATCACAGACTAGGACAGCCTGAGTGAGTTCTCTGACTAGGTCAGAGCTCATCTCTTTACCCAGGGTCAACCCTACTAAACCCTTGGCTTGTGTAGTCCCACCACCAACTGTAACTGCACTAGGGGGAGCAGGTGCCTTGGGGGCATTGGTGGGGGCTGGAGTCGAGTCTTTTTTGACTTGGTGCAATCACTGGTCCAGTGGGTCTTTTGCTTACAGACCTTGCACCACGGTTTCCTTTGGCCTTTCCCTTTGGTAGACTGTGAATCCCCACCTGAAGAAGATTTTTGGGGGCCTTGTGAAGACTTTTGATCTTTACCCTTCTCCCCACCCTTATCAGAGGTTTTCGAATCTTGCTTCTTAGGGTCACCACCTTGGTTCTGTACCTTCTGCTTCACCCTGGTTCTGACCCATTTGTCTGCCTTCTTTCCCAATTCTTGGGGAGAGGTCAGATCAGTCTACCAGGTGCTGATGCAACAGCTGATTTTGACAGTTATTAAGAATCTGCTCCCTCATTATCAGATTGTACAATCCTGTGAAGTCACATACCTTACTGCCCAATAACCAACCTTCCAGAGCCTTGGCAGAACAATCAACAAAGTCCACCCAGTCTTGAGTCTGTGCTTTTTGGGTATCCCTGAACTTTAACCTGTATTGTTCAGTGGTTAGGCCAAACGCATCAATTAGAGCACTCTTCAAGACTTTGTAATTATCAGCATCCTCCTCTCTAACAGTGAGGAGCTTGTCTCTACCTTTGTCTGCAAAGGAGAGCCACAAGATTGCTGCCCACTGCTCCTGAGGGACCCTCTGTACTTTACAGGCCCTCTCTAGAGCAGTTATCCATTTGTGGATGTCATCCCCACTCTGGTAGGGAGGGACAATCTTGCTCAGGTTTCTATGGTCATAAGACCTTTCCCTATCTTTGGGGAAACTGCTGCCACCATGGGACTCTAGTCCCAACTTTTGTCTCTCTCTATAGAGATCTAGGGACTCCCTGTCTATAGCCAATTGCTGTTTCCTGAGTTCAAGCTGAGTTTGCTCATATTGAATCAGTCTCTTTCTCCTCTCATGAGAGGATTCCCTCCTATGAGAGGAGACAGAGGTCCCTATTGAGGTGTCAGAGTGGTTAGACCCCTGAGAAGGAGACCTAGACCTTCTGGGCACACTCAGAACTCTTCCTGGGGGACAAAGGGAGGTCAGTCTGATCCTCTCCTCCTCCTCCTCCACAGGAGGAATTGGGTTTTCCAGGAAAAGGTCATTTTCACCTTCCTGGCCAGTTTCAGAGGGGGAGGGGCCTGGGTTTCTTCACCCCTGGCCCCTTCCTCATCTTCTGCCCCACCCTCTTTGCCTACCCCTTCAGACCCTAGGGGCCTGCTGAGATCATCAGCTAGTAACACCTCCCTGAGGTGTTGGGTGCTGGCACTTTTTCCTGCCTTCAACTTCCTAGTATTGCATAATGCTCTCAATTCCAAGAATGGGAGTTTATCATACTTGGAGGGAAGAAGCCCACTGGCTTCTGGCAAGGACTCACTGGGCCCTGGCTTTGAAGACATTACTAGTGAGGTGTGGTGTATGCACTACCTACTCTAGTGTGGCCTACT